>OX402586.1:15501276-17901276 GCA_948098905.1 Tiliacea aurago | reverse complement strand
GATTCCAGTTAATATAACAGGAATTACTTTGTAGAAAGAATGGGGTGTAAGGGTTAAATTCATGTTTCATAAGGTTTGGTTTTCATTTTTTCATTTCATTAGGTTTCATTCAAATGTTATAATAATACAAGTATATGCCAGCGTATTATGTCATTGTCTGTCTTGTGCAAATGTGGAGTCGGACGCGGTTGTTGATACAGTACATATGGGAAGATTTTTGCTACATACGACGAAAAGCTTCTACTTATAGGTACTAGCTTACACCCAGCAAGATGTCAATATCATCTTAAACAAACAGCAGACAGTGTGCATGTTTTTGTTTCATTTCCGTCACGAAAATTCACCTATGAAAAATATCACATATTTTGAAATGTCTAGAAGTCCAACGTATACCATCGGAAAAGGCGAAAAGATATCGACAGGCCTCCGGACTATCACGTTCGGATAATTTATAACACTGTAGGCTATGTTTGGAATGCCAAAGTTTACTATAGTTGGGATTCGGGTCCGTATCTACTCAATGACAAATGGTAGTGAAGATATTGACTTAGAATAGTTACGTGAAAAATCTGTGTAATCAGTTCCAAGGCATGTTTGAAACATTAATGGGTACGTTACATACATCGAAAATAATTAAGTTGCCTACAATTTGTGTTCCATAATTCTGTATCAATATGTAGCTACAATTAAGTACCCAATGTAAAGAAAGAAAGAAAAATTGTTTATTCTGCACAAACAAGACACACATTACAAATATAAAATAAAAATTGACAAAATACACACTCTAATACAAAGTAGCCAAATTGCAATCATATTTTAAGACTATATATTATATAATAACCAGAAATAAAAATAATAAAGAAATAATAATTGCTAAAAGCCTAGTTCAAAACCTTAAAAGTTTGACAATGTTGTCCATTGCTTGATGTCAGTGTCACGGCTTGTCAAGGCAGGCCAAAGACAATAGTAGTGTAATATGTCTTGTGGCTACACATTGATACAATATTGATTTTTGAGGCTGACTGTACTAAAGGTATCCATTTATTATGGATGCATTATCCTTATTAATCGTACATTTAGCTTAAACCAAACAATAGTGAAACATAGGAGCTTAAACTTTAGTAAATAATCCCATTTCAATATAACCTGCACAAATGCCAGATACAATTACCGACACCAATTTCAATGTTTGAAAGCATAATATTTATTATTATTGTTTACCTAAAACCAAAGAGAATTAACATTTGATTGCCAAACAGTTGATAACTCGCTGCTCTATTCAAAACGATATCAACTGAGCAGTCACTGTGCTTGTAATTATGAAATGTTGTCTGAAATTCCTTAATGGAATTGTTGATTTCATTATCTAATTTGGATCTAGCTGTCACAAAATAAATAAATTTTAATTTTGGTTATTATGTTTGTGACTTTGGGTTAAGGCGACGATAACCGATTTTTTATGATTTTATACTGAACATCACGTCTAAACGAGTAGTGTTAATGATTTGAAAAAAAATATATGTTATTTAGAGCATTTTCTTAATAACGTAATATGTGAATATTTTAGATTATGTTTATATTACATATTGAAATTAGTTTGTAAAGTTATGTCTAACGCGGATAAAAAATTGAGAATGGCGCCAAATCTACCAAGCGTATTTTTCTGAGGCCTTCACCAATTTAAAGATAATTTAATTATTGATGTTTTAGTATACGCGTTTTAATAAAATACCTTATGGTTTGTGTATAATAAATTAATTATGCGTCAAATTGGGGACAGCGCTCCTTGATGGGCGAGTCCTATTACTGGCTGAACGTACGATGCGTTGCGTGAGCTCAGTACAGAACACGCAAACTAACTACTCAAAGTTACTGGCATATATCTCCGTCTTAAGAGCGTTTACGACTTACGGCATTTCATACAAACTTTCAAGTCCTTGTTTTTCGAAATTAGTGAACCGATTTTAATAAAACGAAAAATAGCGTTACAGCCAAATTAGACCGATATTAAATTTTACATAGAAACAGATTTCCAGATATCTGTTTTTAAATACGACATTACGCAAATGTTCTTTACTAACTTTTTAGACCTTTGTATCCTGCATGCGTATGCAGTTTCGTTAAAATCGGTTCGGTCATTTCGAAAAACAAGGGTTGAAAGTTTGTATGAAATGCCGTACGTCGTAAACACTCTATTCTTTGGATAAAAAAACTTTTTACAAAAAAATAATAACCGACTACCAAAGTTATTTTTCACTTTGTAGTGTTATTTTTGGTAGTCGGTTATTATTTTTTTGTAAAAAGTTTTTTATTTTTCACTTTTTAGTGGGTCAGTTTTGAATTTATATAAGTTACAATAGCCTAATGTTAACTGCTCATCACCTTTTATGAAATATTGCTTTTCCGTTTGCGTATAAAATTTGAGGATTTCCCTCGATTTCCATTGCATCCCCTCATCAGATTCTGATTTGGTGGCATTGGGACCACCTCGGGAGTATACCCTTTCAAACAAAAAAAGAAGTAACAAACATACAAAAAAAAAAAAAACATGCAGCCGAATTGAGAACCTCCTCCTTTTTGGAAGTCGGTTAAAAATACTGGGTATTAGGTTATTCAAGGGACAAACTTTAAGGGAGTGTCCATAATCATAATCAGCCTATAATGTTCCCACTCCTGGGACACAGGACTTCTCTCTGTGAGAGGGAGTGAAAGTAATACACCATGCGGGCCCAATGCGGGTTGTTGGATGTCACATTATGTCTTCGAATTTTTGGTTCTAGGACATGCCGATTACCTCACGATGTTTTCCTTCCCGGTTTTGAGAGCAGTGGTGATGAAATAATTTACACAAAGTAAAGCGTCTGGGTTTGAACCTACGACCTACAGCTCGTAAGTCACGGTCATTACCACTCGAATACCACTGCTATAAAGGTATCGAGTACTCAAAGGAGTGTAGTACTCATAAAAATGAACATCTTTTACAATGAGACCGATATATGAAAAAAATCTGCTATTCCATACATTTTGATCGTGCAAAATGCGAGTCAAATTTTTAACCAAGGTAATGCTGAATTTTCTAGCTACCTCTAAAAGGTAAATGTAAAGTAATTTATTAGTATTCGAGATAGTTATTTTTACGCAAATAATATTCTACTTTTACAAAGGCAGTAATTTGTTAACGTGACGTTTTTAATAAAAACACACTTTCATTCCCTAGAATATTTTTAAAATAACGTGAAAATTATTACTAGGTATGCATAAGAATTGCCTTTAAGAACCTGTAAATAAGCATTAGATGCGTACTGCATGATTTATGCATGACGGCACGGTTGGCGCAGTGGTTAAGCAATTGACTGATGCGCTGCGTGTCGCGGGTTCGATTCCCGCACGGAACAAATATTTGTATGACCTACAAGTAATTGTTCCGGGTCTGCCTGTTTGTGTATGTAAGTTTAAATATTTGTAAACGCACCCACAATACAAGAGAAATTCCTAGTGTGGGGCAACGTTTTAAAAATAAAATACACGTATATATACCACTTTTTTTTAAGTCTTCGCAATAGTTTGTTTTGGAAATATTTGAATTTTGTTTTAAACTAACTGACTTAAAATAATAATAATAATAAAAGCAAGTAGGTATATATAAAAAAAAACGACTGAGCCTTACACTGCGACTGAGTCGCATATTATGATGCGTAACGTCTGACAGCTTACCTTGGTAAATAAGCAACTGAGCAGGGACAGAAATAACCCCTCTACTTAAAATCTATATAGTACTTACTAATTCCATGAGTACACTAATTCCATGCCATTATAAAGTACTTACTAATTCCATGAGTAGGTACACTAATTCTATGCTATTAAAAGTACTTACTAATTTCATGCTATTATAAAGTACTTACTAATTCCATGAGTAGGTACACTAATTCCATGCTATTAAAAGTACTTACTAATTCCATGCTATTAAAAAGTACTTACTTATTCCATGCTGAAGCTGTCACTTCCTGTTACACAGTTCTGTCCCTTTTCACGAAATTACTCCCACAGAAAGCGAGAGGAAATAATAGACATTATGTCACATATCAAAAGAAAAAAATGTCCCCAAATACTCGTAAGTAATTAATTATTTAAAAGTAAAGACGTAAAATGTCGTTTTCTCAATAAATGTTAAATGATGATGATAAATGATAAATTTGTTTGCCATAAAAATGCAGATGGGAACGTAGGTGATTAATTATGAAATACTGTACATTGTATACATCTGGTTCTATGTTAAAATCTGTACTCAATTATTATAACCCTGCCTCTTAAACTAGGTAAACCTGTATCTTAAGAGACAGAATAATTATACCTGCAATTCACTGGGTACACACACACAACTAACCCTCTTATTAAAATTACATACACGTTGCATAAAGTTGACACGTCAAAAAAAAAACAGTTACGCAAGCAGTCAGTACCTGCAGGAGTAGGATTACTACTCATCCTAATAATAAACTGGCATCAGACTTAATGAAAAGCAAGACATTCAAGAAGCTTAAAAGACAAACCCCACAAGACCTGATACTATGGCAACTGAAACACCATAAAACGGATTGATGTAGATGCACCACTGGGCGCATACCAACTACTGCTGGCGGTCACGCGATCAAGCGAGACAGGGTGCCAGGGAGAAGACTCCAAGGCACCGATAGTTTAGTTTATTTTTTTTTACGGTGAAAATAATGGTAATTAAAAAAATATATAACATAAGACCTGCTATATAGTTAGTTCAGTTAGTATGCAAAGTTTAATTATCTAATTAGGTATGTAAAGTATTTTTCAGGTATGTTTTTTATATTTTTATTTTAATGATAAGAGTATTTGAAACACATAATTTCATCTTTTTGTTTTTACAAGCTGTAGTTGTATTTATATATTTTTTTAAAGTATTGGTCGTACTGACGCCTCTAGTAGCTGAATAGCTTAGGATCTTTGCCACGTTTAACACTTATTTAAAACCAAAATTCAGTAAAGTCAAACTGTCAAATTTGACAATTAATTTGTTTACATTTCATACATTAGCGATTTCCGTACTTACTTTAGTTTAAAGTTATGGCTTAAATAAAATGAATGGATTCAAAGACTACTTCTGCTAAGTTCTTCATACCGTCAAGTATAAACACCACAACAAATAGCCGACACAAATTGATTGTTAGTAAAAGAAACCTTAAAAAGGAAATGGTGCGAGGAAGTAAATGTTGAGTACAAGTCTGGGCGGCGTCTGTTTTATTGTGAAGATCATTTGAACGTAAGTTAAGTTTGCCTGAGGCGATACATCGATGTGATTCGACTTGTACTGTCCGCCGCTGGTGAAAAACTACACTATTTACATACCTGAATAGAATAATAATAAATGCTTCATGTAAATTTGACGTTGACATGACACTTGACACATAAAGAACAACTTAATTACAAGAGGCACTGAAAGTTTCCAATTCAGGCTGCTTTGTGACGTCATTTAGAGGTCAAATAAAAGTCAACTGATTTTAAGTATTTTTGTGAAAATAAATACGATCTTATAATTTTAAGACCTATTAATAGAAAAATAACTCGAAATGGTTTTGGAATCGGCATAGGTTAATTTTTACTTTACGTACCCAATTTGAAGTATTTTTTGAATACCTGCAGTTTATTGTTCGGTTTGGAGGTAACTTTGGATTTTTTTCCATCAAGAAAATTTTATGGAATCGTGTTTTTGTCAGACATAGTACTTAATATTAATCCTCAAGTTTGCCATATATTTATTTCAAAATGAATGCTGCATTATTTGCGATATAACGAAGGATGAAGCTACGCCATTTGAGGTAGTATAGGCTCTTAACACAAACGATGCTGAATGTCAGTAAATGGACACATCGCTTCATAAAAAAAATTTACTGACGGTCAAAACTACTTTTTTTATTATTAGCCTTTCAATCGGACAAACATAGAGTGTAGTCTTCAGTCTCGTACTCGTATTTGGCGTTTAGTTACGTTTTGTATGTCCGTTTGCCAGTCGGCAAAGGCCTCCTCCAACCTTCTCCATTCCTGCCTCTCTCTGGCCACTCTGCCCCATGTCATTCCAGCAACCTGTCTGATGTCATCGTCCCACCTTTTCTGTGGTCTACCTCTCTTTCTTTGGCCGTTTCTTGCGTACCACTGCGTAACTATTTTGCTCCATTTGTCCTTCCCTCTAATTATGTGTCCAGACCATTTCCACTTTAGTCTTCTGATTTTTATGGTTATGTCCTGAACCAAGGTTCAGGTTAACACTACTTATCAACGTTCATAAATAAAGGAATGAATAGTTACATACTGATGACTGCAGCCATCTTTCCACTATGATAATATTTCTATTTCGAGGGCCCAACACAATTTTCCGTCGGAAATTTCATTATCCGTTGCTTAATCAAATAGCTCGCGTAATGGCCGCCGAGCCTTTTCCCTCTCCATTGCATTTTCATACCCTGCACTACTCACGTTTTATACTACACACTCACGAATATGTAGGTAGGTTATAAAGGTATGTAGTTTAATTATAGTGCGGTCCCGTTTTTATGGAAATGAATGTTTTTATTCGTTTTGAGGAGTATATTATTCTTGGTTAATGTAGTGTTCTTCGTGGCTTGTTGCAATAGCTTTATATTGAGAATGGTTGATTAATTCCCGGTTGTGAGGCACTGGAATGCCGTCCACGGATCTGGAGGGGTCCTTTATAATGTTAAGAAGCGCAATTGTAAATAATAATGAATAAATAACTAATAATTTTACTAGCATACGTATAAGTCGCCGGACGTAAAGAATAGGACCAGTCTATTTCTTCCCGTGGGTGTCGTAAAAGCCGACTAAGGGACTTACTAGAGAATGGGCAGCAGCGTTCCCTTTGCATTTTAACACCATACTGCGATCGCCAACCCGCCTGCCAAGCGTGGCGATTATGGCAGCCCTCCCAAATGTAGGGGGAGGCCTATGTCCAGCAGTGGTCGTCTTTTGGCCGAAATGATGATGATAATGATGTATAAGTATTATTTTCTAACAATGTATGGAATGTTTATTCTGAAATGAAATGATTAATAATAATAATAGGACCTTGGGACAGGACGGACCTGAGCACAGCCTGAAAAGACCTCGAAAAACTGCAGCGGTTTGCTTGTGTAGCAATAACTGGCAGTATGAGGACTGCACCTACTGCCGCACTACAAGTAATGCTAGGACTGCCACCTCTACACCTCGTCGTGCGAGAGGAGGCAGCCCTGGCCGCCTTCAGGCTCTACTTATCGGGAACCCTAAGCAAAGACTCTAGGGTCAAGCACACACGCATAAGGGAGGATGCAATCGAACGACAACCGATGATGGCATCACCCTGCGACAAAGCCCAGAAACTACACTTCTTTCAGAAGCACTACAACGTTATACTCACAGAAGAACGGTGTGACTACTCAGGCCCGAAAGAGATGAGAGTATACACCGACGGATCAAAGACCAACTCCGGAACCGGAGTCGGAGTCTTCTCACACGACTTTAACATAAATATATCCAGCCCGCTGGGAGTGTTCAACACCGTCTTCCAGGCGGAATGTGTGGGCATTATACAAGCGGTTTACGCCATAGAAACCAGGAAAGTTACGGACACTCGTATACGTATACTGTCTGACAGTGTCTCAGTTCTGCAATCCCTAGATAAAAAATATATTACCTCCAGACTAACACTAGAATGTCACAATGCACTGGAGCGGGTGACGGTGTGCAACCGTAACACAGTGACACTGCAATGGATAAAAGGACACAGCGGATCACTGGGTAACGACGCAGCTGACGAACTTGCTAGGAGAGCATCCAGCGCGTCAGTCTGGGGACCCGAACCCATCGTACCCATCCCCCTTAACCAACTACGCAGGTGGCTACAGGAGTTCACCCACACACAAGCGGAGAACTGGTGGACCTCGACACCGGGCTGCAGGCAGTCCAGGGAAGCCATGCCATCCTTAGATAGCAGGCTAACCAGGCGTTTGCTACGCCTGGATAGGAACGGCCTGCGCCTGGTGACGGGGACCATCACGGGACACTGCTCATTAAACAAACACTTCCACACAATAGGCATAACGGACAGCCCTCTGTGTAGGGCCTGCATGGAGGCTGAAGAAACCGTTGCGCATGTGCTCTTTCACTGCACAGGCGTCACTCAGATCAGAACGGAAACCCTCGGGTCACCCAGATCCTTCACAGATGTTCTATGCAGACCGGGAGACCTAATCAGCTTCTGGAGGGAGGTGGGCTGGTTGGAATAAAAAATAACAGGCGGCCGCCATTGCCCACGCACAATGGTCCACATGAAGGACTAAGTGCGGAAACAAAACCCTATAACATAGAACATAGAACATAGGACCTTGGGAATTTTATTTTGTATGTAACGCTCTCAATGAACAATGTGCCATCTACTCTATGACATACCACGACTGCAAAAAAACACTAACTGAATGGCTCAAGAGCAAAAGTTACGAAGAAATCGAAGGTATCCTACACAAGATCACATAACTAAGGAACACATATTATTTGTACACATATACACACTACACACCCCCACGGTACACAAACCACATTTATCTTACACACATGCCCACTACATCCCGACACCCACACAAGCACACACACACACACACACACACGCACACAAACGAACCCACACACAAACTCACAAACATATTCTACACCCAGTGCCCTTACTAATATAATATGGGTTATAAAATGTTAATTAGTTTTAAATTAATCTTTTGGCTCTCACACAATTGTAGAATTATTGTAAACTGGAGAAGCGGAACCACCTTATACAAGCAAATCTATGCTTAAAAGGTGACTCCAAACCTAACATAGTTATTTACTTATGTGAAGAAATAAACATTTTTTTTTTTTTTTTTGTTATTTATGTGCTGGGTTGGCAAAGATTCTGATGATTTATGTTATAGACATTCAACGAGAAGTCCGTTTCTACGCAGTGAAATAGTAATTCGGGTGGATCTGTACAATACATCTAAATCCATCTACTACATTATATTTAAGACAACCTAGCTGGGGAGTTTGGATACACAAGTCGAAATCGTCGTCAGCCAATCATTCGCAACTACTAAAAATAAGTTAAAAAATAAAATAAGAAAAAAGGTTCAAGGCAGCAAGATATTGAGAAGAACGCTATTTACGCATTAATTGTCATGTACTCATTAGTCCTTTAGTTATTAAGATTATTTCTAGCATAAGTTAAATGTATGTGATGTGGCTGTGCTTTTTAAAATTAAATAAATAAGTATCAACACAAACTAAATGAAAACAAAGCAAGTAGTTCTTAGCATGCGTTGGCAATGCCAACCAAATGCAAATGTTCTCTCGTGTGCCTACAATTTCCGATGATAGCAATGTTTCTCTGCCTGCAAGCGCACAATGCCACAAGAAGTAAAATTAAAAATGAAAATACTTATCTATTTATATTTTAAATTAAATCCTACATTTGTATTCTTATTGCCACTGGCCATAACTATTTGAAAACGAAATTCGTTGAATAAGTTTTCAATAACTGGCCGATTAGATTACGTAAAGGTCTTTCCACAATAAATTCAATTTTGTTCATATTCAATTTCAACAAAATATCCCATTACCTTGGTATATTTGAATTTCCAAAATTTTAAACAAAAATAGTGATGACATTTATTATTTACTTTATGAGCGAAAATGTGGGTCATTTGCGGGGTTTTCCATAACTTACGTCCAATTATATTTTGCGTCCATATAAAATTGGA
This sequence comes from Tiliacea aurago, assembly GCA_948098905.1. NCBI lineage: Eukaryota > Metazoa > Arthropoda > Insecta > Lepidoptera > Noctuidae > Tiliacea > Tiliacea aurago. The sequence goes on along the minus strand of OX402586.1, from coordinate 17,891,467 downwards.
TTAATATTCCATGTTAAATATTTTACCTTGATTTTCAACTTAAAGCTTATTGAATTGCTCATCGCTAGAGGATTGATAAGCGATCTGATGAAAGCTTTGAGCGAAACTAATTAGTGCCACGATTAATTTGCTCCAATTAGTTTAAATATTTGACGGCGCGGCGGAGCAAATGGCGCCGTCTATTTTTGTTACGAAGTTACTGGTATCACCGAAAAGGTCGGATAAGAGTGACACTGGCTGCTGATAAATAAAAAATAAATAAATAATAAGTTTATTGATTCAAAATATACATAGACACGGGTTGTATACTAGTTACATGCTAAGACTTAATCAACTAACAATGGACACAAGTGGAAAAAACAAAATAAAATAATTGACTATAAAAACAAAAGTTTAAATCCTGTCTCCTAAACTTGGGATGGCCTGTATCTTAGGAGACAGTGATTCAACCAAGCTGAAGTGCAAATGATGGATCTTAGGTTTCGAGTGTCGATGCTAATTCTGCCATGAAACAAAAATGTGAGTTAACTGAGTAAGTAATTAATTTTAGATTTATATGAGCATGAAAGGATGGATGCAGGTGTGGAGAAAAAGTGGGGGTGTGAATGGGAAAGTGATGTGTGTGTTCGTGTTCGTGACTGTAATATTAGTTGTGCTGTATTGGTGTGTGTGTTGTGTGTTATGAGGTGTTTGTTTGTGTGTAGTGTTTTGTGTTCCTATTTAATAGTGATAGTCACTCTAGGAGAGCGTGGCATCGATGGTTACTTGGCGGCTATCTTCTGATGACAGAAGAAGATGTGAAGGGAGCCGCTCTCGACAGTGGCGTAGCTAGCATGGGTGACACTCGGTGCGCATAATTGTGTCACCCAAGAATAAAAATCGGGCCAAGTGCGTGTCGAACCACGCACAATGAAGGGTTCCGTAGTTGGGATGAATTTATGTTAAGAACAAACTTAACTTTGAAGTTGAAAGACATGTTCTCCCATACATTCCAACCGCAAATGTAAGTTGGTCGACTATTACTCGTTTTCCTTCTAACTTCGTTGTATTTACTACTGCCGTAATGTTTTCCTTCTCTTTTTTGTTTTATTTAAATTATTTCGTTGGATAACAATCAGGTAGCACCCGGTGTGGACCACCCCCCACGCTCCCCCCTAGCTACGCTCTTGGTTGTCGTACCACGTCCACGAACTGCTATACTCCGGCACAATCCTGATGATATTGAAGCTGCTGAACCACTAAAGCTGGGTACTGACCGACGTTACGAGGTGTAAAGTAACATGTTACTCGGCGAGCATTCATGCACTCAGTACGTAGTGTTACGGGGAAACCAGCGAGCAACGAGCCGCTCGATGCTCGCTTTGAGTGCTCCACCCGGCTGTCGGTTTTTTGGCGAATCCTTTGAGCGTTACGCGGTTCAGTCAGTACGCTGCAACAAATCGTCACGAGCGCTCGCACACACGTCGTTCCTTTTATTCCGTATATATATCCGTACATTTATTTCTTGAAGTATGGAGTAAGACAAAGAAAAAACTATATTTTATTGAAAAATATAGAGAAGAATCATTGTTATGGAACCCGGCTAATCCAGAACATTAAGTACTTATAACAAATTGAAGAAAGAAGACGCTTGGGCTAAATTGCCGATTGTAAAGATCCCAACACAACCTCGTCGTCGGACATCTTGACTGAGACTATTTGGCAAATATGGAGCACAGAGTTCTATCGAGCATGTTACACCGATCATAAAACACGACGTAACATGCTCGATGCGAATGTTACATTACACCCCGTAACTTTGTAGTACCCAGCTTTATACGATGACCACTTCTGGTAAAGGCTATCCTGCGCCGTTTTTTAGTTTTGCATTTCTAGCTGGCAGATGTCTGAGAGGGGCTCGTGGTTAAATAATAATAGCCACACGGCTCGATAGAAGGGTAAGCTACGCTCGTCGCGGTCGGTTCGTGGATGATAGTGACCATCCATTACATATCGAGATCCCTCCGTGCATCGGAAAGCACGTTAAGCCGACTCCTGACTGTCAAATGTAGATCTTTGACAGTAGTTACGGGTAGTCAGAAGCCCGAAAGTCTGACAACCAGTCTTACCAAGGGGTATCGTATTACCCAGTAACTGGGAGGTCAGATAGGCAGTTGCTCCATGTAAAATACTGGTATTCCGCTGCTCCCGGTTAGACTTGAAGACAATTGCAACATAGGTGGGAAAAGGCTAGGTAGATAGAGATGTCTGGGAGTCGTAAATTACAAACTAGGGTTTTTTTTTTAAATATAACCTTCTAGGATTGGCAATCTATGTAGTATCACGGTTTTTACCCGACTGCGGCGAAGCCAAAAAGGAGGGAGGAGGGTTATGTGTTTGACAAGATTTATATAAATTAATACCTACTATAAACAATCTCATGCAGTCGGACGCATCTTCTTAACAATAACGACCTATTGCCGCCGACTGCATGAGATTGTTAATAGTATTCATTTATATAAATCTTGTTTCCATCATTTTTTAAATTCACTTTTTACGCAGTTGGGTTTTTAGATTTTTTTAATTTAATTTTTTCCCTTTAAATTTTTGTTTAGTGCTCAGTGCTGAATGTCGAAAATATCACAACGTGCCTATAATAGCGTAATGAAAACGGGCAAGTACTCTTAGGACCGTCTTCACTATCACAACAACGACACCTAATTGAATGCCTAAATAAAAGTACGCTTGCAAATTTTCTACTTTCAGCCAAGCCAAGCCAGGACTTAGCTACATGGGCAACCCTAAATCGAGCATAGTTTTGTTCAAAAGTGAGCATTCACTACTGTCTAACATAGCTCCGACCGAACCAAAAAAAAGCCATACACATTATCAGATAAGAATCTCACAAATTGCAGAAGTCGGCTAGGAAAATAGTTACCTGCATGAAGCAATAGCTGGCTACTTATTCTCACTACTAATCTAAACTTTTAATCTTACTCACCGTACTATTACGAGCTTTGAGCATACAGTCAACAGCACGTTAAGGTGATACGTAAAAAATAAATCATAGTGACCTGGGCATAGGAAAATGACAGAGTCAATTTTCAACATCAACGTCCACTTGCAAAAAAAGAGTGCACATCAATCCGCTGGAACCAAAATAAAACATTAAGAGCGCCAAACCAATTAATTTTTTTTTTTTTTATAAATTAAGCTATGTATCAAAATATTTTCAGCCAGAGTTTACGCACATTTTGAATGAAATTTTGCAATGAAATAACTTAGGATTTTAGAATTACAGTAAAATATTAAAAAGTAGAGATCTTTTTGGAATTAAATTCTACCGAGCAAATTAAACCCAAATGAGTTTTCCTTCAGTCAAAGTATTAATCAAATAGTCAATAAACATATATTCAAAAATTAAATCCATACATGTCATGCTGAAATAGTCAAATAAATGGCTGCCAAAAAAGCTCCCAATTTATTATGGTATCGCCTTAATGGGAACACTGGTAACTTAGCATAAAGCATAGCATAATTAGCCTACAATGGTCCCACTGCTGGGACACAGGCCTCCTCTCTGTGAGAGGAAGTGGGCCGTAATCCACCACGCGGGGCCAGTGCGGGTTGGTGGATGTGGAGGACATGTCAGTTTCCTCACGATGTTTTCCTTCACCGTTTTGAGAGCAATGGTGATGAAATAATTTACACAAAGTGCCTGGTTGTTTTCGAACCTACGGCCTACAAATCGTAAGTCGCCGCCGTTACCACGGGGCCACCACTGATAACTTGAACTACGAACACTAGCCTAACTGCTACACTGCTACAAGAATATTTTGGCGCTCAAATCAAAATCAAAATATTTTATTTCACATAACCAATTGGTCGTTTCCGATGGAGAAGAGCCGGCAAAAAACTCCACGGCTACCCACTCTTTTAAAAATAGGTAATAGGTTTTTACAATAGGAATGGGAGGACAGCGTAAGCTCGCCAAGAAATATCAGGTACTAATTAAAAAATGGTCTAAAATAACGTTGACAGGGGGGCGCATGGTAAACATTGGTGCAATGGGGTTATAACTGAAAGTTCGACATTGGTGGCAGCACCGTTGTCCGTCGACAAACCGTAATTATTTTGAATATGTTTACTTTTGTGAAGATCACAAATTAAACGAAAAGTAGATAAATATGTATGCGACTTGGAGTGTACCACTATTATAAGACGAGCTAAGGCCACGGGAGGCGACTACCACTGGTAAAAAAGCGTTCCTTCCTCGGTCAAACTTAATGGTCAAACTGATTTGACCACGAGGAATTCTGTTCCGGATAGTCAAACTAAACTAAGCAGCTGTAGTGGAAAAGCCACTAAATTATGAATGTTTTAAAATTTATAGATTATTTTGTGTTTGTTGATTTAAAATTTTTTTTTTGTTCAAGACTGGAAACGTATGACAGAATCAACCTGATCAGAGTTGAAAACCAACTTGAGTATGATCTTCCTGACTGAAAAACTTCAGAGATGTTAATTTTAGCACTGATCTAATTAGATCAGTGCTACAAATACAAAACACACATGCACCTTTACTATAATTTATATAATATCACATCACAAGGGCCTGCAGGACAAAAAACAGACTTAGTTCTCTTAAGAGGCCTGCGATGGATGCGTAGTTCATACAAACGTAATACCAAAATAATTTGTAAATCAAGCATTCTTAAGGTAGTGTGTCTTTATTCCGATTGGAATACAAAGTATCTAGGGTCCCAAATATATATTTTGAATGGACACTGATTTAACCAAAAGTTATGAGAAAAATAAGTTTTCTATAGAAATTTTAAATTCCTCGGATCTCGTCTATATATCACTGTCCTTTCAAAATATATGTTTGGGAACTTAGATATTCTGTAATCCAATCGAAATAAATACACACTACCTTAAGAATATGTTTGATTTACAAATTATTTTGGTATTACGTTTGTTGAACTACTGCTGCTACGCCGGCCCCTTAAGAGTATCTCCTGTATACGAATTTGTCCCATAAAGGTCTTCAGGTTTCAAAAGGATAGCACATAGTCTCGACGAAATATCAGGTTTTCATTTTTTTTCCGATACCTAGTTTCTTTCACAGTTTTCGTCTTTTAACATCTTTGGCAAATACCGTTGACTGTAAAAATACAGAGACCCATGTCCCTGTATTCTTACAGTCAACGGCTGCGTAACGGGGCATATTAAGTAATTATGCGTAAAAGAAGTCGCTTGTTTACAAAAAAAAATATGGATGGTGACAGCTAGCTGCAAAATTCTTAGACGTTGGTTGGACAGTAGCGACATCTGAAGTGTGCTCACTTCAGATGTCGCTACTATCCAACGTCGTGTGGCAGTTTTTATCCTCATTGTTTTGTGAAATGTATTGAATAAACAAGATGGCGACGTTAGTTCAGAGTTTCGATTTTTAAAGATCACGACACAAAGGTGCTGTCAATGTCAAATTGTTACCATAGACGTGCGGTTGCCTTCACAGAGAACTCAGTGGTTTGTCAGGTCCCTATGCGGAGAATCGTGTGTACCTACCGATCTCTATTTATGAATTATTTGATGAATGATTAATATTTCCGGGTAGGTAATTAAATTAGAATAAACGCAAGGAAATAGTAATTGGCTGGTCTGGTAGAGATAGAACTGATGTTCTTTCTTCCAGGTGTTAAGTAAAAGGTGTTAAGTTAAATATGTTGATTTATTTGATTAACTAATTTTCAAATATCGATTCTGTAATAATCGATATATTGTAGGTTTTTTTGTTTCCAGTGTGGATAATCCTCATGAACGTCGTCCGTCCTGGAGGGGGTGGAGGGGTCCGTCAGACTATTACTGACTAAAAACCACCCCAGTGTTCACTTTCCACACCTGCACGGGATCATGGGATCAAGTGCGACTTCCGCGATCCCCGGCTGGTGCCAACCCCGACCTCTAGTATGGGGGGTGAAGTATTTGACCCACCCCCCCCATGACGTCTAAGAGGGGCGCGCGTGGATCACTACGCGCTGCTACCTCGGGTCCTGTATGATAGGGGGCGGCGGACATCCCCGAGTCCGCCGTCCCTGCACCCATTTAGGGGGGCCCGAAGAGAGCATTGTCTGCCCTCTGTCGACGCCCAGTGCGCCTGCTGCGAACCGGATGAGCGGAAGAGATCTCCCGCTTCCTTTCCGCAGCCTCCTTCTGCGACATGACTGTTTCGCTGAAGGATACCACGACGATAAGTATCGTACACTAACATAACCCAATCAACTGTAAATAATTTTGATTAAATTAGCCACCTTGTCTTTAAATTTTCAGCACGATGCAATAAGAAAATATTTTGCTCTACCATGAGGTCAAAGATTTTTGGTGGATTTACACACAACATTCACAAGAAATAACACCTTCCCACCTCAATCCCACAATGAAAGTCCTATAAACAATTCAATGCATGTCTACAGGTCGTAACAATTGCAAATAATAGGGAAGGTCCACACTGTGGGGCGTCACAGAGTAACTATTACTAAACTTAGGACGGAAAATTGAAAAGTTAACGAGCCTTTTCCACGATGCTCGCGTTTCCACCAACCACCTTTGTTTTTAACGCCCGTCGGAACTCGGCCTTATTAAGGGGAAATTGCTTGGAGTAACATGAAAGGTGTGTGTCGATGACCTAATTTTTGCTTTAAATCTTAGGGGAGTAATGAGTTTGTTAATAGGGCCTGGGGCGATAGAAAATGTGGGGGAAATATTATTCTTCCAAGAGCCAGTGACTTACTATAATTAAATAAGCAACGGCACAAACAAAAAACGAAATAACCTAACCTAACACAAATTTAAATTAGCTTCCGTACGTTTTCAAATCAAAAAGTATAATATAAAAGTTGCTCTCGAATAAACAGATCGATAAATAGTTATGTAAATGTTTGATGTAGCCTTTGAATTTCGTAGGGTTTTGGCTTCAAATGCTACACGATCATAGCATTTTTATTTTTCCCGGATCAATGAAAATAATAAAATAGGAAAGGTATACTTACTTTGTTCTCCGGTAGCAAAATACTGGCTTGAAACAAGTCAAGTCTAGTAAAAATAAAAAACAAATACGCGACATATTATAATTCCTTTTTCAAATCTTCCCACAGAGTAAAAAACAAACAGAGTGGAAACAGTAAAAACAAGTGAGCGTTGACTAGTAGTAGCTCAACGGTACTTAACCCTTAACGAGGCTACGTGACATTCCCGGAATTAAAACAAACAACTTCGCACAAGTCGAAATTCCTACTTATTCAACAGGACATTAATTATATACTTTCTTCGTCTTTTGTGGAGCTCTAAATGTCTTTTCTGTTTCGTATTTTTTTTTTGTTAAAGAAGACGATAAGAAAAATATGAATATTTATTTTTGGATATACCTTTGTGAATGTTTTATTTTTACTTTCGCGTTTGTAGGTAGCGGAAATACCTTAATTTTATTCTAAGTTAGATTAAGTACTTGTTATCCTCACAATTTTTCAGCTACATTTTTGCTTTTAATGTGTGTTCCTTTTTTAGACGGGGTGATATAAGTTTGACGTGTGTGTGTGTCTGTCTGTGGCATCGTAGCTCCCGAACGCATGAACCGATTTTGTTTTTGTTTTTTTTTTACTTATTACTCAGTTACATTTACCTACGAACATAAATATATATAATTATGTGTTATACATATACGTAGAAAAGAGATGTGATCAGGCCGAAGAGATAATTTGGAAATCTTAAAAAAATGATGATAAAACATTTTCAAACATCACAACTAAACTGCATGCCTTGCTAGTCTAGTGGTCGCAAGCGCTACTACTGAGCATGAGGTTCTGGGTTGGATTCCCAGGTCAGGCAAAATATTATTAGGTTTTCCTTTAAGAATTTCCCAGTAGCAGCCCTGAGTCTGGGTTAGTGCCCGGTTGATGGCAATAGGCTCACCTCCTGTTGTAAATATGGGACATAACATAATATGGGTGAACTTTAGATACATCTCTGCCTAACCCTTCGGGGATTCCAGGCGTGATGTTATGTTAAATCCAAAAAAAAATAAAAACAAGCCAAACTTTAACAGCAACAGCAATATTCAAGTGTTCATGCATTAAATTTAAAAAAAAAACGAGTTTACTTTAGATCACACGACTGAAGTTCATAGTGATGATCAGAAGACAGCCGTGGTCGTATGCCACTTTGCCCCAAAGATTATGACCACGGCTGTCTTCTGATCATCACTATGAATATGTATTAAATACATTAAAATATATATTACATGTAAGTTGTTTATTTAAAGACGATAAATATTGAATAGTTTGTACATAATAATTTCAGATGAGAATATTTTCTTGTTTCATACTTTTTAGCGCGTGATTTTTCAGTAGTCGGGTTTTAGGTATTGAACTTATTTTTTATTTAAATTATTTTGGGGTTATAATTTCGTGATAAAGTATTTGCAGAGGCGCTTTAAATTTTTTTTTGGTTAGTTTCATTCGAGTGCACCTCATTCATTCATTCATTAAGTTTAATGTTTTATATGTACCTATGCAATATACCAAAGATATACCATAGGTTTACGTTTCGAAATTTGAAAGACTTCTTAACCTTTCTAATTCCTTAAGAGATCGTGAGTCATGAGGATTTTTCAGCAATTTGTTATGATCCAAAGAACAAATAAATAATCCGTCTAAGGATCTGAGTCTGCTGAGGGCAACATAGGCTGTCCCTTAGCCAATAGTGCCTTCCCTAAATCAATTACAGCTTTATACTTCCCTTAATCAATTACCGCTTTATCTAGAGTGCACCCCTGCAACTTGTGCACAGGAACTGCCCAAGTAAGTATTAAAGGCTTCTACATACTGGCGCAACTTGTCGCGCGACGCGACACCGGTAGAACAATTTTCTTGAATTTTTGTTCTACCGGTGTCGCGTCAGTATGTAAAAGCCTTAATGGTAACATTTTGCCATCTGGTCTGTTAAAGCCCTGTGCCAGTAAGAAGACGTGCCTCGTATATTCCTCATACAGATGTATATATTTTGGATTAGATTAGCCAGTAATATTACTGTTACCGCCTTCACCGCGTGGAGGCACTCCCAGCTTATGTCATTATTATTACATACAGTTTGTTTTTTTTTAAATAGGCCACATTGAAATACGTATTTATTATAATATAATTATGTATTTTGTGTAGGTTTGGAGAGAAAACATGTTTGTTGTTGCTTATGATTTTATAGAAATTATACCTAAATATTGGGTGCATGCAAGCAAAGCCATGAGCAACAGCTGACAGTATATATTTTTTTGAAATGGGTGAATAAAGGCCTTTCATTTGATACCCAACACGGCATGAATAAACAACTTTTATTTTTTTGGCTTTGACTTTATGTCCGCCAGAGGGCGCCATATTGAATTGAATGTGACTTCACATAGCCTATAACCAGCGGACGTTCAAGACGCTTCCAACAATACCTCATGTGTCAAATTAGGACAAGTAGTTTAGAAGTAATGAGGGAACAGATGAACATACATACATACATACCGGTCAAAATCATAACCCTCCTTTTTGCTTCGCCGTAGTCGGGTAAGCCTATAACCAGCGGACGTTCAAGACGCTTCCAACAATACCTCATTTGTCAAATTATGACAAGTAGTATAGAAGTAATGAGGGAACAGATGAACATACATACATACCGGTCAAAATCATAATCCTCCTTTTTTCTTCGCCGTAGTCGGGTAAAAAAGAAATCACCGTTCGCTAGCAAAATAAGTTTTACTTCAAAAAAGCTGCGGTATTGTGAGTGTCCAATCAACCAATGTGAATTAAAAAAAACACCTATTAAGCGGGACGGCCCGCGGCGGTGACGCGGTGTGTTCCATGTTTAAAATTTCAACAACTTCCGTTCGCCTCTTTCCGTAACGCTCACGTTACGCATTCACCAGCTTACTCGCCAAGTCAAGCGTGCGTAAAGAAGTTTTACCTCAAAATTCCAATAACTGTGGTCACTTCATTAATTCCATAGACCATCTTATTCAGCTGGATTATAACTCAGTTGAAAAGAAAATGTTTTTACAGCCACAATATAACTGGAAAGGCCTTAAAGCTAATGTTTGAGTCCATTATGTCTGCTGAATGGCCTCGTCCAACGGTCTGATCACAGTTCGGTTAAACGGATATTAAAATTTCCACGACTTGAATTATACTTTCCAGTGATTTGATATCTTGAGGGGAAAATTGAAATGTTTTTGCAAACGAATTGTTCGAGGATTTTGTGTGAGTAACAATTTCGCGATCACTTCAGATATATGAGATGGTATTACAGATTATTGAGAACATGATTGGGCCTTATTTGCTATACGGTTTATTTCGTGGTTCTTATGTAGGTATTGAACCGGATTATTGAAGAAAAATTGATTGTTTTGTCAGTTATTGGATAGCTTGAGATATATGTCAATAATGTACGTACCTATCTATTTATTAGCCGAGTATTAAGTTAAATAGCGTCCGATGGCAGAGATATAATGCCATTAAAATGTGTGCGTATGTGTGTTTAGTCCACAGAAGTAACAAGGTTGCCTATTTTTAAGCAGGAAACTTAAAATACTATAATGTACGTGTAAACTTGTGCCGTGTGGTGCCGGACGTAAAGAATAGCACCACCCTATTTCTTCCCGTGGGTGTCGTAAAAGGTGACTAAGGGACTTACTATAGAATGGGCAGCAGCGTTATCTATGCATTTTAACACCATACTGCGATCACCAACTCGCCTGCCAATCGTGGTGGTTATGGCAAAAGCCCCCGGCGCTGCACTGACGTTCTCTATGAAAACGACACGTGCGTTGTCTTGTGCGATCGGCTATTTATGATTAGTTGACCAAAAAATCTGGTAATAAGTGAGATATTACGTGTACTGATTGCACAAAAATTATAAATAAATTCGACGAATACGAAGACGAATACCTACTTACAAACTCTTTCGTAAGGATGTGGCTACACACATTGAAATAGTAATTTTGAGGGGCGTGCCATGTTATCGTAGTTTATCTTTATGTTGGTGTATTATGCAGTATATCGCAGAGAAGCGCTTAGACGAATTAAAGAAACTATGTTATAACATGAAGTTTGTTAAAAACACATTCCAACTGTACAGTGTAAACACATACAAATTCGACACAGTTGTGTCAGCACTTTACTTGCTACGCGTGGTCTATAATTTAGTACACAAATATCATTCAAATCGCGTGCACTCACTATCATTCAATTATTCAATCAATAAAACTAGTTATTACGTATTCTTGCGTATCACTCAAAACTATCATCATTAAGGGTGTAGAGACCCTACACCAACTGTAACTACTATCTTAGTTAAAAGTCAGAGTGGATTATTATTTATTTATTTACACTCAGGTAAATTCCTAGGCTTCTCAGTATGAACAACGCCTTATAAAGGATCGTCAAATTAAATTATTTATTTATTATAAATCATCTTCATCATCAATCAATCAAATTAATAAATAATTTAATTTTCGTACCACTTGCTCAAAAAAGTGACATTCTATGCCACAAAAAGCGAACATAACAATAGTCATTTTTAATCTGTTATAACAGGGAAAGAAAATTGTACTGAATTTCATTCATCCTCTAGGGGGAGAATGTGATTTAAATTTGGAATACTTACCGAAATTTATATTGAACTACATCTGTGTTTACAGCATTGAGTTTGTATATAAAGCATTATACATCTTTTTGAAAAAGGAATACGCATTTATTATGCAGTTATGATTATTAAATAAAATTACGAAAACCGACGAGGCCGTATGAGCCTTTGCTTTTCCGACAAAAAATATTAGTCTAGGAATTTGCCGCGTTTTTGTTTTCTTCAAATACATAAACGTTAAGTTTATTTTAATTTATTTTATAAATAAGTTAATGTTCTAAAATGCTTATCTCATATTATTATTGTGTTAATTTTTTGGCAAATGATACGAAAAGTAGAGTATTTTCCTTGGTGATAAAGCTGTCTTAGTCTTGGGTGAACTTAAATCCCTCACTACACTCAGGACTCGTCTTAAATCCCTCGCTTCGCTCGTGATTTAAGTTTATAACACCCTCGCTACGCTCGGGAGTAAACCTCCAGTCCTTCGTTACGCTCGCGATTTAAATCGTCATCCGCGACAGAAGACACTGCTTTATCCCCTTGGTTAATAATCTACTATTTCTCGCTGAAACCATTAAACTAATATAATAATGACTTTGTAAAGCATGAAAAAACTTGTGACAATAAGGAAAGAGTTGAATATTGTTATTTTCAGTATAAGTACTCTTTAGGTCTTCGTCTACGAACTGTTGGTTGGGTAACTTTCCCCTTCATTTCGTTTCTAACTCAAATTAAGTTTATAGGACTTCCCTTTCACAAATGGTATTATTTCTTGGTAGGGGAAAAGTTGTGGGTGGAAGCCATTACCCTATTCAGCCCTATTGTATCTCAAAATAAGTCTCCATACCTTATTGTGTCCCTTAATAAAATAAATTCATAAGCAAAAGATGATATTTTAACAAGAGAATACAAATGTCTGCTTGACTGCCTCATTGGTCTAGGGGTCGCAAGCGCGACTGCTGGGCATGAGGTCTTGGCTTCGATTCCCAGGTTGGGCAAAGTGTTATTGGGTTTTTCTATCAGCAATTTCTCAGTAGCAGCCCTGAGTCTGATTTGTGTCCGGTTGATGGCAATAGGCTCGCTCACTATTCATCATCATCATCATCATTTCAGCCGAAAGACGTCCACTGCTGGACATAGGCCCCCCACAAAGGGTTTGCCATAATCACCATGCTTGGCAGGCGGGTTGGTGATCGCAGTATGGTGTTAATATGCATAGACAACGCTGCTGCCTATTCTCTAGGAAGTCCACTAGTTGCCTTTTACGACACACACGGGAAGAAATAGGGTACTGCTATTCTTTACGTCCGACGCCACACGGACACACGCCCCCTATTACATGGGACATATACTTATCTGGCGAAATCTGGGTCCTACATCATAGGTACAACTTGGCGTAACCCTTCGGGGATTACGGCGTGATAATAATGTTATGTTATGAGAAAAAAATCAAATGCCGAGTTATCAAGAAAAAAAGAAAGAAAGAAAATTAATTTTAATTGTCACAGAAAAAACGTGCGTACGAAAACATAATATGTAATAAACTCGAAGGTTACACAAAAGAGATCTAAGTACTATCACAAACAAACAAATAGTCGGAAGCTGCACGTCATGACTGTGACAAGAAAAGGCTTGCACTCAGCATGATGTTACGTTACACTTTAATTATAGGAAAAATGTTTCGCACATTATATTAAACTAGGTAAACACAAAACAGTTCTTAAATATTTATTCCTAGAATATCTAGATACTAATAATTATGAAGATGTACAAAGTTTGTATGTAGGGGGTAATCTCTGGAACTACGAGTTGGATTTGAAAAAATATTTTGCATTTCATAGCCTAATTCTTGAGGAATATTATAAGCTATTTAACATTTCGCTACGACCATTAGGAGCCGAGCAAAAATAAAAAAGTCTGAAAAAACGTTGAGCGAATTCGAAGTAATAGTGCGGACAGGCAATGCAATGCGACGCAGTGGATCGGGGGAACAAGAAATTTCACGCAGACCAAGTCGCGGGCAGAAGCTAGTTATAAAATAAATATAGCAGACTCTTCAAACAGACATAATAGAATGTCTATAATTAAAATACCGTTTGTTTAGCTGACAAACCTTCATTTAATGAAAATCCATCATCATTTTAAAGCGAATACCTATCATGTTTTAGCAGTGGCCGTCGAATTGTGTATCTGGCAGCGATGAAGGGAATTCTGCCTGAATTTCATCAAGCAATTTTTGGTGCCAGCCTAATTGGATATAGGCATAAATAAATCAATTAAATTGTTCCGCTGACTGGGCCCTCTAATGGCGTTGGATGTTGGTGCGTAAAAACCAACCCAGGATGACCTACCCCACCCCTTCCCCCGTATTAATTATAGGATATGAGCACCGAAAATATTTGAAGAGACAGGGCTCGAGTGAAATTGGCGCTTATTTTGACAATGATTCCATGATTTTGAATTCGGAAGTAGAATTTTGACGCCCTGCATGCTAAACTGCTTAGTTGATTATTAAGGATGACTTAAATGATTTCCACTTGATAGCATAATCAGCCTTCAAATCAAATCAAACTTTATTTGTGAACATAGGTAGAAAGAAAGAAGGAAGAAATAAAGAAAATTATTTATTGGCACTCAACACAGGAGGTCACAAAATTAAACTAAAAACACTCTTAGAAACATAAAAACAACAACACTAATAAAAAAACAAAGTAAAATGAAAATAAAAACAAAGTCCTGTATGAGGCCAAAAGGCTCCTATCTCAGCACGATGCTGCGACAGTTAAAAATAAGTGCCGCAACGCTGGTATTCTCATAGGGCCCAGAAAGAAAGACAGAAAGAAAAATTGTTTATTCTGCACAAACAAAACGCACATTACAATGATTCTCACTACAATAAAGTAACTCATATTATTACACACACAAACACTCACTCACACACACACCCACGTGCATATACACATACAAACACACAGTTCTTGTATTAACCTATAATAAGTTTATCAAATTGTTCTAAATTGTCTAAGTCTAAGCAATACTTGTGTCCTATTTTTCGGGAAATGAGGCTGATTGTCCTTAATACAGGCTACTAAGTAACCTAGCTAGGACATCAGATCGTAAAATTGTATTGTTACCTACTCATCTCAGATGTAAACTATTCCTAAGTTGTCGTCCAACTTTGTAACAGACTGTACCGCTTTTTTATGTAATAAATTACTGTTACTAATGAAATAACATAAATTGCACACGAACATAGCCAAAAGCCTCGGTGTTACATAAAAGGTCTTAAAATATACATTTTAGCGAGATCTCTACCCTGCCTTCTATAATGTTCCCACTGCTGGGACACAGGCCTCCTCTCTGTGAGAAGGAGTGAGCCGTAATCCACCACACGGGCCCAGTGCGGGTTCGTAGATGTCACATGTCTTCGAATTTTTAGTTCTAGGACATGCCGGTTTCCTCATGATGTTTTCCTTCACCGTTTTAAGAGCAGTGGTGATGAAATAATTTGCATAAAGTGCCTGTCTGGGTTTGAACCTACGACCTACAACTCGTAAGTGGCGGCGTTTCTACTTGGCAACTTGATAACCAACGTCATTTATCCCTAAATTTTTCAATATAATCACAAAACGTAGCTTATGTAGGTAATTGTATGAATATAGGATGACCTACCCCAACCCTTTCCCACTTATTAATTATAGAATATGAGCAGCTAAAATATTTTGAGAGACATGGCTCGAGAAAATCTTTTCCAGCATACCTGCGATAGGAATGTAAACAAAGTGATGTAGACAACGTGTGTAAAAGTAGAAGAGAAAACAAAATACATAAAATCAAAAAAACTAATTTAAATATCCAAATAAGTACCCAGGACGTGAGTCCCATTTATGTACATGCATTATGAGAATATACTGGCATACCTACATACTTCTAAAATAAATATAATTACAATATACAGGATGTTAAAGTAACTGCGTACTATAGCTTAGGGGTGGGTTCAGTATAGATAAAGGAACCCAGGAAAAAATAAATAAAAAAAATATAAACAAAAATGAAAACACAAAAAAAATATTGCAAGATCAACCTAATTTAGTAGCTACTAACTTAAAATAGCAATCTTTTAAAATTAAAATAATTTTATTTGACGGTCCTAAGCCCGTTAAAGTACGAAGAGACTTATTTCAATTTTTTTTTATGTTTAATTACATTTGTTGTTAATGTTGTTTTTTTTTTAATTTTTTTTTCCTGGGTTCCTTTATCGATACTGAACCTACCCCTAAGCTATTGCACGCAGTTACTTTAACATCCTGTATATAATAAAAAAATTAATGTAGTATAAAATAATAAACACATAATATGCAACTATGATGAAGTGGAAACATTGTTCTCACATATAGAAGCAACAAGAATAATGTACCCAGGATGTTGTAATATCTTGATTTAAAACAGTGTCCTTTGAGTTTCTTGCCTGTTCTTCTTCATAGAGATCTACGTTTTGGAATGGGCCGACTCTTTGACAATTCAAAAGTGCCTGTAATAGGTTTAATTGAAATAAATGTTTTGAGTTTGAGTTTGAGATCTTTTGTCTTTCACTCTTCCTTTTAAAAACTGTAACAGTTTGGCAGTCCCTAATGTCAGGCGGAAGTGAATTACACAACCGAAACACGTGCACATTCAAGGAGTAGGAGTAGAAGTCGGTAGAGTGGGGAGGAAAGTTGTAGTTTATTTTCCAAAGTAAACAAAAAAATCCCTTAATTTTTCAATATAAATACAAAACGTCGCTTAATGTAGGTAATTGTAGTAATACTTAAGCATATTAAGAGATACTTAAAATATAATAAGGCTTAATGTCCGTGTATTAGAACTTTGATTGTTCCAGATATTATTTTCGAATCGAACACCCTGTTATTAGGGGCTAATTTTATGTCACGCATGGATGTCAATTTTGTGTAATTAGTTCACATATTATTACTAACCTTATTTTTGCTATATCATTGGTATAAGTGATTATAAAATATTCATAGGAACTTGAGATTTGTTTTGTCTACAATTTTGGTCATTGTACTCATCATTTCATCATCAACAACTTTTTCTATCAACCTTGAAATCACGAAAATAAAAATCAGCTGTTCCATACATTCTGTCGATTTAAGTGAACAGAAATGTATAGGACAGCTGATTTTTTTTCAAAATGATGAGTTCAATGACCCCTTTTCGGGTTTAGGGTAAACAAAAACTAATGTTGTTTATGTCAAAATCAAATAATGTCCCAAACTGTGTTGTTTTTTATAAGGTCTCAACACGGCCCATGGAATTAGTATGTACTATACGCGGCCACTGGTGATCGTAATTTTTTATGCATTCTGCCTCAGGATAATCAGTGCTGCCAAGCATCCAAATGCGGCGGCTCGAGCGCCAATAACGCGAATAGATCAATCAATCAATCAATCTTTATTTGTCAATATAGGTGTTAGAATAAAGGTATTATGTATACATTTTTGTCAAGCTCTGTGTCCTACCAATGAAATTGGTGTACAAATATATTAGTTTTTTTTTACTATTATAACTGAATCTATACAATACAAATTCACGTTCGAGTAAATAATGTCAACTAAATGTATTATTAATAAATAATTAATCAATTATAAAATATTTTTACATGCATGTCAATGGTACATTATCTTAAAGGGCTAGTAATGTCATATTTCATCATATTGTTAATAATGTAAATTAAATGTATTATCTCTTTTTACATGCATGTCAATGGTAAATTATATTAAAGGGCTAGAAATGTCATATTTAAAAAAATGTAATCAATTTTAAATGTCAATTTTAAAAGCCATTCTCAGTTTTTTATCCGCGTTAGACTTATCTTTACAAATTATTTTCACTATGTAATATAAACATAATCTAAAACATTCACATATTAAATTATTGAGAAAATGCTCTAATTTAACATATTTTTTTTTTCAAATCATTAACAGTACTCGTTTAGACGTGATTTTCATTATAAAATCATTAAAAGTCGGTTATCGTCGCCTTAAGAGCCATAGAACATCTTAATTCCAAAACGAGTAACACTACCACAAGAACGTGGACCATCAACGATTAATAGTTTCAATTTAACAACTATTTGCACAACTTATAAGTAAGGGTTAGTCTTGACAATATGTTGATATTACCCTCATCTACTTCGTATTAAGATAGTTTATGCGAGTCAGTTCAACATTATATTTAGGCTTCCACACTTTGGGTGACCAAGGGTTGCGAAAAACTAAGATTATATAAACAATTGGAGAATAAACTTACTAGAGAATGGGCAGCAGCGCACTGGCACGCTACTGGGCGCGCTATGCATTCTAACAACATCGCCAACCCGCCTGCCAAGCGTGGTGATTATGGTAACCTCTCTTTTTGAGGGAGGCCTATGTCCAGCAGTGGACGTTTTTCGGCTGAAATGATATAAACAATAGCTGCTGCCCGCGGCTTCACCCACGTGACTTTTTCTATAAATTAATAAAATTAATTATTAAATTAAAAATAATTATTAATAAAATGAAGTGTCTATTTGTAATGTCAAAATAAAATAATAGCTTTTTACTAAATGCATGTGAAAGTAAATACGTTACCTAAAGCAAAATAACTTGTTTTTTTTTGTGTCTGTCTGTTTGTTCCGGCAAATCGCCGAAACTGCTGGACCAATTTTGACGGGACTTTCACTGAGAGATAGCTGATGTTATGAGGAGTAACTTTTATTTTAGAAAAAGCCACGCGGACCGAGCCGCGGGCAAAAGATATTACATAGATGATATGAGTGTTGTAGAAAATGTTAGGATAATGATGAAAAATATGTTTTGGATGGATAACCAATGGAGTTTTTTTGTCGGATTTTCTTCGAAGGTCCATTTCTTTAGAATCGTCCAATTAAATTCATCATATTGAATATGTAGGTACCAGACGTATTACCCATCTCTTAACGTTTAATTTGGTTAATGTTACTATAATAAAAATATGTATGTTTAGGTTAAGGTATTTATCTATGGGCCTGCGTATCCTGAAATAAATGGATTATTATTATTATTATCTCCTTTATTTCATTAAATATACATATAAATATTTTTTTTTAAATATTAGAATATAAAAAAATTTAAAAATATAAAAAATAGTAACCGGTGGGTTACTATTTTTTATATTTTTATCGGGAACAAGGTCCAAGCTACCGGCGGTCAGGGCTCCAGAGAGAGGAACCTCCTGACAATGCGAGCCGTGTCCAGAGGTACCGCTCTCTGAATCAGGCCCTTAATCCAGCTGCCCAACGAGAGCCTCCTTAGGTGTTGGTCGAGGCTCTTAGCAATTAAGCCATTGGCTGATACAACTATCGGCACAATGATTGCTGAGTCCACATCCCACAAGTCGACAACCTCGCGAGCCAAGTCAAGATACTTAATTTGTTTATCTTTCTCGGCTTTCACGAGGTTCCCGTCATGAGGGACCGTTATGTCAATAATCATTGTGCGCCGCTCTATTCGATCCACCACCACTATATCAGGCTTATTGGCAACAATAGTCCTGTCAGTGATGATGGATCGGTCCGATTATTATTATTATTATTAACAGTATAAAGATATTTCCTAAATTCAGGAAATGACATTCATTCCTGACCACAAAACAATTTTTTTTTAATTAAAATCATACCTATGTCAGAAACAGATATTCCTGTGTAAAATCTAAATCAATAATCATAATTCATCCGCTCAAATCGCTCGTTTAGCTCAATCCTAACCCGATAATGATAATAAGCGGTATTGTTGGCTGCGAGGCTTAAAACCCTGAACATGTCATGGAGTAGAACTGGCTGGAGAGTCGTTTATCAGAGGCCGGTCGAGTAGCAGCGCGTAATTAAACGTTACATACTGGTGATAAGGATGTGGAGCTTTAAGGTTTTGAGCAGTTCATCATTTTATCATTTTGGCTAATATTTTGTAACCATAAGTTAATTTAAAAGAGTGTCCGTGGAGTTTATTGCCCGTTCTTCTCCATAGGTACCTACTAAGCTTTGGAATAGGCAACTAGCTTCACCTTTATTACTGACCGACCCAAAAGTGCCTGTAATTGGTTTATTTAAAATAAATGCTTTAAGTTTCTAATTTTATCGTTAGATATTGTAACTGGCAGATTGCAATTGTATACATAATCAGCCTATAATGTTCCCACTGCTGGGATACAGGCCTCCTCTCTGTGAGAGAAAATGGTCCGTAATCTACCACGCGGGCCCAGTGCGGATTGGTAGATACCACATGTTTTCGAATTATTGGTTCTAGGACTTGTCGGTTTCCTCACGATGTTTTTCTTCACCGTTTTGAGAGCAGTGGTGATGAAATAATATACACAAAGTAAAGCGCCTATCAGGGTTCGAACTTACGACCTACAACTCGTAAGTCGCGGCTGTTGTAAAGTAAGAAGACATCATTATACAGACAAATTAAAAGTACGGAGTCAAACGTCATGTAATTATTGGTGGGCATAAATTGATCAGATTACGTGTGACTCCCGATTTTTATATGATGTCTTGTTTATATTTATTTATTTATTTAACAGTTTATGTACACACATATTATATACGTACAGACAAGAAGAAAGCAACAGAATAATACGTACAAAGGTGATGCTGATGCTGAATACGTACACTGGTGAAGGTGATGCTTTTTTATTTTTAGTTGGCGTTATTGTCGTTGTCGGGTTTTAGTTTTTATTAACTTTAATTTTTATTTCAATTATTTTGGAGTTTGGGATAATTGAGGGTATTGATCGTACCCACTTAGTTGGTTTGGAAAATTCAACAGTATAATTTATATTTGCGGTATATGTAGGTATATATAATTACATATAACCAATATATTTTCAGAAAGCACTCCTTACGATCTTTCATTAGACACCAAAAACATATTATTTAAAAAAAAAAGTTTCGTTGTCACTTTACATCCGATTTAAGCCGTCATCTTGGATTTTAAGTACCGTCATAATTTAGCCTAAACTATAGGCTATATGACGTCACTTAATATAGATATATTAGATTAGATTAAATATAGATATATCTATATTTGTGGCCTATACGCTTCCAAAGATACCTAGTTTTTAGGGTTCCGTACCAAAATGGCAAAAAGGAACCCTTATGGTGAGACTAAGTCTGTCTGTCTGTCACACCTGGATATCTAAAGAACTACTAATGCTATCAACTTGAAATTTAGTATAGTTTTAGATCACGTTTGCCTAACTATTTTGCAAACAAGAAAGAAATAAAAACATTTTTTTTTGCAAAAGGGACTGAAAGGGGGTCTTAAAAAATTTAAGTGGGGCTACTAGGGCATGTGGGGTGTCATATGAAAGAACGCTGTTTGCACATTCTCAAACATTTATTTTTTAGGCAGCTTAGTTTCCGACTTTTGATGACAAATGTAAAAAAAATACCGTTCCCCCCCTTTATCTCCGAAGTTTGCATAGATAAAAATCTGAAATTATTTTATGTGATAGAAGTTCATGTAAAGACTACAGGAAAAATAAAACGATGTCTCTAAATATCACAGTTTTTCAGAAATCATCAACATCATAATATATACGCACGGAACCCTCGGTGCGCGAGTCCGACTCGCTCTTGACCGGGTTTTTTAAAATACGACAAGTAGTTCAGGAGTTATGAGGGAACAGAAGAACATACATACATAGCCTGTTAAAATCATAACCCTCCTTTGTCTTTCCTGTCATCATCATCATCAGTATTTCAGCCGAAAGACGTCCACTGCTGGACATAGGCCTCCCCCAAGGACCGCCACTTCTACCGGTTCTGTGCTTCCCGCATCCAGCAGATTCCTGCAGCCTTCACAAGGTCATCGGTCCACCTTATAGAAGGCCTTCTAACGCTATAAGATTGTCGCATCCGACTCGGCTGGGCAGCGTTCGGGAAGCTTCGCAATATCTTCTCGTCTTTGCTGTAGTCGGGTAAATATGTAAATCATTTTTTCACAAAAAAAAAAAAAAGTTTTAATTTGATTTGTTTATTTTTGGTTACTTATCTTAGATATTAATATGATACAAAGTACATACAAATAGAAACGAAAGAAGAAGAGAAACCGAAGGCACTAAAGTTGACTGATTTATATAATAGCAACTATTAGGCATTTGGAAAAAAGATTAAGCTGATGGACTGTATTGAAAAGTAGCCCGTAGGCAGCTACAAACTTTGTGTCATTGAAAAAAAAAAAAATCTCATTTTTCCTACTTCGAAACAATAGTCACACGACATCCAATTTTTTTATTATTTAATGAAACTACTGACACTCCAACAAAATAAGCTTACAATTGCTCAACAAACTTCAAACCCGTATATCCCAACATTCACAACCAACAAACAAACAGGCGGCCCAGACAAGTGAAATGAAATGGATAGGAACGAAGTCGCGTGAGATGTCGCTTCGAGTACGCCGAGTACGCCCGTCGCGTCGCGATTACTCTCCATACTACCCGTCCGTGTGTCACGGATCACGGTAGACGAGTTCATAGCGAGTGATTAGGTATCGAGTTGACTTTGTTTCGTCAATTGTTTTCTTTTGGATTCTTTGATAGTTAGGTGAGCTAATGAATTGAGGTTTTTGATGTTACTGGCTATTGATCTATTGTCCTTTGTATTACGAGTAGTTTGTCCTTTAATTTAGTGATATCGAGATCATTAACTTTTTGTTATTTTTAGGGTTCCGTACCTCAAAAGGGAAAAACGGAACCCTTATATAATCACTCGTGTGCTTGTCCGTCTGTCACAGCCAATTTGCTCCGAATCTACTGGACCGTTTAAGTTGTAAATTGGTACACAAATAAATTTCTGTAACCCAAACATGAACGTGTAACGTAAATAAATGAATTTTGAATATGGGGGTCACCCTTGGGGGGAAATTAAGAAAATTAAAAAAAAGGTTTGCTAACAATACCGTATGACATATCAAATGCTGTGCTGATCCACTCGTCATGCTCGTGAAGCGCCGTCAGTTGTGACTGGTCTTCTTCTATCTGCCAGGGCTTATTTGTAATATTTTATATTGTTTTTTAAATAATTTATATTTTTACATTGTTCTCACATATAGAAGCGACTAGAATAATGTACCCAGGATTTTATAATATCTTGATTTAAAAGAGTGTCCTTGGAGTTTCTTGCCTATTCTTCTCCATAGAGATCTACGTTTTGGAATGGGCAAATAGCTTCAACTTTCTGACTAACTGACCGACTCTTTGACAATTCAAAAGTGCCTGTAATTGGTTTAATTGAAATAAATGCTTTGAGTTTGAGTTGAGTTTGAGTTTGAATGAAAGGGCTTGTAAGAACTTCAGATATTAAAAATATAATTAACACTTTCAAAGTAATATACTTAGATGAAAATTAATCAGTAAATAGATGAAAATTAACCATTGGGCCCTTAATCTCCGAAACTACTGAGCCTAAAATTTTGAAAAATATACAGAAAATATTTCTTTACTTATATATTACAGGAACACCTGTAAGAAGTCTATGGTCTTAAAATAACATGGTAAATTACTCAATATTGTCAAACTTTCATTTGCGTTGAAATGTATCAGGGAACATGTCTTTCAACTACAATATTAAATTTATGCTTGGGATAAATTCATCCCAACAACGGAACCTTGCATTGTGCGTGGCACGACACGCACTTGGCTGGTTTTTTTAAGTGGAAACTTCTTTAGGCGCATTGAGCGATTTTTGGTAGGGGAAACACTTATGGGGTCGCGTCACCGACATGCCCGCGCCGACATGCTGTAGTAACGGTAAGTGAAGTTAAATTGACTAAGTGAAAAGATTAATTTGTTTATAGTTATACTGTGCATTCTTTAAATTGTGCTTTACATAATCATTTTATTGAAGCGAAAACTTATTTAGGCGAGTTGAATGATAAGTTTTCACTTCTGCCTATGTATTTAGGATTCCGTTGTCAACAAGGAACCCTTATAATTTCGCCATTTCCATCTGTCTGTCAGTCCCCAGCTTTGCTCAGAGACTCTTGGTACTAGAAAGCTGTAATTTAGCTAGGGTGTATGTATTAATCACGCCTACAAAGAGGTAAAATAAAAACTTTAAAAATATATTTTTTAGGGTACCACTCCCATTCGTAAAGTGGGGATGATTTTTTTCCTCGTCTATCTCATTGTCGGGGATGTTGTTCAAAAGTTAGTTCAAAAATATTGCGGGTCTGTGAAAACCATTTCTAGATTCAGGGATCCATTTGCGTAATATTAAGCTGTAAAGAGTTATTTTTTGTTAGAGTCAAGTGTTCCACCCCCTTGCCAGCTAAATGGTTATTTCTGGATATCTGAAACAAATCATGGCAGTAGTATAAACAGAGTGTTAAAGAAACTGCGTGCCATAACTTAGGGGTAGGTTCAGTATCAATAACGGAACCCAGGAAAAAAAAAATTAAACAAAAAAAAATATTGCAAGATCAACTTAATTTAGTAACTACTAACTAAAAATAGCAATCGTTTAGAATTAAAAATATTTTATTTGACGGTCCTAAGCCCGTTAAAGTACGAAGAGACTTATTTTTTTTATGTTTATTTAAATTTTTTTGTTTATTTTTTGCCTTTTATTTTTATTTTTCCTGGGTGCCTTTATCGATACTGAACCTACCCCTAAGCTATGGCACGCAATTACTTTAACAGCCTGTACTATAACGAAATTAAAAATAAAACTATCACAGCTAAGTAGGCTGTACAAGTTAACGAGTAATTGTCGCCCAACTTACATTTGCAGTCGGAGAATTGACCGTGACTTATATCGATGTATGGTAGAATATGTTTTTCAACTACAATGTTAAGTTTGTTTTTGGGATAAATTCATCCCAATTACGGAACCCTTCATTGTGCGTGGTCTGACACGCACTTGGCCGGTTTTTTATTGATTAAGTTGCACCGCTAACGAATGCCATAGAAACAGTAGAGGTGACTAAAAATAATTTGTTATAAGTAAGTATTATTTTTATGTAAGAGTTTTTTTTTCCTGTAAATATCCTCATGTCAATTCATAATTTATATATTTTTTCTAAAAAACGCCCATAAAAAATATGATGGTATTGTATCTACGGAAACCATAGGCTAACCGTCCTTAGCACGGTGAGAACAGTCTTATAAAAGTTCTGAAAAGACAAGTGCTAATTTTCTTAAATTATCATTAAAGTTATATTTAACATTTAATTTGACGGCATGGTTGGCGCAGTTAGTTAAGCGATTGACTGCTGCGCTGCGTGTCGCTGGTTCGATTTCCGCACGGAACAAATAATTGTATGACCTAAAAGTAGTTTTTCCGGGTCTGGCTGTTTGTGTATGTGAATTTAAATGTTTGTAAACGCACCCACAATACAGGAGAAATTCCTAGTGTGGGGCAACGTTTTAAAAAAAAAAACAAAGAAAGATTTTAAGGCCCGTATTTATAGAACTTTACTCAGTACTCAAGCATTATTTAAGACTAGATTCAAACCATTGGATTGGTTGAATTTAGTGTTAAGTAATGCTTGAGTACTGAGTAACGTTCTATAAATACGGACCTAAGACTTCGCATATTCATAATTTTCTCTTCTTCTACTCACACACTACTTTATTTCTCCTTTCGCAGGTCTGCTGGAAGAAATTTCTTAAGCAATAAGCAGGACCTTTGTACTATAATTATAATTATGTGCTAACTCTATGTATTTTCTTCTGTTATAAACTTGAACATTCTATTCTCAAAGCTCTTCCAGACGAGAAAATTATGCTAATAGAGTCGCGTCACGCCCGCGATATCGCACCAGTCTGTTCGAGCCTTTATTCTCATTATTAATTATAATGGATTTTTTCATCTGGAATTTCTCAATAGCAGCCCGGAGTCTGGGTTTGTGCCCGGTTGATGGCAATAGGCTCGCCCCCTATTACATGGGACTTAAACATAATTGGCGTAATGTGGGTGTACTATAGGTAGGTACACCTTTGCCTAATCCTTCGGATAATACAGGCGTGATGTTATGTTTTGTTATATTCTGTTATATTATGTTCCCAAAACAATTACGCTTCATTACACATTTCCAATAACAAAAAAGTTTTGATTAACCAAACTTCCGTCGTCACAGTTTACAATTTAATATGCCTTATGAACAACAACATTTTCCTACATAAACTATTTTGTAATATGTGGCAAGGAGGCATTATTAAATACTTGTTATTGAGTTTCGTTCTAAAATAATAAAGTGTCAAGAGGATTTACAGGAGGTTTTGATTTAATTTTTCCCGTTAAATGTCGATCTGTATTTTTATTTGTGTAGGAATAGTGAATAAGAGGCTTTTAACACTCCAAAACTATATTAAAATTTAGGTAAACGTTGTGATATGTTAAGCTCCGATTTGTTAGAAGAGCGGTTCCGTCATAATATTATAACGGCCGTAATGAAAATCTGTAATTTTCATCAGTATTTGACATAAAGGTGTCAAAAATGCTCTGAATTTGTACAACCGTTATCGTGTGACCATTCACCGCTTTCTAAAAGCGGGTATGCACGAACGAACATCGAACACTTTGTTCTTATGTGCGTACCTATTGAGACCGCTCTTCTCAACCAATCCGGCTCGAAGGAACAATGATCGCGACGATAGGTTGTAGTGGGGCCAAATGACTGTATAATATGTTTAATGAATAAAAAGGATGAAATGAAATTACTACTGTGTCGGTTAAAATGCAAACAAGAGAAAATGAACTTAATAAAAGCCGTCCAACAGCTGACTGTAGTGGTACGGGGGCCCGCATACGGCCGTGCGGCCGTCTGACCAGCCGCTGTCCCCGCACCCCCCGTTCACTCCCGCCAGAGCGCGGCGAGATTTAGAAAGGTGGTCTCAGCAGTAGGTACTACTAACGAACATCAAACACTACGTTCGTCAAAAACGTTAGTGGCGATCCAATTTCGTTGTTCTGTGTGGACGGTGTATGATACTCGTATTCATGTTCGCTTTGCTAATAAAATTTACGTCCACACGTACCTACGAACCAAATGTTCGGTGTTCGATGTTCGTTTTCACCATGTTTTGTTCGCTCGTGCGTACACGGCTAGGAAACCAAAGCTTTGATTGCTGATATTAACCTGATGCCTCCTTCTATCATCTCTTCAGATGATAGAAGTAGGCTGATAAGCGGATGATAGAAGGAGGCTGGTGAGGGTACTGATCCTTCTGATAAGCGTGATATGTTTTTTTTTCTAACACATCTTCTTCTCGCAATGATACATTTTTTTAAAGGCCTGACACCTTAAACAAAATATATCACTGAATATATAATTATATTGAGAGATAGACACACATACAAGGCATGCATGCCTTGTAGGTGTGTCTATCTCTCACAATGACAATTGTCTATTTTGCCAAGTACCCTGTAGAGAGCTATTTAGTACCACATATATCTAGTTCAGGCGTAAAGTGATATTACTGTATTGTCTAGACTTTAGACGTCTGGAGAGTGAAATATTTCAATTTCACGAGACATTAGAACTAATGCCTTTAACACGTTTACCACGCCAACTTCGTTGCTCCAATTCGTCAATCATGAAAAATATATTCTTAAAGACTTGAGTCGGAACAGACCTTGGAATGAGAGAAAAATATTAAGAGAAATGCTATTAAGGCCATTAGAAAAAAAGAACAAAGACTGCTTACCTTGGCATCAAAGTACAACTTAATAAACATTATAGAATATTATTAAAAAAAACATTTAAATAATAGTAAAAAAGAGAAGAAGAAGAAAGAAGGTGTTTACGGAAGTGTATTTCTATATACATAGTGAATTGAGGGTTAATATATCGGATTAATTTCTTAACTCATATTGCAAGTTCTTTGGTAAATAATTAGTTGTAATGGTTGTACATATTACTTATCCTCTATAGAAAAGGGAGGATCCTCCAACCAGACCGGTGTCGTGTCTGGTGCAATGGGCAATTACCCGATGGTTCATGTCGGGATGTTGTATACGAGTATATGCCAGTCGCCTCTTTCCTTTTATTAGGTAATAAAAGGGTTTATCGTAATTGAAGTTAGCTTGATCGTGTAGCAAAAAATACGAAATGTTTACAAACTAGGATAAAAGGGCGACTTTTTAAACTTTAATAAGTACTTAGGTATAAACCTTTATTGAGTACTTTAATAGTTCCTCAATAGAAATCTGTAGTCTCAAGTAGTTTGTTAACTATGTACCTATTGTACCTAAAATTTGTTATAATAAGGTCTATTATAAATTAAGTTACCGGTTCATTATAAGGTCTCAACTAGCTTTACTAACGGTGTTGGTATCGTGGCGGCATCTACAACGTGTCACATCCGCATGCGGACTACGCATCAAAGACCTGGGGGCCTACTCCGAAGCGATAATCCAAAATTTTTGCCGCGTCTTGACTTCCAAAGTTTCCTAATTTGACTTTGAATCCTTACCCGACTTCAAGTCATGTTTTTGACTTTGACTTATATCTCTTTGACCGTCGTTTTTATTTTCTTTCGCCGAGTCAGCCGTAGTCACAAAACGGCCAAACATTCTGCCGATACTTCGTATTTATCTTCGGAGCAGACCCCCTGACGTCAAATCCTGCATCGCGCAAACTACAAAACTGGCATATACAGGGTGTAAGGGACAGCCCTCCGCAGACTGATGTGGTGAATTCAGTATATCGTACTAAGATAACCGGTACATGAAATTATTTCAGGAACGTTATGGGAATCCAATGAACCTGATTTGTCGCGGCAGGGTGGACGGTCGCGCTAGCTGATTTCAGGCGTCATTCGTTAGAGAACTTCAACATCCATTGCTGTTTTATTTTATTTTAGCTGTGTTATTTACATTAATGGAGTACTGCGTACAGAGAATGTAATTATACATTGAAATAAAGGAATAGTAACTGAAATTACGATTAAAAAATTACAATTTTCCTGAGAAAATTTTCAGTGGAATATGATTCAAAATAAGGAGCTGAATACACCCTGTTAATTTGCGGAGGGCTGTCCCTTACACCCTGTATACAACATCCCGACATGAACCATCGGGTAATTGCCTATTGCACCAGACACGACACCTGTCTGGTCGGAGGATCCTCCCTTTTCTATAGAGGATAAGTAAACTTATACCCTGTTCCTCATACCTCTATAGTATCATCGCTTAATTTTCCCCTCAAGTTAAATTTTTACCATAAATCATCATATTTGGCTTGATACTTGGTATTCTTCAGGACTCATTAATTAAAAAAACGAAACACTAATGAAATCATTTCATTTCGTTTCCTCTTAAAACAATGAGCGAATAAGGCATACAATGTATTGTACCTAAGCTTCTTATTGTAATACAATGACATTGTGACGACAAAATTACCGCTTCAATTAATTATTCTTTTAGAAAAGTCCACGTTTACGCACCGTCATTGTTACTAATTCGTCCATTGTGTTACTTCTTTTTAAGTCCACCATCTTTGTTTCCAATGATTCCTCTTTTTATCAATTCTCTGCAGGATCCTGTCTGTTTCATTTCTGGCAGTTTTTTAATTGAATTAATTTGTGAGTTATTTTGTTTGGTTCAGTAATTTGAAGGATCGAGAAAATCTATTTGAGTTTGTAAACATTATGAATTAATGACTTGTGAAGTGTACACAACATGTTATTATACCTACTTACACTTGCATTTTTGCTACATGTGCTTGCAAATAATTTTGATTTCCCAACATTTTTTCAAGTCTTGCGGCTCGCGTACACCTCATCGGTCATCGGTTGATGTATGCTCGTACTCGTGTATACGTCGCCGACCGAACTCGACCGATAGAACCAAACATTTGGAAAAGAAAGCTGGTATATTTAATTCATGGTGCGTACACTACTTCCACCAACATCGTCCGATGACGTCCGTTAATGTAGTGTGTACCCCGCGTTAGAATTAAAATACAAACCTCTTTAATAAGTTACATAGCAAAAAATACAAATTCAATATATGTTTACCTTTTAATAAAACAGCGTTGTTGAATAAAATTACCTATATTATGTATGGCCATATCCACGTCCTGGAGATAAGTGATATAAGTATATTTAAAAACAATATCAAAACACTGTTACTAAAAAAAGCGTATTACTCTGTCACTGAATATTTACAGGATAAACATATTATATAATGTGTGTAAATTTGCATGCTTTACGGTATGATATGGCTTATGGACACTATTATTTATTTAAGACCTTCTTTTTGTACCCATATTCGCAAATTAATAAATGATTATGATTAGAAAATCAAATTGTTTGCAACAGCATGCACTATTATCGTGACTCTGATGACAAATCTGCTTGACAAGCGTGAGAATTTATTAGAGCAATATGTTCCCGTAATTATTCATTGTAACAGTTTAATATCCTGCTGGTTCTAAAATCTCAAAATATCTAAAAGCGTTCCGTGTGGTGCCGAACGTAAAGAATAGCACCATCCTATTTCTTCCTGTGGGTGTCGTAATAGGCGACTAAGGGACTTACTAGAGAATTGGCAGCAGCGTTCTTTATGCATTTTAACACCACACTGGGATCGCCAACCCGCGCCAAGAGTGGCGATTATGGCACCCCCCCCCACCTCCTTTTGGGGGAGGCCTATGTCCAGAAGTGGACCTCTTTCGGCTGAAATGATGATGGAGAATATCTAAAAGCAGTTTCAGTAAAATCTGGCTTCAATTGGAGCCAAGTCTTTCCCAGACCAGTGAAGACTGCAGTGTTACCCATAACTAATTGTGCCTGATCTGCGGTTATAACACTACTTGCCCAGCGTGGTCTTCTTCTTCGTCCTATCGATAATTCGGATAATTTGGGGTTCTCTAGGCAACAGGAAACCCTTATAGTTTCGCCATGTCCGTCTGTCTGTCCGCGGCTTGACTCAGAGACTCTTATTACTAGAAAGCTGTAATTTGAAATGGGACTACAAATTAATCACGCAGACAAAGTGGTAAATCACAGAAGTAGGCCTTACAACTTAACGAATAACAGTCGACCAACTTACATTTTCAGTTATAATGTATGGGAGAACATGTTTTTCAACTACATCGTTAAGTTTGTTCTTGGGATAAATTGATCCCAACTTCGGAACCCTTCATTGTGCGGGGTCCAACACGCACTTCGTCGATTATTAGTCGGCGACAGCGTTAGCATTGGCGTCGCCAAGGTCGTTCATAGTGCAGGAGCACGACAGGAGATGGAGCATAGTTTGAGATACAGCTCCACAATCGCACTGTGGCTCATCGGACTACTCCACCTGGTTATGTTGTACCTGCAGCGGCCCACCCGTCTTCGTACTCGGTTTAGAGATTTCCAGGTGGGCCATGATAGTTGTTGGTAAAAGATAAATAATTTTTATTTCTGTAAGTAGGTTCGTACAAACACTTTTACACATCAATAATATTTTTAAAATAAAAACTAGATGAAGTCGGCGTTTCCTATCTGACTACTCTGAGATGAAAGGCCGAAACAAACTAACTCAGAGGTCACAGTCTCCTTTAAAGTTCAGACATATTCTTGGTCAGAACATGTGAAGGCCATGTAGATTGGTATCTGAAATGGTCTTTTGAGGAAAGAACCACACAGATTAAGTGGACCTGACCAGTAAGTGCACGCATTTGTCAGTAATCGTGCAGCTCTGCTCAGAACATAAGGAGCTCAGCAAGGAGGTAACAAGGAAGCTTCCCTTTTAGTCCATTCCGTTGTTTTTAAGTTGACATGAAGTAAAGTTTGCTGAAACTCAGCAGCATCTCAACCTTCCCTAAGCAAGGTAGTTGTGGAAAGCTAAGATTCAGCTAAGCCTAGTTAGCAACACATTTAGTTAGTTATCATTTTTGTTACATTAAACTCCGAGCTCTCCAGCTCTTGTAGGATATATGTTTGTATTGTAACAAAGAAGATGAGCATAATTCGTTCCCCATTTAACGACGCCAGCCTATTGTTTCAGGGAGTTTCACCCAGAAAATATCCGCTAATTTTGCCCAGTGGTTCCACGGCGCACTGCAGTGTATAGATAAGAATGTGATGCATTAGGGGGCGCGGTGCGGTACAAAGTAAACAATTGCCTGCTATCACTGCTCCACCCACCACTGCCTGACTGCAGGCGAGATGGCTATGGGGAGTTACGAGGTTGAAATTATTTGGGAGCGAATTTGTGCATGAATAGTGCCTCACAATATGTCACGTCGAGATTTTGCGTGATGATAAGCTTCTGTAAGGTTAGTAGACATTTTTTGCCCCGTAAGTTTTACGTGTATAACTCAGAAGCGAATAGTTTAGTATTATAACGGCACGGTTGGCGCAGTGGTTAAGCGATTGACTGCTGCGCTGCGTGTCGCGGGTCCGATTCCCGCACGAAACAAATATTTGTATGACCTTCAAGTAGTTGTTTCGGGTCTGGCTGTTTGTGTATGTGAGTTTTAATGTTGATAAACGCACCCACAATACAGGAGTAATTCCTAGTGTGGGGCAACGTTTAAAAAAAAATATATATAATAAATACACCAGAGAGCCTAGACAAATGGCATTCGCTTCGGAGCTATTCAATTTCTACAATCGCTATCGTAATTTCACTTTTTGACAAGCGTTATCGCTAGTTTTTGATTCGGATTCCTTCATACGAGTGAATCGAAAACTAGCGATAACGCTTGTCAAAAAGTGCCACTTGGCTACGCATCTCTATGGAAGTTAACGTTCGACGCTGTCGATCCGTTTCCTGAAATCGAATAATGATAACATTGTTTAGCTAATTTCTATTCGTTGACCTATGCTCACGTGACATTTCGATAGCTTATGTCAACCCCATACATTTTGTAGCTTTTCTACTAGCGTTTTAGCTAAGCGAATGTTACTTTGTCTAGGCCCTCTGAAGGGATCATTCTCATTTTCGAAGACAGAAGGTGAGGTGTGATCACTAAAAAAAAACTAAAAATTGTATTAATAAATGATATTATTTTTTTCCGTTTGGTTCCGTTTGGTGCCGGACGTAAAATATAGCACCATCCCATTTTTTCCCGTGGGTGTCGTAAAAGGCGACTAAGGGATTTACTAGAGAATGAGGCACCAGCGTTCTCTATGCATTTTTAAAACCATACTGCGATCGCCAAACCGCCTACCAAGCGTGGCGATTATGGCAAATCCCCCCCTCCCTTTTTGGAGGAAGCCTATGTCCAGCAGTGGACGTCTTTCGGCTGAAATGATGATGATGATGATTATTTTTTCATTAAATAGGTAAGAGGTGCAGGACAATCCGAAAATCCTTTGAGAAAAAAGAATACTGCTCAGCTGCCATTCTTGATATACAACAGGCCTTCGACAGAGTCTGGCACAAAGGTCTACTATTCAAAATAAAAACCTTATTACCACATACATTCTATGGTGTACTAAATCTTACATTACAAACAGAATATTTCAAGTATGAGAAAATCAACCCACCTCGGGACTCCATGAAATATCTGCAGGAGTACCACAGGGCTCGGTTATTGGACCCGGATTGTACACCCTGTTTACTTCCGACTTGCCACAAAGCTCGGAGATCAAAATTGCCACTTTCGAAAATGACACCGCGTTACTTGCTTCGCACAAATGTCCAACACAAGCATGTCGCATTTTGCAAACCAGTTTAAACGAAACTGAACAAGTGGAGAATAGCCGCCAGCGTATCCAAATCTGTGCATATTACATTTACACTCCGTAGAAATAATTGTGACCCGGTCACCCTAAACGGTAGTCAACTCCCACACCACGAGTCTGTTAAGTATCTGGGCATGCATCTTGACCGCAGGATCACATGGAGGAAACATGTCGAAACAAAGAGAGACATGAACCTGAAATACAGAGTCTTTTCTGGCTACTAGGAAGAAATTCAAAAC
Organism: Tiliacea aurago; assembly: GCA_948098905.1. Taxonomy (NCBI): domain Eukaryota; kingdom Metazoa; phylum Arthropoda; class Insecta; order Lepidoptera; family Noctuidae; genus Tiliacea; species Tiliacea aurago. Next base: position 17,857,865 of record OX402586.1, on the reverse strand, counting down.
TGGCTATAGACAATAAACTCCTTATATACAAAACTATACTAAAGCCAAACATATGGCATCCAACTTTGGGGAGCAGCCAGTGCCTCCAACATAATTAAAGTGCAAAGGGCACAAAACGATATATTGAAACAATTATCCTTGGTTTATCAAGACAACAGAGATCCATGAAATCCTCAATATTCCGACGGTCATTGAGGAGATAAGTAGACATGGGGACAAATACAAATCCCGACTGCTAAAGCATCCGAATATGCTTGCGGGTCAGCTTACTATCCCAGAAAGCATCCGCCGATTGAAAAAGCGGCGGGACATTTTCGACCATAACAGTCAGTGCGAAGAATGACTGAAAAGTTAGAGCGGACTCCACTGAACCGCCTCACATGCGAACAGAACCATCTTATCTGCTCATAGTCTAAAAGACTAATCGCATGATAGAACCGGAAAAGAAAAAAAAAAATAGGTAAGAGGTGTGAGTAGTAATTGATCATCATCATCATAATCTTCCTAACCTTTTCCCAACTATGTTGGGGTCGGCTTCCAGTCAAACCGTATGCAGCTCAATACCAGTATTTTACATGAAGCGACTGCCTTACTGGGTAACACGATACCCCTTGGAAAGACTGGTTGTCAGACTTTTGGGCTTCTGATGACTGTTCTTCGACAAAGATCTACAATGACAGCCGGGACCTTGGTTTACCGTGCTTTCAGAGGCACGGAGGCCCGGAGGGGTCTTGGTATGTAAAGGTGGTCACCCATTCACGGAACGAAGTGGGATTAGTAATACTCGTAGAACCTTAGTAAAAAAAATCTTCTCAACTCCACAAATATAACCCCCTATAAAGCCAGATATACATAGAAAGCATATAATCTTATTTCATCTAAGAAAATATAAAACACAGATTCTTTAACAACATTTTGTTTACCTATTAGACAATAAGCGGGGCGAGCACGGCCTACTGTGACATGACTTGAGTCACACATTTTATCACAGTTTGAGCGGTAAAACTGTTTTGTCATAAAATGCTAGTAGGTACAAATTGACATGAAATAATTTATCATGACGTCTTGTCACAAACGTCTTGGCACGCCCGTGCTCGGCCCGCTGTAAGACTTAAAATGTAAGACAGACACAACAAATTAACTCGTCGCAATATCGTTTTACTTTCGTACCTCAGAATAAAGCGTTCATATTTTGTCTGCAATCCGTCTAGACCACGCTCCGTTTTGCCAATGATCGCGACGGAATGCGCGCTTTGTTTGAACATTGATTCATTCCATTTTGTTACGTTCTTTGAACATGTTTCACTGTTTAATAAGTGGTTCATTGTTTTTGTTTGTTTTTTAATGAGGGCTTGAATATTTTGGTTGGAGTCTGTGAATAATATATGATTTGTTTTGATTACGGTTGTGTTTACGAATTTGTTTTACGGATTAAAAGCATGTACACCCTACAATGTTCCAACTGCTGGGATAAAGGCCTCCTCTTTCTGTAAGAGGGAGTAGGTGCAATCCACCACGTGGGCCCAGTGCGGGTTGGTGGATGTCACATTTGCATTCATGCATATTGATTTATTTATTTATTCATATTAATCTATATATATAAAATTCAAAGTCCTGACTGACTGACTGACTGATATATCAATGCACAGCCTAAACCGCTGGTCCTAGAGACATGAAATTTGGAGGGTGTGTTCTTTGTGAAGAGTAGGTATCCACTAAGAAAGGGTTTTTCGAAATTCTACCCCTAAGAGGGTGAAATAGGGGATGGAGGTTTATGTGAAAGTCCGTCAGTTTTGAAGTTAGAATATTCAAATTTTGTGTTTAGGCTGACGATTGAAAATTAATTTATACATGTCTCAGCGTTTTTGATAATTCCACCCCCGAAGGGTTAAAAAGGGGGATGATGTTGTGTATGGAAAGCCCTTAATTTTCGAAGTAAAATCACTAAATTTATTATCTAGGCTTATGGTTGGAAGCTAACGCATCGGTGTTGTTCGAATTTCAACCCCTAAGGGGTGAAAAGGGGGATTTTTTTTCTTTTTAATGAAAGTTCTTTTTAAGTTAAAATCACAAATATTTCGGCTTATGGTTGGAAACTATGCATCCGCTAAAAAGGGATTTTTCGAAATTTGACCTTTAAGGGGTGAAAAGGGGGGATAAAACCTAAGTAAATTATAAAGTGTGTCATTTTTTGTTTTTTTTTAAACTACTACTTAAATGGGAATTTGCGGATGTCAAAGTTTTCATGGAATAATTTTAACGCGCGGTCCGATTAACTTGAAACTCAGTATTTTTACTGAGAACAAAAAATAAAGAATAACGTGTATCAGGTTTTTTTGAAAATCTGCCCCTAGTAATGGGATGAAAAGAGATAGTCAATATATAAGGGAGGATTTTACTGCTTGGCTTGATTAACTTGAAAATTGGTATAAATAACCTATAAATCCAATAATAGAAACGTTAAAATCATGTTTGAACAATTTACCCTTTTGAGTGCGTAAAAAAGGGTGATATAGTTTGTATGAACAGAATCTTATTACTTTTGATATATAAACTTGAAATTTGGCCCGAGTTCTTATTTACATAACATCACGCCTGTAATCCCCAAAGGGTTAGGTAGAGGTGTACCTTTAGTACACCCACAGTTCGCCAGTATTGTTTAAGTCCCATGTAATAGGGGCGAGTCTATTGCCATCACCCGGGTATAAATCCAGACTTCGGGCTGCTACTGAGAAATGGAAAATCTAATAACACTTTTCCCGACCTAGGAATCAAACCCACCCCTCGTGCTCAGCAGTCGCACTTGTGACTAGACTAACGATGCAGTCATTACTTAAATAACAAAGTTTATCATAATTTTTGCGTTTTTCAAAACTACCCCTCAAAAGGATTTTAGGGTGTCGGGGTTTTATTGGGTTTTTGGGGATTTCAGTTTGTATTTAAGAATCTTAACGCGCGGTTCGATTAACTCGAACCTCAGTGCACATACTTTTCGCAGAGTTTTCGGAGTTTTCGAGAATCGGAAAAAGGGGTAATTAAGTTTTCGGGAGAATTTTACTGCGTACCTTGAATAACTCAATAGTTGGTATACATCAATTATTATTTAAGAACAAAAACGTAAAAAAAATAAACAATACAAAATTTCTTTCAAATAGACTTAGACATGAAATGGAGGACACGTTTATTGATCAAGTATGTACAAAACGAAGTTGGTATATAAATGCTATCTATATCCTCCGTAAAGTTGTAAATCAAACTGCACTCCTATCTGCTTAACACGCTTACGTTGGTTCCAACAAGATATGGTATAATGTTTTGGGGGAATGCTGCTGATAGAGAAGCTGTTTTTTTTCGACATCCACTCGGGCGAAGCCGCGGGCGAAAGCTAGTACGGTATATAACAAGTCGTTTTCGAATACAATATTTTGCTGTAACGATTAGTTGTTATCCAGGTAGCTTTAGATATTAAGGAGTACATCATTAAAAAACCGGTCAAGAGCGAGTCGGACTCGCCCACCGAGGTTTCCGTACGAATATATGATGTTGATGATTTCTGAAAAACTGTGCTATTTAGAGACATCGTTTTATTTTTCCTGTAATCTTTACATAAGCTTCTATCATATAAAATAATTTCAGATTTTATCTCTTCAAACTTCAGAAATAAGGGAGGGAACGGATTTTTTTTTAATATTATATTTTTCATCAAAAGTCGGAATCTAAGATGACTAAAAAAAAAAATGTTTGAGAAATGGCAAATAGCGTTCTTTCATATGGTACCCCACATGCCGTAGTAGCCCCACTTCAAATTTTTAAGACCCCCTTTCAGTCCCTTTTGCAAAAAGATCTTTTTTTTATCTTGCTTGCAAAATAGTTGGGCAAACGTCATCTAAAACTATTCTAAATTTCAAGTTGATAGCATTAGTAGTTCTTGAGATATCCAGGTGTGACAGACAGACAGACAGACTTAGTCTCACCATAAGGGTTCCTTTTTACCATTTTGGTACGGAACCCTAAAATGAAAGATTACGGGTTTTTTTTTTCAAAATGTGGTACCCCGTAACGAACTCTTCGACCTACCGAAAATAAACGAACAAATAATGTTCTTATTCTGTTTCATGCAAAGAATCAGTCCTTGTGTCCTTCCCATCAATTCTTGAAATACAAGAAAAATATTTTATGCATATTTTTTTTTCTGCCTCTTATAAAAACCTAACAAGTAACAACACACTTCCATACCACTTAACCCTGCTTGCGTGTCCCTATGTTCGTGTAATACGACACTTTAGCCCCAGGCTAACTAGTTTAAGTGAAGGAAGGACCGGCACACCATCACAAAGTAATCTTTGGCATCGATCATTCACAAAGCGAAAGGTGCCGGTGACAGTTTATAGCTGCAGAGCTGCTCTTTATGTCACTTCCGTGCTGATGTCAAAGTACCACGGAAGTCTCATGACGTCACTTTTGTAACAAAGTGGAACTTTAAATATTTTTTATGTTGTTTTTGTTATAATTATAAAAGTTAGTTGGCTCATAGTCGCGATTTATTTAATTTAGGTAGGTATATGTTCATGAGATACCCACTCGTAGTAATCTAGTAGGTAATCAAAAGGTACTATAATCTTAGGTACAAAACATCAAAGTGTTTTTTGAATAACAATTTCAAAATAAGAAAAAAAACCGGCCAAGTGCGAGTCTATAAAAACGGTAAAAAAATCACGTTTGTTGTATAGGAGCCCCCTTAAATATTTGTTTTATTTTAATTTAATAATTTATTATTAAAGTGAATTTATAACTAAAGATTCTCTGTAAATATTTCAAGCGTCTACCTGTTGCCGTTATCAATATCGACCAAAAACGAGCAAAAAAATCCCGTTTGTTGTATGGAAGCCCCCTTAAAAATTATTATGTATTTTAGTATTTTTTGTTATAGCGGCAACAAAAATACATCATCTGTAAAAATTTCAGCTGTCTAACTATCACGGTTCATGAGATACAGTCTGGTGACAGATGGACAGACAAACAGACAGACAGACGGCGGAGCCTTAGTAATAGGGTTCCCGTTTTACCCTTTGGGTACGGAACCCTAAAAACGGGTGCTTATTAAAATGGTCTTTTCATCATTTCAATTCAATTACAATTAAAAAAACAAGCTCAGTCTTTAATTTTCATTATTATTTTTAGTATTGTACCATTGTCTAGCTCCACAGGTCAACAACCTCAAAAGAAATCCAATCCTACATTTCATCAACAACTCCAATTTAATCAACAAACAAAAGACTGTCTTTTTACAAGCTTTTTTACTTTCCAACTTTCAATTTAATCAAATAGTCACATCACAGACATTGTCTTTTTACTTCGAAATACTCTCGAATATAATTGACAGATATAAATCTCTCCCTTTATCTTTCGGTCTAATTTGTTCGACTTGATACGTTACTCTTACATTAGACTGAAAATAGAGAATTGCGTTAAGGGGCCGTGCACGAAATCGGCTGATTTTGATAAATTTTGTTTATTGGTTGTGAGAAAGGGAAAAATAATTTAAACAAAATTATTTGTGATTTGAAAAGTCGAGTTCTTTGTTTTGCATGTGGCTGAAAGTGATTTTTCAAATAAATTAAGTATTCATGGAAAATCACTAATATGGTCTACTTGCATGTGGCTGAAGCACTTTTTTCAAATTTGATACAAGATATAGCAGAAAAAAATGTTGAAACAACCTATATTGTTTTAAAAACCCAGTTGGTAATGTATTTCAAACCATATCAAGAAATTTAAAAAGCACACAATGACGTTAGCTATCCTTGAGATAAAAACAAAATTGTATTTTATGATTATACAATATCTTCATTAAGTAAATTAAAGGCGAAATAAACTATATTTTCGAGAGCGCATAAGTGATGAAACTATCAACAGGTGCTGAGACTGAGACGAATGGTTTAGCACCACAAAAACTGTACTTTTATAGTTACATAGACGTAATCTGTTTCAATTATTTCAAGCTATCTTCAATTAGATAAGCAATTAGATAACAAAAAGACGAAAAGGGCTTTTTTTGTACACGGAGCCTTAAGAATTCAACATGTTCATTCAACCGACATTCTCAGACGCCTTAATCTGTCCTGTTCGTAACGAGGGTAGGTTCACACGATACCTGCTTGTTGTGAATTAAGAGGTGCAAACTGAGGAACGAAATACTCTAGGCATAATTATTTGCACAAAACGTCGCCTAATTGCATGCTCTGTTGGCGACATTTCCGAGGGTACGTGACGGGCCCATAAGGGTCGGGATATGGTACGTATAGCGGTTGATGTGAATAGAGCTTTTGAGCTTGAATTTATTGTGTGTTTGTAATAATATGAGGAAGCTTATGGGAGAGAGATGATGATGATTTGGTGACTATGAGCACGTACGTCGTGCTAGTAATAGGAACGGATTATGTTTGATCACCGGTTGAACAAAAATTCAAGAAAATTATTCTAACGGTGTCGCGTCGCGCGACAAGTCGCGCCAGTATGTAGAAGAAGTTGTTACGGCATTTCATACAAAATTTCAAGCCCTTGTTTTTCGAAATGACCGAACCGATTTTATTGAAACTTCATACACATATGCAGGATACAATGGTCTAAAAAGTTATTTATAAACATTTTCGAAAAATAGTGATACAGCCAAATTAGACCGATTTGAAAATTTCCATAGAAACAGAGATTTCCAGTTATGTTTTTAAATAAGAGATTTCGAAAATGTTCTTAACTAACTTTTTAGACCTTGTGACCTTGAAGCTTCATTAAAATCGGTTCAGTCATTTAGAAAAACAAGGGCTTGAAAGTTTGTACGAAACGCCGTACATCGTAAACGCTCTTAAAGCCAAAATAATATTTGGTGTACGTTATTGTCATTCAAGACCATGGGATATGGCAAAGTTAGACGTTGTGTTATTTGTAATACTTAGGATATTGTCCGAAGGCGAACGCAGTGAAGGATATTTTGCTGGTCAGATAATCGGACATAGCACACAATAAAGTGAGGTTTGAAAGAAAAATGTGTGCCTATAATAGTTAAGTGTCTGTAAATTCTAGGACATGCCGGTTTCCTCACGATGTTTTCCATACCGTTTTGAGAGCAGTAGTGATGAAATAATTTACACAAAGTGAAGCGCCTGTCATGGTTCGAACCTACAACCAACATTCGAAGATCTACATGTGTCATCTAGTAACCCGCACTTCCACACTCCATCATCAGATCAGCTCCATGTCATAATAATATTGTATTGTTAACCGATTTACTATCCATCAACCCGCACTGGGGCCGCGTGGTAGATTACGGCCCATCCCATGTCACCTAGAGGAGGCCTGTGCCCAGCAGTGGGAACATTATAGCCTGAATATGCTTATCTGTAAATTATGTAATCTGTGGCCAGGTCTGTTCACCTGCATACGTTTCTGTTTTGACGCTGACAACAGCTAAACCGCGTTCACTGTCAGACTGCATACAAAAGAAATAGAAGTGCGATGACAAAACACTTGTAATTTATTGCAAAATGTGAAGCAACTATCTATTTACTCAAAAATTAGTTGAGTAATCGAAAATAAAAAACAACCAAGTTCTGCATACAAATACGACGTTCTTGTTATTAATTAAATACCAACCGTACGTTGGTATTTCATACAGATATTTTGCATTGAAACTCAAAGTAAAGGGTTAGTTTACCGTTAATTTCTATCGAGATTTTTTTTTCTAAACGTGTTTTGATAACAACCGAGTTCTGAGAAATATGTTCAAGAATAACATATATTTTTTCCGCTGCCACAAACTATATAAGTAGATTTGGCAATTTTTTTGTATAAGACAAGCCTACTTTTATCATTTGCCTCTTGTCAGCGCCTTAACATGAACATATAAACTTATAGAAGCAGTGCATATTGTGAACAGATCCTTTTTATTATAATATTTTTATTTATTCAAATTAACATCGCTGCATAACCATGCTTATTGTATATCTAACAATGTATAGTCAGCAACAATAGTGTTCTTAAATTCGGTCTTATTACTAAATTACCAGAATTTAGCAAGTTTAGTCAAAGTCAAATCAATCTCGAAATTTACAAGAAAATAGAACTGATTCTTGTACAATCTTACTATCCTAAGTTTATTTTTATAATTTATAGGAACACAAAGCTGTTTCCATACAACAAAATACCTTTTTGAGAGTCCATAGGAGCAGTGCTTGGGTGTTACGTCAAAATATACAATAATATTATGACAGGGTTCTGTTCTTTATTATAGTACACCAAAAGTCATTATATTTATCAGATCACGCAACTAACTACATACACTAGGTAATAACTAAATAAACAACAAAAAAAGGACACTTAATAATTAGAGAATTAATCAAATTAAAATAATAACATTTTACGTTGCCGACTGTACACGCTCAATATTTATGACAGCAACGATGTCCTACTTAATATTTATAAGTAGTTGTTACTTTTATATTATTTGAGCTTTTTAAGGTCACATCAATGGCGGGGATTTTTGTCCAACAGTTAGATCAGATAAATGATGGTAACAAAATTTGTCCTTTTATTTTCAGACGTCTAGGAAATTCAGCTTATTGTTTTCCGCTAATCGTATCCCCACACGCCACAGCCTAACTTTTTACGTTCAAGTTTATGGTACGTTATGAAACACCGCTCCACCGGGACAATGTAGCAAAACAATTTGGCGCGATAGTTTTGACACTTTCATACTTTGTTAACAAGTATTATGTTACCTGTGTTGCGAATTATGTGAGAAGTTACTTGTTTTATACGGTATAATTGCTGTAATATTAGTTGGGGTACTTTAGAACTTGTGTGGAGAGTGTTGGAGACCAAGTTTTTATGGTCTTGATCATTGGTTGGTATAAATCTGAGGGACTGTGGGCGCTGTTTCATCGTCGGCGTCGTGGGACAGCTATTTTTAACCGACTTCAAAAAAGAAGGAGGTTCTCAATTCGACTGTATGTTTTTTTATTGTGTGATTGTTACGCGGTTGCTCCGCCAATTATGAATTGATTTTGATGATTTTTTTTTATTGGTCGGTCATACTTCAGAGATGATTCCATATAAATTGTATCGAAATATAATATATTTAGCTCTTTTTGGAAAAATCAACAAAAACAAAAAATATATGTATAAACAGATGACATTTTGGTATGTGGTTCCCTTCAGCAAAAGTATTTCTAACTAGTTTAATTTGGATAAACTATATATATATATTTGGATAACTTCCTGTCACTGTTATTTACGTAGCAGGTAGTGGTATTCCAATTTGCGTGGGGTATTACCGCAAGTAAAAAGTGAAAAAAAAAAAACAACCGACTTCCAAAAAACAGTACAAAGTGAAAAATAACTTTAATTTCGGAAGTCGGCGGCAAAAAGCGAAAATACAAAACCAACCTACACACCTGGAGAATATAGCTATAATGTTAAATTAAAGAGTTCAAAGTTTACAACTTCTAACCGGGTACAGTGCAGCAGAGTTATTGAGTTTGTATGCTGGTAGGGCAGGGGCACATTATGGCTTTAAGCATTCGGACGATGTCTATAAACATTTGCATATTCTAAATTATTTCTTTCAATGATTAAATATTTAAAAAAACGTTTATTTCGACCAACAAAGGATCAAAGGCGCAAAAATTACAAAAAATAACACACATTTAAAAATACCACATACGAATATATTATAGACTTCGATTGCTCAGTATGTGAACTATACAGCAATGGTTCATGTACTGGCAATCGAACCTCTGCGTGTGAATGTCCTCAGGGTGCTGCTGGAGCTAGCCCGAACCCTGTGCACCAGGGATGTGCATCGTTTTTGTATAGTAGAAAAGGAACAGTCTACTTGCGACTCAGCGAACATTCCTGATGCGCTGCAGAATCGGGGCAGCCTCATCAGCACGCTGAATGCATTATTTATTGCACACGCAAAGCGTTGTAGTGTCTGCATGTGTATAAGACCCACAGGTTGCTCGTGTAGAAAGATGTCATTACGCTCTGAACAATGTTATTTTCACTTCAGTCGTACAACGAGCAAACCTGTGGGCCATCATATCCAAACCAACCAATCAACCTGCTTCAATCAATCAATTCAGCCTATCGCAGTCCACTGCTGGACATATGCCTCTGCCAGGCTGCGCCACAACACCCTGTCCTCCGCTTTCCGCATCAACCTGCCTACCCTCTCCCAACTATGGGGTAACCTAACCAGATGCAGCTGATTACCAGTATTTTACATGGAGCGATTGCCTATCTGACCTATACAACCCAGTAACTGGGTAATACGATTCCCCTTGGTAAGACTGGTAGCCATATTTTCGGGCTTCTGACGACCCCCAATTGCGCCCTCCGATTGTCAAAGAGCCACGAACGACCGCCGGGACCAACGGCTTAACGTGCTTTCCGAGGCTCGGAGTCTCGGTTTGTAAAGATGGTCACCCATCCACGGACCAACAACCCCGGCAAGCGTAACTTAACCTGATGGATCGACCCGTGTGGTTGTTATAACTTAGCGACTAGCTCCTCCCTTATTCTAATCAACCAAACAAACCACGTCATACTAGCTGCACCCCCACATAAGTCTCGATCCCGTGAGAATATAAATAGATAGATAAGAAGTAAACTATATGTTAATTCAGGGTGTAAGCTACCTCCGTACAAAATTTTACCAAAATTGGTCCAGCCGTTTGAGCGTGAAGAAGTAACAAACACACACACACTTTTGCCTTTATAATATTAGTGTGATTAAAGGAACCGTAGACCCCGTTTTTTTTAATTGTTATTTTATGTACTTTTAGGTCATAATTTCACTTATAATGTCTTCACATATCCGAAGGGAAAATGTAACGCATGTGTAACATTGTGTCCCTAGGCAGAAAAGCATACAATTTTTCACATATCCCTCTGAAATTCCCGGTACTAAGGCTTTGAGAGATTTATAGGTATAAGACTTGACGCTGTGTCATTGGACCGAAGAGCAATAAATGTGAGAGCATCAGGGACACCACTTTGTTTAAAAGATTGAAGTTTGAAAAGGTAGGTTTTTTTACTTTTGAGCTAAGCTATTAATCTTAGTTGTGGGCTAGACAGCAGTGGACGAGTAAAACTCACAAAATGGCAAAATTATACTGTTTTTTTTTGAAGCCCAAGAAAATAGATTATCAGAATCCAATAGAATTTCATACTCTTTAGGTATTTTATTCAAAGTAATATAACTGTTTTTTATTTTAAAATATTTTTTTCTAGATCTGTAAATCGACAGAAACGAAAATCTTCAGTTTCTACCTAATTAACAGGTTCTTTTTTTAAATTTTGTTTTGTAATTTTTAGAACAAACTTTCTAACAAATCACTTTTTTGTTATAATTATGGCTACATAAAACTTATTTACGACCAATAACAGAATGACGTCACCAACATGTTGTTATTTTTGTCCATACATCAACAAAAGTCCAGACATTATCAATCTAGATGTGTATGAGAAAAAAACTGATAAACATTAATAAACCACAGCCTGTAAACATATTTATTTCGCCCTAGATTCACAATACTAGCATAACAGTATACAGGGTGGACACAATTATGTATTTGAATTCTAACATTAACATCACGCCTGTAAACAGCCGAAGGTGGATAATACACCCACATTTCGCCAGTTATGTTTAAGTCCCATGTAATAGGGGGCGAGCCTATTGCCATCATCCGGGCACAAATCCAGACTCCAGACTGTTAGAAAGAAATTTCTGATGGAAAACCCAATAACACTTTGCCTGACCTGGGAATTGAACCCAGGACCTCATTTGAATAATGCACCCAAGAAATCATGTGCAAGGCGATCTTGGCTCTGAATTACATCGATAAAAGATATACACTAACTTTGATTTGTAAGTCAATCAGTTCGTTACCCAATGTTCAGAAAGATTTTCGGAATGTGCAGGATCATCGCGAGCACTCAAGAAGGAAACAGATAACGTAATTTACCTGTAGCCCTGTCAAAGTTCATAAGATTCAGCATTTGGAATTATATCTGTGGTGGGTGTTTCACCCCTGAATTCTGAACATAAGTTCAGAATTCAGGGGTGAAACATCCACTACACTTATTCAACTTTAAGTTATTTGCTTAGCTTAAGACTCAGCCTGTATACCGGTATGTATTCATGGGTAGGTTTTTATTAATATTGTGCTGACACTAGATATTATTTACTAGGCTTGGTCTAGGTTTATTACAAGGAAGTAATTTAAACTGCTTGTTTGTCACACAATATCAGGAAAGTCTTTCCCCAATCTAAAAATAATAAAAGCGGAATTATTACGATTATATTTGTCAGCTGCTAACTTAAAGTATGTAAATAAACAAAATTATTGGGTCTGTATAATGATAGAGTTGTAAATTAACCAGTGTCAAGAGGTTAAATAAAATCAATTTAAGTGTTGACGTTTTAACATTTGTCAAAAGTCATTCATCAGCATTTCAGCCGAAAGACGTCCGTCCACTGCTGGACATGGGCCTCCCCCAACATTCGGGTGGGGTAGCCATAATCGCCACGCTTGGTAGGCGGGTTGGTGATCGCAGTATGGTGTTAAAATGCATAGAGAACGGTGCTGCCTATTCTTTAGTAAGTCCTTGAGTCGCCTTTTACGACACCCACGGGAAGAAATAGGGTCAAAAGTAGAGATTTATCATAATCTTCAAACGTAAATCAAAAGTTAAACCTACATATTAAACAACCCTTGAAAGAATTTTCTCCTGATATCAGAAAGTTTTTTTACGAAGCTCAAACGAAAAGCAACAAACGTTTTTCTTTTGCTCAACGAAAGCGGGTAGGGACAAATAAATATAAATAAAATACTGGGACCTTTTTTTCAGGTCTAAAATAAAGTCTCGGTCTAAGATACTGGAAAAGATTTTAAACCTCCTTAGGAAAGGCCTCAAGCAAATACAAAGACGATAAAAAGTTAGCAAGTAAAATACGAAGTAAATAAAAAAGATCTCCACAAGAGAACGCTAGAAGAATATAAAATTTTCGTCGCATTTTCTTATGAAGCGTTTAATTTTATCAATAGAAAAAATAAAAGAAAAAAGTTATCCAGTCTGCCTTCGTGGATTGAATCGCAATAAGTTAAGCCGAGTGCCGTAGACTAAGACTTAATTTAAAATTTTAGAAACAAATTGTTTTGTCATTTAATTTAATTTTAATCTGCTTCACTGATGCGGCCCTGTCAAATGTAATTTTTATGAAAAGTTTTGGAAACAATAACTGAATTACTAATGTACTTAGAGGTCAATTAAGATCAAATCTGGAAAAAATACTAAATACACATAACTGCCATTGTCAATTTCACAATTTACTTTATTGATTAGCAAATATTACAAAATCTCTGTTACTAGCTGTCTCTTGTTTGATGCTAGGAATGAGTGTAATCAAAATTATGAGTATCAGGCCTTACCAAACCTTAATAACCACTGACCGGAAAACCCAGAATACGATAGAAATGGTTTCTAAGACCCTACAAGATCAAACCTCATTACACTAAATGAGACATTTACTCCGTCTTCTAGGTCATTACAACTGAATGTTATATGAAAACCAATATAAGTTGGCATGTGGGATTGGGCTGGCCATGTATACGGGATGCTGAAAACTTTAAAACCGTAGAACAAAGCCGTGAAACCGATGTTTGGTTGAGCCGAACAAATTAGTATCCAAAGAACATCTAGATCCGTTTGGTGCCGGACGTATAGAATAGAAAGAAAGAAATAGAATAGCATCATCCCATTTCTTCCCGTGGGTGTCGTAAAAGGAGACTAAGGAAATTATTAGAGAATGGGCAGCAGCGTTCTCTATACATTTTTAAAACCATACTGCGATCGCCAACCCGCCTGCCAAGCGTGGCGATTATGGCAAATCCCCCCTTTTTTTGGGGGAGGCCTATGTGCAGCAGTGGACGTCTTTCGGCTGAAATGATGATCTAGATTCGAGATGCCATAAAAACTGTGGGATTATATCGCTGGTTCGAGAACAACGACGCAACTCAAAATTGTTTGAAATATAGTTAAGTATACGAAACGAACCAAAATCACTGATAAATTTTATTGCGAATATCGATGTGTTCCTCGCCTCAAAGCGATGTCTGCACCAACTGACGGGGTCCGTTAGGGCCAATGCCTGCCAGGGTTGCGAGTTTGTCCGAAAGGGATATCGTGGCCCTGGCACACAGGCAACGGAAGGAATACGGGTGGGTTTTAGTCAGTAAAAGTCTGACACCCCCTCTCGCTCCGCCCAGAGCGGGAGATGTTATTTGATATTTCCCACCCAAAAAAACAAAGGTCACAGTCTCTTTTAAAATCCAGACATAATTTTGGTCAGGTCATACGTGAATCTTTCATCACACATCACACATTACCTTTATCAGTATGATCTACTAACCCTACCCCCTATTCCTCCCTTTGGAAGGGTCATTATCATCTGCCTAGCCTTTTCTGAACTATGTTGGGGTCAGATTCCAGTCTAACCGGATGCAGCTGAATACCAGTACCTGACCTACACAACCCAGTTACTGGGTAACACGTTACCCCTTTGTAAGACTAATTGTTAGATTTTCGGGCTTCTGACGATCCCTAACGACTGTCAAAAATCAACAAATGACAACCGGGACCAACAGCCTAAAGTGCTTTCCGGGGCACGGAGGTCTTGGTTTGTAAAGATGTTTAACCATCCACGGACCAACCGCGGCAACCGTAGCTTTACCTGATCGATCGACCCGTGAGGCTGTTATTGGTCACAAGGCCAACAGCCCCTTTAGAAGGGTCATAAAGCCTTTAATTTGGCGCGTATTTGTCATCTTCTTATTAATATTTGTTTATAAGCATCAGTGTTCCCCTGGACGCCATATAATTAGTTTGGTTGTTTGTTTGTCAGCGCACAAACCACAGACGCACAACTTTTGTCCCGTTCCGCGTCCCGATCGCAAGTTTTTTCTTTCCGTAAACAACTTTACCTCGCGCTGTGTTCCGTTTTGAACTGTCCAACTTTTTTGTTTTGTTATTTCTTTGGTATTTTGTGGTCATTTGAATCAGCGTTATGAATTGGAGGTTAGTTTTTCAGGCGATTATGCAAGCTGAGAAGAGGGTAGAAACTTTGTTGATTGTTTGAGATTGAATTGTCATTTTTGTTCTTATTCAGAGTAAAATGTGTGTCAATGTGAATCATGGACGGTACCGGTAATCTGAAGCCCCAAAGTCTGACATCCAGTAATACCGCGTGGTATTGTTTTATCTGGATAAGATCAGATGGGCAGTCGCTCTGTGTAAAATACTGGTATACAACTGAATCCAGTTAGACTAGAAAATGACCCTAATAGAATTGGAAAAAGCCTATGCAAGTGATGACTACGGTGCATTAAAATAACCTCAAAAAGGCAAGCAGTACTTAATTAACGTCTGGCGCACCTTCCTAATCCTAACTAATATTATAAATGTGGAAGTAAGTTTGTTTCTTCCTTTTCACGCCTAAACCAGTGAACCGATCACCCTGAAATTTTGCATATACGTTGTCAGGTGTACAGAAACAGACATAGGGTACCTTTCATCACGAAAAAGAGTACTGTTCCCGAGGAAAACAACAATAACGTTCTTATTATTTATTTATTTACTATCTATCTATTTACTTTATTTTTTTACTTATGATACTAGATGGCGCCACGTGTCTTTCGAATCATATATGAATTATATGGGATGTGTTTAATGGCACTTTAAAATAATAATACATCTACAATTTAATATTATTACAACCCTTTATTATTACAAGCAGAGTACAACCAGAAATTATTGTCAAATTCTAAATTAACGCGAGCGAAGCCGCGGGCAAAAGCTAGTATCATAAATGCGAAAGTGAGATTTTTTATTTGTTACGCTTTCACACTAAAACGGCTGAACAAATTTGGATGAAATTTGGCACATGAGTAGACCATGAGCTGGGTTAGAATATAGGATACTTTTAATCCCGATATTCTCACGGGATCGAGACTTATGCGGATGAGACCGCGGGGCACAGCTAGTAATCTATATTTTCACCCATAGCATGAGCTATTTTAAATCAATTCGGCGATACTAGAGAACTATACTGTATATAGCAACACGCCACAAAATCTCCAAACTAAAGCAAACTAACTCCGATACAAGTAGCCCCAATATGAGCGCTCCATCGCGTGGGTCCCACGATCATATATAACAGCTAGGACGTCGTAACTCTTTGTGATGGATTAGTGCTTTTCCGGCTTTTCAACGGACCCCCAAATAGACGGACCCTTGAGGGAGCAGCATCTGTGTATACCCATTACTATGAACAGGTTTGGTTGGTGTAAAATGTTTGTTTAATATACATAATGGGCAGAGATTTGTAGGATATTGAGTGAAGAAACTTATGGAGGATTAAAATGTTTGTGTATAATTTTCTTTTATATGAAATTAAATAAAACTTGGTCTTTATACTAAGTTAATTATATTATGATTACCTTAATATATAATACTGTTAGGTAATGACACCACCATCATCTTTATGGAGTGAAGTATAATTAAATCTAAGCAAGGATACAAAAACATATTAGCATTTGGTGAAAGAATGGAGTCATAACATTGAACGTACATACTTAACATAAGCTAGAAAGACAGTACTGTTTCGACCATAAAAAGTTTCAGTACTTAAAATTTTATCACTTAAACAAAACCTTGTAATGTCATCTTCCGAATCAGAAAATTCTAAAAACGTAGGTAGATATATAGATATTCATCTTGAAGCTCAGGATATACAAAATGATGGAAACGCACACCCCTAAACTCTTGCAATAAAACTTCCTTCAGCGTCTATAAATTAAAGATATTGTTAAAAATTTAATCAGACTCCCGGAAGTTAAAGTTTTAAACGGCGTAAATGAAATTACGTACCGCCCTTATCTTAAAGAAAGTTCTTTTGGATGGAATTTAATATAACCTTGGAAGTTGCTATCTTTCCGCGATGGGGTTAGGTGTGAATAAATTTTGTGTGTACAGTCGTAGTAGACTGCTATCTTGTGTTATGATTTTACTTTTGGGGAGTTTGATGGTTGAGTTTGTCAAGGCACTGGCATTGTAAGCTTTCGTACTGAGATGAAGTGTGTTAGCTGATATCAGCCGAATTTTAGTCGAGTGTGAAGTGTATACCGTAAAGTATTCTACGAATTCGTATATAAATAAAATAGCATTATATTAGCAATATTTTAAATGCCCATGTAGGGCATTTAAAATATTGCTATCTAATCCTTTGACAAGCATAGGTACAAAATACAGAAGAATTTATTGTAGAGGTTAAATATAATCTCTAAAATGTAATCAATTTTTTTTCGTTTAAAGTTTTTTCTTATAATAATTAGAACAAAATTGTAATGAAAAAAAAAACATGCGGGGCAGTCTTTGGGGACTGCCGATAGACGTGAAAACAGTATACATATGGCTCATGGAAAGCGTTCGGTGACGATGATGCGAGTTCTATGATTTTCGTTCATCCAAAAAGTGCTCAACGCGCCTAAAGAAGCTTTCACTTAAAAAAAAAAACTTTAGTGGAGATGAATAATGATAAAAAGATAATAAACGAACCTACAAGCTACGTTGAAACAAGAAAAACAATAAACATAAACAGGTAATTATACAAAGAACACGAAGTATTTAAATTCCTATGCAAGCGTCCACGTAATGTATTATAGTGTTCCGGCCGGTTACTATGTCCGGGATACCGTACTACATGATTAGAGCTCAGTAGTTACTACCATAGAATAACCGCACAGACCTACCGCTCTTCACCAACCTGCTATAACCCGCACTTGAATAATCAGCCTATAAAGTTCCCAGTGCTCGGACACAAGCCTCTTCTCTGTGAGCCGGAAGTTTCCGCAGCCAATCAGGGTTGTTAAAGTCGATGATCGGGTGTAGCTACGGAGCCCTTATGTATAACGTACTAACTTGCTCAGCATTTATCATCATCGTCAACCTATAGACTGTTGTTTTTATAAATTTTGTATTTTATAAATTAAAGCCGCAAAATCTCCGACTCGTAAGATACAAGTCTGTGTACCTAGTTTAGGAGCACGGAAAGCTGACTATAATTTTAAACTTGGTAGTAGAACCCTCTGTTTCCATATGCTTTGTACTGTGTTGTTGTTTTGATGTACTAATAAACTTATTTTATATTCTATTCTAAATAGAAGCCCACTGCTAAACATGGCCTTTCCAATTCCACGCTATTAAAGTCGATCTTCGGCTACTTTCATCCAGCTGCTACCGATCACTCTGCGAAGATCGTTGGTCCACCTAGCCTAAGTTCGTCCTACCCTTAGTTTGCCAGATCGCGGTCTCTACTCAAGAACACGTCTCATCGATTCTACGTCAAATTTGCTCTGCTATCCACGCTGTGTTGAACGTTTCTTATGCCCCGAAACTATAGACATTTATAATACGTTTGGAATGAGAGTTCCGCTTCTGTATATATTCTTGTTCTATGTTCCCATTTCCTATAGTTAGCACTAGGAATGTTTCACTCGTTACGTTTGTTTCAGTTTATTTGTTGGTACTTTGGTAGCTACTGTTTAATGTGGCGAGGAATTTTTGAGCGTAATTGAGAGCGCATTGTAGACTTAATGTATACTTGGTTCTACTTGTGTGTCCTATATTTATTACATGTCTTTTGTGAGAAAACATTGCGGCAGGACTTTTCGCTTTTAGTTTCTAAGCTCTTGTTTCTTCAAGTTTATATCTGTTTCTTAGACAATGTGGTCCGTATATAGTGTGGCGAAAATTAAAGGTGTGGTACAGATCATCAAACTGAACAACTTTCTCTCGGGACCAACATCGTAATCGTAAAAATTATCGGTCGTCCCATACATTTGGTCGAGTAGGTATTGAAGTTTTGTAAGAGATGAATGTTTTTTTTCCCAATTACAATGTTGGTCCCCGGGAGAAAGTTGTTCAGTTTAATGGTCTGTACAACACCCTTAATTTTCGCCACACCGTATACAGACACCCTGTATATGACAGTGGCAGCGCCGTGGCGCCGTCTAGTTTTGTTACGAAGTTACTGGAATCACCCAGAAGTTCGGATAAGAGTGACACTGGCTGGTGACAGTCACTCTAGATGGTTGCGTGGCCGCTGTCTTCTGATGACAGAAGAATATGCCAGGGGAGCCGCTGTCGTGCCACATCCACGAACTGCTATGATATTGATGCTGCTGAACAACTAATACGATAGCCACTTCTGGTGAAAGATATATTGCGCCATTTTATAGGTATACGATCTGCTTCTTAATTCAAATTCCGTATTTTAAATTGAGACTATGATGGTTTTCATAACACTTGAGTACCTGATTGAAATAAAATCAAAGACTTCTGTGTTATGGCCCAATTAACATAATATGCCAATTCTAATTATTATAAACTTTCTTCAAATTATTTCATCTTTGATGTTTTAGTGCAGATGTATATGTAAGATCTTAAATCTGATTGATTGTATGATTAAAAAATCATAATATTAAGATTCTTATCGCTTTACAATCTGGTCCTTTCAAATGATGTGTCGAGCAATGCTCTGTTTCCGCCTGTCACACCGAACGACCAACACGCGATGTTACACCATAAACATTTATTTCAATCTTGCGGAATTAATAAGGACTTTTTTTGGAATACGTATTCGGTAAGGTCCGTTTTTTATGGTTTAATTAATTAATATGTAAACAACTAGCTGACCCAAAAGACGTTGTCTTGTCCAGATTTCAATAATCTATACAAAAATTCCATAGAAAAAAGGACGTTCGTTTTTTTTTCCAAATTTGAAAATTTTACAGGAAACTTATCCAATATTACGAAAATTTTAAAACAAAAAATAGCTAAATCGGTCTAGCTGTTCTCAAGTGATGCGCTTACCAACAAAAAGCATTATTTTTATTATTTATTTGGGTGTACTAAAGGTACACCTCTGCCTAACACTTTGAGGATTGCAGGCGTGATGATACGTTGTGTGTATTTTTATAGAAGACTATGTACTTTTTTTTTAACGAGCTACTATGTCCCCATAAGTAGGTATGTACTGGTGCTGAGTATTGTGCGACGTTTTAATCGACATAATTTTTCTTTACCCTTGGGCAGTAAAATTATTAATTTTACAATTTGGCCTCGTCCAAAAATACGTTTTCAAATACGAAAGTTTAATTAACTTCTGAAAATTATACGCTTCCATATTGTATTAGTTCGATGTTTTAATTGCTACTATTGCTAGCTCTATAGATTGGTGCCTCAGGCGATCTTTTCTGAGCCACTAGGTTGAAATAGCCAAGGTAAAATTAGTTATCTACATACCGTATAGACTTAAGCTAAATATGGTTATAGTCAAAATATTTTTTCATTGTAGGTACCTTCTATTTAGATTTGAAAAGTAATTTTCCATGTTATAGCCATTTCATCCAACTTTCAAAGAATGACAGTTGTCATTTAAATTTATGGAAAATTTACTTTAGTAGTAAATTTGATAAACAATTAATTTCCCTAACTTTTCCTACCCACTTTTCTGCCCATGGATACATGACCGAAATTAAATTCTGTAATTGCAAGTCATAATTAGCCTATACCGTTCCCACTGCTAGAACATAGGCCTCCTCCCGGTGAGAGGGAGCGGGCCGCCACGCCGGCCCAGTGCGGGTTGGTAGATGTCACATGACTTTGAATTTTTTGGTTCTAGTACATTCCGGTTTCCTTCAGCGTTTTGAGAGCAGTGGTGATGACATTTACACAAAGTAAAGCGCCAATCTGAGTTCGAATCTATGACCTACAACTCTTAAGACGTGGCCGTTACCACTAGGCCACCACTGCTCTTATTATAATTCCAAGTAACTTGGAATTATTGCCTTGCCATATCTGACGGTTTACACAATACACGTTTAACATATAAACACGGAATGAAAATAAACTGCAAGACCAAACCCCAAATTGTTGGATAAAACTTATTATAAAATCTTAATGAGTCAACACGAAGTGGAAAACAGCAATCATGGAGGGAAATGAACCGTCCTAATGATGTTGTTTTTGAATCATTGCGCAAATTAAGGGACGGCGAATTATTTTCGTCTGGTACTCGTAGAATATTGTATAGTAATAATGTTTATTTTTAATGTGTCCGTAATACAAAGGGAAGGCATTATCATGTAGGCTGTAGATAAGAACAATAGCAAATAATGTTAAAAGAGAAGATCGTGGACATGCAATAATAATTACAAATACCATTACGCCTCCCGAAAACCAATATAAGGACTAGCACAAAGGAACTACTGAAGCCCTAAGGAACGATGAAAGTGATGGTACTCCGCCCAGAGATTTAATATATTCACCCCTTAGTCTTCACAATACCTTCACGGCAACAATAACAAACATGCGTGAACCCGAAGTGTCAAAGAGTAAGCATGCAAAGTTACCGAATACCAAAGCGATTAATATCGAATCCCCGATATCTTAGGTGGTTGATTAAATTCCAGAGAACATCAACCATTCTGGAACGGCGTAAACTTCACATCGATTAGAGTCAATAATTTCATTGGAAGTTCGGTACTTGGGACATAAAGGGACGATTTAATGTCTCACCTCACATAGTTTTGGGCGAACTATATTGATCTTCAGGCTTTATTGGATTAATCAAGTTGGGTGGAACAGGTATAGAATTGTGTGAATTGTCTGTCAAAGTATTAAGTAGAGAATTTATAGAGCTGAGTAACATTTGAGAAGATAGATGGATCCAATAACACGTCGATTACTGAGAAGATTGGATGTAATGATATATTTTGATCAATGGGTTGATTAAAGACCTTAATCTCTAAAGTGACTTTAACATTTAAACCAATGAAACAAGAATTTATTAACGTTTTAAACTATTAAAGACAGTCATCACGTCTGCGATTGATTTCACCATATAATTTTAAAGGCATGTATTTTATCGGACCCCAAATAAATCCTATTTTCTCCTAAAATATTAATTTACACTCTAATATAAATGTCATCATTTCCAAATATTAATTAGATTTGTAGTAATTTTAAATACTGAATATCATAAAATTGAAAGTATGTGATTTGCCTAAAATCATTTTCGTATCAGGGTTAGTCATGTAAAACTATCTCATTTGACAGTTACGGTAAAAGTACTGGTTTTTTAACGGAATTAAATGCAAAACATGGTATTTAGGGCGTCACGTAGTTGATAAGTCAATTCCCTTCGAGCCTTCCAATCTAAAGGTTGTCTTCAAAGTGTCTAAAATTTATACTGATATTTTATTGAGTACCTAATTAAATATTTCGTTAAATATTGCTATTTATCAAGTTTGTATGTGGGCAAGAGCATAAATACAGAAATATTCGTACTGAAAAGGTGTTTTATTACAAATAAATGTGCCTCATTTGTGACCTTCAATTAGTTCCCATTTTGTTGTCCTAAAGTACAAAATAACGAATTAATTGTGACTAAGTTTGTGAACCATCCTATTTCTTCCCGTGGGTGTCGTAAAAGGTGACTAAGGGACTTACTAGATACTGGGCAGCAGCGTTCTCTATGCATTTTAACAGCATACTACGATCGCCAACCAGCCTGCCAAGCGTGGTGATAATGGAAACCCCTCCCTCCCCCCTTGGGGGAAGCCTATGTCCGTGTCTTTCGGCTGAAATGATGTTGAAGTTTGTGAAAAGCAAGCAACTTAAAAACGCACTTAAAAAAAAAACTTACCTGCCTCATTAGAAGCACAAAATGTTTTACAGGCACATATATTTTAAAAAAGCATACATCATTAGGCGACGGAAAGGTGACTGTCCGCCTGTACACCTCGAGAATGTCACACTATCCCACCACAACAGCGTAAGGTACCTTGGGTTACATCTTGACCGACACCTAACATGGAAGAAACACCTTAAGACCAAGCGAGACCAACTTAATATCCGTTACAAGAACTTACACTGGATCATGGGACGAAACAGTAAACTGAGTACCGACAGCAAACTTTTAATATATAAGGTGATCTTGAAGCCAGTGTGGCTTTATGGTATTCAACTCTGGGGCAGCGCCTGTAACTCAAGTATTAGCATCATACAGAGAATGCAAAATTCTATTTTGAGGTCAATTAGTGGCGTTCCTTGGCTTGTCACGAACGCTGAAATACACAAGGAGTTAACAATGAATACCGTCATGGACGAGATCAAAAAACATCACAACAAATTACCAGGAAAGACTAGAAAGGCACCCCAACGATTTGGCTGCTGTACTGAAAACAAGAAGTTATACGAAAAACCTTAAAAGGAAAGACATCGTGTAATCCACCCACACCTGTGTGGACCTAAGCACGAATACGGAGTAGATGGCTCGCTGGAGTCACGCTCTTCCCGCCAATGTTTACACCCCACTCATCCGCTAAAAGTAAAGACTGATCGCGGATTACCACAGAGAAAAAAAAAAGTATTTTAAAAAAGCATACATCATTAGGCGACGATTCTGGCAGAATGGCTGGTGGCAGCTGGATGAGAGTTGCCGAGAATCGAGCTGAATGGCGTGAAATTGGAGAGGCCTATGTCCAACAGTGGACTGCTGTAGGCTGATGATGATAATAATCATTAGAAGCTTAATAAATTTTTAGAGGATATAAATATGTCCCCCTTTTAAATAGAGAAGTCCATACAGTTATTTGAAAGTAGGTTGTACACAAAAATTCTAGTTACAAATTCAACATCCAATCTATTCTGAAATGTATTTTTGTCACGTATTCTAAAAACAAATATGGATCCAAATCTCTGATAATATAGCAGAATAGAAAATTCTAACTTCCAATTTATAAAATGACGGATCATTTTTATTTGGAGCTGGTTTTGTCAAAAAAATAGGGATTTGTGATACCAAAATTAAACAATCACGAACCGGACAATTCCCAAACGAATTGTTGGACAATATTGCTAGTATGAACGTTAATTTTTTCCTGAATACGAGCCTAAAATTTAAAATGTAGAAACAATAAGGTCTTATAGAGCATACGTTGGGACAATTAATAATAACATTCGGTTTCATAGTGATGGAACACCGAATAACTGTTTCCAAGTTGATTGTAGTGACTTTATGGTAGCGAAGTTTTTATGTGTTGAGTTAGATAGTTGTTTTTGTATAATATCAAAATAATAAGAAGTGATTTTAAAATAATTCAAAGTAGTATTATTATAATTTCAGTAAGATAAATTCGAAATGAAGTGCCAAGAGTATTTTATTTTTACGCTAAAATAATATCCGTTGCTAATTACAGTTTCATTGTAATATTTCTGAACCAAAACTTTCCCAAGAATAATTAATTGGTTACTGCTCGAATTTCTAGGGTTCCCTTGGCGCCTCGGCAAACATTTATTAATATAATTGACGAAATCGAATCAAATCATGGAGCGTTTAATCACTGGTTCTTGTAAAACTAATATTTGTTTGAAATAACAGTTGCGCAATCACAGTTCCCGAGTATTCGTTTCTTTATCCTCTCCCTAGTAACCCCCAAAACAATTCAGCCGAACAATATGGCGCAACGAAATATTAATTCGTCGATACAAAATCATTTTTCAGATTCGTTGTAAGTAAATGATTTTTTAAAAACGAATCTATTTTAAATGGGGACTAACAAATGCAGTTGAAATGGGGAAAAACTTTTGATGAATTGATTTTGAAAAGTTTGGTTCTGTGAAATAGACAGAAACTTATGTTTTTCCTAAAATAATATTTGGGCGTTTTGTGTTTCTAGTGTTATTTTAACAGTATAGAATGGAGTATCAAACCTGACTTGGGTTCCATACGTATTTTTCGGGTGACCACTGAAAATCAGCGCTGTGCTGTGAGTCCCCCATAGCACAGCATCATGCTGAGTGCAAGCCTTCTTGTCACAATCATGACGTGCAGCTTCCGACTATTTGTTTGTTTGCCATAGTACTTAGATCTGTTTTGTGTAACCTTCGAGTTTATTACATTTTATGTTTTCGTACGCACGTTTTTTCTGTGTCAAATAAAATTATTTTTCTTTCTTTCTTTTTCTTTTTACCGCTTTCATAATCACTATGGAATTGTTTTACAATTCGTAGAAAAAAGCTACTAAAACTAGGCTGCTCTAATATCGATCTGTATTAAAATCAAAATCGTTGTTTTTGCTACAACAGTATCTGACTGTAGTGGTCTCTACATGCATTCTTTTCACTTTGTTGAAAATGCACTCATTTTATAATACCTACCTACTTTTCTTAAAAAAATAAAACACTTAATTAAAATAACGATGGTTCCACGAAAAGAATACAATCCACGCCAATTTACAGGATGTACTTAATCTATTTATTGAAAAAAAAATAAACAATAATTTCGATAAAATGTTTGCCAAAATAACAGGAAGAACGCAGAAATGTTTTTTCATTTTCTTTATCAGAGCCCGTTCAATGATTTTTCCGCTGACTTTCCCTAACCAAATTACTACCTTATAGATAAGAATTCGGACAATAGACTGAGTTTCTTTGTTCCAAAAATACACAACGCAAGTAACGATACATGTAACAAATTGTAAGGGTCCGAAGTCCCTTGGCATCTACTATGAAACTCGCTACACAATCTCTCTACTTCTGATTTTGAAATCCATTGCTGGCTTTCATAGGTCGTGCGTGTGTCTTTTAAAGATAATGCTGCCGCTGTAAACGCGCAATGGATTACGTTGATAGTGAAATGGTCGAGTTTTCTAATGACGTGGTGCACATAAAGTCCAGCTTACAACACAGACAATTTATTTCAAAAGAGGGACCCGTTTTTGCCGTTAACCTAATGTGTAAATAAATGTGTGCAATAATTAAACACAAAACAGAATGACGTGAAACTAATTGCCTTAAAACCCTGCTCTCATGTTTTAGTAATGAAACTCATTCTGATTATATTTTTAATCGTTTCGCTGGCTGTGATGAACCGCCATTGAGTTAACTCGTTTTTTAATCGTTTTAGCACAAAAGGTTGTTTGTAATAATGTTTTTGGGATTACGTTAGATTTTTTTGTTATTGTAGGATTTCTGACGTTTCCATTTTGATGTTTTTTACGAAATATTTATTCCCAATGTTTCGATAGTGGAAATCTTTTTGATTCTGATAGGATGAATGTTTCTTTAAATAATAATGTTTGACATATTTTTCCTTATTAAAAACTGGTGACCCGCCCCTGCTTCGCATGGTTTATACAAATTGAAAAAACACCGAGACTTCTTTATTAATTAAGTAAGTTTAATATGAATGTAACAAATATAACATAACATCACGCCTGTTATCCCCGAAGGGTTCGGTAGAGGTGCACCTATAACTACACCCACAAAAAAAAACTGGTCAAGAGCGAGTCGGACTCACGCACCGAGGGTTCCATACGAATATAGGATGTTGATGATTTCTGAAAAACTGTGCTATTTAGAGACATCGTTTTATTTTTCCTGTAATATTTACATAAACTTCTATCACATAGAACAATTTCAGATTTTTATCTATGCAAACTTCTGAGATAAGGGGGGGGGGGCGGTATTTTTTTTTACATTTTTCTTCAAAAATCGGAAACAATGCTGCCTAAAAAAAAACACGCATAGTATAGTAGCCCCACTTCAAATTTTTAAGACTCTCTTTCAGTCCCTTTTGCAATTTTTTTTTTTTTAATTTCTTTCTTGTTAACAAAATAGTTGGGCAAACGTTATCTAAAACTATTCTAAACAAGTTGATAGCATTAGTAGTTCTTGAGATATCCAGGTGTGACAGACAGACAGACAGATAGACAGACTTTGTCTCACCATATGGGTTCCTTTTTACTATTTTGGTACGGAACCCTAAAAAGATTATAAATATTACAATATGTATATAGGTACAATATGTAAACCTTCCGGAATAAATTCTCTAAATGATGGTGAAAACTGCATCATAATCCATTTTGCAGTCTAAAGGAACAACATGGTCATACACACAGACACGAAAAGTGATTTTAATTTATAATACCTACAACTATGTATTTATAGATAATTCGTTCATCAAAAATTAGGCTTATTGGTTGACTCGCATGAATTTACTTGCCTGAAACGGGCGAATCCACACTTTTAATATTGTGTAGATTTTTAAATTTACGCTAGAAACTACTTTCTAGCGTACTTTTATCATAACTTTATTGCATACAATTTCAAAATGTGCCAATTGCGTAAAAGCTCGTACAGACTGGTGCGATATCGCGGGCGCGACGCGACACACAATTTCTTTGTCAGTGCCTGTCACGCCCGCGATATCGCGTGAGTCTGTAAGAGCCTTAATAAGTATTTCTGGAGTTGTTGATTTGCCCACTAATAAATTAATTTTGTGTAAATAATTGGTAAATGTAGATTTACCAATTATTTTTGTACAAGTTTATATTTTATTCAGCAAATGTTTATGAGTAAATATAAAATAAATATTTCGTGTGCCAGTGGTCTAATACGTATTTCTGGAGTTCTCGATTTGCCTACAAATACATTAATTTCGTGCGAATTACCTACAGCAAAAATAATATAATTTAAAAGTATCGATTCGCACATTTCGTGCGAGTAAATTCGCGCGAATCGACCAATAAGCCAAAAAGTATGAATCCGTAAAACACGCAATATTTCACAATGACATCTTACATGTTAAACAAATGACAGTCTCCTCTTGAAAGATGCTTCGTTCGGTACATTTGCCTAATTATTAGGGGGAGTTCAGAAAATATGACAGTAATCTTTTCTTATCCCTCGCATCTGTCGCTGCCCTAAAATAACTTAGTTACCATTATTTGTTGTCAAAATGATATAGGATGATGATCATAGAGTGCATTTAATATATGAAGACTCATTCCGTCTTATTACAAAAAAATGCTTAAGTACTGTTTTATACCAAGACCACAAGGTCTAGGATTGTTACGGTATTCAAGTTAATATCAGGCTCAAAACGTGTTCTTATTACAAAACGAAGACTTTTCGAGGATCAGTTAGTACCAAAGTAAGTTCATGGTTCCACAGATAAGAAACAAAAACCGGCCAAGTGCATGTCGGACCACGCACAATGAAGGGTTCCGTGGTTGGGATGAATTTATCCCAAAAACAAACTTAACATTGTAGTTGAAAAACATGCTCTCCCATACATCGATATACGTTACGGTCAATTCTCCAACTGCAAATTTAAGTTGGTCGACTATTACTCGTTAACTTGTGAAGCCTACTTAGCTGTGATAGTTTTCCTTTTAATTTCGTTATACATACTATTGCCATGAATTTTTTCACATATCCAAAATCAACTATTTAGCTGGCAGGGGGGGGACACTTGACTCTAACAAAAACTAGCACTTTAAAGCTTAATATTACCCAAACGGATCCCTTAATTGAAAAATGGTTTTCCCAAACCCACAATATTTTTGAACGGCCTATCCAAAGATACCCCACACCATGGAATAGACGAGAAAAAAAAATATCATCCCCATTTCACGTGTAAGGGAGGTACCCTAAAAAAAAATGTCTTTCATAATTTTATTTTACCATTTTTTTGGCATGATTAATATGTATACCCATGCCAAATTACAGCTTTCTAGGACTAAGCGTCTCTGAGCTAAGCTGGCGACAGACGGACGGACGGACAGACAGACAGACAGACAGACGGACATGGCGAAACTATAAGGGTTCCTTGTTTACTATGGAACCCTAAAAATGGCATTCTTTCATTCGTTCATTCTGCATCTATTTGAAGCAACGTTTCGTTTCTCTAAATATTGATATTATAATAACACTTGAAATGCATAAATAATTATTAATCAATACAAAAATATGTCATAAATCGTACTTTGTTTAGGTTACAATATATTGAACAAGCACAACTTGTACTTTTGACGTGCTTTTTATAATCAAGTTATCATATTTTTTAACACCTCTAGCGTGAAGTGGATTGAATTACATAGGTACGGCGCGGCACTCGTAATTTGAGACGAATGTTTATGTTGCGTCCATAAATAATAAATCCTAGTATTACGTACTGTTGATAATATGTGGTTTGTTCGTGAGTTGTGTCTGGTTAAACCGTTGAAGATAAACTTAGTAAAACCCTAAGACGACCCACTGACCAAAACATGGATTTTTAATTAATATTAGGTAAGCAATGCTTTGTATCATCTTATTTCGACTGCCTAACGCGAATGTTCATATTATTATAGGAAATATTACGTCGTACTACGTATGACGATGTCTGTAAGATCGCCGAGCATAATAATCCAAATCTTCCAAATCCATCAAGTCGATTTGTAAATAAAAAGCCAAACAATAACAATAAACGCTAACCTCAAATAAATTAGTACCGAAGTTAGTCCATAGAAAAACTAGGGGTCTCAGCGGACTACCTTTAGTACTATAGCTAGTTCATGAACTAGTGATAAACTTCATTTTATAATAACGTTTTATTTAGTCATGGTAGCAAACCTAGTAATTATCCTGGTACTAAATTTAGATCGTGTTTTGGAATAAGACGGTTTGTGTCTTGACGGAAATAATTATTATTATATAACTAACTATTGTTTATTTTGGATTTGTTTGGAAACATTTTATGTTCTTCAATATACAGGATTTTCCTAGTTTGAAGGGCAGGGGTCTTACTCATTAGTAACAGCCATACCCATCCCATATTAAAAAAAAAACTAATGTTAGATCTAGGCTAACTATAAGGCTAACTTTTTGGGAAATAAATGATCAATTACTTATTTACTATATTATATTTGCCCCTCATGCTAAGATTTCTCGTGTGCCTATTTACCATGAGTTCATTTGATAGGCCCATATTTAGGGAACCACCAACCAGACTTAGACGTTTTCTAGATACCTTTTTATTCTTCGTCGTAATTGAACTGGCCCCAGTTTTATACCTAGAACATTAGGCTCATCAAGTCGTCATTTATCCTTTTTTTTTCTGGTTGGGAAATTATCAAATAACTTTTCCCACTCTGGGCGGAGCGGAAGGGCGTGTCAGACTTTTACTGACTAATACCCACCCGTGTTCCTTCATTTGCCTGTGTGCCAGGGCCACGATATCCCTTTCGAGCAAACTCGCAACCCTGGCAGGCATTGGCCTTAATGGACCCCGTCAATTCGTGCTGACATCTCTTTGAAGCGCGCGTGGAACATAACGCGCCGTCGACCCGGGCCTGGTCCTTATCGGACGGTGAGCTACTCGTCGCTCACCGTCCGCAGGCCCGCGCCTACGGTGGCCAGAAATCGGCTTGCGACTCCCGGAGCCCGGGGCGTCTCCTGCGACGACTAAGGGCGTGAGCGCAAACCCTGCCTCACCCTCACTCGTTCCGCCTCCTCCTTTGCGAGCATTACTGCTTCGGCTTGTGACGGCCTCCCATGCACTCTCGCTCCGAACCATAGCCTAAACCAGAAGCCGTCATTTATCCTGACATTCTATTCCATATCAGATCTCATTTATTCAAACTTAAGTAAACAAAGAAATTAATTTTAAGTAAATTTACTATCGTTTTAGATTGTTCTTATATTCAAATCACAACTGTAATTTTTTGACAGTTGTATGAAATTGACGGCAAATTGACGTATGGTGTCAATTTGCCTAAAAGTTATCCTGACTGTACATCGACTTACTTAATTCTTACTCCAATTAAACTTTTGTCATTTTACCCCAAAACCAACGCACCGCTTCCAAACCAAATGATTGTTTTTATTTCCTTAAACGAACATCCTCAATGTAGTGCGTTGTCAAATATTTACGCCCAATGCTCGCATTTGACAAGGGGCAAACAATTTAACGCTATCGCTCCAAACAGATGTTTTATGTATGTAATGGCAATAAATATTGAAAATATATGCTGTCATTCAGGGAAGATCATTTATAAATAAAGTATTATTTATGAGGAAACCTCTAGTATAGCTTAGTGCGGAGGATGCTGTGAAAATTGTTTGATGTTAGAAACAATATGAAGAATATTAAGCCGTGATACAGGATACAAATAAGAACCACATAATAATATTTATTATAAGAAAGTAGACAAATTCAAATTCATTCCTCCTTATTCTATTTAAATTGTATAACAAAAATCCATTCAATTATCTAAGTAATCAAGCATAGATTACTTAGATAATTGAATGGATTTTTGTTTGTTGGTTGTTATTATCAGTTTACAGAGGTTTGTGCCTAAGTAATAACGGCCGCACGGGTCGATCGAAAAGGTTAAGCTACGCTTACCATGGTTGGTCCGTCGATGGGTGACCATCTTTACATACAAAAAACCCTCTGTGTCTCGGAAAGCACGTTAAGCCATTGGGCCCGGCTATCATTCGTGGATATTTGTAAGTCGTCACGGATCGTCAGAAGTCCGAAAGTCTGACAACCAGTTTTACCAAGGGTTACCGTATTACCCAGTTAGCGTTGCTACTTGAAGTATGAGCTGAGAAAATCGTTTCTTTTTTGTTTTATCATGCTTTTTTTTAAGCCTACTCACAAAACACGAAAGTAGGTACACAACATACATGTACTTAACACATAAACCCCTTCACAGCGCCGTCCATTGTAACCAGAATAACCCTACGAGTGCTCGAGAAAAAACATCCCCAGTTCTTACGTTACTCTAAACAGCAAAACATTCTCGCTTTGGAGGAGTGCTTGACATCCATTCCTCCCATCCTTTCCCTTAATAGAGGATCGTTACTACAAGGCAAGAGCGTAGAAGGGTACTCCACGCACCGTTCCATAGAAATATTGCGTGTCCTAGTTCTACTTCTATTCACACAATTGTAAAAACGGCTGGTTAAAGTAGTTTACTGGGTTCTAGCGTCATGCTAACGATGTCAGATCTTGAAAAGTTTTTTTTATTCGATCACCGTAGGGTGAGAAAGTACGCTGTTGTTGTAATAATAGTTGGGTTTTTTTTTACTGTAAATGGGTCGTTGAATAAACATTGGCGTAAACATTGCAATAGCATATTTTTCGTTAATTATTGCTCTCTGCATGTAAACATTTATGATACAATTATGGATGTTGGTAACCGTAATTCTATTATAACTTCATCATCTCATAAGCGATCCAGAGGAATCGTTATACATAATCTATTAGTTGTAGCAAGTAATTACTCATCAAACAATGGTGGTCATGGTGTTTGAAAGAGAAGATGATACATCGTGGTCTGATGTAAAAATAAATGATAATTATGAGTGTGGAGCAAGTAAGTGAGTTTGTATATATGGGGAGTTAGTTTATAAGTGATGAAAAGATTGACGATGATGTGGAAAGGAGAGTAAATGCGGGAAATAAAGTGAATGGTGCTATAAATGCGATTGTGACCAACCAGTCGATGCGCAAAAAGGCTCGACTGGCTGTTCATAATGGTGTGCTGGTGTCTACTTTTATGTATGGAAGTGAATTTTGGCTATAGCAAAAAAAGCATGAAAGTAGAAAAGTAGAACAAATGCTGTGGAAATGTGTTCCTTGCGAAGCATGTGTGGTGTGACTATAAATGGTATGCTGACAAATGATGTGATAAGGCAACGGTGTGGTTTAAAAAAAGATTTAGTGACAAGAATTTAAAAGAGTATGCTTAGATGGTTTGGTCATGTTGAGCTAATGAATGAAAGGCTACAAAAAAAAAAGGTATTTACAAGGCAGGTGTGAGTGGTAACGCTGGGAGGGGACGCCCTAGGAGGGTCATATAGTGACCTAATTCGTGATGTTCTTCAGAAAAGTCAGGTGCTTAGTACTCGCAACCGGCGTGCGTGTATGACCAGATGTATGAACGTAAACGAAGCAAAAGGAGTAGCGTAGCAGGTGGCGTTCTATAGTTTCTGCCCCATGGGAAGAAGGCGTGAGTTTATGTATGTATGTAAGTACTCTCCAAAAAAAAAAGCGAGTAGTATCAAATCTGAGCAAACATATAGCAGTTTCCAAACCCCACCTGTGACATCACACAGCATAATATAAATCAAACATACAATACTGCAGGACGCGGGTGAATGCGCCAATTCCACGAAGCATAAATTAACAAGCTTAAGTAACGTTATCGCCCTGAGAACTTCAATGTGTGCTGAACTGCGGCTCTCAATCGGTGCTCCCACCTGGAGTTACGTGTGGAAATTGCAAAGCTGCTCATTAAAGTAGGTTAAGCCGATGCAGTCCAGTTACTGGACGACTGGCCCCAACTTATTGTTAACTTCAACTTTCCTGGTATGGCGCAGAACTAGAATAAACTTTTCACTTTGAGGTCTTTATTATGCCATAAGGCGGATTACCTTCGAATATGGCGACAAAATACTCTATAAGCATAGCCACTTCCCTTTTAGGTAGTAGAGAAAAGGTAATTTTCACATATCAAAGTAATTTTCGGATAAAAAATCGAATTCGGATGAATTTATGTCTTTTATGATTATTATCATTATAATTTATGTTTTACTTTTTTATTTTTTGTTTTATGATTATTATCATTATAATTAGTGTGTTATGAGTTTTGTGTTTTACTAGTATGTAATTATACTTTTATATTTTGCTTGAAACATTTTCTAAAATAGAAGGTACAACGACAAATGCATTTTTTTTAACAGGTTTAAAAAGGGAATATCGCGAGTGCAGGAGAAACTTAGCATAGTCCAGGCAGGGTTGTTGCTGATGCATATTTTTTTCACATCAGCGGACGCTGATGTTGATGCTGATTTTTTATCATTGACATCAGTGGATTCTGATGCTGATACTGATTTGAATTATTTTCCTAAAAAAAGCAGGGAAAAAGTAGTAACCATTATTCATTTTTACCTAAAAGTTGCACAGTTTTCCTTGCACAGGTTTTCTGTATTTCTGTGCAATGTGATATTATTGCCGGGAAAAACGAGACAATGTTAAATGAATGGAAAACTTCCAAATAGCAAGTCCATATGGCATTATTGGTCAAAACTCGCAAACGAAAACAACACGAGCTATAAGCCCCGTCCCCTTTACGGTCATGTCTCGACTCGAACGACAGCATTAATAATCAGCATCGATCAATGCGGATGCTGATGCTGATGCTGATGTCGAAAATGATGCTGAAGTTCCGCAGATGATCATGCTGATGTTCGCAACAACCCTGGTCCAAAGTATGCATTCATTGTTAATTTTAATATCCTAGTTCCAAAGCTGGGCATTTAGCTCTCGCAAAGTGGCAGTGTTCGTAGTTTTAATAGGATAGTGATCGTCAAACTAAACTTCTAGTACCGATTGACCTGGTCGGTGAAACCTGGCGCTTGCTGCCAGCCTACCTATTACCAAAACCAACACCCTAATTGTAACACACTATCAATCATATGTTTATTGCTAATCCACTGCTTCATATATTCGAATGAAATGAGGTTGGAGAATGAGAATGGGCAGCAGCGTTCACTATGCATTTTTAAAACCATACTGCGATTGCCAACCTGCCTGCCAAGCGTGGCGATTATGGCAGATCCCCCCTCCCTATTTGGGGGAGGCCTATGTCCAACAGTGGACGTCTTTCGGCTGAAATTATGATATATTCGAAAAATTTGTCTGTTCACCAACGTAAACAACGCAATGAATGTTGCTGAACTGTCAAAATGAAACCCATTGCTACTAAAAGTGTGTTACGCAAAAAATATATGATCAATCAATGATGATGTTGCTAAATCAATGTTTTAAAAAAACTCGTGCAAATTTAAATTTGCACGAATTATTTTAAAACATTGCTGCATTGATTCAATAAATGGACCACAACTCTAGCAAAATTTATGCACGAAACTACTCCGAGAGGTGAAATACGAGAATAAGACAGTCAAGAATTAGGTTAATTGCATTCGAGGATCGCATTATGTCACATTACATATCCGAAGGCGTCCAGGCAGCACCGCCATGCATTTTAAATAGTTTTGTGCATAATTTAAGGTCTGTTCAGAGAGGCCACACCACAGCGACAAAACTGTTGCCAAGGAGTGGCTCGGTGTGTTTTGTGTCACTGCAATTGCTCGGAGTTGGGTTGTTTTGTGCGGCAGCCACAAAATGCTGGGTTGTCA
This sequence comes from Tiliacea aurago, assembly GCA_948098905.1. NCBI lineage: Eukaryota > Metazoa > Arthropoda > Insecta > Lepidoptera > Noctuidae > Tiliacea > Tiliacea aurago. The sequence continues at coordinate 17,822,708 of OX402586.1, read as the reverse complement.
TGACGAACTCATAATTTAAACCCACTAGTGTATGTGACCACTCCTCTCGTGGTTGCATGTTGGTGCCAATATACCTAAGGAAAGAAAGAAAGAAAAAGTATTTATTGGGACTCGCACAGGAGATCACAAATTAAACTACAATACATAAAAAACAAAAACATTAAAAAAACAAAGTAAAATTAAAATAAATACAGAAAGTCCTGTACGAAGCGAAGCCAAAAGGTGCCTCATCATCATCATCATGTCAGCCGAAAGACGTCCACTGCTGGACATAGACCTCCCCCAAAGGGGGGGTTTGCCATAATCGCCACGCTTGGCAGGAGGGTTGGCGATCGCAGTATGGTGTTAAAATGCATAGAGAACGCTGCGGCCCATTCTCTAGTAAGTCCCTAAAAGGCGCCTATCTCAGCATAATGCTGCGACACTTAAAAAAAAGATAGTTGGTTTTGACCATACGTTCGTGACAGGTGTTGAACACGACCGCGAATTGTAGTTCATGTGTGTGTTTGTGGGAATGGAACGCACCTTTTCATACAATTTTCGGCCTGGCCACATTTTTTGTCGCTCGTTTTGGTTGTAGTTGTAGCACGTCTGAAAAAACTCAGTGTCGCAAATCCGCGTCACATTCTCCGTGCAGATATTTTATTTCACGGAAATTAACTTTAATGAACTTGGCTATGTTTCAATTTGCATTTTCGCAACACTTTTATTCAGCTTTTCAATTTTGAGCTTTATAAAATGGAGTTACTACGGTAAACTGTTACTAGTTCGCTTGGCTGTTTTTGAAGGCTATTTAATAGTTCCAGTGATTTAATAAAGTTGTTATTTAATTGGGTAAATTAAAGTATTATTACTTAAGCTTTAAATATTGGTCAAGATTTTGAAAGGAAAAGTTTGTAAAATGTTTCATTCGTTTTGGGAATCTGCTAATGCAAAGCTTACGTTGCGTTTTGGCAACCTCCATCGTGCTCATATCGATCATAAAAGCGATCGTAGTGCGAATATACGCGATCTTCGCGATCATATGTCACTTTTTGTTTGGTGAACCTGAACGCGCGGTTAGCGCCGCCGACAGAGGGCGTTTTCCAGTATTTCTAAGAAAGGGTGTTAAAAAAAATCGGCAAAGTGCGAGTCGCACTCGCATACGAAGTGTTCCGTACCATTATCTATAAAAACGGGAAAAAATCACATTTGTTGGTGTTTTATTTTAATTTAATTATTTGTTTTGAAAGTGAATATATGTATAACTAAAGATTTTTTAAATATTTCAAGCATCTACCTGTTGCCGTTATCAATATAGAGCAAAAACGAGCAAAGAAATCACGTTTCTTGTATGGAAGCCCCCTTACATATTTATTTTATTATGTTTTTTAGTATTTTTTGTTATAGCGGCAACAGAAATACATCTCTGAAAATTTCAACTATCTAACTATCACGGTTCATGCGATACAGCCTGGTGACAGACGGACGGATAGACAGACAGACGGCGGAGCCTTAGTAATAGGGTTCCCGTTTTACCCTTTGGGTAAGGAACCCTAAAAACGCTGATCATGTATCTTTTTTTTGCATTTTAACACCATATTGCGATCACCAACCCGCCTGCCAAGCGTGGCGATTATGACACCCCCCCCTTCCCCTCTAATGTTAGGGGAAGCCTATGTCCAGTAGTGGATGTCTTTCGGCTGGAATGATGATGATGTATCTTTTAATCTTTTTACGCCGACATCCTTATTTTTTGACGACTCCTTATGAAAGCAGTGTCAATCGCTTACTAAGACTCTCAAAAGGCCCAAATATTAAATCCAAAATAACAGAAAAGTACTACAATAAAGTACCTGATGACACATACTTACAGAACCACTTACATAGAAAATAAACAGAACCGTAGGCACGTGATAAAGACAACATTGCCCATAACAGTAACAAAGTCGTGGAAAATGGTGCAATGACAACTTTTAGCACCGTTTTAGTACTGTGCATCGTTTTATCAACTTTTAAGCTGTTCTATATTAAAGAAAGGTTGTGGGTGGGTATTTCTGTTTGGCAAAAAGTCCGATTCGAGGAACTTTTCCTCTAATTTCCGTAGTTAATTATATATTCACTATTTGGTTTGCAATAAGTTCATGATGAAAGAATCGATATCTGTGACGTTCAGGCTCAGAATGTCCCTTTCCCAAAATGTACCTCGGTTTCAAATAGTCCCTTTCCCGAAATGTCCCCATAATGTCCATTTCCCAGAAGGTCCCTTTCCCGAAACGTCCATTTCCCAAATTAATCACATATAATATAAAACAAAAAAAAAAGCAGTCAAAAGCCTTTTAATTACGTACTTATAAATCAAAACGTCAAAAGCCAATAATTATCCACGTGATATCTAACTGTTAACATAATTATATAAACTGGGAATACACAATCACACTCACAGATGTGATTGTGTATTCCCAGTTTATATAATTATGTTAACAGTTGTGTGTTGTTGAACACACAGTGGTCCTGGTGGACATGTCCGATATCATTTTTCATTAATAATTGCCAAACACTACTCTCTTTCTATTACAATAAAAATTGGAATCATTTTCATCTAAATTGTTTGTTTTATTTTGTTTAAAAAAACAAAGTTCTTGTTGAAAAACCCGTTACTTACTATAAAGCTAACATTTACTGGGTACGTCTTTCATTGACTTGAATGTGCCCTGGCGGCTGAGAGTATGTCATGCTCACTGTAATGTCCCGTCGATGGTGGCGGGTTTGTTGGATCATTTAGCTCCCTTCAAAATGGTTGAGCTGAATGGTGCTAATCCATGCGTCATGTTCGTGAACGAGCGCCATCAGTAGGGACTGGTCATTTCTTAGTGGCCATGGCTTATTTAAATTTAATTTTTAAATTGTTTTTTTTAATCTTTTTATTACGGACGCTTTTGACAGTTTACAACGTTCTCACATGTATAATTTCAACATGAATGATGTAACCAATATTTTGTAACCATAATTATGTTAATTTAAAAGAGTGTCCGTCAAGTTTCTGGCCCGTTCTTATCCGTACCTACTAAGCTTTGGAATGGGCAACTAGCTTCATCTATAAGGACCGTATTTACAGAGCGTTACTCAGTACTCAAGCATTACTTAAGACTAGTTTCAACCAATCCAATGGCTTGAATCTAGTCTTAAGTAACGCTTGAGTACTGAGTAACGCTCTATAAATACGGGCCTAAGACTGACCGACCCCTTGACAATTCAAAAGTGCCTGTAATTGGTTTATTTACTATTGTTAAATTGTCACCACTCAAACTGAACATAAAACAAAAAACTCAACAGCCATTAGAGAACCCCGTCCAATGAATAATACCTAATTGATAATAACCATCCGCTGCAATTGTACATTCATGAACAGTGGTGCAGTATAAATTATTTCCTGTCAATGTGACAACCTATTGTTGTCATACAATAGTCCTAGAATAATGAATGGATATTAATTATTTTAATTTTCATAAATTTTGTGGGGACCATAACAAAGGATTTTATATAATTAACGTGTGGAAAAACGTCACGTAATCACTTATAACGTTACAACAGTGAGGCGTATAAAGCTTTCGTTATTATTACATATAATATGGAGTGTTGTCACGATTTATTTTGGGGATTTCATTTTCGAAGTACAATGGTTTGGTAATTGAGTGAAGCTTGCGTGTTGACGTTTTTGTATCATAATTATGCTATGTTTATTAATTATTTTTATATTGATTGACGTACAGATTTGAAACTCTTGCCCTAATTTGAAAGTTTTGTATGACATGTAATAAAAAATATAATAAACTCTCACTCTTATTGGTCTCACTTCCAATATCTATGTTCTTCAGGCGCAAATAATTTGCGTCCTTCCAACAATCTTCTTCAACTCTGTCCTTCTCATACTTCTGACTTTGTTCATTCTTCCTTTTATATTCAGCCCATTCTTCTATGGAATGGGCTTCCTCTTGATATCAGGACCACCAGTCAGTATGCATTTAAGCGGAAATTGGAGTTATTTTCAAAACAAGTAGCGTAAAGTCATCTCAATTACCCGTTTTCCTTGAATTTGTATGTATTACTAAAATAATATATCCCTACATTATATATTAGTATAGATATACAAAATTAGTTTTTATTTATACTAAACCCAAAAAGGGGTCATAGTATTCATCAGTTGGAATAAAAAATTCTATGGGTCCAACCTAGAAATCGCGAAATAAAAATCAGCTGTTCCATACATTTTGTCGATTTAAGTGAACACAAATGTAGGGAAGAGCTGATTTTTTTTTCGCGATTTCACGGTTGGTCGCCATTGAAAAAATGGTTCAAAATGATGAGTACAATGACCCCTTTTCGGGCTTAGCATAAACCAAAACTAATGTTGTATATAATGTAGGGATATATTTATAGTAAATATGTATGGTGTATTATAAGTTTGTAACCTATGTATGTACATGTGTACCTACCTATTTTATTTATAATTAATTATGAGTTATTTTAATGTTTTTTAGCACCCACCATCTTATCTCTTCACTACCCTTGGTTGCCTGGTAGAGAATGCCTAAGGCTTAAGTCCACCTTTGCACGTTATTGTGTGAGAAATTTAAATCAATAAATAAATAAACGTGACTTTACATTATTTTGTTTATTTATTTTATATTATCAATGTTTAAAAAAAAATGGGTTAAGTATTCAAAATTAGCACCTTTCACAACATTCTGTCAATGACTCTGAATTTTACATCCATTTAAAGTTATTTTTATAACACGTTTATTTAAATAGCTTTTCAAAACAACAAAAACTTTCTGTCATACCCATTCCAGTATAAAAATTGAATTTTAAAAACCAATTTAGAAAAACAAACAAGCCACTATAAAATATAATAAAAATCTCCATCAGTAACGGCAGTACAATTCAGTGCTCGTAGGTATATACAAGCAAAAAACTTATGAATAGGAAAGCCCAACGTTATGTGCCAGTAGCAGAAAAAACACGCAATATGGAAAGTTATTTCATAGTGAGGTTAAAACCAATTCGAATATTCGATAGTCGTGACACGAAACCAATTTGGAGGCGAAACCGATCCCGGCAAACCTACTCTTTTGTCAATAGGACTGTGACATACAATTTTATGGGAATCGCGAGCAAAGATTTTTGTGTTTGAGAATTTTGTAGGCTATGTAAAGGTGAACCCGCAGCCATAGCCCGCGAATTTCAAATTATCTTACGTTTTCTGCAATTTGCAGGTAATTGTCAGGTTGTGTTTTGATCAAAATATGATTCGCGACTCTATCAGATATGTATTTACGTATTATAATCGTAAGAATCATTAATACATCTCTCTAAGTTAGATTTGTTCCATTGAATGACTTTTTTATGAAATCATTACATTGGGGAACCAATCTAACTCAGAAAGGTGTGTTATTGATTCTAATGTGTATAATTCTGTAAATAATAATTTATTATAGTCTCTGATCATATTCTTATCAAGATACAACGTGACATTGACCCGGAAAAAACCGGCCAATTGCGGGTCAGACTCGCGCATGAATGGTTCCGTACCATTATCTATAAAAACGGCAAAATATCACGTTTGTTGTATGGGAGCCCCCCTTAAATATTTGCTTTATTTTAATTTAATTACCTATTTATTTTTAAAGTGAATATATAAGTAAAGATCCTGTGGATATTTCAAGCGTCTACCTGTTGCCGTTATTAATATAGAGCAAAAACGAGCAAAAAAATCACGTTTGTTGTATAGAAATAAACCGTAAATATATATATATATTTTTTTGTATTTGTTATGATAGCGGCAACAGAGATACATCATCTGTGAAAATTTCAACTGTCTAACAATCACGGTTCATCAGATACAGCCTGGTGACAGACGGACAGACAGACACAGACGGCGGAGTTTTAGTAATAGGGTTCCCGTTTGACCCTTTGGGTACGGAACCCTAAAAACGTAAATAAATTGAAATTCGTGGGCTACAGCTGCAGAAGATTTTATTTTACAAAGTTATGACAAGCTTACAATGTACCTACTTCAACAAATGCATGGTTTAAGAAATTAAGAATGAAAGAAAATTTATTACATTAACTCACGCTTTTTTTCCATGGGGGTAGGCAGAAACTACAGAACGCTACCTGCTACGATCCTTACATATAAGGAGTATGTAAAGATAATTGCTGCGTTTACATTCATACATCAGGTCATACATTCACGCTGGTTGCGAGTACCTACTACGCACCTGAGCTTACTGAAGAACACACCAATAAGGTCACTATATTATGTCTTTCTAGAGCTTCACTTCCTTTCGTTTTCACTCACATCTGCCTTGTAAAATTATTTATTTCTGGACTAATTTAACACATTAAGGCGACGATAACCGACTTTTAATGATTATATACTGAAGATCATGTCTAAACGAGTAGTGTTAATGATTTGAAAAAAATATATTATTATGTTAAATAAGAGCATTTTTACAATAATTGAATATGTGAATATATTAGATCATGTTTATATTACATTGTGAAATTAATTTGTAAAGTTATGTCTAACGCGGATAAAAAACTGAGAATGGCGCAAAATCTACCAAGCGTATTATTCTGAAACCTTCACCAATTTAAATATAATTTAATTATTGATATTTTAGTATGCCTACGCGTTTTATTAAAATACTTTTTGTTTTGTGTTTAATAAATTAATAATGCGTCAAATTGGGGACAGCGCTCCTTGATGGGCGAGTCCTATTACTGGCTGAACGTACGATGCGTTGCGTGAGCTCTGTACAGAACACGCACGCAAACCACTCAAGGTCACTGGCATATATCTGCGTCTTAAAACCAAACAACAATCAAAACGTAGCCAAAAGGACAGAATTGCACACTGCTGTACTGGCGGTAATCAGTACCTACCTAATTAAGTTCAGTGTTTATTAATAACTATGTATAGGAACTTATTTTCCTGTACTTATGAATACTAAACTTACTGTAAAGTTGATCACTCGCCGGGAGCGTAAAAAGTTTCTAATTTTCCGGGATGAAAATTATATTTTCTCCTTGTTCTCGTAACCTATTTTTAACCGGCTTCAAACTCAGTGCTCAGTTAGTAAAATAAGTTCACCATTTTAGTCATAATTAATCTATACTAATCTATAAGCTATTTGCAGATTAACACATACAAATACCACAACAAAAAGAAGTTCGAGTCATACAAAATTCTCACATACATTCCTGTCAATAGCGACCGCTAAACCGCATCGGCACCACTGACAGTGCTGCCACTGGACTATTTAGCTAGTTATTAAGCCTGACCTGGCCTGTCGCCAAACATTCAAATTGAACTGGAAATTACCGTGTTAGAACATGTATTTAGATGCTATCAGCGTGAATGCGGCCCATGAATAACTTGGAGTAATTTCTAAGAGAAAATGTTTAAGCCCTAAATCTTCTTAGCGTAGAATTTGGCAAAGGAGCCGCTCAATTTAGTCTTGGCAAAGAATTCGATTAGTCTACACTTTTGTAAATCCTAAAGCGCTTAAAGCGCTGTAACATGTTGTAGGATGTAGTACCTAGTAGATTATTAAATCTGCTAAACGTGAGTAAGTAGAACAGAGCCAATAACAATACACCAAATGTCATCTGAATTCAAACTGAAAGAGGAACAAAATCTAGAATATCTATTGAAAAGAATAAAACAGGCATACATACAAGTGTGTAATTAATAATTTAATTGGTTGCACTCATTACGTGCACACATTACGAACAGCTAAAGCTAAGGTACAATATATTAACTCTTCCTTGTATGTATATCCTCGAAACCGCAATATTTGTTAAAATAAACCCCAATTTGTTTCCACGTCTGCAGGACGTTGTACCGCGTAACAGACGGGATATGACCATTCCTCGAGTCTATCCAGCAAAAACGGCACTCATGCGCAAAAGTATCATACGAGTATTATAACATAAAAATAATTTCAAATCTATTAAGTTTCTAATTATAAACTTTGTTAGTGCCTATTCTAGGTAGATTTTCGATTTTGTTATTGTTAATTATTTTCAATGCTAAAGAAATATTTGTACGCCGATACTTACGGCTAAACATGATTGGACTCAAACGATGAGTGTAATATCTTGCATGCTCTTGTATGTATACAATGTTTAAGCAAATAAAGAAATCTTATCTTATCTTAAAGAACGTTCAGATATAATTTAAAACGACGGAATAATAACTCTTTTGTTATTGTTAATTATTTTCAATGCTAAAGAAATATTTGTACGCCGATACTTACGGCTAAACATGATTGCACTCAAACGATGACTGTAATATCTTGCATGCTCTTGTATGTATACAATGTTTAAGCAAATAAAGAAATCTTATCTTTTCTTAAAGAACGTTCAGATATAATTTAAAACGACGGAATAATAACTCTCCTTATTCCAATATTTGGAATTTATTGTCCTTATCAAACTAACAGCAAAATGGCTGTTCCCAAGATTATTTCAAGTATAATGGCCATTACTCGGATCCGAAACCGACTCGAAGGAAGCCACAATTTTAATAGCCTAATAGAAGGTTTCCTTTAACGGGTAGAGCACAAAGCAATTTCAAAATATGATTAACGCTCCAACAATAAGGTACAAATTTTTGGGTCTATGGTTTATTTAGTTAAATTTTGAATTACTTTTAGTGTTTTATATTTTTTTTATTTTATATTTTATGAAAATATTGAGTGGCTTCGTAGTAATTAAAATGAAGGTCGACGAATTTATTATACTTACTTACAAATCGAAAAGACATGTTCTTGATTTTTTTACTATCCTACGCTGTCTCACTGCTGGGCAAAGACCGCCTTCCACCCTTCCATATTTTGCGAACCTGCGCGTCCTCATTCCAGTTTTGACGGAACCTATCTAGCTCGTATTTTTTTAATTAAAATTTTCTAGAGGTAGTTTACACATCGTATCAAATACGACAGAAATCTTCAACAAAATTACCGAATTTCCGAATAAATTTATAAAATAACAGTGATTTGAAATTTAAGTATTCGTCTTATTTCCCCGAAGGGTTGGGCAGAGGTTTACCTATAGTACCTACACCCACATTTGCTAGTACCGTAATCGCGAGCCTATTGCCATCAACCGGGTACAAACCCAAACTCCGTGCTTCTACGGAGAAATTCCAGATTGAAAAACACTTTTGCCTAACCTGGGAATAAATTTATCTCACGCCAAAATACGCATAAAAGTAAATCCCAACTAGCAACAAAAACAAAATACATACATATAATCTAGATTTCTTTTTCTAGCACCGTTCCATTTTTGTATTTCCCCCTGGCGTTAACGCATGAGTTATTATGAAAGGAGAGAACTGTGAAAGAAATACGCACGGCCTGTGTTCGAATGAACCACTGACCGAGCTTAGTTTAAAAGGACTGCCCGTATTTTATTACACATTGATTTATGTTGACTTGAGACCTGAGGTCACGGTAATGAGTCAGAAAAATGGATGATCATTAGGGTGGTTTTGTATTATATATCTGGTGTTGGTTGACGACGCGTAGACATTGTGCTAGAGTGAATGTATCGAAACAATCGTCGCATTGACGCAGCTTTATCGTCGCGTCACCGCAGCTTATACGTTTGAAGATAAGAGTTGAGTTGAGTTTGAGGTTAGATGCATAGGGAGCCAAAAGTTAAATCATAGTGATAGGTGTAGTTAAACTGATGGGGGTTCAACTTTCCCTTTCAACTTTGAATATGACGATGCGCGCTGTCAGCAATGCAGGACATCGTCCGTGAACTTCTGAGGTCTTCTATTTATAAACAAATTTTGCAGGAGGGACATAAAACGAAATTATACATTTTTCGTGGACAATTTCGGTAAACCAATAAAGTAGTTGGTTGTTGGTTAATGCATTGTTAGGTTAGTTGTTGGTGATGCATTCAATTTATGTACCTGTGCCAAAAGATGAAATTAAAACAAAGTTTTGTGCAAAAATGCTAGTTGAGTGTAGCGGCATCAACATCGCCACATACGAACTACGCGTCACACTGACGTCACGCAAAAATCCTGCATCGCGCAATTAGAGTTTACCGCGCGACTAGCATATATACAACGCCCCGACTTCAACCGTCGGGCAGTTGCCCACCAGACACGACACCCGTCTGGTCGGAGGATCCTCCCTTTTCTATGGTGGATGAGTGAACTTTACACCCTGTTCCTCATTCCACCAAACTGGTGACCTCGTGCAACTACTTCAGCGTAACGTCATCATCATCATTACTTCCTCGAGCTTTCGAGCGGCAAGTCACACAGCCAGCCAGCACCCACGGCTTCAACGGGTATCCTGACCACCAGCATGCAGCGGACGCGCATTCCTGTTCATCACCCACAGCCTCATCAGAAACCTTGGCGCAGCACACTGCACTTTCGGCCGGTCCACAAGCAGAGAACATGCCTCTCCTGGTCGACGCCAGCAGTCAGCCACAACCCGGCGCTGTACTACATCCGACGCACTGGAGAATAACGCAGCGCCACCCCGACTCACTGGGAAATCACCGCAGACAGTTTCGACTCACCGAGAACTATGCGGCACCAGGTTCCGACTCACTGGAACCCTCTACTGGCACTGACAAGTATCGCAAGTTACACGACTCAGCCCACTATCGACCTCCGGTCTCCGGAGGGGAGTAATGTAGCGGCATCAACATCGCCACATACGAACTACGCGTCACACTGACGTCACGCAAAAATCCTGCATCGTGCAATTAGAGTTTACCGCGCGACTAGCATATATACAACGTCCCGACATCAACCGTCGGGCAGTTGCCCACCAGACACGACACCCGTCTGGTCGGAGGATCCTCCCTTTTCTATGGTGGATGAGTGAACATTACACCCTGTTCCTCATACCCCCAAATGGGAGGTATCAGAAGTTCACGGACGATATGCATATGGGAGTCTCCCATCATATTTGAAAATACCGACAGAAATCGTGAGATTGCTTTGCGTCTTGTAATAAAATAAAACAAAGGACAAAGTTTTTAAAATTTTATTAAAAATCTGATATATACGAGATTATTACAAAGCACGTCGTCGCAATTGTAGATCTCATGGTGCATTTAATTTCACAATGAACAAATTTTCTGAAATATTGATTTGTATTCGAGATACCTACTGGGTGGCATGGTGGCATTTCGCATATGTCGGTATTCAAAACCCCATATACTAACAATTTGCACTGATTACTTAATACATTCAGTTCAGTTGAGTTTTAATAAAACTATGTTGTAAACAGGAAGCCTGAACATAATAAAGTTATTATAAAGTAATAAAATGCGTATATTTTTGTTGAAATTAAACGGAATGGTAATGATATTTAACTATTGGATGAACTCGGCTTTGTTTGCAAAACAATTTGGTATTAATTGTACAATTCCCAAAAAGTTCTGAAGACCCTGCAAGGTATTTATGGCTTGGTCATAGAAAACACCGAGCTCTGAACGAGATAAAATTTATTCACAATATACAACCCCGAGTCATGAAATCACGGAAGAACTTAACACCACGATTCAGCAAAAAAAATAAAGATATATAGAACGCCACCACGTTTGCTTGTCAATCGACACAGTTGTTTGTAATTTTCCTCTAATTTTGCATTATACATGATATACAGTCCACTCATCTTTAATTTTGCTCCACAAAGACCTATCGTCGCTATCACCTATACATCGAAAACGTTTTTTAAGTCAGTACCTATACCCATTCCGTGAACGTCAGCGTCACAGCCATCCAGCTTGAGATAGTCTGTCCCCCAACTGGCCAGGGTATCAGCGTCATAGAGCTCGTGTCCTTGGATACCAGGGTATCCTTCGCAGGTCTTATTGCCGTAGTCCTCGGCTGAGGCTGAAGGAACCAAAAATTCAAAATAATATGAAAGTTTGACATTCGACACATTAATCTTTTAAAACTGTTTAAAATAAGTATTTGGAGTTTTCCTTTGTGTCAATTTATTTTCATCAGTATAATAACTTATTGCCGAATTTGAAAAGAAAATGGAGATTTGTGTAAAAAAAGGAGTTTTGAAAACTTTATTTATGATTGATTTTGATTTATGAGATTAAGGTTTTACCTAAAGTCTGTAAAGACATGCTGACAGGTAACCTTTTCAGTTTTTTTAATGGCATCCTTGCCTTATTTGAAATCTCGTTTTAAGGTTCCGTAGTTATTCATTAAAGTACAAAAAGTACTTTTTAGCGTTCCGTAGTCAACAAGGAACCCTTTTAGTTTCGCTATGTCCGTCTGTCTATATGTCTGTCTGTACACAGCTTAGCTCAGAGACTCTTAGGACTAGAAAGCTGTAATTTAGAATGGGTATACATATTAATCACGCCGACAAAGTGGTTTACCAAACAGTTTTAGGGTACCTCCCTTGCACGTAAAGTGGGGATGACTTTTTTTCTCGTCTATCCCATGCTATATCGATGGATAGGCCGTTAAAAAATATTGCGGGTCTGTGAAAACAATTTTTCAATTATTAATTAAGCATTAAGCTTTAAAGTGCAAATTTTTGTTAGAGTCAACTGTGCCAGCTAAATTTATTTATTTATAGGGGAACCAACAGCTATAACAGATAGGTAATAATTTTATATGAAACGCAGAGCCAATTACAGGTTATGTTTTGCAAGATGAAGATGAAGAGAAGGGCTTTATGTTAACGAGTAATAGTCGACCAACTTACATTTAATTTTATAGTTGAAGAATTGACCGTGACTATATCGATCTAAGTGAGAACATGTTTTTCAACTACAATATTAAGTTTGTTTTTGGGATATTCATCCCAACTACGGAACCCTTCATTGTGCGCGGTCCGACACTTGTAATGTTACGCACGATAACGCATTTATTTGCTAATATTCAACCTTTTAACTGTATTTTAATGGGTATCAATCATAGATCGTAGGCATAAATCGTAATTTAACATTAAACACATTTCAACTACTGGTAAAAGTATTAGTTACAATGAAATTATTGACTTTGCTGTACGCCCTGGGATTAATTTCGGTAATGTATCTAATATTATAAATACTTTATTTTACTTAATAATGTATTTTATTGTGAGTTTACAATTGAATTTAAACGTAAACGTCCTTATTATTAACACTAATGTTTTTTGCCACTCTACTCCACCCTCTACAGAGCTCGGTGAGGATGCCATCGAATTTGATGCCGATGACTATGACGATATACCTGAAGTGACCCAGATATAATTGAGTGCCAGGGTGTTGCGGCTACAAGCCAAAAACACCGCCCTAGGGCCGGATGGCGTACCAGGCCATGCACTAGCATTGTCTATGCGGGGTCTCTGGCACCGATTCGCAGGCCTTTTTAGCGCATGCCTCGAGCGGGGTCTGTTTCCATGGCAGTGAAAAGCTGGCAAGTTGGTCCTCCTGAGAAAGGAGGGCGCCCTGCGACTCTCCATTGGCATACAGGCCCATTTTGCTTTTGGACGAGGCGAGGAAGCTATTGGAGAGAATAATCGCTGACCGCCTCGTCTGGCACTTGACCGGCGTAGTGCCAGATTTGTCGGATAACTAGTTCAGTTTTTGCCGGGGGCGCTCCACCGTAGATGCCATCATGCGTGTAAGCCCTCTAGCAGAGGAATCCGTTGCCCAGGGTGAGGTCGTTTTGGCGGTGTCTTTGTTTAATAGTCAACGCCTATAAGACCTTGCAGTTGTTGTTGACTTGCTTAAGGGAGGTACTCGTATATCATCGTCTTCCTGCCTACCTGCAGCGCATTATCGGGGACTATTTAGTGGAGGGAGCCGTAATCTATCCGGGTCGGGATTAGCTTGATGAGTGTTGCAGCTGCTCTTGCGCGACTACTACCCAATTTTTTACTACTATCCAACGGATTGTGTGGTTCACGGCTCTGTATGGGGTTCAAAATTTTGATGTTCAAAAGTGCCTCTTATCTATTTAAAATAAATAATTTGACTTCGACAGGTCACTTCACCTAAGTTTTCACGGTGAGATTTTTACAGAATAAATCGGTAGTTATTATTTTCTCGGTTTATAACTACACTTACAAACGGCATCTTCTGATACAATATCAGTGTCAACTAATAATCACAGATGTTTCATTAGTGACATATGTATAATTGTAGACTTTTTAGCTCTTGTACAGTGATGTACCTACCCAATTTTAATGTAATGGTAAACATTGTAATTTTCAGGCTCTCCAAATAGTCCCCGAGCGGCATGAGATCGAATATATCAACGATAAATATCTCAAGAACTTGTCAATATCTTTTAGGAAGCTCAGTCGTAATAGTCCGCATTATGTCAATATCGAAATCGATTCGAATATTGGAGTCGGCAACAACCTAACGGTAAGTTTATTTTCTGATTGATTCAGCTGTACCTACAAATATTATCTAAGCCACAGTGACAACTACTATATATGTCCATCTTTCTTTGAGGGTTTTGTAAAGAATTAAGTCTAGATTCTCAAGGCCTCAAGAAAAAAAGGATTTTGCAGCACCGTATATATTTGAGTACACTAGCATTTTGTCCTGCCTGAGCAACGCGATGGATCGTATTAAGTATTGAATATGTAACTGCCTATAAGCAAAGATTTAAATCACGCAATGACTTCACTTGATTTTTATCTGGATTAGTAGATTTAACTAAAGGTTTTTTTAATTCATAATGTTAAAGAGTTTTAATTTCACATAACACCTGCCAAACTGCAAAGCAATTTGTCGGCAGTGTGTTCTCGTGGAATCTTACCTTAATTAATTAAACATTAAAATTAAATCTAAGTTAAAACTAAGACTAGACCATGGCTCTGTAGGAAGAGACTCCTTATGTGACTACAGAGAAGTTACCCATACAACCATGGATTCTACAATCACAGCTACTACATTCAGTGGCATCAGCCAATGAGTGTCATGAGACCATCCCATAGTACCTTCTCAGTATAAGGTAAGCAAACTTATGACCCACGACATTAGCCAACCGACGCCGCCGATCGCCCGCAGCAACTATGGACACATCAAAAATCAAAATTAAAATATTTTATTTCACATAAACTTACATGGGCACATATGTAACGTCTAAAGCTAGGTGCATGGTTCCAATCGTTTCCTATGGAGCCGGCAAGAAACTCCACGGATAATTGGCTCTTACAATATTTTCAAATTACAGAGTTAATAGGTATGGGAGGACAGTGAAGGCCCGTCAACAAGTACCAGGTACTTAAGAAAATAGAAAATGGTCTACAAATCTAAAGTCATCTCTAGTACATAACGTTCTCACATTCACAATATATTTAAAAAAAATCTATATGAAATATTATTAAAATAATAAAAGCAAAAAAATTATGTCATTGTCGTGTTTCCATTTGATTAAATTGTCCAAATCGTCTTGTATTGCTTCTTGTATGGAGGGTTGGTCCTTATCACTGAATAGGAGAAATGTATCGTTGGCGTACATTTATGCTTTGCATTTTTTGATAACGATAAACATACTAATATCGTGTACAATATAACCGGTAGAAACATCATATTTGACAACGCCCTCAGTACTTTTAGCATTAGCAACCCGAACTTTAATAGTTCTTAGCCAAAAGTATTGACTTATTAACGATCTGGTGATTGGACCACTTATCCCACACGCATCCATACCCTGCAACAAGCCGTTGTGATCTAGGGTATCGAAGGCTTTTTTGAAGTCTATAAAAACAGCTATGCTGTATAATAAATGCTGAAATGCCGTAAGGTGTAAACGCTCTTAACAGTTTTTTCGGTGTCTTTATAATTTTTCTTCATTTCTGCCATTTCAGTCGCATGAGACGTGAATTCTGCTCTTCTTTAATAGTGGTGAGGAGATGAGAACTCTTTGGTCGAGCTATAATAGGTCTTTAATAGAAAAAAAAAAATTTTTTTTAGTTTTGTTTCCTAATTCAAATCACATTATGCACCAGCGGGTCATAATTAAGTTAAGTATATTATTATTTCCCAGCTAGACCCAAGGGCTTTAGTGATAGCTTTAGGTAAAGTTTCCATGACGTATAATTTGACATTAGCGAGCAGGTGTTGTGTAAACGATATTTAATAATGTGTGAGCTCACTCTTCTCACTATGTGTTAGAATATTACGAAAATCCCAGTGTTAACAGATTAAAATAATTACTCGATTCAATCACTCGATTATCACAATCGATTATTCACTCATTCGATCATTCGTAGATGTCGATAATTCAAATGTTTTTCTTTGATTATAAATCGGACCGTCAAACAGTACACACGTCTTTTCTTTCCTCCTACGACACATTTCCCACAGTATGAACACTTATTCACGTGACTAAGTACGGTGAGGGCAAATCTAGTGATTTAAATCCTTGCCTATAAGTGGTAGGGCGGTAAAAATCGTGAGAACCAAACCAAGTCACGTGACATCCACCAACCCGCAGTGGGCCCGCACAGTGGTGTACAGATACAGGATATGGGAACATTATAGGTCGATTACGTTGTAAGTGGTAAAGCTTGTAACACCAACCAAACAAAAAAACTGCTATTTATTTATTTATACTTCACTCACACAATTATGTACAAAGGCGGACTTAATGCCCTAAGCAACAGCCTAAGGCTATTAGATAATTTTTTTGTTATTTATTTTTTTGTTATTAAGTGCCTATATTATTTATTACCTCCTTTATTTCATTAAATATACATATAAATTATATTTTTAAATATTAGAATATAACAAAAAATATAAAAACATTAAAAATATAAAAAAATAGTAGCCCACCGGTATCGGGAACAAGGTCCAAGTTACCGGCGGCGGCGGTCAGGGCTCCAGAGAGAGTAACCTCCTAACAATGCGAGCCGTGTCCAGAAGTACCGCTCTCTGAATCAGGCCCTTAATCCAGCTGCCCAACGAGAGCCTCCTTAGGTGTTGGTCGAGGCTCTTGGCAATTAAGCCATTGGCTGATACAACTATCGGCAAAATGATTGCTGAGTCCACATCCCACATGTCGACAACCTCGCGAGCCAAGTCAAGATACTTGATTTGTTTATCTTTCTCGGCTTTCACGAGGTTCCCGTCATGAGGGACCGTGTGTCAATAATCATTGTGCGCCGCTCTATTCGATCCACCACCACTATATCAGGCTTATTGGCAACAATAGTCCTGTCAGTGATGATGGATCGGTCCCAGTACAATGTGATATTTCCACTCTCGAGAACTGGGTCGGGCACATACCTGTAGTATGGCACCTCCGATTCCACAAGGCTGTATTTCAGAGCAAGTTGCTGATGGATAATCCTGGCTACAAGGTTGTGTCTATGCAAGTACTCTTCGTTAGCTAGACGAGAACACCCGGAGATAATGTGTCGGATTGATTCTCCCGGACGGTGACATGCCCGACACACGTCAACCGTGCCATCCTTCACAATAAAACTCCGATAATTCTTCGGCATGATAACTTTGTCCATAATTGCACAGACAAAACCTTCGGGTTCCCCAAAGAGGTCACCGTAACGCAGCCAGGCTACGGACGCTAAAAAGTCTACATCGGGTTCATGTAGGGCCCGGAAAAAGCGTCCGTGAAGCTCCTTACTTTGCCATACCTCCCTGCGATCGTTAGTGTCAAGCACGACATGTTTGCGCCAGTTCTCTTTAGCCAAGGAGAGCGGGGTGAGGCCCTTGTCCACCGCGACCACATCTCGATGCATCCCCACGTCGGCTTTTAGGAAATATTCCCTGAGACTGCATATCTCGCGATTGTGGAGGGTCTTACCGTTTAAAAAGCCTCGACCTCCACACTTTCGCGGGATATACAGTCTCATTACCGAAGAGCGTGGGTGATGCATTCGATATGCAGTCAGCAGCGTACGGACCCTCCTATCCAGGGCGTCGAGTTCGGTCTGAGTCCATTTGAGTATGCCGAAAGAGTACATCAAAACCGGCATGACCCAACCGTTGAAGGCGCGCACCTTGTTTCCGCCTGATAGAAGACTATTAAATACTTTCTTCAGGCGGCCAAAGAAGCGCTCCTTCAACGATTGCTTCATGTCAGTAGAATTGATGCCCAACGCTTCCGACATACCCAAATACCTATAGGTTTCAGATGTGGAGAGGGTTCTAAGGTTTATGGAATCCGAGAGTTGGATTCCCACGGATTCCACAATCTTCCCTCGCTTTACATGCATGACAGCACATTTGTTCACACCAAATTCCATCCTGATGGCGCTACTGAAAGTTTCAGTTACTTTCAGTAGCTCCATCAGTTGCAAATTGTTGGGGGCAAAGAGTTTAAGGTCATCCATGTAGAGGAGGTGATATAACCTGACCACCTCTCCTCAACCGATAGCCTAGACCTGAATCCTCCAGCAGTGTGCTTAGAGGATTCAAGGCTAAGCAGAACCAAAGCGGACTCAAACTATCGCCCTGAAATATGCCTCGCTCGAACCTTATCGGTTCGCTATTCCTCTGGATATTTCGACATCCTGGATAACGAAGGACTGTCCTCCATTGCCTCATACATGACATCAGGAAGGTGCGCAGAGTTGCATCTACTTTATACAACTCCAGCACCCTCATGAGCCATGTATGTGGCATCGTGTCATAGGCCTTCTTATAATATATCCAACATGTCGACAGATCCTTTCGGGAACGTCGAACCTGTTGGCTAATGTCCATATCAATGAGGAGTAACTCCTTAGTACCGCGAGACAGACATGATGGAGAGGCAGATATGGTGGAGTTGGTGTCTATATGTATGTTAATTTTAGCTCTCAAAATTGATGTAAGAACTTTATAGACCGTCGGTAAACACGTGATCGGTCTATAATTTTTGGGTTCCACGGTGCTACCTGATTTATGGAGCAGGTGGGTTATTCCTGTCGTTAGGAACTGGGGTAGCGAACCAGACTCCAAAGCAGTCTGGTACTGAGCCGCCAAGCGGGCGTGCGACCCAACAAACCATTTGATCCAGAAGTTGTGCAGTCCGTCCGGTCCTGGTGACTTCCAGTTAGGCAACGGACGGACCGCACGAGCTACATCTTGGGGGTAGATAGTAATGGCCCCCATTTCTGGTATTGGATCGCAGGCTCGCTCAACTTTCCGAGTCCAATCACCTTCAGTGTGACCGACAGGCACCGACCAGACACTGCGCCAGAAAGAAGACATGGCATCATTATCCGGCAGGCGCGTGTCAGTCACACCTTGATTCGGTCGCTCCCAAGCCCTATAAACCCACCTTTCATTGCTCTGGAAGGTTCGATTTTGAGTGTATCGGTCCACACGCCGCTTATACGTACCTACGAATACGGTTTGCCCAAGCATACACTTTCTGCTTCAGGAAGTCTATGCGCTCCGTGACACGAGACAAATAATCCTCAGGGCTGGTATCAGTCCTTGAGAACGCCAGCCTCACAAAGCGTATCACTCTTGGGCGAGTATTATATTATTATTATTATTTATTATTACATTTGCCTTAGGCTACTTGTAGTAACAATATCTTCTATATCTACACATATTATAAATTAAAGTCTTTTTTCATGTATGTCTGTGTGACCGCATTGGTCTTCTCAAAATTAAAAGTCTTTTATTCAATCTAGGCTGAGAATCAGCATTTTTTCGATCGTCAAAATTACATAAGACCCAAAATGGCCGCCCTTCAGCACTTCCTAGTAGGGAGTGGCGCAACAATCTCCCCAGCAGCACAGAGCTGTCTGTTCAGTTAGAAAACTTGATATTCTAAACAACGCAACAAATTTTGATGCGATTTTCACCATCATTTACAGAATTTATTCTCGATGTTATAAGTGTATAAAACATTAATATTAAACTTGCATAAAATAAATAAATATCTATGTTTTGTCAAGTCGTAAAAACCTTTGCAAAGCTAGGGTAATTCGCTAGTTATTCATAAATCTTATCTTTTGTACCTAAAATAGCGCTAACTGTGATAAATGACGCAGGCTTGGTAAAAGGGTGAGTGCAAATGACGTCATTCGCTGAAAATAAGGTGTAAGTTCTTAAGCTCATTGAACCTTCGTGAATAAAATCTTATGGTTTCCCAAATGTCCAGTAAATGGGTTGTGAAGCAACATTAGATATGTAAAACGGACCAAGTAATTGTGTTGTTTACCTGTTGTGCGAGATTTCATTGTAAAAACACTTACATTTAGAACTGTCGCAATGGATAACTCATAGGTAAGGTGGATGTTTGAGACGGGGCAGTAGGGGCAACAGCAGTACCTTAACCGTTGTAGCTACAGGAAAACCGTCTTAGGAGACTGTCCTTAACTTTTAAAAAGTATGGAGTTTCTTTCCTACGAAATGTATTATAAGGGAAAAGTTTTTTGCGATTTCTGACTTTTCTAATACTCAAACCTCTGTTGGGCCGGTAGATTTTTTTTTGATCCCTCTAAGAAACAGGATCGAAGGGCATCAAAAAAGGGGTTTTGTGAAAATTGCCTGTACTACCTACATACATTTTTTTTTTCAAAACTGTGAATGCAGATAAAAATGTCACAAAAAGTTAAGGTAAGTCTTCCAAGACCGTTTTCTTGTAGCGACAACGGTTAAGGTACCTGTCCTTACTGCCCCATCTCAAAAATCCACCCTGTATGGATGTACCCACAGGCTGTACAGTCATGAGCATAAATATATTACTATGGAAACCTCAGCAATAATATCTGATTTCATGATTCATCCATTAATATATGACGTCAAATATATGTGATTATTTGTGGAAGGCATATACCTACAAGGAAAAGCACAATTATGAAACATCGAAGGAACTCCAAAACTATTCTGCGAGACAAGCGATGCCAAAATATCGGATGCTGTATCGGCTTCGAAAATATGTGACAATGCTGTATTAACAGACTTATCTCGCATCAGTATCTGTCTACTCTGTTAAATTCAGAAGAATGTGATACCTCGTTGTGATCGAAAATATCTGACATCACTTTGGCAGCAAACATTTTTTTGATTCTTACTCTTTTAATGCAGTATTTTATCCTTTTTTCAGTTAAACATGGAGCTATTTGAGTTCCTGGGCGGTCATTACATACCAACAGGTATCGTAGGAGCGTACAAGCTGTGTGATTTTCTATACAAAGAGCCATTTTTTGGCAAAATGTATGCGAAACAGTTACCTGGAAATTGGTCATGTCCGTTCCCTGCTGTAAGTATGACCCTTTTGTTGATGAAATGCTGAAGATTCTTACTTAACTTTTTTTATTTATTTAACAGTTTATGTACACTCATCTATACAGACAAGAAGAAAGGAATAGGTTAAAAACGTACAATGATGAGGTGATGCTTGTTTCTAAAGAAATCTCTTCCAGCATACCTGCGATAGGAAAGTAGTCAAAGATAATGTAGACAACGTGTGGTCTTTGTGTCGCGTTGCAAGTCGCGCTGGTCTGTAGAAGCTTTTATGCTGAGCGATGGCCGTTTTGCGTGAATATGACGTATATTCTCCCCCAACTTGTTCTTTCGTGTTTATGTTTTTTCTTTGCGTTATGTTTACCGCAAACAAACGTATTTTCTTTCTTCTATCTTTTCTTTCTTAAAAAATGTCTAGCTTTTCGTCTGTTTGTGTGACCGCTTAGTTCTTCAAAACTACACCAGCCTCATGAATGTTGATGCGGTTTTAAATATTACTTAGAGAATTTATTCCGGAAGGTTTATGTAGTCCGATCGTAAAAATGGCCATATCCTCTCTCGTGTCGGCTTTTTGGCGCGAAATGGGAATTTGCCACTATACGAACTGAATCAGTCGGTCTGAACCACATCGGATGGCGAATCCGGCATAATTGACATCGGCCTAATGTAGGTTAATTGACAGATGAGAGGGTAACCTCTTCTGAACCAGCCTATTTGGCGCGAAAATGGGTGTGCGCTACGAACGAACTGAATCAGTCGGACTGAATCAGACCGATTGGCGAATCCCGCATAATTGAAATCGGCCTCATCGGCCTTATTTTCGCTCGGCGAAAGAGAGGATATCGTGATCTGCGTGGCAATTTTATGATACGCCACCATCATGATTTGACCATCTAACATTCGCAATATCGTTCAACGCTTAGCCTTCGACGATTTTCCCAGCGATACTTGGGCATATCTACCCAGACACGCGTAAAAAACATAACCTGGTATTGGCAGCCGCGCAGTCGGGTAATAATTCCTATTCGACTTATTCCTACTCCAATAATTACTATTTTAGGGTCCTATAAATACTAAATAACCAAGCAACCAACTTGGATGTAGCGCTCGCGAACCACTTCCGCGGCACCACTCGCTTTGCTCGCTTGGCTCGCGCGTGGTTGGTCACAGTTCTAACCGAAACCCACCAGGTCGGTGCATTTTAAAATAGTATTGAAATGCAACTACTTTGCGATAAGTGGTCAGCTGGGGAATATCGATCCGCCCGACTTTCGATTAGGCGGGTCGTGCTATA
Organism: Tiliacea aurago; assembly: GCA_948098905.1. Lineage (NCBI taxonomy): Eukaryota > Metazoa > Arthropoda > Insecta > Lepidoptera > Noctuidae > Tiliacea > Tiliacea aurago. The sequence goes on along the minus strand of OX402586.1, from coordinate 17,800,213 downwards.
ATCGGCTAAATCACGAAATGGCGGCGTATCGTGAAAAGGCCAGGCATATCACGATATGGCCATTTCTACGATCGGACCAAGACATGTTTACATTAATAGTAAACTTAGATGTAGTACAAAATTCCGATATTGACATGACATGTCAATATCGTGACACAACAGCATTGCACCCGTGGGAAGCAGGGGCAGGTAGCTAGTGGTAAAATGCATATAATACAGATATTCTTACTTTTCAGGGCGAATATCACTACATGAATCTAACAATACATCTGGAGAACTTCCCTCACAACATACCGTTCACATACTCGTCCATGATCGTAAGGACCAGAGCCGATGTCCAGGGTATCTTCACGACTACCAACGAAGAAGTCTTTAGGTGGAAAACCTTTATAAAGGTCACGCAGAAAATGAAGGATGCCAAAAAGAAAACCAATCCGTTGATACAACATTTTAATAAAGCTTCAGTAGTAAATGGTTTTGGAAATTAAATATTTCTTGTAAAATAATAAGCATTGGTGTTTTTAATAGAATCCTTTCGTTATCGTGTTGATGGCATATCTAGACATATACTTACATAAATAATAAATAAAAGTCGGTTTTCGTGTCTGTCTTTGTAACCGCGTTGTTCTCCTAAACTGCACAACAGATGCTGATGCGTTCTTCACCGTCATTTAGAGAATTGATTCCGGAAAGTTTATGAGTTTATTACATATGAAAACTTACGCATAATAAAGAAATCGCGTTGTTTTGTCAAGTCATAAAAACCGTGCAAAGCAGTGGCGGGTTGCTAGTAGGTACATTACTTATACTCTTATTTCAAAATAGTGCAGTATGATATGTTTCGGTGTGTCGGCGAACCCCGAACACCATAATACCATCGCAGGTAAATTAAATATATTTTTCACCACAAAATACACCTATAATTTTATTTATTTTGAGGATAAATAAAAAAATACACGTAACAGGTAAAAAAGAAAATAAAAAAAATGTGACAAGTATAAAATATATGAAAAACTTATAGCTGCACCCCGCGGTTTCGCCAGCGTAAGGCTCGATCCCGTGAGAATATCGGGATAAAAAGCCTATAATTATGTTAATCCCCATACAAAATTTCATCAAAATTGGTCCAGCCGTTTGAGCGTGAAGAAGTAACAAACACATACACTCACATACTGAACTTTTAAGATCTATCGTAAAAAAAACAAATAATTAAACAAAAAAACTTAAAAACACGCCTGCCATATCAAAAAGAAAACTAAAAAATTAAAAACAAGTTACATGATTTCAGTGTTGAATGGCCATAAGGTGTACACACGGCTACACATCAAGCTATACATTTCCAGTTTACGCTGATCTCGCACTGTACGAAAAAATCCTATACGAAGCGAGATCAGCTTATACTGGAAATGTATAGCTTGATGTGTAGCCGTGTGTACTAAATAAATACTGTGCAATTAAAACGCCATTGTGCCCAAAAGTGGAAAACTGAAAATCAATCTTTTCATTGCAGTCAGGGGTCGGATCCTTGGAATAGTTAATCTTTACAGGTCCCCCGACTGCAATGAAAATATTGATTTTCAGTTTTCCACTTTTGGGCACAATGGCATAATAAAAAGCACGATCTCGAGGTATTATTGTGCATTTAATTTGCTAGATGGACCGACGACCTTAAAAAGGTAGCTGGGACAGACTGGATGTGGAAGGCGGAGGACAGGGTGTTGTTGCGCAGCCTGGGAGAGGCCTTTGTTCAGCAATGGACTGCTATAGGCTGAGTTGATTGATTTAATTTGACAATGAACAAATTTTCTGAAATGTTGATTAGAATTTGAGATACTCGTACCTACTGGGGATAATCTAATAGAGATCTGCAGGATCTGCGGTCACTATGGGCGTTCCGCAGGGTTCAATTCTAGGTCCATTCTTGTTTCTAATTTATATAAATGACTTACCTTTTCACATAAGGGATAATCACAAGATTGTATTATTCGCAGATGACACTTCACTCATTTTTAAAATCAAACGTCAGCTAGTCAATTTTGAACATGTTAACGATGCACTCTCTAAAGTTGTCCATTGGTTTAATGTAAATAATCTTCTCCTGAACGAGAAAAAGACTAAACTCATTAAATTTTCAATGCCAAATGTCAGGCAGCTAACTACTAATGTTCAACTTAATGGAATAGAGTTGGACCCTGTTGAGTCGACAGTTTTTCTTGGAATAACTATTGACGGTAAATTACAATGGGGCCCACACGTAGAAAAATTGTCAGGAAGGCTTAGTTCGGCCGCATATGCTGTTAAAAAAATTAGACAGATTACTGATGTAGATACTGCCAGAATTGTTTATTTTAGTTATTTTCATAGTCTTATGTCGTATGGGATCCTTCTCTGGGGAACATGTGCGGACATTAATAATATCTTTATTTTACAGAAAAGGGCTGTTCGAGCCATTTACAATCTAGGTCCAAGAGATTCACTTCGTGAAATATTCAAAGAAATAGATATTCTGACTGTAGCCTCTCAATATATACTTGAAAATCTGTTATATGTACACAAAAATAAATCAAATTTTAAGAAAATGTCCGATATTCATAGTTTAAATACCAGGAATAAACACAATCTTGCTGTACATCGCACTCGCCTCCACAGAGTAGGCAACTCTTTCATGGGTCAATGTATACGCTTTTACAACCAACTTCCTACTGACATTCGGAACTTACCCATTAAACGATTTAAAATCTGTATTAAAACTAAACTTTGTAAAAAAGGGTACTATAAGATTTCTGATTATTTAGAGGACAAAAAAGCTTGGGATTGAGCTGCTCGCTCTGCTAGCCTTGTGATAAAACTTGAAATTTTAATTATTATGCATGATTTTATATACATATTGACATTGCAGAATATTGTATACAATTTTACATGAATGTTTACTTTGAAAAGTATTATATTTACTGCTTTAATTTATTGTGAATGTGAGCACTATGTGGGTCATTTTTTTTTTCTTTAAATGTTTTCCTTTCTTTTCTCAGTTAAGTTTTAATGATGGTCTGACATTTTGAGCGCTTTATGCGGCCTACCCAAATGTCCTTTTTTTGGTACTGTTCGTCGAGTCGTTGAGCTCCTTAAGTTTTGAGTTGAGCTGCACGATTACTGACAAATGCTTACACTGATTGGTCAGGTCCGCTCAAATTTGCGTGGTTCTTTCCTCAAAAGACCATTTCAGACACGGATCTACATGGTCCTCACATGATCTGACCAAGATTATGTCTGGACTTTAAAAGAGACTTTGACCCCTGAGTTTGTTTCGCCATTTCTTCTCAGGGGTAGTCAGATAGGAAATGTCGGCTACATCTAGATTTTTTTTTTTTTTATATGACGTGTAAAAGTGATTTTAATATCCTATTTACAGAATAAACGATTTCATTTCATTTAATATGTTGGTATTCAAAATCCCATATATTTCACTGATTACTTAATACAGTCAGTTCAATTGAGTTTTAATAAAACTATGTTGTAAACAGGAAGCCAGAACATATCAAAGTTATTATAAAGTAATAAAGTGCGTATATTTTTGTTGAAATTAAACGGAATGGCAATGACATTTAACTATTGGATGAACATGGCTTTGTTTGCAAAAAATACAGATATTAGTTATTCTTATTAAAACTGTGTATATTGTTTTCATCAAAATATAAAATTTGAAAAGCAGATGAAGATTGTTGAATTTAATAAGCTTTTACCTAGAATCTGTACAAGCCAGCTGACAGGTAAGCTTTTCAGTTTTTGAATAGCGTCCTTGCTTTCTTTAAAATGTATTTTAAAGTTTTCCCTTAGTAGTACTTTTTCTTTTTAGTTTTTTAATGGCATCCTTGCTTTCTTTAAAAGTCTTTTAAAGTTTTCCCTTAGTAGTACTTTTTCTTTTCAGTTTTTTAATGGCATCCTTGCTTTCTTTAAAATGTATTTTAAAGTTTTCACTTAGTAGTACTTTTTGTACTTTAATGAATAACCATTAAAGTACAAAAGGTAATTGTTGATATTAGTGACACGCACGATAACTCATTTTATTTGCTAATATTTAACCTTTTATCTCTATTATAATAGGTGTCCATCATTGATCGTAGTCATAGATTATAATAATATTAAAAATATTTCAACTACTAGTAAAAGTGTTAGTTACAATGAAATTATTGACTTTGCTGTACGTCCTGGGATTAATTTCGGTAATGTATCTAATGTCATAAATACTATGATTAACAAATGACAAACAATAATAACAACATGTCTTTTTCTACCATAATTCTCTATTAGTGTCATCTCGGTAGTCACTTCCTTTCTAGCCATATCATCTTTCACACAGTCCGGCAATGGTTTCTTTGGTCTTCCCATATTCGTATAACCATCCACATTCATTCTCAAAACTTTCCTGGCGTCATTTCCCTCATTCCGCCGCATCACATGCCCATACCATGACAACCTATATCCACACAAATTTTCAGTCACTGGTGTCACTTTCAGACGTCCTCTTATATACTCATTTCTTATTTTATGCATTCGCGTTACATCACACAACCCTCTTAGCATTCTCATCTCAGCTGCATGCAATTGCCTTTCATTCACCCTTTTTATGGCCCAACTTTCTGATCCATACAAGACAGTAGGTCTAACCATTGTTTTATAAATCTCCCCCGTTAATTTTAAGGGGAATATGGGAGTCGCAGATTGTTCCCGTGACCTGCCGTCATTTCATCCACCCAGTGTTAATTATGTGCTTAACAGTCCGATCTACTTTGCTATCGCTTTGCACGAGTGAACCGTGATTCCAAAAGTCGGAGCAAACCGGGAGAAGTGCGCCTTTAAGCGCTATGGCCCCCAGAATTGGAGATACCCCCGGAATCGCAGAATATTTATTCTGTTTTGGTTCTGCTGATTTTCAAGACAACATTCTCCAGCTTCTGTTGCCATTTCCCCAATCTGCTCTGGATCTCAGGTCCATTTTCACGGATATGAACAATGTCATCGGCAAACAGCATGCTCTAGGGTGCCTCTTCTTGTATGTCCGACGTCAGAGCGTCCATAATCACCAGGAAGAGGTAAGGACTTAAAGCCGACCCTTGTACAAGCCTACAGCCACACCGAACTCGTCGGTGTTGCCAGCTGCCGACCGGAAGTAGATTCGAAATTGACTGTACATTCTTCTCGGGCAAACTTTTCTCTTCCAAGTCCCATCACAACACATCCCGAGGTACTCTATCATACGCTGTTATTTTACCTAATAATATATTATATTGTGAGTTTCCATTAACACGAATGCTTCTTTCAATTGTACTTTTTTTGTGGGCTTATTAATCTTTTGGGCTGCAAAATGTCCCACCCCACTCCACCTACATTATTTAATATCTACAACTGGCACCAGCCTATTTATTCTGTAAAAATATCACCGTGAAACCTTGGGAGAAGTGAGTTTGAAGTGAGTTGTAATTTTTGTGAGTCGACAGTTTCTCAGCTGTCGTACGGAAGAAAAGTGCATCTCTGCTCGCCAGACTGCGTTGCAGTGGTAACAGCCTCCTGAAGGTGATAGCTGACAGGCCTGATAAGAGCCCCATAGTGGGACATTTCATCAAAACAACACTGTCTGTCGTAGTGTATAAGTACCAACATAGATCATTAAGCCAAATTGTTACTAAAATCCTAGATTTTAAGTACTTACATACTTAGGATAAGGATAAGATATACTAATGACTTATTGTTGCTAACATTTTTTATAAGGTATTTGTTTTTGTCAGTGTTGACCTTTTGTTGTCTGTTAAATACATAAATATATATTACATATTTAAGAAAGAAAAGAGGAAAGAAAGAAAATACGTTTATTTGCGGTAAACATGACGCAAAAAAGAACATAAACACAAAAAACAACATTCATATTTCACCAGATGCTAGGGATTAACACTATTGACGCTCACTTCAAGCTCACTGCACCTAAGTTTTTGCGGTGCAATTTTTACAGAATACTCGTAGATCGGCAGTTTAAAATTTTCTCGGTTCATAACTTTACTTATATCGTCACAATTACAAACGGCTTATCTTCCGATAAAATATCAATGTCAACATAATCACAGATGTCCTCTTAGTGACATATGTATAATTTTAGATTTTTGTAGCTCTTGCACAGTAATGTATACCTCATCATCATCATCATTCCAGCCGAAAGACGTCGACTGCTGGACATAGGCCTCCCCAAAGGGGGGAGTGCCATAATCGCCACGCTTGGCAGGCGGGTTGGCGATCGCAGTATGGTGTTAAAATGCATAGAGAACGCTGCTGCCCATTCTCTAGTAAGTAATGTACCTAATTCTAAAGTAATGGAAACCATTGTAATTTTCAGGCTATGCAAATAGTCCCCGAGCGGCATGAGATGGAATATATCAACCATAAATATCTCAATAACGTGTCAATAGCATTTAGGAAGCTCAGTCGTAATAGTCCTGCTTATGTCAATATGGAAATCGATTCGAAGGTTGGAGTCGGCAACAACCTAACGGTAAGCTTTCATTTCTAATTGATTTGTGTAGACTTACGATTGAGCTACACTTGAAATATACCAGCGGGCCAAGCACAGGCGCGCCAAGACGTTTGTGACAATACATGATAAATTATGTCATGTCAATTTGTACTAGCATTTTATGACAAAACAGTTTTGTCGCTGAAACCGTGATATAATGTGTCACTCAAGTCATGTCACAGTAGGCCGTGCTCGCCCCGCTGAATTGTCTAAGCCATCGTGACAATTACTATATTTCTGTCTTTCCTTTAGGGGTTTTTAAAGAGTGAACGCAAGATCACAGATTGCAGAAGCATAATCAGCCTATGACGTTCCCACTGCTAGGACAGAAGCTTCCTCCCCCTGACAGGGAGTGGGCCATAATCCACCATGCGGGCCCGGTGTGGATTGGTGAATGTTATCATGTCGTCGAATTTTGGTTCTAGGATATACCTACCAATTTCCTCACGATATTTTCCTTCACCGTCTTGAAAGCAGTGGAGATAAAAAATCACACCAAGTAAAGTAGGCCACCACTGTTTTAGACTTCAAGAAAAAAGGGTATTTTGCAGCACCGTATTTTTATTTTATACAAGAAGAAAAAAAAGTATTTATCGGGACTCGCGTAGGAAGAACACAGACAACAACCAGCATATACAAGCACAAACTCAAACTCAAACTCAAACCGTCTTATTCCAAAACACGATCTAAATTTAGTACTAGGATAATTACTAGGTTTGCCACCATGACTAAATAAAACGTTATTATAAAATGAAGTTTATCACTAGTTCATGAATTAGCTATGGTATTAAAGATAGTCCGCCGAGACCCCTAGTTTTTCTATGGACTAACTTCGGTACTAATTTATTTGAGGTTAGCGTTTATTGTTATTGTGTGGCTTTTTATTTACAAATCGACTTGATGGATTTGGAAGATTTTGATAATTATGCTGGAGACGTCTCGGCGATCTTACAGACATCGTCATACGTAGTACGACGTAATATTTCCTATAATAATATGAACATTAGCGTTAGGCAGTCGAAATAAGATGATACAAAGCATTGCTTACCTAATATTAATTAAAAATCCATGTTTTGGTCAGTGGGTCGTCTTAGGGTTTTACTAATCTTCAACGGTTTAACCAGACACAACTCATGAACAAACCACATATTATCAACAGTACCTAATACTAAGATTTATTATTTATGGACGGACGCAACATAAACATTCATCTCAAATTACGAGTGCCGCGCCGTACCTATGTAATTCACTCCACTTCACGCTAGAGGTGTTAAAAAATATGATAACTTGATTATAAAAAGCACGTCAAAAGTACAAGTTGTGCTTGTTCAATATATTGTAACCTAAACAAAGAACGATTTATGACATATTTTTGTATTGATTAATAATTATTTATGCATTTCAAGTGTTATTATAATATCAATATTTAGAGAAACGAAACGTTGCTTCAAATAGATGCAGAATGAACGAATGAAAGAATGCCATTTTTGTTTCTTATCTGTGGAACCATGAAACTTCTTTGGTACTAACTGATCCTCGAAAAGTCTTCGTTTTGTAATAAGAACACGTTTTGAGCCTGATATTAACTTGAATACCGTAACAATCCTAGACCTTGTGGTCTTGGTATAAAACAGTACTTAAGCATTTTTTTGTAATAAGACGGAAAGCATTTATTTCAATTAAACCATTGACAGGCACTTTTGAATTGTCAAGAAGTCGGTCAGTTACAAATATGAAGCTAGTTGCCCATTCCAAATAGTAGGTTCCTATGGAGAAGAACGGGCAAGAAACTCCACGGACACTCTTTTAAATTAAAATATTGGTACAAAATATTGGTTACATCATTCTTAATGAAGTTAAACATGTGAGAACGATGCAATACGTCAAAAGCGTCCGTGATAAAAAGATAACAATTCAAAACTAAAATAATTAAAAATAAGCCGTGGCAGCTAAGAGATGACCAGTCCCAACTGACAGCGCCCGTTCACGAACATGACGCATGGATCAGCACCATTCAGCTCAACCATTTTGAAGGGAGCTAAATGATCCAACACACACGCCACCATCAGCGAGACATCTGAGTGAGCATGACATACTCTCAGCCGCCAGGGCACATTTAAGTCAATGAAAGACATAATTACCCGGTAAATGGTAGCTCTATTGTACATAGTACTCACACCTGTGATATGCAATTATATAATACAAAGGATATTCGAGTTTATACAATGAAAAGATAGTCTTCCAATCTTCATCAACTCCAACAGTATTTTCAAATGTTAATAAATTAGTTGTGGTTGTGGAGCTGGACCAGCATTGAGCCAAGCATTTCTATCAGCGATGTAATCCCCCAACCTATAATATGCCTGCTTGCATAGTGTGCGTTTTATACAAGATTTGAATTTCGTCTCATTCAGTTGAAGTATGACGGGAGGGATTTTATCATAACATTTTAAACAGTACCCCATGAAAGATGAGTCTACTTTTGCCAGTCTGAAACCTGGTTGAGCTAATAGATCCCTACTTCTAGTACTATAATTATGTCTTTCGCCTCTTTTACTAAAAAGATGTAAATTTTTTCTTACGTACATGATGTTTTCATAGATATATTGACAAGGCACCGTCATGATGTTAATATCCTTAAACAGTTCCCTAAGAGAATCGCGCCTGCGGAGATTATATATGGCTCTGATGGCTCTTTTCTGCAGAATAAAAATAGACTCGATGTCGTCAGCCCGTTCCCAAAGTAAAATACCGTAAGACATGATACTATGAAAGTAACTAAAATAGACTAGCCTCGCGGTATCTACATCAGTAAATTGACGGATTTTTCTGACAGCATATGCTGCTGAACTTAGCCGTCCTGCAAGAGATGTTAAATGAGGACCCCATTGAAGCCTAGAGTCGAGCGTGATCCCCAGGAAAACAGTTTTATCGACGAATTCTAGTTTCTCTTGATTCAACACACAACACAACGCGTTCCGTGTGGTGCCGGACGTAAAAAATACCACCGCCCTATTTCTTCCCGTGGGTGTCGTAAAAGGCGACTAAGGGACTTACTAGAGAATGGGTAGCAGTGTTCTCTATGCATTTTAACACCATACTGCGATCGCCAACCCGCCGGCCAAACGTGGCGATTAGATTATGGAAAACCCCCCCTTTGGAGAAGGCCTATGTCCAGCAGTGGATATCTTTCGGCTGAAGTGATGATTATGACACAACACAACAAGCACAAGCATGCGACAAACACAACATATGCACAAAACACTACACAACAAGCACGACACAAGCATTATGTCCTGCCTGAGCAATGCCATTGGTTTGCATCAAGCATTGAATTATATTTATTACTAGCTGCGCCCCGCGGTTTCACCCGCGTAAGTCTCGATCCCGTGGGAAAGGGGTATAAAAAATTGATAGTAGCCGATTCTCAGACCTACTGAATATACATATAAAATTTCATAAAAATCGGTCAAGCCGTTTCGGAGGAGTATGGTAACTAACATTGTGACACGAGAATTTTATATTTAAGATATGGATTATGGCAAACCCTTTAGGGAGGCCTATGACCAGCAGTGGACGTCTTTTGGCTGAAATGATGATGATTAAATTATACGGAAAAAGCAAAGTAAAGGAAATATCGTAAGGAAACTTGAAAAATAATGTTGTAGAACCAAAACAAGCCATTTGTCATCCATTAACCCGCACTAGGCTTGTGCATAGTGGATTACAGATACAGGATATGGGAACGTAATAGGTCGATTTTAGATTTTAGGTGATGTTCCGTGTGGTGCCGGACGTAAAGAATAGCACCTCCCTATTTCTTCCCGTGGGTGTCGTAAAAGGCGACTAAGGGACTTACTAGAGAATGGGCAGCAGCGTTCTCTAGGCATTTTAACACCATACTGCGATCGCCAACCCACCTGCCAAGCGTGGCGATTATGGCAAACCCCCCCTAAATTAGTTTAGAATTATTATTATTATAATTTGATGCTTGATGCAAACCATGGCATTGCTCAGGCAGGACATAATGCTTGTGTCGTGCTTGTTGTGTAGTGTTTTGTGCATCTGTTGTGTTTGTCGCATGCTTGTGCTTGTTGTGTTGTGTCATCATCATAATTTCAGCCAAAAGACGTCCACTGCTGGACATAGGCCTCCCCCTAAGGGGGGTTGCCATAATCGCCACGCTTGGTAGGCGGGTTGGCGATCGCAGTATGGTGCTACAATGCATAGAGAACGCTGCTGCCCATTCTCTAGTAAATCCCTTATTCACGATTTACGACACCCATGGGAAGAAATAGGATGGTGCCATTCTTTACGTTCGGCACCACACAGAACTTTTATATATGTAGGTTTGAAACCTAAGACTTGGTCCGTCCATCTTGATGGGCACCGATTATTTTATAGGTAAGTGGTAAAACTTGTAACACTAACCAATAAAAGACCTGCTACGAGTATTTGTAGAAACAGTTTTTTTATTCATAAATCTTATCTTTTGTACCTAAAATAGCGCTAACTGTGATAAATGACGCAGGCTTTTGCTAGGTAAAAGGCAAATGACGTCATTCGCTGAAAATAAGGTGTAGGTACTTGAACCAAACCTTCGCGAATAAATTCTTATGGTTTCCTAAATTGCTAATAGGTGGCTGCTGGTTTGTGAAGCAACATTCGATATTTGTAATACGGACCAAGAAATTGTGTTATTTTTTGTGCGAAATTTGATTGGAAAATCTTAGAACTGTCGCTTTAAATTGGTGCACGGAACCCTGGCTGCTAGTTGTGAGATCCTGTCCTAGGGAGAACAACATTAAATAGAGACTAAGTACTATAATAAATACAAATCATTTTTATTCGTTACTTTGCCTCCTATTCATCAGAATTTCCAAGCAAATAAAAAATATCATTAAAGAATATTTTGATGGAGTATTTTTTGTAAATGTTTCAGATAAAGATGGAGCTATTTGAGTTCCTGGGCGGTCATTATATACCTACAGGTGTCATCGGAGCGTACAAGTTGTGTGATTTTCTATACAAAGAGCCATTTTTCGGGACAATGTATGCCAAACAGTTTCCTGCAAATTGGTCATGTCCGTTTCCTGCTGTAAGTGCCTAAACCTTGTGATATTATGTATGTTTTCGATATATCTTACTCTGATTGAAAGAACAATAATACGATCAGACTCATTAATCGTCGACTCGACAATGATATTAAAGATGAGAGAAATTGGTGTTATGTGATTTGTAAGATTTCTCTCATTAATAAAAAAATATATTAATATATTTAAAAAAAATATAAATTTGAGTTCAGTTATCAAATTCAAATCTAACCAAATCAAATCAGTTTATTGCAAACATGTTGTAGAGAGGTTGGAATAAGATTAAAAGTATCAAACATGCACCCTGTAAGGGCACTGCAAAACAAAACAAAAACTAAAATTAATAAATTACTTTACAATACATTTTACAACATGTGTTTTTTTTTTTACAAAAAAAAAATATGTTCAAATCAATAGAATAAAATAATGATTGTTTATTGTTACTGTAGCTTTCAAATTATTTTATTTATAAGAATTAAAGAATAAAAATAAGTAAAATTAAAATAAAATTAATCATTGACAATCATGATTATCAATCATTAATGAAATTAAACAGCACTAATTTTGATCTTCTCGTAAATTGACGTAGATCCTACACCTACGTCAATTTACGAGAAGATCAAAATTACGATATAAGAGGCTCTCACTCTCGGTAATGTTTTTATTCCTATTATTTAACAAACCTTATCAAGAAATTTTTAAATCACACACTGGCCTTCAGCTATCCGTATGATGAAATCAAAATTTTATTTCAACGGCGAAATAAGCTATATTTTCGAGAGCGCAAAAGTGATGAAACTATTAATAGGTGCTGAGACTGACAAGAATGGTTTATCACCACGAAAACTGTACTTTTATAATTACACAGACTTAATGTTTCAATTATTTCAAGCTTTCTCACAATTAGATAAGAAATTGTCGAAAATCTTTTTTTTTTGTGATAGCACCCTTAATTTCAGGGCCAATTTCACTTCATGAATCTAACAATACATCTGGAGAACTTCCCTTACAATATACCGTTCACATACTCGTCCATGATCGTAAGGACCAGAGCTGATGTCCAGGGCGTCTTCACGGCTACCAACGAAGAGGTAGTCAGGTGGAAAACCTTCATAAAGATCACGCAGAAAATGAAGGATGCTAAACGAAGAACATGCCGTTGATACAACATTTCAATAAAGTTTTAGTAGTAAATGGTTTTGGAAATTAAATCATTGCTGTTAAATAATTATTGGTGCTTTTATTAGAATCCTTCTGTTATCGTGTTTATGGCACATCTAGACATATACATAGACTAGCAGTTTGCTCGCGACTTCGTCCACGTGGATTTTGTATTTTCTCCAAACATTTAACACCCCCTCCAACCCAACCCTTCCAACCAGTAGCTTTGTAAAATTAATGATTATGATCCTTTTTACTTACTCGTATTAATTTATAACGGACTTCCAAAAAGGAGAAGGCTATATGAACAAAATTGTAATCCGATACATTTTTCCTAGTGGGCTAAAGTCACTCTGTCTTTTGTGGTACGCCTGCATGTCAAGTCGCATTCGTGACCACAAAAGAAAAATATTATCAAAAAAAATATATCTAGTTGCGCATTACGATATTGCAAATCTCGTTATGGTAAAACGACTGGACCTAACTTCGGTTTATTTTAGATATAATAATATCTAGATGGCGTCACTGAGAAATGGCATCACAGTTTTTCTATGACATTTCTTGCATAGCCTCTCTATAGTAAGTACCTTAAATCTCTTTGGTTATGCCTTTTTGGACGGTGATCCGCCCAAGCTGGGCAGACCTCCACCGTATGCTCCACCGTGTCCTCCGGGCGATCCACACAGTGGTGATACCCGGGCGTTTCCTCCCGCTTTATCCTGAACAGGAACCTCCCGAAACAACCGTGTCCGGTGAGGACCTGCGTCAGGCGGAAGGTGAGGACGCCGTGGCGCCTCTCTAGCCACTCCTCAAAGAGGGGACTTATCGCCACGATTGTGGCGTGCCCAGCACTGGTTTGCGACAATCGCACTCTCCATGCCGCCATAAGATCCCGCCGGAGCTCTGTCCGCTGTGCCGTGATTTCTCGTGGCAGCGGAGTTTCACCCCGGCGTTTCACCTCCTCGCGCCAATCCCAGACGTGCGCGAGGACTTTTGCCTCCAGATCCCATGGCGGTAGTCCGGCAAGGAGGCTCGCCGCCTCACGGGACACCGTGCGGTATCCTCGGACTAGCCTGATGGCCATGACCCTTTGCTTTGGTTATGCCTAAGTTCATGATTCAAGGCACACATAACCTTACAAATCTGAGGAATTAAAGATTGCAAATCGTCTAGAATGGATTTTTTAGAAAATCAGTAGGTCATTGAGGATAATACTATAAACCATTATACGAGTATAAATAAATAAATTTTTATTCAAAAAATTACAAAGTACGAGTATAAAAATGTGTAGTTTTGCTTAAATGTAAATTACATTCTTATGACTTAAGGCTGCTACATACCAGCGCGACTTGTCGCGCGACGCAACACGGCACCAAGGCCCCGCGCCCACGTGTCGCGGGACGAGCGGTGCCTTTGTGTCGCGTCGCGCGGCAAGTCGCCCCGGTATGTAAAAGCCTTTACGTGCCTGAACTAGGTAATCCTGTGTTTCAGGCGAAAAGTACTAAAATAGTCTTATCATCATCATTTTAGCCGAAAGACGTCCACTGCTGGACATAGGCCTCCCCCAAGCACCGCCACTTCGACCGGTTCTGTGCTTCCCGCATCCAGCGGACACCTGCGGCATTCACAAGGTCATCGGTCCACCTTGTAGGAGGCCTTCCAACGCTACGTCTTCCGGTACGCGGTCTCCACTCCAGGACTCATCTGCTCCATCGGCCATCGGTCCTTCGACAAACATGGCCAGCCCACTGCCACTTCAGTTTGCTTACTCTGCAAGCTATGTCGGTAACTCCGGTTCTTTTCCGGATAATTTCATTCCTGATTTTATCCTTCAAAGCGACTCCAAGCATAGCCCGCTCCACAGCGCGCTGGGCGACCTTGAATTTGTGGACCAGCCCGACTGTCAGTGTCCACGTTTCGGCACCGTATGTCATGACGGGCAGGACGCACTGGTTAAAGTCCTCAGTCTTCAAACATTGCGGCATAGGTGACGAGAAGACTTGACGCAGTTTTAAAATGCCACCCAACTCAACTGGATCCTCTGTCGGCTTCTTCCTCAAAGTTAACCTAATATTATCGTAAATATGACGCCCATTCTAACGCGAGTGTACGCGCCACAGCAACCGATCAGCTATTGCGATTACCGCAATTACCGCTTACCGCCACTGATAATGTAGAAACAGCGAGTCTCATGTGCACATTATTCAATAATTTTGGACTTGGCCTTTTATAGAAAACAATTGTTTTATTGTTATGATTATCTTTGTTTTATCTATTTAATTAATATATTTTATTGTTACTACAATAATTATCTCTATTATGTTGCGAAAATAAATTATTTTTTTCGTCAACGACAAATAAAACCTGTGTAGTGAAAACTCTTTGGTCGAGCAAAATAGAAAAAAAAGTTTTTTTTTTATGTAAACGTTCTATCCGATTTTCTTAGTTGAGGTTTAAAATTCAAACTACTAAAATTACGCGAGCCTAGGGCATTACTTGCTCTATGTTAGGTTTGCATTATTTACATGAATTTGACATTTTTAGCGAGCAGGTGGTGTAAAAAGTACATTTATAATATTCATTTATCTTCAAAATGTAAACATTATTTCAAATATCATTTATGCGAACTAAATCTTTTTTTTTTTAGGAACGTGTTTCTGAGATTTTTCTTTCTTCTTTCGTTCAGTCTTGAGAAAAAGGATACTGACAAAATATGGCAAAAATGCAACAGTTAGTGTGAATTCCAATTTACAATTAATTTATTTTTTGCATTTTTTTATTGCGGCAAGATCATCATTCATAGAGAAAGACGTCCACTGCTGGACATAGGCCTCCCCAAAGGGGGGGTTTTACCATAATCGCCACGCTTGGCAGGCGGGTTGGCGATCGCAGTATGGTGTTAAAATGCATAGAGAACGCTGCTGCCCATTCTCTAGTATGCCCCCTAGTCGCCTTTTACGACACCCACGGGAAGAAATGAGGCGGTGCTATTCTTTACGTCCGGCACCACGCAGACGCAAGCGCAGTGCGGCAAGATCACAGACTAATATTCCTGCTGAGGCACAGGCCTTCTAAACTCTACACTAGTTCGGAAACTTTGCTACGAGATGTGGGAAAGAGTCTGAAGCCGAAAATATAGGTTTATAATTTTTGTCCGTTTGTCTGGATGTATGTTCCGGATTGGCACAAAAACGGCTTAACGGATTTGGATGAAATTTGACACACAGATAGTTTATAACCTGGATTAACACATACAGTACTAAATGTACTCTATGTGTACTCCATCCGTGTGGTGCCGGTCGTAAAGAATAGCACCATCCTGTTTCATCCTGTGGGTGTCGTAAAAGGCGACTAAGGGACTTACTAGAGAATGGGTAGCAGCGTTTTCTATGCATTTTGACACCATACTACGATAGCCAACCAGCCTGCCAAGCGTGGCGGTTATGGCAACCCCCCCCCCCCCCTTTGTTGGAAGCCTATGTCCGGCAGACGACGTCTTTCGGCTGAAACGATGATGATGATGAGTTAATCCAGTTTATAAACTCTATCCGTATCTACCGGTATTCCGGTAATCCACGTTTCCATGGGATATTTTCCGACACCCACGCAGGCGACACCGCGGGCTAAAGCTAGTTAATCATTCGATGCCAAGAACTAAGCGTATGGGTCGAAGAGTAATTCGTTCGTGTGCCCACAACCGCATCTGAGTCGCTATCCGTAGCTATAGGTGAATTATGTTCATGCCCCAGCTACAGCATCCTACGTGTAGCGGCTCGGATGTTGGGTTGTGGGCACACGAACGAATTTCTTTTCGACCCATACGCTGGGTTCTTGACATCGAATGGGTTTAATGTACAATCATGAAATTGTTTTAGTTTGGATGACCCCTGATAAATTTTTCAGATATAGATTATGGGTTGGGAGTGCAATTTTTAATAGATTGTCATCTATAAAAAATTGCACTCCTTTTTGTTATAGATAAATAAGTAGGTATCATTATAGTGAATTGCAACTGTTATCACTGTGATCAAATCGTATGGTATCAAAAGCCCTCATTAAAATCGTTTTTAGGGTTCCGTACCTCAACAGGAAGAAACGGAATCCTTATAAGATCAAACAAATACAAAATACAAAAATTATTTATTGACATAAAACATATTTTGCTATAAAATAGAATTCTCTGACTCCTGCGCTATTAACACTGTGTTGCTGTAGCTAGCGTCCTCCCGTAATAAAAGACACAATTTTGTTGTTTTATGACAAGACAAAGAAAAACAAATAAAAAGAAAAAGGAAACGAAAGAGACTTCTCTATAAATGTATTTCTAAACTAAGAAAAGAAAAAAAAAAGAAATAAACAATAATTACGGTTCTTCGTTTGCGCGCAAGTATGTTTTTAGTGTATGTGTGTGTAGTTGTATTTGTGTGTGTGTGTGTATTTGTGTTAAAGTGTGAGTTTGCATGCTTCAATTGTTTGTTATGAAGAGGCACCAACTCAGAGCAATGGCCTTCATTTCGACAGTTCAACAACATTCATCGCGCTATCAACTTTGTCGAGCAGACAAACCTTTAGAACATAATTATGAAGCAATAGATTAGCATTATCCTTAAAAAACATCATTGTCCGTTTGTCTGTCCGTCCGTCTATCTGTCTGTCTGTCAGTCTGTTACGGTTGTGGTCTGTGGTGGTGTGTGTGTGTGTTTTATGGTGTACATAATAAAAAGTATTCTATTCTATTCTGTCAGTCTGTCAAGACCCTTTTTCTCAGAAACGCGTATCCACGCATTTATTTATTTAAAGTTCTCACACACAATCATGTACAAAGGCGGACTTAATGCCTTACGGCGGAGTTCAAGGACTGTCATTTGACCAATGTTTAAGTAATCGGCCGATGAATTCCTAAACATAGTTTAAACAGCCGGTCAAGTATTCGCTGTTCACCACGAATATTTTAACCGTGATTAAGAAATCGGGCAATCACCATATGCTCAGAGTGAATAAACGAATGCTATAAGTATACTCATTAGCGAAGTCACATCGTTGTATTTAGTTAACACGAGTTTTGGTGACATCTTTATTTAGTAGCATAAATTAAAATGCTTTCAACTTGAGGAAGTTCAATAACGCATTGGAAACGCTAAACTAGCCTGTAGTGTCCAATTTGGATGGGTAATAACGTCAAGGCACAAGTCAAATGTCAATTGTTATTGTTTCTTTGCACGTGCACGTGTTCATTAAAAACTATCCGTGTTGAATATTATTGTGTTGAATTGTGAAAGTGTTTAGTTCTAAAATTACGTTCTACTTGAGAAATGGCGGCTCAAAAAAAGAGAACAATCAATTTTTCAAGCGATGAGAAGCGTATTTTAACGTAGTTGGTATTAAAATTCAGTGCAGAAGGTTTTGACCAACGGAATCTAGTTATAAAAGATTCCTCATTATATTCTTCGTAATAATTACGACGCACTTGAAATACTTTAAGTCACCTTGTTCTGGTCTCTATATCTTCTAGATTTTCAAGAAGGCCTAAATAGTGATCTTGATAGTTATCAATTAATACATTGAACACTGACTGCATGTTTAACTATTCACAAAACAGCGAAAATTTGAAATAAACTTAATAATGTTAACTTAATAATTTTTCAACTGTTGTAAACTCATAGCAAATTTCAACATGTGGTATTAATGGATGGTTAACCGGTGCTGTCTAGCTCGGTTAAAAAGATCGGCTGTTTAAGGGCTGTAAACACTGGTTAACGTGTGGTGAACATTCAAAATGATTAAATCAGTTGTTCATATAATAAAAGCTGAAGCCCACGAACACAGACTTCACCGACATGTGAATGTCGAGGCAATTCAGCTGCTAGACAACACGGACATAGTGAGAGAGAAAATAATAATATTATAAAATATTAAAATATAACATAATTCATTAAAAATAAAATAGGCACACAAGTATATAAAAAGGTTAGAAATTTAGTTAGAATAAACATATATTTACTATAATATATCCCTATGTTTACCCATACAAATTCAAGGAAAAGACATTCATTGAGATGACACTATGAGATGAAAATAACTCTGCAATTTTCGATTAAATGCATACCAAGTGGTGGCTGTTCTGATATCGAGAGATATCGCATTCCAGAGAAACATAGACTGAATATGAAAGGAAGAATGAATAAAGCCAGAAGTATGAGAAGGACAGAGTAGAAGAAGATTGTTGGAAGAACGCAGGTTCTTAGCGTGTGAAGTACATAGAAATTGGAAGTGAGACAAGATAAGGAGGGGTGGGAGAGTTGAGAAGAGAGAAAAGTGTGGCCAAAGCAAGCAAACTTCTTCTCTGACGAATGGACATCCATTTGAGCTCAGACCTATAACTCGAAACATGGTCATATTTTCTTAAATTAAATATGAACCGGATACCATTGTTGAGTAGTCTGTCGAGCTTATCTAGCCAAACTGCAATTAAATCAAAGTAGCACACGTCAGCATAGTCGATTATAGATAAAATCAAAGTCTGCACAAGCATAGTCTTCGTCTTAGCGGGCAAAAAGTTTCTCAGACGATACAGGGATCGCAGAGTACCGTTGACCCTTTGACTAACACTAGAAACCTGGTGTTGCCAGCCCAGCGTTGAGTCAAGATACAAACCGAGATCTTTCACCGTAGGGGTAATGGGTATGACGGCATCATTAAAAATAAGAGAAGGAAGAGAGCTAAGAGCCACCCTACCCATCATGCGCGAGCTACCAATTACAATGGCCTGACACTTTGAGGGGTTTACTGACACACCAAAACTATCAGACCACTTTTTGATAGAGTCTAAGTCTCTTTTTTTATCGGCTATAGCGTCCGATAAACCCTCCACCTGCCCAGCTGCATACAACTGAAGGTCATCAGCATAAAGATGATACGAACATCGAAGACAGTGAGTTATAAAATTAATGAAGATGGAGAATAACAATGGAGAAAGAATACCGCCTTGTGGAACACCAGCATCCAGGTCACGCCAACTCGATGAGCTCTCATCAACGCGAACCGACTGCTGACGTCCCCGAAGATAAGAAGAGAACCATTCCAGGGCCTCCGGTGAAACCATAAGATGAGAGAGGATAGTAAGTAGAATATCATGGCTGACGGCATTAAAGGCATTAGAGAAGTCTAATCGATACCAAAACGGTAACCTTGGTATGCTCCATTGCTTTTCTAATGTCATTCCCGCATTCCACCACGGAAGTATCAAGTTGAAATTAATATCAAATACTTGAGGCTATGGTCCCTTGAAACTCTAAAAAAATCAAGCTTCTAAGTCAACGCAATAAAAATATATGGCAAATAATGCGACATATTTTGATACTCGCCAATAAATCAAAACCTATAGGGTACTTTCCGCTGACCTAGAATAATGAAATTTGACAAGAAGCAAGATACACACTTACAACACAAGTAATGGAAAACGTTCGAAAATTGTTAATTTGTAGTTTTATCACATTTTTTTTTGCGATAATATACTTACATTTGCAGTCGGGAAATTGAGCATGGCGTATATCTATGTATGGGAGAACATGTTTTTCAACTACAATGTTTAGTTTGTTCTTGAGACAAATTCATCCCAACTACGGAACCATTTACTATGCGTGGTCCGACACGCATTTGACCGGGTATTTTTTATTAAAAGCAATAAATAAATAAAAACTATTTTAATTTGGGTTTTATTAAAACACTGTTTTTGAGTGATTTGAAACTGAAAGGTCCTACTAAAGTGGGGATTGGCACAAGAAAAGAGAGGCGTAAGGTCAGTGTGTGAAGTTGGGCTGTGGAAGATGATGATGATGATGAAAATGATGGCGATACTATTTGTAACATTTTGTACGTTTCAATGTATTACAGTAAGTCTTTATGTTTTCATCGTTTATTCTATCATAATTTTATAGCTCCTAGCACAAAGAAATTGGAAGAAATAAGAACAAAGTCACTTAAAACACTGTTTGCGATACATTACTAACTTTCATGTTTTCTTCTTAAAATTTCAGACCACAGAATTAATTCCCGAGAGAATAGAGACAGAATCTGGTGACAGCTGCCTGCACACTATCAACTTCACCTTCAGAAAACGAAGTCGTAACAGTCCGTACTACATCGATTTTGATTTCAACGCAACCGCAGGATACGGCAATAACTTAACGGTAGGTTATCATTCTTTACACATCAATCAACAATCAACACACCCTGTCCTCCGGCTTCCGCATTCCGTCAGTCCCAGCCACCTTTTTAAGATTTTCGATCCATCTAGCCGGGGGCGGGGGGATTGCGGGGGTTACTCCCTGACTGCGCTTGCCAATACGCGTTCTCCACTCCAGCACTCGTCTGCTCCACCGGTCATCGGTCTTTCAGACATAGCCAGCCCACTGCCACTTCAGGCTGTTTGCGCTGTATGCTTAACACATCTTGCAATCAGATTTATTGAGTCTCCTCCAACTTCTTCTACTCCTTCTCCTCCAGCCTTTGGTTCTTGTATATCAATGATTTAGCATAGCTAGTCTAGTATAGCTGGTATGGAAGAAAATAATTTTATCGTCAAATCAAGCCTCATGTATCTGCTACTGTGGGCGAGCTTATAGACACTAGACAATTTCTTCGATGTAAATTCAAATGGTACTTACTTAATCGTACGTCCTTTTATTTTAGATCAAATGGAAGTTAAATGAATATATAAGTGGGCGCTATATACCAATACCGGTACAATTTGAGTACAGACTGTGCGACTTTCTGTACAAGGACCCATACTTAGGACAGATGTACGCCAAGCAACTGGTCGGAAATTGGTCCTGTCCTTTCGCTCCCGTGAGTACAATATTTTATACTATAAAGATTATATTTAGTAGATCTACAGTGCAATTTAAAAATTTTGTAAAATTCAATTCCTTTCAAAAGAGTAACTCTCATCTTGTGGCTAAGTAATAAAAGCCACACGAGTCGATATATCAGGTTAATCTACGCTTAACGGGGTTGGTCCGTGGATAGGTGACCATCTTTACATACCAAGGAGGGGTCTTGGTGCCTCGGAAAGCACGTTAAGCCATTGGTCCCGGCTGTCATTTGTAGATCTTTGACAGTTCTTACGGGTCGTCAGAAACCCGAAAGTTTGACAACCAGTCTTATCAAGGGGTATCGTGTTACCCAGTTACTGGGTTGCGGAGGACAGATAGGCAGTCGCTCCATGTAAAATACTGGTATTCAGCAGCATCCGGTTAGACTGGAAGCCGACCCCAAGATAAAGGATGATGAATCGTCGAGTTTCTAGCCTATTGTCTATAGGAAACGACTTTTCATAAGTATATAATATTTTGAATTAAATATCTTCTCTCTAATTTATTTCCTTAAAACCTTCTTCCTTTATATGCACTGCGGGCTAATTGCGTAACACACTATCAGTAGGGATCGGTTTCAATTTGAAAATTCAACAACCTTCATTGAGTTAATTACGTTGTTGAGCAGACAAATTATTCTAACATAAGAAGCAATTGATAAGCAATATGCTTCAAAATCATTCCGATTCAGATTCTAACTGTGTTACGCAATAAGGGAGTCTCTAAGTAACTTGGGTCCCAGTCAGCAGTCACCTCATGCTTCACTACCATTTCATTCATACGTAGCTAAATCAATTATACCTCTGCCTAATTCTTAGGCATCAACGTCATTACGTTAGCACCGGCTGTCGCTGAAAACTAGCGCTGGGGCTCTATCTTGCATAGGGTCGCAGCATAATGCTGAGCGATAGCCGTGTTGCGTAGATGTGACGCACGTTTCCCTCAACCTTTCCTTATTTTTTGTGTTTATGTTTCTTTTTTGTGTCATGTTACCGCAAACAAACGTATTTTCTTTCTTTCCTTCTTTCTTTCTTAGAGGAATATAGAAGTGATGATATTCTATGTTCTATGTTATAGGGTTTGGTTTCCGCACTTAGTCCTTCATGTGGACCATTGTGCGTGAAGTCACTCAGAAAGTCAGTCACCTTTCACACCTAAACCACTAAACCGATTATTATGAAATTTGACCGATAAGTAACTTGGGGTCTGAAGAAGAACATAGGCTACTTTTCATCCTGCATTATTTGTATACAAAAAAACAGAATACGAAATACACGCAGATAAAGTCGCAGGCTTCAGTTAGTATCATATACAACATTATTTTTGGTATATGCGAAACCCGAAACACGTGTCTAGTATTTTTATGTAAAGAATCTATGTACACAATTTCAAAACTGTATCATGAAAAATCACAAAGTTATAAGGTCGTTATTTTAAATAAATAAATGTTACCGGGTTGTCTGTACAAAAACATGCTAGCGGCGCCCTCGCGCCTCCAGGGTCGTCTTGCGCTCATTAATAATTTGGCAGTAGGTACCTAATCGTACGGCGATCGTATTGTAAGTAATTAAATGGTGATAACATTTTCCATCACATTTAAATATTTTTGTGAAAAAAAAAAACATGGTATAAAAAATCATTGAAATCGATTCAGTTCCTTATTCAGGAACAAACAAACTATATTCAGGTTTCACATAATTACTAAAAATAATGTTGTATAAAAACTTATCCACCGATATTCATGATTGTATCATCAGTGATTTATACTGTGCCTTGTCTATCAGTCAGTCCTACAACTTTATTTCTTTATTCCAGGGAAGAAGTATCTTCAAAAACTTAGTGACCGATGTCGAAAAAATTCCTCTAATACCATTCACGTACGCATCGATGATAGTGAGAACCTGCGTTGAAATCATATTTTTTTTTATTGGACCACCTATTGAACAGGTTGCTGTCGTGAAGGTATACATAACCCTGAAGCAGAGTATAAAGAAGTCCAAATTTTAAGGAAGATTTTATGCATGGGCTGCGTGGACGAAGACACATTGTATTCTACAAAAAAAAAAAAAAAATTTAATCGTCGGTGCCATCGGTGAACATAAATAAAAAAAAATACATGCAGTCCAACATAGAACCTCCTCCTTTTTTTAAGTCGGTTATAAAACGATTGTTGCTGGGTTTCACAGCTGGGTCTGGTTGCGGCAACTGAATACGGTCACTATATAGCCCCATTTACACGGTGCAAGTTTTTTGCCTGTGGCTGGCATTTCTACCATAAAATTGAAGCAAAAATGGCACCTTCTAAACAACACGTAAAATTGTTGCACAATACTGGCAATTTAGTTACCGTTTAATATAAGAGAGCAGTAGGAGGAGCAAAGTCAAAGTCAAAGATTTATTTGCCAACTAAGTCTACATTTTGAAACGGCCGTGACTTACGAGTTGTAGGTCGTAGGTTCGATCTCTGGCATGCACTTTACTTTATGTATATTAATTCATCACCACTGCTCTTAAAACGATGAAGGAAAATATCGTGAGGAAACCAGCCAGTAGAATCAAATTAAAATTTAATATCATTCAAACATGAGCGAACGAAACAAATTAAGAAAAAATCTTGAGAAGTAGTTCAGTAAAATTGGATGAAATATTTGGAAGCGCAAGTACGGCCAATACTTAATTAATTGTACAAGGACGTGCAACTCTGTGTTTAGACGAGGCGAAATACTTGCCTTGGAGTAACTAAAAGTCACATGCAATTATTGAATGGAAAAACTTGCATTTAATTATTGTATGCCATTTTATGGAAATCGCACGCGTGATAAGACTTCCTTGCAATTCTTGAATAGCAACAATGGAACGTGCAATAACCGCATGCCATCTGCCTCTTAAACGTACCAGAAACCTGCACCGTGTGATTGAGGCTTTACTCCATACCAATGTGTGTTCAGAGGAATATTTGAAAAGGCTTATTTTATGCATGTTTGTTATTTAAAATGGGCCGAATGGCAGATATTTCAGTTTTATTCACATTTATTTGTGTTTGATAGCTTCACTTCTATCGGCTACCAATTCCTTGAAAGGTATATTAATTATTGTTACTGGTAATAAAATTTCTGTTAAAAATTTAAATATATTATTTTTGTAAATGGTTTTTATAGTTTTATTTACAAAAAATAGGAGTGAAAGTAGAAAAATTCGCACCCAGCTCAAAATTGATAGGATTGTTCAAAACACTATCATAAATGAAATCTAAAAAATCCTCATCGATCCGATACCTGGAAAAAAATTACTCGGACTTAAAGGTCACAAAAACGGGTTTTTCGCGATTTTCAGCAAAACGGTAAATTTTATCATTAAATTAGTTTACACAAAAATTGTAGATCAGATAATTATTATGTGTTTGTAAAGAACCAATAGAATAGCTTCATTTACCTCGCCTCAGTCAGCACAGCTCTGGTGGAAACGGCTAAACGGAGCTACATTTTTGCGCATACAAAACAAGCGACGGATGTGTGCGAGGGATGTGTACGAGGGATGTATATATATATATTTTCACAGCTCCGCTACACATCCTCGTAGGCACATTTTCATCGCACAGCTTTGGTGGAAACCCCCACACATTTTCACAGCACAGCTAGACATGCTTGCACGACACATTTCCATTGCACATCTCTGGTGGAAACGCAGCCTAAGGATTCAAAAAGTTGGAAGAGTTTTAATCGTCATAATATGCATACGTTTGCTCGCGAACTTTGAGGTAGTGTACTTAGCGCAATTTTTCTCTGTTTTTTCTCTCCATCCTCTAACCACCTTTGAGGTAGAGTACTTAGCGCGTATTTTCCTCTTCTTCTTGTTCTTCTTCTTCTCCTTGTTCTTCTTCTTCATCCTGGGTGCATGTAAATAGCCTCAATAGTGATACATCGCACGTCTCTTCGTTGGTATCAAACGAATCCTCAACTGTTGGTGATTCAACATTGGAGCACGACCGGCATTGACAATTTGTACATGCTAGAGAACAAAACAGTCCAACTTTTTTGCAACCACACTTCACTTAGAACTACATCCCTTTTTACAGTTGCAAAAAAATGTGTTTAGAAATTTTTCCGGCGCAGGTGGAGTAAAGTCTGAACTGGTTCTAATGTATTGTCGACCAACTTCTAACCCCAGTCTTTTGGCTCTAGCTGATAACCAAGCCACACTTGAACTTGGTAATATACCCGTAAAAGATGTTGATGAGCAGCCGCTGAGGTTGGAGGAAGACAAAGTAATTGCACTTGTTTTTTATTTCGAGGATTTTTAACGACACATGCATATCGAAACTTAATCTAAGCAAGTAGTTTTTTAATAGGAGACAGCTGTTGCACTAGTTACACTGGCATATAAAATTTTCTTTTTACCTGACATTCTCAAATTATAATTAAAAAAAAAAATAGGTTATATGTATAGGTTATATTTTTACATGTATTACAGCTTTAGTGATGTATATACGTGGTGTACTTATACATAATTATTATGACGATTATTATTATTAATTTATTTATTTCAGACATAGTCCATACATTATTACAAAAAAAAAATACTATTCAATAAAACACATATCATTAAAATAATCAACAATAAATAAAATTACACATACACATTAGACTTTTAAAACCAATCAATGTCACAATTAAATTAAATATAATGAATTAAAATATTATACACTAAAACAATCAATAACAAAATTAAACACACAATACGGTCATAAACGAATGTCAAATAAAACGAGGAGAGGCGCTAACATGAAGCTGCATCCACCTCTGTATCAGGGACAGGTCCCACACCGCTCTTACAACTCTTCCAACTTTTTAAGTCGTTATATCTCAGAAACGGTGGCTCTTAGGAAAAAAGTATTTAGAAGTTTTTATAGATAATTATCTTATCTGATCTACAATTTTTGTCTAAACTAATTGTATGATAATAGTTACCGTTTTGCTGAAAATCGCAAAAACCCCATTTTTGTGACCTTTGACCCAGAGTAATTTTTTTTCCAGGTATCGGATCAATGAGGATTTTTTAGATTTCATTTATGATGGTGTTTTGAATAATCCTACCAACTTTGAGCTGGGTGCAAATTTTTGTACCCTCGGATGTCTAAATTGACCGGACTATTTAGGACTAACATAGTATTTTGTACTACTAACACTTACACTGTGGACCAAAGTTATCTATTGAATAAATAAATATATTATAATAATTATATAAACTTACTTGTGGTTTTGTTATCAATTTATAACAGTTTTTCCAAAAAATAAAGCTTGTCTATTTAAAACGAAAAACAAGTACAAAATTGTTTACGGATGCGCAGTGCTTATTTATTTGATTCACTAATAATATTTTCATGTGTGTAATTTTTTTGGTGCGTATATTACCTATAGTTATGTTTTTTACGCATTTCTACGCTTTTACTAAACGTGTGACCTAATTAAATAAATGTATTTGTTTAAGCTTTGTTTTTTGTTTATTCTCCTTTGAAGCCGCCTCACAAAACCAACTACAAACGCAAGTTTATTGTGAACTGAAATGTCAGAATGTTATTTCGAAGTTATTTTTGCGGTCGACAAAATTAGTACTGTGCATTCGTCAAAATTCAGTCCAACTACGGTTAATTGGGATGAATACGCATCCACACAGCACCTTTAAGAGCGGCCGACCCGTCATTCTCACGTCCCACATCTTTCTTTGAATTGTTTGAACTAATAGGTATCTTCTGCACTATAACTCTATATCTCTTCTATGCAAGCAAAAAATAATTATTTTGAGAAACGAATTCAGTTTATGCCTGCAAAAATCTGATTTTTGCACAAATTTTACCTGAAATTTGGCTGTTCATAATGTACTCATAAAAACAAACCTGGCACATGTAATGGAGATTCTAAATGATAAACCTTTATTTCACAAACTTGTAAAAACATTGCAAAAACACGTATTTCCTGGAAAAAGTTGTATGACACTATTTTTCGTTCAATGTTATTGCCTTTTCAATCGCTTGTTAGTAGTTCTCACTTGCGCTGAACGAAACAACCAGCTTTTTGACCATGCTTGCGTTGATGATAGATGGACCGGGAAGGGCCCTCTTAACAGTTAAGTAGGCCCTTCCCGGTCCGGCCAAATGCATTTGGCCAGAAACAGACCCATTTATGCACGCATAGCACACACACACGCACACACACACGCACACCCCCCCCCACACACACATACACAAACACACACGCACACAAATGCGCTCGCGCACTAACATCTGTATTAAAAAATTAACTTGTAAATTTAAATTGTAGTAATACAATTAGAGGGGATCGGCACTGTTCAAATCAAATCAAATCAAAAATATTTATTTGCTAGAATATGGTACATAGGGTGTTACATTAAATTTCTTTCAGCATATCCTGCCATAACATGGCGTGCAAATGTATTCACAATCAGCGATGTCAATTAATCCAACTTACAAATTACAGATTCTATTGATTTGTCTTCTAAATAGTCCCTAATGGTATAATATCTTTTAAATAGTAATAGTTTAAAAAGCATGTTTTTAAACTTTGTTACTCCTTAATACAGGCTATTACATAGCCTAGCAAGGAGAACAGCACGTCACCCACTTGATTGCCAGAGATTTCATACTACCTACTTTGTGAAAACTGTTACATGTACTACAATCTGTTTTTGTATAAATAAAGATTATATTATATTAAATACGGACGTGTAACGTAAATAAATTATTTTTTCATCAGTCAGAGTCAGGTTTGGGGGTCAAATCCGAAAATGAAAAAAAAATGTGTCATGTCAAATGAAAGGGCTTATTGTGCGGATCTCAATTATATATTTTTTATAATTTTAAAATAAATAGTCTTAAAGCTATTTAAAAAAATTGGTGAAAATTTACCATCCCCCTTCATCTCCGAAACTACTGAATCTAATTTTTTTCAAAAAATTGAGAAAATAGTTCTTTACCTATAAATTTCAGGAAAATCCAAAAGAAGTCTATGGTATTATAATAACTTGGTAAATCTCTCAATATTGTACGTACAAACTGACATTTGCCGTTGGATCGTATGGGAGAACATGCTTTTCAACTACAATGTTAAGATTGTTCTTGGGAGAAATTCATCCCAACTACGGAACCCTTCATTGTGCGTGGTCCAACATGCACTTGGCCGGTATCTTTAATGAATAAACCTCCAAAAACTTTTTGCGCTACTAAACATGCACACTTTTTTATAATTGGGCCTCTTTTTAATTTTATGGCCTTGTCCCGCAGTTGGTCGGCCGACCAAATGGGTTAAGTTAGGGAACACCGGGGTCTGCCAGGAGGACACGGCACGGCATACGCTGGCAGAGTGTGCCGCTTGGGAGGAGCCACGCCGTACCCTCATCTCAGGAGTAGGCAGTGACCTGTTGCTACTGGCCGTGGTCAAGTCGATAGTCAGCAGCGAGGAGTCCTGGGACGCGGTGGTATTCTTCTGCGAAACAGTCGTGTCGCAGAAGGAGGCTGCGGAAAGAGGGCGGGAGATCTGTTCCGGCCCGCCGCAGGCGCACTGGGCGTCGGCAGAGGGCAGATACTGCCCTCTTCCGGACCCCTAAATGGATCCAGGGACAGCGGACTCGGGGACGTCCGTCGCCCCCTATCATACAGGACCCGAGGCAGCGGCGCCGGCGCGTAGTGTTCCACGCGTGCAAACACCTCCTAACCCACTTGACTTGAGGTGACCCCGGGCTGGCACCAGGGATTGCGGAAGTCGCACATGATCCCATCATCCCCGGTGCAAGTGTGCGAAGGGAACACCGTGGTGGTTTTTAGTCCGTAAGAGTCTGACAGACATTCAAGAGGATTTACCAACACGGAAAAAAAAATGGTCGCATTTACTTGGCTATTTAGTGTTTTAGGACCACAATATAGCATTTATTTGAGGTTCACAAAAAGAGGCGCAATAATTATATAAGAATGCTCAATCATATTTTTCGGAGCGCAAAATGGGGATTATTAGAGGTCCGAATAAATAGGTACATGCCTTTTAAAGCTTCACCTCATCAAGTTAAAAGAGTCATCAGGTCATAGCGGTTAATGTAATAAAGGTAAACGAACCTAAAGTTTGATGTACCTAATGATGATTGCTGAACAAATTGCAGTACTAATGGATGGGTCATGTACACGGCCATGTGTTACTAACAGATAAACGACTGAAAAAATTGAACCAAAAGAAGAATTTTCATTATCAAATCTACGGATGAAGAAAGAACGAAAATTTATACATTTTGCACAAATTCAACGTACACAAAACAAAAATAACACTGAACTGGAAACCGACCCCAACAAAGTTGGTTGGTTGGTTGTTGGTTGGTGTTGATTGACAATGGGTCATTTCAGCCTTCGGTACTAGCAACTGAATATTAATTTGTTTTAGATGTCCTACCGATAGGATGTAAAAAAATGCACTGCCTTTTGTTAAGGTTAAATAAATGTATATATAATTTGGTGAATTGCAGTGTCATAAGTATGATTACTTCATAAAGTATCATTTGTCATTAAAATTGATTTCGTATTACTTTTGAAAACATAAATCACTAGCAGTTTGCCTATTGCACTACATTTTGGAACTCCACCGGTTCTGAAATGATGCAGGTTTTATTTTTACTGTTCTGTACTGTTCCATTTACTTTGGTAAGTCTTTATTTTACTATAACGTTATTTTAATTCTTATTTAATAAATAATGGATGAGTGAAAGGCGACTAACACAAGGTATTTATAATGCAGAGGTGAGTGGAAACGCCGGGAGGGGACGGCCTAGATATAGTGACCAAATTGGTGATGCTCTTCAGAAAGGTCAGGTGCGTAGTACTCGCAACCGGCGTGCGTGTATGACCAGATGTATGAACGTAGGCGAAGCAAAAGGAGTATGTAATGAGCGTAGCAAGTGGCGTTCTATAGTTTCTGCCTACCCCCATGGGAAGAAGGCGTGAGTTTATGTATGTATGTATGTGTAATAAAGAATCTATGGCTCAAAGTCTTTCGATGTTGTATGTTTTTTTATTGCAATTTCCAGTATTATACATCATCATAATCTTCGGTGTTCCATGTTATATGGGGTCGGTCTAACAAGTTATCTTCTTTCATACTCCCCTGTCAACCGGCATGCTATCATTTACTACCTTCTCTTTCATATAATTCCTCACACAATCCATTTATCTTTTCTTTGGCCATCTTTCTTTTATATAATACTCGAAGAAGGATGGCCTACATAAGGGAACTAAAATCTGCCCTCCACAACATGTCCCGGAATATTATCGTAGACCACCAAATATCCCAATTAGTTATATTCATATTATATCATTATAATTATGTTAATCATAACACATGTCTGCGTGGTGCCGGACGTAAAGAATAGCACTGCCCCATTTCTTCTCGTGGGTGTCGTGAAAGGCGACTAAGAGACTTAGTAGAGAATGGGCAGCAGCGTTCTCTATGCATTTTAACACCATACTGCGATCGCCAACCCGCCTGCCAAGCGTGGCGATTATGCCAAACCCCTCTTTGGGGGAGGCCTATGTCCAGCAGTGGACGTCTTTCGGCTGTAATGATGATGATGAATCATAACACATACACTGAATTTTGACTATTTATGTATAACATAAAACCTATTCTAGTCTACTTGTGTATGGGCAGCAGCGTTGTCTATGCATTTTAAGACTACACTGCGATCGCCAACCCGCCTGCCAAGCGTGGCAATTATAGCAACCCCTTCCCTCTTTTTGTGGGAGGCCTATGTCCAGCAGTGGACGTCTTTCGGGTAAAATGATGATGTACAACAATTGTGGTCACAGTACAATATGGACTAAATATTCGCACGCACATAGTCGCACACATATAAGGGTCTAGCGTAGTAGTTACTGCATCCATTAGGGTTTGTTTTGACTGTACAGCGGAAGTGTGACTGTAATCTATCCCAATTGTATTTAACTGTATTTATCCCAAAGATAATTAAAATTTAGTTTTAATTATTTTTGGGATGAACCACCGTGATAAAATATTACCTATTTAAAAAATTACAGAATTTGATTTAGTTGACGATTCTGAACAAACTAGTTTCTTATTGTGCATTAATTCATAATTCAGTTACACATTGTAGGTATATCTCAACCCACTTCCTCGTAGTTGAAGAAATCGATTATTAAACTTTAGAAGATAATTCAAAATCGTTTTTAATTCCTGAAAATTTTAGTCCACTGAAGTATATCCTGAGAAACTGGAGACCATAATCAAGAGCGACAAGCATATCCACAACATCAAGTTCACGTTCAGAAGACATAGTCGCAACAGTCCTTACTACGTCGATTTTGATTATATCGCAACCTCTGGCTACGGGAATAACTTCACGGTACGGTTCTTAATACATTTATTAATCACTTTTACTGCTAAGTACATAGAATGCATAGTAATTAGCATGTCATTTATGTAAATCTATAACAACAAGTCAGTACAGTACAACACAGAAGTTCAGAAGAACAGAAAAAAAAAAAAAAAAGAAGTCATCTATAGCTTTGTATAGCGACGACTCGTGGAGCGGGTTGTGAGCACACGAACGAACTATCTTTCGACCTATATGCTGGGTGCTTGGCATTAAAAGTGCTAAAATAAACTTTTTAAAGAAAAAATAGAGTCACGAGATAAAGATTAGTATTGGTAACTTCTGTACTCGTTTCTACAAGAAAAGCTTAGGGTTGACCTTTCGTGCATTCGTTAGGGCTGACCGAGTCATACTCTCTCCATTTCAGACGACACCAGATCCCACTCCCGGAGAGTAGTCCCACCACTAGCACAGTTCGCAAATACAATAACAGACCGCTGTGCTTCCATCCTTGCTGCCAAGGCCCGCCACGACATTCCCATCCAACCCTACCCCGACCCTTGCTCAAGCCAGCCCGCGCCGCTGAGCCTGTAGCTTTAAATTCGTCCCTAATCAATCTTAATCCCATCCAGCCTCTCACAGCCCATCCTGGGGAGGACAGCAAGGGTGCTGTCTTCCCCAGCGATGCCCTAAGCCGAAGTCCGTACTCCACAGGGGGTGCCCTTAGCGTGTAGTCGCTCAGTTTATGCCCTGGCTGGAGGCATTAATTTATTGAGGCACCCACAAGAAAAATGAGTTAAGCAGACGGCAACCTCCTAGGTGGACCTGCGAGATGCCATTTATAAAAAAAGGATTGTTATTCGTTAGGTGACCTTTTTCCAGGAGGGATCTGGTTAAATTTTGCACTCCACAATCTTTCATGTACACCTTCACGTTGAACACTGACTTGTGACCTTTGCCGATGAGTCTCTTGATATTCTTCGGCAAGTACCTACCTACATAATTATACCTGAATTTTTGACCGTTACTGAAATTTATTTTCTTATAATTATTTTCAAATGTACTTACACATTTGTTGATTCTCTTATTTTAGATAAAATGGAAGTTAAATGAATATATAAGCGGACGCTATGTACCAGTGCCGGTACAGTTTGAGTATAAGTTATGCGACTTTTTATACAAAGATCCATTCTTTGGTCAGATGTACGCGAAGCAACTGAAAGGAAATTGGTCTTGTCCTTTCCCTCCCGTAAGTACTGAAGGCTAATAAGATTTGTTGTTATTTCTAGTATGTAGTTTCCAGCGTGTGTCAGGTCGGGCAAAGTGTTATTGGGTTTTTCCATCAGGAATTTCTTAGTACCAATCCGGAGTCTGGATTTATGCCCAGTTGATGGCAATAGGCTCGCCTCCTATTAAATGGGTCTTAAACATAATTGACGAAATGTGCATGTACTATAGGTACATCTCTGACAAACCCTTCGGGGATCACAGGCATGATGTTATGTTCTATATTCCGTTGGTTTAAGTAGTTAAATAAATGTAAACAAAAAAAACCGGCTAAGTGCATGTCGGACCACGCACAATGAAGGGTTCCGCAGTTAGGATGAATTTATTCAAAAAACAAACTTAACATTGTAGTTGAAAAACATGTTCTCCCATACACCGATATACGTCACAGTCAGTCAGTCAATGGAATATAGTATGTATTATCTACCAACCCGCACGTGGCCCAACGGGTATATTATGGCGCACTCCTTCTCAGAGAGGAGGACCGTGTCCGAGCCGTGGGAACAATACAGGGTGGAATGACATCGACGCGAATCCGTTTACCATGGATTCAGTACGTCATTCTTGACCCCCCTGCGTTAAAATTTCTCGTCGGTAATTTAAAAAAGAAACAGTTGTTTCCTACAGAAGTGCAATACCTACTAGGTCAAAATCTATGAAACAGCGATTTTTTTTTTAATAACCGACAAAAAAAATTAACGCAGGGGGGTCAAGAAGGGTAGCTTGCCGTCCGATAAGGACCAGGCCCGGGTCGACGGCACGTTGTGTTTCACGCGCGCCTCAAAGAGATGTCAGCACCAACTGACGGGGTCCGTTAGGGCCAATGCCTGCCAGGGTTGCGAGTTTGTCCGAAAGGGATATCGTGGCCCCGGCAGACAGGCAACGGAAGGAACACGGGTGGGTTTTAGTCAGTAAAAGTCTGACACGCCCTCCCGCTCAGCCCAGAGCGGGAGAAGTTATAAGATAATTTCCATCCCAAAAAAAAAAAAAGGGGGGTCAAGAATGATGTGCTAAATCCATGGTAAACGGATTCGGGTCGATGTCCCTTCCACCCTGTATAGACTGATTATTCTTATGCTAGTGTACATCTCTTCACCCTATGAAAAACACTACTATGTTTTCATGTTTCTATCTGTATTAGTTTAAATTATGTAATTTCCTTTTTCAGTGAGTAAATGTAAGTAACAGAAAGTCACACACTTTTAAGTATCATCATCATCATCATTTCAGCCGAAAGACGTCCACTGCTGGAC
This sequence comes from Tiliacea aurago, assembly GCA_948098905.1. NCBI lineage: Eukaryota > Metazoa > Arthropoda > Insecta > Lepidoptera > Noctuidae > Tiliacea > Tiliacea aurago. The sequence goes on along the minus strand of OX402586.1, from coordinate 17,765,604 downwards.
ATAGCCCTCACCCAGAAGGGAGGATTTTCCATAATCACCACACTTGGCAGGCGGGTTGGCGATCGCAGTATGGTGTTAACATGCATAGAGAAAGCTGCTGCCCATTCTCTAGTAAGTCCCTCAGTCGCCCTTTACGACACCCACGGGAAGAAATAGGGTAATGCTATTCTTTACGTCCGGCACCACACGGAACATTTCAGTATGCATTTAATTAATGATTTATAAGACCTAATTTCTTTATTTTTTCCAGGGAAGAAGCCCCTTCAGAAATTTGGTAATGCACATCGAGAACATGCCTCGAGTACCGTTTACATATTCGTCACTGATAGTGAGAACCCGAGCTGACCTCATCATATTCATGGGCCCACCTGTTGAAGAGGTCGCTTTAGTGAAGATATACCTGACAGTGAGGCAAACCTTGAAGAAGATTGATATGAAAACATGGAACGGTACGATTTTGGCTAATCATACGTTTGCATGAAATGTGACTATAGCTTTGCAGCAGATGTGTTGAGTCTTGTAAAATAATGGCAACCATGTAGGAGCCTAGCACAATATTTTTAGGGTGAATTGAATTTTATTTTAATAAAGGAAAGTGGATATATAAGTTTTCTGAGATTATAGCTATGCCATAGGTTCATCTAATTCCCTTTTTCTGAACAAACGATCTTCAAGCTCTATTGAAGCGAGTTATAATTTCGACTAAATTATAAATTTTATGTCTAAAGATACACGATATTTTAAAAGCAAAATTATAAAACATGGGCGTCAAACACATCATCACCAATTAGCAAACCAAAACATTAAGTTTAAACCGAATAGAGCAGAGTTATATTCAATACACAAACCGGACAAGATACAGCAAGTATCTTACGTGCACAAGCAGTTCATTAGTTTGAATGGTCAGTCAGATTCTGGCAAGTTGCACGGGGCAGTTGCCAACATCGTAACGAAGATTCTAGAACAGAAACAAATAGGCTCTTATTACAACGATAACGTTGTTAATGCCAACATTGCTTTGTTTAGACGCGGCCCAGTAGGTACAGTGGAAATCTAGACAATGTTAAATAAAATGTGTTTAGTTGATACACAATAACATAAGCCAGTAACTCACACGAAAGTATGCAAGTAACTTGAACCCCATTGTACCATAACAACTTCTGCTTGGTTGAAATATACTGTATTATACACAATGATAAATGATTTTTATATCCTTTCCTCCATTCTGTAAGTAGGTTTGTACAAACACTTTTACACGTCAATCATATTTTTTTTAAACTAGATGAGGTCGGCGTTTCCTATCTGATTACTCTGAGAAGAAAGGTCGAAACAAACTCAGAGGTCACAGTCTCTTTTAAAGTCCATACATAAACTTGGTCAGATCATGTGAAAGCTATGTAGATTGGTGTGTGAAACGGTCTTTTAAGGAAAGAATCACACAGATTGGACCTGACCAGTCAGTGCAGGCATTTGTCAGTAATCGTGCAGCTCTACTCAGAACTTAAGAATGTGGATAGGATATGGAATGATAAGGAATGGCATACCTATGCCTATGCTTTATTTAAAAGGGCCGCAGCATTATCAAATCAAATCATTTATTTCAGATAAATATCCATAGTAAAATTGTTTTTGTCATAATAAAAAAAAAAAAAACTTATAGAATTAAAATCATAATTAAAAACAAAATTAAAATCAGAATTAAGGTCAAAATTAAAACCAAAATTAAGATCAGAAATAAAAATTACTTAAACAAAAATTTAAAAACAAAATTATCATAAAAATGCCTTTTGACCTCGTACAGGACTTTCTGTTTTTATTTTAATTGTTTTTTTTTGTATTGTTTTGTATGTTTAGAGGAATGTGTTTTATTTTAATTTGTGATCTGTGCGAGTCCAAATATTTTTTTCTTATTTTCATTCTTTCTTGGATCATCATCATCATCCACAGCCCGACTTCACCAACTGCTCAGCATAGGTCTATATTTTCTTTTTTCAATGCCCACGCCCATGTGCCAGCTTGGCTATGCTCTTGTATATATTTGAGCAAACTGCTAGCATGTGTATTCCTGGCTTATGGGGTAGCCTTGCAAATATTTTTTTCTTCTTTATGTTAAGGGCTTTATCGCTGAGCGATAACGTTTCCTTATAACATCAGCACAATCAACTAAACTTTGTCATGCTAAGAATTGAAACGATTTTCATTTCATTTGAATTCTGAAAACTCTACACAAATTACAAAACTTAATCATATTTTTGGTTGGTTCACTAAAAATAATTTACTTTATCTATTGAATTTGGGTTTTCAATACTGATAATTTATTTTAGAACCACGTTCAAGACTCACATCCAATAAGTAAAGTTCCTCTTTCTCATTTTTGAGCACTTATACGGCCATTTCGTAGTCAAGTATCTAAGTGTGTCTTGAGATTTCCGCCAAGGTCATTTCGAAAAATTCAAATGAAATGAAATTAAATCGTTGAAATGAAATTAAATTGTTTATTCTGTAAATAGGATATTAGAATCACTTTTACACGTCATATAACAAAATAAGCTTGATGTAAATAATTGATTCAACTATTCAACTGCCGACGCTCGTAATTTTGTTGCCATGAGTGATAAACTTGTGTCAAATGAACTGCTGGCGTTCCTGCAGCAGAAACTGGACGTGATGGACGAGGTGTCCGCCATCCAGATCTGTGTCACGAACTTCAGCGAGGACGACATTGCTGCTGCGAAGCTGCTGCTGTTCCGGTCGCTTAATAAAATCAACCAGATGGTGTCTCGTCGGCGCGACGGGACTAGGAAAAGTGTACAAGACATCATCACGCTTCTGAAGGCTACCGATCCTGACGACGTGCCGACATTTGTGGTGAGGGATCTGAACAGGTTACCTCCAGTCACGTTTGACCACGTCGACGTTACGAGCCTGTTGAAGGACATTGTGTCTTTGAAGGCTAGTCTTGCTGATGTGCAGAGGAAGTTGGAGACATCCCAGAGAACCGTCGCAGACCTGCGCACAGAAGTCGATGAGTTGCGCAACTCCTTGGCGTTAATTGGGTCACCGGCGTGTGTGAGCAACGTATATACGCACCGAGGTGTCTGCCTAGACACATCGGTCACGAGTTTTGCGTCAGCAGTTTTGTCGCCGGCGCCGATTGCTGAGTCTGCGTTTTGCGCCGCAAGCGTGCGTCGTAGCCTCACTCCCGTCCCCGCAGCTCCTCCCCGCGGCGCTACCCGATTAACGCGACCATCTGACCCATTGGTCACTGTGAGCGCCCCTACTGCTCCCCCCGCAAAGCCCGTGGCTATCGAGGAAACGAACCGGGCTGATGATGACGGCTTTGTGACGGTGCAAAGGAGGAAGCGCCGACAGAGTAGCTGTAAGAACCGCTGCGGCAAGGCTCCTACGGAGCCAAACGAAAAACTGCGTGCTGCGAAGCCGAATACTCCGGTGTATATTTCCCGTCTCCACTATACCACCGACGCGGAAGACATCGTGAAGTACGTGCGCCAAAGGCTGAAGTACGCGCCGAGAGTGCAGCTGCGGGAGTCGCATCGCAACGTCAACTTTAAGGCGTTTGTGGTGCGCATACCAACGTGCTACCTGCCTCAGGTGATGGAAGAAAGCTTTTGGCCTCAGGATGTGGTATTCCGCCGCTTTCGCGGTCAAGTGCCACCAGAACGCACAATGACGTAGTGTTTCTAAGTGATACTAACATAGCTTTAAGTTTTATTTACTAACGCAATTGTTAATATAATATAATATGTATACTTAGGTTAAGGTATTCATCTATGGGTCTTGGTAACCTGAGAATAAATGGATTTATTATTATTAAGGGCAGATTCAACCACTCCAAAAAGAGTATATAATCACTCCTGCTTCTGCAATCAATCTAGCTGAAATTTGTTATAATCCGCCTTATATAAAATATTGTAGTGTTGCCATATCTACCTTGCAGCTAAACCGTTTAAACGAAACTTTGGACTTTATTTACAATCGACGCATTAAATGAAAATGATAAGCATCTGTCCGAAAAGCCAGTAATGAAAAGATAGAACTATATATTTTTATGAAGCCGTTGCGAGCACTATCAGTCGTTCCGGTTCAACGGCCCGAGACGATTCCAGTTTATCGTGCAACCGTTCCGTGGTTACTTTGTCACATATTTTATACAGCCCTTAAAAATCTTTGTGGTCGATCTCAAACTTGAGTGACGGCAGGACAAACTCACTTTAGACCTTAAAAAAATGGGCGTTTAAATTTTTTATTCTTCTACCATTGTGGAAGTTTTTATTTCAAATTGTATGTTTTATATATAGTTTAAGCTGTGTGAAATAAAATGTTAATGGGATCTTGTTTATTTTGGCGTTTTTCTCATGTTTTCTGTCATTGACACGAGCGGAAAATAATAGATAGAAAACTTATATTAAAGTCTTTGTCACTGGACCAAATATTATACTTATTATTGCCTCAATGCAAGAGGCTTTTTATTCTGTGTGGGAAATTATCAAATAACTTCGCCCGCTCTTAGCGCAGCGGGAGATCGTGTCAGACTTTTACTGACTAAACCCCACCCGTGTTCCTTCAGTTGCCTGTGCTAGCACACGGGCAACTGAAGGAACACGGGTGGGGTTTAGTCTGTAAAAGTCTGACACACTTCAGTTGCCTGTGCTGGCACACAGGCAACTGAAGGAACACGGGTCCACGGGTCAAGGCCCACGATATCTCTTTCAAACAAACTCGCAACCCTGGCAAGCAATGTAAGAGGCTGGGGGAAGTAAAACATAAACGACGATTTTATCTTTCTAAAACATGAATTTTAAAATGCGATACTAGCCAAGTAACATGCCGGAAAAAAGTTAATATATTAATAATAAATAATGCAATGTTTAATATATGGAATGTCCGGTCTCAGGGCAAGATTCCAATGAAAAATAACAACTTCATATCATTTGAATACGATGAAAAGCCAAACGGTATGCATTATTCATTTGAGGAGAGTCGGGTGCTCGCATACGATAAAATTTATTATAAGTGCACGCAATATTATGACGTGGTTGCGTAGAGATGAATACTCATAAGTAGAATTTTCCTGTAAACTGTTTTACAGAAACGTGGCTTTGCTTTTCTGAATGTTATATTGAAGCAAAGTTCCTGAAAAAATCGGCGCCACACTCTTTTTGTCATACGTGCCGTGTCTGAAATATGAATATCTAGATACATTAATTTCAGAGATTATTTTTTACGGAGACAAAGAAATTTACCTTATTTGAGAGACACAACAAAGATACAACTTGCCGGTGGTGCATATTTATTTATTTATTTAACAGGTTATGTACACACATAAACAGACAAGAAGAAAGAAACAGAAAAATACGTCTAAAGGTGATGCTTATTTTTTAAGAAATCTCACTCATAAGTATACTTTTTAGTACTATTATTTTTAACAAGACGCCTTTAAATCAAACAGTCTGATACTTAAGAACAGTTTTGCTGTGTGTTTTGTGTGATATTTATATCCATAATAAAGTCCTAAATTAAACTCCCACCATAAAAGCTCCTACAAACTAGCAGCGCTACCCTTGTCACGCCCACGATATCGCACCAGTCTGTAAAAGCCTTTATCCCGCAGTAAATTAATATTAAAAAGCACAAACAGTCATTACTCCATCATTAGCCCAACGGTTCATCACAACAGAGAAGCCGCAATAAAAATAAATTAGCGAATCCCCAACACTGTTGGCACTTCAAACAATTTGTTTCGTCTAACATTTGTCTAGTGATTTGCTTAAACCTCATCTGCTTTGGACAGAAGGGGGAACAAAAACATCCGAGGGAACTTATGCAGTTCACTCCCTACAAAAGTCTTCCCGATCCACGCGTACACTGCTATTCTGTACTCGACTGTGAACCACCCACACTTGAATACTATCGTTGAAATGACGGCACTCTGCGTGTAACCAATCATATTATGCAGATTAATGTGTGCGTACCACCACTGTTGTGGAGTACGCAGTGAATCAACTCTGTATTATTTGCGAACAGCGACTTGGATGTCGGCGGATGATTGAATGCAGTGGTGTCGCTGACTCTGCGACACTTGGTTATTCTTAGCTACGGTTCACGGACAGATGGGGTAAGATGGTGTTAAAAACCCATACCAACCCACGCGCGTTTTTGACAAATACATTCAACGGGGATTTATTTTTTTGGGATTTTTTGAATATTTTGTAAAAGCTTATTATTTTCCGAGTGACTAATAACTTAAGTCGACTAAATGTTTGCAACAAATAAAATAACTTGCCAGCGATTAAATATTTTCGCGACTATTATATTATGTAAGGTTCAAAATTAAAGGTGTTATAAAAACTAAAAACTAGCAGCTGCGTTTAGGTAGCAAATAAACTATACCAGTTGTTAACGTTATAATATTGTATTTTCTAAAATTTAAACCAATTTTGTACGAAAGTTTACCTGATGTCTCGATAGATGGCGTTGGCCGGTTTAAATTCGCGCTATGGTTTCGTTACCACGCAAAGTATAAGACACCTCGAATATTATTAATAAACGTCTTAAATATCCGGTTAAGTAGCAACGACCTCTCTAGGTCTGCTACGAGATGCCATACAAAAAAAAAAAAAAAATTAATAAACGTCTCCGTTCTGTGTACGTGGTGTTGGTTTTATTGCTATAAAATACTCCCGACTCGTCGATAAAAAGGGCGAAAAAGATCTTCGGTGATCACCAGTCAAATAAAATATTAGGCGAGGAGCTATAAATAATGACTTGGCGACTAATAATGTTAGTAGGGTGGCAAAGATAATATATTACCAGTCTAGTTAGAGTAGGTTATTTTTTTTATTTAATGGTTAGGTTAGGTTAAAACTGTGACTTCCTACGCACGAGCCGAGCGAGCGAAGCGAGCGGTGCCGCGGTAGCGGCCGGCGAGTGCCAGAAACGACTAGATTGTATAGAAAATCTAAACCTGCCCTAATTATACAATAATAATATATTATTTATGAATGCCCATTTTCTATTTTATTTTCGCCATTAAGTTTCCGCTTAGATATTAATTCTGTTCCCAAAAGAAAAACTTGATGCTAGTTTAAATTAAAACGGAGCTTATTACTGATATATTAATATGCTACCTATTACTTATTACGATACTCCTTATTAGCTGCCAACCCATTTGTATATGGTACCCACTCTATTTTTTTTTAAACCTATATTCATTTTACTTAGTTGCCGCATTAAATACATGCCTTTTGTAAATCATATTAACAGGAGAATTTCTATTCTTTCTGTATGTTATGGACTCATCTCGATGAAGTTATGTAAGGAGCGACATACCACAAAATACGAATAGATATCCAGAAAATTCAAGTACCTATCTATCTTAGGAACCCATTTGCACAGATTTAGATAATGAACCCTCTTGAATACCCTCATTTCATTCGCTGAATCAAAACCAGACTCCATTTATTATTTTTGTAGTCCCTTCACCAATGATTTTCTTGAATAAACTGTAATAATTATAATTATCTTTATAATGTGTAGTAGTTTAGTTAAATAAGCATCAAAATCTTTTTTTTTTTAACGTTTCCCCACACTAGGAATTGCTCCTGTATTGTGGGTGCGTTTACAAACATTTAAACCTACGTACACAAACAACCAAACCCGGAACAACTACTTGTAGGACATACAAATATTGGTTCCGTGCGGGAATCGAACCAGCGACACGCAGCGCAGCAGTCAATCGCTTAACCACTGCGTCAACCGTGCCGTAATTTCTACAAGTATGTCCTAATTTGTTGCACAACTTAGAATAAAAGCATGCCTTTTAGTGCGATAAGTACTGTAGGACTTGAGTTACAAGAAAAGTCCTGTTGCTAGCAATAATTACCTATAGAGAAACATTTCCTTTAAGTTGGATTCACTCGCGAAGAAATAAGATCCTTTCATTTTAACTCAGAAAAAGAGGCAATTCGGATTGGTAACAGTTACATTATACATATAACTCTGATGTAATTTAACTTTGATTAACTCCGTAATTCCTTTATCTTATATAAACATGGACACCATCTCACGTACGACGGGTTGTAATCCCAATATTTTTTGGGTCATACGGAATCACGGCGTTGTATCCCAATCACAGGTACCCTTGCCCAATACAAACAAACTGTGTACAGTGAAATTAATTGAATTAAATAATTGAATATGTATATTCATTACACAAATTAATTAAACCAAAGCCATTGAACTCCGATGGCGTCAAGCACACGCTTCCAATTTACTTGGCGATGAAGAGTGGCTGTGATAAACACACTATATTGAAATCGTTCAATAAGTTTTGGTAAAGCTGTGTCCTCATTGTGTTTTGATTGTAAGAATTAACAGAGGTTCAGTATAATGTGTAGGTATTCGTTTTTTTGGCATTGATGGCAGTGTTATCAGTATGTCCAAGGTTAGAGTTATAAAGCGTTGAGTTTTTTGTTTGAAATCGTTTAGTTCAAGATTTTTCTGCGTTGATTGTCTAAAGTACCTGAAGGATACGGGTTTACAGATCGGATCTCCCAATTGAAGTGGTACAAATTGGAAGGATAAGTTAAAATTAAATTGGAGAAGGATGACTTAAAAATAATTTAACAATTATTTAATTTATTACCGTAACTGACTGGGAAGTAATACCTAAGTTTTTGAATCAGGAATGAAATTATCCGGAAAAGAACCGGAGTTACCGACATAGCTTGCAGAGTAAGCAAACTGAAGTGGCAGTGGGCTGGCCATGTTTGTCGAAGGACCGATGGCCAATGGAGCAGACGAGTCCTGGAGTGGAGACCGCGTACAGGCAAGCGTAGTGTGGGACGCCCCCCAGCTAGATGGACAGGACTGATGACCTTAAGAAGGTGGCTGGGTCAGACTGGATGCGGAAGGTGGAGGACAGAGTGTTGTGGCGCAGCTTAGGAGAGGCCTATGTCCAGCAGTGGACTGCGATAGACTGAGTTGATTGATTGATTGACCTAAGTTTTCCGAAACCTTTACTAATCTTCTCAGTAAAAGTTTGCGTCGATACTAAGATCCAGAGTAAAAATGTGAAAACCATTCATAATTTTAAAACTTTACAAAACCCAAGAAAGAAAGAAAAATAATTTTAATAAAACAAGACAGAAAATTGTGGTAATAAAAGTATTTAACCATCGTCTTGTTTTAAAACTAAGTTCTTTCCGGAGTTAAGCAGAACTTTTATAATGGCAGTATCATTTTATTTTGTTAAGAACCTGAGTTGGGAAATGTTTTATCTACATTTCAGTTGTTTGCCCGGAGGCTCTGCGGCCCGTTCAAGCGTGTTCAAAAGGGTCGAAATTAAAAAAAAAGAATGTGGCTGTACTGCAATTTCAATTTACGAAATAAATTCGAGAGAAAAATTAATAGACAACACGCGTTCGTGATTTTAATTTAAAAACTTGTAGGTATATACAGTGTAGGTACCTATTATATTTTGTGGTCTGGCTTTTATAAATAATGGATGTATTTTCAAGCTTTATTAATTTAAAACTTTTCAAATAATTAATTATTGAAGTACTTTGCCATTTATTTTAGTTATTGTTGTTATTCAAATAATGCGCGACCTATAACAATAATACTTATTAACAACGATTTAATAATAATAACGACGAAAGATAATAAAAAAGAGAGACATAATTATGTGCAAGACGACACACACACGACGAGAGATACACATATCTCTTTATAATAAAACTACACTTGTGTTAAAATCTCACCCTTCAAAGTCTACACGCCTTAGAACCAAGTTGATATTATTGAATTGGCTTCAATAGAAGTTCACGCTATTTATTTTAGTGAAGAAATATCTTCACTAAAATAAATAGCGTGAATCGAATTGTTGGAAGTTCTTGAATTAAAATTTTACTTTCAGTTTACTTTCTTTTCGAAAAGTGTTGAGGCATTGATACATCGTAAGCATTATTTATTTATGAATGAACTAGAATTTGTTTCTTATTAGAAAGAAGGTCGATAGGTAGAACGTCCTTTGTTCATTCATTTGTTTCTAGTAAAATAATCTACGTCATTACATCACATAATGAAAAAAAATGAGCCGCCACGGGACGCCTGGCAGATATGAAACATCGAAATGATTTACACACTACTACATAAATAGACTGTAGCGACGCGTCGCCACGTGGCATGCGTCGCCCCGCCAGCAATCGGTTTTACGTGCGGATATAGATGTTTCATTTCAATAATGTTCTATTAGTTATTTAATCATTAATATATTTTTAAACTTAGATAATGCCCTGTTTTAAACGACTTCAAAAAAGGAGGTTCCATGTTTGTCTGTTTTGGAAAAGTTTTTCTTATACGAATATGTTCGATAGACTATTGTTATTCCTCAAACAATCTTGGCAAAATATCAACAGTTTCGGAATCACGCCCGCCGCAATATAAAACTCGACAAGAAATTTCACTAATCTTTCGGAGAAGTTTCGCAGTGCCATATGGGCCCACTATTAATGAAAACACAGCCTAATGTACAGCAGTTGTACCATACGATGGGAATTGAAAAATAAAACTGGCACTAGCCCAATTTTTCGCTTCGATAAATGCAGTTCACTGCAATTGTGTGCAGTACACGGCAGTACTTTTGTTTTCCTGAAACTTGCTCTGAGGAAGTATGCCAATTGAAAATAGTTGTTTATTTTCCTTTATAAGACGACTAGAGTTTTTTGTTCGATCAAGTGCGGCCAATTGAGATTCTTTCTTGGGCTCAATTGTCTCGATTCGCTGCTCGATTGGTATTCAGATTTGGTATCGTTGTTTATGTTAATTCCACAATGTTGGCACAGTTGATACTTGCTATTTCTAGAATTTGTGTTAGCTTAGCTTATTCCAGTTTGCATATTTTAAATAAAATATATACAACATTAGTTTTTTTTATACTAAACCCGAAAAGGGATCATTGTACTCAAAATTTTAAAGAATTTTTTCTATGGGACCAACCTTGAAATCGTGAAAAAAAATCAGCTGTTCCCTACATTTGTGCTCACTTAAATCGATAAAATGTAGGAAACAGCTGATTTTTATTTCGCGATTTCAAGGTTGGTCCCACAGGAAAAATTGTTCAAAATGATGAGTACAATGACCCCTTTTCGGGTTTAGTATAAACAAAAACTAAGGTTGTATATGACGGAGGCCTTCTGTAGAGTTAGTTTTTCAGAGAAGAGAACTATTAACTTAGATTCAACTATTTAATCATTTTTCCAGTAGCTATATTACGAGTACCATTGAGATAAGAAGTGTCGTTGTATCTTCATATTGTGTAAACAATTTGTAAGTGAAATGAGCCCCACAGTTGCCCAAAGCTGGGCATCGGCCTCCTCACACGCAGCAACGATAAGTACATGATCGTAAGGGAATCAAGTTCAAGCTTACTTAGTTTCAATTAAACTCCCCAATGTAGTCAGTCTGAAACCAGTGATATACACGAAGTTAGTCAGTCGAAGTAGCCAGTTAAGTTACGGATAGTTACCGCAAACACTAATGTGACCTAGTTTAGTAATGCATTCTGGAACTTGGGAGAAAGTTTAGTTTTAATATCTAGATGCTTGTATGGCCTGGGATATTTATAATATACTAGCTGCGCCCCGCGGTTTCACCCGCGTAAGTCTCGATCCCGTGGGAAAGCCACCCTTAACACTTAGGGGTATATAAAATAGATAGTAGCCGATTCTCAGACCTACTGAATATACATATAAAATTTCATCATAATCGGTCAAGCAGTTTCGGAGGAGTATGGTAACTAACATTGTGACACGAGAATTTGATATATAAGAAGATTTATATAATTATACAAGATGTAACATATAAAACGCACAACCTCTTCAGGACCATTGTATTCATCATTATGAACAACTTTTACAATGGGACCAAACATGAAACCGCGAAAAAAAAAATCTGCTGTTCCCTACATTTTGACGAGTTATGAGAACATAAATGTAGGGAGCAGCTGATTTTTTTTCGTGATATCATGTTTGGTCCCATATTAAAACTTTTTCATTATGATGAGTACAATGACCCCATAAGAGGTTGTGCGTTATTTATGTTACACCTTGTTTATGTGGAAACTTGTAATTAGCTTTCTTCTACATATTACTTCTGACTAGGTACTCGAATATATTAGCTGTAAGTTTTCTTAAAATTAATAAAAAAAATAAAAATATTAGAATTGTGTTTTCTTATTGTGATAAGATAATAGTGAAACTTGTTAGAGACAAATAGATAGAACCAAAGAAAGTTTTAGAAATCTGATTCTGATTTAACCATCACATTCTAATTCTAATCAGTCATTAGTATTTAACCGCCTTATTACAAAACAAGATTTATATTTGACATGGCTTAAACCATGGAGCCAGTTTTTGTAATAAGAACGTAACAGTGATTAAAATAGCGTTCTTTATACAAAACTAAAAACTTAGTTCGGTACTAAGTTGTCAGTTTTGTGTTTAGGAACTTTACCATAGTCGGAATAAAGTTCGAAATTCAATAATGGGTCCATGTTTTAAACCTAGGTCTGAAGATAAACCTTGTTTTGTAATACCCCTTATTACAAAACAAGGTTTATCTTCAGACCCAGAACCCAACGAAAAATGACAAAAAAAAAACTACCGATATTGGTAACTATAAAAACAAGCTGTTACTCGAAACTTAACGATATACTCGTATCCCAATTTTGTTTTGGCAGAATTTCGACTTTTCCATTTTAGCAGATGCCACAAATGAATATCTAAGCTATACGAGTACATTAATTTTGGTAAGTACCTACGTTAATTTTTGTTCCAGAAATTCAATGATAACTGTATCGTTGGTCTAGTGGCCGCAAGCTCTATCGCTGAGCATGAGGTCCTGAGTTCAATTCCCAGGTCGGGCAAAATTGTCATTAGGTTTTTCTATCAGGATTTTCTAAGTACTTAGCAGCCTGGAGTCTGGATTTGTGCCCGGTTGATGGCAATAGGGTCGCCCCCTATTACATGGGACTTTAACATAACTGGCGAAATATCGGTGTACACACCTCTGCCTAGCCCTTCGGGATTACAGGCGTGATGTTATGTTTAAATTCGATGAAAACAACACTAAACGTTTTCCAATTTGATTCCAAAATTACTAAAGGTATCAATCAAATAACAACTCCAAACAGATATAAATTCATAAAAGTTTTATATTAAAATAATTGCTCTTAATAACGGGTTATTATTTATAGGACGGGGGCTATAGCAAGTAGCTCACACTTAAGGTGTATCACTACATAGTATAAAACAAAGTCGCTTCTCGCTGTCTGTCTGTCCCTATGTATGCTTAGATCTTTAAAACTACACAACGGATTTTGATGCGGTTTTTAAGGTTCCGTGGCCAAATGGCAAAAAACGGAACCCATATGGATTCGTCATGTCTGTCTGTGTGTCTGTCCGTCCGTATGTCACAGCTACTTTTTTCCGAAACTATAAGAACTATACTGTTGGAACTTGGTAAGTTGATGTATACTGTTAACCGCATTAAGATTTTCATACAAAAATAGAAAAAAAACAATAGATTTCGGGGGTTCTCCATACATAGAACTGAAACTCATTTTTTTATCAATCCCATCCGTGAGGGGTATCTATGGATAGGTCTTTAAAAATAATATTGAGGTATCTAATATTTTTTTTTCTAAACTGAATAGTTTGTGCGAGAGACACTTCCAAAGTGGTAAAATGTGTGCCCCCCCCCCTGTAACTTCTAAAATAAGAGAATGATAAAACGAAAAAAAAAATATAATGTTCACATAAACAAAAAAATAAATGTACATGTAAACTTCCACCGCAAATTGATTTGAACGAGATCTAGTAAGAAGTTCTTTGTAACTTAAGAAAACTGCTGTAATGATGATCAAAGTTACAACGAACTACAAGAACTTTTATATTATGTTACTTGCTGCTACGGAACCCTTCATGGGCGAGTCCGACTCGCACTTGGACGCTTAATCTTGGACGGAAAATCTTTTTGGTAAAAAAAAATAACCGACTTCCAAAAAAACACTACAAAGTGAAAAATCACTTTAATTTCGGAAATCGGTGGCATAAAACTAAAATACAGATCCAAAGACTTAAAAAATTTAAGTTATTTTTCACTTTGTAGTGTTTTTTTGGAAGTCAGTTATTTTTTTTTACAAAAAGATTTTTATTAGTATCAGCATTGCACCCGTGCGAAGTCGGGGCGGGTCACTATATAGTTACCTATAATTGATCAATGAATTCTCTGTAATGGATATGGGCAAGTGAAAAGTTACCGGACACGTATTACAATAATGATTATTACTATCAATCTATAGATTCGATTAATAAAATGTCTATCGATGATAAACGACACGACAATCTTTATTATCATTTTTTTGCTGTAATTCCAAATTTCGTTTAGGTATCATTGGGTAGTGATGAATGTAATAATAGTTTGAAAAGGAATATGAATGCTCCGGAATATTAATTTCAAATTTACGCACGGCTACATAACAAGCTATAACTTGCCAGTATAAGCTGTTCTCGCATTGTATAGGATTTCCGTACAATGAGAGGTCAGTTTATACTTGAAATGCATAGCTTGATATGTAGCCGTGTGTACCTAGTTTCGGAGACGAGTCTACAATTTGAATCTCAACTATTTATTAGTGGCTTTTGTGGACAGGATATTAATTCGGATTTGTTACAGTTGTAATGCCAATCATGTCATTTGGTTTGAATAAGTTTTTATTTTTATTATTTAAAAAATATTTTATATAGATTCTTTTATATTTTGTGAACGTGAGAGCGTTGTAGGCCTAATTAGTCTGTAGATATGTAGACCATGTCCCTTAAATACCTGGTACTTGATGACAGGCCTTTTTTTTTTTTTTTTTGGGTGGGAATCTATCAAATAACTTCTCCCGCTCTGGGCTGAGCTGGGCGTGTCAGACTTTTACTGACTAAAACCCACCCGTGTTCCTTCCGTTGCCTGTGTGCCGGGGCCACGATATCCCTTTCGGACAAACTCGCAACCCCGGCAGGCATTGGCCCTAACGGACCCCGTCAGTTGGTGCTGACACCTCTTTGAGGCGCGCGTGAAACACAACGCGCCGTCGACCCGGGCCTGGTCCTTATCGGACGGCGAGCTACCCATCGCTCACCGTCCGCAGGCCCGCGCCTACGGTGGCCGGAAATCAGCTTGTTACTCCCGACGCCCGGGGCGTCTCCTGCGGCGGCTAAGGGCGTGAGGGCGCGATCCCTGCCTTACCCTCACGCGTTCCGCCTCCTCCTTCGCGAGCATTACTGCTTCGCAGAAGGAGGTGACGGCCTCCCATTCCCCACGGCCTCCATTTCCCTTAAATACCTGGTACTTGATGACAGGCCTACACTGTCCTCCCATACCTATTAAATCACTGTAATTTGAACACATTGTAAAGCCAATCTTTTTAAAAGAGTAACCGTGGAGTTTACTTGCCGGCTCTTCTTCATAGGAAATTACCAATTACAACCGTGCACCTAGCTTCTGACATTTCATAAGTGCCCATGTAGGTTTATGTGAAATAGATTATTTTAATATATAAATAGCTATATAAATAGCTATTTTAGCTACTTCCACAGCATTATGTCGTACAGCATTTTACTGTGGGGTCGGGCTGCTGACATTGAGTCCATCTTTATTTTGCAAAAGAGAGCTGTCAGAGCAATTTATAATCTAAGTCGCCGCGAATCTCTTAGGGAACTATTTAAAAATATTAATATTATGACGGTACCTTGCCAATTCATTTATGAAAATATTATGTATGTAAGGAAAAATCTACATCTTTTTAATAAAATAAGTGATAGAAATAATTTGAATACTAGAAATAAAGACAAAATAGATCAACCATTTTTCAGGTTATCTAAAGTACATACATCTTTTATGTGGTACTGTGTTAAATGTTACAACAAAATACCTTGTGATATATTGCAACTAAATCAAAGAAAATTTAAAACTCATATTAAAAGAACACTTTGTAAACAAGTATATTATAAATTAGAGGATTATATACAAGATAAGAATGCTTGGAAACATGCTGGTCCTGCTCCATAGGACAATCTAGAGTCTAGACAAAATCAAGCAGGTTGCTATTTTAATTGTATAATTTATTATTTTTATGACATTTATTTTAAATTCTGTGATTACCTTAACTCACACTGATATTATTGTTATTTTTTAGGAAATCGTATATATTTTTTACAATTTTTTTAAATATGTGAGCACCATGTTCTATCACATAATTAATTTATCTGTCATTGCTTCATTCTTAACTCTTTTTATTACCTACTGTGGTATAGTAATTTTATTCTAGGTGCATCGTCTTCACATATAATTATATAATTATTGTACCTATAAAAATATTGTACAAGATTTTAAAAGAGTACCGGTGGAGTTTCTTGCCCATTCTTCTCCATACGAAACTAAATTTTGGAAGGGGCGACTAGAATCAATTCAATTTTTTTTTGTAAATATTGACGTTCAAAAGTGCCTTCTAAGTGCCTATTTGAAATAAACAATTTAGAATATTTTGATTTTGAACGCCCATGAAGAGTACCAATACCTAAGTGCACTAAAATGTTAAAAACCCGAAGCAAAAGTGTAAAAAATACTAGGTGATTTTATTATAAATTTTTAAACCAAAATTATCATTTATCGGGTTATTGAGTCCTGAAAAACTTCAACATAAAGTTCACAATAAAGTTCAACACTTCACGTGAAGTGTTGAATTTTATTGCCAAATATGGCTGGCCTAATTATTGGTCAAAGAATCAGCATCACTTTATAACGCATATATTTATTATTTTATACTTTATTTGTTTCCATAATTATTACATAAAAATTGTAAAAATGCCCATTAAGCAACGTTAATGGCCATTTTTTATACTTTTAATGAAATAAATTGAATAATAAAATAAAATAAATATATATATATATATATAAATATATATATATATATATATATATAAATATATATATATATATATATATAAATATATATATATATATATATATATAAATATATATATTTATACCAACTAATTATAAACCAACAATAAATACTAATAAAAATACCAACGTGGTAAGGCTGCCAGCCTTTTTGGCACTTTTTCTGTTGACAGCGATGCGGACGAATTTAGATTTAAATAAAGACTATTTTCAGTAATAAAAAAGAATTTACACAGGAACGATTTTATCAAAATATTTGCATAACTAATCATACCACTCTTGCGTTGTGTACCAACAAACATTGCAAACAAAATGCTCTCGATATGAATTCGATACAAAATTTAGTTCCCCATATTGAAAGTGTTGATCGCTTCATGCGTCCACCTACGCATGCATACTGATTGAAGCTTTGCCGACAAGATACGTTTGTTTGCATTCATATCAACACACTGAAAACAGTTTGTACATGTACCTACACTTTATATATTACTAACAAACTGACGAGTACAGGCTTTGTAGACAAGGGTAGCTCGTGAGCGAGTGATACAAAAGAGCTTGCTTTTTTCGATTGACGTCGCTCTCGCTCACTCACTCGCTCGCTAATAGCTCACTAAGCTCATTCAGAATTTGACAATGACTACGAGTATTGAGCGAGCTGAGACTTATCCTTCGACGCGCGTACGGCGTGAGTCAAATGCTAACAGTTGGCGTCTGAGTCAGTAAGCTATAGAAGACTCCATTTGAAATAAGTGTAGACATATAAATAAACCTTTTTTACAGTCTGTTTAACTGATTTTGACTTCTATTGCGTTGGCGGCATGACGAATGGCAGCTATAATAAACAGTTGGTATTGTAACCACGTTTTTGCTTTTAATGCCATCCTTATGCCTACGGAATAGAATTCAAAATCGATTGAACAGACTGTAAAAAAGTTTATTTAAATGTCTAATCTTATTTCAAACGGAATACAGTAAGGAACAAAGAGTCCAAACTTCCAAAGAGCTATTGACTTTTGAACGAGCAGAGCCGTTTCTATCGACGCGCGTGCGGCGTGAGTCAAATGAGCTAACAGTCGGTGTCTTAAGTCACTGAGCTATAGAAGAGCTAGTGAGCTAAAAGAGAGATATAGCTCTTTGGAGTGAAAGAGCTAATCGCTCTTTTTCTTTTCAGTGAGCTATTTCGCCCATGTCTAAGGCTTTGGGCATAAAATAATACCCGGGCTACCTGAGGCAAGTTTTTAGGATTCTGTAGTCAACAAGGAACCCTAACCCCCTTATTACAAAACAATGTTTATCTTCAGACCCAGGTTTAAAACATGGAGCCATTATTGAATTTCGAACTCTACTCCGACTATGGTAAAGTTCCTAAACACAAAACTGACAACTTAGTACTAACTAAGTTTTCAGTTTTGTTTAAAGAACGATATTTCAATCACAGTTACGTTCTTATTACAAAAACTGTTACAAAATATAAACCTTGTTTTGTAATAAGGCCCTTATAGTTTCGCCATGTCCGTCTGTCTGTCTGTCCGCGGCTTAAATAATAATAATAAATAAATCATTTATTTTGGACCAAACACATGTTATAAACCTGCCAAACTGCGTGACAGTTTGTCGGTAGGATTAGCGCTCGTCTTTAAATATTTGGTTTAAACAATTTAACATCTAAGAAGGTAGATACATAAGATAACTGGTTAACTGCTGGCGGCTGGCGGCTGGTGGTTAACTGGTTCAGTGTCCCTCAATCGATTAATTACTGCTACATGTTGCGAGTATTTCATTCAACAGTTCAGCCTTTAATTTATTTCCCACTGTTCGCCTGCAAATTACACCATTATCTCTTCTTAACCGGCCGATATTTTTTAATAGTTGAATTGAGAACCTCCTCCTTTTTTTGAAATCGTTACAAATAGTTTATTTCAATTAATTCTAGGTTAGTAGATTAGCACGCTTAATAAATAGTCCCTACTGACGAAACAATTGTATTCGTCTGGACGTTTGATTCCCTTCAAACCAACTATCCCGTGCCGATCTTGCCCCAAGGGTGTCATAAAAGGAAAGGAGGCGAATTGCCAGGAGGCGCAGCAATGTTCTTTTTCAGTCTCAGCTCTCTGAATAAGCATTTTACAGTTTTCCAATACACTATAGTCATAGTCAAATGTTTTTTTTTTAAATAGCCACTTATAAGGCACTTTTGAACGTCAAAATTTACAGAAAAATAGAAGTGATTCTAGTTGCCCCTTCCAAAAGGTAGTTTTGTATGGAGAAGAATGGACAAGAAACTCCACAGTTACTCCTTTTCAATATTTTACATATTTTGTTGTAAAATTTAACACAGTACCCCATAACTTTAAATGATTGATCTATTTTATTTATATTTCTAGTATTAAAATTACGTCTATCACTTATTTTATTGAAAAGATGTAGATTTTTTCTCTATAGATACAGGATGGATTTTTGAGACGGGGCAGTAACGGGAGCTACCTTAACCGTTTTAGCTACAGGAAAACGGTCTTAAGAGACTGTCCTTAACTTTTTGAGAAATTTTGATCTGCGTTCACCGATTTTGAAAAAAGTGTACAGTCTGCAGGAAAATGGGCAATTTTCACAAAAACTTTTTTTATGCCAATCGATCCTTTTTCTTATAAGGATCAAAAATCTCTATTGGGCTATCTAAGGGTTGAATACTACAAAAGTCATAAATCGCAAAAAACTTTTCCCATTCGTAAGAAATGATACCCCAATTTTTTTTTTAATGATAGACAGATGGACCTGTACAATGAAGACTAGCCAAAAATAAACAAAAAAAAACTAACTTTGAATTTTGAAATCGCATCAATCTAATTCCGGCAATTCGCAAGGCAGTGAATACAAAGACATACTATAACTTTTTTTCAAAATCTGTGAATGTTGATCAAAATTTCTCAAAAAGTTGAGGACAGTCTTTTAAGACAGTTTTCCTGTAGATACAACGGTTAGGGTAGCTGCCCTTACTGCCACATCTCAAAAATCCACCCTGTGTATAAATATAATGATTTTCTATTGTCAAGTTTTTCATAATTACATACAAAACCAACACCGTTGGTGAGGATGTGGCTTACCGCAATGGTTGTAATTTAATAAAAATTCACACACACCAGAGACATCCTCTGAAGAGCAAATTCCTTCAAAGAAATAGGTACGTAATCCAATCCCAAGGAAGACAATAACCTTAAAGGA
Source organism: Tiliacea aurago (assembly GCA_948098905.1). Lineage (NCBI taxonomy): Eukaryota > Metazoa > Arthropoda > Insecta > Lepidoptera > Noctuidae > Tiliacea > Tiliacea aurago. Next base: position 17,745,351 of record OX402586.1, on the reverse strand, counting down.
ACATTACAATAACCGAACAATAAGTAAACCCTCTTCACTATCCATAATTACCTTCTAATAACCGACGCTAAACCAGAGTCAACGGTTATAATTATACTGACGATACGTAATCGGTACGTTTACCGTCATATAAACCCGTAATGATGGCCTCGAAAGGGTTTAAAGGCGTGTGCAGACTCGCGGGATATCGCGCCCATCTGTGCGACCCTTAATTAGACAAACGGAGAAGAAATACAGATGAAATGCCAATCCGCAATAAGTAAGCGTGGTGATAAATGCTCCTTACTTCTTTGTAACAGAAGAGGCCTTTTCTTGCAATCGGATGATTACATTGCATGTATAATGTTTTAGAACCAACAAACCACCCTGAACAACAGTGGTGTACAAATCGTCTCTTCTCCCTACAAGAAGAGGCTGGTCTGTACCCTACACTAGGACAATCAGTCCAGTACTAAGTGACTAATGGTCGTTACTTCTCTATACGAGAAGAGACCTTTCGGCTGTCCCATTTCAAACCCTAGTAAGTGACACATTTTTTCGTACATCATTAAAAACTAAACTACAAAACTGGTACCTACAGGTTAGCAAGACTATGCAATAAGAACCCTTACTGGGTTTTGAAACGGGGCAGCCGCTTTGTCCTGCAGTAGTACAATTAACCTACATTGCATGTATAATTATCGTTTTTAAATCAACCCACGCTGAACAACCGTGGCGAAAAATGGTCGTTCCTTCTCCAAACAAGAAGAGGTCTTTGCCCTATACTAGCAGGCTAGTAAATACTTAACGACGCTAACCCAAAGCCAATACTGTCGATATGTAATAGGTTCGTAGAGGATAAGTTTTAGATATCCCATTACGAGGCTCGACATGGAAGGGGCGTGGGACTGGCAGACTTCGAAGGGTCATTACGACCAATATTCTTTGTGTTTAATTTGCTGTCGTTTAGATTGTGTTGAAAGGGATAGTTATTGGCTGTTTGAAGGTAGGTGGGTTAGAAATAGAATTTATGTTTTGTATTCCCCTTGAAAGTAAAGTTTTTGATTTAGTGCAGTACTTTTCTTTGGTTAAGTTGCCACTATCCCAAAAATCTTTTGTATAGTTGTCAAAAAATAATAGGCCCGTTTTGACATATAACTTGAATCGATTTATTATGAGTATCGAGTACCGATTCGTATGGTTATTTCACTAGTTACGTCGCGATGGTCGCGACGTCACGATAAATCGATTCAAGTTATATATCAAAACGAGCCTATTATTTTTTGACAACTTTAGTTGAAATTTATAATTGACAGAGTGACAAATTCAGTACTTGTTTTAATTATTTGAAACTTAGTTTAGTTGTGTTATCATTAGTTGCTTACATTCACACATCCAGTACCCCTGGTAGATATCTAATCTCGTTATTCATGGTTTAGTATCAAAATATTACAATGAGGTAAGATATCTACAGTTTATACTTTGAGACACCCGAGAATTTAGGTTATTCATAGCCGTACTTAAACGGCAATTCAAGAATATTCTAGACCTAAAATCCTTCAACAAACAGTCACATCTACGTAATAAATACACAAACACTTACGAGGAACGAGAATAAGAATTTTTTTTTTCCGTTTGTTGGTACGTAATTTTAGGCTGGCAACTCTAATGTCATAAGTAAGTGACAGACCGACAGACAGACGCGCTTTCTACTCCAACGAAGAGTGCTTTTACTTTCCCAATTCACTGAATTATTCACTTGTTCGAGTTTTTTCGTCTCTCGCCTAAATTCATATTCGCATTAGGGCGTATGTACAATGCATTGGTCGAGCATACATTATTTAAATATTTGATCATCGGGCAAAAAGGGGTACGTTTATGATGGCATAAGGGGGAAAACGTTTACTAAGGCACATCGCTTAACCTTTTTATAAAAAAAAAACTGACTAGGTTTAGTTGAAAATTATGTCATCAGAAGGAGTACAATGTGCAATTTAGAAAAATTAAAGAAGAAAGCCAGGATTTTTTTGTCATTTTTAGAGACTACGTAGAAAATATAAATGATAATAAATATGATAATATGATTTAACGGTTTTTCGCTCGTTAATGCGAAAATGCGTACATCAGGATAGCAACCAGCCGGTTATCATTTAAAGTGGTGGCGGGAATATATTCGAAAGAAGTTGGCAGAATCATCCCAACGCTGATTCCTTTTCTCCTCTACCAATCGTTATTTCTACTGACACTTTTTTGTTCTTTGTATGTATATATGCATGTATCTATGTTTTGGTATATACTTTTGTTTTTTAATTATCTGGCTCTTGGTCAATCAATTTTGTCATATTGTATCTCTGTCTGGGGTGGTGCACCAAAAACCATACTGAAGCCACTTGAAGTAGCCCAAAGAGTTATTCTCAAAGTAAGCACTTTCCGTCCGTATTTGTTCCCAACTTATCAGCTGTACCAAGCTTGTGAGGTCCTGTCTGTCCACCAATTGTTCATGCTGCACACTGTCTTGACGCAGCATACGAAAGTGAACTTTGAAAAACCAGTTATACCATCCAGGCGACGAAAACCGATACCCAGTACCGACAGACCCATGTTTAAATACCCTTTCGTTAATCGGTATTTCTGCTTCTTGGGTCCGTACCTTTATGGCAGGATTGATAAAATTGTCGACATACTTGCCTTAAATAGCAGAAGTTGTAAGAATAAAGTGTTTGAGTACATTCATAACCTGACCTAGGACGAAACTGAAAACCTCTTAATTGTACCACACTAAGTTTCACATACTCACCCTCTTACACACACTCACTCATCTACATTCTACTCAAAAGGAGGTCTCCACTCCAATATCCATACTTCATTTTACTTTATTTGCTGATGGGAAGAGCGCTGTTGTCTGAGATACAAATATTTATTTATCTAGTTCAGACACAGATGTCTTGTGTCAATCTATGCTCATTTAAGATATGTTTTTATTTAATGTACTATTTATTTTGAATTTGAATAAAATAAATTTATTATTAAAATTTATTTATTAATTATCTATCCCTTATGTTGCACCTGCCATGTTTTGTCTCTGCATCACCCTAAGGTTGACTGGTAGAAAATGCCTCAGGCATTAAGTCTGCCTTTGTACAGTGTTTTGTTTTACTTGTGCATATTTTTTTTATAAATAAATACGTGGTTGTGTGACGTAAGCGATTAACAAATTTGTAAAGGTAGTTTTAGACCATTAAAATCGTATCTTAAAGCTTAAATATTTTAAGCATAGCTTTTCTGCATTATCAGCAATATTATACTTTTATATATAATATAACATGTTATTCCTTTATAATAAAAAAAATCATAATTACACTAATGTGTCTCACCTTACCCAAAACTGATGCTTCCTACAAATCGATGTCGGCAACTTTGAAACTTTTCAAAGACAAAACCAATTTTTTGTCGTTTACTCGTCAAGCAAAGTAGCCAAATGAGATGAGTTGGCTTTTAATATTTTGTTAAGTTTCCCAGTTTATAATGATCTAGAAATATGGCAAACCGCTTCATGAAAAGTCATCCTACATACAAATAAACTTGTTACCCGTGATGTCCAAAGTATTAAAAAAAAAACTGTTGAGCAGGCTAACACCAATCATACAAGAACGTAAGGTACTCCCTGACCACAGTTTGGATTTAAGAGACATCATGCAGCAGTATAACAGGCTCACAGGGTCTGTACTACTGTAAGGAAGACTCTGGAAAACAAAGAATATTGCTTGTCAGCATTCTCGTACACGTACAGCAGGCTTTGATTTTACACAACAAGCCCATATGCGGCGTGTTGTGTAAAATCGGCAGATCGTTCCACATAGCTTTTTCTTATTATTAGAATCATATACCTCGGACAGAATATTCTATGTTAAAGAAGCTGGAGAAACTTACGATTTCTACGAGATCAAAGCAGGAGTTCCCCAGGGATCAATACTTGGACCTGCCCTGTATACGCTATACATAGCTGATTTACCAATTATACCTGATGTTACAAGGACAACTTCTGTTGATGACACAGCGCGAGTGACAAAGATCCAAAACGAGCTTCAGACGCACTCAAAACTGCTCTCAACAAGTGTATAATTGGCTGCAAGATTGGAAAATCAAAGTAAGAGCTGCTAAATCAGTACAAATAACATTCACCCTCTGCCAGGGAGACTGCCCACCGGTTAAAGTTGGTGATAGTACTCTGCCGAAAAGTAACTGTGTCAAGTACCCCAGATTGCACTTTGATCGCCGACTAACATGGAAATGGCACATTAAAGCCAAAAGACATGAGACTTCAATTAGACACATAAACTTCTATTGTATGTTTGGAAAAATATCAAAATTATCATTAGATAACAAGCTTAAGACCAATCTGGATATATGGTATATAGTTGTGGGGCACCGCAAAATACTCCAATATTAATATCATACAAAGAGTACAAAACAAGATACTGAGGTCAATAGCAAATGTTCCACGGTATGTCACCAATGCTACACTGCACCAAAATCTGTTAGTCAATACAGTCAAGGAGGAAATACGCGATGCCTCAAATCATCCTAATGAGCTGGCACGCATATTGATCATCCAAGACTATGCCAACCGGCTCAAACTAGACTATATTATAGAGCTAAAAAATCTATAGTAGCACCAGACTTCTAAATATAATTAGGTACTCTAGATGGAGAGTACACTCTGTATGTGAACAGCTGATACAACACACTTACTCATATTCCCAGGACTGATCGCCGAAAAAGGAATAGAGTTCCCTTTAAGTTTTAGAATGATTTTAATAAAGACCTATTATGAAACTCTCTGGGAGCTGTCATTTAGACTTAATTTTAAATAGCTACTTGAAGATGACGTTCATTTGAAGATAAAAGTTACGAATTTGTTATTTCAGCTCCAATTCATTGAAAGCAAGATTTCTCATCAACTAAAATCTTCATCAGCTAAGATCTAAAAGTTACCCAGTCTTATTATTGTTGTTACAACGAAAAACAGTTGAATACGCAGTGCTCGCTTTTTAAACAGTCGGCATTTTCTGTTTACTTTCCCATCCCTCGGCAAACAATGAAATGTTTCGAAAACTTTTAATGGTGATCAAACAATCGTTTCATTTCGTTTTTGCGAGGCGAAGGCTTGCGCATCGGACGGGTTGAAAAAAAAATATTTGGATTTTCTTTTTTTTCTTTAAAACACTCCATTTGCTTAATGCTGCCATTTGTCGCGTTTTTGAGTAGCTTTAATGGATTCTTTGTTGACGTCAATATTATTAAAAATGTATAACAGAACGTCTTTTTTGTTTTTGTTATTAAAATTGAATTCTAAACCGTACCTACTTTTAATATTCAGGTTAAATTAAAAACATTTTTTAATCAGAAGTGAAGTATTCGTTATATAACGACTAGGGTTGCCAACTTTTTTGTATCAAAAGTATTTTCGAAGCCATTGCCTGCAAAAATATAGTACGTAATATGGCAAAACTATAGATACCTAGTATTTTTATTGAAGTTTTTTTTTTAAATTCATGCATGTTGTTTTGCTTCTTTGATCCGTTAATATCAAGTTTTTTTTTTTATTAAGGTAACAAAATACCAGTAATTCAGCTTTTATGACCTTAATACTGACCATAATGCGCTCATCTCGCCATTTTGTATTCATCACTGTAAATCAATCAATCTGCCTAGCCTTTTCCCGACTATGTTGTTTCCAGACTAACTGGATGCAGAAAAAAAAAAAAAAACTATTTTCAAATTATAAAAAAAAATATAGTAAGAAAAGTATTAATCACTGTGCGACACTTGTTGCCGTTTTTCAGCCGAAGATTTAGAAACCAGAATAGCACTACCCTATTTCTTCCCGTGGGTGTCGTAAAAGGTGACTAAGGGACTTACTAGAGAATGATCAGCAGCGTTCTCTATGCATTTTAACAACATACTGCGATCGCCAACCCGGCTGCCAAGCGGGGCAATTATGGCAAATCCCTCCCTTTGGGGGAAGCATATGGACATAGGCTGTCCCCAAAGGGAGGGATTTCAGCAGTGGACGTCTTTCGGCTGAAATAATGATGGTAAAAAAGAGGAATATCTAGAATTTTAAAAGTGATTTTTCAAACATTAAGTAAGTTATTTGATTATCCATCGAAAATAATTATAGTAGTTTCGTCGTCTTTAATTACATTTTTACATATAGTATTAAGGCCTCTAATATCGCAGGAATACATTTTATTAAATAGTAGGGTTGGCAACCCTGATAACCACCGATACAAAGTTTTTTATGAGTCTGCTCCAAAAACACGATACCATTTCATTTTACGCAAAGGTACATTAAAAATGTAGACATTAGAAAGACATTTTTACCTTATAAAATGATTCCGTCGTCGTTTCTAATATTAAGTACATAAAACAAATTCAAAAGATACGCTTAAATATTAATATCACTCAGTTTTATGGGCTCATATAAATATTACGGGCTTTTTACGGCATGTCCTCTTGATGTCGTCGCACGCTTATTAATTTTTCTTGATCGAATATTAATATCTTATTAGGTTTTGCCGTGGTTTATTACTCTTCGCAGACTTTATTCTAGGTTAAAAATGGTAATAAAATATAATCTAAGTAGGTGCCTAGTTACGACATCTTCTTAGTAATTTTATTTTGAAGGTCCTTATACGAGGACTTCCAAGTTTCAAAATTTGCTTGTACTCCGTCTGGGCTAGAAGTAATTTAATTTGATAGAGACCTATTATTGGTCACCTTTTCTAGTTTTATAATTGTTTTTGGTGAATGTTGAGCAAATTAGTTAAAGACAGCGTTCATTTGAATCGCGTCAACGAGTCACCTTGCGCGCTTAAGATAATCGTTAAATATAAATATTGCTTTGGAATTTCCACAGAAAACAAATATGAAACAGTTCACACGATATGAATGTCATTGAAAACAATATTCAATACCTAGAAATTTAATAATAGAATTCCTATTAGACAGACATTTACAGCCACAGCGGAGCATTTGGCTAAATCATAAAGATTCGTCTGAACTCAGATTAATGTTGACAATAAGCATTGAGAAGGTCTCATTCAACTGAAAATATGAAGAAAAAGAAAAGAAAAAGAACATAAGAAAAAAAGAAGAAAATCCCAATGTAAAGCAAATTACTTTTCTGAATATATAAAAGAAATTGTAAAGGTACCTTCGCTCTTTTGGGGTGGACAATAAACTGCACGCGCTATGTCAAGATGGCAAGAACCCTTGGCATAGAGGAGTAAATTTTATTAAAACGACACAAAAATATTCTCTGAACTGATTCCGACAGTCTGTGGCAATATATAGGTATAGATAAACGATGGTAATGAAATTGCTGGGGTAAAAGACTTACCCCAGGGGCGACCCCAGGGGTAAGTCTTTTATTGAAGTGTCTGATCACAGATGGGTTCTAATATCCTTTTTATTAGCTGTATAATTGTTGAGATTTTAATGGTGACCAAAGCAACCAAATCATTAACTAACATTAGGCATAAAGATCAAGATCAAAGCTTTGAATAAATATCTATACAAATAAATTAAATTGAAGTGTCTATCTGTAATTTCAAATTAACATATTTTATATACGGCACTTATTGATTTAAAAAAAAAGTTTAAAAAAAAAATCCTGTCTGTCTGTTTGTTCCGGCTAATCTCTGAATCGGCTGGACTGATTTTGACGGGACCTTCACTGGCAGATAGCTGATGTTATATGGAGTAACTTATTATTTTAGAAAAAGCCACGCGGGCAAAGCTGCGGGTAGCAGCTATAAATGTAGAAATCTTAATCAAAGATCCAATTCTTAATCAATGGTTATAAGGGTATATAATAAAGTACCAAAATCTTATAGGGAATTACCAATCAATCGGTTTAAAACAGTGCTTTTCAAATGGCTTATAGAAAAAACATTCTATTCTGTGAATGAGTACCTAAACTTTAACTGAAGTTATGATTTTTAAATATGGAAAGGGTCCTGAGACTGTATTAACCATCACTTTAAATAATTCTGCATTAAAAATTGTTAGCACCTTTAAGTATCTTGGACATGTTTTGAATGAAAAGTTAACAGATGACAATGATTTGGAGCGGCAAAGAAGGGCCCTTGCTTGTAGAAGCAACATGCTTGCAAGGCGATTTGCACATTGTTCCAAGCAAGTGAAAGCAACACTTTTCGAGACCTATTGCCGGGCGTTCTACACCAGCCAACTTTGGTACCAGAACATGAGGAGAGCTTACAACTCACTTCGTGTACAGTACAACAACGCATTTCGAGCCATGTTTAACCTGCGTTGGCGGTGTAGCGCGTCTGGTATGTTCTTTAAAAACCGAGTGGGTGACTTCTTTGCCGTTCTGAGAAGCACGAGAGCTTCATTGAAATATTGAGAGCTTGATTGTTAAACTGTAAAAATAATATTGTAACTACAGTATTCCGCACAATTTTCGTGACTAGAACTGAATTGTTCAATCTCAGTATTGACTATTGATGTAATCAAGTAAAAATTGACGAATAAATTTAATAATAATAATGTTGAGACATTACGTGACAAAACTATTTAATTATCTTAATAATTTCAATTTCAATCATTTCAATAATTGCACTTAATCTATTTTCTTTTTGGAAAAACTAAATACTTAAAATCTTAAAATTTTAAAATTAAACTTAAGTGAGTGAGTGAGTAATGATTACTAAGATACATAATGTTTATTTATGACATGTAGTCACTATGGGTGAAATGTATATATATATTGTATGTACAAATGCCTGAAATAAAATGATTTTATTTATTTAAATATTTTTATTGTTAATTTATTATCTAGGATTTATGTTTCAATTGTACTATCATTGATTTAATTATATTTGTATCAATTATTATGTACTTAATCAATTATTTTGCATGCTAGTTTTGTCGAATTGTTTTAGAAACTTAAACAAACCCGACCATCTGTAATGTACTACAATTCTTGTAAATAAATTTCATTTCATTTCAATGACAGGTGGACTTTTGTCCGTTTCATTTCATCGTTTAATGTTTCCATTGCACAATTTTTAAATCACGTCTTATTATGTGCTTTAATAGAGTGTCGTTGCGCAGGCTGACAGACATTATAAACATAGTAATTGGGCTCTACAGGTACCTTTTGACTACATTAAAAAAAACCGGGCAAGTGCGAGTCGGACGCAACTATAAAAATGGCAAAAAAATCACGTTTGTTGTATGGGAGCCCCCCTTAAATATTTGTTTTATTATAATTTAATTATTTATTTTGAAAGTGAATATATAACTAAATATTCTGTGAATATTTCAAGTGTCTACCTGTTGCCGTTATCAATATCGAGCAAAAAAATCACGTTTGTTGTATGGGAGCCACCTTAAATATTTATTTTATGCTGTTTTTTAGTATTTGTTGTTATAGCGGCCGCAGAAATACATCATCTGTGAAAATTTCAACTGCCTAACTATCACGGTTCATGAGATACAGCCTGGTGACAGAAGGACAGACAGACAGATAGACGGCGGAGCATTAGTAATAGGGTTCCCGTTTTACCCTTAGAAGAAAAAAGAAAAAGAAAAGACGGAACCCTAAAAATGATATACCACTAAAGCACGCACTAACGCACCTGTGTGTTTCGGGAAAAATTTATATTTACAACGTCACGTTTTTAGGATTAGATTTATGGTGCTTTTATATAGTTTATATTGTGGTTAGAAAGCCTAACGATGTTGTAACTTTCTGTAGGTGGGTCTTTTCGAGCAGATTTACTGGCGGTTCACCTAAGCCTTTATTTGGAACAGTGTTTGGAGTATTTTTACAACCTTTTAGCTCGCCGATATGTGTCGCGGCTTAACAGTCTAGAACAGTGGTTCCCAAAGTTGACTGGACCGCGTTTCAACTATCAAAAAGTTCTAAACTTGGGACTCACCTCTTGGTTTTCATGAAGGAAAATGGTGTATAACTATATGAAAGAAGGACTGTTAAAACAAGAAAAAAACAACATTCAGTTCCGATCCAACGTGTTAATATTTAAATACAAAGAGTGCTATTTTTTTAGTGAGAAGGATACATTTTGATTCCTATTTTTTGACATTAAGGCTTCGACATACTGGCACGACACGCGACGCGACACAAAAGCCCCGCGTGTCGCGCGACGAGCGGTGCCTTTGTGTCGCATCACGAGTCGCGCTGGTCTGTAGAAGCCTTTATAGCCTTAGCATCAACTTCAGTTTTAGTTACTTTCAATTGTAATGAGTTTAATATGTCCAATTTATTTCAGCGTGTTCCATAGTCCCCCTCCACCTGCGCATACGACTTTTGAAATTATTCTACTATCCTAGTCACGCAAAATGATAATTGTGCTGAATGGCGCGAAGTTACTATGGCGTTCCTGTGCTGTGACCTCAGATAGCAGCAGTGCTGTCTCTGTCTAGAATAGACTTTAAAACGCAAACAACTTCGGCATTTTTTGAGATATTAAAACAATATGTATTTTACTGTGGTTTCATATAAAAAAAAAATACTAGCCGTCACGGGACGCCTGGCAGATGTAAAACATCGAAATCAAACAACCAATCACCGAAAAAAAGGTCATGGTTGCGTAGCGGGGAGACCGCGCGCGCGGAGTGAGCGGTGAATCGCCACGCGGCATGCGTCGCGGCGCTAGCAATCGGTTTTACGTGCGCCTATAGATGTCTCACATCAAAAATAGTCAAATACCCTATTACCGTCCGTCACCGTCAGTGGTCCTCCCCCCGGGCCCGGTTGGTCGATTTCTTGTCCTATTTTTCAGGGCCTACCAAATAATCGTTCGCGACCCAAACTTTGGAAATTACTGGTCTAGATCGTATTAGGTATTAGGATTAGGTAAGTTGCGAAAATTGTTTGAACCTAAATCCAGTTTTAGGAGATAGGTACTAAACTACTTGCCCCCATTACTCCATCAAAGAAATATATATTATTTTACCTATACTAAAATGGGGTGGTCTCTCAACTTGAGAGCTTTTGATAGTCTTACGTATTAAAGATGCAAGTTGGATGCAAGTTGGTAGGTAGATATTTATTTAAGAGTAACGTGGTTATTTGATTTCAAAACTAAAAAATTATGTAAAAAAATATACATTCTAAAACAAAAGAAAATAAATTTTGTAAGTAATTTGTAATTATGTATAAAAATTGTTCCTCAATCAATAATACGAAAAAAGAAATTGCTGATTTTAATAAGAACTTAATGCAAGCGACTGCAAAAATAAATTAAAGAACATTATTGACAGCTAGATAGACAACCGGCTCTTTAAACTTTTACCCTGTATTTTGCCGCCCTGAATAATTCATTTAAGAGGGTGCGTGAGCAAATTCACCGGAACTTTCTAATGTTACGAGTGGAATAAAAGTTCGTCTCTGCCTTTTAATTTCAATGTCATTACAAGCTTGTCCTTAAATCTTTGTTCTTTTTTCAAATAAGGATGCTAGAGTTGTTCTTTTGTTTAATAGTGGGGTGCTTTTATTTATTGTGACTTATTTATTTTCTGGGGTGATTTGCTTTTGATGTAAACTTTAAAGGGTGAACTTCACCAATGAAACTGACCGCAATCAGCACATTTTTAAGAGCTCTCAGTGTCAATATTCCACAACAATGATGACACTCATAGCTATTGAACGCGGTTTAGATGGTGTCCGTATGGATTGAGGAGCCATGTCCAACATATTTAAACACGGGTACAGGTACTATCAATATTTAGTAGTAATCTACCCGAATTTGTAGGCCCGATCCTGGAATTTGTAGTAAAACCCTTAAAACTTAGAGGACGTTTAAGGTGTCTCCTCAATTTAGACGTCTTGTGGAGCCACCTTAGAACTCGAAAACTAGCCGACGGATGTTTTTGAAAATTTGGTAGCAATTAGTAGTGTTTATGGGTAATCTGTACAAAAAACACCATTCAGGTTAAAAATATCCCAATACGGTTTATGTCTGCTAAGTAAAATATTATAAAGTTGGATAATGATATAGATTTTCGGATGCAGTTCAAGTGACTGCACGTCAACCGCGTATTTTGCGTACATTGGTGTTTAATAATGCATTGAACATTTATTAATCTGAAAATGAAAGATGTGAAAATATATATTTTTTTAAGCTGAAAAACCTTATTCTGCTACGATGACGAACCACAGATGAGTAAATAAATGATTGATATATTATACAATTAAAATTATATTAAAAGTTTTCCAGCAAGGACCCCAAACTAGCCGACCACTGAATCAAAATCCAATACACTAAAACTTAGTTTACTAACAAACAAAACGAGGAAAATCAAAACCATTTAATAACAGCTGGTGACCAATAAAGGACGAAGCCCGAAGGTGTTTGACTAGGTATTCCCGCTGCGTCACTGCACTTCCACTTTTAATAAGTACACAACCCTCCTTTAATATAGACAGCCCCTAGGGGTCCCGGGGTTCGAACCCCACGTACAAGGGGGGTCGTAAATTTCTTCACAGCACTTGTGACTGTGATTTTTCCCGTCCGAGAATTTAATAATTGCATTTCTATTGTTTATTTGGCCGTTTTACGATACTTAATTATGCTGTAAATGGGGGTTAACAATTTTGGATGGTTGTGTTGTAATTAATTGTAAGAGGGACCGTTTTGCAAATAAAAAAAGTTGGTCAACTTTGCTGTGTAAATATATACACATTTTTAACCTTGGTAGTATCAAATGCACCGGTGTGTATTATCTTGATCCTAATTATCCTAACCCTAACTAATATTACAAATGCGAAAGTGAGAATGTTTGTTTATTTGTTTATTACGCTTTCACGCTAAAACGGCTGAACGGATTTGCATGAAATTGGCACATGGGTGCCATATTACCTGGACATAGGATACTTTTTATTTTGATTTTCTTACGGGTCGACTCTTAAGCGGGTGAAACCGTAGGGCGCAGCTAGTTAATATTATAAATGTGAAAGTGAGTTTGTTTGTTAAGCTTTCACCGAACTCCATGCGGGTGAAATCGCGGGAAAAGCTAGTAACCTATAACTTCAGTCCGCGACTTCGACAGCGTATTTTTTTTTCTTTTAACTTAAAATACAGTGTGCCGCTTTAATAGCGACATTAATTTAAAACACCAGTTAAAATTTATAAAAAATATATATATACAGGGTGTAAGGGACAGCCCTCCGCAAATTAACAGGGTGCATTCAGGTCCTTATTTTGAATCATATTACACTGAAATTTTTTTCATCACATTTTATCGTTATTTCAGTTACTATTCCTTTATTTCAATGTAAAATCACATTCTCTGTACGCAGTACTCCATTAATGTAAATAACACAGCTAAAATAAATAAATCTGCAATGGATGTTGAAATTCTCTAACGAACGACGCCTGAAATCAGCGAGCGCGGCCGTCCACCCCGCCGCGACAAATCAGGTTCATTGGATTCCCATAACGTTCCTGAAATAATTTCATGTACCGGTCATCTTAGTACGATATACTGAATTCACCCCATCAGTCTGCGGAGGGCTGTCCCTTACACCCTGTATGTAGGTATAATAAAATGAAAACACGAAACCTAGACGGTTTCGTGTTTTAATTTAAATTTAATTAAACGTTATTATTTATTGATGTATTTACAATTTACTAAAATAGCATCTTGGAGCAACCTGTACTTAAATAACTGTAGCGCAGAGGTAATCAGCCGGGGTCATGGATCATACCATCGAATCAATGAAATTAAAGCAAATAGCGTGCAAGGAGTAGGCGAATTGAAGGAAAGAGAGAGCTTTATTATTAAGTTGTTTTTTCCGATTTATAATTATTAATCTTAATATAATATATTAAACACAAAAAAACAAAAATATTATTAAATAAAATATATTTTTTTTTTGGCCACTTGCACATTGCTGGCCACTAGCCCTACCAGTGTGTCAAATTAATGTCGCTACTGTAGCGGCACGCTGTATAATAGTCTGTGTTAACATTTAATACAAATTAATTTAATTTGTATTAAATGTTAACACAGAATTAATTTGAATTAATTTTAATACAAAAATATTAATTTAATTAAATAAAGTTTTTACATTTTTGCGATACTGATTTAATGTTAATAACATTCCTAACTCAGACGTATCCAGCACCGCTTTTACTTTGGATCAATATCTGTCACACTTAGAACATTCCATATTCATTAAACGTCTCCAAAACTAAATGCCTATTTCATTCGAAATCAGAACCACCAGTCACAGTTACAAAATGTCAGTCCGTTTTAAGCTAAAATAATTTCGGGTCTAGCTTCAGTAAAATATTAAATTCCGGTCCCAGTATCCGTCACAATCGAGGACCCTTTGTGGTGCGATATTATTGGATTTGGTAACCGCGCCTTATTTTATTATTTGCTCACTTTAAGCGCAAACACACAAAGGAAAATGAAATCGATATTTTTATTCGAAAGCGATTGTGGAGATGGGACGCTTCCAGAATAACTATGACCGTTGATGCTTTTATTGTTTGTGGTACGGATTTTTGCGTAGTTTTGATGGTAGCTAATAAAATAGAAGTTGTCAGCAAATATTTTTAAGGTTCTGTGGAGTGGAAAGTTTATAGCCTCTCGTCTGCCAGAAGCAGAACTGGGGCTGGTTTATTGTCTGTGGTTTCGGTTTCATGAATGATTCATTATACTAACCACTTGATCGGAGACCAGCCATAATATAGGCGTGATGAAGAAAAAAGGGGCATTATTGCAATAGATACATAAGGTGAACATTCATTTTATATAGGTAATTATAAATTGTAATAAATAATGGAAAAATATAAAAGATGTAACTTAAATAACTCACACTAAGGGGTCATTGTACACACGGCTACACATCAAGCTATATATTTCCAGTATACGCTGACCTCTCATTGTACGGAAATCCTACATAATGCGAGATCAGCTTATACTGGATATGTATAGCTTGATGTGTAGCCGTCTGTACTCAAAATTATGAACAACTTTTACTATGGGAGCAGCTGTTCCTCGTCGAACGACGACCTCGAACTCTTCAAAATGTGGGGAACAGCTGATTTGTATTCTTTTTTTTCTCTGGTAATAATACCTTATGATTCCAACTATAGTATATTGTATTCCATGTCAGAAAGTTTCATTAATATCACTTCCGTACACATGGGAATGGTCAGCTGAATAAAACTATGATTTATTCAAAACAATAGGTACTTACTGTCTATGTATAATAATAATATCCATAAACTGATATATCCTTATAATTAACTTAGAAAACTTTTGACACTAAAATATTCAACGATACAAATTATTTATGGAACGGCAGTGAATAAATAAATGAAAAATGATTTGCTTGATTATCAAGCTTGGGCTTCTTCTAAAGACCTATCAGTAACAGCAAGTAACCTTATATTATATAATATTGGTTATATTTATATATGGTTATATTTATATATACCTAACTGCCTATGTCTTAACAATATTATACCTTCCTATCGTTGCTTTGTTACCGTCACCAATTACTAAGTATGCACGTAAACATTATTGCTCTAACAATTCAAAACCACTGCCAACTGTTCCATGTTAGTTTTAAGAACGCCAAATTAAATTAAATTGAATTAAATGTTAAACAAAAATATGTTAATATTAATCTTTTTTGCTTCTATGTTAATTCATGTAATTGGTGATAAACCGTTTTAATTATTTATTTAATTTACACGGCTTAAAAAAAAACCAATTACATGAATCAAAGTACATACAAACATAACACATACACTAATAACACCAATTAAGTACAATTGTTTACTAAAAAAAATTTCCACATAACCATTAAATTGGCAAATTTATTGGCGAACAGCTCGCAGTCCGGGTTGGCTTTTTATAAATAAATAAATATATATTATAAATTAACTTTATATAAATAAATAAAACCCAAACCACCGCTTCCCTTCCCACAAAAATAAAGGTAAATATAAAAACATCTGCCATATCACTGAAAAGTTTACCTCCGGGACGATACCTACCCTATCGAAGAAACGCCTCCAATTCAAAGTTTTAATGAGTAAATAACGAGTCGTGATTCCGAGTACTGCGTGCTCACTTCACCGCACTACGTCCACGAGAAGTATTTTGAATATTTCTTGAAATAAAATTTTTTGAAGTAATTATGGATGCCATCAGTCTGAAGGAATCGGGTTTTGATCTTGAGCCTGTTTATGTTTTTTGGAAAGTAGAAATATTTGCGGTTTGTGATTGGCATTTAATTTTGAGCACGTGTCAACTGTCTAGTCTTTTAAATTTTATATTTGAGCTGCCGAAATATAAAATGAAGAAGACTGAGCCACGGGCAAAAGCTGGTAAGACATAAATATATGTCTAACTAGCTTTTGCCCGCGGCTTCGCTCGCGTTAATTTAGAATTTGACAATCAATTCGGGTTGTACTCTGCTTGTTGTTTGGCGTTTGGCGGAAAAGAACTCTTAACACACTATTAAAGATTCTATAATAATACAATTCAATCATGATTCAAAAGACACGTGGCGCCATCTATTATTGTAAGAACGTTATTGTTGTTTTCCCCAGTAACAATACTTTTATTTGGGATGAAAGGTACCCTATGTCCGTTTCTGTACATTTGACAACATATATGCAAAATTTCAGGATGATCGGTTCAGTGGTTAAGGCGTGAAAAGGTAACAAACAAACAAACTTACTTTCGTATAATTTATAATATTAGTTAGGATTAGGATTATAGCGACTCGTTCAGGCTTTGCGCGGGTGCAATTAGGTACATTTGAATACGGTATTCTGTTCACGACACGTAGTGCACAAGTTCAGCTATCGTTTATCGGATATTAAGATTATGCTGTCAATTTGACAGTGTCAATATAAACTAGGTAGTTAATATTCTAAATAGGCGACTCAAAGAAATATCAACAGAAACTTAAACTTAAATTTTTGGCAGGGGGAAGAGATGGGAAGTTTTTGTAGGTATAAACGAATAGGGGAAGAGATGGGAAGGGGAAGAGATGGGACTATACCATTAGTATAGAAGTATAGATCAGATAACGCCGGATGAATCGTGTGTTTGATGATTTTCGTTTGTTTTTAAGTTTTAGCCAAAATCACAAGTTTTGACGAAATACATGTAGGGGCGCAGACCGAAATAAAATTTTAAAATACGTTTAACTTCCTTTACTTCATCTTTCTCGTATAATTCTCTATCAATCCTTTCAAATTTCGAGGTCACTCCTGCTTTATGTTCTTTTAGAATACAGATAATCATCATTATCATCATTTCATGACATACACCTCCCCCAAAGGGGTGGATTTGCCATAATCACCACGCTTGGCAGGCGGGTTGGCGACCGCAGTATGGTGTTAAAACGCATAGAGAACGCTGCTGCCCATTCTATAGTATAAGTCCCTTAGTCGCCTCTTACGACACCTACGGGAAGAAATAGGATGGTGGTATTCTTTACGTCCGGCACCATACGGTACAGTGCACACTGTTTTCAAATACAGATAATAGCAATAGATAAAGCTGCATCCAGACAACAGGCTACTTCATTAAAATTCCTATGTACATTTATATTCGATTTAGCATCTGGGATTAATCCGATCCATTCAATTCACCGTATGAACTTAAGTGAAGTAGCTAAGCTCACCTCAGTTTTTACGGTGAAATATCGGTCAATATTGTAAATCCCTAGCATCAGGGAGAATGACAGCTCACTTCATTTCATTTACTAATTTTTCTTCTCTTACACAGGTGATAGCAATCAGCAACAATTATAATACAACTAATTTTAACAATATTATAATAAACTAGACTAGAGTTAGACTTACACAGACATACACACTTCATCACACATTACATATTAATAATTATGTAACCCTCGGTATTTCTTATTTTTTGTGTACTTCGTAATTGGCGTAATGTTTCGAATAATCAAAATGTTATACTTACTATCAGCTGTAAAGCTACCTTTTATTAAATAAATACACAACAATTAGCAAAAATTATAATACTACTAATTTTACATTTAATAATTTTAATTAAATTTTACGTTTGATAATTTTACATTTAATAATTTTAATTTAATTTTACATTTAATAACTAATTTTACATTAAATAAACAACAATTTTATTACAACTGATTTTACATTTCACTAACTAAGTTTTCACGGTAAGATATAATAGAATGGACCGGTAGGTCTTCTCTTACACAATAGATAGCAATCGGCAACAATTATAATACAACTAATATTGCTGAATCTAAACAAATAATACACGTCTTAGCGTTATTTTCAGTGGCATTACACTAGCTGGTCAATTTCTAAATAATACGTAACAAAGTACTAGAGATTACATGAAGTATTTGAGCAAAGACCTCCTGCAGATAAGTTGGAACAAGCTCTGCATGCGGATTTTGAAACTAGCCAAGTTTCCGCCAAGCTGCAAAATATAGTCTTTTCTTTTGTGTTTATTGTCCAGATTTCACAGGGAACTTTAAGATTTTTACTTAAAAACATAACTTTTATGTATTTTTTTGTTTTGCTTTTGTACATCTGCCGGCGCGTAGTTGCAGCTGAAATATGAACGGCTGTCTTTTGTTATGTAAAAGAAGCTTATTTTTTTGTTACTTTTACAGAATAATTATTGTAAGTAACAATAAGGTCTTAAACATAAATACCAAACAACCACCAGGCGAAATGTGGGTTTACTAATAGGAACCTATCTCTGCTTAAACCTTCTGGGATTACAGGCGCGGTGATAATATGTTATCAATAAGGCGTTGTTAGGCTCGCGATGAAGTTTCGATTTTGAAACGTTCTTGGTTCGATTGAATCCATACGTCATCGCGTCGTTTGTAATGTTTCTGATACAGTACCCCGAGTGTGAGTTTCTTGCCGTATCACGAAATACGCGACGATCAAGTTAATCGAGCAAACTAATGAGCGATGGTATTTAAAAACGGTGCGAGTGTGAGTTGAAGTTTGTCGTACGATCATCAGCTCGTATCGTCACTTGTCCGATAGTAAGCCGCACGTTTTGTTATTTTTTTAATGTTGCCTAAACTGAACTTAGAATCGTTTGGGCGAGATAATACGACTAAAATACAGATTGATCGCAACCATGTTAACAAGCGGTATGCGTGCCCTACGTAATTTAGACGTACAATATTGTATATGAATGAGGTATTCCTATTTCGTTTAAACGTGCAGTGAGTAAGGGAGATGTGAAATAAATTGTTTGTGGCGTCAAATTCAAGTTATTGTAGATAAAGGCTATTCTACTATGTTTATAATAACATAACATCACGCCTTGTTTCCCCGAAAGGTCGGGCAGAGGTGTACCGGTAGTACACACTTTCGCCAGATGTGAATAATAAAGTATGTTTTATTTACCAAATAACAATTATTACAAATTTGATAGAGGTGATTCATTAATGTAATGGTTTAAATGTGTTATGTATGGAATAAGAACTACTTAAATAAATATAGTTTGTGTGTAGACATAGACCAGGTAGAAATAAATAAAGGGTCAGATTTTTTTTAAATAAAAATGAAGAAATTACTGATGTAATCATCAGGCAGATCACGCAATAATCTTCCTCGGATTAGATAATCTCGGAGAATACTATAGTTCTTGACAAAGAAATAGAAAGGCTTCCTTTGACAAACGATATCCATTCCTAAATTCAGTATCGTTGAGATCGTCCACTGGATTAAAACAGCCTCGAAAATCGGCTCTTTGTTTTCTCAGATGATTCCGTTCATCTTGAGCAGTCATCACCATTTTTCATGCGAAAAAATTACGTTCTGTCATTAAAAAACACCATTTACCATAAAATTACACGCAAATAATACGAACATAACTAATATAAACAACATTTCACCTGCCACACACCAAGTGAGTGACTATACTACAAAGTTTACGTTTACAAACACTTGAACGTCGCTTGGAAACGTCAAATTTTAACTTACTCTCGCAATAACCCGCAAAATGTTCTGTGAAACGCTACTACGTAAGTCACGTTTAAAATACCGAACTATTCTAGTACCGTTAAAAATCTTACACTCGCTGTTTTGGTTTACAATACTTTCCGCCAGGGGCGCTTTTTACGTTTTCATACATTTAATACTCGATACAGAAACGTGATAGTAGCGTTTTCTTTAAGAAAAAACTCACACTCGGGGTACAGATCTCGCCACAAAAAAAAACATACACAGGGTGTCCGGTAAAGAATGGATAAACATGAAATAGCAAATCTATATTAGACCTTATGGCCGTTATAAAAAAAAATATCCCAAGTAGATTTTTTTAAATAAAAATACTAACATCTTTTACCATAATTAACATTATTCTTCACCACGACCACAAATGACTGATTTCGATCGGTTATTTGTTGTTATAATATTCTACGTATTCTACGGACAACCTGTATATTTTTAAATAAATAACATATTTTTTTTCTGACTCGATACAATCAAGACGAGAACCCAATCTTCAAAACAACCAAAGACAAAGATAGTTTTGTGCTAATTACATCTGAGACCGTTCACCCAGTTTCTAACAATATATTTGGGCGTAGATGAGGAGGCAAGTTCGGGTTAATTAATTACTGTTGCGAGCAGAACGTCTCCAAGATGGATGGTGGCGACAACTCAAAACAAAATGTCTGTTCGACCGATGTGCGGCGAACATTAATCACATTGATGACATTTTTTTTGGCAGTGTTTGGTTCGGAGTTAAACCTGAGGGTGACAGTTAGTTACATTTGAAGTTTAATGCATTACTGTATCTTATCTTCTTCTACACATTTTTAGTTTGAGTTTTGAACGGTTTTCAAAAACTGAAAAAGTTAATGTATTCGACGAGTAATTGATAAAAGATTTTATAGTGTACTTGAGTTCCTAGATTATAAGTTGAAAGTCATGAATTGTTATCAAATTATAATGAATATAATACAATTTACTTACTTTAATTTATTGAATGCATGTACTACAATATTCAAATTAATTAATTTTTATTTAGATAATACAGAAATATGTAACATTTGCACGACGAAATTAATGGCAGAATAAGAGATTAATATTTTATTATTAATTTAGGCGAACATAAAATTGCACAATCAGCAGTCTTGGTAGCACCACTAATTAATCGTCGCAGGGAAGTACTTAATATTCATTTGTTGCAGGCTACCTTGACCTCCACAGCACACCGTAGTACCTACATAAAATCAAAATATTTATTTCACATAAACCTACATGGGCACATATGAAACGTCAGAAGCTAAGTGCACGGTTCCAATTGGTCGTTTCCTATGGAGAAGAACCGGCAAGAAACTCGAACCGGCAAGAAACTCCACGGTTACTCTTTTTAAAAATAATGGGCTTTTACAATGTTTTCAAGTTACAGTGTTAATAGGTAAGTATGTGAGGACAGTGAAGTACAAGTACTTAACAAAAAATAGAAAATCTTTAAGATCCTTCTGTACTTTATTTACGCAAATAAATGTTTTGGTTTTGTTTTTTTAATTTATTTATTTTTTTGTACACCGATTTCTCCGATATTTTTTGACCGATTTATGTTTCAATAGGTGAAGACTACTAGAGAATGTTCAGCAGCGTTCTCTATGCATTTCAACACCGTACTGCGATTGCCAACCCGCCTGCCAAGCGTGGCGGTTATGGCAAACCCTCCTTTGGGGGAGGCCTATATCCAGCAGTGGACGTCTTTCGACTGAAATGAGGTGAAGACTAGGTTCGGCCTCGACTTACGACTATAAGGTTGTGTGTTCGAACCCAGACAGGCGCTTTACTTTGTGTACTTAAATTATTTCATCACTATTACTCTCAAAACGGTGAAGGAAAACATCGTGAGGAAACCGGCATGTCCTAGAACTAAAAATTCGAAGACATGTGACATCTACCAACTCGCACTGGGCCCACGTGTTACGGCCCGCTCCCTTTCACAGAAAGAGGAGGCCTGTGTGCCAGCAGTGGGGACATTACAGGCTGATTATGTATGTGTCGGAGCCGGTCATTAGTACGGATAAGTAAAGAATCAAGTGCGCCACTGGTGACATCGCGTGATCTACCCACACCTCTGCCGTGCTACTACAGAGTTGTGATGTTTAGAGCCGATGGTGAGGAGGACATTCAAGATTCAGTGTCTGGTCTGATCGCTTCGGTGGTGATTATATTTTGTAGTGAATGTGTTCATTTGTAATTTTAATAAACGCTGTGTATCGCACCCAGTGTGTTTTCATTGCACGAAACCCAACTTCTGCCCACATGATGACCGAATCTAACAGAGTAAAATCCTGTCGATCCGACAAATATGTATGTTATGGTGGTGGTCTGGATTTGTGCCCGGTTGATAACTGGCAAAATGTGGGTGTACTACAAGTACACCTCTGCCCAAACCTTCGGGGAAACAAGGCCTGTTGTCAAAGTCAAAGTCAAATGATTTATTTTAAGTAGGCACATAAATGGCACTTTTGAACGTCAAAAGATGTTAATATAATATGTTATGTAGGTGAAAAAACCCTACGAGTGGGTTTCACTTGGATTTTACTAACATAAGTTGAATAGTTTTAATGTGAAAACCATTTTTGGGTTACTGAAACGTCCTTATTCTATCAATAGACAAGTAGTTTTGGAAGGCGAAAGATAAATAAACAAAAGGACTTCTTGGCGGGAAAGTGAAGCGTCATGTTCAGCAGTTTGTTTAATTTTCCAAAATTAGTGTTTAGCCGAATATTAATGTGTAATAATGGTGGATTATTAACCATTAAGTGTTTGTGAACGTGCATTAGTGTAGGCAAATGAAACAAAACGGTGCAACTTCGCTTCAAGTTCTCTCAAGAAGTCCGCGTGAGGACTCAGTAAAGTGCCACATCTTTACTGAAACTCAAGGGGAGTGGGCGGGGATATCATCATCATGCATTTATAATTCATTTCATCAATATTTTAAACAAGAACTAAAACTTGACATTGGCTAAATGCACAAACCGTGCGAAGCAAGAAGGAAAAAAAATAAAAAAATAAAAAAATCAAAGTCACCTGGTTTATTGCACTTTGGTACACATTGTTAGTTTTATAGCACTTAGCGTCGCCGAATTTGGTTTGGCATGTTAGCAAATTTTGTACTGTTGACAGCAAACTCGTAAATGTAAATATTGTATTTTATGGACGTTTTATGTTTCTAGCTTTATACTAGTATATAATAAAACTTAATCATCGCAAAAAAGTCATGTGGATAGCAGCGTTTTTGTTTTTTCATACATAAACTCACGCTTTCTTCCCATGGGGGTAGGCAGAAACTATAGAACGCCACCTGCTACGCTCCTTGCATATTGTTTTTGCTTCGTTTACGCATACCCGCACGCCAGTTGCGAGTACTATTCACCTGACCTTTCCGAAGAACATCCCAATAAGGTCACTATATGTTCCCTCCCACTGTTTCCACTCACTTCTGCCTTGTAAATTCCTTTTCTTAGTCGCCTTTCATTCATTCTCATCAGCGGTGCTCCACTGTAAAAATCTCACAATTATGTCCTTCTAGGGCGTCCTTTCCCAACGTTTCCACTCACTTCTGCCTTGTAAATACCTTTTGTTTGTCGCCTTTCATTCATTCTCATCAGCGGTGCTACACTGAAAAAATCTCAGTATTATGTCCTTCTAGGGCGTCTCCTCCCAACGTTTCCACTCACTTCTGCCATGTAAATACCTTTTGTTAGTCGCCTTTCATTCATTCTCATCAGCGGTGCTACACTGTAAAAATCTCACTATTATGTCCTTCTAGGGCATCCGCTCCCAACGTTTCCACTCACTTCTGCCTTGTAAATACCTTTTGTTGTTCACTTTTCTCTCATCCTCATCAGCGGCGCTACACACACGACATGACTGTGTAGATAGGGTAGATATTTGAATATCTATTCTTCTTATATTAGATTATGCCATCTCCATAGTATTCCTACCTCAATGGGCTAGGCTTACTTCACTCCATTGAGGTAGGACTAAGTCGACAGGTGGAATGACAGCTCACTTCAAGGTCTCTTCACCAAAGTTTTCACAATGAGTTTTTTACAGAATAGACCGGCTGTGCTCTACTCTTATCCCCACGACAAAACAAACACAAAAACGCATTCACCCCTCCACCATTAACACAGCATGCAAATTCAAGAACGCATCAATCGAATTAAATCCAATTAACATCCTATAAATACGGCCCAGTGGAATCTTTAATGCGCATCAAATGATCCGTGCAGAGCTAAATATTTACAAGGGCACGCTTGCTCGCCTCGGCTATGAATACTGCATTATGCGTGATAGGGCCAATACACACCCAATTGGAATCAATAGAGGGATGCAGCGACTCTTTGGCTGAATGCATTATTTAGATGCGTCTGTCTGGTACTCTACCTGTCTTTTGTATGGATGTTTGGTTGTGTTATACGACTTTAATGTTTGGTGATTAAGGGCGGGCCCTAAATGTAAGCGATTTTTAGGAAAATACAGGGTGGTCCAAATATTGATGTCAAAAAAAAATCGATTTCGCATGCTCAGGGGTATAACCGAAAATACCCCATGTAAGTTCCGGAATTGATGATAGTTTTCGAGTTATATATTTTTTTAAAGTTCCGTCTCAATTCACCCCTGCATTTCTATTTACCCCGTTGTACGGTATTGGACGAATAACAGAATGTCAGGACTAAGTTTCTTCAATCGCAGGTCTGCTGGCAGCTTATAACCGTCAGCAATTTATTTCATATTTTTCGTCATTATAACGGCAGATGCACTGCACTCTCTCTTTAATAATATACAGTGCAGGTATACACGGATACACATCAAGCCATACATTTCCAGTATAAGCGGACCTCTCATTACACGAAAATCCCAATGCGAGATCTGCCTAAACTGGATATGTATAGCTTGAGCCCACCAGGCTACACACAAAAGCAGGGATTGAAAAGGTTCCTAAAATACCGATAAAATACCGGTAGTGGTTCCGCTACTAGAATCCGAACCGGAACAAGAACCTAAATTGGAACCTTTAAGAACCATTATTTTACCGATTCTTCTTCAAAGCGAAGGACCAAACTCTCTGAACGAGTTCATACGATGCCGCTCAACGCAGGACGATAGCTCTGTGGGAAAATTTATATTTCATTATCAGTAGGTATGTTTTTTGGGCATGTCCTACCAAGTTCATAGGGTATTTCAGTAACATTTGATTCTTTTCTTTAAAAAAAATTACTTTATATATGATTACAAAATAGTTATTTCCTATGTTCCACCACACGATGGCCATAAAGATTCATCTCACTCTCTTTAAAAAAAATTATTAGTGGACTAGGATATCTCCAAAAGAAGGAAAATCGGAAAACGATTTATTTTAAAACGATTTTAATAACACACATCTAACATAATAACAACCTTATAACCGGTATATTGGAACCATTATTTGGAACCGGTAATTTGGAACCAGAACCAAACCGGAACCGTACCGAAAATAAGAACCTTTTTAAGAACCGAAATGAAGAACCGGAACCCAAATTCGTACCGATTTTCAATCCCTGCACAAAAGCTCTCTAGAGTCAGAAATTAAATACAAAAAATAATTGGACTTTTAATGAATATAAATTCTCATGAATTCATACATCAAAATAGACTAACTAGAGAAAGTTTATACTAATTAATTTATTAAACCTGTACTTTCTGTTTCTTTAATAACCTAGTAGTTTTCACTCCAAAGCAGTATCTACTAATTAATACTTTAAGCGAGCACAAAGAACCAGCTAACAATGTTTTCCATTTTCAGTTTACTTTACCACTGCAGCAAGCGAAAAAAAAAGGTAAATAAAAAGTAGGTTACAGTTATTTTTTGCACTTTTTTCAGTCAGGTTAGATATCCGCACGGTTCCACCTCTAATTCCGCTAGTGTTGTGCCATCGATCAGTTAGAGGGACGGCCACCTTTCCGCGAAATACGGACCAGACCGCGGTGTTTACGGGTTTTTATACCCGCAGTGTTTCAAGTTGAGTGAACACGACACTATTCGCTTGCTGATAGCTGCTTTACATTGTATTAGGGGTACGGGACATTATTTAGGGGTATGTTGTAAAAGGTTTGTTGTTTTAGTGCTGTTTGATTGTTATTTTGTATTTAGCTAATTACTTGACGTGTGTATTCGTAAAAATTTGTTTTGTGTATGTGATAAAATAAAGCAAATGACTCGGTGAATGAAGTTTTAATTAATCCTGTCTTCTACATGAATAAAAAAATAAAGGTTGAAGAACATGTTCTCCCATACATATCTTTATACGTCTCGGTCAATTTTCCAACTGCAAATGTAAGTTGGTCGACTATTACTCGTTAACTTGTAAAGCCTACTTAGCTGTGATAGTTTTCCTATTAACTTCGTTTAATATACTACTGCCATGAATTTTTTCACATATCCACATGGTCAGGGGTAAAGGTTGAGGTGGTTGAACATGGACTAAATCAATTTTATACATAATTATGACACTTAACTCTAACAAAAATTTGCACTTTAAAGCCTAATGTTAGGGTTCCTGCCCACGAGACGGTTTTAACATGGCCCGGTTTTTGCCACCGCCGGGTAGAAACCGTCCGAGCACACAAGACGGTTTGTAATTAATAATTATTGGTTGATCTCCTTAATCAATATTGCGTTTCGCGTAGGTAGGTCATGTCTCGTGTACATGCGCTCATACACTGCCATACTTTACTGCGCACCGGGCGTAGACGCGGCGAGCACCGTGCCCAGGTGCACGGTGAGCCGGTGCTAGCGCCGGCATCGTGTGCATGGCTTCATAGTGTCCCATACACGACTAACGACCGGACGTAGCCCCGGTTTGACGTCGGACTTAGCTCCAGCGAAAAATCGTCTCGTGGGCATGAGCGCTTACGCAAACGGATCCCTAAATCGAACAATAGTTTGCACAGACCCGCAATATTTTAGAACAGCCTATCCAACAATACACCCACCATGGGATAGATGAGAAAAAAAATATCATCCCTACTTTACGGACAAGGGAGGTACCCAAAATATTATATTTTCAACATTTTATAATTTTGTCACTTTGATTAATATGTATACTCATGCCTAAGTACAGCTTTCTAGTACTAATAGTCTCTGAGTTGAGGTGTTCCGTTTGGTGCCGGAAGTAAAGAATAGCGCCATCCCTTTTTTCCCGTGGGTGTCGTAAAAGGCGACTAAGGGACTTACTACAGAATGGGTAGCAGCGTTCTCTATGCATTTTTAAAACAATACTGCGATCGCCAACCCGCCTGTCAAGCGTGGCGATTATGGTAAACCCCCCCCCCCATTTTTGGGGGAGGCCTATGTCCATCAGTGTACGACTTTCGGCTGAAATGATGATGATGAGGTGCGGACAGAAAGACTGGTAGTCGGACATAGCGAAACTATGTGTAAGGTTTCCTTGTTGACTACAGAACCCTAAATATTAAATGCTTTTCGTTGGTAAGCGCATCACTTGGGAACGGCTGGACCAATTTAGCTATTTTTGTTTTAACATGTTCGTAATAGTCTGAGAGATTTAGGGAAAGAAAAGTTTTAAAAGATGGCCGGTTTTTTTTTAATTCAGGTTTTTTTTTGTTTTAGACAGATAACGTCTGTAAGGCCAGCCAGTTCCTAATATAAAACAGTGAATTTGTTTGAATCTGCGTTTATTTTTTTGTTCGACACCGACATAAACTTCCACTTAAAACTGTGGGCCAGTCTATATGGGAACAGAGTGAAATCAAATGTACGTACAGCTATAGTTGCCAGTCGATACGGAAAACCAGTGATTGCAAAACTTGCAAAACTTTTAAGTGCCCTACAGAAATATGCACGGATAATCGTTCAAATGAATAAAGTATGAAAAAGATTTATTTATTAAAAGTTTGTTTTTTAATCCCAGATAGTCATGACATTTGGAAATGGCAAACTCCAAATTGAAAAAAACAAACAACAAAGATTTGAAATGTCCAATTAGTATCTGGGATTGAAAAACTAACTTTAACCTCTTTTTTTTTTGGGTGGGAAATTATCAAATAACTTTTCCCGCTCTGGGCTGAGCGAGAGGGCGTGTCAGACTTTTACTGACTAAAATCCACCCGTATTCCTTCATTTGCCTCTGTGCCAGGGCCATGATATCCCTTTCGGACAAACTCGCAACCCTGGCAGGCATTGGCCCTAACGGACCCCGTCAGTTAGTGCTGACAACTCTTTGAGGCGCGCGTGGAATACAACGCGCCGTCGACCCGGGCCTGGGCCTCATCGGACGGTGAGCTACCCATCGCTCACCGTCCGCGAGCCCGCGCCTATGGTGGCCGGAAATCGGCCTGCGACTCCCGATGGCCGGGACATTTCCTGCGGCAACTAGGAGCGCGAGGGCGCGAACCTTGCCTCTCCCTCACGCGTTCCGCCTCATCCTTCGCGAGCATTACTCCTTCGCAGAAGGAGGTGACGGCCTGAACTACCTCTTGTATTCGTTTTCACGTTTTAGAACCGATGCCTTTGAAATGTGGTGCTGGCGCCGCCTACTAAAGATACCAGGGACACAGGCTTTCTCTCGGTGAGAGGGACTAGGCCGTAATCCACCATGCACGCCCAGTGCGGGTTGGTAGATGTCACATATCTTTCATTTTTTGATAGAATTTTTGACATGCCGGTTTCCTCACGATGTTTTTTTTCACCATTTTGAGAGCAGTGGCGATGAAATCATTTACACAAAGTAAAGCGCATGTATAGGTTCGAACCGAGGACCTACAACTCGTAAGACGTGTCCATTACCACTGGGCTACCACTGCTCTTGAACCATCATCACTACATCCAAATGTCCTGTGCACCGATCCTTAAACAACTCAAACTAGAGAAACCACAAAAACTGTCTTCAACCTGCCTGCAACGTTCTTGAGATACTTTGCCCACCTTGCCCGGTACCAACAACATGGAACGTCTATTGGAAACAAGAAAGATAGAGGGCAAAAGACCTAGTGGCCGAAGCCCAAAACGGTGGTCGGATCAAATATCTGAGCAACTGTAGGCACCTATCAGCGCCGCACTCCACCAGGCTACCGATTGTAACAGATGGAGAAAGAACATTGACAAAAAAAATTGGAGAAAATAATTTTTTTAGTAGGATTTCTTCTCGATGTTCATTTAAATGGTTAGTAACTCGTAGAAGATACAATACAAGACTTATTATACTTTAAAAAAGCTTTTTTCAAAATAGGAACGTAATCCTTCCGTAAACTATTAGTAGGTGCAGAGGACTTTAAAGAGTTTATACGTATTTAGAGGCATGAGAAACAGGGTGTAAACTTCACTCATCCTCTATAGAAAAGGGAGGATCCTCCGACCAGACGGGTGTTGCGTCTGGTGGGCAACTGTCCGACGGTTGAAGTCGGGCCGTTGTATATAATATGCTAGTCGCGCGGTAAACTCTGCTTGCGCGATGCAGGATTCGCGTGACGTCATGATGACGCGTATTTCGCATGTGGTGATGTTGATACCGCTACACGTACCTCGGTGTAAGCAGTTGTTTAACCATCTTCTTGCAAGCGAACTGAAAATGAAATAATGCCTTGAGTTGTCGGAGTCAGAATAGCCCTCAGTTTTTCTTGTAGATTATCTGAGTTTTGTTCTGCCAAAATAAACCAACCCACTTCAAAGTTTCTCCCATTTTCTAAAGTAAAATATTATAACAATTTCGGATAGTTAACGCTGATTACATTTAAATCTATTCTAAGCATAAGTTTTGGATGTATACTGGACTGATTGTGTTGGATAACAATAAACCACATTTGGAATATTGAATTACATACATACATAAACTCACGCCTTCTTCCCATGGGGGTAGACAGAAACTATAGAACGCTACCTGCTACGCTCCTTACATACTCCCGTTGCTTCGTTTACATATATACACATACACGCACGCCGGTTGCTAGCACTACGCACCTGACCTTTCTGAAGAACATCACCAATTAGGTCACTATATGTCGTCCTAGTGCGTCGTCTCGGCGTTTCCACTCATAACTGCCTTGTAAATATTGAATTAGGTTGGCATAATTAACTGAATTAATGAGAGATTGTGGGTTTGCTCTGTAGAGGCATCGACATCGCCACATACGAACTACGCGTCACAGCAAGCAAGCAGAGTTTACATCCCGACATCAACCGTCGGGCAGTTGCCCACCGGACACAACATACGTCTGATCGGAGGATCCTCCCTTTTCTATAGAGTATGAGTGAACTTTACACCCTGTTCCTCATACGTGTAAACTGGTGACCCAGACGTGATCTGAACACGCAACCTTCTGACGTCTAAAGTTTAAAGTAAAGTCCAATTTACTTTACTGGGTTCTTTCTCATCAGAATTGTACATCCAACATGAAATACATAATATTACATAACATAACGCCCGTATTCCTCGAAGGGTCCGGCAGAGGTGCACCTACCAGCAGGCTTAGCATAACTCTTTCTACTCTACTGTAGAATAGAAATCGCTTGTCTACATTACTCGAAATCTTTCCCGAGCACGACGTCACACCTAGACTCGGGTGTCTTCGTAGACAGTGACTTTTCCATAGCAACGGCATAGTCGCTAGTGGTGTGTATTACTACCCAATTTTACCGTATTTTTTCGTTTCGTTCTCAAACAAATATTATATGAAGCAAAGTGTTTTAACAAATCTTTCTTCAAGAACGAAACGTACGTAAATGTATAACATCAAATAGATCATTTGGGTCTATTTGATGTTATACATTTTGATGTATGGCTGCGCATACAAGTTAAAACCACCAATTAAGTTTGTACTCATTTGTGTTTATTGCGTATATTCCACAGCCATTATTTAAATAGAGTGCCGTAATGATACTATTTTGATGGCGTCACGCAAAAAGTAAGTACCTTTAATGCTACCGCAGACTGGCGGATCGAACTGGCGCGTCGTGCCTGTCTGCGGGGGCCTTTATGTTTTTACTAGGGACTTACATTGTTATATGTTGTTCTATATCGATATTTTATGTAATAGTATACGCTCCATTTAAACCTGAACGTAGTCAGTGTTCAATGAGAAGATTTTGGGTCTTATTAATA
Organism: Tiliacea aurago; assembly: GCA_948098905.1. NCBI lineage: Eukaryota > Metazoa > Arthropoda > Insecta > Lepidoptera > Noctuidae > Tiliacea > Tiliacea aurago. Next base: position 17,714,174 of record OX402586.1, on the reverse strand, counting down.
TGTTTTTTATTCCCTGTGAATGTATTTATAAGATCAAAGTTAAGAGACAACATAGTGTAAAAAACTGTAGGATCTATGTTCTTATTTTAATGTTAATACCAAAAATCTATTATTTACAGAAGTTTGGGGCACAGGGACAGGTCTTGGCTGAGTTTCTCGCATAAACATTGAACCATCTCCTTGCTTGTTTTAAAATTCTACAGGAACTCACTTTCCGGGAGATCAAAGACCCTCGCGAGCTCTTTAATAATATTTTTTGCCCATCTTCGTTCAAGATTTTCTATAAATATAAACTTAAATAATATGGGCGATTTGAACCCAACATGTTAATTTCAGCCTATTATATGATAAAATTAACAAAGCACCGCCTAAAATTACTGACCTTAACAAAAAAACAACTAACGAATCTTTATCTAGGTCCTTTTTTATGTAGACCATTTCGGAAGAAAGGTTTCTATCCGATACTGTCAACATCGGAGAAATTGTACAGTATGCTTGAAGTTGTAGACAATTGTATAGGGTAGAAAAGACAAGTCTCTTCACATTTGATTTTGTAATCACCGTGCTAAAGACAGTAGAAATCTTTCTATTGTAGACACGGAAACGTCATTTTAGTCTACTCTTCCGTCGACAAAATGCTTCTCTACGGTTCTAGTGTAAAGTACACCCACATTTATCCAGTAATGTTTAAGTCCCATGTAATAGGGGGCGAGCCTCAATCGTGCATAAACTCAGACTCCGAGCTGCTACGGAGAAATTCCAGATGGAAGAACCCAATAACACTTTGCCCAACCCGGGAATCGAACCCAGGACCTCATGCTCAGCACTAGCACTTGTGACCACTAGACCAACGAGGCAGTACATTATAATTATCCGTAAGTAATATGTTCGCCTAACCAAAACGCAGGTCAGAAAAACAAGCTCTCTAACAAAGCACTCAAATGTTTATATAGTCATAAAAAATCTATTTCTGGCGACCATTGCTCCACAATATTGAACAATATAGTTTTATTTGTGCGAGGAGACATTCTGACCCGGGTCTCATGCATATTTTAAATGAAATAGCCAAACGAACCGCGATCTGTTTGTGTATGTAGGTACTGCTGAAAATCTATTCGATTTAGTGATGTCTGTTTGTATTCGAGTTTGTATCGAAGTTTTGTGTGTAACAAAACTTATCTGTTTGAGGGTAGAATAGAATAGGATACTTTTTACACATAAAAATAAAAATGAAAGATATAAAAATGTTCCAATTTTAAATAGGGTGACAATGGGCGGTCTTATCGCTAAAAGCCAAGATATGGTACGTGATCCTCAACGTGGACCGCATAAATTAGGGGAAAGAACACAATCGACCTACATTACTCTCGGCTTGCGGGGAATACCCGAATCGTAGTTTGTTTCCGAGTTGTTATGGGTACGTAACAGTGATAATTATTCCTATCTCATTTCCCGCTTTAGCCCGCGTAATGTGGCTCTCTATTTCGGTTGTCGAGCACATGACGCACGACATCGGGTCCATTTAATAGTTACGTGATGTTAGAGAGTGTTCTATCTTCCTATTTAATACATCAATGCTAAAAGCGATCTTTTACAGACAACCTTTGGATGGATAAAAGGGAGAAGGAGATACTGCAGGTAGATTTATATTAGTAATAATATAGTGAATGCAATCAATCCATGGATAAGTCTTGTCTATAGCCGAGTTACGTTTGTGTCATTTTGAAACATTAAAAAGTCACTGTCAGTTATCAAGACATTAAAGTGAATTGCCAGTTTAATTATGTTAGAGACATGATCAGTCTTGAACAAAGAATACTATAGTATACTGGCAATAGACAGGCAGCTCAGCCCTTTTTTTAATATTAGGAAGTGGTCGAACGCAGCGCCATCTAGTTTTTCGTTAAGGGAACTAATGAATATAAATGTATACGTATAGATTAGCAGGTAGGTAGCTAGCTGTATTCTAGCTGCTGTATTGTAGGTACGCAGCATAGCAGCTACGTACCTATATGTCAAGTGGCTTTTATGGGAGGTATGTTACAGGAATTCAAAAAGGAAAAACACAACTACTTAATTGTATTTTTATTTATATAAAAAAAAAATTACACATTTATTATATAATTTGGTGTTCTCCGTTTTCTCCCTTTATGATTTAGGTAGTGTCGATTAGCCTTTTCTTTCATTGGATCATTATCATCCCAAAAGGCTATTTTGTCAGTGAGAACCATATTGACATCTTTGCACCAATTGTGTATGAAAAACATTGTACTTTTTGGTTGAAGTTCACTGATCACTATTCACTATAACAGGTCCAAACTCTAAAGAGTGCCTATGTGTAGAGTCCACAGTAACTTCACAAGTTGTGGATGATGTTTAATTGTTTACAATACGGCGTCACATTGAGGAGCAACTCTCACGCGCAGCCAGCCATTTACAATTCAAATGTGCCCATACAAAAACAAAATTATGCACCAAAATTGACTTCTGCATTATTGTGTTAATAATTAAAACCTCACTATGTTTTAGATTCTGCTATTTTTATAAATCTACTACAAGAATAAAATGTGATTGTTATTTTATTTCTTGATTTATGTATTTTTAACTCCCAGCATATGAATAATATATTTAACAATAGCAACACCGCAATTTTTTCCCTTAACGATTTGATAGATGGCGCTGTTTTAAATAAAAAAACGAAATTTTCGTGTTACTCCTAGTTGCCATAGCATGGTCTTGAACAAGACAGCGGAGTGACATCTTGTAAGTTTAGTAAAAATGATGTAAATTGAATTGAATTGTAATATTGAATAATTTATAATAAACTAGCTGATGCTTGCGATTTTCTCTGCGGTCCTAGATGAAAAGTCTTATGTCCTTCTCCAGGTCATGGTCTACCAAAGTGCCAAATTTAATCGAAATCCGTTCAGCAGTTTTAGCGTGAAAGCGTATCAAACAAAGAAACAAACAAACAAACTCACTTTCTCATTTATAATATTAGTTAGGATATTGGTATTGCGTTGATTTATTTGTTTCTTTTAAATTATATGACTCTCTGCTGAGGTAGGTTTACACGTGTGTGAGTGGTCGATGCTTTATTTAATTAAAGTGATTTAGTTCGAAGTTTTAAATGGGTTTTATTATCTGTTTTGCTTTGAAACTTTGAGATGACTGCAGATTCTATCGGACATATCTAATTTAAGCTATATAATATATCATACAATGTAGCTATTTTCCTGTTTTCTCTCATGGTTTTGGTTTTGATGGCATTATTTATACTGACAATTATCTTAATTTATATAATTATTCTGTACGTGTGTTTGTCACCTAACTTCTCCTAAACGGCTGGACCGGTTTGGTTGAAATTTTGTATTTATATTTCAATGGGTTCCTGGATGGTTTGAAAACACAGTTGAACCCGTTAGGTGGCGCTGCTGTCGGTATAAGGCGGTACGAATTTCACCGGGTCAGCTAGTATTATTATAAAGAGGTAAAATTTGTTTGTAAGTATGTATGTAGAGGGTAACCTACCAGTCAGATTTGAAAATATTTTTTTTGCATTTGATAGCCCATTTTCCGAGGAAGGCTTTATTAGGCCTGTCCTAGAACCACAAAATTCGAAGACATGTATGCTAATTAACATCACACTACGACCCTTAGGAGCAGTGCAAAAAGAAAAAAAGTCAGAAAGAAGTACTAAGCGGAAACGAAGTAACAGTGCGGGGGGGCGATGCAATGCGACGCAGTGGGGGAATAAGAAATTTCACTCGGATAAAGTCGCGGGCAGAAGCTAGTCGCTATATAAATGTATAATTATAATCACGGTAAACACGAATACCGAATCCGATTAATAATTTCTGCGGAAACTTCGTCGTTGATATTTCAGTGCACGTCTGCCCTTACAAACTTGATGGACTATCGCAATCCATTGCTGTTCATGGGATATTAGGAACACAGGATTTAGAGTTTATATTAATTAAAGTCGAATTATTCATTCACTGGAGTAATCTGACAAGTGCTAGCTGTCACTTTGTGTAATAAAATGGTCACATTTATTGTTCTGTAAGTATATAACCCATGATTGGACGTATTTAGCAGTGAATGTCTGTATACGCTCGTTAGGTCGGCACGCGATTGGTTGTGCCGTAACCACGAGGTGCTGGACATCATTGTGAATAAGCGACGCGCGCGCCATCTGAAGAAAGCTTGGCAAGCGCATGGAGCCGACAAGTCTGTCGTCGCCATTGACCCAATGAACTGTCTAATTTTGACTCCGTGAGTGTAAAATAGATATATATATTTTTTTTCCCTTGTCCTAGGGTTCATCAATAGAATGAACCCTAATCTTATTACAATCTAGCCTTTTAAATAGACTAATAAGTAATTAAATTATAACCTAAACTACTAAATTGTCTTTACTAAGAATGTGTCCAATAGCACTTTTCTTATTCTATTAAGGCGAATACACTTCATTCTTGTGTTTGTTTGGCACTTTTGTACTTTACACTATTCACTAATACTAACTCGAACGGTTTTATTCTTTTTAGTCTTCTTACTATATTTGTGTGATCGAGAAGCTGGATTGCTTCGACGTTCACATGCTGATGAAGCCTTTTTTCGTGAGCTTCTGCAAATTTCTGGATCACTTTATCGATGAACTCAACTTTTAAATCCCGATGGAGGTCATCATTTCTTATGTACCAAGGTGCATTTACAATTTCCCTTAGCAGTTTGTGCTGGAATCGTTGTATAGTTAATATATTGGTCTGTTTGGTGCAGCCCCACAGCTGGATACCATAAGTCCAATCTGGCATCAGAACTTGTCTGTATAGCAACAATTTGTTTTGCACGGACAGCATGGAGTTTCTTCCAAGCAGCCAATACATTCTTTTGAATCGGTGGTCAAGTTCATCTTTTTTCTTCTTAACGTGGGCTTTCCAGCGTAACTTTGCGTCAAGGGCCATCCCGAGATACTTACCTGTATTCTCGTGTGGGACTAGTTTATTGTTAATGTAAACTGGAGAATACTGATATTTTTTGTTGGAAAAGTCTATGTGAACAGATTTGAATTCATTTAGTTTAATCTTCCATTTTTTGGTCCAGTTATAAACTTGATTTACAGCCATTTGGACCTTTTCTACTGCTTCTTCGTGGCTGTTTCCCACAGCCATTATGGCTGTATCATCAGCAAAGATCCCAATCGTGTTTTGCTCTAATTCAGGAATATCGCAAGTGTATAGTAGGTACAGGATCGGACCTAACACGCTTCCTTGCGGTATGCCAGCATTAATTTGTTTCAGTTTTGAGTAGGCGTCTTCTTGTCTTATTCTAAAGGCTCTGTTCAGAATGTAGGATTCTAATATATCTGCAAACTGCTTTGGTAACAGGCTTTTCAATTTATGTATAAGGCCTTCATGCCATACTTTGTCAAACGAAAATACCTTTTTAACTTTGTAAATAGATATAACAAGAACAAAGTGTGCATTACCGTGTGGTGTCACTCGTGTCAATCTCAGTGGTCAACGGTCTTCTCAAAGGACCGTTTCAGATCAATTGGGAGCCAGCCGCAGCAGGAGAAAAGGTGACTCGTACTCAGTCATCTCTCTGTTGAATTGGTTTCTGGATTGAGTGAACGGCTACCTCCGTTCATACAGAACAACCTCATATTCTTCGATCTACAACCAGCGTATCTTACAGTCCACTCCTCTAGTCCACATTCATTGTATTTTAGACTTTTACACTTATTAATATACATTTATTTGACACATATATAAATCGATTATACTAAACGATCACCGTTACAATAAATATGACCATTTTATTACACAAAGTGACAGCTAGCACATGTCAGATTACTCCAGTGAATTAATAATTCGTCTTTAGGTAGTATCATTCATAAACGGACGCACGGTATTGTTATTTTAATTACAATAATAAAATTAAGACTATTATTTATTTCTTTAAGCACAATTAAAAACGGCACAAAGGCGGAATTTATACCATAGGGTTGCATTAGTTTGTACTTTGACTTAATAACTTGTTTTTGTATAAACAAATAAATAAAATAGAAGTGTCTGTTTGTAATGTCAAAATAACAGCTTTTTACTCAGTGAGTTGATCCTGCAGTCTTCAGACGATGCGCTCAAGTACCGCCAGCTCAATAGACGGATCTCTAAGTTCTTGAAAAGCGACCTTCGCCGCTTTAATGCAGACCGCATTAAGGACGCAATAGAGCGTAATAAGGGCTCCAAGGTCTTCTTGCAAGAGATCTGTCTATTGGGCAGAGCCAGCTTACAAAACTGAAGATCGATGATGGCAGGATCGTATCCGCCAAACCTGAGCTGTTGGGGGAGATCGAGAGGTTCTATGGACAGTTATACACGTCAACAAATAATCCCGGTACGAATCTGGCAAACGACCCAAGAGCTAGATTGACCCGACACTACACCGAAGACATCCCAGACGTCAGCTTGTACGAGATTAGAATGGCTCTGAAGCAGCTCAAAAATAACAAGGCACCGGATGATGACGGAATTACGGCCGAGCTCTTGAAGGCCGGCGGAAAACCCGTTCTAAAGGTCCTCCAGAAGCTGTTTGATTCCGTCATACTCGAGAGCAAAACGCCACAGGCATGGAACAGAGGTGTGGTGATCCTTTTCTTTAAGAAGGGTGATAATACCCGCCTTAAGAATTATAGGCCCATCTCACTTCTGAGCCATGTCTACAAGCTGTTTTCAAGAGTCATTACGAACCGTCTCACGCGCATTTTTGACGATTTCCAGCCTCCCGAACAAGCTGGATTCCGTAAAGGCTTTAGCACAGTAGACCACATACATACGCTGCGGAAGGTTATACAGAAGACCGAAGAGTATAACCTGCCTCTCTGCTTAGCGTTTGTGGATTACGAGAAAGCCTTCGATTCGATCGAGATATGGGCTGTACTGCAGTCTCTTCAACGGTGCCAGATAGACTATCGGTACACCGAAGTGCTGAAGTGTCTGTAAAAAAACACCACTATGTCAGTCCGACTCCAGGACCGGACCTCGAAACCTATTCTTCTGCAGCGAGGTGTGAGGCAGGGAGACGTTATCTCTCCGAAACTGTTACCGCTGCACTGGAGGATGTCTTCAAGGTCCTGGACTGGAAAGGGCTAGGCATCAGCATAAATGGTGAGTACATCACTCACCTTCGGTTTGCCGACGATATAGTTGTCATGGCTGAGACTATGGAAGACCTCAGTACAATGCTCGATGACCTCAGTAGAGCTTCCGAAAGAGTGGGTCTTAAAATGAACATGGATAAGACAAAGGTCATGTCGAATGCCCATATAATACCCACTCTCATGAAGATCGGAGACGCTACACTCGAAGTTGTGGACGAAAACAAACTGTCCAGCTAGGTAGGTCCAACTTCGAGAAAGAGGTCAATCGTCGAATCCGACTCGGCTGGGCAGCGTTCGGGAAGCTACGCAATATCTTCTCGTCCCACATACCGCAGTGTCTCAAGACGAAAGTCTTTGACCAGTGCCTGTTGCCAGTGATGACTTATGGTACAGCAACGTGGTCGCTCACAATGGGCTTGGAGTTTCCCTACGTGATCGAATCAGAAATGAAGAGATCCGCAGGCAAACCAAGGTAACCGACATAGCCCTAAGAATTGCCAAGCTTAAGTGGCAGTGGGCAGGGCACATTGCTCGCAGAACTGATGGCCGATGAGGCCGAAAGGTTCTGGAGTGGCGACCGCGTACCGGATGACGTAGCGTTGGAAGGCCTCCCACGAGGTGGACCGATGACCTTGTGAAGGCTGCAGGTATCCGCTGGATGCGGGAAGCACAGAACCGGTCGAAGTGGAGGTGTTTGGGGGAGGCCTATGTCCAGCAGTGGACGTCTTTCAATGAAATGATGAATGAGTGACTCAGTGAATATGAAAGATTATACGGTACTTTTATAAGTTTGTTATATAAAAATATATTTTTTTAAGTTTTATCTGTCTGTCTGTCTGTCTGTTTGTTCCGGCTAATCTCCGAAACGGCTGGACTGATTTTGACGGGACTTTTATTTTAGAAAAGCCACGCCAGCTAGCAGAGATTAAGTTGCACATTAGCGTACAAGAAACTATTAGTGCTATACTGTCATAATTAAAACTTGTTTCGTCTGTGTCAACTTCATAGTTATATTATTGAATGAAATAACTTTTAACTTAAAATATGTTTAACGCTAGCAAAATGTTGTGATGTGAAATGTTATAAGAGCAGGCTAGACACAAAAAAATATAATCAGAATCACATTGCAATACATTCCTATGATTGGAAAAATAATTCAATTCCATTTCGAAAATAAACGAATGCCACGTCACTAAATCTCGTTATTCTATCGCGCATCCTCTGAATATACTTACGAAGATTTTCAGAAATAGTCTCTCTCTTGTATGTATAAATGCTAAGATCTCGATGTTCGATAAATCTGTTCCATATTATTATGATTCAGAAAATGGTTATTATAAATAACTAGACATTTTGGTTGGTTCTATTGGAAGAAGTTATTTGGATTAGGATAAACCGATTGGTCTACTCATACATTGCTTTGCACTTAGATTTTGCGAGGATCGAGTTTTATTGTACATAATTTAGGTAGGTACTCCGAAGAGGACCTACTATGTACCTAATTGCCTGGTTGCTGGGACTTTTTAGCCAAGTCTTTATTTAGTTACAAAACTTGTTTAAATATTGATGAAATGAATTATATTCAATGCATGATGATGATATCCTCGCCCGCTCCCCGGTTTCAGTAAAGATGGAGCACTTTACTGAGACCTCATGCGGACTTCTTGAGAGAACTTGAAGCGATGTTGCACTGTTTTGTTTCATTTGCCTATACTAGTGCACGTTCACAAACACCTAATGGTTAATAATTCACCATTATTACACATTAATATTCAGCTAAACACTAATTTGAGAAAATGAAACAACAACTGCTGAACATGACGCTTCACTTTCCCGCCAAGAAGAGTATTATATCATCTATGTTTATTACCACTGATAGTATAATACTCTATTAGATACATAGTAGGTCCTTGATAACACTTTCAGATTTGCGTACGTATACGCCTACTAAACTGACTAAAACACATAATTTGCATTCATTTTATCATTATGTAAATCAGAATTTATATCAAGAGACCGTGTATTGAACATCTTATTATAATTATTATAAGGTGTAGTTTGATTTTTTTGTAGTTATTATTTTAATTAAACGCTGGCAGCTAACCACTACGCGTCTCCTAAAAAAAACATGAATATAAGAAAAGTGTCCCTAAAATTCTTTACCGGTTTGTTATATTAGGTAAATAGCCTAGCAAAATAGCTAACATAAAGATCTATAAGCTATACAAAAAGCTACGAGTAGGTACACAGTTTAAAAGTCTCTCACTTAAAGTCCTTTCAAATTCCTGTCTAGACTTCCCGTAGACTTTAATAAAGCGTATAGCGTCTACCGCCGATGGGATGGCAACATTGAACGCTACCTGTCAAACCATAATAATGTGATATGCCCTTTTGACGCTCCCACTCAAGATCGCAGACTGGGAATTTATTACGTCGCGAATTTCAAAGGAATTTCTGGTTTCTGTGATCGTCAAAGGGTTATGGAGTTCTATTCTTGGTATATTCCGATTTAATCTGCTGTGTTTCCTTCTGTCTTTCTGATAACTAGACTGTAGCTGTGTAATTTAAGTGGGAAGGCAATAAATTACGTACCAACTCAATACTCAAAATTATAATTAGATACTTGCCCCTTGTGCATAGTTTTTACGACTTGACAACACAGATTTGCAAACCTTTTTGTCACAGTCATGACGTGCAGCTGCCAACTAATTGTTTTTTTTGTGGTCGTGATTATATTGTGCTCCATGTGGTGCCGGACGTAAAGAATAGCATCATCCCATTTCTTCCCGTGGGTGTCGTAAAAGGCGACTAAGTGAGTTTCTGGAGAATGGGCAGCAGCGTTCTCTATGCATTTTAACACCATACTGCGATCGCCAACTCGCCTGCCAAGCGTGGCGATTATGGCAACGCCCCCCCTTTTGGGGGAGGCCTATGTCCAGCAGTGGACGTCTTTCGGCTGGAATGATGATGATGATGATTATATTGTAGAAGTGTTTTGTGCAATGTTTACCTACTCGAGTTTATGTTTTCGTATAATGCACGTGTTTCTGTGACAAATAAAATTATTTTTCTTCCTTTCTTTTCTTTCTATTGCTTTATTATATGTAAGGTTAATATTAATGTAAGATACACATAACCCTCCGGATTAAATTCTCTAAATGATGGTAAACACTGCATCAAAATTCATTGCAGTGCAAATTTTAAAGGCCTCTTGTGTACTTCAGATTAATTTATCCGGCAAATAATTTACAGATACAAAAGGTGGTCCATTTTTAGCGTTACGTAACTCAAAAGGAAAAAATGGAAGCCCTTATAGGGTCACTTCGTTGTCCGTCTGTCTGTCAAGACCCTTTTTCTCAGGTACGCATGGAGGTATCAAGTTGAAATTAATATCAAATACGTATGCAAAATCAAGCTTCTAAGTCAACGCAATAAAATAACGGCATTTTAAGCGCCATATTTTGATACTCGTAAATAAATCAAAACCTTTAAGGAACTTCTCGTTGACCTAGAATCATGATAATTGGCAAGAAGCAATGTCTCACACTCTCTTACAAATAAACGTTACTTTCTAGTTTAATTCCATAAAAAAAACATACATTTTAGTTGGAAAAATTACCGTGGCATATAAAGATGTATGGGAGAACATGTTTTTCAACTACAATAGTAAGTTTGTTTTTGGAATAAATTCATCCCAACTACGGAACCCTTCATTGTGGGTGGTGCGACATGCAATTAGCCGGTTTTTTTATTTATCTGATAGATTAGATAGTGATTATCCGGGCTGAAGAGACTCATTATTGATAATATTCGGAAAACTTATTAAACAGTAGGCCCGATTGATGTTCGAGTAACAATGGAATTGTCTTTAACAGTCATTCTGAAGCCTGTAATCTTAGAACATCGGAAAGCCCATTAAGACGCAGATATATGCCAGTGACCTTGAGTGGTTAGCTTGCTTGTTCTGTATTGAGCTCACGCAACGCGTAGTACGTTCAGCCGGTAATAGGACTCGCCCATCAAGGAGCGTTGTCCCTAATTTGACGCATTATTTATTTATTATACACAAAAAAAGGTATTCCTTTCAAACCCTGTGACATAACAAACGTCAAAATGCTCAGACCCCGCCTCTTATCGTAATGGCCGACAGATTTATGACTTCCGCCGCCAATGTAAACAAAAAAACGTTTCAAGTGATTTCTAAGAGCTTAGCATCCTTTGTTTAAGCAGATTTGGCTTTGTGTATAGAATGACTGTAATTAACAATTAACACAATGGATATAGTTAGGGCATTATATTTTTAAATATGAACTGATTACAGATATCAGCTGTAATTGTTTTGGTCTTATGTTATGGCTATTTCTGATAAAAATACTGTATCAACTTGCACTAAATTTTGCAAGTTACATTATGAATAGAAAATAAATCTAACAACAGCGTTTCTTTGAGAGTTCTATATGACATTGTTGTAATAATAAATCACAAAGTTCATGGCACTTGAGGCCGGCTTAATGAATTCATTGAAACTTTGAAAATTCACATCCGAGTAACACCGAGTAGTTTCTTATACAAAAATGTTACTAAGATACTACATAAACCTTTATTGACTGATAGCTACCTATATCTTGTAAAAATATACCACCATAATTAATTAATAAAAGATTTTCTTGAAGAATGAGGGGAGGTTAATTGATTTATTTATTAATTAATTAAAAAATAAACAAAATATTTTTTTTTTGAATATTAGTGAAAACTACACAAGTGGGAACTATATTTTCATATTAATTTAACACTTACTCATTCTTGTGGAAAGAAATAAAGATCGAGAGAAGAACTTCAAAGTTTAACAATTTTGATGCAATTTTTGACTTATGTTTTTTTTTAACTTTTCACAAGTATTTATGATATAATTAGTGCAAATATTATCTATAAGCACTTATTTATGATTATTATTGATTATTTGCAGTCGATAAAACACAAAATTAGTCCAAATTCGGACGATAGAACGGATCTTTGTTGTAACTTTTCTTTTTTCAATAATTTGAATTTTATGATGCAATTTCGTGCAATTATTATCTACAATAATGTATTAACAACATATAAATGAAAATGTATCCACTTACCCATGTTTATTACACTTTTATAAGCACTTTTCACTAATTATTTGCACTTCACAAACACGACCACAGAAAAGTAAACTGACTTTCAATATTTTTTTTAAATGTTTTCATGCTATATTTTACGTTCGGATACGTTCAGTTTATGAGAATATCTACCAGAACATCGACTAAAACCGCCACAAACAATACTAAACCTTATTTTTTAGATTGAGCTTTTAATAGCGCGTAGTCGCCGCCGCCACAGGGCGGTGGTCGCGCCTGACGGTATTGGTGACGCCGCCCCCGCAGGGCAGCGTTCGGGCCTAAGCGGTTTAAAACGCGTATACTTAAAGATCAATAATTAAATTATCTTTAAATTGGTGAAGGTTTCAGAAAAATACTCTTGGTAGATTTTGCGCCATTGTCAGTTTTATAACCGCGTTAGACATAACTTTACAAATTAATTTCACTATGTAATATAAACATAATCTAAAATATTCACATATTAAGTAATTGAAAAATGCTCTAATTTAACATATATTTTTTTCAAATAATTAACACTGCTCGTTTCGACGTGATCTTCAGTATAAATTCATTAAAAGTCGGTTATCGTCGCCTTAACCCCTCTTATGTTGGGCTGTTTTGGCGCGAAAGTGCGCTTTCGCTAACGGTATTTGAGCTGTTAAGGCGCGGTATCGGCCGCGTCTGGCTTGAGCGACGGTAGCTCGAAAGATACTCAAGCGAGCTGGTTCAAAGATGTGTTGTTAGAATCTTTATGAAATAGGCTAACATATTATGTATACGAGTAGATTAGTCCTGTCGTGCCTTGCAAAAAAAATCAATAAATCGGCAAAAGTCAGCCTAAGCGTTTTTTCGTCTAAAGGTCGTTCTAAAATAATAAATAACCATTATTTCATTACTATTTGAGTTATTAATTGGTTTGTGGTGCTCAGAAGACAGTCGCCTGATCTCTTCAAACCGAGCTAAACATTATGTAGGAATTGTTTTACCAAAATAATTCACACTGCCTCGCTGGTCTAGTGATTGCATGCGCTACTACTGAACACAAGGTCCGGGGTTCGATTCCCGGGTCGGGCAAAGTGTTATTAGGTTGACCCAGCAGGAATTTCTTGGTAGCAGCCCGAACTCTGGATTTGTGCCCGGTTAAAGCAATAGGCTCACCCCGTATTACGTGGTGGGACTTAAACATAACTGGCGAAATATGAGTGTATTCTACAGCAGTACACCTCTGCCTAACCCCTCGGGGATTACATGCGGCATGTTATGATGTGTAATTCACAAATGTGACAAGTTGACTAGACGCAGATATATGCCTATGACCTTGAGTGGTTAGCTTGCGTGTTCTGTACTGAGCTCACGCAACGCGTCGTACGTTCTGCCAGTAATAGGACTCGCCCATCAAGGAGTGTTGTCCACAATTTGACGCATTATTAATTTATTATAGACAAAACAAAAGGTATAAAACGCGTTTACTAAAAGATCAATAATTAAATTATCTTTAAATTAAATTTTTATTCGAGTTAGACATAAATAAAAATAAATTAATTTCGGTTGTACGTTGTTTTATAGAAAATAGTTCCATAGAATTTCGTTTCACATAAAATGTTTCTCATATTATCATTTCATAGAATAATCAATACGCAAAATACTTACTTTGAAGAAATTTAAATCAATGATTTTTGTTACAAATAAAATTTTATGTTTTATTATTCATTTCATAGAATAACAAATCAAATATTCTCTATCCTCATATTGCTTAGTTAATATCAAACTTATTACCAAGAAAAACAATTTATCGACTGACAGTTTCTAAACGTTTCAGTTCGTATCTTTGACAAAATGCATACCCTCATATAAAATTACAACACTGCGTTCACAAAAACAATGCGGGTTGCAGGAAAACAATCTTGTTATTCTCATTAATAGTGACTTCATTGCACGTATTAACTGTTTCGACGAAATAACATTTGTTCGAAATAGTATATTTCCGAACATTCAATAAACCACAGTTTTAATTACCATATTTTCATTTCACCAAACGCCTAAAAAATAGAGGGGATCTTGTGCTCGGCGGCCGCTGCTGCGGCACGCTCGCTACGCTCGCTCGCCTTCACGCGTTAATGGTCACTGTTCTAACCTAACCTAACCTAAATGATTCAATAACAGTAGATGGTATCTGACGCAGATATGTTAATTAAAACACTGATTATTTTATTATTTTACTTATATATTTCTTAAACGCTTAATTAATCTTACTAAATATATATAAGATATTTATTTATAAAATTATGGATAGCATAATGTCTGTTTTTATATTTTCATTGAAATAAAAGACCATGAAAAATACACCGAACAAACAATACTCGTTAAAAAATAATTCTACTATTTGATAAGTTTGTTCTAAAACTAAATGTTACTATAAAATTCATTGAATTGTGTTTCTGTGAAATAAGTTTCGTTCAACTAAATAGTCGTTGAAACAATATTATTCGAAATAAAAATACAAGGACCAAATATTATATGAAACGTTTTCTATGAAACAAAATTCTATGAAATTTCTGTCTGCGAAACAAGGGAACACCATTAATTTCACTATGTAAAAATAATCTAAAATATTCACATATTAAGTTACTGAAAAAATGCTCTAATTTAACATTTATTTTTTTCAAATCATTAGCACTATTCGTTTAGACGTGATCTTCAGTATAAAATCATTAAAAGTCGGTTATCGTTGCCATATGATATACATTGTTCCTGTATCAAACACGAGGTTTCAGAAAAAAACTCTAGAATGTCGTGTTATTCTTTGACCTACAAAACGAAAAGATGTCAAGATTTTTTTCGCCACTTTTATTCAAGATGGAAGCTTTTTGCTCTGTCCAAGGTCGCAAACCTGAATTTTTCATTTTGTTTTGAACTAAGAGGTTTGCCTCGGTTGTTTTTTTTTAAGATTATCTACTTAGTGAACTACACGCCGCTTTTTATGGTTATAAACTTGGGTGGTAGTGAAGACAAAAGTGCTAGGGAAGTTTCTGAAATAATTTTCATCGTAGAATATACATACATACATAAACTCACGCTTTCTTCCCATGGGGGTAGACAGAAACTACAGAATGCCACCTTCTTCCATCCTAACAAACTCCTTTCAATCAATCAAATCAAAATCAAAAATATTTTTATTTCTCATAAGCCTACATGGGCACTTATGAAACGTCAGAAGCTTTTTTTTCTTTCGCCGTAATCAGCCATAGTTAGCCGTAGTCAAGCAACGGTCACACATTCGGCTGATATTTCGGATTTAAGTTCGGAGTAGACCCCTTGGACTCGTCTGCTCCATGGGCCATCGGTTTTAAAAGTATACCTAGTATTAAAGTAAGAGGTTGCAAGTATGATTTCCTTTACCCGCTCTGAGCTTTACCAAAGAAATCAGCATAGAAATAATAATGCTAATGACCCGATCGACTTCTCAAAATTAGCCTTCAATGTTATCTAAATATGGCACTTTAGAAAATAGTTGGGGGTTATTATTGAAAACGCATTTATAACACGAATGCTGAGGTTCTATCGAGATGCCATTGTTAGTTTTCAATGAGTCTCGTTAAGGTTCTGAAATGGCCCTCAACCGGCCTATCCCTTTTGTTAGCAAACGAGCCCTTGATCGATCTCACAACAATGGACCAATTTCAATGCTAGTTCGGAGGCTTACTTCCGAACTATGTTTGCTTGTTTGGTGCAAGTTAAATGCTCCAGTTCCTTTAGTGTTACAAAGCATTGTTTGGCATGGTGGCCTGCTGCACTAGATTTTTAATACTATTTCAACAAACGGCTGCTGGAATTTGGTAGCGTTTGTAAACATTTCTGACCCAGTCAGTGAAAACTTAACATGTATTGTGAATGTCTACCGGTTTATTTCAAAAACATTATTATAATTATTTATTATATTTTTGTTTATTTTTTTTATAAAAAACGTTGCCGCACACTAGGAACTTCTCCTGTATTTCTTATATTTCCTGCATTTACAGTAATATCTTAATTCTAGTAGGTATACTATTTGGTTAGAATAACTTAGATTAACTTAGACTAATTGTTAGTTAAACGCTGTGATGAACTTTGTTGATTATGTCAAATTGTAGGTATGAACCATTCTACCAAACCACTACATAATTAAATATTCATCTGCTTACAGTTTTCGTATGATTTTCATTTGGCACCGTGCATCGTCTTTGGCTTATTTTTTTTTTTGTAGCTATATTATTTCTAATATCTGATTTAGGTTCATCGCTACTGCTTATGATTCCCACTATCCAGACTGCTTAGACAGGTATAAGAAGATCCATGTATTTGCTGAACTTAATTTATTACGCAGTTCAATCATATTTTTGTACATTTTCAAATCCGAACTAGACTTACTGATGACATCATCAAGATAGGAGTATATCTATGGTATCTCGAGGGCTTTATTTTATATTAGGATGCCTGTAACCGGCTGTAGGTTTTACAATTTAAAGATATGAGGAACACGATGTAAAGTCACTCATCCTTTATAGGGAAGGGAGAATCCTCCGACCAGACAGGTGTTGTCTTGTGGACAACTGCTCTACGGTATATACGCTAGTTGCACGGTAAACTCTGCTTGCGCGATGCAGGATTTTGCGTGACGTCAGTGTGACGCGTAGTTCGCATGTGGCGATGTTGATGCACAACGGAAATTGCTGATAATGTGTTTAGACGCTATGGCAAATAGTGACGACTCGGCCTACTGTGAAGGGTTATGTAAAAAGTATTATGAAGAAATGTATGGCTTAAAATAGACAACGTTTACTCCCTAAACAAAACTATTTCCATGAAGCTATTATACCCGTTATCAACTTATCCGTAATAATAGTGAACACGAAAATAGTAAATTTGCGTAGGTATCTACCTATATGTTTCAGATGAAAGGCTCCCGCAGACAAGCGCGACGCGACTCTAGTAAATTAACAATTTCTATGAAAACTGACTGAAAATGCTGTGTTCCGGGAAAGTCCTATAACAAAAAAAAAACCTAATAATATATTATTATTACCTACATTATTCAATCAGCTTCTCCTAGGTACCTACATCAAACTCAATCGAATCAATTACATCCAAAATCCATAAATAACAAGCCAAATAAAAAGCACTTAGTACCCAATATAAAACAGCATCATATTATCACAATTACTGTTCACAGTTATTAAGTTTAAATTGGATAACAATTATCCGAATGAAACGCCAATCAAGCCACAGATGGGCTGTAATTAAGCGGTGGGCTAGTTAGCATGACAAACGAGTCGGCTCCCGCGCTATGTTATTATAGTGCATAGTGAGGAGACTAAGCTGTGTTCTATTCACGTTTGAATGAATTCCAAGTGAAATAGATCGATTAACCGATTTTAAAATGTAAACTGTAAGTGCGACTCATAATATCGATTGTATTTCGTTTAGCAGGAATACTCGTGCTCGTTCTCTTATACGCCGACCCCATCATAGTTGGGAAAAGGCTAGGCAGATGATGATGATGACTCATGCTCGTTCATGTAGGTAAGTAAGCAAAAGTAGGGAGCATTTATTTTAAGTAGCTCATTTTCGCGATTTCAAGGTAGGCCCCATAGCTCGCCGTCCGATAAGGACAAGCCCGGGTCGACGGCGCGTTGTGTTCCACGCGCGCCTCAAAGAGATGTCAGCACCAACTGAGGGGGTCCAGTAGGGCCAATGAGGCGCCAGGGCTGCGAGTTTGTCCGAAAGGGATATCGTGGCCCTGGCCCACAGGCAACTGAAGGAACACGGGTGGGTTTTAGTCAGTAAAAGTCTGACACGCTCTCCCGCTACGCCCAGAGCGGAAGAAGTTATTTGATAATTTCCCACGCAAAAAAAAAGGGTAGGCCCCATATTAAAAGTTGTTCATAATGAGGAGTACATTGACCGCTAAAGAAGTTTTCAATTATTTGAATAACACCTTGTATTATGTCAAGATTTTTCATCCATAGATAGGCTTAAATTAAGGCGAAAGGTTAGTTAGGAGAGAATGGCTTCAATAAATAAATCAGAATACCTAGTTTTGATAAGTTTATTAACTTTAATCAGTTAAGCAACAGATCTAGACCGCATTACGGACTAATATCTACTAATTGGTTCAAGGAGAGATGGCAAGTGTTAATTGGACTGACATCCAACCGCAATATAGCTGAGAAATTGCCTAATTATTACTAATGATGACTACAAACATAATCTTCTCTATTTATAGATACAGGATACATAGTGGGATACACTAGATCAAGTGGGTTTTCATAAGAATGAAAAGTGAATAAATATACATTTCTGTTCTCATGGTGTCCCATCACTATTCCCTCATATGTGTACCTACGCCTTTTACCTCCCGCAACCGGTTTTCCGGAATATACGGTCTTAAATACCATTATTTATGAATAGTTAACGCCTCGTTGGAAAAATAGGAAGGTTTAAGTGTCATGGCTGACATTTTTAAGAGACTACAGACTATTGAATTATGAACGATAAATTGCTTTTTTGATTGATGTGGGAATTAAAAAAAGGTGTAGGAGCTACTGCTTGTTAGTTATTTTTCGCAATATTCAATATTCATTGGTAAACAGGATGCTCGAAGATTTATGATACTGATTCTTGAAGAGAAAACTTCTTAAGGCGTGTTGAGCGATTATTGTTAGGGGGAAAACTTTGGGGTCGCGTCACCGACATGCCCGCGCCGACATGCTGTAGTAGCAGTAAGTGAAGTAAAATTTACCACGTGAAAAGTTTAATTTGTGTATACTGTGCATTGTTTAAAGAATTTTTGAAGAAAGGAAAAATAAATAAATAAAAGGTAATGGAATAAATTGCTCACCATTGTTTGTATACATACATTCATATTTAATTTATTTCAATTGATTCAATTTTAATTCCTGTATTAAATAATAATAATTATATAATTTGAAAGCTACAGTAACAAGAAACAATTATTATTCTATTCTATTGATTTGAAATTGTAAAATGATACATCATATAAAATGTATTGTATTGTAGTGTAATTTATTATTTTTAAATTTTGTTTTTCTTTTGATTTGTTTTGCAGTGCCCTTACAGGGTGCATGTTTGAAACTTTTATTCTTATTCCAACCTCTGGACAATATGTTTACAATAAACTGATTTGATTTGGTTTAAATTGTGATTTAGATAGGTAATCATTATTTTATTGAAGTGAACACTTCTTTAGGCGCGTCGAGCGATAAGTTTTCACTTGTGTCGACAGTCCCTATATGACTGCCTATATTTTTTATTTATGATTTTGAAGGTATAACTAGATCTCTTCGAGAAGGGACTTCTTTTATGAGGAAATGGCATACTAGATATATCTACTAGTTTCTAGCCATAGACAATTTTGTTACTTTCCGGTAAGAAAGGTAGATATCGATACCTTAATCCGCAAACCAGCCAACTCCACATTTCGTCAAACACATTTTAAGATTTAAGATGTTCATTTAGATTTCTTTTAAAGATTTTCTTTGGTTAACATTTTAACAGCTTAAGAGGCTGGCGTAGCATGCGTATTTCATACAAACGTAATCCAAAATAATTTGTAAATCATCCATATTCTTAAGTTAGTGTGTATTTATTTCGATTTAATTACAGAATATCTATGTTCCCAAACATATATTTTGAAAGGACAATGATATAAAGACGAGATATGAGGAATTTAAAATTTCTATAGAAAACTTATTTTTCTCATAACTCCTGTTTAAATCAGTGTATATTCAAAATATGTATTTGGAAACCTAGATATTCTGTATTCCAATCGGAATAAAGACACATTAAGAATATATTTGATTTACAAATTATATTGGTACTTATTACGTTTGTATGAACTACGCTTCCCCTTAAGATATTATCCACCAACGGTATTTTAGATTTATTCATAAAAAGTCTGAACAAAATATTATAAAGTTTAAGTGTCTCCTGAAAAATTTGCTCATATGCAGTTAGCTGGTTTGCGGATTAAGGTATCGATATAGGGATGAGTGATTGAAAACGGATAGATTAATTAACATTTTAGGCTACACTGCTTTGTATTTATTAGCAGACATTATGATGATGCTACTATTATACCTACCCTTTCAACACCCTCTTTGGACCACCACGAATATGGAACACTACTGATAAACCAATGATATCAGTACCTACATTAAAATTTGTTTTGTTTATGCCCAACGGTTCCTATGTATCATAATAGATGATAAAAAAAATCTTAAATAATATTATTATAAATATATATACTTTTTTTAAATACTATTTTTTTAATAAGCACTACAAACTAAATAAAATTAAAATAATGAAAGGCGACTAACAAAAGGTATAAATTACAAAGCAGATGTAAGTGGAAACGCCGGGAGGGGACGCCCTAAGAGGACATATAGAGACCTAATTGGTGATGTTCTTCTGAGAGGTCAGGTGCGTAGTACTCGCAACCGGCGTGCGTGTACCTATGACCAGATGTACTTACTAAATAAATCAACTCTGAGAACATCTGTAGTCAAGGCTACGTCTTAAGGGAAAAACCCTGTAACGTACAACGCAGAAACATTCATAAATAATATATTTCAGACAGAAAAATATCTAGAGAGCAATAGTAATAAACGTCCTTTCCTACATTTCAGCTGAACCTACCTACGTCACTATCTGTAGTAGTATCGAAGTAAAAGCTGTTACTGCCTTTAAATTGGACATTTCAGCTGAGTTCTTACCTCAAAACACCATTTTAGAGATTAATCTGCATGGTCCTCGTATGATCATGCCTGCACTTTAGAAGAGACTGTGACCTCTGAGTTTCTTTCGGCCTTTCTTTTCAGAGTAGTCGGACAGGAAACACCGAACTCATCTAGTTTTAAAACATAAGTTATTTTTGATGTATAAAAGTGTTATTTTTTTATAATTAAAAAAATAAAATTGCTCTCAGAATCGGGACTAATATAAATTAAAATAACACAAAACACCACATCATCAAAAAAAAACTCATAGGTACTCATATTAAAACACTCACTCACTCTTCACTCGCTCATATTAAAATTAAATTAAATAAACCTTTATTTCAGACATATGAGCGTTTAGGACGAACGGCATTTCATACAAACTTACAAGCCCTTGTTTGTCGACATGACTGAACCGATTTTAATGAAACTTCATGCAGGATACAAAGGTCTAAAAAGTTAGGAAGAACATTTTCGAAAAGTCACATCTCTGTTTCTAGGGAAAATTTAAAATCAGTTTAATTTGGCTGTAACACTATTTCCCAAAAATGTTCTTAACTAACTTTTTAGACCTTTGTATCTTGCTTATGCGTATTAAAGACTTCAACCACTTTTTGGCAATATGGCGGGTCTATTTCATTAATCGAATTACGGGTTTTGAGTTTTAAGGCTGCAATCGATTCAAGTGGCTCCGTATAGACTCTATCTTTAACATAGCCACACATAAAATAATCCAGTGAAGTTAAATCACACGATCGGATGAACTTATGCGATCGGTAAGTTTGGTTTGCAATAAATTCATGATGAAAGAATCGACATCTGTGAGCGTGGTCGTGGTAGACATGTCCGATATTATCTTTCATTCATAATTGCCAAACCTTACTCTTTCTATTACAATAAAAAATTGAATCATTTTCATCTAAACTCTTTGTTTTATTTTGTTTTAAAAAACAAAGGTCTTGTTGAAAAACCCGTTAGTAGTACCTACCTAGTGTAGGTACATATGTAGAGTCAGGAAAATTAATTGATCGACAAAAAGACTACCAATTTATAATGGTCCTTATGTCCGAATCACAACTCATTCTTTTATAGTTGTTTGCAATGGCTATTACACGGAACATTGATGTAGTGTATCAATGAATACCCTGACTGTACTTAAGAAACATAATCAGCCCATAATGTTCCCACTGGTGGGACACAGGCATCTTCTCGGTGAGAGGCAGTGGGCCGTAATCTACCACGTGGGCCCAGTGTGGGTTGGCATTATTTTACATGTATTCGAATGTTTTGTTCTAGAACAAGCCGGTTTCCTCAAGATGATTTTCTTCATCGTTTTCAGAGCAGTGGTGATGAAACAATTTGCACAAAGTATGTAAAGCGCCTGTCGGGGTTCAAACCTACGACCTACAACTCGTAAGTCGCGGCCGATAGACAAGTTTTTTTTTTATTGTTACCCACACTAGGAACAAATATTTGTTCCGTGCGGGAATCGAACCGGCGACACGCAGCGCAGCAGTCAATCGCTTAACCACTGCGCCAACCGTGTCGTCAACCGTCTCTCTACTGAAGCAAAGAATAAAAATAACCATATTGAAAGCCGTAAAGGCTCCCGCAGTCATGCGCGACACGACAGCTAGACGCGTCTATATTAGAACAATTTCTATGAAAACTTCATGGATATTGATCAGAATCGCGTCCACCATCGCATCGCGTCTGTCTGCGGCAGCCTTATTGGATTCATCATCATCATTGGCAGTCTTGTTCCACCCACTGTTTAGTATAAGCCTCCGTCCCTTTTGTGCCATGCTTCCCTGGTATGTGCGAGTCTCATACAGGAACGGATCCATCTGTTATTAGTTCTTGTAATAAATGAAAAGGATACATCATGTTATGTTATATTACATTTGTTTGACCTAGAAAACATTTGGGTCATCAGATTCAGCAATATTTTTCTGTTCGTAAGTACTACGAAAAATATAGTCGTAATGAAAGGATGTAGCTAGGGTTATTTAATATTCTAAGTAATGTTTGTTTTATTTAACGTTAATTACCTATGCATGTTTAATTTGTACAAATCTTTAACTTGACTTGGTTTCCGTACGTCATTTTCGGGTGACCACTGAAATTCAGCGCAGTGCTGTCCCTTGCCCCATAGCATGGCATCATGCTGAGAGGAAGCCTTCTTGTCACAATCACGACCTGCAGCTGCCGACTATTTATGTTCTGAACTCGTGATTAATTGATCTATTTTGTTATTTCTTCTTTATTATTCGAGTTAATTTACCTATTCTTCTTGCTTACTTTCTTAATTGCAGGTTTGCACGTTGTACTGCAGACGTAAAGGTGACGCTTTTAGAGCATTCAGTACCACCTTCTACACATGATGCAGCTTGTGGGATAAGTATTCGCGGGCATCGTATTTTAACTTAAGTATTTTAATTTGTTGGTATTTTAAATGTTTTTTATATTTTGATTACGGACGCTTTTAACGTGCACGTCTTTCCACATTGTTCTCACATGTATAATTTCAACATAAATGATGTAACCAATACTATGTAACAATATTTTGATTTAAAAGAATGTCCGTGGAGTTTCTTTCCCGTTCTTCTCCATAGGAACCAGTAGCGGCATCAACATCGCTACATGCGAACTACGCGTCACTCTGACGTCACGCAAAATCCTGCATCGTGCAAGCAGAGTTTACCGTGCAACTAGCATAAATACAACATCCCGACATCAACCGTCGGGCAGTTGCCCACCAGACACAACACCCGTCTGGTCGGAGGATCCTCCCTTTTCTATAGAGTATAAGTGAACTTTACACCCTGTTCCTCATACCTCTAAAAACCTACTACGCTTTGGAATGGGCAACTAGCTTCATCTCTCTGACTGACCGACCTCTTGACAATTCAAAAGTGCCTGTAATAGGTTTATTTGAAATAAATGCTTTGAGTTTGAGTTTTTGATTTTGCATGGAGCCCTTTGTGTCCTATTTAATAATGTGTTCAGAAAATTTGGGGTTGCTATGGCGTTGCAGTGCGTCAGGGATGTTTGCAGCGGCGCGTTAGATTGATTTTACACAATAATGCGCAAGCGCGCAGCATCCATGGTGGTTCGAGTCATGGCCAGCCCTTACAGGGTTGTGAAAATGATTGCTGACAGAGTGGACTGTCCGTATGTTATTCGCTGCTGTCAGTTACATTTGCTATCGTGTTGTTTTACTAACACTTAGTTTTAAGGACAATGTTATTAACCCTTTATGAGTCTTCGCTCGAAATAAACATTTTGAATTTGAATTACATACATCATTCAGTATGAGACTGCTGTGTCATGAGATCTCTAACCGTTTTCACCTTAGCGTCTTCATTCGTGTACTTACTAAATACTCACGCCAACCACATTTGACATAGAATACCACTGAATGTGAACTCTCAGTACTCTCACAGACGACAGGCTTCTCGTCTTTATGCGAACTAATTGCGAAATGTTATAATTAAGATAATTCAAGAAGAGGTGTCTAATGCTTTACCGGGAACCAGAACTACAAACATTGTTTACTTGACCTACTTAATTTTTTTGAATATCAGAAACCTTTCCTCTTAACATAGCATGTATATCTATACGAATACTAGGTACCTAAGTTCCGATGGGACTGGCATATACAATTGTATAAAAGTCCCTAATAATAATTAAAGAGAAAAGAAATATACTGGGTACCTATATAATAAATCTGTGAGGTACTTTCCTCAAAAGACCATTTCAGACACCAATCTACATGGTCCTTGATCTGACCAAGATTATATCCGTATTTCTACACATTGACATTGATGAATTTTATATATATGTTACCGGCCAAACCCAATTTTCGGATGAACTAGTTTCGCCTATGCCAAACGAGTTCTCCCTACACGCGATAGGACAAACCAGTATAGCCTAGGCCATACTCGTTCATCCTGTTACCTCTATCGGTAACAGGATGAACGAGTTTGGCCTAGGCTATACTGGTTTGGCCGATTCGTTTCTGTCACGCCACTCCCGCAGCACGATCAATCAGATTTCAGATTAGGACGTACGAGTTTATCCTAAAGCATGTGAATTCTAACTAGGATAAACCGATTCGTCCTAGACTAAAGTGGTTTATCCTATCGGTAACAGGATGAACGAGTTTAGCCTAGGCGATACTAGTGTGTCCTATCGTGTGTAGAGAGAACTGGTTTGGCCTAGGCGAAACTAGTTCATGCGAAAGTCGGGTTTGGCCGGTAACATATACAATGACATGAATATTTACTTTGTTAAGTATTATATTGTTTTAATTATGTATTGTAAATGTGAAGACTATGTGGGTTATTTTTTTTTTTTTTGTTTTACTCTGTTAGTTTTCAAATCTCCTTTCTTTGGTATTGTTCGTTGAATCGTTGAGCTCTTTAAGTTGCGAGTTGAGCTGCACGACTACTGACAAATGCGTGCACTGACTGGATAGGTCCCCGCAATCTGTGTGATCCTTTCATCAAAAGATCATTTCAGGCACAGATCTACATGGTCTTCACATGATCTGACCAAGATTATGTCTGGACTTTAAAAAAGACTCTGAGTTTGTTACGGCCTTCTTCTCAGAGTAGTCAGATACGAAACGCCGAAAACATCTAGTTTTTTTTTTTAAATATGATTGACGTGTAAAAGTGTTTGTACAAACCTACTTACAGAAAATAAATCATTTATCATTTATAAAGAGGTAAAATTCGTTTTTAAGCCGTAAGTACGTGTAAGGAGTAATCTCTGGAGTGACCAGAAACTGTGTTAACTCTGTTAACCACCAGTTGGATTTGAAAAAAATCTTTTTGCATTTGATAGGCCAGTTCTTGAGAAAGGTTAGTTAACATCACGCTATAGCTGATAGGAGCTGGGCAAAACATAATTTATAAAGAACGCGAAGCGATAACGAACTAACAGCCCGGGCGGGCGATGCAATGCAATGCAGTGGGTCGGGGGAACAATAAATTGAGTACCTATAACCAAAGAGACGTTATCATCGCAATTATCAATGTTTTACCGATATAAAACTTTAAAAGGTATTATCGATTATAGTTTTACATAGCGGCTTATTAGCGCTAGTTGTCATCGGAATTCTTAGTTTAGACAAAAAATGTAAGCTGCGTTCGCGATTTAGGATAGACTAGAAGATACGCGTTTCTGTAAAAAAACTTATGATATACATCATTATTTTTAGTATATGCGAAACCCGAAACACATGTCTAGTATTTTTATGTAAAGAATCTATGTACAAAATTTCAAAACTGTATCATGAAAAATCACAAAGTTATAAGGTTATTAAGTTACCGGGTTGTCCGTACAAAAAATGCTAACGGCGCCCCGCGCCTCCAGGGTCATCTTGCGCTCATTGATAATAATTTGGCGGTAGGTACCTAACCGTACGGCGATTGTATTGTAAGTAATTAAATGGTGGTAACATTTTCCATCACACATAAATATTTTTGGGACAAAATATAACATGGTGTAAAAATTATTGAAATTGATTTAGTTCCTTATTCTAAACAAACGATATGATATCATATGATTTAATAAAATTATGTATTGTTTAATTAAATTATTATTTTAAATTATTTAATTAGATTATTACTAAATATTGTTTAAATTAATTATTCTTACCAATTACTATTAATTATTACTAACACTAGTTTGTAAGCTCGCAGTTGTACTAACAAATATGGATGTAATCATAATAATGAATCTGAAATGAATGATGATTTATTTATTTATATTCAGGTTTCGCTTATACTAAAAATAATGTTGTATATTAAATACCTGTAATGTTACGGTGTGTAAGTAATATTTAGTAATAGTAAACTCAAGTAGAGTCGTCGTTCCGAACGGAAGCCGGTAAGAATGTGGTTGTATGAATCCGTCGCCCAAGGTCGCGCAAGGTCTTGAATTGATGAGTAGGTACCCCACCTACTCATCAATTCAAGACCTTGAAACCGGGATCCATTGATACCTTAATCAATAGGTATAAATCGGGAATTCCGATTCTTTCCCCTCGACTTCTCACGGTTATACTCGAACCTATAAATCTCTTGTGGCCCGCTAATTTGCAAGCGGTCGACGAATTAGCCACGCGTCGAGCGAAGACCGGAATTCCAATATTTTTGTTGATCAAAGACTTGAGAGTTTGATTGGTGTTTCTTTGGGTATATTTTGGGTAGGTCGAGTGTGTAGAGTATCTTTTGCTGCTCTTTTGATGCTAAGAGAGGTTTTTAATATAATCAATTCATTTGTGAAATATAGGTGTTTACATAAATATGGGGTTGCGCTATATTTTTTCATAATTATGACATACGTGACCCATTAGGTGTCATTAAATTATGCATGCTTAAATATTATATTCTATAAAACAGGAATAAAGAAACGTCAAATACATCAAAAACAATAAATAGTCACAGTACTTAATATCTAAAGGTAAAAATTGCATCATTATAAATTGGCCGTTCAAATATTCGTCGCCGGTATAATAACATTTGTCAGAAAAAAAAATGTTTTTCCTCCACTTGTTCAAATTGTGGCTAACCATTACAATAGTTAACTTAAGATTAATCTTAAGTTCAGAATCAGGCTCTTAATCCAACCACCGAACGACAGCCTCGGGAGATGTTGGTCGAAGCGTTCGGCCATTTCTGCCGGGAGTACACGGCGCGATATACGCTGGCAGAGTGTGCCGCTTGGGACGAGCCACGCCGTGCCCTCATCTTAGGAGTAGGCAATGACCTGTCGCTGCCGGCCGTGGTTGAGTCGATGGTCGGCAGTGAGGAGTCCTGTGACGCGGTGGTATCCTTCTGCGAAACAGTTGTGTCGCAGAAGGAGGCTGTGGAAAGGGAGCGAGAGATCTCGTTCGGTCACCCGTCATAGTTAACTTAAGATTAATCTTAAGTTAACTATTGTAATAGTTCGTACCCATTTTAATTAGAGAATTGATAGAGCTTTTTTTTTTTTTGGGTGGGAAATCATCAAATAACTTCTCCCGCTCTGGGTGGAGCAAGAGGGCGTGTCAGACTTTTACTGACTAAAACCCACCGTGTTCCTTCAAATGCCTGTGTGCCAGGGCCACGATATCCCTTTCGGACAGACTCGTAACCCTGGCAGGAATTGATGGAGCTTGATGCTATGAACTGCCATATATGCCCTTTTGGTCATTAATACTAAATTATCAATTCCTTATTACACTATCAAAACTGTACTTCAAGAGACCTCTTATCTGGGGGTCTACTTCGAAGATAAATCCGAAGTATTGGCCGAATTTTCGGCCGTTTCCTGACTACGACTGACTATGGCTGACTAAGGCGAAAGAAAAAAAACAACGTCAGAGATAAGTCAAAGTCAAAAATGTGAGTTGAAGTCGGGTAAGGACGCAAAGTCAGAAAGGGAAACTTTGAAAGTCAAGAGACCGCCGAATATTCGGACGATACTTCGGATTATCGCTTCGGAAAAGACCCCTTTTTTTTTTGGGTGGGAAATTATTAAATAACTTCTCCCGCTCTGGGCTGAGTGGGAGGGCGTGTCAGACTTTTACTGACAAAAACCCACCCGTGTTCCTTCCGTTGCCTGTGTGCCGGGGCCACGATATGCCTTTCGGACAAACTCGCAACCCTGGCAGGCATTGGCCCTAACGGACCCCATCAGTTGGTGCTGACATCTCTTTGAGGCGCGCGTGAAACACAACGCGCCGTCGACTCGGGCCTGGTCCTTATCGGACGGCGAGCTACCCATCGCTCACCTCACCGTCCGCAGGCCCGCGCCTACGGTGGCCGGAAATCAGCTTGCGACTCCTGACGCCCGGAGCGTCGCCTGCGGCGGCTAAGGGCGTAAGGTCGCAATCCCTGCCTCACCCTCACGCGTTCCGCCTCCTCCTTCGCGAGCATTACTGCTTCGCAGAAGGAGGTGATGGCCTCCCATGCACTCTCGCTCCGAACCATGGCCTGAACCAGGGCCGGACGCGAGAGATCGCTGCCACCAATCGCCTCCGTGAGGACATGGCGGTGCTCCGCCCAAGCCGGGCAGACCTCCACCGTATGCTCCACCGTGTCCTCCAGGCGATCCACACAGTGGTGAAACCCGGGCGTTTCCTCCCGCTTTATCCTGAACAGGAACCTCCCGAAACAATCGCACTGAAAAAAAGAGTGTTTGTTTTAACAAACATCTTGTTTAATGTGATCACGCATCTTGACGCATACGAGCCTAATAAGATCTTGACTTCTGAAGCTAGGAAAACTTTGTTAAATTATCATAGTTCCGTCAACTAAGTAATTAGTTAGTTTAATTACGGGTAGTTATTTAATTTAACTCAAATGTTGGTCAGTTTAAGAATGATGTAATGCTAACAAGTTGCTTGTTACCATCAACTTAAATTATTATTTGATTTAAAAAAGTGAAGAAGTAAAATCAAACAAAGCAGGTATGATGTAACAAAGACCGGTGATTATTCTGTACATGTCACATTGTCGATTTAAATAAAATGAATTTGTTCTGGCAAATATGCTATCTTGTTTATAGTAAATAAATAAATAGTGATTCCAAACATTTTAATGCCAACTAAGAGAAAATGTATCTTAGTTAGCTCGCATTTTTTCAGTGCGTGTCCGGTGAGGACCTGCATCAGGCGGAAGGTGAGGACGCCGCGGCGCCTCTCTAGCCACTCCTCAAAGAGGGGACTTATCGCCACAATTGTGGCGTGCCCTGCGCTGGGTTGCGACAATCGCACTCTCCATGCCGCCATGAGATCTCGCCGGAGCTCCGTCCGCTGTGCCGTGATTTCTCGCGGCAGCGGAGTTTCACCCCGGCCTTTCGCCTCCTCGCATCACTCCCAGATGTGCGCGAGGACTTTTGCCTCCAGATCCCACGGCGGTGTCCTGAGACCCCCTGGTATTCTTTTTTCGCATCATTTATAATTGTTATGTAAATTTATATGTAACACACATTTTAAAGCCATTCATAGTCCCAACACGTAAACAAAATAAAACAATTACATCACAGCCTACAGATACATTCTGATTGCGTCTCAAATAATAGCATCACCGAACACGTTCGCGATTAACTACATTAAAGTAAAGTATGTATACTCGTAATTAGAACATTACGCGACGTAAGACGACGCTAGTAATTTTATGTAGATTACTCGATCCATTTTGGGTGTACTCGGGGAGTTACAAGTGGAATGACACAGTTATTTAGAACGTGGGTGTATTTTGGGATTTATCGATTTATTATTTTTGGCAATAGTATTGCAGAACAGAATTTTGAACATGTGAGATAAGAGAGATAGATTAATAATAAAAATGTTATTTTCGATACGAACCTTTGTACATACATACATAAACTCACGCCTTCTTCCCACGGGGGTAGGCAGAAACTATAGAACGCCACCTGCTACGCTCCTTACATACTCCTTTTACTTCGCCTACGTTCATACATTCATAAACGCACGCCAGTTGCGAGTAATAAGCACCTGACCTTTCTGAAAAACATCACCAATTAGGTCACTATAATAAGTCTTCCTACCTGGGGCGCACTCTCCCGGCGTTTCCATTCACATTTGCTTTGTAAATAACTTTTGTTAGTCACCTTTCATTCATCCTCTCAACATGACCAAACCATCTAAGCACATCTACTCTTTAAAATTTTAGTCACTACATCTTCTTTTTAACTGCACACTTAAGGGAGGCACTCGTATATCATCGTGTGCCTGCCTACCTCTGTCGCATTATCGGGGACTATTTAGCGGAGAGAGCCGTAATATACCCGGGTCAGGAAGGATGGAGCCGTCGAGAGACGACGTGCGGTGTCCCGCAGGGCTCGGCCCTGGGCCCACTGCTGTGGAACATTAGTTCCAACTAGGTGCTGCGTGGTGCACTTACCCACGGTGGCGTCGACGTAACCTGGCAATCGACCATACTGGCCACGGCAGAAGTTGCGCAGGTCATTGGAAAGATCCGGCGTTTGAGTCTCTAGGTGGTTTGCACAAGTCTAAGGCTCTCTGTTTACATGGGCCTCAGAATAAGCCACCTCGGGATTTACACATAGTGATAGGAGGCGTCCACATCGATGTCGATTCGACGATGAAGTAACTGAGACTCGTCCTCGACTGCAAGTGGGACTTCGGGCCGCACAGTCAGCGTTTGGTCCTCAGTTTGATGAGCGTTGCAGCTGCTCTTGCGCGACTGGTACCCAATTTGGGGAATACGTGGGGATCGTGTGGTCCATGGCTCTGTATGGGGCGCCCGTGTGGGCGGATAACCTGACGGCCCGCAACGTCGCAATATTGCGAAGGCTGCAGAGATCGATAGCTGTTAGGTTGATAAGGGAATACCGTATGATCTCCTACAAGGCAGCAACTCTCCTGGCCAGAGCAATGCCCTGTGATCTGGACGCGAAAATCCTAGCGTCCCTGTATCGCTGGCGGAAAGTAGAGCTAGCGCGTCGTCAGCATCTGGTTCCCTGGTAATTTGAACCACGAAGGACCGAGCTCCGCTAGATCCTAGTGGCTGAATGGAGGGAGTGACTTGCACAACCCAGGTGGGGGGGGGTAAGGCTTGTTATAGGGAAATGGTTGAAAATGCAGCATGGTGCCCTCAATTTCCGGCTGGTGCTTACGGAAGTTTCGGGAAGTACCTGCGTCGCAAAGGTCGGGAGGCTTGTCCCGCTTGTCACCACTGTGTGAACTGCCCCGCGGATATGGCGCAACATACGCTGGAAGAGTGCTCTGCTTGGGTCCAACAGCGCTGTGCCCTCGTCGTGTCACTTGGTGCGGGTGATCTCTCGCTTCCAGCCGTTGTTCAGTCCTAGGTCGGAAGCAGAAATGCGTGGGATGGTGTTGCCTCTTTCGGCTGTGGCGAGGCGGCAGAGAGGGAGAGAGAGCATACGCCCGGCTGCTCTTCTGATGCGGGTGGAATGAGAGATTCCACCCGTACCAGAAGAGCAGCCGGGTGTCGAAGGGTGCTTAACGATCTCCGACAACCATTAGGAAGAGGGGCCTGCAGGTGGCGAAATTGGGGCTGTGTCGTCGTTCGAGCAGTCAGGCTCAAAGAGGTGAAAGAAAAAAAGAAAGAAAAAGAAAAATAGTTTATTCTGCACAAACAAAACGCACGCACGCAGTATTATATGGGAGAACGTGTGGTCATGCAATCGGCTGCACTCGGTGGTGGAGCTCGTTAGGCATGGTGGACTAATACCAGTCGGGGGTGCGGCGAATGTACAAGTATCTCCCGGGCCCCCGATTCATGGTACTAAAAGGAACAGTGGGATCTTAGTCGGTAGGAAACCGACATAACCCTCCGTTCTTCCCTGACCGAGGATATAAATGAGAAGATTATTGTGAATGTTGTGATTGAATTCCTTACCCCAAAGGTTACGCGTTCATCGATAAGTTTTAGTTAAAACTTCACTCATTTTACAATTTTGTTCTCATTCAACAAAAAGCATTAAATTCTCCCCAGAAAGTAATCAAAGGAACATTTGATTCCATTAAATATATTTTCAAGGAAGTTCATTTAGCTGGAGGAATCCGATTTCAAATAATACTACTGTCGACGCTCACTATATGAAAAGCCTTTTAATTACCGCTTCTTGGGTGCACTGAGACACTGAATAGTCGATACAGAAGGTCGGCTTCATACAAGCGAAAACAGGTGCTCGCACAGCCACATCACATCTGAAACATAAACAAATGAATCAGAAAACGTACCTGGGGATGCCATTTTGCAGTTACAAATTGAGTGCTTCGATTTCATTATTTGATTACACCCGAAATTCTAATTTTAAATCACCTTAAAGACATTTTTAATTTTTACACTTGAAGTTAATTTTATAACCTCAATTTTCGACGATTATTTCCAATTACAATTTAATAACGTTATTCGGATTTCGGTTAAAATAAGGAAACCGGCATGTCCTAGAGCCAAAAAATCGAATACATGAATACGTGACATCCAGCACTAGGCCCGCGTGGTGGATTATGGCCCACTCTCACTCTCAGAGAAGAG
This sequence comes from Tiliacea aurago, assembly GCA_948098905.1. NCBI lineage: Eukaryota > Metazoa > Arthropoda > Insecta > Lepidoptera > Noctuidae > Tiliacea > Tiliacea aurago. The sequence continues at coordinate 17,681,068 of OX402586.1, read as the reverse complement.
GCCTGTGTCCCAGCAGTGGGAACATTATAGGCTAATTATGCTAATGTTATACGAACAATATTTTTTTGAAAAAGTGGTGAGATATAAAGTTGAAACCTTCTAGATACAGATTAATGTGTTAATTGTTGCCTTTAGTAAATGATTGGGTAAGAATTTAACTTCAACAGGGTTTGTTTACGCCGTCATCAGATACTTTTGGAACAGACCATAGTCGCGATCGAAAGGCAGTCGCGCCCGTAATGGCACTTGTATTCGCTGTACCTTCGTGACGTGTGTCTATACAGCATGTGTGTGTGCAACTTAACTCACACACTGACTTATTACTTATTATTTTTTTTAGGAAAACGTATACTTTTACAATAATATGTGTCAGTATGTGAGCACCATGTATTTATTACATTATTAATTTATCTGTCATTGCTTCATTTTTAATTATTTTTATCTATTGTGTTATAGTAATTTTGTTCTAGGTGCATGGTCTTCACATACAACTATATAATTAATGTACCTATCCTACTTCCTACTTTATTATTATTAATATTATAAACGCGAAGGTTTGTAAGTATGGATGGATGTTTGTTACTCTTTCACGTAAAAACGGCTGGACCAATTTTGATAAAATTTTGTATCGAGGTAGCTGAAACCCTGGATTAACATATAGGCTACTTTTTATCCCTATATTCCCACGGGATCGAGACTTACGCGGGTGAAACCGCGGGGCGCAGCAAGTACAAAATATTGCAAACATTTTAAAAGAGTAACGGTGGAGTTTCTCACCCATTCTTCTCCATACGAAACTACCTTTTGAAAATGGCGACTAAAATCGATTTTTTTTTGTTAATGTTGACGATCAAAAGTGCCTTAAAGTTGTTCCTATTTGAAATAAATATTTTGACTTTGACTTTTAACTGTCCCATAGAAAACTTAAATACCTACTCGGCCCAAATGTATGTGACGGCTGATTATTGTTTAGCAATTGCGATTTCGGTCCGATGGAAAAAGTTGTTCATTTTGATGGTGGTGCATGATACATGCTGTATAATTATGCGTGCATATTTGCTCCTTGTTTGGAGCTGACCTTCTGTACTTTTTGTGTCTTGTGTGCAGTGAAACCAACGCTATTAGACAACAAAGAGAATCGATTATTTCCACAAACGTGAACCATTGTTTTCGCTAATAATTAATATTTTATACGCAGTTGTGTGTGGTAATTTATCAGTCTCGATCTTTTGAAAGGAGTCGGTCATTAATTAATTATTGAATGATTTTGTGTTTGGTTTTAGAAGAAAAGAGAGTGAGTAATTGAATTATTTGCTTGTGTTTACAACACGGCTTCAGTCTTTTCAGACCGTATTTTCATACCCAAGGTCTGGGCTGGGCTCAAAAGCGCCAAGCGCCTTTGGTTTTGTACTTAAGGTTTTTTTTTCAGACAAGATGAGGTCGTCATTAAAAAAAAACAAGCGTGCCTTACAGTAAAGTCCATTTCACGAAAGAAGTCCCGCGGAAATAAGTGGAACTAATTATTATTATACGCTAAGTTAGCAACATTCCTAAAATAACCCATGCCTGCAGCGCCACGTCTGCGGGACTTCTTTCGTGAAATGGGCTTTAGTCGCATATGATGTGTAACATCTGACATCTCACCTTGGTTTAATACCAAACTGCAACTGAGCAGCGACAGAAAATACACTCAAAATTTCAAAAAGCTAAATACTGAAATATCTATTCTAATAATAAATGATTAATTAATAGTGGTTGCCCACTGGTCCAAATTCGACGCCTCCAATCTATACAACATTAGTTTCTGAAAAAGCTGTTCCCTACATTTGTGTTCACTTAAATCGACGAAATGTATGGAACAGCTGATTATTATTTCGCGATTTCAAGGTTGGTCCCGTAGAAAAAAAAAATTCAAATGATGAGTACAATGACCCCTTTTCGGGTTTAGTATAATCAAAAACTAATGTTGTATAGTACCTACTTACTAGTTCCATGAGTGCACTAATTTCATGCTATTATAAATTACTTAATGATTCCAGGCCTATGTCCAGCAGTAGACGTCTTTCGGCGGAAATGAAGAAGATGATGACTTATTCCATGCTCAAGCTGTCACTTACTGTTACACACTTCCGTCCCTTTTCACGAAATCACTCCCACAGAAAGCGGAAGGAAAGATGTGACGCGCCTGGTATAGTCGCCGGCACGTAACTTGGCAAGAATCGTTGGATGTTTTTCTCCTTTCTTTAACTTTCTTTAAACACAGACGTTTACAAATAAATTCTGGCAATAACCATAGAATAATGACAAGCAATAAAAGTGATAATTTTTTCGTTGCACTAATTGTACACGCGTAATCTTACTCGCACTACGCCAAAACCTTGCCAAGTTACGTGCCGGCGACTATACCAGCTAGTTCCTTTTTGATGTGTACAACAAAAAGGAACAAAGTCAAAAGTCAAAGTCAAATTATTTATTTCAATTAGTCACATATTTATGAGGCACTTAAGAACGTCAAAATTTACAAAAAAATTGAATTGATTCTAGTTGCCTCTTCCAAAAGGTAGTTTCGTATGGAGAAGAATGGGCAAGAAACTCCACCATTAGGTACTCTTTTAAAAAAGTTTTACAATATTTTGTTTAAGTACATATAATGAATACATGATTGTGAAGACAATGCACCTAGAAAAAAATTACTACAATAGGTAAAAATAATTAAAAATGAAGCAATGAAAAATAACTTAATTATGAAGATATTATAATATAGAAGATTTACAAACTATTAACCACAAAAGTATAAATGATCTACTTAAATTAAATTTAAAAAAAAACTACAAAGACTTGTGCCAACTCCAGGGTAGGGTGTTAAAGGCGTTGGCGATATCTAGAGACACCGCCAAAATTACCTCACCCTGGGCTTTGCTTCTTACGCGCATGATAGCATCCACGGTGGAGCGCCCCCAGCGCAAAACTATACTGGTTATCCGTCAATTAGTCTGAACCTAAGCCGGTCAAACAACTTTTATTAACTAAGCAATCGCTCTAGGGTAGGTATTCTAAAACAATCACAATTAAACAGCACACTTTAACGATCTACGTTTCTTACTACTTGAAAGAATTTTGGGTTTTAAGGTTTTGCCAAACTATAACTTATACATAATTATACCTAAGTAAAGTTATATTGTTATGATATTTTGTAACTTTACCTCGACAACAATGACAGTCTGTAATTCTCTCTCTTATACAGGATGACAAGGACATCTAACCTGCCGACAAACTGTCACGCAGTTTGGCAGGTTTATAAAATGTGTACAAGTGTTTGGTCCAAAATAAATGTATTTTTATTTTTTTTTATTTAGCGCGCAACCTGTTGCCATGGATTCAGTACATTATGATTTTGGACACCCCTACGTAAAAAAAATTCGTCGATTATTTAAAAAATATGCTTTTCCTAGGTCTAGAACTCTAGAATCACGACTTGAATTAATGGTTATATTATAGTTTGCGCGTCGATTTCCCTGCCACCCTGCATCATCATCATCATTACAGCCAAAAGACGTCCACTGCTGGACATAGGCCTCCCCCAAAGGGGGGGTTTGCCATAATCGCCACGCTTGGCAGGCGGGTTGGCGATCGCAGAATGGTGTTAAAATGCATAGATAACGCTGCTGCCCATTCCCTTCCTTCCGTAAGTCCCTTAGTCGCCTTTTACGGCACCCATTGCACGGGAAGAAATGGGGTGGTGCCATTCTACGTCCGGCACCACGCAGACAACACCACCCTGCATAATGAGTATAAAATCGATATCTGCGATAGATATTCGGAGAAAATCTATATCCACTCCATTCGTGAAGGCTAAATAAAAGTCCAAAATTTTCCCGAAACAGATTATATAAAATAGATACGAAATTGTGAAGCCGGATTTAATTTACCAACATACTCGTATCACGGAACCTTTTAAAAATCGAATCAAAATTGACATTTGCATTTGGCACTCTCAAGAATGAAGAAAGTTCGATAACTACATACAGCCCTTTTAACGGTTCTTCATCAACAAAAGGCCAACTTTTAAAAAACTCATAACAAAATTAATGAAAACTTTCCGCTTAATTGGTATCGCGATACGAAATACGGAAGCGATAACGATATTCTGAATTCACTTCGATATCTTTGGGTATTAATCTACATTTTTAAGGCAAAAAGTGAATTTGGATTGGGCAGGCTAAAGGCGAAAACTTTAACCGTATCGCAACCGTTGATTATGCAAATTGCTGGCATTAGCAAGAATTCAATTTCTGAAAATTATGACTTAATGCCATACAACGGTTTGGCTATTGACCCGTAATAATATGGTGTAACATTCTTTATGATTATTATGTGGAACACGTAAAGGTTATGAGCTTCTGTTTCAGTGTTGGCTAGTTTTAAGGTTGATACAGTCGCTAATATCGTCCTTAAAAAACCAGCCAACTCATACTTATAGTAGCAACAATAAAAGCGGTCGTTGACCCTAAAACAATCATAAAATCTTTTTCATTTTTATGTTTTGGTGTTTAGACATCGATACCCATCACATCTGGAGAGTTTCGCTGTATAATTACGTTCTCAGTCAAAACTCAATCAAATGTATCCAATAGTTAAACACCAGTATAGCTCTATTAGCTAAAGTCAAATTATTAATTCACTGAAGTAATCTGGCTTATTACAATCATGGTTACTTTGTGTAGTTTATTTTATTTATTTATTTTATAAATTACAAGTTCTTTACATTCAAATAAAGCACACAATTAGACCTCTGGGGTCTGTCTTAACATGCTATGACCTGAGACTTGATCAATGCGCTTTAACAGTTAAGTTATAATCGAGTTGATGTAATGTTCTTTCAGCTTATGCTTTAATAAAATGATTATATTTTTTGTATTATTGTATTCTAGACTTTTACACTTATTATTATACATTTATTTTACACTTATTTATATCAGTGTAAAATAGACAATAATAAATCGATTAAACTGAACGATCACCATTACAATAAATATTACACATTTAGCTCAGATTACTCCAGTGAATTAATAATTCGACTTTGATCAAATATTGGCAAAACCCATGGTCGGCCCATCACTGCTATTTAAATTTCAATGTTACGATTTAATTGATAGTTCCAAAATACTCTTATGCATTAGTGTTGCCAGTGTTTTCATTTATTGTCGTAGGTATTATTTCTCCACATTGTATAGGAAACTCAAGTAAAACGTCCAGTTTGCGTCGTGCGATACTAGAAAGCGGGCAGCACTTGAGTTCGGATTAAGATTTAACACTTCAGAATGTTACCCGTGGCGCTTGCACAAAAGATCTTGAACTACCCGCCTACGATTGTTTTAAGATATCGCCTTTGTATAGAAGAAACTTGAACTGTTTTGTTATTTAATTTTGAAGGAATTTTGTTGGTGCTATGCTATTCAAAATGTAATAGGCTTGACTAATATATTATGTAGTTTGCTTAAGGATACAATACGTTAATTATATTTTTCATGACATAATTATTATTTCCTCTATGTTATTCATTGTAATTACTAGGTATTTGACTGAACTCAAACACGAAGTATCATTAATACAATTCAAACAAAATCAAAAAATAGGTTATTAACAAAATACCGTTATTTTCTATTTACAATAGAAATGAAAAGAAACGCCTGGATTATTCTATGAAAAACTGAACCATATATTTTAACAACTCGTAATTACTAGTATTACGAGCTTTTTCAGTACTGAAAATTCCAAATTACTAGTATTACACGTAACGTTTCACCTTGAAAAAGCAATTTACGAAAGAACGGTATTACGGAGGCGCTCGATAATTATACATTCGACTTATCTGCCCCACAAAGTTTAGGTTCCTCGTCATTTCTAAGACTCAAAAGCTTAACCGTTCGTTTCATTCATATCCGTTCACCCCGAACAGACCGAACGTGTAATTGAGACATTCTATTCAGAAAATTTGCTCATAAACTACATTTTGTCGATGAGCCATTCAGGGATTCTCTTTGTTTACATTGCCTGTGGCGAACAACTAGGAAACTCAGTACTTTGGTGGAAAATTGATAAGAATAAGACGGTACTGCGGAAATCTTAACTACGGATCGTATTCATGAGCTTGTTGTTATAATATTGCAGTCTCTGGAATTTGCATTTTGGCTGCTTCTGCTGGCGTCCGTTTTGATCAACTCCAAGTATTTTCGCAGACGAATTTTTAGCTTTTTTGTTGATGTTAAGTATCGTCTCCGTTCCGCCGTTAAGCGCTGATATATTGTAAAAATATTTGTATTTTCCTCCCTTTTTCATGGTCACGGCTTCCGAGAGGATTTATTTTTTGCGTATATGCCATCGAATTCCTTCATTTCTGAATTATGCGCAATCATTTTATAAAAAATACATACACAGTTTTACTATACCAAGCAAAAATATAAACTTTCCCGCGTATATGTACCGGCTCAAAGCCTACACAGTTAAATATATGCTAAAAGTCTTGTCGATAAAGTTGATGACGAAGCTGAAGATCCCATGATTGTTTGTTATTCATTTTCATACCGATTGGCACCGGTTTCGTTATAATGCAATTACAAGCTGTCAAAGTCAAATTGTTTATTTCAAATAGGCACTTATAAGGCACTTTTGAACGTCAATATTTACAAAAAAAATAGAATTGATTCTAGTCGCCCCTTCCAAAATGTAGTTTCGTATGGAGAAGAATGGGCAAGAAACTCCACCGGTACTCTTTTAAAATCTTGTACAATATTTTTATGGGTACATTAATTATATAATTATATGTGAAGACGATGCACCTAGAATAAAATTACTATACCGCAATAGGTAATAAAAAGAGTTAAGAATGAAGCAATGACAGATAAATTAATTATGTGATAGAACATGGTGCTCACATATTTACAAAAATTGTAAAAAATATATACGATTTCCTAAAAAATAACAATAATATCAGTGTGAGTTAAGGTCATCACAGAGTTTAAAATAAATGTCACAAAAATAATAAATTATACATTTAAAATAGCAACCTGTTTGATTTTGTCTAGACTCTAGATTGTCCTATGGAGCAGGACCAGCATGTTTCCAAGCATTCTTATCTTGTATATAATCCTCTAATTTGTAATATGCTTGTTTACAAAGTGTTCATTTAATATGAGTTTTAAATTTTCTTTCATTTAGTTGCAATATATCACAAGGCTGATAAGGGTGAGAGAAAAAACATGGAATGTATTAATCGTTTAACATACCTACTCGTGCGAAATGATAATGATTTATACCTACTTGTAAAATCAAATTATTTTATTTCACATAAACCTACAAGGGCACGTAGGAAACGTCAGAAGCTAGGGGCATGGTTCCAATTGTTCGTTCCCTATGGAGAAGAGCCGGCAAGAAACTCCACAGTTACTCTTATAAAAAAATAATTGGCTTTTACAATGTTTTTAAATCACAGTGTTAATGGGAGGACAGTGTAGGTCTGTCAACTAGTACTAGGTAGGTACCTACTTAACAAAATAGAAAATGGTGTACAAATCTACAGTCTATTATGCCTACAACATTCTCACATTCAAAAAAATACAAAAAAAAATATACAAGGATAAATAAAATAATAAAAACCTATTTAAACCAAATGACTTGATTGCCATTACAACTGTAACAAATCTGAATTAATATCCTGTCCACAAAACCCACTAATAAATAGTTAAAATTAGAATTGTAGGTATACATAAATTAAAAGTTATAGGAAGTCTGTAAAAATATAAAATAAATTAAAAATACGCATCGTAATTTGGGAGCTAATAGACATTTCATAGTTATGCCGTTAATTAGTTACCAGGGAAGCCACATGTGCAGAAGGAATTATTGCCAAACTTCCTAGTATTTAACATAGTCTTTAATCTTATAATATACTATTTTGGACACTTGTGGGTTTTGAATTTCCCATCGCTAAGTTTTATAACACCATCCTATTTCTTCCCGATTTATTCCAGAAATCCCCACCGACAAATCCCCACTAGTGGGGATTGTTATTTTTTTTCCAGAAAACCCCACTGGTTAAATAAATTCCGCCTAGTGGGGATTTTTGGAAAAATAAAAACAGATTAACAGGTCATGCTCCGACGCTTCATGTCAAACTCAAACTCAAAGCATTTATTTCAAATAAAGAATTACAGGCACTTTAGAATTGTCAAGGGGTCGGTCAGTCAAAAAGATGAAGCTAGTTGCCCATTCCAAAGCGTTCTAGGTTCCTATGGAGAAGAACGGGTACGAAACTGCACGGACAGTCTTTCAAATTAAAATATTGTTCAAAGTGTTGGTTACATCATTCATGTTGAAATTATACATGTGAGAACAATGTAGAAAGACGTGCACGTTAAAAATGTCCGTAATAAAAAGATAAATACAGAAAAAAAACAATTAAAATAAGTTAAAATAAGCCTCTAAGCATCTAAGAAATGACCAGTCCCCCACTGACGGCACCCGTTCACGAACGTGACGCATGGATCAGCACCATTCAGCTCAATCATTTTGACACACACGCCACCATCAGCAAGACATTTGAGGGAGCATGACACACTCAGCCGCCAGGGCACATTCAAGTCAATGTAAAGCCATGTAAACTGGGACATGGGCCTGATGATGGGATGATGAAAAGCTTATGGATTTATTGCTCGTTGTTCTTGTGTTATACATGTATATAGCACATCCTTACGCATTACTGCGTAGCGTGCTATAGAAATTAAGACCATTCTCAATTGAGTTTCGTTTCAATGCAAACAATTTATAACGAAAGTTGATTATAATATTGACATAATTAATTACTTATCTAATTAAACGTAGGTATTGATTAACGCATTTTTTGTTTAATAATTTAGAAACAATAACAGCTGGTGGGGCTTGTTACTTATTTTTCCAAAAATCCCCACTAGGCTGAGTTTATTTCACCAGTGGGGATTTCTGGAAAAGAAGATAACAATCCCCACCAGTGGGGATTTATCGGTGGGGATTTCTGGAATAAATCTTCTTCCCGAGGGTGTCGTAAAAGGCGACTAAAGGACTTACTAGAGAATGGGCAGCAGCGTTCTCTATGCATTTTATCACCATACTGTGATCGCCAACCCGCCTGCCAAGCGTGGCGATTATGGCAAACCTCCCCTTGGCCCTGGCCTATGTCCAGCAGTGGACTTGTTTCGGCTGAAATGAAGTTCTGTAACCGATTTTGCCAACTTGTTATAAAAGCGGATACTGTTTATAAGAAATGACTTGCTAATTTTAGTTAATCCCAAGGATAACCTTTGGATAATATAATAAATAATATTAAAATAGTATTGAATCAAGAGAAACTAGAATTCGTCGATAAAACTGTTTCCCGTGGGATCACGCTCGACTCTAGGCTTCAATGGGGTCCTCATTTAACATCTCTTGCAGGACGGCTAACTTCAGCAGCATATGCTGACAGAAAAATCCGTCAATTTACTGATGTAGATACCGCGAGGCTAGTCTATTTTAGTTACTTTCATAGTATCATGTCTTACGGCATTTTACTTTGGGGACGGGCTGCAGACATCGAGTCTATTTTTATTCTGCAGAAAAGAGCCATCAGAGCCATATATAATCTCCGCAGGCGCGATTCTCCTAGGGAACTGTTTAAGGATATTAACATCATGACGGTGCCTTGTCAATATATCTATGAAAACATCATGTACGTAAGAAAAAATTTACATCTTTTTAGTAAAAGAGGCGAAAGACATAATTATAGTACTAGAAGTAGGGATCTATTAGCTCAACCAGGTTTCAGACTGGCAAAAGTAGACTCATCTTTCATGGGGTACTGTTTAAAATGTTATGATAAAATCCCTCCCCTCATACTTCAACTGAATGAGACGAAATTCAAATCTTGTATAAAACGCACACTATGCAAGCAGGCATATTATAGGTTGGGGGATTACATCGCTGATAGAAATGCTTGGCTCAATGCTGGTCCAGCTCCACAACCACAAGTAATTTATTAACATTTGAAAATACTGTTGGAGCTGATGAAGATTGGAAGACTATCTTTTCATTGTATAAACTCGAATCTCCTTTGTATTATATAATTGCATATCACAGGTGTGATTACTATGTACAATAAAGCTACCATTTACCGGGTAATTATGTCTTTCATTGACTTAAATGTGCCCTGGCGGCTGAGAGTATGTCATGCTCACTCAGATGTCTCGCTGATGGTGGCGTGTGTGTTGGATCATTTAGCTCCCTTCAAAATGGTTGAGCTGAATGGTGCTGATCCATGCGTCATGTTCGTGAACGGGCGCTGTCAGTTGGGACTGGTCATCTCTTAGCTGCCACGGCTTATTTTTAATTATTTTAGTTTTTAATTGTTATCTTTTTATCACGGACGCTTTTGACGTATTGCATCGTTCTCACATGTTTAACTTCAATATGAATGATGAAACCAATATTTTGTATCAATATTTTAATTTAAAAGAGTGTCCGTGGAGTTTCTTGCCCGTTCTTCTCCATAGGAACCTACTATTTGGAATGGGCATTTAGGTTCATATTTGTAATTGACCGACTTCTTGACAATTCAAAAGTGCCTGTCAATGGTTTAATTGAAATAAATGCTTTGAGTTTGAGTTTAAAGATTATTTTATTATTAGATATATAGATTTCCATAATATAATATATACACGTAGTAAATTAAATTATGATAACACAATTTAATTTACTACGTGTATATACTATATTATGGAAATCGCTTCTTATTTTGAAAAGTCCTGTTTTTGCGAACATAAAAAATAATTTCTAAGATATAAAGGGAAGGCAGAGTTAGTATATCAGTTTATTTGAATGTGTTTCTCAGGGACTCACGAGGACTTATTTTATAGATCGCGTGGATTGCCCTCTTTTGTTAAATGAAAATTGAATCTACGTTAGGTTCCGATCCCCACAGCAGATCGTCATAAAACAAGAAAAAAAATCAAAGTATACTAACCAAGCAGTGGCTATATCAGTCAACTGCCTTATTTTTCTTACTGCATACAGCTACGTACGTTTATCTTTCTTCCTTGTTGTTTGTTCTAAAGTTTCCCTCTTACTTTCTCTGTGGGAAGGGTTGATCATCATCATCTACTTAACTGTTTAAAAATCTGTCACAATCGTGTAATACTTTTATAGGTCTGATTTTTACAGTTTGGTCATTTATATACTCGTCAGTTTTCAAATTCTTCCCTTCATTTTCTCAAAATACCATTTCAGACACAAATCTATATGGTCCTCACGTGATCTGACCAACTTTATGTCTGGATTTTAAAATTGACCGTGCCGTGTTTGTTTCGGCCTTTCTTCTCAGAGTAGTCGGATACGAAACGTGTAAAAGTGTTTGTACAAACCTGTTTACAGAAATAAAATCATTTATCAAGTCAGAACATATAAAACCTGTTGAAGATAAGGCACTCAGCAGACTATTGAAAAGAAAACTATATTTAATTACTTGACAAGAAAGATCAATATAGCATACAATTTGCCAATATCGAGATGACATCAACCTAAAAACTTTTTAATGTTTCGGTCATTGTATGACAAATGTATATATATATATATTTTTTTTATTTAATGGTCAGAGTCTGTCAATGACACATTTTTAATTCGGTCTGACATGTAAAGATGTCTGAACATATCAGTACCAAAGAAAACTACAATATTTTAAAACAGAAAGAGATCTAATTCCTTTAATAATACCAGCACATACAAACCATACATAAATTACATACAGGACCACATAATGCAATACCTTATTACCTCGAAAGCTAAAAATCTCCCCTTACAACACCGTAACAAAAAAAGCGAGCTCCAATTTAAAAGCATCGGATAAGACGGAGGCAATCTCATTTCCCATCGAACTAAGGCGGGCATAAATCACTATATTCAATAGGTTTTAATATAAGTTCGCAAATGAACATGAAAAGTAATGCTCTTTTGTAGCTGGGAGCTTGATTAGATGCGGCTGTCTTGCATTCGGATAGTTTAGATTTGCATATTCGTATTGGAGAAATCTGGTTGTGAAAAATGTTTGATGGCAATGTTGTTGAGAATAGTTAAGCAGCAAATGAAAAAGAATATAAAGAAATAAGGAAAACATATTTTTTTTGTAGTTGTCTGGCTTAATTTTGATTAGCAATTAGGAGTAGGCAAGAACATAATTCTCGTAAAGTTCGATAAAAGTCGTAGATAAACAAATAAATACATCGTTCCAAGTTTAGTATAGTCGTACTCATTTCATTATTTGGATACGCAAACAATAAAACCTATTCAGCTCTTGAAAATATAATAAAATATTCCAAGGACTCAAAATAATGACGATCCACGTGCCGAGAGGGATCATCAAACTATCTCAAAATTCATCCGTCTCTATACAACTAACAACAATAACAAAATATTTCAGATACTTCATAAAAGGGTCCTAGAGCACGCTCCAAATATTTTGAAGAATAATACCATCGGAACACCAAACACATGTCCATCCCAGGATAATAACGAAGCATTTACAAAAGCATATATTCAAACTATAGCTGTCTCACTCAAGCACATTGCTAGATATGAGGGCATTATCCAGATAGCCGTATGTCCCATATTGGCGTGGGACAAAATGTGACCGTATTAACAAACTGGATTGTTCCGAGCCATGTTGGAAAACCCGTCGGCAGGAAATTCAATAGAACCCTAATTTTCCAGCCCCTACTGACGTACAATAGCCAACAATGCGGACTACTCACTATGTAGAAACGCATATCGTCACATAACAGTAATGAATTGTTACTACAGTAACGATTGTGAATGGACAGATAATCATTTTGATGAAAACGATTATCTGTATAATTATGAAGCAGTTATTTTTACACTTGATACTAATAATGTAGAAGCTGGTAATATAATTGGTAATAATAGCCAAATTAGTATCGTCATTAGAGATAATGATGTAGTTACAGTGTTTGTGGTTGGCTAATAAATTAACTGTATTGTAGTCTTTAAATTGGACTTGTCAGCAATATTTTAGATTAATTAAGGGGATAATAATGCACTTGTGGCCTCAACAAAAATGCTGAAATATTTTTCGTTAAGCCGCTAATTATAAATTAAGTAAAACAAATAATACTCTTTCAAATTGAAGTTAATATAAGTAAACTTTCGTGCAACGGAAGAAGCAGTGTTAGCAACAATATATTTTTCTCTCAACTACGTAGTAATGCAGTTATCATTAATCACTACAAAACCGATCACAAAGCACGTATTTTTTGCTTATAACCAAAACAGTGCAGAAATTTTGTATGAAATCTCATTTTTGCACTGTTTTTCAGTGCAACAATTAGATTTCATACATTTCTAAACTATTTTTATTTTATAATTAGATATAAATTTACTACAGAGGTTTAATGTCTCCCATTAATAAGTTTAATATAAAATGTTAGCATTAGATCAAAAAAATACTGACTGAAAATAAAAATCAACTTGATAAAACCGACTTGGTGAAAAACTTTGTTTTCATTAACATGAATTTTTATTTTGAGTACGTATATTTTTATCACGGTAGGTAGATTGGTAGTTGAAAGAAAAGTAGATTACGCACCTTGCTAAAGTGAGTAATTAAGCAATCGTGCTAATTTAGTGCGCTCGCATACGCTCGGGCACCAACATAACATAACTCACTTTGTGCTCGGTGCAACAATCTACTATTATCTCACAAAGTGTATAACGATAAGCTCTAGATTAAACTTAAGAGCCAAAACCATAATTTCAAGATAACATCGAAGAAGCACCGCACAATATCAACACCAAATAACTCCTAAAGTACACTTTGAGAAACACAATTTTGCCCGAAAACGCCGCAATAACGACATGTAGGGAAGCCGAGACGTGTCTTGCAAAATTTCGAGCGTCATATGTTTGTGACTCACTTTTTGCGAAGTTTCCTCCCTGCGCTGTACAAAAAAACGTGAAATATTTTTTTCCTTTGGCACTTCGGTGTCACGTTTGTACGTCATATAACTTCCATGCTCCGATATTAGCTTGAAATATCGCCGTTTTATATCAGTTCATGAACTATGGCGAAGTCTTGATCTAATTCTTTTGAAATTGGCCGTTATTTTTGAGTTAGGGGCAATTTGAAATCTTGAAAAATGGGTTTGCTTTTTTCCATGTCTTCGTAAAAAACAATTCTTCTAAATCAGAATCTTTACAATTCCTGTTATATTTTTGTTTATAGTCAGGCTTACTGCTTTAAGTAACCAATATTATATAGCCTTCAATATGGACCCCTCTAATCTTATTTATGTTTATTCAAATTGATTATAATATATACATGAACAATGCTAACAAACCTCGATTGTTAGTATTCATCCTAGCTTAAACTGCATAGCCAGCCGTACACGGCTTATCTATGATCGTAACTATTTGTGACGATTTCAAACTCGTTGGCTCAACTTAGCCTAGTCTAGCTTAAATTGAATATTTTGAATCGTTCTTGATTAAAACCAGTTATGATCACTGTCTCTTGCAAAGTAAATTCTAGTCGGTAGTAGGAAGACTTGATCCCTAAAGGATGACATTTACAGGTGGAGAGAGGACAAACGATATTTGGTGGTATTTTTTTTTACAATCCTGCGTTGTTACTAAAGCTAAAGCTAAAGCACGTGGAAACTACCACGTGCTTTAGTAACGAGTAACTTTGGCATTATTTTGATTTAAAAAAAATGCCAAAGTTACACAAGTCTTTGAACAAACACACGTTTACAAGCAACGCAAAAATAAAAATAAAAACCGTTGTATTCTGTTGTAAATTTACGAATTATTCCAACATGTCGGATACGGCCGATGTGTCAACACTACGTGATGGCGATTTCAATCACTCCGCCTCTTCTATTTTTATGTTTCGCTGCTCTCGACAAAATTCATTTTAACCCGCGCAGTGCACTCTGCCCAATTGGTGGGCCTTATCAAAATCGGGGCCGTGTCCACATATTAATCAACGGTTTTTGTGAAGATTTTTGACCGTATTGAACACAGCGGGATCCTGCGGGATGTGTGTGGGGTGAAATATGGATGTCAAAGCGTTTATTTTTGTGTCTTTTGCTGTATTTTTCGGAGCGGTCACGGTGTTTGGGTGCGGAAATACTGTTTCGATGGATGTTTCAGGGGTTATATTTAATGGATATGAAAAATATAGTTTCTCTTTTTTTCAAACGAAACTGCAAGTCTTGTGTTTTATGAACACAACAAAAATTATTTTTGGGTTTATTTATTACAAAGTTCATAAAAATGCTGTTAGAATTTCCATACTAAATAAAATGGCGTATAGCTACTAATTGGGCTCAATTAATTAAGCACCGCATGATAACGATACTTAAATAAAAAAAAAACGCCGAAATATTTCCCATAAACAATTTATTCGAATACGACGAATAATATTAAACTCCCTCCACCTAATTCAAGCCGAAAATTCTTCAAAAGAAGATGTTATAAATAGAATATTTTAGAGATCAGATACTCCTGATGACTGGTCAGTATCGATTGACATAACGTAGCCCGTGATTGATGAACTTACTCACAAATGACGAAACATGACCCTTGCACATTTCGATACTTTTATTAAAGCTATTTTTTGTGTTACTTTCGGTAATCTATCATATGCTGTAGGAAGGTTTGATGAAAATGGTATTTGTATTTATATTCATGGACATTATTATGCAATTTGCCTAAATGCTCTGAGGGCAGTATTGTAAGCAAATTGTTTTAACTCTTCTTAAATAATCATTCGAGATTTCATACTGGGAAGGTTTCAATTTAAATCAGCCATTTTACATTTTTTTTTCTTTTACTAAAATAAATATTAATACACTTAAGTACATACTTAAATATTTATAACAACAGTATAATAGTCTATCCATATATATATACGAAAAGGTCCGAAACAAAACCGAACGATCATGCTCTCACCACTTAAATTAGTTCCGGAGATAGCTAATTGACAGACGAACTGACATCACACCGATAGTCAGTTAGGCTCCGAGGTTCGTCGTATTATTTGGAAGTGATAAGTTTGTCTCAATACGTAGTGTGAATAAAAGAGCTTTAGTATAAAAAAAAGATATGCGACCGCAGAAATTAAATATCCTTTATCGCTTATTGTTGAATGAATCCAAAGAAAAGTTTGATAAGACCTAATAAATAAGGTTTAATAAAGCGACAACAAATAAGTAATCATCATCTTAGAGCCAAATTCCTATTATCTTTGAAGGAGATAGAAGACTATAAAAGGGGGACACAGATTCACCAACATGGTTGACAGAATCAGCAAGTTCAGAGTGATGGTGGAAGGAAGGGTTTGCTAATATGCCAAAGGCCGTTGTTTCAGATAATTTACTAGAAATGAATAGTCGACATCGGTTTTGCTTGCCATATTCAAAAATAGAATAGAATAGAACAACGATTTAAAAGGTAGTTGGGATAGACAGGATGTTAAAAGTGACAGATCGACTGATGTGACGGAACTTGGGAGCGGCTTATATGCAGCAGTGAATAGGTTCTCCAGGGAACGGATGTAATGTTACTCAAGCCACAAAATAATAAAGCTATAGACTGTACAGTTAATTTCCAAAACATAACTCAATTCACGAAAACCAAACAAAGCTCAAAATATATTTGACTTCATAATAACATTCCTGATTGCCTTTGGTTACAATAACAAGGCAATTCATCAAGATGATAATAATGATAGAAAAGTTTAAGCATTAATCCGATATCCTGTAATTGTTGTTTTTGAAGGATCAACTTGGCATAATAATGATCAAAAGCCAGTGTTTTACACAATTTCTTGAACAGATGGGTCGTTTGTTTTAATAATACTCGTATTATTAATGTTTTTAGTAGCCAAGAAAAGCTTGAGATAAGCTTTGAATGGATGGAAAGTTTTAGTATTCACGAGTCAAAAAAATGAATGTGTTTGTTTAAATTGTTTAATATTATCCATAGGTCGCTGGTTCATATCCGACTCGAAGGACCATTTTTATGTGGCGGACACTGGTTATAAAACCACATAAATAAAAACTTTAAAGTGGACTGTATTTAAATAGAAATATGCACAAGGTACATTAATAGAAATTAGAAATAGTTATAGGTGTTACACTGGCAGATTGCGAATGAAGACTGACTTTTGACATATGTTCGTTCACTTGAACGGAATGAGTGAATTATTATGTATGCTTCATACAATTATGGTAACATATGTAAGTTAAATTACTTAAATACATACATTGTTTTATTCGTGGATTTTAACTTAGTAGCATAATTATAGAGGTAGGAACAGGGTCTAGTTCACTCATCCCCCATAGAAAAGGGAGGATCCTCCGACCAGACGGGTGTTGTGTCTGGTGGGCAACTGCCCGATGGTTTATATCGGGATGTTGTTTAAAGGCTTCTACATACTGGCGTGACACAACGGCCCCGCGTGTCGCGCGATGAGCGGTGCCTTTGTGTCGCATCGCGTGTTGCGCTGGTCTGTAGAAGCCTTGAATGTGTTTTTTTTTTTTATATGAGATTGAGCTTATCGTAATTATCCTATTGATATCACCCCTTAAACCTATTTCTTAAGTGTCAATGACTTATGTGCTTCCAACCTCTTAAAATTGTGTACGAAAATCTCCAACTTCGAAATTCATAAAAAACAAATTTAAGTATTTGCAATCGACTAGGGTAATCCAATCCCACAAAAGTTGAAGGTTTTACCGAACTAAACATCCCACTTAACAGAACTGCAGGCTGCTTACGAAACAAAGCACCAACTTATTGGTCAAAATACTAAACAGCCATTGAACCCGAGTGGGTGAATTTTATTCAACCAATTTCACGACATTTGTTAAAAAAAAAAAACAAAACAATAGAAGACAAAACTAATAATTATAAAGATTAACTTAGAAAAAAGCTTGTGCTTTAATTCAAAAATATTGTTTTACTTATTGATTACAACGTATTTAATTTCAAAGACACTTAGCGTGACAGAAAACTATTTAAATGTCCGACACAACTCGCTCATTCACTAATACTAAAGCAAACAATTCACCCTAACGACTAGCAGTACATAGAAAACTATCAAAATGTACGACACAACTCGCTTGCATTCACTAATACTAAAGCAAACAATTCACCCTAACGACTAGCAGTACATAGAAAACTATCAAAATGTACGACACAACTCGCTCGCATTCACTAATACTAAAGCAAACAATTCACCCTAACGACTAGCAGTACATAGGAAACTATCAAAATGTACGACACAACTCGCTTGCATTCACTAATACTAAAGCAAACAATTCACCCTAACGACTAGCAGTACATAGAAAACTATCAAAATGTACGACACAACTCGCTTGCATTCACTAATACTAAAGCAAACAATTCACCCTAACGACTAGCAGTACATAGAAAACTATCAAAATGTACGACACAACTCACTTGCATTCACTAATACTAACGCAAACAATTCACCCTAACCACTAGCAGTACATAGAAAACTATCAAAATGTACGACACAACTCGCTTGCATTCACTAATACTAAAGCAAACAATTCACCCTAACGACTAGCAGTACATAGAAAACTATCAAAATGTACGACACAACTCGCTTGCATTCACTAATACTAAAGCAAACAATTCACCCTAACGACTAGCTGTACATAGAAAACTATCAAAATGTACGACACAACTCGCTTGCATTCACTAATACTAAAGCAAACAATTCACCCCAACGACTAGCAGTACATAGAAAACTATCAAAATGTACGACACAACTCGCTTGCATTCACTAATACTAAAGCAAACAATTCACCCTAACGATTAGCAGTACATTAACGACACCCCAACAATGCTTACTCTTAATCTCAATTACCTTTTACTGCACAACACAAACTACAATGCCTACCTGGACTACCAGTGGCTGTTAATATGGCACACAGTGTTTTAGAAAAAGTTCCTACTTTCTGTTAAAATAATAATAATATCAGCCTATTATTGTCCCACTGCAGGGTTAAAGGCCTCTTCTTATACAGAGAAGGCGTGAACATTGATCACAAAGAGAAAAGGCAAATGATCCTAATAGGCTTGAAATAAACAATAAAAAAGGCCAAAAAAAAAACCAGCTGTTCCCTACATTTATGTTCGAATAATTCGTTAAAATGTAGGGAACAGCTGATTTTTCTCCCGCGATTTCAGTTTTGGTCCCATAGTAAAAATTGTTCATAATGATGAGTACAATGACCCCTTAAGAGGTTATTGACGTTTTAAAAATAACCCTGTATATAACTGATGAAATAAGGGGAACCTACTATCATCATTGCCTACCCATTCGGAGAATACAGGCACGATATTATGTATGTAAGATCTCATGTGAATCAACAAAATGAAATCACAGGACCCACAACAATACTTACTCTTAATCTCAATTACCTTTTACTGCACAACACAAACTATAATGCTTACCTGGACTACCAGTGGCTGTTAATATGGCACACAGTGTTTTAGAAAAAGTTCCTACTTTCTGTTAAAATAATAATAATATCAGCCTATTATTGTCCCACTGCAAGGTTAAAGGCCTCTTCTTATACAGAGAAGGCGTGAACATTGATCACAATGAGAAAAGGCAAATGATCTAAATAGGCTTGTCTTAAACAATAAAAAAGGCCAAACCTATATTGTTTGTGGTAGCAGAAAAAGTATATTATGTTATTCTTGAACATATTTTGTCAGAACTTGTTACCAAAATACGTTTAGAAAAAAAAATCTCGATACATATTAACGGTAAACTAACCTTTTACTTTGAGTTCCAATCCATAATATCTGTACTAAATATCAACGTACGGTTGGTATTTAATTAATAACAAGAACGTCTTATTTGAATGCAGGACTTAGTTGTTTTTTATTTTCGATTACTTAACGCATTTTTGAGTAAATAGATAATTGCTTCATTTTTTGCAATAAATTACAAGCGTTGTGTCGTCGCGCTTCTCTTTCTTTTGTATGCAGTCTGACCGTGCCCGCGGTTTAGCTGTTGTCAGCGTCTAAGTCCAACTTTTTCGAAGACTCTCTTATCTCATTCAGCCACCTCTTTATAGCGTCGTCTCTGTCACTCATACGTGTTTTACAAAATTGTTTTGACGATTTCATGTGCATGACCTATTAGTCTAGTGGCTGCAAGGGGGACTACTGAACGTGGTCCTGGTTTCGATTCCCAGGTCGGGCAAAATCTTATTAAGTTTTTCCGACAGAAATGTTACAGTAGCAGCCCGGAGTTTGGGGTCGTGAACAGTTACTGATAATAGACGCCACCTTTTACTTGAGACTTATATTATACAACCTGTTTTTTTTTATATCCCATAACTCTAGGATTATATTCTGTAGGTAAAAATAATACTAGAACTCCTAGAATAGGTGGTCCAAAAATACATCGTTTCGGAGATATCATCAATCATAATTAAATTAGGTCAAAAATTGTCACCAGTATGACGAATCTTTACTTTTGCGAGGTTGCCAAACTTCGCAGTAGTGTAGTAAAATAAATAGTAAAATAAAATATGTAGGTATGTTGGTATCGGGGCTTCCCGGCGGCAGCTAGTGAAGGGAAAGCTACCTTGTCGACGTTGTCATATTTCACGTAAGGGTGTTTTACATTAATAATCGTGACTTTGCCGAATTATTTTGTATGAAAAATGAAAAAAAAAATAACGAAGGATTGGAACATAACTCATATGCCAGTTGATTCTTTGATATGGCCTCAATCATACCCTAGAGTTATGGGATATCAAAAAAAACACGTTGTATATACACACATTAATACATACATAAACTCACGCCTTCTTCCCATGGGGGTAGGCAGAAACTATAGAACGCCACTTGCTACGCTCCTTACATACTGCTTTTGCTTCGCCTACGTTCATACATCTGGTAATACACGCACGCCGTATGCCGCTTATACAGGGTTATTTTTAAAACGTCAATAACCTCTTAAGGGGTCATTGTCCTCATCATTATGAACAACTTTTACTATGGGACCAAAACTGAAATCGCGAAAAAAAAACCAGCTATTCCCTACATTTATGTTCGAATAATTCGTTAAAATGTAGGGAACAGCTGATTTTTTTTCCGCGATTTCAGTTTTGGTCCCATAGTAAAAGTTGTTCATAATGATAAGTACAATGACCCCTTAAGAGGTTATTGACGTTTTAAAAATAATCCTGTATATAACTGATGAAATAAGGGGAACCTACTATCATCATTGCCTACCCATTCGGAGAATACAGGCATGATATTATATATGTAAGATCTCATGTGAATCAACAAAATGAAATCACAGGACCCACAACATTTGGATTAAGCGTACCCATTGTAGCGAGGCGATAAATTTTTCTATTCTGTTCTGCTAAGCTGGAGTATCGCAATGTTTTACACCGACGACCACTTTGTGGGGTTAACTCCTGCTCTCGTATTGTTTTGAGATCGCTCCTCCTTTTTTTTTCAACCCCACCACGTCCGCTGAAAAGGCTTTCGCTTACAATTTAATGCTGTTAAGTCCGACGTT
This sequence comes from Tiliacea aurago, assembly GCA_948098905.1. Classification (NCBI taxonomy): domain Eukaryota; kingdom Metazoa; phylum Arthropoda; class Insecta; order Lepidoptera; family Noctuidae; genus Tiliacea; species Tiliacea aurago. The sequence goes on along the minus strand of OX402586.1, from coordinate 17,659,407 downwards.
CGTATACCCTGAAGCAATAAGAGTTTTAATGGCTAGTAGGTTATTATTTAGTAGTAAGTAATATTTTTATAGCTCTGTAGCTGGAAGAGCTGAAACTTGCAATATTTAGAGCTTAATATGGATGAAGGCTATTAGATTAAAAAGCATAACGTGCGGTTGAAGACCTCTAAATATCCATCATCAGTCGATGATGGATATAGAGATCCGATCTATTTTCATTAGAATATTGCAAAAAATTAACATATAAAATCGATTCCCTTTATCTCTCTGTATTTTTCCAAACCACATGACAGTAATATTGGATATTTAATCAATGCAACCACAAACAAACAAATCAGATATCCCTTTGAATTTCAAACAGCAAAATGATCTGAGCTAATGAATTAAAAACACTACGTCAGAATTAAACGATATATCTATATACCAAAGTCAATGCAGACCAGTTGATAGAATAACGACTATTATAACATGCTCCATACGATTTGAAAAGAGATTCAGGTTGGGTTATGTCACAGAGGTCTAGGTATACTGGTTGGTGATAGCGTGTTGTGAATAAACCATGAGTTGTTTTCAATTTAGCGTAAAAGCGTTCCGTCATAAAAGCTGGTCCGGTTTCATAATTAACATTTATGTTTGTGTGACAAATACATTATGGACAAGTGCATTGATAGTATATTTGTGGCTTCATTTAATCTGTGGATGCATACAGGAGTCAATACGTATATCTGCCTAAGTTCTTTTCGAAATGTACTACCACGTTTCGGTCGTATGTATGTATACATTGAAATCAGAGTGCTGACAATTACATTGAGTGTTTTTAGGGTCAACGAAACAGCGATATCTTCTACATCATTTAATACTGAGTGTCATTCAACCTTTTATTGCTATTGACAATTTAACCTTAGGAGTAAGAGTATATCGGATCAGTTGGCAAAAAACAAAAACACATAATATCGACATTTCTACTTTCAAACATTACTGTCAGATATTTGTCTTTTTTTTGCAATATGAACGGCAAAAATTGCGATATAGAAGAAAACTCGAAACATTTTAGGTCAGGTTTTTATGATGCCAAGGTGATGTCAGATATTATTGATCACAACGATGGATCACATTTATCCGAATTTAACTGAGTATTCAGATATTTATAACGCAAGTCATGTCCGATATTATTGCATTCTAAGAGGTGACGCATCTTTTTGAAGCCTGCAGTAATGCAGCATCCTATATTTTGGCGTCACTTATCTCGTCATACAGTCTAGGTGTTCTTTCGATGTCACATATTTGTGTTGCCACTTGTTTATACAATATGCCTTCCACAAAATAATGATCACATAACTATACATGAATCATAAAATCAGATATTATTGCCGTACGTGTACGTGAGGATAAACACACCCTGTTACTTTTCCCGTGTTTGAGCTCAAACATTTGTTGAATAGATATTCCAGGAATGTTCAACCATCATAATAATGATATTCCCCACTTTTAACATCACGTTTTTTCAGATCCTCATTTTTGAGTATGAATGTAAATGGCGATAAGTGTAGCGTAAGACCAAAGAAACGATGGATGGACTGTGTGAAAGATAGGGCTCGAAAGGGGTTGACTATTGAGATGACGACTAATACAGAAGTAGGGTAGAAATGTTGCGCTGACCCCAAATAAATTATGATAAGGGCAAAAAAATGATGATAATGTTTTGTCAAATCCTCATTACCTCATTTTCCCCCAAACAGATAATTTCCAAAACATTTGAATAGAGCATAACTACTCACAGAGTTCTCCTTACGCAAGCAAAAGACGTATTTCTATTCCCCGCACCATTAAGGCGGTAAAACCGCCAGAGCGGACCGTTCCACAAAATTTTAAAGCTCGATTTATATGTCCCACGAAACGTATGGCGACGATTAAACGTAGCAGTAGCGGGCGCGGACAAATGTTAAGTTATCACTTACCACCGTTCTGAGACTAAATCTTCATTGGAGGAGAGAGGTTTTCTGTAATGTCTTGATTTTCTTGGGGAAGAGATTTTCTTAAATGGCTTTGATTTTTTTTTGTGTTGTGTTTCGTAAGGACGCTGTGTATTTTAAAATGAAGGAGTTGGCGTCTAGTTGCTCTCTCTCATTTCAAATTAGTTGTAATGGGTTTATGCTTTTAAAGAGTATACGATAAAAAGTGGTGATAATTATGATGAGATTTTGACATGAAGTAATATTCAATCTCCCTTTTAATAGTACATTACTGCAGCGGCCTGCAAAAGGGGTATTTATGGACGAACGTGAAAATGTGGGCCCAGGCGAAGCCGAGGCACTCATACGTGAGTCCATCAATGCCTGGTTGCGGCCAAGGCTTGTATAGTGCTTTTCTCAAAAAATGCGCGGAAATTCAAACAAAGTAAAATATTTATAAATTCCAGATTCAATGACGAACAACGATAATTTTTTTCTCGCGCCAATGTGTTCATTTGTTTTTTTTTTCAATACAAACAGCTTTGTATTTGCATGCCAGTTCAAAATTTAAATAAAACCTTTGATAAGTTACCTCCTTGGTTGCCATGTTTCTGAGTAAAAGATCGTTCCATGTTTATTACACGATAGATCATCATAATAAGTTTACTATGTAATTTTTTTTAAATATGTAATTTAGCTGCTAAACCACGTCACATAAGGATTTTCATACAACTTTTGGTGGCCGCTGCTCGCATGTATTTGGCCAGTGCCGCAATTTCGATTTATCTCGAAGAAGGTTGTCAAATATGTTTGAGAACAACAGCTTTATTTGCAAATCAGTTCGAAATTTAAACAAAACCTTTGATAAGTTACCTCCTTGGTTGTCATGTATGAAAGTAAAAAGTTCGTTCCAGTTTTAAATTACCTACACGACAGATATGAGTTTTCATAGTATTTTATTCGGCCGCTAAACACGACAGTTATGGATTTTCATACTAACATTGCCGGCCGCTGCTCTCATGTATTTGACCAGTACAGCATTTCCGATTTATCTCGAAGAAAGTTGTCAAAATAATGCTCGAATTTCCAAGCATGTTTGAGAAAATTACATTTAATACTATTATCTTTTTCGCGTTCCTTTTTTGCCTGTCCACAAAATATCGTCATGGACAGCGTTGAAAATAATTAAGTGCATCATGACTAATTATTTTATCACAGGATGAATATAGTTCACGTTCTACGCAGAATTTCATAACTGAAGCTTGCAGTAAAAAATGCAGGAGCAGCCTTACAAAAAGTGCAAAACTTAAAACCGTTAGTAATAAAACCGAGTTCAAAAATACTAACCGCCTTAACGACCACGACTTTTATACTTTGCCTTTACTTGGAAACTGTCCATAGTTAAGGGAGGCACTAATAGAAAATTTTAAAGTTCCTATGTTAAAATCGAAGTCGGTTGTCAGCAGTGGTCGCACATCCGCTGTCTTCCAAAACTTTAGGGTCGAAAACTTGCTTCTAACAGGAAACGTTACTTTGAAATTGTGGATTTGGGTTTCAGTCGGTAATTTTGGCGAAATGTTTACGTTTAGAGGAGATTGTATTTTTAAAATGAACTCAATGTTGAAAATTGAATATTAGTAAAATAGTAGTTATTGAATGAAATCAAATGAAAGCTTGTTTACAATTTGGAATAGTTGTATGAAGTTCCGGTAGTAGGTCCTTTTTGCTTTGAATTTCCGTCCATGGCTAGAAGTGATCTTTTTAGTTTAGTGGCTGGTAGTATTGAAGCTATTTCCGAACGACACTAATGTCAACGACGAGGGCGGGCACGCGATCTCGCGCCATTGCGTTGACAGCCACTGTACTAGTGCCCACAGACTAGTTAAGGGACATAAGTTTCTAAAGTTCTATTGTTGTAACAAATCATGTACATTGCATTAAACTGCATAATCGCCAAACCGGCGCGGCGTTTCATTAAGTGGAGAGGCCCACGATAAAAGTTTAGAGGTATCAGGAACAGGGTGTAAAGTTCACTCATCCACCATAGAAAAGAGAGGATCCTCCGACCAGATGGGTGTTGTGTCTGGTGGGCAACTGCCCGCCAGTTGATGTAAGGCTCTGCTTGCGCGATGAAGGATTTTGCGTGACGTCAGTGTGACGCGTAGTTCGCATGTTGATGCCGCCACAATACAAGCAATCAGATGGGTAATGATATGGAATGATAACTATGTTTTAATTTGGTATACTTAGTAAAGTATTGCTTACCTCTAGGCCACCAATGTTGGAGTAGGTTTATTTTATTTATACTTCAACATACTTTACTAAACTGCCTCGTTGGTCTAGTGGTCGCAAGCACTAAGGGCGCCCACACAAAACCGCGATGCGATGCGATACGACGACGCCGCACGCAGGAACTACGAAGGAACGAGCCACAGATATTTGCGATGCGTTGCGAATTCGCAGTTATGTGTGAGTTCATATACTGCTGAGCTTGAATTCCTTTTTTATTGGATGGGAATCATATAACTTCTCCCGCCCTGGGTGGAGCGGGAGGGCGTGTCAGCCTTTTACTGACTAAAGCCCACCCGTGTCAGTTCAGATGCTTGTGTGCCAGGGCCATGATATCCCTTTCGGACAAACTCGCAACCCTGGCAGGCATTTGCCCTATCGGACCCCGTCAGTTAGTGCTGACATCTCTTCGAGGCGCGCGTGGAACACAACACGCCGTTGACCCGGGCCTAGGCCTTATCGGACGGCGAGCTATCCATCGCTCACCGTCCAAATGCCCGCGCCTACGGTGGCCGGGAATCAGCCTGTGACTCCTGCCGCCCGGAGCGTCTCTCGCGGCGACTAGAGGCGTGCCTCTCCCTCCCGCGTTCCACCTCCTCCTTCGCGAGCATTACTGCTTCGCAGAAGGAGGTGACGACCTCCCATGCACTCTCGCTCCGAACCATGACCTGAACCAGGGCCGGACGCGAGAGATCGCCGCCGCCGATCGCCTTCGTGAGAACACGGCGGTGCTCCACCCAAGCCGGGCAGATCTCCACCGTATGCTCCACCGTGTCGTCCGGGCGATCCACACAGTGGTGACACCCGGGCGTTTCCTCCCAGGAGCTTGAGATCTTGGGTTCGATTCCCAGATCAGGCGAAGTATTATTGAGTTTTTCAATCAGAAATTTCTCAATAGCAGCCCGGAGTCTGGATTTGTGCCCAGATGTCGGCTCGCCCCCTATTACATGGGGCTTTAAACATAATGGACAAAATGTGGGAGTACAATAGGCACACCTCTGCCCTACCCTTCGGGGATTATAGGCGTGTTGTTGCGTTACTTTTCAAAACAAATGCTTTCCAAAAAAAAATAATTGCGTAACCCGACTGCACCTCCTTCAAATGTGTCAACCATTGAAAAAGTATTTCTGGGGATCGCCCCAGAAATACTTTTTCAATTGAACCAAATAAAATATTCCTGAGTACATTAGAGTGCACAAACCACGGAAAAGTTCGAAATAGAATGAACGATTTTAGGATCAAACCCAATCGGGGCGGAACTTGGAGCTTAGCAAGTTTGTGCCGATCTCCGGCTTCCGTTGCTAAATGGCGGCCACGATTCGGTCAGAGGTGAGAGTTGCCAGCAATTTATAGCCGGGATATGTTGAGGAGTCGAAAGTAGCATGGCAACTACATTACCATCGGTTATGTTCGAAATCGGTGCACAATTTAAGAAGTCCAGGATTTTCGGGCAAATATGCATCAATAACACATATTCTGGAATTAAGAAAATGATAGAGATTTTAAGATAGACTTTATTTTTCACATAACAGTTACTCTGTTTATAACTTTATTAGTACCTAATACACCCAACATATCTAAAACTATTGTAGTACTTATCATATTTACTTATTTTCAGCCTTTCATAGCCAAATACAGCAACCCATTTTGGGACCAAACATCCTCCATCCATCCTCCATCTTTAACCTTAAATTCCGGTAAAACTGGTAAGTAAATGTTTGCACAATAAAAAGGTTTACCACAATAAAGTATAAAACGCAAAGTTGAACAAAAATATTAGACCCTTTTCAACTGAGATTAAAAGTGTTACCTCAACAGAAGTATGAAATTACATATTAATTTCATTAAAATTCCCACACAGATTTGAATTTATTTAGGTGTCGAGGTTAAAATGAAATAATAATTGTTCGGCTATTTTTGAATTAGGAGCAAATATTTAAAAATGGAACTAGAACAACTTCAAACAAATGACGCGGATGAGACATACGAGGACATAGGATACCGAACTTATTGGTCTTGTCCTTCACGAATGTCAGGAGCGTAGTACACGCAACCAGCAAGCGTGTTTGACCGATGTATAAACGTTGACGAAGAGAACAGAAAATGTACGGATAGTAGCACAAACATTAATAACTTAGAAAAAAGTCTCGAGTGTATTCTAGAACTAATATTACGAAACTGAAACGAAGTAAAAACTATCAAATGATGACTGTTTTGAAGACAGCGCATGAGAAGTAAACAAAGTTGCTTGAAGTTTTTCATACTTTAGTATGGAAGTGACAGCTGTAATCTTTTAGATTTTTTTTACTAAGTTGTTTATTTAGGTATTTTGAAACTACAGTTTCCAATTTGCTTCAAACAGTAGTTTTCAGAAAAAGTATGAAAATGATTAGATATTATTAAGATACAAACATTATTATGCATTGGTTACCCAGTAAACGAGAAGAACCAAAAAAAAACCTGAAGTTTGGCAATAGATTTAGGGGCCAATTAAATTTTCACTAACCAACTGATTTTTAAAGTGGAGTGAAACTTGTCTTACTCTATTTAGCGAAAAAAATAACCGGAACACATTTGGAGGTAGTCACATAATTTAATGAAAAGGATTTCAGAAAAAGTACCTACAGTCAGTTAATTGTTAAGCAAATAGACAGCTACTTAGCAGTTTGTTTTATAGTAACTCAGCAGGTTAATTTATATTTAAATTACCTATTAGCTAATAAATAGGCTGTAATGTAAATAAACTATCACCAACCGTGATACTTCATCAAAAGAAAAACAAAATGATAGCCTACGTCAATTTAAAAAAAATTGAGAATGTCAGTTGTGATTTGAATAATAGACTGACTATAGTGCGTTAATTATAACTTGACGCGTGACGCGATTGGTAGCACTGAATTTCGCAGTCATGTGATTGGTAGTAATGTTCTGTCAGTCACCATTTTTAACTCTATAGTATTAAAACTATGACTGCAAAATTACTTCTTGGCGGGAAAGTGAAGCGTCATGTTTAACAGTTTTGTTTTATTTTCTAAAATTAGTGTTTAGCTAAATATTAATGTGTAATAATGGTGGATTATTAACCATTAACTGTTCGTGAACGTGCATTAGTGTAAGCAAATGAAAAAAACAGTGCAACATCACTTCAAGTTCTCTCAAGAAGTCCGCGTGAGGTCTTAGGAAAGTACCACGTCTTTACTAAAACTCAAGGGAGCGGGCGGGGATATCATCTATCATGCATTGAATAGAATTCATTTCATCATTATTTAAACAAACTTTGTACTTGTTATCAAATTTTACTTGAGACTGGCTAAATGTGTAAACCGCACAAAGGCATAACAGAAAAAAAAAACAGTGCTACCAATCGCGTCAAGTTATAATAATGAACGCACAATATTTCAAATAATATCCCAAAATTTACCTCATTGATTTTGAAGAGGACGCTTCCTGTTCTTTTATTCTTTTACTCTTGCCTGCCAATACAGTCACGACTATTCAAGTAACGAACACATAAACAGAGACGTATTTCACGTCCCGGACGTCCGTCTCACTCTGTGAATGGGCTGCATTCAATGTAGGAGCATTTTTAACGTTGCCAGTTGTAAAAAGTAAAATATAAACAAAGTTGGAGTTAGATTCGAAGTTGCGCATTTTATGTTGGACGTTCTGACTTTTGTTGCGGTTTTGAAGCTAGTTTATTATAAATACTTTTTTAATAAATTTGTATGGGTGATAAATATATTAAAGTTTTTGAAGTGGAAATTTGTTTAGTGTTGAGCGATTTTTGGTAGAGGAAAAAGTAATGTGATCGCATCACCGACATGCTTACTGCGACATGCTAATGTGACGAGTTGTGCCAGACTAGCGACGCGCAGCGGCCTGTGTACATGAATACGCAAATATATATATTTCACTTCTCTCGGCAGTCCCCATGACTTCCTATTTATTTCCTCGGTTTTAATAGTCTGTTTTAGCTTTAAAACTTAGTTGGTGGCTTTAACTTGTATGCGCCACAGCCATCTATCAATATTTATAACATCGCATGGTCCATTTGCGTTTTGTTATTGAAGAAATATTCGTTAAAAACACTTTGCTTCGTATATTTGTTTGAGAACTAAACGCAAAAATACGGTAAAATTGGGCAGTAATACACACCACTAGCGAATACCCCGTTGCTATGGACAAGTCACTGTCTACGAAGAAACCCGAGTCTAGGTGTGAACTCGTGCTCGGGAAGAAGTGATTACAAGAAATGTAGACAAGCGACTTCTATTCTACAGTCGAGTAGAGATAGAAAACGCCATGCTAAGCCTGCTGAAAAGGGAAATGCTTTTATGTTTGTGGTTTTGTAATAATAAGTAATTATTTTTTCTGAGAAAAGTGAGAAAAGAATCTTGAATTTAATTAACTTCTTTCTGATCGGTATCAACTGTTAGGTACTTAGGTACTTTATTATATTGTAAAACTACTTGAAAGAAGTAAATAAATAAGGAAAGACAATTTATTCGGCTTAATTAATCACGAGAAGCGTTTCGCACTCAATTTAATCAAAACAAAGTGTACCAATTTAAGCAACAAAGAAAACAAAAACCACCTTGAAACAAAATTTCCCGAAAAAAAAAACAAAAGCCATTTTCTACTTCATAATTTAAAAATAGAACATTCTTATTTCATAACACATCCATCAGGAAAAAAACAACTGAAAATTTGAAAAAGAATACTGTTTCCAAGGAAAACAGATACTGACCTATCGTGATTAAGGCCTGTCTTTATAGAACATTACTCAGTACTCAAGCATTAAAACATAAAATAAAAAGCCTTTATTTTCAGCTACCCTAACACATAAGTAGTTTAGATGCCTGTCTTATGACACTATCACTTTATAAACCTATTATACACCTATTACTTATTTACATATATTTACAAAACTATATTTATGTAGTTGTCGCCTCTGTGGCGTAGGCCTCCCTTAAATCTTTCCACTTGTCCCTCTTACGCGCCTTCCTCATCCAGTCTGGTCCGCATTGCTGGGTGAAAATGTCTCTCCATCTCAATCTGGGTCTCCCTTTCTTCCTCTTACATTCAAGTGGTATCCATTCTGTCCTTTTTCTTCTCCATAGGTACCTACTAAGCTTTGGAATGGGCAACTAGCTTCATCTTCATGACTGACCGACCCCCTTGACAATTCAAAAGTGCCTGTAATTGGTTTATTTGAAATAAATGCTTTGAGTTTGAGTTTGAGTTTGAGTAACCCTTTTTTCCCACCTAACATTATCCAGTCTGCAAATGTGTCCAGCCCAACTCCATTTTAACGTCCTTATTCTTCTCTTTACATCTGCTATTTTTGTCCTATTCCTTATTGTCTTATTGTTTACTTTGTCCGAGATTTTCAAACCCAGTAAGCTTCTCTCCATTCTCCTCTGACATACAGCTAGCCTTTCCTCGTCTTCCTTTCTCAATGACCATGTCTGACAGCAATATGTTAGGCATGGTAGTATTGCCATTTCGAAAACTTTCTTTTTTATGTACATGTTGATATTTTTGTTTTTCATTATTTCCTTGAGACCCCAGTACTTTTTCCATGATAGAGCCTGCCACTCGAGCATTACTTAAGACTAAATTCAACCAATCCAATAGCTTGAATCTAGTCTTAAGACGCAGATATATGCCAGTGACCTTAAGTGGTTAGCTTGCGTGTTCTATACTGAGCTCACGCAACGCGTCGTACGTTCAGCCAGTAATAGGACTCGCCCATCAACGAGCGCTATCCCCAATTTGACGCATTATAAATTTATTATACACAAAACGAAAGGTATTTTAATAAAACGCGTATATTAAAAGATCAATAATTAAATTATCTTAAAATTGGTGAAGGTTTTAGAAAAATACGCTTGGTAGATTTTGCACCATTCTCAATTTTTTATCCGCGTTAGACATAACTTTACAAATTAATTTCACTATGTAATATAAACATAACCTAAAATATTCACATATTAAGTTATTGAAAAAATGCTTTAATTTATCATATATTTTTTATCAAATCATTAACACTAATCGTTTAGAAGTGATCTTCAGTATAAAATCATTAAAAGTCGGTTATCGTCGCCTTAATTAATGCTTGAGTACTGAGTAACGTTCTTTAAATACGGGCCTGTAAAAATGTCTAGACAAACCGAAATACGGTTTTCAAAGGAATACCAGACTACTAGTTACTAGGTTGCTACTAGTTTTGCTTTGTAAGTCCGTAAAACCCTTTTTGTCATTCATCGATGTTTTCCTTGCCAATAATTAATTATTAATTATGTTACAACAAATGATTTCAGTTTTCAGATGTGTCATTTTTGTGCGGCCAACTATCTATGGATGGCGAGCTACTCTGTTTTTTTATATTTATAACTTTCATTCTTTTTATAAGTAATTAAGTTTTTATTTTATAATTTAAACTGTTTGCTTTTGTTTGTAAGCTCGTACTTGCATACCCAGTTCGAGGGCTTGAGGCGCTGCATGCTGAAACACAGACTATAAACCTAGTTCGGCAGCAGATGCTAATAATTTACACATTTGTAATTGATTTACGACAAAAGATTTTAAAGATTTTTGAGCTAAGACAAATTGTGTAACAAGTTTACTCTTCTTGGTCTAATAAAAAAATATTATTATATTAAAAAAATATTATAACAAATACGACAACTTAAAGGTGACCTTTATCTGAAGAATAAAATTAGTCAACCCACGTTTTTTTTTCTTCATAACTATAATAAAAATTATAATATGACGAATGTAAAATGTGCGCTAAACGAATTAATAATAATCAATGAGTTAAATTCACCACGAATACCTACAATTTTTTTTTTTTTTTTTTTTTTTTTATCCAATTAACCTCATCATCATCATTTCAGTCGAAAGACGTCCACTGCTGGACACAGGCCGCGCTTGGCAGGCGGTTTGGCGATCGCAGTATGGTGTTAAAATGCATAGAGAACGCTACTGCCCATTCTCTAATAAGTCCCTTAGTCGCCTTTTATGACACCCACGGGAAGGTATAGGACCTACGTACTAATCTACGTACGTATTTCTGTTTTGTGCTTGTGATTGATATGATTCTTGTGATCATCATCATCATCATTCTCGTGCTCTTATCCCAATTCATCTGCGGTCGGCGCAACATGTCTCTTTAGTCGTCATCTCAGTAGTCCCCCCCCCCCCCTTTGTAGTCATATCATCTCTCACACAGTCCATCCATCGTTTCTTTGGTCTTCCCCTACTGTTATATCCATCGATATTAGAACTCAAAACGTTCCTCACTTCATTTTCCTCATTCCTCCGCATCACATGCTCATTCCATGACATCCGATTTCCGCACAACTTTTCAGATTTATCAGATTATAATGTAGATCTATTTTATTTTATAAAAATTAAACAAAATAGATTTAAGTACCTATTTTTCTATTTTTTTTTTATCTATTTTGTTTTTTTTTTTAATAAAGCAAATCTACACTATAATCTGATAAAGATAATTAATTCAAATGACATATTAAGGCTAGTAGAGACTACTAGCACAATTTCTTTGTCGCTGCCTGTCGTGCCCGCGATATCGCGCGAGTCGTACGAGCCTGCAACAGAAAATTGTTATTATGTTACTTGAATTATATAGGTATCTTTTTTTATGCACTTGTTTGTGTGACAATTAAACTTATTTTTAACACGCTTTTGTTTTTCTTTCTTTTTCTTTCTTAAGGCATCGGACATAAGTCGGGTATAACTCGACCAGTCGGTTACTCAATAAAATTTACCACCCACTGCCACTTACAAAGCTGCTACCTCGAAATAATGCATGTCATAACCCCGCCTTGATTGCAACGTTACTTCACCGAAAGACTTCCTTCGTTTATAGGAATCGGATATTCCGATCACGAAGTTCTTATGAATATCTAATAAGAATCGATAAATGCTCATTGACTATCGAGTTGTCGACACTCGATGAAGACGTCAAGGTTTCGACTCTCTTTTATCGTGAGTGCCTATTTAGGATTATGTAGACGGTTCAGTATACGTGCTTCTTTAATAAAACGTTTGATGGTTAATAGACGATAATGTATTGTTTTTTTAAATTTTCAATAGCTATATTTCAATCTGGTTGAGGCGGTTCTTTTTAGGGTTCCGTGGCCAAATGGCAAAAAACGGAACCCTTATGGATTCGTCATGTCTGTCTGTGAACCACATTAAGATTTTCACACAAAAATAGAATTTTTTTATCAAACCCATACGTGTGGGTTATCTATGGATAGGTCTTCATAAATTATATTGAGGTTTCTAATATCATTCTTTTCTAAACTGAATAGATTGCGCGAGAGACACTTCCAAAGTGGTAAAATGTGTGTGTAACTTCTAAAATAAGAGAATCCCACCAAAAACATTTCATGTAAAATGTTGCCAAGACGACTACATAAGGTTTGCCCTGTGAAAAAGATATCAGATCTCATGTGGCGTGTCAGACTTTTACTGACTAAAACCCACCCGTATTCCTTCGTTTGCCTGTGTGCCAGGGCCACGATATCCCTTTCGGACAAACTCGCAACCCTGACAGGCATTGGCCCTATCGGACCCCGTCAGTTGGTGCTGACATCTCTTTGAGGCGTGCGTGGAATACGACGCGCCGTCGACCCGGGCCTGGTCCTTATCGGACGGTGAGCTACCCATCGCTCACCGTCCGCAGGCCCGAGCCTACGGTGGCCGGAAATTGGCTTGCGACTCCCGACGCCCGGGGCGTCTCCTGCGGCGACTAGGGGCGCGAGGGCGCGAACTTTGCCTCTCCCTCACGCGTTCTGCCTCCTCCTTCGCAAGCATTACTGCTTCGCAGAAGGAGGTGACGGCCTCCCATGCACTCTCGCTCCGAACCATGGCCTGAACCAGGGCCGGACGCGAGAGATCGCCGCCGCCGAACGCCTCCGTGAGGACACGGCGGTGCTCCGCCCAAGCTGGGCAGACCTCCACCGTGTCCTCCGGGCGATCCACACAGTGGTGACACCCGGGCGTTTCCTCCCGCTTTATCCTGAACAGGAACCTCCCGAAACAACCGTGTCCGGTGAGGACCTGCGTCAGGCGGAAGGTGTAGACGCCGTGGTGCCTCTCTAGCCACTCCTCAAAGAGGGGACTTATCGCCACAATTGTGGCGTGCCCAGCGCTGGGTTGCGAAAATCGCACTCTCCATGCCGCCATAAGATCCCGCCGGAGCTCTGTCCGCTGTGCCGTGATTTCTCGCAGCAGCGGAGTTTCACCCCGGCGTTTCGCCTCCTCGCGCCACCCCAGACGAGCGCGAGGACTTTTGCCGCCAGATCCCATGGCGAACTGTACCGACCTTAACTACACAAATTCTACATATCAGTAAAAATGTTACGAAACGTTTTTGGTGGGATTTCAGTTCTTTTTAACTGACTTCCAAAAAGGAGGAGGTTCTCAATTCGGCTGTATGTGTTTTTTATTTTTTTTGTATGTTTGTTACGCGATTACTCCGTCAATTATGAACCAATTTAGAAAATTCTTTTTTTGTTTGAAAGGGTATACTCCCGAGGTAGTTCCATTGCCACCAAATCAGAATCTGATGAGGGGATTCCATGGAAATCGAGGGAAACCCTCAAATTTTATATGCAAACCTATAGCGACTTGGGTATTTTTTACAGTAACTTGTGAATTTGCTCTCCGAAAGCACCATTTGGTGAAGTGGAACTGATGATGGAGACCACAGATGGCCACCGGAATAATAATGAGTACCTATTTAACGGGTTGCGATTAAGCAATTTATGCTCGTCACTATACATAATGGTGAGTGGCAGTACTCCTAGTTCTTACCAGGAGAACTCCTCTACAGTCAACGTCCCAGCATCGGGAAATGCAATATTTTGTAAAAGGTGATGAGCAGTTAACATTCTCACTTCCGAAATTAAAGTTATTTTTCACTTTGTAGTGTTATGTTTGGTAGTCGGTTATTATTTTTTTGTAAAAAGGTTTTTTGTAAGCAGCTACAACATTTTGAAGTCTCATACAAACTTCCACCCCCCCATTTTAAGGGACCTATCCCCTAGGGCGAAAGTTATAAGTTTATGATTTTTTTTGTTGGTTGTATACTAAACTTAGATACATACCTTTCAGCTTTCTAGCACTTCAGGAAGTAGCCAAACATTTGATGATCATCAGTGTATCAGTGAGTGTGTCAGTGACGAAATCGGTGTATTTCAGATATCAATAAAATCGAAAGTATTAAAGCTATTCAATTGAGACTTTGTATGTTTAATGAGTCTATTATTGACATCATATCCTGAAAATATGAACTATCTGGTACATCGGAAACCAACACTATGATGGTTCAAAAAAACGACGAAACACTTCGAGAAAAGGTAGGTAGTGCCCTTGCGCTTCGCTTGGCTCGTCTTGGCGGGGGCGCTACCGTGCCCCCAGATGATAAAACTAAAAAAAATATATGTTGTACACGGGTCCATATTGGCTCAACTAAAGTTCTTTACCCGAAATTGTTCTTCCTAACGATTTGTAATCCGAATGATCACTCTTCCTAAAATTTTTCATCCTAAAGTTTTCATTCATACTATTTGTAGTGCTACCGGCGATGTTCATAACACTCATGTTTCCGAAAATTGTAATTAATAATATCATTAATGTAAATATATTTAAACTCCTACTGTTTTTTATCATAACGCTTTTATCCCTAAACATACTGTTTTTTATCATAACGCTTTTATACCTAAAACTATAACTATACCTGAGATAAGTATGTCTAAAACCCCAACTGTTTAGAATGATTAAAGGTCGTTTCACTGATTTTTGTCTTAAATGAATGAAATTCAGGTCAGAGTGTCGTCTTTGGGGCACTATGAAAAAAATACTTAGAAAAATTTCGCGACCAATTTCGAGGTAGCGCTCGCCGGCCGCTGCCGCGGCACCGCTCGCTACGCTCGCTCGGCTCGCGCGTAGTTGGTCACAGTTCTAACCTAACCTATAAATATCTTTGCAGGTACACACCGCTATAAATAAAATTAAAATATGACTTTGAATAATAGTGTTAAAGATGGTTATGTTGAGAAAATATAGGATAACAAATAAAAGTATGATAGATGTTTATTGCTACTGACATTATGAAGTTGAATGCTTCGGAATTATGAACATTAGAGACAGAGTAGTTAGGAATTGTGATTTTTAGGATAAAAAATGTTAGGAAGAACATTTTCGGATTTCCAATTATCGGAATTGAAAATTTAGGTGAACTTTGGCGCACCCGTTGTACACATTACCATGTAAACTTCCACCGAAAATTGGTTTGAACGAGATCTAGTAAGTAGTTGTTTTTTAATACGTCATAAATCGTAAACCGCAATTAATCTTTCATTCAATCAACTCAAATAAAAAAATAAAAAAGAGGGACATGATTTTTATGCCGTTTTTATAGATAATGGTACGGAACCCTTCATGGGCGAGTCCGACTCGCACTTGGCTGCTTTTTATTTTGTACAATTGCCAGCACATCAAGTTACCACAAATTGTCAAAATTTCTCATTCGATTCTGAACTTAACTTTCAACAATTTAAGGTTTAAATATTATATTATTATTATTCTAATATAGTATTAGCACAGTTTTTACGACTCGACAATTCATCGAAATTTCCTTAGTACATGTGAGATTAATATTATTTAATGTTTATGTGTGAGAGAATTTATTCCAGTCGGAAGTCGGAATCGGCATAACTCTGTTTATCAGTAGTAAACTCAGAGATGGAGTAGTAACATCCATTTAAAAGGAATTTAAACAAAGACCTCTTAAAGGATCTCAAACCCTCTTTATTTCTAATAGCTGCTGGTATACTATTATATATTTTTGGGGCCATACCTAGCTCACTTTTGCCGAAAAATGCGGTTTTATGAGAGGTAACATGAATGTGTGTGTGTTTTGAATTTTGAGTTCAAGTTTTTTTAACGTGACTGCGTCTATTTTTGTGTTCATCCTAGAACCATTCCAGTATCCAGTTTATAACTGACTTCAAAAAAAGGAGGAGGTTCTATGTTCGTCTGCATCTATTTTTTTTAACGTGTGTTCATCTTTATTTGTAATTTATGGTCGATTTTGGAAATATTTTTTTCATTTGATAGAGGAAGTTTGCGTGGTGGTCCCAAAGCTATTTGATTAATTTTGCGTTGGTAGTTTTTGAGATAGCTTCAATAATACTTATTGTTCTCAGTCTAAGTGTCTGATGTTATAATAACTTCCTGTCACTGTTATTTACATAGAGGTGTTATTTACATAGTATCTGGATTTGTATGTGGTAGGTACCGCAGCAACAAAAATAAAAATACAAAGTTTCTACAAAAAAAAAAACAACCGGCTTCCAAAAAAACACTACAAAGTGAAAATTACTTTTCGGAAGTTGGTGGCAACAAACGAAAATACAAAACCAAAGACACTGACTTACGAAATTAAAGTTATTTTTCACTTCGTAGTATTTTTTTTTTTTGTAAAAAGTTTTCTTACGATGATATGTTTTGTTCTGACAGTCATTAAGGTTTACATGGCAGGAACCTATGCATACCTGTGTATATATCTAAAAGCATTACCTACCTAGCACAAATATCAACTAAGTTCCTACTTACTTTTTACACCATGTTTTCGCAGTAAGCAGTCAAAGGATGGATTTAAAAATATTTTTGCTGTTCAGAAATACAGGCTAGAATAAAAATTAAGAGTGGGCCATCTTTTGTCTTACAGTAAATACAGCTGTTAAAAATG
The DNA here is from genome assembly GCA_948098905.1 of Tiliacea aurago. Classification (NCBI taxonomy): domain Eukaryota; kingdom Metazoa; phylum Arthropoda; class Insecta; order Lepidoptera; family Noctuidae; genus Tiliacea; species Tiliacea aurago. Next base: position 17,642,376 of record OX402586.1, on the reverse strand, counting down.
ATAATAATAAACGATTACTGGCTATTCAAAAATAATGAAGGTATCCCTAAAAAATAAATATATTTTTTCTTCATTATAACACCGAATAGGTAACACAAAACCCTCATAAACTCGAATAACAATAACCAAAATTGCTTGAGTACCAACAAAAATTTTACACCGCCATTTTCTTACTTTTTATCGGCAATATCATGGAATAAACTCTCAAAGTGCGGATTATATCCAATTTTAGTATCATATTAAAACGAGTTGAAGGAAAACTTCGGCCGACAGGACCAGAATACTTGAGTAGGTTGGTGACAAGTGAAGACCATGGAGTAATGAGGAAATGGAGAACGAGGCCGTACGTTTCATAAGTGCCCATGTAGGCTTATGTGAAATAAAAATATTTTTGATTTTGATTTGTCAAAAACGCAAGATGCAATATTGAAAAATGACTCATCTTTAAGAAGGTGAGGTATCACGTGGGTAGGTACATTAGTATTTAGTACGTGAACTCTGAGAAACTGCCCAATAATTGGTCAATCGTGAATTCGCAACAATTGCCACGCTTGCAGACGATTCAAGCTTGCAGTTTGTTATTTGAAGCAATAAAAAACCGCTGTTACCAAGCCTTTTCACATAATCTTGTTGTCCCTCTAATTTACACGGTGTAAATTACACAGTATTAATCTTCTCTGGTTTCAGTATGAAATAAAAAATTGCTTACGCCATACAAAAAATATTAGTTAGTCAGCCAGGTGGTAGCGGGCTTACTACCCATGGTGCGTACCTATATTTAAGTATCGTCTTCGTGGGATTATTTTATGTACATAGCATTGTCTGATAACGATGTTGCATTGTTTATTATTCCACGAAGGTGCGATGTGTTTGTGTCAGTTGTCAATTGCATTAACAAAATAATGATCACTCCATTTGCTAATCACTCCATGGTCACAACTGAGGGTACTTTTATTGTGTCAAGTTAGGCTATGTATGTAGTCCGAGTAATGTCTGTCTATGGTATCATGCAAGCGTAATTATGACTTTAAAATTGTCTTGGACTTATAACTTCTGAAGGCTTAGCACGAAAACCGTAGAGAAGCGTTTTGTCGACAGAAGAATAGACAAAAATGACGTTTACGTGTAGACAGTGGACAGTTTTCTACTGTCTTTAGCACTACGATTACAAAATCAAATGTAAAGAGACTTGTCTTCTGTTCCCTAGACAGTTGTCTACAACGTCGAGCATGGCGTACAAGTTTTCCTCGAATGTTGACAACTTGAGATAGAAACCTTTCTTCCGAAATAATCTACATATTAAAGGCCCTAGACAAAGATTCATTAGTTGTTTTTTCGTTAATTCGAGTAATTTTAGGCGGTGCTTTTTAGGGTTCCGTACCCAAAGGGTAAAACGGGAACCCTATTACTAAGGCTCCGCCGTCTGTCTGTCCGTCTGTTACCAGGCTTTATCTCATGAACCGTGATAGTTAGACAGTTGAAATTTTAACAGATGATGTATTTTTGTTGCCACTATAACAAAAACAGAATAAAATAAATATTTAAGGGGGCTTCCATACAACAAACGTGATTTTTTTTCTCGTTTTTGCTCGATATTAATAACGGCAACAGGTACTACGCTTGAAATATTCACAGAATCTTTAGTAATATTTCACTTTAAAAATAATTTATTTAATTAAAATAAAACAAATATTTAAGGGGGCTCACATACAACAAACGTGTTGTTTTTGCCGTTTTTATAGATAAATGTTACGAAACCCTTCGTGCGCGAGTGCGACTCAGTCGTCTTGGTCGTTTTTTTTTTACTTTTATCATATAATAAGCTGAAATTAACATGTTGAGTTCAAATTGCGCTTTTTATTTAAGTTTTTATATAGAAAAACTACAGCAAAGATGGGAAAGAAATACTAAGCTTGGTTTGCTTGTTTGGGAGCTTTTGATCTTACGGGAAGTGAGTTCCTGTAGAATGATAAAATAAGCAAGGAGATGGTGCAATGTTTATGCGAGGAACTCGGCCAAGACCTGTCACCAAAAATAAATAATAGATTTTTCGTGTTAACAATAAAATAAGAACAAACAAAATATCCTACATTTTTTTTAAATACATTCACAGGGAATCTAAAACATTTGAATAAGAGCCAAACTTTCTCATTGTACACTACATCTCACACACTCAGTTTTAAATAGAGCTTAGACTAATAAATAAAATATCGATAAACAACAATAAAATAATAATGTAAGTACCAAGTAAAAACATAAAGGCTCCCGCAGACAGGTGCGACGCCACAGCGCGACCCACCAGTCTGCGGTACCCTTAACGGATACTTACTTCTTGCATGACGCCATCAAAATGGTATAATTATGGCACTTATTTAAATAATGCCTGTACATTATACGCAATACACACAAATGAGTTTTAAATAGACTTTACTGATAAATTAAGGAACAAACGGTGTTGGTGATTTTGATTTTCGATTATGTACCTACCTGCCTAAATTGACGAATAAAGAACGAGCTGTCTATACATGTATAGTAACTTCTATCATATACATACATGTTTTGTCAAATATTTTGGTGTCTGCCTGTGTGACCGTGTGGTTTAATTAAAAAAAACCCGACTGTTTTAGAGGTGAACTTAAAAAAAAGGAAACAAAATTTATATAAATTAAACCACACGGAGGCATCTTCCTAACATTAACGACCTATTTATTGCCTCCGACTGCATGAGATTGTTTATAGTATTAATTTATATAAATCTTGTTTCCACCTTTTTTAAGTTCACCTCTTACGCAGTCGGGTTTTTGATTTTATGCATTAACTTTTTTTATTTTATACATTTTAATTAGGATTATAAGACGGTAAATAAGGTTATATACTCGCTTATAATCGGGTGATAACGACCTTACTCACTCTTACTCACAGCACTCCAAAAGTTCGGGATATTTTTTTATCATTGCTCATTTAAATTAGTTTTAAACATATAATAAGTATATATTTTTGTAATCACCTTTTAAAACCCTTCGTTTTGATACCCCACTAGTTATGCTTGGGAGATATTTTTTTTCGAAAACACACCTTTTGGTGCCAAAAAACCCGACATTTTTAATAATTTTAATATAGGTTATGACACTCGCGCAATAAAGACGATTCTAACGACATATCATTCATCAAAATCGGTTCAGCCATTTAGTAGTTACGAGGGACAGACATACATACATACATAAATACAGGTCATACACATAACCCTCCTTTTTGGCTTCGCCGCATTCGGGTAAAAAGTTACGGTGGAGTGTCCATTCTCCATACGAAACTACCTTTTGGAACGACGGGCGACGAATCAATTCAATTTTTTTGTAAATTTTGACACGGTTCATTTAGTGCCTTTTAATTGAAATAAATAATTTGACTTTGGTTCTTCATAACTATGCAACGGATTTGTGAAGCATTGTGAAGCATTGTGCGTATTTATGTATGTATGTATGTCTGTCCCTCGTAACTACTAAATGGCTGAACCGATTTTGATGAATGATATGTCGTTAGAATCGTCTTTATTGCGCGAGTGTCATAACCTATATTAAAATTATTAAAAATGTCGGGTTTTTTGGCACCAAAAGGTGTGTTTTCGAAAAAAAATATCTCCCAAGCATAACTAGTGGGGTATCAAAACGAAGGGTTTTAAAAGGTGATTACAAAAATATATACTTATTATATGTTTAAAACTAATTTAAATGAGCAATGATAAAAAAATATCCCGAACTTTTGGAGTGCTGTGAGTAAGAGTGAGTAAGGTCGTTATCACCCGATTATAAGCGAGTATATAACCTTATTTACCGTCTTATAATCCTAATTAAAATGTATAAAATAAAAAAAGTTAATGCATAAAATCAAAAACCCGACTGCGTAAGAGGTGAACTTAAAAAAGGTGGAAACAAGATTTATATAAATTAATACTATAAACAATCTCATGCAGTCGGAGGCAATAAATAGGTCGTTAATGTTAGGAAGATGCCTCCGTGTGGTTTAATTTATATAAATTTTGTTTCCTTTTTTTTAAGTTCACCTCTAAAACAGTCGGGTTTTTTTTAATTAAACCACACGGTCACACAGGCAGACACCAAAATATTTGACTAAACATGTATGTATATGATAGAAGTTACTATACATGTATAGACAGCTCGTTCTTTATTCGTCAATTTAGGCAGGTAGGTACATAATCGAAAATCAAAATCACCAACACCGTTTGTTCCTTAATTTATCAGTAAAGTCTATTTAAAACTCATTTGTGTGTATTGCGTATAATGTACAGGCATTATTTAAATAAGTGCCATAATTATACCATTTTGATGGCGTCATGCAAGAAGTAAGTATCCGTTAAGGGTACCGCAGACTGGTGGGTCGCGCTGTGGCGTCGCACCTGTCTGCGGGAGCCTTTATGTTTTTACTTGGTACTTACATTATTATTTTATTGTTGTTTATCGATATTTTATTTATTAGTCTAAGCTCTATTTAAAACTGAGTGTGTGAGATGTAGTGTACAATGAGAAAGTTTGGCTCTTATTCAAATGTTTTAGATTCCCTGTGAATGTATTTAAAAAAAATGTAGGATATTTTGTTTGTTCTTATTTTATTGTTAACACGAAAAATCTATTATTTATTTTTGGTGACAGGTCTTGGCCGAGTTCCTCGCATAAACATTGCACCATCTCCTTGCTTATTTTATCATTCTACAGGAACTCACTTCCCGTAAGATCAAAAGCTCCCAAACAAGCAAACCAAGCTTAGTATTTCTTTCCCATCTTTGCTGTAGTTTTTCTATATAAAAACTTAAATAAAAAGCGCAATTTGAACTCAACATGTTAATTTCAGCTTATTATATGATAAAAGTAAAAAAAAAACGACCAAGACGACTGAGTCGCACTCGCGCACGAAGGGTTTCGTAACATTTATCTATAAAAACGGCAAAAACAACACGTTTGTTGTATGTGAGCCCCCTTAAATATTTGTTTTATTTTAATTAAATAAATTATTTTTAAAGTGAAATATTACTAAAGATTCTGTGAATATTTCAAGCGTAGTACCTGTTGCCGTTATTAATATCGAGCAAAAACGAGAAAAAAAATCACGTTTGTTGTATGGAAGCCCCCTTAAATATTTATTTTATTCTGTTTTTGTTATAGTGGCAACAAAAATACATCATCTGTTAAAATTTCAACTGTCTAACTATCACGGTTCATGAGATAAAGCCTGGTAACAGACGGACAGACAGACGGCGGAGCCTTAGTAATAGGGTTCCCGTTTTACCCTTTGGGTACGGAACCCTAAAAAGCACCGCCTAAAATTACTCGAATTAACGAAAAAACAACTAATGAATCTTTGTCTAGGGCCTTTAATATGTAGATTATTTCGGAAGAAAGGTTTCTATCTCAAGTTGTCAACATTCGAGGAAAACTTGTACGCCATGCTCGACGTTGTAGACAACTGTCTAGGGAACAGAAGACAAGTCTCTTTACATTTGATTTTGTAATCGTAGTGCTAAAGACAGTAGAAAACTGTCCACTGTCTACACGTAAACGTCATTTTTGTCTATTCTTCTGTCGACAAAACGCTTCTCTACGGTTTTCGTGCTAAGCCTTCAGAAGTTATAAGTCCAAGACAATTTTAAAGTCATAATTACGCTTGCATGATACCATAGACAGACATTACTCGGACTACATACATAGCCTAACTTGACACAATAAAAGTACCCTCAGTTGTGACCATGGAGTGATTAGCAAATGGAGTGATCATTATTTTGTTAATGCAATTGACAACTGACACAAACACATCGCACCTTCGTGGAATAATAAACAATGCAACATCGTTATCAGACAATGCTATGTACATAAAATAATCCCACGAAGACGATACTTAAATATAGGTACGCACCATGGGTAGTAAGCCCGCTACCACCTGGCTGACTAACTAATATTTTTTGTATGGCGTAAGCAATTTTTTATTTCATACTGAAACCAGAGAAGATTAATACTGTGTAATTTACACCGTGTAAATTAGAGGGACAACAAGATTATGTGAAAAGGCTTGGTAACAGCGGTTTTTTATTGCTTCAAATAACAAACTGCAAGCTTGAATCGTCTGCAAGCGTGGCAATTGTTGCGAATTCACGATTGACCAATTATTGGGCAGTTTCTCAGAGTTCACGTACTAAATACTAATGTACCTACCCACGTGATACCTCACCTTCTTAAAGATGAGTCATTTTTCAATATTGCATCTTGCGTTTTTGACAAATCAAAATCAAAAATATTTTTATTTCACATAAGCCTACATGGGCACTTATGAAACGTACGGCCTCGTTCTCCATTTCCTCATTACTCCATGGTCTTCACTTGTCACCAACCTACTCAAGTATTCTGGTCCTGTCGGCCGAAGTTTTCCTTCAACTCGTTTTAATATGATACTAAAATTGGATATAATCCGCACTTTGAGAGTTTATTCCATGATATTGCCGATAAAAAGTAAGAAAATGGCGGTGTAAAATTTTTGTTGGTACTCAAGCAATTTTGGTTATTGTTATTCGAGTTTATGAGGGTTTTGTGTTACCTATTCGGTGTTATAATGAAGAAAAAATATATTTATTTTTTAGGGATACCTTCATTATTTTTGAATAGCCAGTAATCGTTTATTATTATCATTTTTAACAGCTGTATTTACTGTAAGACAAAAGATGGCCCACTCTTAATTTTTATTCTAGCCTGTATTTCTGAACAGCAAAAATATTTTTAAATCCATCCTTTGACTGCTTACTGCGAAAACATGGTGTAAAAAGTAAGTAGGAACTTAGTTGATATTTGTGCTAGGTAGGTAATGCTTTTAGATATATACACAGGTATGCATAGGTTCCTGCCATGTAAACCTTAATGACTGTCAGAACAAAACATATCATCGTAAGAAAACTTTTTACAAAAAAAAAAAATACTACGAAGTGAAAAATAACTTTAATTTCGTAAGTCAGTGTCTTTGGTTTTGTATTTTCGTTTGTTGCCACCAACTTCCGAAAAGTAATTTTCACTTTGTAGTGTTTTTTTGGAAGCCGGTTGTTTTTTTTTTTGTAGAAACTTTGTATTTTTATTTTTGTTGCTGCGGTACCTACCACATACAAATCCAGATACTATGTAAATAACACCTCTATGTAAATAACAGTGACAGGAAGTTATTATAACATCAGACACTTAGACTGAGAACAATAAGTATTATTGAAGCTATCTCAAAAACTACCAACGCAAAATTAATCAAATAGCTTTGGGACCACCACGCAAACTTCCTCTATCAAATGAAAAAAATATTTCCAAAATCGACCATAAATTACAAATAAAGATGAACACACGTTAAAAAAAATAGATGCAGACGAACATAGAACCTCCTCCTTTTTTTGAAGTCAGTTATAAACTGGATACTGGAATGGTTCTAGGATGAACACAAAAATAGACGCAGTCACGTTAAAAAAACTTGAACTCAAAATTCAAAACACACACACATTCATGTTACCTCTCATAAAACCGCATTTTTCGGCAAAAGTGAGCTAGGTATGGCCCCAAAAATATATAGTAGTATACCAGCAGCTATTAGAAATAAAGAGGGTTTGAGATCCTTTAAGAGGTCTTTGTTTAAATTCCTTTTAAATGGATGTTACTACTCCATCTCTGAGTTTACTACTGATAAACAGAGTTATGCCGATTCCGACTTGCTAATTAGACACTTATGATTGTATTTATTGATTAAGGGGGATGCGCCAGGGTAGCCCGCGAAATTCAAGTTTTATTACGTTTTTTGCTATTTTCAGGTCAGTAACAGGTTGTATGTTGATCTAAATATGATTTGCGGCCATATCAAATATGGCTTTACAGAATTATAATCATTAGAATCGACAATACAACTAACTTTCTTCGAAAAATCCTACTGAATGATTATTTCAGAAAAAACATTCAGTAGGATTTTTTGAACTTACAGAGTTGTAATGCTGATTCTAATGATTATAATTCTGTAAAGCCATATTTGTTATGGCCGCGAATCATATTTTGATCAACATACAACCTGTAACTGACCTGCAAATTGCAAAAAACGTAATAAAATTTGAATTTCGCGGGCTACCTTAGCGCATCCCCCTTAAGTATGAATGTGTTTATTGATCTAAAATTGTAATGATCTCTTTACCTAGCTGACATATTTTAAATTGTTTTTTTTAATGTAATCTATTGGCATGCCACCTCAATTATTGTGAATACTTGTTTATGTTAATTTTGTACGCCATGTATTGGCAAAACATGGTGCACATATTTTAGACATAAATACTATCTGTAACCATACCTATGTTTAACAAAATAAATAATTGATTGATTGAAAACACAGTTAAGTACGTACAAACCCATACAATTTCCACTGAAACTGTATTCGTTACTTGTTTGCTGTTGAAAAGCTTTGAAAAATTGCTCGCACCTACAGTTTTTTCGAGCAAAAATCGGACTGCGCACGTTTTTTTAACCGACTTCTCTATCCGTAAATTGTTCACGGTGCCCTGAACAATCAAAAGTTGCTTTTCATTTAAGTTATCGGGTTCCAAACAATGCGGGTATCGGGAAACGTGGGAACGCTGAAATTGGTTTATTCCTTTGTCTTGTTGCTTTAGATCGTGAAGAATCGGATTTTATTTAGGAACATGAATATGTATGTGTGTGTTTTGTGGGCGTGAGTTATTTATTGAAAGAAGATTAAATCGTTTGGAAGAATTTAATTGAACAATGAGTTTGCAGACTTTATCTGTATCTAAATTATAGCACCCAAATATTAGCACAAGTAATGAAAAACATTTTCACAAGATTACTGCAATGTGGTATTAAGTCTAATCCCAGGAGAAATAAAGAAAGCCTTAAACTAATTTAACTTTTAATCTAAATCCAAACAATCCGAAATTGAATCTTTTTAAATCTTTTAAAAAGCCTTTGTGTCACGCCTCGCAAACTGCTTAAGACACCTAGACCTAATATTTTTTTTTTGTTTAGTTTTAAAAGCTTGATTCTATACTGTTGCTTTAATAATAAAAAGATCCTTCAGTAATAAGTTTTGGCATTGCTTAGATACTTGTGTATTTAAGATTTTAAATCGAACATTTAATTGTTTTATTTTTTAAAGTTTGTGCTGAACTTTTTTTTTTCCTTGATTAATAAGAACTAAAGTTCCCAATAATTTATTACAATCTAGCCTAATAGACTAATAAGCAATTTAACTCTAACTTATTATTTTACTATTACGTTATAACTAAGAATAGTGTCAATTTGCACTTTTACAGAATTATGTAGCACTTTTTTAGGGTCTGATAATTAATAAAAACACTTTTTTCACGTGTTGTATGTATGTATTATTCTTAAACTATTTATACACTACACTAACTCAAATGGTTTAGTTGTCTTTAGCCTACGCACTATGTCCGTGTTGCCTAGCAGCTGAATTGCCTCAACATTCACTACTATCTTTAGCAACCTTAAAGCATTATTTCAAAATTATTTCTTAAACCCACATAAAAGGCAAAGTTACCAGAATCATTTACATCAAAAATTATTTTAGTTCATAAAACAGTGATAATTAAATTCAAGGAAGTAATTCTGCCCATCCGGCCGAGACTCCGCAATTTCCTGGCGATTGTACCCAAGCCTTCAGATGGCAATGTCGTTATAAACTTAGATATTTTCGGATATTAGTCGAAAAGTAATAATCGTAATATTAATTAGAATAACTGGAGGGGATGTCAAGAAGTATAATAGGAATTTGTTCTTTGTGAGAGACAAATTGAGGTTCAAAAGAACAAGAGAGGAAAATTTAATTTGTACTTTTTTTTAATCTTTATTAAGGAGCTTTGTCACAATACTGACTATGTCGCTCCATCATAGCCAAATTTTGAATTTTAAGTTATTTTATATGATTATAATATATGTTGTGCAGAGTTCTAGCCTCGTCCGACATAGGCTTAGCTAAAACACTATTATATATACCAATTTCAAACTTATTTTGGGAATCAAACAGATTTCTCCTGAGGCGTTCGCCCCGCTCACACTCGATAAAGATGTGATGTTTATTATTATTATTATTCCACATTTCTCGCAATTGGGTGAAGGTGTGATACACATAAGGAACGTAAACTTTCTCGATGGGATGTGACTGGATCGAAGCCTCACTTAGTAAAGGAAAATCACTTTGGACTATGACAGTTTCATGTCAACAAAAGAAACGGGGCTTACGTTAATTAAATGTGAAGCACTGCCGACACCATGAAGTTTAGGTTTTATTATGGTGTAAAATATTATTTTGAATTATTTATTCCTATAATTAAGCTATTCAATCACGACAAAAACCTATCATTTAGCACCCTTTTAGTGCCATGTTCAAGCCTTTCAGTTCCACCACAAAACGTACATAATTCGGGCCTCAACGCAACCCTAAACTGCCGATATGGTCCATCCGCCGCGCACTCGACTGTCAAAGGGCCTAGCAGGTGAATTGAATTAGGGTCTCTTTGCCCCAAAGGGTACCGACCACTTACAACTTTACCCAGAATAATGGATACGAAACCGCACGTTATGAACTTCCACTCGGTATTGCAATATGGCGGACAATTCCATTTACGAATTTCGAATTGAGAATGATTTCAAGCGATAGCTAGGCTGATTAGCGAATTTTGGATTCATTTTTTTTATCGGCTCTGATAACTAAGTTTATGACTTGAATTTAAGCACGAGCTCGTTTTACGTTTTTAAATTACTCTAGTGTTACGTCAGTGAGTCTTTGGAAATAAGGATTGCTTTGCTATTAACTTAGTTATATCAGGCACGTGTCATAAAAAAAGATTTTGTGATAGTTGACCATTTTCCTGCTTACTGTAATTTTTTTCTCTTTATCTGTGAATGCAGATCAAAATTTCTCAAAAAGTTAAGGACAGTCTCTTAAGACTGTTTTCCTGTAGCTACAACGGTTAAGGTAACTGCCCTTACTGCCCCATCTCAAAAGTCCAACCCGTATTATATATTTTAATTTCTTGAAAATTTTATGACAGCCGCTTATTTTACACGCTTTTATCTTAGCGGTCGGACACATACGATAGGCTCTGTGGTATACCTTGTAACAACAGTAAAGCAGTAAACACACAGTAACTGACTATTATTTGCTCTGTCTCTACACGTTAGCCTGCCTTCGCCAGAATAACACCATCTCTGCCTTATAAACCACTTCGATAGGTCTATTGTAATCAATGGACGCAATTCTCTAGACGTTGTCCCGTATGGACTGTATATACGGAGCGTTATAATAGTGTTTGTACGACATGAATATAGGCTTTACGTAAGGTATATAATATACCTAAGTCTTGCCAAGGGTATTGTATTACCCAGTTACTTAGTTGTGGAGGTCAGATAGGCAGTCGCTTCATGGAAAATACTTGTATTCAGCTGCACCCAATTGTACCTACTGTAAGTCAAACCCAAGAAAGTTAGGAAAAGGCTAGGCAGATTTAATACAGATATTATAGCGTTATCGTTGTTGTTGTAATTTTTTTTTTTGGGTGGGAAATAATCAAGTAACTTCTCCCGCTCTGGGCGGAGCGGGCGGGCGTGACTTTTACTGACTAAACCCCATCCGAGTTCCTTCCGTTGCCTGTGTGCAAGGGCCACGATATCCCTTTCGGAAAAACTCGCAACCCTGGCAGGCCCATTGGCCCTAATGGACCTCATCAGTTGGTGCTGATATCTCTTTAAGGCGCGCATGGAACACACCACGTCGTCGACCCGGGCCTGGTCTTTATCGGACGGTGAGCTACCCATCGCTCACCATCTACAAGCCCGTGCCTACGGTGGCCGGAAATCGGTCTGCAACTCCCGACGCCCGGGGCGTCTCCTGCGATGACTAGGGGCGTGAGGGCGCGAATTTTGCCTCTCCCTCACGCATTCCGCCTCCTCCTTCGCGAGCATTACTGCTTCGCAGAAGGAGGAGACGGCCTCCCATGAACTCTCACTCCGAACCATGGCCTGAACCAGGGCCGGATGCGAGAGATCGCCGCTGCCGATCGCCTCCGTGACGACACGGTGGTGCTCCGCCCAAGCCGGGCAGACCTCTACCATATGCTCCACCATATCCTCCGGGCGATCCACACAGTGGTGACACCCGGTAGTTTCCTCCCGCTTTATCCTGAACAGGAACCTCCCGAAACAACCGTGTCTGGTGAGGACCTGCGTCGGGCGGAAGGTGAGGACAGCATCCGGCCTTTGTTTCCGAGTACCGGTCTATTTACCAGGTATACGTGTGCTGAATATTTTTTTTTCCAGCCGCAAAGATTCTTCATGCACTCGGTTCGTCACTACCAGCCACACAGAATCCTTGGAGTACATAGACCAGCCTCTCCGTGTACCACATGATCGACGCGTCACCTGCAGTTCAGTCGAGGCGCGCTCCGCCTTGCAGTTGTAGTCCGTCAGGAATGTTTTTTACTTAATCCTTCATACTTAATTTCTATAGTTTTTAGTACTTTCTGCGTTAAAATTTGAATACTAGTTGATATTTTTCAAACCAGCTCTGTTTTGGTCGGAATAACTTAGGTTCATCTTTATAAGCGAATATTCATTTGACAGGTTACGTAATTTGGGGGTCACAAACCTGGGGGTCTACTCCGAACATAAATTTGAAGTATCGGCCGAATGTTTGGCCGTTTCTTGATTACGGCTAACTATGGCTGACTAAGGCAAAAGAAAATAAAACGGCAGTCAAAGTGATAAGCCATAGTCAAAAATGTGACTTGAAGTCGGGTAAGGACTCAAAGTAAAAAAAGGAAACTTTTGAAGTTATAAAACGGCCGAAAATTCGGCCGATACTTCGGATTATCGCTTCGGAGTGCCCCTGAACCCGATTGCAATTGATTCCTTCGTTCGTGAACCAAATGCGTGACCAAGATTTACCATCTGATGTACCTTAAGTTTTCTCGTAATCCCTTTTCAATTGGGTCAAATTTTCGGTTCAGTACCTGCTTTGGATCATTTTACCAGTTGCAAGGATTATGTATTTTCATTTAAACTTTTTATATTTTTCTGTTCGTTATTATTTTATCATTAAATTAATATACGTGTTAAAGTTGTGAATTCTCTTTTTATTTCGCTACACTGGGAGGCAATAGAAATCTGATAGGTATACCCTGTTTACAACCAATATTCAGTAATTCCGGCTCACGATACACTACCCAAAATTCGCGCTTACACCACAAACGAGGCTATCCAATGCAACCTAAATTTTGTTTCATATTTACCCTACTCTATACACCAACCGCAACACATGAACTAATGATGCGCGCTCAATGAAGTGTAAACTGAAACAATAATTAAACTTTCAATTCTGCCAAACAGAGGAGTGCAAACATACGGTCTGCAACTCATACGGAACTATCCGATATCGCTTAACGTTCTCAAATGCTGGGTTGGGATTAAATACAAATCAGCGATACGTAACCGGACGGATTCCTCTTGGAGCTTCGATTGGGATTGGAATAATAAATTGGAATCGTAGCTGTACTTATGTGTTTTGGAAACTGTCCTGTTTACTTTAAGAACGATATTTGGGACTTCGTATTTCGAATAACTACGATTTTTATTTTCAGTACAACAAATCATATAATTTATTTGCTTGATTATGGGCACATGACGACACAAAAGTTCTATATTATACCGAAACAGGTGTGCAAATATCCACTAGGTACAGTAAAAATGTTTCTCACATTATTCATTAATTTCCCAATATTATTATTAAATTATTTATGAAATTTATTAATTATATAATTATTACTTAACTTAACAATTTTATTAAATTTATCATTTAAATAATCAATAACCTTATTAGCAGATAGCCTTATTGGCTTTGGCTTTATTGATCAGATAAGTCTTTAATTTATTTTTAAATGATATCTTTCTTCTTTCTTTCTTTTTTCTTTTTTTTTAAAACGTTGCCCCACACTAGGAAAATAAAAAAATAACAAAATAATAATAAAAAAACAAAAAAAATAATAAAAAATTCTTTGCTTCCCTTATCATCATCATCATCATCGTTTCAGCCGAAAGAAGTCCACTGCTAGACATAGGCCTCCCCCAAAGGGGGGGTTTGCCATAATCGCCACGCTTGGCAGGCGGGTTGGCGATCACAGTAAGATGTTAAAAAGCATAGAGAACGCTGCTGCCCATTCTCTAGTAAGTCCCTTAGTCGCCTTTTACGACACCCACGGGAAGAAATAGGGGAGTTATGCTTTACGTCCGGCACCACACTGCTTCTTATAAAATATTAGGTAATTTATTATGTATATTCTAGGGCCAATACAAAATGCACTCTTGTTAAACATAGCTATTCTATGGCGTATTGCACAAAGTGTACTGGCAAGCCTGGTACTTTTTAACGTTTCATTTTTTTTTAATATTATTTCTAATGTCTAATGCTAGTGCATAGATACCTTTATATAAAATGTAAATAGTGATGGGAATGTAAATATTTTTAAATGTATAAAATGCGGTTTACAAGTATCTATAGGTTTTAATGCACACATTGTCCGGATACATTTCTTACATTTTAATTATTACATTAAATTATCAAAATTAAGTAAGAGTCTGAAAGACATTTCCACCTAGGGTACAAAAAAAAATGGGTGGCAGGGACATCGACGCGCAACCTGTTACCATGGATTCAGTACATGATTCTGGACTGCATTAAAAATTTTCAGCGGTTATTAATAGTAGATTGTTGCATCGAGCCCAACGTGAGTTATTAATGTACGAGTGTTATGTTGGTGCCCGAGCGCATGCGAGGGCATTAAATTAACACGAGTGTATTAATTAAAATGTGCGGAGTTTCGCTAGCTAACACAACTTAATTTTGTTTTTTTAATTGTATTTTTTTGTGTTTTTTTTTTTTTTTTGTATTGACCATGTACATCCCGTTGGTAATCTGGTTAACGATCCCCATATTCTACCGCATTTACTAGGAATCGGTTACTAAAATCCGATCAAGCTTTGTGATCGAGAGCTTCTAGGGACGGTCACAAAAGGAATAAACCAGGACACGTCATGCACTGTTCCCGAATATTCCTCTTAACTAGTAGATTAGAAAATCGATGATATAAATTGACAAATGATATTCCTATCAACTCTCAAAACGTTACAAATTTCTTGAATGATTTTGATGAAATTATACCTATGTTGTTAAAAATTCTTGGTAAATTTTGTATTTACGTATGCAAAATACGTGCTTTGACGTGGAGTTGGAGATACCAGTCCGTATTACCTATTGGTAAGTTTTACGTATAATCTAATGGCCTCTTTTTTTTTGGGTGGGAAATTATCAAATAACTTCTTCCGCTCTGGGCGGAGCGGAAGGGCGTGTCAGACTTTTACTGACTAAAACCCACCCGTGTTCCTTCCGTTGCCTGAGTGGCAGAGCCACGATTTTCCTTTCGGACAAACTCGCAACCCTGGCAGGCATTGGCCCTATCGGATCCCGTCAGTTGGTGCTCACATCTCTTTAGGGCGCGCGTGGAACACAACGCGCCGTCGACCCGGGCCTGGTCCTTATCGGACGGTGAGCTACCCATCGCTCACCGTCCGCACCTATGATGGCCGGGAATCAGCCTGTGACTCCTGCGGAGTTGCCGCTTCTGACGTTTCATAAGTGCCCATGTAGACTTATGTGAAATAAAAATATTTTTGGTTTTGATTTGATTTGACTAAGGGTGCGAGGGCGCGAACCTTGCCTCTCCCTCACGCGTACCACCTCCGCCTTCGCGAGCATTACTACTTCACAGAAGGAGGTGATGGCCTCCTATGCACTCTCGCTCCGAACCATGGCCTGAACCAGGGCTGGCGCGAGAGATCGCTGCCGCCTATCGCCTCCGTGAGGGCATGGTGGTGCTCCACCAAAGCCGGGCAGATCTCCACCGTATGCTCCACCGGGTCCTCCAGGCGATCCACACAGTGGTGACACCCGGGCATTTCCTCCCGCTTCATACTGAACAGGAACCTCCCGAAACAACTGTTTCCCGTGAGGATCTGCGTCAGGCAGAAGGTGAGGATGCCGTGGCGCCTCTCAAGCCACTCCTCAGAGGGGACTTATTGCCACAATTGTAGCGTGCCCAGCCCTGGGTTGTGACAATCGCGCTCTCCAAGTCGCCATGAGATCCTGCCGGAGCTCAGTTCCCTGTGCCGTGATTTCTCGCGGCAGCGGAGTTACGCCCCGGCGTTTCGCCTCCTCACGCCACTCCCAAATGTGCGCGAGGACTTTTGCCTCTAGATCCCATGGCGGTAATCTGACAAAGAGGCTCGCCACCTCACGAGAGACCGTGTGGTATCTTTGGACCAGCCTGATGGCCATGACCCTTTGAGACCGTGCGGTATCCTCGGACCAGCCTGATGGTCATGACCCTTTGGGACGCGTTCAACTACCGGGCTGGTCGCAGCCTTAAAGAACGCGCCCCGTAAAGGGCCATGGACTGCACGATCCCCGCGTAGAGCCTCTGTTAGGAGGCGTTTGGACCCCCTAGATTGGGCAGGAGCCGCTTCAAGGCAGCCCCGGCCTGCATCTAATGGCCTCTAAGTTTACTTTTGTTTTTTTGTCACATCGCGGTATAGGTTATTTTATTGGGGAGCCCACGCCGACCCTTGACCACTTCCTAGAGCTTTAGCACTTTTGTGAGAGTTTTGAGAGACTGTCGTAATCTTGACGTTCAAAAAGTGCTGATTCTCAGCCTATTTTGAAGAAATGAGTTTTGATTTTCATTTATTCTCTTTTAAAAGTGGTGTAGTATCAAACCCCAGACATCTACATCGTTTGCATTTAAGAGGAAAAAAAATTCAGCACCTTTTCCCTACCTATATTGAACCTTAAGCACAGATAGTAACTAGCAACTACAGAACAGGTCGGAATTACGTTAATAATACATTGTAAACTAGTGTCACGGTCTTTGAGTGGACATGGTCTGAAGAACATCGTAAGTGGCGCCATCTTGTGTAATTTTCCGCAATGACAGACAATTGACAATCTGCAAAGGAATTGTCTATGTATGATAATGTATGTTCACTAATGCTACGAGTATGAGGAGCAATTTTGTTGCGGTGTCTTTTATTGTCTGTGGGATAGTGTTATGGTGGTTATTAAATATAGAATTTCGAGTTTTATTTGAATTTGAAGCATAATATTTGATTATGGTTATTTTGTGGTTTGAACACGCACTTTCTCAGAATCAATGCACCCACTTATGCCCGTTTTCGCTAATGGTATACGATAACTGAATTAATGCCTAAATAAAAGCGCCCTGTTGGATTTTCAAAGCTGGGCTCTCAACGCTTAGAGAAAAAAATCTCTCTCTCCAATAGTGCAATAATATTTAGGCATTCAATTAGCATTCGCCTAATGTAAGTGAACAGTGGTGGCCCTGTGGTATTGGCCCCAACTTACGAGTTAAGACGCTGACAACAGATAAACCGCTGTCACTGTCAGACTCCAAACAAAAGAAAGAAAAGCGCGATGACACAACGCTTGTAATTTATTGCAAAATACGCAGTAATTATTTATTTACTCAAAAAGTAAGTAGTTAAGTAATCGAAAATAAAAAATAACCACGTTCTGCATACAAATAAGACGTTCTTAATATTAATTAAATACCAACCGTACGTTGTTATTTAATACAGATATTTTGGGTTGAAACTCAAAGTAAAGGGTTAGTTTACCGTTAATTTGTATCGAGATTTTTTCTAAACGTGTTTTGGTAACAGCCAAGTTCTGAGAAATATGTTCAAGAATAACATATTTTTTCCGTTACCACAAACTATATAGATTTGGCTATTTTTTTGTTTAAGGCAAGCCTACTTTTATCATTTGCCTCTTGTCAGCGCCGTAAAGGAAATCTTCATGAGGAAACCGGCATGTCCTAGAACCAAACATTTTAAGACCTGTGACATCTCTCAACCCGCACTGGGCCCGCGTGGTAGATTACAGCCTACTCCCTCTCGAAGAGAGGAGGCTGTCTCCCAGCAGTCTCGATGATCGCCAGATCATTATAGGCTGATTATGCTAGTGTAAGTGAAAGTGGGCATTACATTTAAATAGTCTAGTCTAAAATTAGATAGGAAATGAATAGGATGCAAATAGGAGTACCTATTGCTAAATTGCACTCACGGGCAGAACATAAATGTTGCAAATATTTTTCAGGTTCATGTTTCTGGCGGCATTTTTTTTTATCTATGATGTACCGGCATAGCGTCCTATTAATTGTTTGCTGCACCGTACGACGTCATACGTCGGCGCCGGCTGTCGCTGAAAACCAGCGCTGGGGCACTGTCTTGCATAGGGTCGCAGTTTAATGCTGAGCGATAGCCGTTTTGCGTAGATGTGACGCATGTTTCCCCCAACCTTTTCTTATTTTTGTGTTTATGTTCTTTTTTGCGTCATGTTTACCGCAAATAAACGTATTTTCTTTCTTTCTTTCTTATATGAAATTAATGTCGTCAAAAATCAAATCTACTTTGACGACGCCTTATATTTAAACAACAATTACTGAACGCACTTTTTTTCTACCCTCTTTCCTCGTTTATCTACGAGTTAAAGATAGCATAATATTTTTACGCTTACTTACGTTACCCGCCCGGACCCGCGCGGTTCGTCCCGCGTGGTGCCGCACTAACCCATTTCTTCCCGTGGGTGTCGTAAAAGGCGACTAAGGGACTTACTAGAGAATGGGCAGCAGCGTTCTCTATGCTTTTTAACACCATATTGCGATCGCCAACCCGCCTGCCAAGCGTGGCGATTATGGCAACCCCCCCTTTGGGGGAGGCCTATGTCCAGCAGTGGGCGTCTTTCAGTTGAAATGATGATGATGATGATGATGACTTACGTTACCTACGTGTAACTTAAACTTATCTAACGAAATGTGGGTGTTATAGGCACCTATGCCTAACCCTTCGGGGAAAGCAGCCGTGATGTTATGTACATACATACATATTATGTGTAGGATGTATACGTATGTATCATCTCTTTTTGTCGATTCTAAACCGAATCTGTGCCAATCATGCTGCATGTAACCAATCAAAAGTTAGATTGTATGTTTGAAAATCGAACAGATATGCTACAGTAAAAATATGTTCACTATACATACAGTGCACCCCAAAAGTTAGTTGACATTTTTCCACTTCAGCTGTAGTTCCACATTATGATTTAAAGTTCTAGTTTTAAATGTTTGAACTGTACACTATATCGTTTTAATCTTTTCTGTCGCATCTTTCCTGTCATGCATCTTTCCTGTCGCTTTCTGTGGGAGTGATTTCGTGAAAAAGGAAGTGTGTAACACGAAGTGACAGCTTGAGCGTGAAATAAGTAAGTACGTTTTAATAGCATGGAATTAGTAAGTACTATATAGATTGTAAGTAGAGGGGGTCATTTCTGTTGCTGCGCAGTTGCTTATTACCAAGGTGAGATGTCAGATCATATTATATGCGACTATTGTAAGCCACGCTCGTTTATTTTTTTTGACAACCCGCTGTTTTTTGGCAAATACTTGAATAATTCCAGCCGCCTAAAGTTAGTAAAAGTTTATAATTTCTATAATAATTTAAAAGGATTATCTTTTTATTTTTTTTGTAAAATATCAATATTTTTTAAGTTAGTCGAAGCCATTGCTAGGGTTTTGGACTTTATTCTAGAAAAAAAATGCCTTCTATATACAGGTTGGATTTTTTAGATGGGGCAGTAAGGGCAGCTACCTTAACCGTTGTGGCTACATAAAAACGGTCTTAGGAGACTGTACTTAACTTTTTAAGAAATTATGATCTGCATTCACAGATCATGAAAAAAATTTACAGTCAGCAGGAAAATGGGCAGTTTTCACAAAAACTTTCATTTATGCCAATCGATCCTGTTTCTTATAAGGATCAAAAACCTCTATTGGACCAACTGAGGTTTGAGCACTAGAAAAGTCAGAAATTGCAAAAAACTTTTCCCATACATTTCGTAGGAAATGAGACTCCAACTTGAATTTTTACCATCGATAAACTGGCCACTACAAAAAAGACTGATCCAAAAACAAATAAAAAAACAATAACTTTTACTTTGGGTACTATTTTACCCTAAAATAAAAAACTTGACACTTTACATTTGGACTCACCTAGAAATTTTACTTTTGCTCTAAGATATGAGGTGTTAAAGTCAAGTTAGGAAGTGCACTTCCTAGTGCTTTAGCTGGGAAGAAGAAGAGGCGCAACAAACTCCTCAACAGCACAGCTATCTGTCACAATAAAATATCGTATACCGCGATGTGAGAAAATAATAAGTTGAAAAAAAAAAAACTAAAGTAAGCTTAAAGGCCTAGATTAGGTATACATGAAACTTACCAATAGGTAATACGGACTGGTATCTGCAACTCCACGTCAAACCACGTATTTTCCGTACGTATGCAAAACTTACCAAGAATTTTCAACAACATAGGTATTATTTCATCAAAAAGGATTGAGGCAATAAACTCCCCAGACTAATCTTTAGACTCTCCCTTAATTTCCTAAAAAAACGTCGTTCAAAAAACACCTTTATAGCCTATACTGTCTCCAACACCTTTTCAACAGCGACATCATCAATCATCTTTACTCTAAACCTCTTCAAAAGCAAGTCTCCCACACCTAAGTACACTAAGTACATTCGAGGCTAAAGCCCCATTCACATGCTAAGCCCGTCCCGATGTCATAAGCGCACTACCCGATTCTATAATATTAATATTTTCCGGCAAGTGCGTCATGCATCTCTGGCGAGAGCACTTCGGGTAATGGAAACTACCATTATAAATTTTCAACACTAAGAGCTTGTCAGACAGGACATTGATATTTTTCCTTAGAATCAACTTTGAGTATCAGACAAAGGTGGTCTAATGGCGTGATGACGTCACGCCGTCTCGACTTCTGGTGGCGACGTGTTTAGAGTTTAAGGTGTTGATACTGGACGAGATGGTTTTGTTTTTAGATTTATGAACTTTTCCTTTTAGCCGACTTCTAAAACAGGAGGAGGTCCTCAATTCGTTTTTTTTATATAAATATAGTTTTTGAGTTAGCTTCAATAATATATTCACAAAACAAGAAAAAAACAACTGAATTCGTATTTTTGCTATAATGTTTGGATATTTTTAAGATATCTAGGACGTAATCTTGTATGTCTGTGTGGTGCCGGACGTAAAGAATAGCACCACCCTATTACCCTATTTCTTCCCGTGGGTGTCGTAAAAGGCGACTAAGGGACTTACTAGAGAATGGGCAGCAGCGTTCTCTATGCCTTTTAACACCATACTGCGATTGCCAACCCGCATGCCAAGCGTGGCGATTATGGCAAACCCCCCCCCCCCTCTTTGGAAGAGGCCTATGTCCAGCAGTGGACGTCTTTCGGCTGAAATCATGATGATGAGGACATAATGCGATTGAATGCCTAACATCTACAATTCTGAGTTAAAGCTTCTACATACCGGGGTGACTTGTCGCGCGACGCGACGCGACACAAAGGCACCGCTCGTTCCGCGACACGCGGGGCCTTTGTGTCGTGTCGCGCTGGTATGTAGAAGCCTTTATAGGAAATCTTTAAAAATACGATAAATTACTGAATGAATAAGTAATATTAATAATACACTTTAATTATTTCACCCAAAACTTGCTCAATATCATTTCGAAGAATATTTTAGGTACTTACGTGCTTCGTTAAACATAATTCAAAGAGCCCAGAATTTTACTCTAAAGACTGTGAAATTAGAACAAGGTCTTATAACGAGTGTTTTGTGACATAAAATCCAGAATATTAAATTAATTGGGTGTTATATAAGAAGAAGAATAGTTAACTACTGTGGTTTAGGTATTGATTTTGATTGAAATTTCTTTATTTTTAACATAAACATAACATATAAATGACATTCAGATCTTATTCTAAAAGCATTAAAAAGTAAAGTTAGTAAAGTTTAGGTATTAGATATAAGTTTGTCGTCGCTTTGAGCAGTCAGACTCAAAGAGGTGGCACGCGTTATTAAATGCGTGCCTTAATGGGAGGACGTGCGGACGTGCGATCGGCCGCACTCGGTCATGGGGCCCGCTAGGCATGGCGGGATGATACCATTCGGTGTGGCGAATGTACATGTATCTCCCGGGCCCCCAACTCATGGTACTAGAAGAAACAGTGGGGTTATAGTCGGTAGGAGTTCAACATAACACGAGGATTTTCCAACGAAAAAAAAAAAATAAATGGTATTATTTATTGTTATTTATTATTTTGTATCAGGACTTTGCCATAATCACTACGCTAGGCGGGTTGGCGAACGCAGTAAAAAAAGAAAAAAAGTAATGGATAAAAAGTTTTAATTAAACTACTAATATTATAAACAAAATATTATATTTATTTTAAAACCAGCACATGGTTCGGGCCACGTGGAAACACATAAATTATCTATTTTTAAAAGGGGCGTAAACTTGAGACAAATAGCGACGGACAGGACGAATGTAATAAATCAACAAATTCTAAAGATACAAGTTGGGGTATCCGATTTCTAAGATGGCTAGGAGTGTTAGAATTTTGCCGGGAGGACACGGTGCGGCATACGCTGGCAGAGTGTACCGCTTGGGAGAAGCCACGCCGTGCCCTCATCTCGGCAGTAGGCTGTGACCTATCGCTGCCGGCCGTGGTCGAGTCGATGGTCGGCAGTGAGGAGTCCTGGGATGCGGTAGTGTCCTTCTGCGAGGAACTTCGCAGTCCCTCTGCCTTAGGATTGAGTAAAACATGCATACTCGGTAAATCTATCCTTCTCTGCTAAGACAATAAAATTAAATACCGTAAGCATTGTAAAACATTCCATCAATCGACTTAAAAATAGCAATTTAATTTAAAACCGGATAACGACAAAAAATTAAAATTTTCGAACTCATTAAACTGTAAAACCTAATAATTCTAAACTTTTATGTCTACGAAAGCAGTAAAAATGCCACAAATACCTAATGAAAAACATTGTATCATCCTACTGAAATATTGAAGTTAAAAAACAGATAACACAACTTTCAATACGATAAAATAAATCAGAAATTATTGAGCTTACGACAGTCTTGTTCTTTACACTCGATATAACACCAACCATACCGAACTTTGGTCATTCGATATCGGCTAACTTATCGAAATATGTTTTTCTTGCAGGAAAACATGTATTATTAAACTTTGAAACTATGAGGAGAAAGTACGTAGATCAGCGTTTGGAGTTTTTATATATCTATAGGTACACACGGCTATATATCAAGCTATACAGGGTTATTTTTAAAACGTCAATAACCTCTTAAGGGGTCATTGTACTCATCATTATGAACAACTTTTATTAAGGGACCGAATCTGAAATCGCGAAAAGAAATCAGCTATTCCCAACATTTTAACGAATTATTCGAACATAAATGTAGGGAACAGCTGGTTTTTTTTTCGCGATTTCAGTTTTGGTCCCATAGTAAAAGTTGTTCATAAGGAAGAGTAAGAGGTTATTGACGTTTTAAAAATAACCCCGTATAGTTACATTTCCGTACAATGAGAGGTCAGCTTATACTGGAAATATATAGCTTGATATGTAGCCGTGTCTACATAGTATTAAACAGTCGGTTTCCGTGTCTGTATATGTGACCGTTTACGAATTTTATTGCAATTTCACCCTCACGACCAAACGTAAAGTGATGGCCTGAAACACAGGTTTGAATAAACCTAGATCGGGCGGGTCGCTAGCTAACATTCTAATTCCAAACGATCATTACTTGCACCTGTATTTAAAAATATATTAGCTTTAGTTTATTATTAGGCACTATTATTGCATAGAATATTTATACTACTATTGGCTTTAAGTACACCTTTTGTAAACGTTTTTACTAAATAAAATTATTATAAATTATTATATTAAATTATTATATTATATTATTACTAATAAATTACTAATTTATTTTAAATAAAGTGAATATATGTATAACTAACTAACTAACTAACATTTAGATTTTTTACAACAAGGCTGCCCAAGCCCAGGCCAGCGGGCCAGCAAGTAGCCCGCCGACGCATTTGAATTGGCCCGCCAAGCTATCAGCTGGCGATAGTCTTTTGAGAACAGATTTCAAGACTTCAAACCAGGTCTAAACAAACTTTTGCGTCTTATGGGTCCATAAGAAGCAAAAGTTTTTTAAGTAAGAAAACTCGATTTTTTGTCATTACGTAAAAACCGTGTGAAGCAGGGCTGGATCGCTCGTCTACAGCATGTATCAGAAAGGTGTGGTTATATTTTATATTTCATTTTTTTTGTCATCTGATCCAACCTGGTGGCGAAGCTATTAAAAGATGCCACTCCCATAGATAAATATCACCCGTCTCTCCACTATTCCAATGCTTACTCAAGGATGCATATCCGGTAAGCGCTAATAATCCTTCCATATCCCATGGGCACGTCTTCCCTACCATTATCGCACCTACTGGCTACTCTTTGATACACAATGGTCTCTGTAGTCCCATGAAACATGAGGCTTCAGGGACTAGGGTGAATATTTGGGTTCATTCGAGCAATCGAGTCTGGTTAAACCATGCTTGGGTCGATGCATTTCATTCATTCATTTCATTTATTCAGTACAGACCATCAAACTGAACAACTTTCTCAATGGGACCGACCAACATCGTAAACGCAAAAAAATGATGTTTCATTCCATACATGTGAGTCAATTAGGAGCAGTGGTGGCGCAGTGGTAACGACCGCGACTTACGAGTTGTCGGTCGTAGGTTCGAACCCTGTCAGGTGCTATACTGTGTAAATTATTTCATCACCACTGCTCTCAAAATGGTGAAGGAAAACATCGTGAGGAAACTGGCATGTCCCACAATCAAAAATTTGAAGACGTGACATCTACCAACCCGCACTGGGCCCGCGTGGTGGATTACGGCCCACTCCCTCTCACAGAGAGGAAGCCTGTGTCCCAGCAGTGGGAACATTATAGGCTGATAATGAGTCAATTAGGTATGGATGTTATTTATTTAAACTTTTTTTTTATGCCTAGGTAAAAAAAATACAGTACAGAGACGGACTTCATTTCTAAGGCATTTTCTACCAATCAACCTTAGGGTGATGCAGAGACAAAACATGGCGGGTGTAACATACGAGTCAGATAGCTCGGAAGTAACAGTAAAATACAAGAATAAATACTAATACATAGATACATATACATACATACATGTAATCAAAATAAACTTTGTCAGGAGAAATAACGACCGGTATAGGAGAAAACGACTCCAGCGGTGTCCTGCCAGGGTTCCGAGCCTGTCCGAAAGGGATATCGTGGCTCTGGCACACAGGCATTTGAAGGAACACGGTGGGTTTTAGTCAGTAAAAGTCTGACACTCCCTCTCGCTCCGCCCAGAGCGGGAGAAGTTATTTGATGATTTCCCACCAAAAAAAAAAAAGAAAAAAAAAAGCATATCACCGCTGGTGTTTGTTTCAGACAACTTCTGAGGAATACGTTCACGTGCCTTCACTTTAAAAGATAACCGGCTAGTTGCCGTCCTAATATTCAGAGGGAGCGCATTCCAAAGAAAGACCGCCTGAACAAAGAAAGAAGAATGAATTAAGCCGGAACGGTGAGGACATAGTAGAAGACGATTGTTGGTGGAACGAAGATTTTTAAATAGTTGAAGTTGATAATTTTTTCGCGATTACGATGTTGGTTCCTTAAAGAAAGTCTGTAACACCCCCCCCCTCCCCTCCTCCTCCCTTAAATTTGACCATATCTTTTTGATACATGCTGATTATTATACAATTATGATCATCCTTTTAAAGATTGCTTTTGTTAGAAATCGAACTGTTTTGAAAAGAATAATATGTTGATTAACATGCGAACGAGTGATTCGTTTATCATGTTTCTGATTTTTCGCTAAGTGCTCGATAAACTCGATGCTCTTAAATGTTTTCTGTTCTATGTTTTGTATCAGTATCATCGAGTCCGCTTTTGTGCAGTTCTTACCTTTTTAAAAAAAAAATCCATTTAAGTATTACTGATGCATTTTATTTACCGTAGATTTCCAATTGATTTTGTTCTTCTTCAACATACGGAAAAAAACCGGTAGCTTTTCTGATCTCATGATCATTTACTTTTTGAACTGAATATCATATACCTACACAGAATTATTCATTACGGATATAATTATAGTTGTTTTTTAGGGTTCCGAACCAAAATGGTAAAAAGGAACCCTTATGGTGAGACTAAGTCTGTCTGTCTGTCTGTCACACCTGGATATCTCAAGAACTGCTAATGCTATCAACTTAATAGTTTTAGATGACGTTTGCCCAACTATTTTGCAAGCAAGAAAGAAAATTAAAATAATATTATTTTATTCCTCAATTCTCACTATTGCACCTACCACTGTTTGTCTCTGCATCGCCCAAAGGTTGACTGGTAGAAAATGCCTATGGCATTAAGTCCGCCTCTGTACATTTCTGTGCTTAAGCACAGAAATGTACTTTAAAGTATTAAATAAATAAATATATAAATAAATTTAAAAAAAAAATATTTTTTGCAAAAGGGACTGAAAGGGGGTCTTACAAATTTGAAGTGGGGCTACTAGGGCATGTGGGGTATCATATGAAAGAACGCTGTTTGTAAATTCTCAAATATTTTTTTATTTTTATTTTATGCAGCACAGTTTCCAACTTTTGATGAAAAATGTGAAAAAAAATACCGTTCTCCCCCTTATCTCCAAAGTTTGCAAAGATAAAAATCTGAAATTATTTTCAGATTTTTATCTTTTGAAATTATTTTCAGATTTTTATCTTTTAACGATGTCTCTAAATAGCACAGTTTTTCAGAAATCATCAACATCATATTATTATATTCGTACGGAAGCCTCAGTGCGCGAGTCCGACTCGCTCTTCACCGGTTTTTTTTAAATCTCATATACAGTATCACTGATGGGTTTTTTACCGAACATTTCCAATTGATTTTGTTCGCCTTCAACATACAAAAAAAAACCGATAGCTTTTCTGATCTCATGATCATTTACTTCTTGAACTGAATATCTTATACCTACCTATATAGACTTATTCCATTACGGGATTATTCAAATTCCTTATGACGTAGGATCCTTTCATATATATACAAGAAAACTTTTCAACACGGGTAGTGCAACTGCTAGGTACCTACCTATGTCTAACTGTTATAACAGCCAACTAATCCGAATGTGTTTCACTAAGGATAGTTTCGCTGCATAACAGTTCAACAGTTCAGTAGAGTCTGCTCACAACTTTGCTCTGGTGCATAACTTTGCACACATAATAATAACTAGGAATCCTCAATCAGTATCCACAGATTTTTCAGATTTACCCCGACACGCGCAAATGGAAGAAGTTGTTTAGAGAAGGGATGCAAGAAGTGCCAAAAAGTATCGGTATATATTGTATCGATGTTTAAAAAAAATATTGATATCGATTTCAATATATCGAAAAAAAAAATATCGTTGTATCGTTGAAATTTTCTAAAAAGTATATGTAATTTATGAAATTCTATAGTTTGTTTTTTTTTCATATAAATACCAAACTATAAACATCATTTCTGATGTAAAATCTTAAAATAATAAAACATTGATAAAAATAAGTTTACTTTTTACGGCTCTGAATTCTAGTAGTTTTAGTTAGTGGCGACAACGGTGTTGCTATTGTAAATATATCGTATTTGATACAATTTCGATATATCAAAAAAATAGATATCGCCGAAAATTTTCGATATATCGAACAAAAAATATCGATACATCGATATATTTTCTACAAGCCTAGTTTAGAGCATGCATGCCACGAGTCACCACGGGGGCACATACGGAGCGACGCAAGTCGCATCACTCGAGGCCGCGAACGGCAGCGGGGTAATTACGTAACACACAGTAGCAATGGTTTTCATTTTGACAATTCATCAACACTCATTGCGTTCTTTACGTTGTTGAGCACACAAATTTTTCGAACATAAGAAGCAATGAATTAGCAATATTCTTCAAAATCATTCGGATTGTGATTGATAGTGTGTTACGCAATTAAAGTGCTGATACAGCGGGGTAAAATATTAATTATATTTCCTGCTTTTTGTATTTTTTCTCTTAAAGGGTAATTTATTTACCCGTGAAGTAGTGGTACCAATTTACTTACTCATGCATATATAATCAGCCTATAATGTTGCCACTGCTAGGACACAGGCCTCCTCTCTGTGAGATGGAGTGGACTGGAATCCATCACGCAGGCCCAGTGCGGGTTGGTTGATGTCACATGTCTTCAAATTTTTGATTCTAGGACATGCCGTTTTCCTGAAAAAAAGAAAAAAAAGAAGAAAATACGTTTGTTTGCGGTAAACATAACACAAAGAAAAAAAAAACCACAAATACGAAAGAACAAGTTGAGGGAAAAAATGCGTCACATTCACGCAAAACGGCCATCGCTCAGCACAATGCTTGTTATTGACGTTTTAAAAATAACTTTGTATACAGCTCCTATAGAAAACTTTAGAGATATCGTTATTTAAATCACACGTTTCCGATTTCTGCGATTGACAGATATCACATTTTTGCAAAAATGACGCGCGACAGTTGAGAGGAGTAACCTACTACTACAAAATATGTCTGAATTATTGAAGTTATTTCTTATTCTTAATACTTTGCTGGACAGTAAACGCCCCCAGATGTAATACCAATAAAGGCTCCCGGAGACAGGCGCGATGCAACAGCGCGACCCGGTAGCGCAACGCGACAGTAGCACTATTTCTGTCGCGCTGTCTGTCGTGCCCGCGTTATCACTCCAGTCTGCGAGCTTTAAAACTTCTAGTGTGTCCCGTTCAGTGTCCTTTAACCGATTACATCCGGAAATTCTAACTGCGGTAACATTTAAAAAAAAAACTCTAACTCAGTTTATCCGCAATGAAAACAAAGTTTCGGCATTGACACCGACAGCTGATATTTTATATAAATACCGGAATTTGATAGTGTGCAAATTCCACAAATCAATAGTTGGCGTATATTTTTTACAGGATAGCTGCCATAACCCGTGAAAATTACATCAGATAGGTAAACATGACACGTTTACCTGTTTCTGCAAAATAAATCACAAAACATGGAATGTTTCTAATAACAATAAAACAACAAGTGCGTGTTGGACCACGCACAATGAAGGGTTCCGTAGTTGGGATGAATTTAACCCAAAAACAAACTTAACATTGAATGCCTCCCAAGATACATAATTTTTCTTGACAATATTCAAAAGTGCTGTAATTGGTTTGTTGGAAATAAATACTTTGAGTTTGAGTTCTAGTTTGGGGGGCAAAGTCAAAAGTGCCCGTAATGGGTTCATTCTTATTGCACTTTCGACCTCACTACAGTCACCTTCATTTAATATCCAATATTTGTGTAAATTACGCAAATATTGGATATTAAAGGTAGGTAGTACTCAAGTCTGTTTACCTTTCTGTATTCTTATTGTCAAAGTTTATGTTCTGAGATTAAAAAACAAATATATTATTATTGTGTTTACATAACACGGGACCATGGGGGGAGGTCCTTTGGAAGGCGTAGGAGGGGCCGATGCCAGCTCGCGGAGCCCCCTTATACAATTATTTTCGGTTCTTTATCTTTCTTCTCGTTTAAGAGAGGTAGTATGTACCAAGTATGTAGGGCAAAATTTAGAGAGATAAGGTGGGTGACAGTGTTGAAGAATTCAGGAAGTTTCGGGTGATGCGACAGATGTTAAGGATGGTGGCTTTTTGGAGCATGTAAAGTGTGTGAGTATAGGCATCTGTAGGGTGTTAATGCTTTGTAAGAGAGATTTTGGTACTACACCAGTCACCAGTAGATGAAAGAACAATGTATACAATGTGAACGGTTTGTGATTTACATTGTGTTTTAATTTCTATGGCGAGATCTTGATACTTACTGAGCTTTTCGGATATTGTGGTTTGAATATTGTGTGAGTTAGGTATTGTTAAATCTATCAGATAAACTGTTTTATTTATTGTAGTTGAAAAACATGTTCTCCATGTCAATTCTCCAACTGCAAATGTAAGTTGGTCGACTATTACTCGTTAACTTGTAAAGTCTTTTTACATAGCTGTGATAGTTTGCCTTCTAATTTCGTTATATTATTATAATTCTACTACTGCCTGCATCAATGTTTTCACATATCCATAAACAACCATTTAGCTGGCAGGAACACTTGCACAGGCAAACTTGACTCTAACAAAAATTTTCACTCTAAAGCTCTAATCTCTAATGCTTGTTTAAATGGTTCTCCCAAACCCGCAATATTTTTGAACGGCCTATCCAATCCATGCAGCATGGGGTAGACGAGAAAAAAAACATACTCACTTTACGTGCAAGGTACCTCTCCCTTGCACGTGATGGGGATACAAAAAAAAAATATTTTCAAGATTTTATCCTACCGCTTTGTTGCCGTGATTAAACAACATTCGTTTTTGTTTATACTAAACCCGAAAATGGGTCATTGTACTCATCATTTTGAACATTTTTTTCTATGGCACCAACCTTGAAATCGCGAAAAAAAAAATCAGCTGTTTCCTACATTTGTGTTCACTTACCTAAATCGACAAAATGTAACAAAAACTAATGTTGTATGTATCGTCATTTTAGCCGAAAGACGTCACTGCTGGACATAAGCCTCCCCCAAAAGGGGGGGGGGAGGGGGTTGTCATAGTCGCCACGCTTGGCAGGCGGGTTGGCGATCGCAGTATGGTGTTAAAATGCATATAGAACGCTGCTGCCCATTCTTTAGTAAGTCCCTTAGTCGCCTTTTACGACACCCACGGGAAGAAATGGGATGATGCTATTCTTAACGTCCGGCACGACACGGTGCCATAATAAGTATACTAATATGTATACCCATGTCAAATTACAGCTAAGAGTCTCGGGGAGAGACAAACAGACAGACGGATATAGCGAAACTATAAGGGTTCCTTGTTGACTACGGAACCCTAAAAAACACGTTAGTATTAAAAATTAAGCCCACCTGCCACACTGTCATAATTTGTTCTGTTCATTAAACTTGGTTTGCGTACACCGTAATTTCACATTGTTTATTATTGTATTAGTCCGTCTATCCCTACCCTTACTTGTATTAAAGGGTCCTCATATACTTTTAATCCTTTGGCGGCTCATCCCCATTACCATTAGGGCAGATCTGTGATATCGAAGAAAGGTTTTTCAGCATATTGCAGCAGTAATTAATATTTTATGTGGCACTTTCGGAGGCCGAATGTGTTAATTATAAATTGTTAGAATTTAATCTGGTTGAGGATTAGATTACGAGCTGCTGTGGGGTTAATAAAGGGGGCGGGTGGGTAGAACTGTGTCTGAGTATTTGTGGTTATTGTCAAAAGGCAATAGTAGTCCTTTTTCTTCATCGGTCATTAATTGAATTTGGTAAAAGTACAAGAAAATAACAAGACATGAGATTTTGTAACGCGATTAAGCTGCAAAATACAGATTTTGAAATTCAAAACTTAGCTCAGACAGCAAAGTCGACTTTTTTTTCTGAGGAATTTCAGATGTGCATTTACCTAGCACCCTTTTTTCGGGGGAGGTTGCCATAGGACTGAAATAAGTTTATTACAATACTGACCTAGGGCGACTTTCATTACTAACATTAATTAAATTGTTTTGTTTTTGTCTTTTTATTACGGATGCTTTTAACGTGCACATCTTTCTACATTGTTCTCACGTGTATAATTTCAACATGAATGATGTAACCAATACTTTGTAACAATTTAATTTAAAAGAGTGTCCATGGAGTTTCATGCCCGTTCTTCTCCATAGGAACCTACTACGCTTTGGAACGGGCAACTAGCTTCATCTTTCTGACTGACTGACCCCCTGATAATTCAAAAGTGCCTGTAATTGGTTTATTTGAAATAAATGCTTTGAATCTGAGTTTGAACATCCCCCCAGTTTAAAAATCGCTCGGAAACTTCAATGGCGTTTATTGACGTTTCCGAGCGATTTTTAAAAAGTCAATTTATTGACATCAGTCGTTCGCGGCGCGGCGGTCAATGACACGCGTTTGCCAATGTGAACGCACCCTTAATACAGAACAACAAACAATTTTTAATTTTGTAAAGTCGCTTTTGTAGTTTATGCAATTTTCGTATTCTGTAAATTAGGTCGTTTACTTCTTAGTAAAATAACAAGTGCGAGTATACTTGGAATGGGTGAGTGGACGAAAACATTTTCGTTTTATTCTACTGACGGCATAATAATATCGTAAAAATTCTGTATGGATAGTGGTATTTTATCGACGCAATATTTTACTGTAAGTGTTTTCTCAATTTCTAGTTGGATTTTTCGCTTTTTGGAAACATACCTACCTAATTTGAAAGACTTTTAAAAGTTAATAGATGATTCTCCTAGTAGACAGTCAGTCTCTCAGACTCGTCGAAGCTTTGAAGTGTAGTGAAGTCTCTCAAAAAATAATAAATCAATATTTATAATAATATTACATATAATTATAACGTACATTTTGATACGAAAAATATTTATGTCAACATGCATTAATAGGAAACTATGATTTTATTTTCTTTTTTTTTCCGCGCTTTGCTTTCGCCAGGTTGAAGGAGAAGCAAAGGTATAAAGCCGATATACAGCATATGCATATATGAAAAATAGAAAATTCAAATATTTTTGAGTTTAGAACACAAATAAATATTAATTTGTTCATAAACGTTTTTTTATTGTAATAATCATGGTATTCTATTTATAAACATTATTTAAATATTCCAAAAATATGAACGCCGTAAAAAAGCATCGTTGCCGAGATTAAAAAAAAAACACCTCCGAATAGAGAGGACCGTCTCTGGCGCGAGACGGTGTGAATAGAGGCATTGAACCAATTTGGACTAAGTATAGGTATAAGTTATCTGTGGCAATTTTTATTCCCACACACGTGTTGGAAAGTTTATTCTCATATTTTTTGTTAATAGTTTTTATTTTTATTTATGTATTTTGTTTTCTCTTCTACTCTTACACACGTTGTCTACATCTCTTTGTCATACTTTCTTATCGCAGGTATGCTGGAAGAGATTTCTTTAGAAATAAGCATCACCTTTGTACGTATTTTTTAGTTCCTTTCTTCTTGTCTGTTTATATGTGTGTACATATACTGTTATTATAAATAAATTTATCACATATACTCGTATAAATATTGATAAGAACACTCAAAGTAATTAGGTACTCAATTCATTTCTCCGCGCATAAAAGATAGAGGAAAGGAAACTAATAAATTATTACCTTTCTACCATTT
Source organism: Tiliacea aurago (assembly GCA_948098905.1). Classification (NCBI taxonomy): domain Eukaryota; kingdom Metazoa; phylum Arthropoda; class Insecta; order Lepidoptera; family Noctuidae; genus Tiliacea; species Tiliacea aurago. Next base: position 17,608,973 of record OX402586.1, on the reverse strand, counting down.
GTATTTGATAAGTACCTTCCCGCAACAAATAGCAGAGATTACGCAAAATCTCTTTCCATTAGCAATTAATCCTTATAAGATGATACTTTCAAACTCGACATTTTTATAACGCTTTTCATATTATTTTATCTCATTGGAAGTCCATTTAAGAGGGATGCGCTAGGGTAGCCCGTGAAATTATTTTTTTCTTAAGAATTTCGCGGGTTACCTTAGCGCATCACCCTTAATTTCTAATTTAATGAATGCGAAAGTGAGTTCGTTTTTTGTCCAAGCACTGATATTTAAGTATATTTTCCTGTGCAATTTCTAGAGTAATGTATTTTTATTTTCATTTTCAAAATAAGTAAGTAAAAAAAAGCTATTTCAATAAGCCCCTCCGACTAAGCTAAATGTTATGCTTGCTAGGAAAGTGTTCAGTCAATTCATGCAATTGGTAGCTTTTGAGCATCATCAGGTCATACCTGAAAATCAACGTGACGTCACTGTATTCAACCTTTGAGCCATATTGTTATTATGAAGCAAACAATGGCTTAATGGCTGATTACAACGTTTTCTTACGTTTAGGTACTATTGAGACTACATAGATAAGAAAGATACACGTTTTCTCACGAACGGAGAACTTATTTACTTATTTTATTATTTACTCGCTGCGGCCCACAGTTTCACCCACAATAAGTATCGATCCCGTGAGAATATCGGAATAAAAAGTTTCATATGTCCCAATCCAGGTCATGGTATATCTTTGTGCCAAATTTCATCCATTTCTGTTCTGCTGTTTTAGTGTGAAAGCGTAACAAACAAATTCACTTTTGCGTTTATAAAAAATAGTTAGGATAAGATAGACAGTAAAAAAATACACAGAGATACGAGATAATTATATTTTTTTTAAATAACCTTCTTACAAATAGCCACATAGCGACACAAAGGCGACTAAGGGACTTACTAGAGAATGGGCAGCAGCGTTCTCTATGCATTTTAACACCATACTGCGATCGCCAACCCGCCTGCCAAGCGTGGCGATTATGGTAAACCTCCTCTTTGGGGGAGGCCTATGTCCAGCAGTGGACGTCTTTCGGCTGTAATGATGATGATGATGATGAATAGCCACATTACTTCATCATATCTACACTACATCATCAAACATCATATTATTATATTCATTCAATCAATCAATCACTGACAGAAAACACACAGCCTAAGGCGATGGGTCTAGAGTCTAGAAGCATGAATTTTTACGCAGGAGTTCAGGTTTTTCATCTCCTAATGGCGTTAAATATGGAATGAAATTTTGTATGGAAGGTCGTCATATTTGCCGATGGGTAATCAAACTCAAACTCAAAGAATTTATTTCAAATAAACCTATTACAGGCACTTTTGAATTGTCAAGGGGTCGATCAGTCAGAGAGATGAAGCTAGTTGCCCATTCCAAAGCGTAGTAGGTTCCTATGGAGAAGAACGGGCAAGAAACTCCACGGACACTCCAAATCCTATCCCCACGGGCTCACGGTTTGTCTTACTCAAACGAGGACACGAGAGAAGATTTATGGCCATCTAGATTACCGCTATCCTCATTACGCTGTTTTTCCAGTGTAGCTCCATATCAGAATGCCTTTATCGACGTAAGCACTTATTTCCCAGCTCTTCCCAGCTCCGAAGGGGAACGGCCGGCTGGCTCGAATGATAATAGCCTGATTAAGAAAGGTCACGTCTTTTAGCCCTGTTTTGTTTTCTCTTGGCAAAAAAATAAAACAAACAAACGGAGAAGATTCAGGAGTGAATAATTTGAGCCTGCGGAGCAAAGAACTTACCGGACTGATTTTAAACTGCAAATAGAATCTAATTAAATATTTTATTGGTCATGATCGACGACAAAAATACGATTACAATACCTTGATGACTTAAGGGGCGGCGTAGCATGCGTAATTCATACAAACGTAATACCAAAATAATTTGTAAATCAAACATATTCTTAAAGTAGTGTGTATTTATTTCGGTTGGATTACATAATATCTATGTTCCCAAATATATATTTTAAAAGGACAATGATATAAAGACGATATATGAGAAATTTAAAATTTATATAGAAAATTTTTTTTTCTCATAGCTCTTGTTTAAATCAGTCTCCATTTAAAATATATAATTGGGAACCTAGATATTCTGTATTTAAATCGGAATAAAGACACACTACCTTATGAATATGTTTGATTTACAAATTATTTTGGTATGACGTTTGTATGAACTATGCATCCATCGCTGTACGGCAGATTACAAGTTTTAGAATTTAATCAATATTAATTTTGGCTATCGATTTTAGAAGTTTATTCATTATTGTTGGTTGTCATTGTCGTCTTATACTACTAGATGGCGTTAGTTGTGGTATGTTTAATATCCGTTTTGCTAAACATTTATTTTACATTTAAAGTTATGGATCGATTATTAATTTATGTACGTTATGTAATGTTAAATGTAATATTTGAAAGAATTGTTTCTGATTGTATTTAAGATTTAAATTAATAATAATGTTTTACCAAACGAGGTGGCGCACTACATTCGGTCCCCACTCTTGTTGGTTTGCTAACCGTGTTACAAGTAATTTGATTAAAAGTGATAAGTAAGTGTTGAGTGAGTTTAAAGTGAGTTTTATTTGAGTAGAAAATTATGAATGAGAACACGTCGAGGAAGAACGTATGCATCCGCGAATTCCTGACAGCCAGTAGAAAATCGGTTGCAATGCTGAATCTTAACGATTCGGTATTTTTTTTGAGCAAACAAAAACTATTTTCACTCGTATGTTCGAAGTCTTCAGTGAAAACCATTATAATTTAAGCAAACAAATTCCGAGACATGCATTGACAAAGTTCAAGATGTTTGGTAATTTCAGAAAAAAGGTCGACTGTGATGTTAAGATTTTGTTCTTGCGTGCTTCAACGATGCAACAAATAACTTTACTCATTTTTGAATACATTAAGAATAGAATTATAATAATTAAGAAATACATTAAGGCTGCAAACCGAATCAAGGCTGTCTTTATTAGACTGACTAACTGAAAACAATGATGAAGCACATACAACGCCACAAGGTTAATTTGGCGCCAAAATCGGAGCTAACGCCGCCATCTTATTTGTCACAATGTCTATGACAGTTTCACAAATTTTTACCAATCAATGACATATAAAGACTTGCCCTATCTACAAAATTAACGTGCATACCTACAAAAATCGGGCACATAAAATACCTCATTGTCAAACTTTTCAATGTACTAAAAAATCAGTTTTAACATAAGACACTGGCAGAATAGTTGACATCGGCTCAGTTGTCAATAACATAAAAAAAAAGGTTTGTTTCTATTATGTGCACTGCCTAATTTATGTCTAGATATAATATGAATGAGTTTGCCGGAGGCCTGAAATTGTAAACTTGTTAGACTTATATTGTTAAGAATTATTACAAAAGGTAGGTTATTCTTGTTGTACTGAATATTAAATACTAAACGTTTTCTTGTAATTTCTGATGAATATGTATTGAGTGTATCTTAAATGTCACGTAGGCGTAGTCTTTATGTCAAACTAACTTTCAATTAAATTCTAGTTTCTAAACTAGTTATTTAAACAAATCTTCAAAATGTAATGAATATGTCTGGCTGAATGCATGTTTATATGTGGGCGTTCAAGCAAAAAAGGTCCCGTAGTGGGGTATTGAGTTAAGACTAGACTCGGTATCTAGAATAGTCAATTGATAATATGGATTAAAAAAGATTTAAACATTGGCCGAGGGAGGAGCAGAACCACCCAATACAAGCATTACTACATGGTTCCTGGGAGGTTCTAGCCACAGAATAATATTGTACAAGAAAGTTACAGAAATAAACTATTTTAATTTTAATTTAATTTTAATTGGCACATTTTTTTATCAGTCATTTGTTGTTGAAATTTTGAAAAAGCCTGATTTGAAAAAGAGCATTTTCTTTTTGAGACCACTGGTACCTTTTTACTAAATTTTCTCTTAAAATTTTTGGTACTTAGAAACATCATACTTATTATAAAGTCATTTAATATATGAGCTTGTAGATAATTGAGCATTAATTAATAATCAATTAAAATCGCGTAATAGACCGATTTTTTTACCCAACTTTACAAAACTGCGTTTATGCCGAAAACTGGACCATATTTGCTTGGACGCCCACATATACCTCAATAATTATTTTCTATAAAACCTGAATAATTTGGACATCCCAATTAGGTACCTGAGGAAAGAACTAGGAACCCTTTTCTGTTTCTAAACCACCCCTGAGCAGATCAAACGAAGGTTAAAGTTTCAATACGAACAAAGTCGTAGGTCAAAACAGTTTAAAATAAAATGAGAAAACTAGGTCCGTACCTAAAGTCAGACTGGATATCCATCAATTTTAATACCAACTGCCAAGAACTGGCCAAACAATCCTCATATTCTCAGAGGCCACTGAATAGTAAATTCTTATTTTTTCGTAAATTTTTTTCGAGTATTCTTTTAAAAGTTGTGATAAATTCATCTTAGAAATAAGTGACAGATAAATGTAATTCTCCTATTGTGAGGCTTTATGACAAAAAACCGGTCACGTGCGTGTTGGACCACGCACAATAAAGGGTTCCACCATAGAAATATAAAAAAACAGGGTTCCACAGTTGGAATGAATTTATCCCAAAAACAAACTTAATTAATAATGTAGTGGAAAAACATGTTCTCCCATAGATCATTATACGTCACGGTCAATTCTCCAATTGCAAAGGAGAATGACAGAAGTTCATAGAACGCTGGCATTAAACTTTTTTAGTTTCTACAGAAATAAAAGTGGCATGGTTTTATAGGGAATGTTATGAGCTATTATTAAAAAATAAAATAAAAAATAATACCAATGGGGTTAAAGAGACATCTCAATTTTTGTAAAAGTGAGGTTAAGTGCATCAATGTTAGTACTTTATTAGGTTCTTTTACCTCTATTACTATTTTAACGCATAAATGTTTAGTGTATGCATAACATATTGCTAATTATGCTTTATAATGACTTGAAAAATTATAACAAAGTACTTTTTGAAGTTTGTTTAGTTCAATGATTTACCGACTGATCATACACCTAATGACAGTTTAAGTGTAGGTAGGTACTCTGTCAATTTTAATTAAGCTCAGCAGTCACAGAAAACTCAGGAGACTTTAGACGCTCACTTATCGGAATCTAAGCATATAATAATATTAAGGATAATTACCTAAGAATGACAGGATTATTAAAGGTACAATATAAAACCAGTATTTAATCATAATATTTTATTCATGGTCATCATCATATATTACCAATATATTATTTAAGATAGGAGCAGGGGCAGGCAATCTTGATGCCGTGCCCATGCCAAGTAAGTACCAGACGATTGACATGATATGGACACAGCACCCTACTGTTCTTTGTCCAACAATGCGATTGCAACAGTATTTCTTTATAGCTACCCGGCCACTAAGAGAGCTGTCAATCAAAATATTAACAAAGTATATCTTTCTTCCTACATGTCTAGACTTAAGGGGAATGCGCTAAGGTAGCCCGTGAAATTCAAATTGTCTTAAGTTTATTTCAATTTGCAGGTCAGTAACAGGTTGTGTGTTGATCTAAATATGATTGGCGGACGTAAACAATTTGGCTTTACAGAATTATAATCATTAGAATAAGCAATTCAACTACTCTCTCTAAGTTCGTAGAATCCTATTGAATGGCTATTTCATGAAATAGTCATTCAATAGAATTCTACAAACTTAGAGAGTTGTATTGCTGATTTTAATGATAATAATTTCATATTGTTTACGTCCGCGAATCATATTTTGATCAACATACAACCTGACACAGACCTGCAAATTGCAAAAAAACGTAAGAAAAATTGAATGTTGCGGGCTACCTTAGCGCATCCTCTTGAATAATGTGAAGAATAAGACAATGAAATGTCGTCTAGAGTCATATTTATGAGTTTTAGTGTTGCCAATAAAAATTAAATCGGAACAATTAGGTTGAAAAAAAAAACAATTTCGTAGCTTGATCAAGTCCTCGTAAACTGTATACATATAATTATTTTTTGTATGATTTTATTTTATTAATTATGCACTAACAATTAAAACATTCTGTAAATTAATGTATTAATAATTTATTTTATTATATAGATTTTTCAGTGAAAACACTATCATACAGTTATGACATGGCCAAAAAGCCTTGTATCCATGGCCTTAGAAACAAAGACTCTCCGCTCTGTGTTAAATCCAATCCAGTTACTTATATTTAACGATATTTTATCCCCATTGTCAATAATAAAGTTAATCTGGCTATCGATACATACAAATAAGCGCTTTTTTTTAAAGTAGCTTTGAATTCCTTACCTGTACCTTTCCAAAATTAGTAATGCCAAAAAATGCAATCTCCTTTAAGTTGGTCGACTATTACTCGCTATCTCAAAATTGGATTTTAGTCAAGTTTATGCTGAAAGTGACTTAAATCTGGCAACCAGTGCGTTTATCGAGTTATTGTCTAATCTAACATTAAAACATATGTCCATCGTTAGGATGCCACGAAATAAAACTACCCTAAAACCCTGGATAACGCCAGGACTTCTAAGATGCATTAGAAATAGGGACAATATGCATATTAAAACTAGAAAAGAACCAACTAATGAAATATTAAGTATAACATATAAACGATATAGGAACTACTGCAATAATCTTCTTAAAAAAATCAAACGACAACATGAACGAAACCAACTAAATTTGGCTAAAGGTAACTCCAAATTATTATGGGACTCTATTAAAACTATAACAAATCATAATAAAAATCGTGAATCGCCTGAAGAACTACTAGATACAGATCAAACCCCTCAATCATCTATTGATAATGTCAAGACATTCTTTTCTACAATTGGAAAAGTACTAGCTCAACGCATACCCTCGAATGTTCCATCTTTCAATAACACCTCTGTAATCAGGGACACGTCCCCTAGCAACTCATTCGTACTACTCAAAGTGGATGTTGTGGAAGTTAAAAATGCTATCCTAAAGTTAAAGAGTGAATGCTCACCTGGGTGGGACACCATCTCATCTAGGCTATTGCAAAATGTAGTGCATGTGGTGGCTCCCGTTATCGCTGATCTCATAAATCGTTGCTTTGATACAGGTGTTTTTCCCGTAGCACTAAAAAAATCAATTGTAATCCCCATATATAAGGCAGGGGATGCAGGCTGTGTCAACAACTATAGGCCCATCTCTATCCTTTCTTCACTATCGAAAGTGTTCGAGCGTACTATTAATTATAGACTAATAAAATTCTTAGAGTCAAATAAAATTCTTGCTGGAACACAATATGGATTTCGAGCACGCAAATCTACTGATGAGGCTGTTCACACTTTTTCTGATTTTGTGGTAAGAAACATTGACGAAAACAAGAAATGTTTAACCATTTTTCTCGATCTTGCCAAAGCTTTTGACACAGTCTCTATCCCCACCCTAATTCGTAAATTGAGTCATATGGGAATACGGGGTAATGAACTAACATTGATAGCTGACTATTTATCCGATCGTACGCAGCGTGTAAGGATCGGGGACCACTTGAGTGATGAACTTCCTATCGAGCACGGAGTTCCTCAGGGAAGTGTTCTTGGCCCCACTTTGTTTCTATGTTATATAAATGAGCTGTGTCAACTTAATCTTGAAAACTGCAAAATAATATCTTACGCAGATGACACAACTCTTACTTTCATCGGTGATTCTTGGGAAGAAGTATATGCCTTAGCTCAATCAGGTCTCAACACGGTGTGTCACTGGCTCGCTGCTAACTCGCTCACTCTTAATTCAGATAAAACAAAATATATTCCTTTTGCAATAAGGAGCGTAGAAACTTTCTTACAAGATAAGCCTCCCATATTTGTTCATCAGTGTTCATTTCCTCCTTTGAATCAATGTAGCTGCTCAACAATACAGCCGACACAAAGTATTCGCTATTTGGGTGTAACCATTGATAAAAGGTTGTCCTTTGATGAACACATTCACAACTTATGTAAAAGGGTACGGAAACTGACTTATATTTTTAAACAGCTTAGACAGGTAGCAAATGGTGAAACCCTTAAAATGGTATATTTTGCCCTTGTTCAATCTATACTGACATATTGCGTAACTACTTGGGGAGGTGCTGGTAAAACAAAAATGTTGCAAATAGAAAGAGCCCAAAGGTAGATTCTGAAAGTTGGCCTTTCAAAACCGCGACTCTATCCCACCGACGCACTGTATCAGGAAGCTGAGGTGTTAACTGTAAGGCAAATTTACATCCTTTTTACTATTCTGCGGCAACATTCAGATCCATCGTCTTTCGATCTTTCCAAATTAACAACGAGGAGGCAGTATGCAATATGTAGCACCATCAAATATAATACAGGTTTTGCCCAAAAATTCTATACATTCCGAGGGCCTGAACTCTATAATAAATTAAATAAAGAATTGGGTATTTTTAATTACAATAAATCTAAATGTAAACTTATATTGACTAACTGGCTACTAAAATTGAACTACATAAAAACAGAAGAGCTACTAGACATAAAAACGTAATAGGAACCATTCGTCTAGTTGAACATGAACCCACTCACATACCCTCTCACCCTCCAAACACTACACACACACACACCCATACACAGACAAACACAAAACACATCACACCCTCACCCACACCTCACATGCACTCTTGAACTCCACTACTCTTCATACAATTCATATATATTTAATATTGTGTTATTATTCTCTTTTAACAAATAGTTTGCCCTTATAACATGAAATGTAACTTTCATTATGTAAACATTTCTCTGTTTTTGATGATATTTTCGCCCCTAGGGGGGAGTCCCTGGTGTCCTGAAATACAAGTCACGGCTTAGTTTAATTCTCAATTCTCAATTCTTTATTGCATTCCATATGTATTTATAGATGGTATAAAAAAAAGTAAAAGATCAATATGGACCCTGTCGGGCACAGCAAACATTAGGAGAGAGGCACCAGTCTCCCACAAATGAACATTGTCCTACATCATAATATTTGTATGCCCCATTTTTAAGTTATAGTTAATAAGTGTTATTTGTGGAAGAAAAATAAACATTTTGTATTTTGTATTTAATTAATCTTGTAAATCCTACTTAGCTGTGATAGTTTTCCTATTTAATTCATTGTAGCTGTAGGCTGGCAGGAGGGGGGGAGACTTCTGTCAGGGTTACGAGTTTGTCTGAAATGGATATCGTGGCAACTGAAGGAACACGGGTGGGTTTTAGTCAGTAAAAGTCTCACACGCCCTCCCGCTCCGCCCAGACCGAGCGAAGTTATTTGAATATTTCCCACCACTTGATTCTAACAAAAAATAGCACTTTAAAAGCTTAATAATATGCAAACGGGTACCTGAATCGAATAATCGTTTTCACAGACCCGCAATATTTTGAATGGCCTATCAAACGATACTCCATACCATGGGATAGACGAGATAAAAAAATACCTTTTTTTCAAGATTTCATTTTACCACTTTGTCGGCGTCATTAATATGTATACCCATGCCAAATAACAGCTTTCTAGTACTGATAGTCTCTGAGCTAAGCCGTGGACCGTGAAACTATAAGGGTTCCTTGTTGACTACCGAACCCTAAAACCAGGCTTAATTGACAAGAAGTTTAAATTTAAAGAAGCAGGTCATCATCATCATCAGTCTAGCCTTTTCCCAACGACGTTGGGGACTTACCAGATGTAGCTGAATACCAGTATTTTACTTTGAGCGCGACTGCTTATCTGACCTCCACCAGTTACCGGATAACACGATACCCCTTTGTAAGAGTACAGTTGAAAATAGTAATGCAGACCTTTTCAATACGAATATTTGCGTATTTATCTTCTTGCACACAAACAAACTTGGTATATAGCAATATTTAACGATCTATTTAATTTGATACTCAATATAATATCAGAGACTGAAGACTTTAGACTTCTTGAAGACAACCATTAGGTTTCGAGACTCGAAGAGAATTGACTTATCAACTACGTGCCGCCCCACATATCATGTTTTTTATTCCATTCTGATAAAAAACCAGTACTTTAACCGTAACTGTAAAATAAGATAAACTTCATGACTGGGTAGTCATGAAGTTTTAAAGATACAAAAATCATTTGAGACAAATTTTTAGTATATCCGAGCAGGTATGTTAATGAATCGATCAGAAACACACTTGGTTGTATTACAGCGTATCATTGAATTAAATATCTGATTCAATTATAACAAATTCAAACAATTGGATACTGACATATCCCAAAACAAACATTAATTTACAAACAGCAATGTACCTGTCTCTTTATTTAAATCGGATAAAGGTGTGTAGGTAGTTACGACTATGACTTCACCCGTCAAACATGGCGTATTTTGGCGCAAGGTGTATTTGATTCGATATCAAATGCCAATCATACCCCTCCTTACTTGAATATGTGATATGGATAGGCTAACCCCACAAAATTGTAAAGGTATCTATCACTACATTTATAAAACTAAGTCCCCCAGCCGCGTCTGTTTGTCTGTCTGAACGCGATAAACTCAAAAACTACTGAACGGATTTTCGTACAGTTTTCACCAATAGACGGAGTGATGCATGAAGAAGGTTTTAAGTGTATAATTCATTAAAGTTTTGTGAATAATGATGATGATTGTGCTTTTGCTTTACTGGCGTGTGTCGCGTAAACCGTAAGAGATACATAAATTTAATGATCTAATTCTACAGGATTGTAAATCTTAAAAAGTTTGACAAGAAATTATTAAAAAAAAAAACCCGACTGCAAAAAAATTTGGTACTGAAAAGATAGAAACAAGATGAAAAGAAAACGAGTATCCTCTAAGTACCAAAAATATATAAATGCAGTCGGAGGGATATTACGAACGCGTTAAGAGGCCGGCTGCGTAGTTCATACAAACGTAATACCAAAATAATTTATAAATCAAATATATTCAGGTAGTGTGTCTTTATTCCGATTGAAATACAGAATATCTAGGTTCTCAAATATATATTTTGAATGGACACTGATTTAAACAAGAGGTATGAGAAAAATAAGTTTTCTATAGAAATTTGAAATTCCTCATAACACGTCTTAATATCATTGTCCTTTCAAAATATAGATTTAGGAACATATATATTCTGTAATCCAATCAAAATAAATACACACTACCGTAAGAATATGTTTGATTAACAAATTATTTTTGTATTACGTTTGTATGACGACTATAATAATTACTATGAGTTACAAAAAACAAAAAAGTGTACTGTGACATTAGGGGTACACTTATTATTATTAATAAAAGATGTGGGTATATATGTTGTGGTGTGGTGTGTATAGTGTATGATGTAGTGTGTATAGTGTATGGTGTGGTGTGGTGTGGTGTAGTGTGGATTGTAGTGAGGCAGGTGTTTTCGTGTGCTGTGTGATGAGGTGTGTGGTGTAGTGTAGTGTGTTGTAGTGTGATGTGCGTGATGTGTGGACATCACTATCATATATAATATGAATACTTTAAAATAATTATAATAATAAAATAATTATAATTATTATAATATAAATAGATTCAAAACCTATATACCTCAAGTGTCTTAGCATGATCCTCCGTTATGTCGAAAATACTGCAGCATTAATTTTGAAATAAATAAAGTAAAGGAAAGGATAAAAAAGGAAGCCCTCCCTTCCTTTTTTATCCTTTCCTTTACTTTAAGGGTAAAGTTGAGGATTAATGCTAAGTACTATGATTGACGAAAACACGATTCCATAAAATTTTCTTGATAGAAAAACAAACCCAAAGTTACCTCTAAACAATCAACCGCTGGTATTCAAAAAATACTTCAAACTAGATAATGAAACTTTGCATATTAACTAAACTAACTATAAAGCAGGTCTTATGTTATTTATTTTTTGTAAATTACCATTATTTTCACCGTAAAAAGAAATAAACTAAACTATCGGTGCCTTGGAGTCTTCTCCCTGCCAACCAGTCTCGCTTGCTCGCGTGACCGCCAGCAGTAGTATGCGAGTGAGATAAAGGGTGAGGTGGCGCTGAGGTATTATAGACTCTTAAAACGAGACATTTCACGCGAACTAAGTCACGGGCAGTACCTAGCTAGTGAATATTCTAAGTATCTATATCCAATACCTTAAGCAAACCTACATCAATGTGGTTCAACTATTACCGAGCTTTGGTTTCCCTTTGATATTATAATTAACCTCATCAACATTCTGATTAAATAATAACGGTTCAAGAATTCCGTTTTTTTTCATTAAAAATAATTACACATTTTTGACCATTCAAATAGGATTTAAGAAGCTAATCTAGAAATAAATGAATACCAACATTTTCTGCTTATTTTATTGTACGAAATTTATGAGATATTATTATTTGAGACAGACTTTCCGTAAAGTAGGTTAAGAGCATTTACAACGTACGGCATTTCATACAAACTTTCAAGCCCTTGTTTTTCGAAATGACTGAACCGATTTTAATGAAACTTCATCCGCATAACCAGGATACAAAGGTCTAAAAATTTATATAAGAACATTTTCGAAATGTCTTATTTAAAAACAGATAACTGGAAATCTCTATTTCCATGTAAAATTTAAAATCGATCTAATTTGGCTGTAACACTATTTTTCGAAAATGTTCTTAACTGTTTTTTAGACCTTTTAATCCTGCTTATGCGTATGAAGTTTCATTAAAATCGCTTCAGTAATTTCGAAAAACAAGGGTTTGAAAGTTTATATATTATGAAATGCCGTAAGTCGTAAACGCTTTTAAGGATTCAAGTATAAAGGTATGTAGGTACTAGTCCCGTTAGTCTACTGATAACTTGAAATGAACTGATAAAAATTAAAAAAAAACTGATTACTGGGACTATCTTATTTCTACAATCAGACAAAGAAAAATAAAAATATAAACTTTAATTTGCATTTCAATGTAAAAATACAAAAAAAAAACACGCCTTCTTCCCAAGGGGGTAGGCAGAAACTACAGAACGCCACCTGCTACGCTCTTTACATACTCCTTTTACCTCGTTTTTTATTTCTAATGATCATAAAATTTTAACTTTTTGAGAATTATTTTCATTTTCATCTTTTACAAGTATTTTCACAAATATGACTCCACTTTTCGGCCAAACTACTGTAAAAAACACACATTAATATCATCATAATAACATTCATCTCAAATTTAAAAAAAAACTATTTTTTTACCAACACAAAAACATTTAAGGCACATTCACCACTATATATCACCCTAGGGAACCACAAAACTTCACAAAAAACTACGTCAAAATTTATCGCGGAATTTAATTACTAAAAAATCTTTTAGCTAATACAAAGGCGCACCCTAGCAGTATTTAATTATGACGTGGCATATTCGCGTCACGTTATGGTCTTTCATTAGTAAGGCAAACAGTTTTAAACGGAACAGTGTAGCCGCACCCTAACGACAGCGCAGACAGAACAACTTTAGTACTTATTTGTTTTGATGATTGCACTTTTTTGCCTTTTGCTTGGAAATTAATTGTGGTAGATAAAGTATTTTTTTAGCATTGCGGTATATTATTAGAAAGTCAGACAACACAAGAGAGTTAAAATATAAATGACGTTTGTGATAGGTTTCATATTTAAAAAAAAGAAAAAAAAATGTTTCTTCTACACAAACAAAACACACATTACAACAAAATTATACGAGTAACTATATAGTATTATTACTATTTTTTTTATTATTATTTGTTATGTATGTATGTTTTTTTTTATTGTGTATAAGTGAATTACACCACAGACTACCTGCAGTATTGTCTCTCCTTCCCCCTTAATCCGACCAAAGGTTGTATTTAAAAGATCGCTTTTAGCGAGAAGACCGCTCATTGTGTCACCCTATGTAATTTTTTTTACATTTATTGCTGTATATTTTGTGGTGTAGGTACATAATAAAGAGTAATCATCATCATCATTTAAGCCGAACGACGTCCATTGCTGGACATATGCCTCCCCCAAAAGGAGGAAGGGGGGTTGCCATAATCGCCACGGATGCCAGGCGGGTTGGCGATCGCAATAAGGTGTTAAAATGCATAGAGAACGCTGCTGCTAATAAAGAGTATTATATCTTATTCTATTCTATTTTAAAACACGCAATATCAGTAACGCCTGTGACTGTACCAAATGTATCATTCACTCAAATTAGATATCAGACAGTATAATTTTCAATTTTCCCAATTTCATGTCAAAAACAATATGTATTTTTTTAATTTTATAGGTTCTGCATATACTTAATTGCAATTACAGACTTTTATTATCCCTATAATATCTTGAGTCTAACTGTTTTGTAAATTAACATGTCCTATCTAAAAGAGCCGGGTGATCTGTAACTCAGGAAAATTTTACTTCAGACACCTTTCTCTAATTTTAAGATTGTACATATTATTAACCAGTGCCTGTAATAATATGATGTTGAGATAAATAAATATGATTTTATGATTATTATGATTACTCTTTGTGAATCAGGGTGTACCTAACTTTTTAATCGGTTGAAAGACATTTGCTTTTTTATATGGATTATAAGAACTAAAGTTCCTAATCATTTATTAAAATCTAACCTAATAGACTAATAAGCAATTTAACTCTAACTTATTATTTTACGCGACAGATTACGTTTTAACTAAGAATAGTGTCAATTTACTTTTTTAAACAATTCCGTAGCACTTTCTTAGGGTCTGATGATTAATAAAAACACTTTGTTACGAGATAATATATTTAAAGGAGTGGCGCTAGTAGACCGTTGTACACCCTCTTAAGTGAAATGAAATATTTTGAAACAAAACCAGTATTAACTGGCCTCTTATTGTTTTGAAACTCTGTACGTCTCTAGGTCAGTTCAAGCTCACTAATACCACCGACGTGTAAATTTTAATAAATAAAGTAGTCACGATCGTGAATACTTTGGAGTGCTTACCACTATTTACACATTGAGTCATGGCATACAGCCTAAGCGATACATTTTTGTAAGAGATATCAGTCGTCTTAATAATGTAGGTAATTAAGCAGATGTAATTTCAAAATATTCCGACTTTAAAAATGGAATCCAAGAAAATCTATGAAAGCAGCATTTTATGTTGGGGTAGCTCAGCAAGCATTTCTTAACCTTGAAGATCGATTCGTGGGCCTGTTATTACTTAGCCACGAGCACCTCATATAATCAGCGTTATGTACCTGTAACACCTTTTTAACATGTATTATGCAAATAAATTATTTGATTTGATTTGAATCTCTCAATAAATCTGATAGAAAGAATTTGCTATTTAAAATTATAAGCCAATAACGACATCGTACTCACACAACTTCGCCATACCCGCTATCACCTTGAAATTTAAGAGCAATCTACATTACTTATTTATTGGCAAATCATCCTACGCGCGAATATTAATGAAGATGCCTGCGCCGGCCGGGGGGCGGGTCGTACACGTACCTATTGCAAATGATATCAAATAAATCAAGGGGAATCACATACAGTGTGACTGGTTAAACGAAGGACATATTGAGCAATGGATTGACAATTCTAACATGAAAAAAAGTAGGGCTTCTTCAACGGCAGTCTTCAACATTTTTGAGGTCAAAGGACGAGAATACTTTGATTTAGGTTCGGCTGGCCACAAGACATGGGAAATTGATTATATTCCATTTTAAACTTATAAGTAGGTAAGTAATTCATCATCATCATCATCATCATTTCAGCCGAAACACGTCCACTGCTGGACGTAGGCCTCCCCCAAAGGGGGGGTTTGCCATAATCGCCACGCTTGGCAGGCGGGTTGGCGATCGCAGTATGGTGTTAAAATGCATAGAGAACGCTGCTGCCCAATCTCTAGTAGGTCCCTTAGTCGCCTTTTACGACACCCACGGGAAGAAATAGGCGAGTGCTATTCTTTGCGTCCGACGTATGTAATTAAAAAACAACAATCTTTGCAGTTATTTAATGTACAATTTTAGAAGGCTGGGAACAGGTAATGACACTAATAAATTTCAATCAACGAGATGTTTGCCATTTTTTACTCTTAACAAATTTATCAATATCTGACCCGATAGTGGTTGTTGCAATTTTCAAACTGTTTTCGGGCGTTTGTGTAGCTACCTGTCTATTTGGTTTAATTTTTTCTATAGGAATAGTAAAGAAACCACCGCGGGCCCTCTCTGTATGTACATTATGATGTACGTCGTTAGTTTAACAAGTCCCTAGTTTAATACGTGTATGTAAGGACCGAATGAAAGGACCATAGTCTCAATATCGAGTATTAATTAATGTCGTTACATTGTCTCGGTGTGTTGAGTGGGTATGAATTGTTATAATGATGTTCGTGTTTAAAATTGTTGTAATTTATGTGTTTATCTGTTTGTACCTTTAGTACAGCCTGCTATTAAAGGTACGTCTTTGCTGAAAGGTGGAATTACGCTATTTGAGTAGTTCTGTCCAACTGTTCAGTTAGGTAGGTCCAACTTCAAGAAAAAGGTCAATCGTCGAATCCGACTCTGCTGGGCAGCGTTTGGGAAGCTACGCAATGTCTTCTCGTCCCACATACCGCAGTGTCTCAAGAAGAAAGTCTTTGACCAGTGCGTGTTGCCAGTGATGACCTATGGCACTGAAATGTGGTCGCTCACAATGGTCCATATCAGAAGGCTAGGGCAATGGAGAGGGCTATGCTTGGAGTTTCCCTACGTGATCGAATCAGAAATGAAGAAATCCGCAGGCGAACTAAGGTTACCGACATAGCCCGAAGAATTGCCAAACTTAAGGTACATTGCTCGCAGATTACAGATGGCCGATGGGGCCGGAAGGTTCTGGAGTGGTGACCGCATACCGGAAGACATAGCGTTGGAAAGCCTCCTAAAAGGTGGCCCTTGTGAAGGCCACAGGTATCCGCTAGATGCGGGAAGTACAGAACCGGTCGAAGTGGCGGTGCTTGGAGAAGCCTATGTCCAGCAGTGGACGTATTTCGACTGAAATGATGAAATTATGAGTAGGTACATATTCGTTGGTGTTGGCCAAAGAAACTGTTTCATAAAGCGCAGTTTGCCCGAATTATATGTTTAGCCAGTTTGACTTTAGTCTTCTAGTTCTTTCGTAGAATTACACAAATTGAAAATGAGCACGTTAAGGAAAACATAACCCATCCATCTCGAGTAAAATTAAGTAAGTAAAATTTAAAAAAAATCGATTGGAAATCATAATCATCATTGACGTCTACTGCTCGAAACAGGCCTCCCCCAAAGTGGGAGGGGGGGGGGGTGCCATAATCACCATGCTTGGCAGGCGGGTTGTCGATCGCAGTATGGTGTTAAAATGCATAGAGATCGCTGCTGCCCATTCTCTGGCAAGTCCCTTAGTCGCCATGTACGACACCCGATGGGAAAAAATGGAATGATGCTGTTCTATAAGTCTGGCACCACACGTTGCCGAAAACTGCATTGATAATGCCCTCTACTTATTGGTAATTCATTTCTAAATTACATTTATTCCTTTTCAATACTTGTGACCTGTGGCTTGTTAAGTAATACCAGCCACACAGGCCGATCAATCAGCTGAAGCTACGCTTGCCGCGGTTAGGCCATGGATGGGTGACCATCTTTACATATCGAGACCCTTCCGTGCTTCGGGAATCACTGCAAGCCGTTTTCCAGTCCCAGATGTCGTTTCGTGGATCTTTGGCAGTCGTTTCGGGTCTTCAGAAGCCCGAAAGTCTGACAACAAGGGATATCGTATTACTCAGTACGTAACTGGGTTGTGGAAATCAGATAGACAGTCGTTCCATGTAAAATACTGGTATTCAGCGACCCCAAAATAGTTGGGAAAACGCTATGCATATGATGAGGACTTGTCCATACTCTTTCCCAAATATTTAATATTCACTACTTAAATTACTATTTTGAGGAGCTTGTGGCTAAGTAATAACTGCCGCACAGGCCGATCGATCAGCTGAAGCTACGCTTGCCACGGTTGGGCCGTGGCTGGGTGACCATCTTTACATATCGAGACCCTTCCGTGCTTCGGAAACAACTTCAAGCCGTTTTCCGGTCCCAGCTGTCGTTTCGTGGATCTTTGGCAGTCGTTTCGGGTCGTCAGAAGCCCGAAAGTCTGACAACAAGGGGTATCGTATTACTCAGTAAGTAACTGGGTTATACAACAGTCGTTCCATGTAAAATACTGGTATTCAGCTGCATGAATGATGAATGATTGAATCATTTTTATTTCTGTAAGTAGGTTTGTACAAACACTTTTACACGTCAATCATATTTTAAAAACTAGATGAGGTCGGCGTTTCGTATCTGACTACTCTGAGAAGAAAGGCCGAAACAAACTCAGAGGTCACAGTCTCTTATAAAGCATCCGGTTAGACCGGAAACCGACCCCAAAATAGTTGGGAAAACGCTCAGATGATGATGACTTTTCCATGCTCTATCCCAAATATTTAATATTGGCTACTTAAGGGGACGATAACTTTTAATGATTTTATACTGAAGATCACGTCTAAACGTGTGGTGTTAATGATTAAAAAAAATATATATGTTAAATAAGAGCATTTTCTCAATAACTTAATATCCACTAATAGGAGCCCCGCGCGCGCGCGTCCCCCGTTATTGATCATGAACTATTTTTTATCACTTTTTTTATGGCTCGCCGGCCGGCGACCCACTTATAAACTTTTCGTAAACAAAAAATTTCTATGAGGCGTTGTAAGGTGACTATTGTTTCGTTGAGTGCATAGATATGGCTATACAATTCAAGTTGTTTAGTAACTTAAAAGAATGAAGTGTTTTTTTAATGTTTGTTTAATGGGAACTACAGATCCCAGCAGCATTTTTCTTGTAGCTTCTATTGTACAACTCGGAATTCCATGTATTATATATCAATCGAAAGGGCGTAAAATCACCAACAAAATGGTAAAAATATAATAAAATCTTCACCAGTATGTGAATATTTTAGATTATGTTTATATTACACAGTGAAATTAATTTGTTAAGTTATGTCTAACGCGGATAAAAAACTGAGAATGGCGCAATATCTACCAAGCGTATTTTTCTGAAACCTTCACCAATTTTAAGATAATTTAAGTATTGATATTTTAGCATATGCGTTTTATTAAAATACTTTTTTTTTGTGTATAATAAATTAATAATGCGTCAAATTGGGGACAGCGCTCCTTGATGGGCGAGTCTATTACTGGCTGAACGTACGACGCGTTGCGTGAGTTCAGTACAGAACACGCAAGCTAACTACTCAAAATCACTGGCATATATCTGCGTCTTGAATTACTATTTTGAGGAGCTTGTGGCTAAGTAATAACTGCCGCACAGGTCGATCGATCAGGTTAAACTACGCTTGCCACGGTTGGTCCGTAGATGGGTGACCATCTTTTCATACCAAGATTCCTCCATGCCTCGGAAAGCACGTTAAGCTGTTGGTCCCGGCTGTCATTTGTAGATCTTTGACAGTTGTTACGGGTCGTCAGAAGCCTAAAAGTCTGACAACCAGTCTTACCAAGGGATATCGTGTTACCCAGTAACTGGGTTGTGGAGGTCAGGTAGGCAGGCGCTCCATACAAAATACTGGTATAAAGCAATTTAAGCTGTTGGTCCCAGCTGTCATTCGTCGATCTTTGACAGTCGTTACGGGTCGTCAGAAGCCGGAAAGTCTGACAACCAGTCATACCAAGGGTTATCGTATTATCCAGTAACTGGATTGTGGAAGTCAGATAGGCAGCAGCTACATATAAAATACTGGTATTCACACTGAAAAAAATGCGACCTAACATTTTCTCTTAGTTGGCATTAAAATGTTTGGAATCATAATTTATTTATTTACTATAGGTAAACAAGATAGCATATTTGCCAGAACAAATTAATTTTATTTATATCGACAATGTGACATGTACAGAATAATCACCGGTCTTTGTTACGTCATACATACTATGTTTGATTTTACTTCTTCACTGTTGTATATCAAATAATAATTTAAGTTGATGGTAACAAGCAACTTGTTAGCATTATATCACTATTTGATACAACATTTGTACATACATTCTTAAACTGGCCAACATTTGAGTTAAATTAAATACTACTATAACTACCTGTAATTAAACTAATTCATTACTTAGTAGACGGAACTATGATAATTTAACAAAGTTCTCCTAGCTTCAGAAGTCAAGATCTTGTTAGGCTCGTAAGGAGTCAAGATTTTTGTTGAAGCCTCAGGTTGAAGCAAAGACTTTTTTTTCAGTGCAGCTGCATACAGTTAGACTGGAAGCTGACCCCTAAAGAAGAAAAGGCTATGCAGATGATGATAACTTTTCCATACTCTCTCCAAATATTTATACTTAAATTACTATTTATTGAAATAAAATAAATATACTTACTTATTTTTTATTTATTTATTTATTTCTGTAACAACTTTTACATTTTATCGAAATTTTACACAAAATTATAACAATTTAAAATTAAAAATTACAATTTAAATCATTATTAAAAACAGTAACCAAATAAGAAAGTAAAACATTTGCAATTCCCAAATATTATGTTAAATGTCAAAATAAAAAATATCTAAGATTAGTACCAAAACAATTAAACTAAAGATTATTACATAATGTAAAAATATAATCTAATGTTAATAAAAATAGTTATGTTATATAATGATTTATGTCAAATACTTACTCAGTTACTTTTCGAATGTGGTCTCGGCATGATTAACATTTACATGACCTCACTGATTTACAAATAAACTGAATTCGGATTACAGGCAGGATTAACTTTAATTCATTCTCATTTAATATTGCACCAAGCTTGATTATTTATTTTGCAATGAAATATTGACCGAGTTAAAAATACAGATGGAAAATATTTATGTCTTATTTTTTTGGATGCTTATCTTCTCAAGATTCGTTTATGTTTCAAATACTTAGTAAAATAAATGTCGTCCATTTATACTAATACTTTATAGAGGTAAAGTGTGTGAGTTTGTAAGTAGGGAGTAATCTTCGAAACTACTGATCTGATTCTGAAAATTCTTTAATTAATGGAAAGCTACAGTATTGCTGAGTGTCATTATGTTTAAACAAGAAATATGCAGATGAAGTCACTACGGCAAAAGCTTGGCTAATAATATCAGAAAAACGAAGTCCTAATGCAATATTTTTATGAATAAACAGACAGATATATGTTTCTTTTTTTGGATTCCAGTTTAGCGTCGCTTCGCTAAGTTTGATTTTCAAAAAAAGAATTTAGTCACGCAACATTTTATAAATTTACTACAATCCCTTACAAAACAAATCCTCTAAGCATAGATGAAGACGTTACTCAATTGAGTTCTCAATTCCCGATCGAACACTCAAACTCAACTATCGATGTAGCCACACAACAAGCTGACGTGCACCATCATTAGCCATGAGTTATGACGTCAGTCTGCGCTGAACTGACGGCGTATTGTTCAAGGTAAGGGAGGATGACTTATTGGAGTCGGGATGGCGGTCATTGTTGCTTCTGTGTTGTGTAACGGTGAGACGGAGAGGTATTCATTTAGATCGGTCCGAAATTATGGAGGCTACAATTTGTTTTGCTACGTTGACACTGACCTTGCTTTTGCCCGCGAGCCCCGCGAGGTCGGAAATTATCCAAAGGAAATGTACTACCGGGATAAATTTATCCTATGTGTTAATCCAGGTTATTTTATTTTTATTCAAAAGGAACAACACACAGCTACAATATAAAACATAGAAACAAGAAATACACAAAACTTTTATAAATACAATATTGCAACCCACAACGATGTTCACAGATTAACTATAGGAAACAATACAGTGAAAATAATCGCAAGGGTTACAAATACAAGATTTAATTTTATTCTAACTTATTAAATTAAATATCGTGTTTAAGATTATACCTAGAGGCATTTGTATATAATAAACAGGAAACGGTACAAAAAAGAAAAATATATAAAAAAATATTCAAGAAAGCTCCTTAAGTAGGTATAAGACTTGAATCTATAGAGAGCACATGCCACAATGTCTATGTGTTGGTTATTAACTGTATGTGTGCCAAATTTCATCCAAATCCGTTCTGCCATTTTTATGTCAAGTAATAGCATAGGAAAAGGTCATTGACTGCCGCGCCACCGTCAACCATAATTATTTTGTTACGCGTAATTTCGAATCTGTGATATCTTTTAAAGTATGCATTTAAATGATACGATGTTTGGGCATATTTTTATCTAAATTAAATGCCCGGTTTAAATAATATATTTTAATGGATACGGATTAATATAATACCGGTTAAAATAGTTTCGGAAATATCAAAGAATTTTTTATAAAATTCTGAAAGATAAAAGCCGTTACTGCGGGTCATCCTTAGAATATAGACTTAAGCTATTGCAGCTATTGCTATTTTTTAATGCGCAGATATATGATTTTAGTGACTTTTAAATCTGTTATTACGCCTTCATATAATGCAAATAAGTTATGCAAAAAATATTTGTTAAACTAGAACGCATTCACATCAATTCTCTATGTGAATATTTAATTATTGTAGTAAAATACTTTATGAAACAAATTCAGGAAGATATGTCTACCCAAAGCATAAAAAATGATATTACTTTCAAACTACTTAGGATATTTTCATGCTGTTTAGGGTTCCGTACCAAAATGGTAAAAAGGAACCCTTATGGTGAGACTAAGTCTTTCTGCCTGTCTGTCACACCTGAATATCTCAAGAACTACTAATGCTATCAACTTGAAATTCAGAATAGTTTTAGATGACGTGTGCCCAACTATTCAGCATACAAGAAAAAAATAAAAAAATATACCTTTTTTGCAAAAGGGACTGAAAGTCTTAAATCTTAAATTACTAGGGCACGTGGGGTATCATATGAAAGAACGCTGTTTGCACATTCTCAAACATTTTTTTCCGAGATCTTCAACAATAATAGTCACATTTCAGCCAATTTATAAGAAAATCTTAATGAATTATACACTTAAACCTTTCTCATGAATCACTCCATCCATTGGTGAAAACCGTTTGAAATATCGTTCAAGAGTTTTTGAGTTTATCGCGTTTAGACAGACAGACAGACAAACGCAGCGTTGGACTTTGTTTTATAATATTTGTAAAGATTTGAACACATAAAATGTACAAATGCGATCATACATCAGTCTCTACAAAAGCACACACATTGTTGAATAATGGACCAGTGGTTCTGCAATTTGGTCCTTGTCTACAGAATGCAGTTTAGGTTTGGGGCGCGATCTCTTATCAGAAATACTTGAATGAGCTACTGATAAATGTAAGAAAAAAAGAAAAAAAAAGAATAAAATACGTTTATTTGCAGTAAACATAACGCAAAGAAACAAAAACTTATAATCACAACCACAGTTACAATTTTGATTTTGTCCCTCTAGTGGTAAAGGAACAAAAGCACTGATGTAAGGAGGGTTGGTATCAGAATACAAGGAAACTACCAACTGCCTCAAACAAACCTTGAAATCGCGAAAAAGAAATCAGCTGTTCCCTACATTTTTGTGTTCACTTAAATCGACAAAATGTATGGAACAGCTGATTTTTATTTTGCGATTTCAAGGTTGGTCCCATAGAAAAAGTTGTTCAAAATGATGAGTACAATGACCCCTTTTCGGGTTTAGTATAAACAAAAACTAATGTTGTGTATATATTTATAAAAATATAGCATAAATTAAGTTAGGTAGGTGACAATAACGGTAACCTAAGGTACGCCAGCCAGCTTAGATTCCAGTTGATAAGAACTAGGGTCGTGGGGGGTTGGTGATAAACTGAGTACTGTTCCGTGTAGAAGTTTAAATTACATATTAAGAATAAATTTGAATTTTATGGTATAACGTTCCCGTTAATATGAATCTGGACGCTGTTACTTCTGGTGCATGTGTATTTTGTGCCCAAAATCGCATGAAAGATACAGGGGGTCTACTCTGATCATAAATCCGAAGTATTGGCCGAATTATCGGCCGTTTCGTGACTACAGCTGACACCAGCGAAAAAAAAAAATACAATGCTCAGAGAGAGATACGTCAAAGTCAAAAACGTAACTTGAAGTCGGGTAAGGATTCAAAGTCAAATAAGGATACTTTGAAAGTCAATAAACGGCCGAACATTCGGCCGATACTTCGGATTATCGCTTCGGAGTAAGCCCTCAGGGGTGTAACTCAGTGAACATATTTAACATCCATGCAGAATTTATCCAAACGAAAGTCGTTAACTTTTTCGCCTCATATGACCTCTTAATTCGGCCAACTTTTGCAATAAACCGACCAACTAACCAATAAGGGATCGTTCCACCGATCAATCTGGCGTTTCTTATCACCGGTAATTACAACGAGCCGTAACAAGAACGCCGACCGGTCGGTAACAGTCTGTATCACAACAAAGGTCCATTAGTGCTGCCTGCCAAAAGAATTAATTAATTCAAACGATTCGCCCCCTATCCTTACTATATCTTATTATATATCATTCTTCTGTACGTGCGTTTGCCACCTAACTCCTCCTGAACGGCTAGACCGACTTGGTTGAAATTTTTATTTATATTTCAACGGGTTTCTGAATGGTTTGAAAACACAATTAGACCCGGTAGGTGGTGCTGCTGTCGGTATAAGGCGGTACGAAGTTATATATTATATATATAAGCTAGTTATATATTATATATATCCTATCTTAATCACACTAATATTATAAAGGCGATAGTTTGTGACTGTGTGTGTTTGTTACTTCTTCACGCTCAAATGGCTGGACCAATTTTGATAAAATTTTGTATGGAGTTAGCTGACACCCTGGATTGCTGCTTTTTATCCCGATATTCACACGGGATCGAGACTTACGCGGGTGAAACCGCGGGGCGAAGCTAGTCACATTCATATTATAAAGGCAAAAGTTTTTGAGTGTGTGTGTGCGTTTGTTACTTCTTCACGCACAAACGGCTGGACCAATTTTGATAAAATTTTGAATGGAGGTAGCTAATACCCTGGATTAACAAATAGACTACTTTTTATATTCCAATATTCCTACAGGATCAAGACTTACGCGGGTGTAACCGCGGAGCGCAGCTAGTATTATATAAATGCGAAAGTGAGTTTGTTTGTTTGTTCCGCTTTCACGCTAAATCGGCCGAATGGATTTGGATGAAATTTGGCACTTGGGTAGATCATAATCTGGATTATGACACATATTATTCGGGTGAAACCACGGGGCGCAGCTAGTAGGATATATTTTATGTTAAAACCAGAAGTCGCGGGCAGAAGCTAGTTTACCATAAACGACTCAAGATGTGCCCCCATTCTGGGATCAGCTGTGGTCAATGATTCCTAATGTGATTTGATTAAACTTTGTTTTAGGGTTTTGGTTTCCGAAGTTGCGGGATTTAACAGACAGGGCAAGTTTATAAGTAATTAGACAGCCACAGCTGTCTATAACATAGTTTTTTTGCTGGAGATATAGTGTAGATATCTTAGTAGACAAACCCTAGCCAGAAAAACACAAACAAAGGCAAACGTGCTGTACTGTAAGTACCTATGAAATGACAGCAAAGCAATAAACAACTTTCAAACAAATAAAATACTGAATCGGTTCATTCGTTCAGGAGCTATTACGCCACAGACAGACACACAAATACACAGATTCACAGATAGGTACACAGATACACACTACAAACTTATAACACCCCTCTTTTTCATCTGGGGTTAAAAAAAGCTACAGCTACCTACTTGATTCCATTCCCAAGTTAATTTTAAAGTTCTAATTTACCCTTTTACTTATTTGAAGTCGGTTCGTATAAAAACGCCCCATATATAAAATTATTCGTATTACAGATGGAAACTACATAATTACTTAATTAGATGAAAAAAGCGATTATTTGTACCTATGTCAATAAGACCGCCCGTCTTGAGCTGGCTTCCCACAGTGCGTTCCGATATTGCGAAAGGACGTGGACCAGCCCGCACCGACGCACTATGGGAAGAGTATCGTCCGTGGTAGCGCACGTCCATCGCGGTGCGTCCGATCGGCATCGAGTTGGTAACTTCAAACGTGCAGTGCGTGCTTGCTCTCTTTACGAGTTCTCTTTCACTTTGCATTTTGGAATAAAAATGGCTTCAAATCTCAAGATTCATACAGACCGACACGCACAGTTGGAAGAATCTTGGTATGCGGTGCGTAGCTGTCCGTTGTCGTCAGCCGTGCGGGCTGATCTGCGTCCGTCCGCAATATCACGCGCCGTGGGACGCAGCCTTTATTGACTTACAGACTGATAATTAATTAAGTAGTAAATGGAGATAAAATAATTAAATTAATTTTTAGAATGTTAAAAAACTGTTTAAATGCGTTGTGGCATTTTTGAATGAACTTCATTTTATAGTGGGTATATTTCGACACACAATCCCGTGACTTCACAAGAATTTTGCTGTATGTATAAAGCTGAAAGTATTTTGCATGCAATGTTGATTAAATTACCAGTGAATTTTATATAAAGAAAATTGACGGGGTCACTCTCCGTCTGCGACCTTTTTAATAAATTAAATCGTAGTACTGCCTACATTAAATATTTCTGACAGTAGGTACATACGTGATATTTTCTATCATTATTTTGTCAATTAAAAATCTAACCGTGCAAAGAATTTGAATCATTCATCATCATCATTCATTTCAGCCGAAAGACGTCCACTGCTGGACATAGGCCTCCCCCAAGCACCGCCACTTCGACCGGTTCTGTGCTTCCCACATCCGACGGAAAAAAGTGCAGATGTACTCTGTAGTGCGTTTTCCTTTATTTTCAACCGACTTCACAAAAAGGAGTACTGTAATTTAATTTCGGAAGCCGGTGGCCAAAAAACGAAAATACAGAACCAAAGACAGACTTCCGACTTTTAATTTAATTAAATATAATATTAAATTTGGGTGTACTACAAGTTCACCTCTGCCCAACTAACTCCTACTAGGTAGGTACTCTAAAATTTGACTACCAAAATGAAATTACAAACCTCCCTTTGCCTACTAAACAAGTTTTTTTATTGTGACTTATGAATTTGTAAACACACTCACGATGCAGAAAAAAAACCCTAGTGTTAGAAAATTGTTAGTAAATAAAAAAACGAGCGAGGCATACAATAGTCACATATGATGTGTAACATCTGACGTGACTTCTCACCTTGGTAATAAGCAACTGACCAGCGACAGAAATTAACCTCAAAAATTAAAAAAGCTAATACTGAAATATTTATTCATTAAGTACTAGTGGTCGCCCACTGGTCGAAATTCGACTCCCTCTTCTTACAATCTATATCATCATCATTCATAATTTCAGCCGAAAGAAGTCCACTGCTGGACATAGGCTTCCCCAAAAGGAGGGCTTTACCATAATCGCCACGCTTGGCAGGCGGGTTGGCGATTGCAGTATGGTGTTAAAATGCATAGAGAACGCTGCTGCTCATTCTCTAGTAAGTCCCTTAGTCGCCTTTTACGACACCTACGGGAAGAAATAGGATAGTGCTATTCTTTACTTCCGGTACCATACGGACAATCAATATAGTACTTACTAAATACATGGTATTAAAAAGTACTTACTTATTCCATGCTATTAAAAAGTACTTACTTATTCCGTGCTCAAGCTGTCACTTCCTGTTACACACTTATAACATCATGCTTTGTTTCCCTGAAGGGTTGGGCAGAGGTGTACCAAAAGTAGTAGTAGTACACCCACATTTAATTTGATTTAATTTCGGAAGTCTGTCTTTGGTTCTGCATTTTTTTGACCACCGACTTACGAAATTAAATTACCTCCTCCATTTTGTGAAGTCGATTAAAAATGAAGGAAAACTCACTGCAGTTTTCATTGAAGAAAGTACAGATGTACTCAAATCAAATCAACCACTTCTCTGTTACAGTATTTATAATAAAGTAGTCCTCCAGATCGAATTTCGGCCAATCTCAGCGGAGACCAGCCTTCGATGCGGGAGATATTATAGTGCACAAGTGTCCCTCACTCCCATAGTCCGATCAGACGGCAATCCGACACGACCGGAGAGAGATCAGGCACAGGACCAACCGCTTAACGTGCTTATACTGCGTGCACAGTATTGAAACTGTGTGTCTGTATAGGTACCCCCAAAAATCAGTAAGCTTAATCCGTTGAAAACGTCAATTAAGACATTCTTTAGGCCTCTGCCTCGAATTTTGCGGGCAGCGGGGCGGCGGCGGCGACGGCGCGGGAGCGGCAGGATCTTATGCGTAAAATCAAATGGACCGGTTCTCGAAAACAGCGGCTTAGCAGCGGGCAACGAGCGGTGCACTCCAGTCAAGCCGCGCCGCCGCCGCCGCCGCCGCCGCCCCGCTGCCCGCAAAATTCGAGGCAGCGGCCTAACGGCGTCATAACGCTTTGGCCAGGTACCGTTCTATTGTGTTCTAGTCGGGCATTGTCCGGGACAATGAAGATCCGGCAGCACTAAACATCGGACATCAAATGGCATGCAAACAATACCGCTGCAAATTACCACCGTAGTACCAAGCTGGAGAAAAGTTTGTGGCTTACTTAGTAAATGGTGGTAAGATTTAATGGCTGCCTCGTTGGTCTAGCAGGTTGGTCTAGCAAGCGCTTCTGCTTAGCATGAGGGCCTGGGTTCGATTCCAGAGTCGGGCAAAGTGTTATTGGGTTGTTTCATCTGGAATTTCTCAGTAGCAGCCCGGAGTCTGGATTTGTGCCCGGTTGATGGCAATAGGCTCGCCCACTATTACATGGGAGTTAAACATAACTGGCGAAAGGTAGGTGTACAATAGGTACACCTCTGCTTAACCCTTCGGGGATAACAGGGTTATCATATTATTTAATACTTTTTGAACAGTACCAAAGTGCTGTAGGTCTAACGGTTGGAATAACCAATGACGGCCGCCATGACCCACGCACAATGGTCCACATGAAGGACTAAGTGCGGAACCCAAACCCGCTAACACAACACATAGTGCTGTAGGTCTGGGAAAAGCATTTCGGCCTTTTCACCACTGTTGTGGACAATGAAAGAATTTTAAATTATTTTCATGTACATACTCATCTCATGGGGCCCCAAGTCTGCTATTTTTATAAATTCAGTTATTCCAACACGATCCCATTGTCATTTTGCTAAAACTTCGTAATCTGCTAAATTCATAATGGTCGATCATTGGTCGGTCAATGTTCTCGTAATAGAGTTGTGTTATTATAATGGAATTGTCG
Source organism: Tiliacea aurago (assembly GCA_948098905.1). Lineage (NCBI taxonomy): Eukaryota > Metazoa > Arthropoda > Insecta > Lepidoptera > Noctuidae > Tiliacea > Tiliacea aurago. Next base: position 17,579,650 of record OX402586.1, on the reverse strand, counting down.
TATTGCCATTATTATAAAACCTATTAGTAGAAATGTCATTCATTTGTCAGTATGTACGAGATTACCAATAAATGCAATTTCTTTCAATATAGTGTCAGTGGTTGACCATTGGAAAGTCATAATGACGCCGTTATAATAGTAGATTACCAAACTTGTCAAAATCAACAATTATGAAATCAATGGTCGACCATTCTGACACTATTGTAATAGCAGACTTGAGGCCCAAAGCATTATTTTCTTGGGTATCGTCACAAACATCATATTATGAGAACAGCTCTGAACTTGGTTTAAAGATATTAGCCAGTCAGCGTTCCTGGTATGGGAAATCCTCTAGAATGTCCTCCGCCTTGGGGTGGGTGGACGGGTCTGTCAGACTCTTACTGACTAAAAACCACCCGTGTATTCCCGCCCCATACTTGTACCGGTGATCAATGGCATCATATGCGACTTCCGTGATCTTCGGCTGGTGCAGGCCTGCCTTTGCGGGCCACCTCAAGTATGGGGGGTAAGGTGTTTGACCCCCCGCGACGTTTAAAACGGGCGTGCGTGGAAATCTACGCGCCGCCACCTCGGGTCTTGTATGGGGGCTGGAAGAGGGCATTATCTGCCCTCTGCCGACGGCCGGGGCACTTGCTGCGGGCCAGGAGAGTGGAAGAGATCTCCCGCTCCCTTTCCGCAGCCTCCTACTGTGACATGACTGTTTCGCAAAAGGATACCACCGCGTCCCAGGACTTCTCGCTGCCGACCATCGAGTTGACCACGGCCAGCAACGACAGGTCGCTACCTACTGCCGAGATGAGGGCACGGCGCGGCCCTTCCCAAGCGGCACACTCTGCTAGCGTATGCCGCGCCTATAACTGCCCAACCTAGGTACTTACATTTTATTATCGCACCTCGTGATGGCTATTTCAATCTGTATTAGTGGTCGCCCACTGGTCGAAATTCGACTCCCTCTATTTACAATTTATATAGTACATACTAATTCCATGCTATTATAAAGTACCTACTTACTATTAAAAAGTACTTACTTATTCCATGCTCAAGTTTGTCACTTCTGTCACCTATCTATTTTCAAGCCAAAAGGCCCTGGTACTATGTGTGTGTGTGTATGTCAAACGCATGGTATAATAGTGTGTGTAATGTTTTTTTTTATTAATTTAATTTATTTCTAATGCAAATTTTGCAAAAATATTAGCTTTCTGCACTCTTCCTACATTATAAACTTTCACTGTGCCAAATTTCATACTCGTCCTTGTAATGTTCGTAAATAGATGTACAAAGTTTTCGCTTCACTTATTAATATAATGATACCAGCTAAATGTTAATAAAAACATTATCCACTTAATAATGTTTTTTCAGTCCATCATTTGGCTATAAAGTGTAGTTTTACGGTATTTTTACGGCCCAATATCATGCAAATCAAAGTACTAAAATCGATCAGGTCCATCTTACCTCGTAAAACAGCACACTCACTGGTACCAAAATAAAATGGAACTACCTACAAGTCATTTTGGCATACGACTTTGCAAACTATTATTAGTTTAGGTTTAGTACTTTTTGGGTAATTTTGTAGATAGGAAATGATGTAGCGTTCATGTTTATCTTGGGATTGTAAATTAAATGACACAATGTTTATATTGTTACTTTATTCCCCTTGTTCATAAAAGTTGCATAAAGTTAAGTAATGATTGACGTCTGGTTAATCATACGTTTTAGTAATACTTTAAAGCCCTTAAATCTACGCAGCTGTAGGTATTTTTTCCGCCACAGTGAAGGTCCTAATTTATCCTCATTTCTATTTCCTACTCCATCATCAGACCCTGATCACCATCTACCTATAACCTATTTATTGAGACCATTCCAATAAGCCAAAACACGATACATCTGCTGTCTTAAAGTTGGTGAGGGAGTTGGGTATCCTGCAAAGTCCAGGTGATGCTGCAGCATCTGTTCAAGGTTACTATGTTCTAATATCATTACAGTAACAGGATACAAAATTTCGACTCGATCAGACCTGTGGAAGATGTTCACATCCAATTAACAACTAAAAAAGAGCTGATAATCTTTAAATTACTGAACTGATTTTCTTGAACCATAGCTAAGAACACTCTCGATTAGGTCACCTTAAAAAAAAACAAAATCGGTTCAGCCGTTTGGGAGCTATGATACCACAGACAGACACACAGGTGTATGTGTACACCTTAAATTACAGAAAAACCTATAAGAAGTCTTTATTTTAAGACCATATCTTAAAATAAAATGGTAAATCTCTCAATATTGTGCGTACAAACTTACGTTTGCAGTTGGAATGTATGAGGGAACATGTTTTTTAACTACAATGATAAGTTTTTTCTTGGGATAAATTCATCCCAACTACGTAACCCTTCATTGTGCGTAGTTCGACACGCACTTGACCGGTTTTTTGGTTATTACTACTTAAAAATCACAGCAATTCATTAATTTGTGATCATAACTACTGCACCATTAAGTTCATTTTACCCTGAGAGTTCTTTTACCCACTCGAAACATAATGCAGCTGATACATTTTATATGTCGAATCTCAACAGCTCGACGAACAATAAAATATACATACTTAACGCAATCTCAAGCCGGTTTCGACCTTATTGCGATATCGAATTTCCCTATTGTCGACTTCGGAAGGGGAGACTTAAGTCGAACCTTTTTTGTAGCTCATTTAATACCAATTTGCAATAGCTATTTATAACAATTCGACGGTATAATACAGGGTGGATGTAGTATTTATTTACGCGAGAGCGTTTATTTACTTTGAATTCGTACGTTTGTACGGGTTTCTAATGTTGTCCTTGCTAATGGAGCTTTAAAAGCTATAAGTGGAGGGCAACGAAATACTAATGAATACGGTTCCCAAAATACCTACCACATGTATAAACGAAAATTACTTATGTGATAAAATATTAAGTGACAGCATATCATGATATCAAATATCCGTGGTGTATGATAATGAAGCAAGTCAATTGGACTCCGAAACAGCCGTCACAAACTTGTCTTATCTTCGGCGATGAGCTCTTGAATGCTGATTACCCGGCGACTCCCTCAAATGAACTGAAACGAGTCGGTGTCGAGTGGATCGGGTGCATTCGGGGTCTATCGGAGTTCATCCCATCTCCGGAGTGTCATTAGTTAATGTTGCGGGCAGTTCCTACAGAGATTTAATCTGGCCGCAGTCTGAGATCAGTCGATTCGCCCTCGCTTCCTCACCGAGCGATGTTATCGCACCGTCATTACCGTTCCGCCGGCGATAACACGCCCTCCACGCGGTATATCGCGTCCCGAGATTACAACAACTCTATTACTTCCAACTTTTATTGCTGCCGTCTGCATGTAAGTCGCCGAAATTCTAAATTCGGTAGCCGTTCATTAATTATGACCATTAAACCCGTTCCATTACATGGTCAAGGGAGAGCATATCAATGTATCGCGACCGCAGCCGTGCGTATGGAACGAAACAATTAACACATTCCGTCCACAAATCTGGCGGCAGAAACCGAGCGTGCGTTCATTTTAAATGAGGGAGCATGTTTTAAATTACGATTGTGCTGCATTAAGGCAGGAGAGGAAAATATTTGGAAACAAGGAGGCGTGCCGCCTTGGGGTTGGATCCCCTCGGAATAGAAATAGTTTCCGGCCCTGTCGTGGAATTACGACCGGAGCTCGGGTCAACGGAATGAATTTTGATTTTGCTTTTTCTATTGAACCGAAGGCGGATTATTGTGCTTCGTGTCCCTTCGCAAGTTTACTTATGCAAACCTGCCTGCCCACCTGGCCCAGTGCTTGTACAAATTTGAATATTTATAAGCACCCCGTCGACCTCTAGAATTTTTATGACATTGCAAATTTGATACTACGTATAAAAATATTCGGATAATTCTTTCTTCATTCTTCAATTATTTTCTTTTGGAGTATTATCTTGAGCTTTTTACTAAATTTGTTTTTCATAAGTAATGCAGAATGAAATTAAATACATAAATATTAATATAGCAATTCTTTTGAACTTTTTTCGATGTTTGCTAAAAACAAGCGAGCTCGAAATTATAATGTGTGTCTGAGTTATATTTACTCTCGCTTTGGGCTCTGATGAATCTAAAATCATGTCATATTTGTACACGTCTATATAGCAGGTATCATTAAAAAGTAGCTTCGATGGTGTTACTTTCCACACCATTTTCGCTATTCCTTTTCCACCTTTATCGACACTAAAATTATAACACTAGGGTGTTATAATTTTATCAACAAGAAAGGCGTACAATTTTCTAAAACCACACTGACATAAATGTAAAACCTTTTGGTTCTGATGTTTTCGCATACAAAATCAGCACAGTACGATTACAAACAACAGAAATAAAACAAATCCATCCAGCTCTTTATGACGCGGAAGTGTACAATAAAAACACAAACATGGTTGTCCGCGTTCGGTAAAGAGTTGGCTCGTAAACAGCCCATAAATGTCACTGGTATTTCATTTTGGAAGGGGGACCGCTCTATCTCTAACAACAGTAAATTCGCTTGTAAAAATATCACAATGCTCCAAGGTTTATTGTTTTCCCTTTTTTCCCTCCTAATTGTCGAATTTTATGTTCGCGTGAGTGCCCGTTGAGTTTTAAAAGTAACCTGTATTCGGAAAATGGAGGTATATTTTACGACATAGGAGATATTCGAATGTCACTTTTGGGTTTGTGTTCAGATACAGCAGTAATGTAGCCTAGACCGGAACTCCAAAAACGAACGAGCTCAGAATATCTGCTGACATTTTGTCGAATAGGGCAAACCGGAAGATATAGTCAAAGATCCTGCTTAAGAATTAATTGATATTTATAGGTTCGCTAGAAAACCACCTTCTTGTTAAAACCCATTTAAAGTTAAAACAACGACGTGACATCTTTATCTGTATAAAATAAATATGCCTATATTAAAGTTGACAGACGTAAACCTCTCTCATTGCTTGACCTCAGCCTTCCCTAATTTCCAGTTCAACTCATATTCTATACAAAACTAAATTGCACCAAAACCGATAATTAACACACTTCCACATAATATTTTATGATGAGTATGTATTCGTTTTATGACCCAACCACTCGAATTTACTCTCACAAATCAAAACGTACAAATCAGTGACAGATTTATTCATCGTCATGCGGGATCACATAAGCCCTAGAGGGGATGATCGTAAATTTTCTAACAATAAAACAATATTATGATGTCAACATAAAAATATTTACGGCTAAAGCCTTATGGGAGATGAGACAAATTTGTTTAACAAACAACAAAGAGTAACAATCGGACATGACGTATTCTCGAATCACTCGATTTGGTTTGCAAATTCGTATCATTCATTTGTTTGTTGGTCATTGTCTTCGTCCTTTGAAGGTTTGTTTATTTATTTAAATTAGCTTCGTCAACAGACCCCATTATTCATTGCTTCATTATTTTGCTCAAATCTTGCCTATCCATTATTGACTTTAAATTAATTGTAATTCTAGACGTGCTTCAGGATACCATCTGCACATCTTGATCATCTTGATATGTCGCACTCAGTGGTTCTTCTTAGGCTTCATTATTCATAAAGTCAAAGAGTGCAGCACATTACCAGCGTCTGTATTTCCTACTTAATACCTACCCACCTATAAAGAAGTTTCTACCTACATAAGTCTGAAAATAACTTTAAAATAATACGACTGTTTTGATCAGAGTCCTTGAACTCAATTAGAGTGTTACCAACCCCTCCTTTGTTGACTTAAACGACTTCTGCGGTATCATAAGCAAACAAAACGTTTATCACTAAGACAAACATTATGAAACCTTACCGCCGGTTCCCTAGCCTCAAAATTACTCCTAGGTTCAGCCCTAAATAATCGAAACTAATTCGACAAATTTAGGCTTGATAAACCTTCGGCAAATACACTACGCACATAATATAACTACATCATGAGCCTACAGTATGTTATTTTGGAAATTCAAAATCCATTTACCGTGTAGTTCAAATTGGGTAGGCTTAACGCAAACAAGACTATCGATGTACACAATATTACTGGTCACTGTTTACAGATCGATTGCTATTTGGAAATAATTTGCTTGTTATGATTAGGCTGTTCCGTTTTTAGAGTGTATGTTATATCATGCTTGTTTTCTCCGAAGGGGAAATAAAATGAAATGGAATGAAATAGTTTATTCTGTAAATAGGATATCGGAATCACTTTTACACGTCATATTAGAAAATAAAAAATAAGCTAGATGTAGTTGACATTTCCTATCTGACTATCCCTGAGAAGAAATGGTGAAACAAACTCAGGGGTTCCAATCAAAGTCCAGACATAATCTTGGTCAGACCAAAGAAAAGACATTTAGGTAGGCCGCATAAAGTGCTCAAAATGCCAGACCATCATGAAAACAGAGAAAATTAAAAAAGAAGATTTTATTGAAAGAGAAACAAAACATTACCCACATAGTGCCCACGTTCACAATAAATAAAAATAATACTTATCAAAGAAAATATTCATGTAATTTTGTTTAAAATATTCAATGTCATAATAATTACATTGATGTATTAAATAGGAAGATAGGCCACTCTCTAACATCACGTTAATATTAAATGGACCCGATGTCGTGTGTCGACAACCGAAATAGAGAGACATATTACGCGAGCTATAGCGGGAACGAGATAGCAATAATTGTCACTGTTACGTGCCCATAACAACTCGGGAACAAACTACGATTCGGGTATTCCCCGCAAACCGAGAGTAATGTAGGTCGATTATGTTCTTTCCCCTAATATATGCGGTACATGTCGAGGAGCGCGTACCATATCTTCCTATTTAATACATCAATGTAATTATGTTTTATTAAGTATTCGATTTTTTCTGTGTTTTAGAATAATGTGCGCGTGCCTATCAGGTCGTGGTAATATCATTATTATTATTAATGTTTTAATTCAAATTACAATAACGGCTCGTTCAGACCGGCGCAAACTGTCGCACGACGTGACATCAGAAGAACGATTTCCTTGACATTTTCATAGAAATTGTTGTACCGGTGCAGTGTCACGTCGCGCGATTAGTCGCGCCGGTTTGTACGAGCCTTTACTCAAAGACAATATTCAACACATTACACATACAACAAACAATAGGTATGCGGTCCATGTCGAAGAGCGCGTGCCATATCTTCCTATTTAATACATCAATTAATAATTATTAATTATTAGTAGAGGGTAGACAGAAGACTCAGTAGTATGCCACAATTTCGCCAGCTACGTATTTATTTATTTATTTGGTAAAAAACACATGCACAACATTACAGACCCAGATCTAAGTTATTGCACAGTTAAATTTCAATAAAAAAAAACAGATAAATTTACAATATGGAAGGAATAACAATAAGAAATAATACAAAAATAACTAACAAAACAGGTAAAACTAACAAATAACAATCAAATAATATTGGCACCTCATCTTTCGTCCATCATCTCACAGAATCTCGAACATGCATGACATACGTCTGTCCATCTCGCGGCAAACCAATCACACTCCTGTGTCGATGCCAGTAGAGCATTCATCATTGCGAGCGCACGAACCAAGGGTGAGTTAGAATGCGAAACCGTGCGTGCTGGCAGAACGGCCAACAATCTGTGTCGTCGTGGTCTTTTTTTTTTTTTTGAGTGGGAAATTATCAAATAACTTCTCCCGCTCTGGGCGGAGCGGGAGGGCATTGACCCTATCGGACCCCGTCAGTTGGTGCTGACCACTCTTTGAGGCGCGCGTGGAATACGACGCGCCGTCGACCCGGGCCTGGTCCTTATCGGATGGTGAGCTACCCATCGCTCACCGTCCGCAGGCCCGCGCGTGTCGTCGTGGTCTAAGTTGGTATTTGTCGTATGTATGTTATAAGTCAAAGTAATAGGGGGCGAGCCTATCGCCATTGACGGGACCCAGATCCAGACTCCGGGCTTAGAATTTTAAGATTGTGTATACTCATCTTCATCTGCCAGCCTTTTCCCAACTACGTTGGGGTCGGCTTCCAATGTAACCAGATGCAGCAGAATACCAGTATTTTACATGGAGTGACTGCCTATCTGACCTTCACAACCCAGTTATTGGTTACCACGATACCCCTTGGTAAGACTGGTTGTCATACCGTGAATACCGTTGAAGATCGTGTATACTATTCCTATAGAAAATAATGCTTTACCAAAAGTAGGCAAAGAATCTCCCTTGATAAAAATCAGCCATTTAAATCCAGCAAACAATTTAGTTGAAGTAATCGAACACCAAACCAATTAACTACTTTAATAGGTACCAATAGAAACAAGATTCCTTAAATTCCAAACAATATACCCCGGAACTAGTTAAACATTAAATTGTAACATTGTCTCTGAAATAAACTCTAATTTAAACCTAATTTCAGTTTCATCAAGAGAGAGACTAAGGCTGAATGTCTATCGAAGCAGAGCGAGTAAGCTGAGAAGAATGAGGTAGAAGCGTAAAGTGAAGTGTCTTCACTGAAGCGTGAATGACGTGAATTTTGTGAAATACTATTTGTTAAGTATGTAAAGGGTCCGCTTGGTGCCGGACGTAAAGAATAGCACCATCCCGTGGGTATCGTGAAACGCGACTAAGGGACTTACTAGAAAATGGGCAGCAGCGTTCTCTATGCATTTTTAAAACCATACTGCGATCGCCAACCCGCCTGCCAAGCGTGGCGATTATGGCAAATCCCTCTTTTTGGGGGAGGCCCATGTCCAGCAGTGGCCGTCTTACGGCCGAAATGATAAAGTATGTATAGATTGTTGCAGGTGGCGTTCTACCTCCATTGCAAGAAAGCGTGAGTTTAAGTATTAGCAGTGATAGCCTAGTGGCATGACCGTCGGAGTGCCAAGTCATAGGTCTCGAGTTCGAACCCAAGGCACGCACCTCTGACTTCGGATTCATGTGCGTATTGTAAAATTATCATTTGCTTAAAAAACGGTGAAGGAAAACATCGTGAGGAAACCGGCATGCCTGAGAGATATTTCTCGACGGCATGTGAAGCCAAGTCAGAGGCCCATGGGCGGCTAAGAACTCTGACACCAGGTTAGTCACTAACCACAGGAAAAAGAAGAAGTATGTATGGTTATTGTAAGAGTATAAGAGCGAGTGAGCAGTGTGGCAGAGCCGGGTGAAGCCATATCGCAAGAACTCAAACTCAAAACATTTATTTCAATTAAACCTATTACAGGCACTTTTGAATTGTCAAAGAGTCGGTTAGTTAGTCAGAAAGTTGAAGCTATTTGCCCATTCCAAAACGTAGATCTCTATGGAGAAGAACAGGCAAGAAAATCCAAGGACACTCTTTTAAATCAAGATATTACAAAATCCTTGGTACATTATTTTTGTTGCTTCTATAAGTGAGAACAATGTAAAAAAAAAAAAACTTATTTAATAAAACAATACAAAATATAAGATTAAAAGATTACAAATAAGCCCTGGCAGTTAAGAAAAGACCAGTCTCAACTGACGGCGCCCGTTCACGAACATGACGCGTGGATCAGCTCAACCATTTTGTAGGGAACCGAATGATCCAACACACGCGCCACCATCAGCGAGACATTTAAGTGAGCATGACATACAACTGCCACGCTTTTTTAAGTCGAACACCAGCTCTGCATACATTGCACGGTTGAAATGTGTAAAACTTTTCTTTGTTCGGCTTTAGCTATTTCCACTGTAGTGGAGCGGCGCGGCGTGGCTCGAAGGCTCGTTGGAGATCAACAAGACTTCAAGGCTTTCGAAAAACACCCAGTGATGATGTCACACACACAATTTTGTTAGTGTGATTCAATAGGATACATATAATTTATTTCCCGCACGACTCCGCATCGCTCCGCTCCTCGCCGCTCCAATATGCAGGCAGCCTAATAAATCTAAATGTCTAGGTCTGTTTTGCGGAACAAAGTGAACATGTTGCTGTAATGTCAGAGGGGATGTTGTGGGATGTCAGTGCTGGTGTTTGCAAAATTCCGGATGTGATCATTATTGTTACAATTTGTTTTATGTGCTTGTAGAACGAAGTAATTCATAATAAACTCCTGCACATGAGTTTAATTATGAATTATTTTGTTCTAGCTTCACATCGTTGAAACTTTAAATTACAATTTTTGTTCATGTATAAAATAGTGAATAAAATACATAAAATAAAAATTATGTATTATATAAAATCATATCAGTGGTTACAGCCGGATATCCATATTGTCATCAAGATTTACTTTCTTGGATGTTGGCTTGTAACATAATGTTGTGCCTGACTACCGGAGACATCCACGAACTCACACTGGGACCGCGTGGTGGATTAAGGCCCACTTCCTCTAACAGATAGAAGGCTTGTGTCCCAGCAGTGAGAATCTCACTGACTAATCAGTCAGTGAGATTCGTTATCATGATTTGTTACCAGATACATTAGAATTGAATTGAACTTAGAAGACAACTAAATTAAGCGAAGTTTAAAAGGTACCGGTGAAAAAGGTACAAAACTAAATTGCCATACAACCTCTTAAGAACACGAAAACAATATCACGATGAATACAAATTAACTCTGTTCATCCAGTACACCAACACATCTATCAAGATAATGACAACATGAAGATATTTACGCACTATCTCGGTTATATAGAAAGAAAGGGATACTTAACCCTCCAGCCACTGCACATTTATCTACGGGAGGGAAGTAAACATCCTGTTAACGCAACGCGCCCCTATGGCAAGTGATATCAGAATAACTGCCGAGATACAGGTAGGGATTTGGGCAATTACTTGCGGTTTTTTACTTTTTCAGATATCCCGTATTTTATATAGCTCTTCTTGAACTTTCAAAGCACCGACGAAGGCGAAATTGGGTAAAATAACTGAGGTTTAGGTTTTTAAAATAGTAATGATGTGCGGCATTTGCAACACCACATGCGAACTGCGCATAAAAGATCTGACGTCACACAAAACCTGCATCGCGCATGCAAAGTTTTCCGCGCGACTGGAATATATACAACATCCCGACATCAACCGTTGGGCAGTTATCCACTAGATACAACACCCATCTGGTTGGACGATCCTCCCTTTTATATGGAGGATGAGTGAAATTTACACCCTGTTCCTCATATCTCTCTAATATCACTTTTTTGAAGCCAAGGATATTGGAGTTCATCCTTATTAATATTATAAAAGTGAGTTTGTTTGCTCATTTGTTTGTTTGTTACACTTTCACGCTAAAACGGCAGAACGGATTTAGATGAAATAAAGCACATGGATAGACCATGACCAGGGGGTCTACCCCGAAGAGTTAATCCGAAGTATCGGCCGAATTTTCGGCGGTTTTATAACTTCCATAGTTTCCGTTTTTGACTTTGAATCCATAACCGACATAAAGTCACATTTTTGACTTTGGCTTATGTATTTGACTGTCGGCTGATACTTTGGATTTATGTTCAGAGTTGTAGACCCCCTGGATTAGGAATCGGGATACTTTTTATCCCGATTTTCGCATGGGATCGAGACTTACGCAGGTGAAAGCACGAGTCACAGCTTTTATTTCAGAATAACACAAAGAAAACATTACACTTGCTCTAAAATGTGCAACATCCTTCATCCTTGTGTGCAATATTCTTTATCCATCCTCGAAAGTCCATGATCGTTTCTTTAGATCTGTTTGAAGAAATAAAGATAAACAAAACATGTCATTGTCAACAATCATGAGTCTCTTCTAAGGAACTATACCTATATGGAGGTACATAATACTATACTGTATAAGCCCTTTCTATCTATAGATCATGGTTAAAGAAGGGATACGCTGGCATACCAATTTGATATATCAAAATTCGCTTGCATACTCTCTCCAAAAATGTCACATTAAAATGATAAATTCCTGAGATACGTAAGCAAATTCTTTAAAAACAAATCTAATCTGGGGGACCCTTGCAACCCGTCCCCCAAATCCGTGCATCCTCCATAGTTTTTATGTTTCCGCAGGCAGTAATAAATCGTTCAAGTGTAGGGATTTCTCATACTTTTATTATTACAAACTACGAAAAAGTCGGAATCGAAAGTGGTAAGTCAAAGTGCGCCTGTGTTTTAAGGTCCCATTGAGATACTTACTTTTTTATTGAATACTAGCTGCGCCCCGCAGTTTCACCCGCGTAAGTCTCGATCCCGTGGGAAAGGGGTATAAAAATAGATCTTAGCCGATTCTCAGACCTACTGAATATGCATATAAAATTTCATAAAAATCGATCAAGCCGTTTTGGAGGAGTATGGTAACTAACATTGTGACACTAGGATTTTATATATAAGATAAAACCAACTACTTATTTAAAATATAAAGTGACTATGGAAATGAAAATAACATAGATAGGACAATATAACATTAGAAAAAGAACAGTACAAAGCTGAATCTGAAAGAAGTGCTATCAATCACAATCTGAATGATTTTGAAGTATATTAGCTAATCCATTGCTTCATATGTTCGAAAAACTTGTCTGCTCAACACGTAAATGACGCAATGAATGTTGTTAAACTGTCACAAAATTTAAATATTGTGTATTTACATCTTCCTTGATAAGCACTCTTAAGAAATGTGTTTAAGAAAGGACAAGTCCTAAACAACACTTTAATCCTAACCAATATTATAAATGCGAAAGTAAGTTTGTTTGTTTGTTACCTTTTCACACCTAAACCACTGAACCGATAACTAAAACTAAAAACCGAAAACTTTAATTTACAGTCACTCGTTTAAATACTACTCATTATTTAATAACGAAAGACTTACCCCAACGTAGAAGATAATTTAAATCCATAATGTACATTACATAAGTAATCAGCCTATAATGTTCCCACAGCTGGGACACAGGCCTCCTCTCTGTGAGGAGTCAAACTGAAGCCTGGCTTGTCAGTGGGCTGGAGACAATTAAGGTCCCGTGGGTGGCCTTTTCGGGGTCAAGTTCGCTTCTTTGAGTCTTCATCTCACTGTCCATTCGCTGACAGCCCTCCCTCAAACTTCTCTGAGCTGCTGCTGAACGTCCACGCCGGTCAGTTGTCGATATCAGATAGAAGAGGTGACAATAAATCGGTCATCTCTCACCGAAGTGCATCGCTGTCGTCCAGATACTGGTCTCCGGACTAAGTTTCCAGTCTCCCTGAACCTCTTGTATACCTTCGAGACACAAAACTGGCTCCAATGAAGCTGTCGAGCGATAGTACGCTGAGACAATCCTTCCTGGATTAGGATGACGACTTGAGTGGCTTCTATAGGCGTGGTTTCCATTTTCTTTTAGCTTCAGTATTCCCAGTGACCTGAAATATTGGATCGATGATACATTTTCATACATGGCCCCGTTTTATAGGGTTTCAGGACTACCAAACAATATGGCGTTTTGTTTTAATAATTGATGTTTTTTGTTTTACGTACAGGCGGCTACACATCAAGCTATATATTTCCAGTATACGCTGACCTCATTGTACAAAAGTCCTATACAATGCGAGATCAGCTTATACTGGAAATGTATAGCTTGATGTGTAGCCGCCAAGACAAGGTGAATAATATTTGGTTAAGATTTTGAAAGAGGCTGAAAGCTAACAAAATTGACTTTCTAGTGATATGCCACAATCCATAGTTCATAACATTGCATAGAAGTTGTAAAAATTTGTTTCGAGCAGCGGACGATGAAGTGATTCCAGTTTATTGCTCGCGAGTGTAGTTGTTAATTTTATAAAAAAAATCTTCTCACAGCGGTCCATTTTTATATCGTTTTCTTGTTTGTGTCATTTTCCTTACAAATATTTATAAAGTAGAAAACCTTTTTTATTCAATCAGCTCCTTAGTCACTGGCCGGAAGTCTGTACGTGACCGGAAATGAATTTCCTGGACGTACATGATACTTTCAGTAAACGGCATGAAGATATTCAATATTCTTCGCGACACTACTGGAGTCTGTGCAAATGACTTTTTAATAAAAACACTTCAATATGAAAATGTATTGATATTTACGTTTTATATACCTCGGGGCTCGTAAGGGTGAATGATTAACCCTCCTTTGGCTTTGGCGTAGTCGGGTAAACATTGAAAACAAAATGAAAACGAAATAAGAAGGTGAGTGAGGAAGGCAATGTGATGTATTTATCATACCTTTATCTAGACGAAACTATCATCTTCAGTTGAAGTATGGGTCATATTTAATTTTTATCTCTATTGCAGTATGTTTGTTTTTGATTTTCATGGTTTTTTTTTCTTGAAGAAATATAATAAAACAATTGATTCAGCGAAAATGTAACTTATACGAACTTCTTACTTTGCCCTGTTTATCTACGAGACAGTAGTATTTGTTAAATCGAACTTGCATTTATGTCAAACATTATAATAACAGATCAAAACGATACCTACTCGTATGTGCGATTACACAGAAAACTGCGCTATATTCAAACAACTTTTTAGGAATGGCCCCCAAAATATATAACAAGATACTCAATCCAATAAAAGATCTTCACATACACCATTTCACAAAGGCTGTTCTTAATTTATTAAATACATAGCTGCACCCCGCGGCTTCACCCGCGTAAGTCTCGATCCCGTGGGAATATCGGGATAAAAAGTAGCCTATGTCTTAATCCAGGGTGTCAGCTACATCGATACAAAATTTTATCAAAATTGGTCCAGCCGTTTGAGCGTGAAGAAGTAACAAACATACACACATACACACTCACTCACAAACTTTCGCCTACGAGTATAAAATATGAGTACTAAATATAAAAGCAAATTACACAATCAATGAGTACGACAAATTATAATTTTATGACATTTATTTTTTTATTAAATGTGTTAATAAAATAAATGTTGCATTCATTTAATTAAATTTTTAATGTTTTTTATTTGGTTTAACATTTGTAGTTGTTACTATAATTACTAAATAATTATTATAATTATAATATTTGTGCGCCCGTCGAAGGCAAGACATAGCGTTCAAATTTGATTAATATTGACATCTGTGCTTTTTTGTTTACCTATGTTCTACAAATAAACATAGGTTGTACGGTCAGCAACCGCACATTGTACTTTAGTTAGCCTAGTTACAAAATACTGCAAATATTGTTAAATAAGAAAATGTAGTATCATCACGGACGCAAGTACGTCAGTCTTCGGTTTAGCATCGAGCTCGCACAACATTCGCATTTTATACATTTTTATAACATTTTTTATTAGGTTAATTTAAGTGTAATTTATCATTAAATACTTTCTTAGAACATTAACATTTATTTTATTAACATTTAACATTACATGTAGGGCTTGCCCTTACATTTTGGTCCTTCGAGCCGCTAAGTGTAAAATCAGTGCCGTGGTACGGTTTCACTCGCGGGAACATTTGTACAGAACATTAAAAACAGTGTTAACAGTGATATCGAGTGAGAGCACAGGTCGGGGTGGAGTATTAGCAGCAGGCGTAAGCAGCGAATCCGGTGAGCACGTTCCATATTACCTACGTTACTACAATTTTGGATTTTTTGTGTACGCTAAGCACTGATAAACTACAATGTCTTCGTACGATGCTTTACTTAGCTCTCAGTCTACAACTCTCGACGCTATCAAACGGATAGGTGAAAACTTTAAGAAAGATAGTCTTGCACGTAAAACCACTCTTGAGTATCATGATGACAGACTTGAAAAGCTGGAGGGGCATTGGGGTGAATTTAAAAGGAACGACATTCAGTTAGCCTTGTTTGAAGGCGAGAAGTCTGGACCTTACTACGAGAATCGCGTTTACGAGCGTTTGGAACAAATATATGAAGAAACGAAGACTATGATAAATAAGTCTAAGCAAAGAGTACTGGCGAGAATTGAAGACGAAAAATTTAATGCGTTCAGCCAGTTGCAAAAACAAGAAGGAAGGTTATGTGCTCCAGATAATGTTCCAGAGCAACAGGAGAGCGATGAGATCGCGGATGATATTAAGAAAACGTCAAATGAGGAGTTAGTGGTGAGCCAACAGGCTAAAGACATGATGAATTAGCAGCGGTCAAACATCAAGGCTTTTGAGAGAACGGTACGAAACATGAACATTGAAAATTTAAAAGAAAAGTGGCAACTTGAAGATAAATTAAAGACAGTCACACAACGCTGGGAAAAAGTCGATAGTGCTTATTGGAAGCTCGATAACATGTTAGTCGACACGCAAACATTTGAAAGTGATTGTAACAGATTAGAAAGGCTGTATGAATTCAGCAAGGAACAAATTAACAAGAAGATTTGGGATAGCAAACACCAGGAAAAATCTACGCCCAAAATTGAGCTTCCGGTTTTCAGTGGTAGCTATGCCCAGTGGACAACATTTAAGGACTTATTCCTAGAAATCGTGCATCATAACACTTTTATCCCTAATGCTCAGAAAATGCAACATTTGAAAGCGAAATTGAAGGGAGAGCCGGAGCGATTAATACAGCACATGAACATTAGTGCTGATAATTACGAAGCCAGTTGGCAGATCCTTCAACAGAGGTACGATAATAAGAGGCAATTATTTACCTATCAAGCAAACACTCTATTAAATCTGGCCAACATACAAGCCCCAACGGCATCTCTACTGAAAAGGATGCATGATACGACTATCGAGTGCCTTGAGGCTATTAAGAATCTACAATACGATATTTCGAATTGGGATCCCTTAGTAGTCCACATTTTAATGCAAAAATTGAATTCAGAGACACGCCAGTCTTTCAAGGAAACCATGGAAAATCCAAGGGAAATGCCACCATTAAAGGAGTTCCTGAAATTCATTGAAACCAAATTCATGTCAATGGAACCGGGTACAAACCCGAACCGCCCACGAAACTTTAACAGTCAACAACAAAACATACAAACGAAAACAGTTCATAATGCAACATACAGTAAGCCTAAGGTGCAACAACAGAATATTTAAGTTGGAACTAAGAACATGCCGAGAACATTCCATAACAAGCAAACATATTTTCATAGTTGTCCAAAATGTAATAAGCAACACGGTCTCTATAATTGCAGAGAATTTTTAATTATGTCACCAGAAGAGAGGTTAAAGACCGCTAACAACCTACATGTATGTCTAAATTGCCTGTTTAGTCATAACGGCGAAAAATTTACGTCGGAAAAAAAGTGCAAGCACTGCGATGAGCCGCATAGTAGCATTTTACATGAAGCGATTGGCGTTGCAAAATCGAGTACCGGCAGGGCTAATGTAGGTCATCAATTGAACACGCACTTAGCACATGACAACTCGAATGAGGTTTTGCTAGCCACGGCTCAGGTAAAGACGATAGCCAATGATGGATCCACGATCATTTTACGCGCTTTATTAGATCAGGGCTCCCAGGTCAGCCTTATTACCGAAAATGCTGCACAAAGACTGCAGTTGAAACGGAGCAAGATGAGCGCCGTGGTGTCAGGTGTTGGTGCGTCAGCCACCACCAAGTGTAAAGGAGTGCTTCATCTTAAATGCCAAGCGTTATACGATGAGTTTAACATTAACATTAAGGCGCTTATTATGCTGGCAATAACAAACAAACTGCCAAGTAAAACAGTAGGTAAAGGCAGTTTTAAACATATACAACATTTACAACTCGCCGACTCAGATTTCAACATATCTCAGGACATAGATCTATTATTGGGAGCCGATGTATACTCCGAGATATTATTAGAGGGGTTAATCAAAATAAACACGTCATCCATCATAGCACAAAGGACTCATTTAGGCTGGGTAGTATGTGGTAACTACAAAACATTCAATTGCCATGTAATTGTCAACAACATTCAGGAGCTTGCGCAATTTTGGGAACAGGAGTCCTTGCAAGAAAACAATGAAGATATTATGGACCCTGACAACAAGTGCGAACACTTCTACAAGGAGACAACAAAACGACTTCCTGATGGGCGATACCAAGTTCGTCTCCCCCTTAAGGGCAATTTTATTGAACATTTAGGAACATTGAAACCACAGGCCATAGCCCAATTTCAACAACTAGAGCGAAGAATGACCAAAAATCATGCGTTTGCAAATGATTATAAAGCATTTATAGAAGAATATGAAGAAATGGGTCACATGGAGCAAGTAGAAAGCAACAATAGGAACAAAAACATTGAATATTTTCTCCCACACCACGGGGTAGTGCGACCAGGTGCTATCACGACGAAACTAAGAGTTGTATTCAACGCGTCGGCGAAAACAAGTTCGAAACACAGTCTAAACGACTTAATGGAGGCGGGGCCGAATCTACAGAAAGACATCCTTAGCATTTTGCTGAAATGGAGACAGTACAAATATGTATTAACATCAGACATTGAGAAAATGTACCGTTTCATAATGGTACATCCAGAACATCAACCCTTACAGAAAATCGTGTGGAGAAATTGTCCAAGGCAAATGTTAAGAGAATATCAACTGTGTACAGTTACGTATGGTACTAAAGCCGCTCCGTTCTTAGCGCTCCGAACACTACAACAGCTAGCTATGGACGAAGGTGATAAGTACCCGGAAGCTAAAAACATCTTACTCAACCAATTTTTTGTAGATGATGCCTTATTCGGAAAGGATACCGTGGACGAAGCCCGCCATACAAGAGACCAACTTATACAGCTATTGAAAGAAGGAGGTTTCAATCTCAGAAAGTGGTCAAGTAATGAACATCAACTGCTAGAAGATCTGCCAGAACATATGGTTAGCCCAGTCAGTTTAAGCTTTACAGAGGCGTCAGCATCAAAAGCATTAGGCTTGATATGGGATCCGAAACAAGATAAACTCATATTTTCAGCTACATTAAAAAACAACATTAGCATTAATAAAAATTCGTCAAAACGGCAAATTTTAAGCGACATATCAACAATTTTTGATCCGTTGGGGTTGCTATCCCCAATAACAATCAAGGCCAAAATTCTATTTCAACAGATCTGGAAGTACAAAATCGAATGGGATGATGCCGTACCGGATGGAGTAGAAAAGGAATGGAGAGCACTAAAAACCGAGTTAACAAATATGCAACCTTTCAAAATTAACCGATGGTTTGGGTTAGAAACAAACAAGATTTGCGAATTACACGCGTTCTGTGACGCATCGGAAAAGGCATTCTCGTGCGTGGTGTACAGCACAGTTAGAGAGGGAAAGCAGAAACGAATAGCATTGGTTGCGGCAAAAACAAAGGTCGCTCCAATCCAAAAACAACAAACACTCCCCAGACTTGAGTTATGCGGTGCTCAGCTGTTAGCTCAATTGGTGAAGAAAATAAAACATTGCTTCGATAAACCTAACATTAAAGTAACAACATGGACGGACTCCATGATAGTGCTTGGCTGGCTAAAGGGCGATGTCTCGCGATGGAAGGCCTTCGTCGGACACAGAGTTCTGGAGATAACATCTGTAGTGCCCGCCGAGAGTTGGAAGCACGTAAGATCGGAGCAAAACCCGGCCGACTGCGCGTCACGTGGACTACTACCTTCTCAGTTGCACAACTTTCCTTTGTGGTTTGATGGACCCGAATGGCTTAGCATTGAAGACATCCCTGAAACATGTGACACATTTAAGACACCGGAAGTAGAAGTTAAAAAGGTGCATGCAGTTACGTCAAGAACTAGCGAAAACAAAAACATTGTAACAGAACTCCTTAACGATAACAGCTGTATTATGACTATAATACGCATCGTAGCCTGGGTGTCGCGTTTCACTACAAACACGTCACAAAATAATCGTCACAAGGACGTCTTGACTATGAATCATACAAACATGAATGACCCACCCGCGTCAAAACAATGTAATTTAACACTCGCTGATATTCGACGCGCTACTAACATAATTATAAAACACGTACAAAATGAACATTATGGACAAGAAATCCAAGATTTAAAAACAAAAGGGAAGGTTAGCAAGAATAAAGCACTTCCGAAACTTTGCCCTTATCTAGACGAGAATAACATATTACGCGTCGGAGGGAGACTTCATAATTCAAACTTACCTGAAGAAACAAAACACCCTGTTATCATACCGAAAAACAGCAAGCTGGCATATCTTCTCATTGCCCGTGCGCATATTACAACACTACACGGTGGGGCGAGACTAACTATGGCTACATTGAGACAAAAATATTGGATAACAGGAGGAAACCACACTGTTAAAAAATACCTGCAAAACTGCGTAAAATGGTGTCGCTTCAAACCATCGAAACAATACCAATTGATGGCTGACTTACCCAGTGAGAGGATAACGCAATCACCACCTTTCTATTGCACAGGGGTGGACTACACAGGATTCGTTAGCGTTAAACTAAACAAGGGCCGAGGCGTCAGAACGAGTAAAGGTTACGTCGTGGTATTTGTATGCATGGCTACAAAAGCGGTGCATTTGGAACTCGCATCAGATTTATCAACAGAAACATTTATACTGGCTCTCAATCGCATGATTGGGCGACGAGGCTGCCCGAAACATATTTACTCCGACAACGGAACAAACTTTGTTGGGGCCGAAAGGGAGTTAGCTAAACAACTACATATAACACAAACATTCAACAACGACACTTTGTTGAAAAGGAGCACCGAAATGGGAATAGAGTGGCATTTCAACGCCCCAAGCTGGCCGACTGCGGGAGGACTTTGGGAGGCTGCAGTTAAGTCAATGAAATATCACCTAAAGCGTGTTCTAGGAGAGCAAAAGTTGACATACGAAGAGTTTTTAACACTGCTAACTCAAATCGAAGCCTGCATGAACTCTAGACTACTTTGCCCTTTAACTGAGGACGTGGACGATATTGATTTGAAAAACATCAACATTCGACATAGATGGCAGTTACTAAACAAAATAAAACAAGGGTTTTGGACCAAGTGGTCGTCAGAATACCTGCAACAACTTCAAGTTCGTAGTAAATGGCTAAACAAAACAGATAACTTATCAATAGGGGATATTGTCTTGATCAAAGAAGATAACCTCCCTCCTGCGAAATGGGCACTTGGCAGAATACAAGAAGTTCATCCGGGGAGGGACAATCTGGTCAGAGTAGTGACGATGAAAACAAAGACAGGGCTACTAACAAGACCAATAACAAAATTAGTTAAACTCCCAATACCACAATCTTCTATAGAAAAACCTGACACCACCACCTCAAATGTAACAACTTGTACGGAAAAGCAAAAATCAACAATAAATAACACTAACCGAAACCAACGATCTAAATCAAAGAAAATAAGTTCCAGCCTGCTGTGCACACTCATAACATTATTAACATTATTTCAGCCCACAAAGCAAAGCAGTGACGCCATAACTGTCACACCGTTCGACCCAAATAGAGCAGTGTACTTTGACAAAATCGGCAATTTGCAAAGCGTACATGATGACTGGAAGATTGTCACCTACTACAATATGACATCTTACTGGCAAGGCATGGAAAACATACATCGAGTTGTGAAACACCTGGAAGAAAGGTGTGAGCAATTTGCATATCAAACTATGTGCAAAACTATTATGACTGAATTCGAACAGGAACTCAACGAACTTGATCACAACAATTACATGTTGGAAACACATCATGATCAGACAAGGGGGCGCGTTACTCGAGGTCTTGTCAATGGAATAGGTTACCTTGCAAACAGCCTGTTCGGCGTGCTAGACGAAAATTTTTTGCAATGAAATATAAAAAAGACATAGAAACATTGCAAAACAACAGAGACCATTTACTGAAACTGATAAAAGGTCAAACATCAATCATTGAGGCGAAGAATAACATTCTAAAGAGAAATGAAGAGGCAATGAACACTCAGTTCAACCTCTTAGATCAACATCTTAACGGTACAGAGAACTATTTACAGAGATTGGGTAAGGCTGTTGAGCAAGACGAAGCTTTAAATTACTTTAACATCATGGCTCTGACCACTTCAACAATTCTATCCAAACTGCGCCACATCCAACTTATGCTTCTAGATACAGCCATTAACATCCATCATGGTCATGTGGACACCAGACTTTTACCGCAGAGCCAGCTCTACCAAGAGCTCAACGTTATTTCTGGACAATTGCCACAAAAATTATCGATACCAGTTGACAATATTCAAACCCAATTAGCTGACATATACAAACTACTAGAGGTAAAGTCTAGATTGTATGAGAAATATTTTATCATCGAAATAACATTACCATTAACAGGGGACACTCCATTCACTGTTTATAAAACAGTTCCTATACCGATGATAACAAATAACAAACATTCCCTTACAATGAAAACGAATTCAGAATATGTCGCAGTGAATATCAGAAAAGAGACATATATGCAGCTCACAGACAGAGACCTGGAACATTGTATTAAAATCGAACCAACTACATATGTCTGTTCATTAAACAAACCAACACGTAACATGAGAAATCATCAAATTCCATGCGAAATTGGTGCTATAACAAACATTACATTATCAAAATGTACCTACACATCAGAAACCTGCAACAACAAATGGACACCATTACAAAAACCGAACACCTGGCTCTATGTCTGCTGCACGGATTGCCAACTGCAAATCATCTGTGAAGGTCGTATGATTACCAAGGCAATACATTTGACGGGAATTTTAGAAGCCAAAGAAGGATGTATAATAAGAAATAATGAAGAAACATATTACACACAAGTTTACTACACAAACAACATTTATGTCAACCCGGAAATACCTCTGATAGATATGGAAGACATCAACAACTTAACATCTATCCAGCCCATAGATTTATCAATCAAACAACAAAATACCCAATTTGCAAGAAACGATTACGGAAAACTTCATAATTCGTTGAAAGAATTGGAAGATGAAACGAGGCAGACAGAAATGTCGCAACACGATGTGCACCAATACGTAGTTTCATACACTACGATGGGGCTTCTGATCTTGTCAGTAGTCGTCGCGGGAGGAGCCTACGTGTACGGCAGAGTCGCCGCCGGCGCGTCCACCAGATTACCGCCACAGAAGCCACCAAGAGCTGCAGCATCCACTGAAAACATCGAACTGACCTCGATCAGAAATGCTACCTATGCGACACCTCATTCTTTTAACTTATAATTAATTTTATTCTGTTAGTTACATTAGTAAAATAATTTATAATAAGTTATCTTTATGATATCTTTTGCCCCGCCAAGATGTACGGTCAGCAACCGCACATTGTACTTTAGTTAGCCTAGTTACAAAATACTGCAAATATTGTTAAATAAGAAAATGTAGTATCATCACGGACGCAAGTACGTCAGTCTTCGGTTTAGCATCGAGCTCGCACAACATTCGCATTTTATACATTTTTATAACATTTTTTATTAAGTTAATTTAAGTGTAATTTATCATTAAATACTTTCTTAGAACATTAACATTTATTTTATTAACATTTAACATTACATGTAGGGCTTGCCCTTACATAGGTATATGAATAATAATACTGCAATAAAAAAATAAAAATAAATATATTTTTTATTAGGTACATAGGTATTATTATTTAACTTTAAGAAATTTAGGGGCAAGACTTATGTCCCAAGTTATTCCTATTAGGTACCTAAAGAAATAAAGGAAACAAGTTCAATAATAAAATATAATTATTTAGAAGTAAATAAGAAACAGTTTGTTATCATCACACGATAGTAATCAGTTGGTTTCAAAAAAACATAGGAGCTTTATTTCTTCATTTAACTAAAATTAGATTTTATCTACATAATAAGAGTTTTCGACTCCCTGCGGGCAGTTGCTGTGAAAAACTACAATCCAGTCTTTAACCTGATTTAAGTACAAACTGATTCCTCTTGAGAATATAATTTAATACGTTTTAAGAGTATGGAATAAACATTGGTAAAACGAATATTCTTTTCGTTTTTATTTAGGAGAAAAATAGAATAGTTAATTGGCTATTAGATTTAAATACCTACCTACCTTTAAGCTAAGTAAAAGATGGCAATAGACGAATGAAATTGTTGGAACGAACTAAGAACACTAATATTACACACATACATAACATCACGCCCATATTCCCCGAAGGGTTAGGTAGAGGTAAAGGTAACCTAGTACGAGAATACGTTTACCTCGGGCAAACTTTGCAATTTGGTAAAAACAACTTTGAGAGGGAAGGGAATAGAAGAATTCATCTGGGCTGGGTAGCATTTGGTAAGATTCGTCGATTCTTCTCGTCACGTATTCCACAGAGCCTAAAGACGAAGGTCTTCAATCAGTGCGTCCTGCCTGTTATGACTTACGGAGCCGAAGCGTGGACACTCACGGTACGGCTAGTCCATTAATTCGAGGTCGCTCAGCGGGCTATGGAACGGGCTATGCTTGGTGTCTCTCTGAGGGATTGAATCCGGAAAGAGGTAATCCGGCAGAGAACCAAAGTTGTTGACATAGCCCACAGAATTAGCAAGCTGAAGTGGCAATGGATCGGCCATATTTTTATTTTTATTTTTATTGAAAGGAACAGCAAACAGTTATATTATAAGAACTTACAACTAATTTAACATAAACAATTTTAATAATAATATAACCCACTACGCTGTCCACAGGTAGTCTTAAAAGTAAAGTGGAATGATATAATCGCTAGGAGTTTCAGCCATTACACAACCAAGAACCGCTCGCACTGCTACTAAGCAATGCGAGCAGCTCGTAGCTGTGCAATGACTAATGAGCAATAGTAAAGTTAAATTTTGATAAAGGTTACATAATAATTATAAAAATATTACCTTATAAGGTATGATGATTTTCAGAGAGGACACAAACATTGATTTTATTTAATAAAGAGGAGCGGGTGAGGCTTTTGAATCTATTCATTGAACAATTGAAGATGTCAATATTTACAAAAGTGCGTAACAAATCATATTATTTAGATCTATACAGTTGAATTTATTTCTGACAATTTTATATAAAATAATCGCTTCAATGTATTTTCTACGAGAGCTAAGGGGCAGGAGCTTGTACTTGCTGAGTAACTGAGAGTAAGGTAGGTAGAATTTATGGCATCTATAGTGCATGCCACGTAAAAATTTGTACTGAACATTTTCAACCATTTCAGCATATTTTTTGTAGAAGGGGTTCCATACTGACACTGCATACTCCAATTATTATTGTGAGCGAACTAGGGCTTTATATAAGCATAGATATGACGAGGTTCTCTTGAAGTCAACAGTCGATCGCATGATAAAGCCATACAATTGGTAAGCATTACTTACAATTTTGTCAATATGTAAATCTAGGCATAGTTTGGAATCGAGTATAACGCCGAGGTCGCGAATTGAGTTTAATTTAGTGAGAAGCACGTGACAAAGGGTATACGCGAAGTTAATAATGTGCTTGTTTTTGGTGAAAGTAAGGTAATTGCATTTAGGTATACTTAGCTTTAGTTTGTTCCTATGACAGTATTCTGTTAGTCTGTCCAAGTCATGCTGTAATAGAATACAATCGTTAAAGGATTTGATGGATTTGTAGACCTTCAGATCATCTGCATACAAAAGGAACTTTGTGTTGTGAAAACAATAACCTATGTCATTAACAAATATGTTAAATAATAACGGCCCAAGGATAGACCCTTGAGGGACACCGGATGTAACTTCAATAGTATTTGATCTATATCCATTGATTACCACCTTTTGGGAGCGGTTTGAGATGTATGATGTAAACCACCGCAGCAAGTTGCCTCGAATTCCGTTGAAGGCAATTTTATCCAGCAACATTTCATGGTCCACCTTGTCAAAGGCTTTGCAAAAATCTGTGTAAACTGCGTCTACTTGCCGTATACGGCCATATTAGCCGTAGAACCGATGACCGTTGGGGTAGACGTGTTCTTGAGCGGAGACCACGAATCGGCAAACGTAAGGTAGGACGCACTCAAGCTAGGTGGAGCGACGATCTTCACAGGGTGGCTGGTGGCAGCAGGATGAGAATTGCCGAAAATCGAGCCGAATGGCGTGCAATTGGAGAGGCCTATGTCCAGCAGTGAACTGCTATGGGCTTATGATGAAACCTTATAGTATACCTACCTTTTTCCAGTTATGTTAAAATCCCATGTATAAATTATATACCCACATAAATATTCTTGCTGTTATATTATGTAACAGTTCACACGAGCAATCCCAGATTAAAAAAACCAATAACACTGCCCGACCTGAGAATCGAACTTAGTACCTCATGCTCAGCACTAGTGCTTGCGACAACTAGACCAGCGAGGTAGTCTCTAATATTTTCCTAAAATAATGTAACCCCATTCTAATTTCAAACCAGAAAACTCATAACCCAATTACCTTAAGACCGTTCACACTAAACCTCCATCCGATATCATAACATAAAATCCGATATTTCTCGCTAAAATAAATAACGATTATTCGAATCGAACGTTGCCACAGTAACCGCTTTTAACGATACGAGTAACGATAACACCTGCGGTTTCGACGATAACCCACCGATTCATTTGTATGCCGCACCGGTGTCAGAGATAGTGCTGTACTAACACTTTACTGAGCCACGTAATTAGCATGGTTCGGGTGTGTTATGTTTGCGAAATGTGAGCTTTATGAAGTTGAGGAGTTGACTAAAAATGGTTCAAGATTTGGGTATATGTCGCGCTGCCTGTACGAGCCTTTAGGTTCTATTATAACTATTTATTACTTTTATTATATTGCTTTAATATAAATATTCGAAATTAACCTTTTTTTTTAAAAAATAATTCAATTTTCCCTTATTTCAGGTACAAATTATTGTCAAACTTTTTGTCTAAATATAATACTTATATAATTTATTATTATTATAAATGTTAGAATGCCAACGCCTCGGGGTCTCGGAGGTGCGCTAATGGCTGCATCACTGTTTTTTATACTAATGTAGCTGTTAACGAATTTTTTCATTTTTTTTTCTAATCCTGTGTTTTTTGTTCCAATAAAATATTTGATTTGATCTCTTTGAATTTTGAAAACAATTTTATTACGTTTCAGCAGTTGCTGAAACGTAGGTCTCTTTCAAGGATTGCTACTTGAAATGACACTTTGATCGGCTTGTCAGTGTTGCAATTGGCATAGAACAAGATCCACACTGCCTTAGCCATTTTAATGAGGCAGTCAGCGATGTAGATAAGAAAGCAAGAATTTATGAAATCTAAATTCTGAAATGGCTACATATGGGGAAGTGAGAGATTTTGTAATTATATCAAATATTACTTTATTTGATATAATTACAAAATCTCTAATATTTACAAGATATAACAACTGAATCTATAATTTTATTTGATATAATAATCAGTTAATATAATAAACGATTGATATAATTTTAAAGCATCTAATTTTTATAAGCATATCATACATTGAATATAAAATCATTTGATATACCACTCAAAAGACATAAAACCTATTTAGTCTAATATGATAAAACGTGCAAGCAAGCATGCAGCATGCAAGCAAGCATGCAGCAAGCAAGCATGCAACAAGCAGCAGGCATGTGTTCTGTCACGGCTCCGGTGCTGCAGGGCTCCAGCGGTCCCATGCGAGCTTATCGTCACAGATGTGTTTCACGCTCACCACCGAGGCTTCGGCTTGCTGGCCGGCTCTGCCTGCCAGCCGCAGCCGGCGGCAAGCATTGAAACCACATGCTCCTCAGCTCGCGGGCCGCCTCGCCTCTACGCGCCTACGCGATTTTAAATAACAGTCTAGGGGTAGGGCAGACAAGACTACGTGGAGTTGGTTTTGCTGCGATTCGTTTCTATCACGCCGCTCCCGCAGCACGCTCAATCAAATTAATCGCAATATTATATATTTTAAACGATAGGCCTAATGGTTTTCTATTAAATAAACGTTATATCCAATAACGTTATACGAAATAAGTTTTAGAATAAATAAATGTTATATCTAAAGAAATTATATTAACAGTTGGTATAACTCACGTTTATTATATCTTGTGAACGTTATTGAAATGAAAATATACCAAATAACTTTATTATGATATGAGACGCATCTACATATGGGGCCGGCGTAGCATGCATAGTTCATACAAACGTAATACCAAAATAATTTGTACATCAAACATATTCTTAAGGTAGTGTGTATTTATTTCGATTGGATAACAGAATATCTATGTTCCCAAATATATATTTTAAAGGACAATGATATAAAGACGTATACATTTTTAATTCCTCATATCTGGAATAAAAAAAACTTATTTTTCTCATAACTCTTGTTTAAATCAGTGTCCATTCAAAATACACAACATTATTTGTAGTCTATGCGAAACCTGAATATAGTTTGTTCAGAATAAGGAACTGAATCGATTTCAATAATTTTTACACCATGTTTTTTTTCTCAAAACTATATAAGTGTGATGGAAAATGTTATCACCATTTAATTAAATACAAAAAAATCGCCGTACGATTACCTACCTACTGTCAAATTATTATCAATAAGCGCAAGACGACCCTGGAGGCGCGGGGGCGCCGTTAGCATGTTTTTGTACGGACAGCCCGGTAACATAACGACCTTATAACTTTGTGATTTTTCATGATACAGTTTTGAAATTTTGTACATAGTTTCTTTACATAAAAATAATAGACACATGTTTCGCGTTTCGCATATACTAAAAATAATGTTGTATATTTGGGAACCTAGATATTTTGTATTCCAATCGGAATAAAGACACACTACCTTAAGAATATGTTTGATTTACAAATTATTTTGGTATTACGTTTGTATGAACTACTCATCCATCCTCTGCATACTCATCATCCATCTCAGCCTCTTAAGTAATAAGACTTTTATCAAACGTAAACGACATGACAAATTAGTTTAAAATTTAAGTTATATTTTTCATTCTAAATACAACAATATTTAAGTAATTTTACCAATTTGAGTTCAAAGCTACTCTACCAATGCCAGAGTAGTTGTCAATTAATTGATCTCTATTCAATAATCATACACAGTTACAAAACCAAGATTATCACTTAGGTATAAACAATCTGTCCAATACACTTATTTAACCCATTGGCAGGTGACAGCCGAGCACTGACAGGTTATCACATCCTGCTATCATTGTACCACAACAGGCGTCCATTTCAATTGACAGTAACCGGTAGCTTGCTTTATGTATTATGCATGGCTCTTTGTTGATTACATTTATTCATTTGTAGCTGATATTTTATTTGTGGAAGATAAATAAAACGCTGGTGACTCTATTAAACGCAGTTTTGGATTGCCTATGGGTCTAAAGGCGAATTTTACCAATGAAACTGAACTGCGATCAGCACATCTAATCTGCGTTCAAGAGCGTCAATATTCCACAGCAATGATGACACTGACAACTCTTGAACGCGGTTTAATTGTACTGATCTTGTTCAGTATTATAGGTGAATTTCGAGCTTAGTTTCAAAACTTCGTATGCAGGTCGATCAAAAGTGTGAATAGGATGTGGGAAAGCTAGGATGTAGCAAAACTAATATCGAATAAGAAACTCAGACACAATTTCAAATGTTTGCCCATTTTGAAAGATCGATGTAAACTAAATCCATATTTTATCTGCGGCACGGTGTTGTAAGAAACACATTTAGAACTTGCCGAATTCATGTTCTAGGATAATTACCCCATTATTGATTTCAATCACCAAATTTCGATATTACCGATTGTAAATTACTCGTTATTGTAATAATAGGTTATTGTTTTGGCGTTACACTACCTACAGGTTGGAGAGTTGTTAGTGATTTTCAAGAGTCGAATGTCTTGGTGTAATATTTATCATTAGTGTTCTTGTTGGGAATTTTACCTAACGTAGAGGAGTTTTTCTTAAGTGGTCACTTGGTCAGTATATTTCCGGTTTTTGTCCGTAACGTATTGTTGTGGAATGCGAGAGCTTATTTGCCAAGGAACACGCTATAGTGATACAACAAATGTTACTTCATGTCTTAAAAGGTAAGGATTGTTGTGAATTAGTGTTTGGAAGTGGTCTGTGAGCCCTTCCCTGGGTGTGAAAAGTATATTGTGGTGATCCATGGATATTTATTACAGGATTCCCTAGCAGCGCATTGCCGATAGTTCTCCAGCCAGTCGAAGATCTGGCAGTCAAGTACCTTCACACTTAATCAACCGTGAGTATTTGATCCACTGATTGTTTATCATAGATATGCCATGGAAAATTCCTCAGTGTTGACCACGATATTAACTTGTAATTCAGGGGAATGCAGTGTGCACTGGATAAGGAGTTGGTAGACGCCACGTGGGTAATCCTTCTTCCTATTGTCCCACCACTCAGGAGTAGCCAAACACAAGTCGTAGCTCATTATATTTTATTTGCAATAGGCCATGTTAAACGGCTATTGTTTTATATTTCCAAGCTCGGTCTCCTCTCTTTACCGCAAGGAAAATAAATTAGTTTCCTATTATATTATTAGGTCCTATTATATTATTAGGGTCCAACACCTACGTTCATCAGTAAGAATATTGGAACTGTTCGTCGGCTCCGGGATCCGGGACCCCCAAAGTACCTGGCGCCCAATTATCAGTTGTAACACTTAAATTAACTGGAAGGTTATACCTTAAAATTCAGCTTTATTCTTTAATATTTAATCTAATTAAAACACTACAAGGAACGGTTAACACCAACCCCCCACGACCCTAGTTCTTATTAAAGGGAATCTAAGCTGGCTGTGGCATACCTTAGGTTTTATTGTCACCTACCTAATTTAAGTTACGCTACTTATATTTGTATAAATATTTTTATTGTTTGATACATTTTGTAGTTTCCTTGTGTGCAGATACTAACCCACCCTTACATCAGAGCTTTTGTTCATTCAACTAGAGGGACAAAATCTCTATTGTAACAGTGACATTGTGGCAGTGGCAATATTTCAACATTACACCATAATTATGAGAGTCCTGAGTATCCTTAATAACTTATCTAAGCACATTGAATACCACTTTTATACTAACAAAAAACTGCTACAGCCAAGGGATCTTCTAAGCATGGTGATTACGACAATTCGACCTTTTATGTTCAGCCCCGCTAACGGTACCTACCGTAAGCTGCCTGTCCACTGGAGCAGAGAAGAGAAGAGAAGAGCGCATAAGTGAGGAGAGAGGCGCAGAAGAGAAGAGAGCAGCGCAGAAAAGAGGAGAGCAGCGCAGAAGAGAGGAGAGGAGCGCAGAAGAGAGGAGAAGAGCGCACA
The DNA here is from genome assembly GCA_948098905.1 of Tiliacea aurago. Classification (NCBI taxonomy): domain Eukaryota; kingdom Metazoa; phylum Arthropoda; class Insecta; order Lepidoptera; family Noctuidae; genus Tiliacea; species Tiliacea aurago. Next base: position 17,548,467 of record OX402586.1, on the reverse strand, counting down.
TGGAATGAGAGGAGCGCAGAAAAGAGAACATGAGCGCAGATGAGAGGAGAGGAGCGCAGAAGAGAGGAGAGGAGCGCACAAGAAATGAGAGGAGTGCAGAAAAGAGAAGATGAGAGCAGAAGAGAGGAGAGGAGAGCAGAAGAGAGGAGAGGAGCGCACATGAAATGAGAGTAGCGCAGAAAAGAGAAGATGAGCGCAGAAGAGAGGAGAGGAGCGGACCAGAAATGAGAGGAGTGCAGAAAAGAGGAGAGGAGCGCAGAAAAGAGGAGAGGAGCGGAGCTGTGCTAATATTAACTAATTGATTTTTTTTTATTCATGCAGAGCGGTGCGGAGTTTAGATTCTATTGGTTAATATTGGCACAGCTCCGCTCCTCTCTTCTCGTCTCCGCTCCAGTGGACAGGTAGCCTTACTGTAGCTGAACATAAAAAGTCGAATTCTCATATAAAAATTGCTATGATATCATAATCCTCAATATACGTCACTCACTGTTTCTATCCCCACCGTTCAACTCCACGAGTTTAACGGTGGGGTTGGAAATTTCAACGAGTGAAACATACCTATATTAGACAATTTGTAAGTGAGCACACTTCTTCGGAGTATAAGTAAGTTACCGGAAACATTCTCGAGTTCTCACTTTCACCGACAATCAACGAGTAACGGGCGGTAACCGAGTTTCGCTAACGAACTCGACTTAACTAGATAGTAACGATAGTACAACTTCTTAATTAACACAAACCGACGGTTGTAAACGAACATTTTTGTCAGTTTCGGTAACTATGCAGTTTTGTTGCGGTTAAAGTGTTTTTGTTTTATTAATATCAGCATTAACCCGGTTTTTTCGTAGCACTTTCGACATTTTTGGTTGCTTTGTCGCGTCGCAGAAACTCTTTCTAATTGCGCTGGGAACTGATTTAATTGTTACTCCGGAAAGCACTTTTTCGAAATTTTCGTGACTATGCAACTTTTAGTTTTAACACAATTGTGTCAGAAAAAGTGATTGATTGTAATTATTATTATTAGCATTTATTTCGAGCTACGCCTGTTATGTAATGATTGCAACATTGTTCCGTTATAGTTTATTGGCAACACTATGTTATGTCAATGTCAAAATGACATGTATGACTTAATGTTTTCCTCTCTGCTTTTGCCGCCTAAAATTACAGTCCTTACAATTTTTCACTCCGTGGTTTTATTTAGTATTCACAAGTAACCCACCATAAATCTCCATAGTGTTAGTACCAATCCAAGACAATTGTTACTGGTTACCATGGTTCACTGTAAAATGGTTTCTTCGTCATTTACTTCTTTAAGTCTAGACGAGCCCAATATTTCCTAACTGTGAAAAAAAAACATCGAGACCTACCTCGTCGACGTACCTTCGACGAGCTTTTAAAGCTCTAAACAATGTCATGTAACAAGATCTAATGACACTCACAACATCTACATCAATCAAAATAAAGTAACAACAAATTATCTCAACAGGAAAAGCTCTTTTCCCGAGGTCGACGTACCTAAAGCTCTAAACAATGTCATGTAACAAGATCTAATGTCAATCAAAACAAACAAAATAAAGTAACAACAAATTATCTTACAATCTCAACAGGTAACTGAACAAATAACAATAACAACCCAAGAAAGAAAAAAAAGAAAAATAAACATGGAAAAACAAAGGACTGTTACTTCTTTTTATAAAGGGGCCAATTACCGGGTTTTATCGTGAAGCGGGTCCTATTTCAATGTCTGCCTATCGTCCTGATTTGATGAATAATTTTCCAATCGAAGAGACATGAATGAAAGGAACAGTGAAATAAAAATATAGGACTAAGGCAGGGATGGCGAACCTATGCCAAAATAAAATATTCTGGACCCGGTACTTATTGGTTGACGTAAAAAAATACTCCTATACAATTTTTTTTCACTTTTAATTCATTTGACAGTGTATTAGACTATTAATAGCATATCTACCTATATATTTTTCTGGTGAATTGTGGGTGTAATAAACAGGTTGGCAGGGACAGCGAGGGGCAAACTGTATCTATGAATTCGCACATTCTAGATGCCATGATTCTTAATTTTTTTTCGTAGACACACTTCATTTTCATTCTAGCGTAGGTATTTTTCGTGGGTTATCAATAAAAAAACAGCCATTTAATAGAAAAGTGCGCGGTTATAATGTATTGAACCGCAAATTATTTTTTAATAACCGTAGATAGAAGGAAAATACTTTTATTTGCGGTAAACATAAGGCAAAGAAGAAAACACAAATACGAAGGGACAATTTGGGGGAAAATCTGCGTCACATCCACGCAAAACGGTCATCGCTCAGAATATTGCTGTGAGACTATGCGAGACAGAGCCCCAGCGGTGGTTTTCAGTGACAACCGACGTTGACGTGATGACGTCAATCACCAACGTGGGTTCAGAATCATGCACTGAATCCATGGTAAGAGGTTGCGCGTTGATGTCCCCGCATCCCTGTATATACCTACACCTCTACCTAACCCTTCGGGGATTACAGGCGTGATGTTATGTCATGACTTATGTTACCATGTGTATTTCTGACTGACATTTTTATAACTAAAGGATTTGAATCAGATTTTTCTTTGTTTTCATTTTAAAAATGCTCGCAGTAAGTATTTAGGTAAAACGTGGTCACCTATACCCAACTGTGCACAAGTAATTTGACAAGACGTACAGACGCCAGCACATCAAGCTACTACAATCTGTCAAATTTCTTTAATAGATTTTCAACTTTATCCCTACATGATAAGGTTCAAGGTTGATTGGGAAAATTTGACAGTTTCGGGTAGCTTGACCTGCTGGCGTCTGTACTATCGATACGAAAGAATAAGAAAAAGTATGTAATGAAAAGGATCGCCATCCCTGGCTTACGTTCCGTATATTTGTATGTACTTACCTACTCAACGTTGCCATACTTAGGAAGGGTTCAAAATATTTTGTTGTTTTCCTTTCCTTGTTTTAAATGAGGACAAACTTTGGACGTTAAAGTACGCGTAAATGTTAACAAAAATAACTTTGAATGTTATTTTTGGCTGGTATTTGGTTTAGCTGTTTGTATATTGTATGCTAATTAAAGTTTTTGAGCTAAATAAATGTTTGAATAAGCAAAATTGTAAAGAAAATTTAGAATAATATTATTGTGTCTGTAAGATAAAAGTCGCTGCAAACTAGAGTAAAAAAACAATGGAAGGAACCATAAAGTTTTCCCGTGAGTCGCTCATTGTTTTGCCTTTTTACGAAACATTGTTTGAAAAACAAAATACAGGGTGTAAGGGACAGCCCTCCGCAAATTAACAGGGTGCATTCAGCTCCTTATTTTGAATCATATTCCACTGAAAATTTTCTCAGGAAAATTGTATTTTTTTTTATCGTAATTTCAGTTACTATTCCTTTATTTCAATGTAAAATCACATTCTCTGAACGCAGTACTCCATTCATGAAAATAACACAGCTAAAATAAATAAATCTGCAATGGATGTTGAAATTCTCTAACGAACGATGCCTGAAATCAGCGAGCGCGGCAGTCCACCCCACCGCGACAAATCAGGTTCATTGGATTCCCATAACGTTCCTGAAATAATTTCATGTACCGGTCATCTTAGTACGATATACTGAAATCACCCCATCAGTCTGCGGAGGGCTGTCCCTTACACCCTGTATATACGAAATCCCTAAAAGGTTAAGTAATGTTTGCACTGAATATTCACGATAAGTTTATTTCTATGTTATTATTAAGTATTTTATTTTTATTTTGATTAGATCTCCCACAAGCTTCCGTGTGGTGCCGGACGTAAAGAATAGCGCCATCCTATTTCTTCCCGTGGGTGTCGTAAAAGGCGACTAAGGGACTTACTAGAGAATTACGAAAGAAAGAAAAAAACAAAAAAAATAAGATGCATAGAGAGAGCGTTCTCTATGCATTTTAACACAGTGGACGTCTTTTGGCTGTAATGAAGGTTCCCACAGACAGACGCGACGCGGAACTAGTAGCACAATTTGTATGAAAACTTCATGGAAAGTATCGCAATGCCTGTCGCGCCCGCGATATCGCGCCAGTCTGCACGAGCCTTTAATCTTTTATCAATCATCGCAATTACTACACTACGAATATTACTTTTCTGTCTGTTTTGCCAATTTTAACGATTAAAATACAACCATGATTCAATCAACAAGAATCCACTCCCAAAAAGTTAAAAAGAAAAACATTTTCATAATAGCTTTACACGATTATTTACTTAACCGACATGAACCTCACTGCGGTATAAAAATATTTATATAAACCAGCCAAAAAAGTGCTTACTCATTCATCTCTGAAGCGCTATAAGCTATAAAACATGGTATTAGTGATAAAAAAAACAACTGACCCCGTGGTCGGCCCCCACCTAGGTATTCACTGGCATTTTTTCAGCGACAAAAGCATTAAGGCATCTCGCGGAAAATTAATGGCATTCCCCATTAAGGTTAAGTGCCTATTTTAGCCTATGTGACTTGACAGAAAGTTTGGAACTTCGCAATATGCGTACATTTTTGGTGGACGGCCCGTCAGATAGGGTCTTGTCACGCTATTGTTTCGATTAGGCTGAGGGCGGCTTTATGATTTTATACACGCATAAAATAGTAATAAAACGTCTTGTTTCACGCTGGCTTTTATTACAAATTAGTAAAGAGTATTATTTAGAATTAGTAGATAGTTGGCCAGTAGGTATTATCATATCCCTACTAGCAGTCATAAGCTACCTACAGCCATATTAAGGCGACGATAACCGACTTTTAATGATTTTATACTGAAGATCACGTCTAAACGAGTAGTGTTAATGATTTGAAAAAAAAAATATGATAAATTAGAGCATTTTCTCAATAACTTAGTAGGTATGTGAATATTTTAGATTATGTTTGTATTACATAGTGAAATTAATTTGTAAAGTTATGTCCAAAAAACTGAGAATGGCGTAAAATCTACCAAGCGTATTTTTCTGAAACCTTCACCAATTTAAAGATAGTTTAATTATTGATATTTTAGTATACGCGTTTTATTAAAATACCTTTTATTTTGTGCATAATAAATTAATAATGCGTCAAATAGGGCACAGCGCTCCTCGATGGGCGAGTCTTATTACTGGCTGAACGTACGACGCGTTGCGTGAGCTCAGTACAGAACACGCAAGCTAACCACTCAAGGTCACTGGCATATATCTCAGTCTTAATTCATATTCTAAAACAAATGGGTTAGGAACCAAACTATAAAGTGATAAAGGGATTTATTTATTTTAATATTTTTTAATATTATTATTTTGTCTCAATCTGAGCACCCACCATCTTATCTCTTCACCACCCATGGTTGACTGGTAGAGGAAGCCTAAGGCATTAACTCCGCTTTTGTACCTTATTGTGTGCGAGAAGTTTAAATAAATAAATAATCTTTAATATTATAAAGACTCGTACAGACTGGAGCGATATCGCGGACGCTACAGGCAGTGTGACCCTTGTCGCGCTCACGATATCGCGCCCGTCTGTACGAGCCTTAAATGCCAAAGTGAGTTTGTTACGCTTTAACCGGCTGAACGGATTTGGATGAAATATGGCACATAGGCAGACCATGATCTGTATTAGGACATAGAATACATTTTATGTCTCGATATTCCCACGGTATTGAGACAAACGTGGGTGAAACAGCGGGGCACAGCTAGTAAAGTGAGAAAGCCATAGTTGTTCCAAGGCAAACTGGGATATCCACTTAGTTATATTCGTCGTATATGAATCCATTATAATTTCAGAAACAATATACCACGACTTTGATCCAAACGTATTCAATTCCTGTTATGTAATAATGTATAGATACACGTCGAAATTCAAATGCGCGGCGTTCATTGACGTTCAAAATCGATGAGCAAGGGAATTACCGCTATCTGTACCCATTACCGTATCATCACGTCTACCTACCCGTGTATGTAAGATTGGCTGCTCGACAAAGGTATATGAGCGTGAACTTATACATCATATCGTGTCTTAATCATAGATGAAAGGGACGTTATGTAGTGGGCATAAAGCTTAAACTAATTATTTTCTACCGTAATTACTCATTGGTACATACTTATCCAACTGTGTGCCAGATGGGTGAATGAAATCCAGCAGAGCGCAGGTAAGACCTGGTTCAAACTCGCACCGACCTGCACATATATTTACAATCGTTCGATTCGCTTTCGAATTCGATTGTTAAGATTCGTTTAGGGAGAATACTACAAAATGTACTTTTACGGTAGAAAATGTTTAAGTGATAAATAAATTATTATTATCATATATTTCATAACATGACTGCCTCGTTGGTCTAGTGTTCACAACAGCGCTGAGCATGAGGTCCTGGGTACGATTCCCAGGTCGGGTATAGTGTTATTGGGATTTTCCGTTAGGAATTTCTTAGTAGCAGCCCGGAGTCTGGATTTGTGCCCGGTTGATGCTAATAGGCTCGCCCCCTATTACATGGGAATTAAACATAACTGGCGAAATATGGGTGAAATCCCCGAAGGATTAGGCAGAGGTGTACCACTGCCTAATCCTTCGGGGATTACAGGCGTGATGTTATGTTATTTCATAACATAACGTAAATGCTACTATAAAATACTCATCCAAAATGGAAACCAGTGTTAATTTTATGATATAAGTGTTAATGTTATGATATAACTAGCTGTGCCCCGCGGTTTCACCCGCGTAAGTCTCGATCCCGTGCGAAAGCCACCCTTAACACTTAGGGGTATAAAAAATAGATAGTAGCCGATTCTCAGACCTACTGAATATACAAATAAAATTTCATCAAAATCGGTCAAGCCGTTTTGGAGGAGTATGTTAACTAACATTGTGACACGAGAATTTTATATATAAGATATAATAATTTGTTTTTCTACCATTTTGTAGCGTTCCCCCTAAACGAACCATAACAATCGAATCCGATAGTGAATCAAACGGTTAAGAAAAGTAGTGTAGGGAAGCATAGCATAAAAGAGAGGAAGCCTTTACTGAGCGGTAAGTGTAACATCGTGTGTTCCATGTGGTGCCGGACGTAAATAATAGCACCACCCTATTTCTTCCCGTGGGTCAAACGGTTATAAAAGGGCCTTACTAGAGAATGGGCAGCAGCATTCTCATTTTTTTTTTGTGTATTGGATACGAGGGTTTTGGCTACTTTGTATGTGTGTATTATAATTGTGTAGATTTGTTGAAATGTGCGTTTTGTTTGTGCAGAATAAACTATTTTTCTTTCTTTCTTTTCTTTCTTTCTCTATGCATTTTTACACCATACTGCGATCGCCAATCCGCCTGCCAAGCGTGGTGATTTTGGCAAACCCCCTACCTTTGGGGGAGGCCTATGTCCAGCAGTTATAGACGTACTTTCGGCTGAAATTATGAGGTGTAACAAGGCTGCCCATGCTGATGATGACGACTTACTGTTTGTAGAGACCTGCTTTTTGGCCATGTCTTCCATATCGCTTACACGAAGGTGTCTCTATTAATTAATTAGCTGATTGCATGATTCATTGATTTTTAATTAAAGGAAACTATAAATATAAATGAAAATAAAAAAGCCATTTATTCTACTACGTTCTTACACTTTTTTTACAAAAAAAAAAATATAGCATGTGTATTCGGAATTAACAGTAGGTACCTATATCTTTATAATTTCTAACATGCCAAATTATATTTTTGATTCAGCACATTTTAAATTATTTGATATTTAATAATTAGATTGTATGTTATTGCATTGAATTTGAGAATTAATTTGATTGAATTTTATGTTGTAATAATGTATTTATAATAAATAGTATTAATTAATTGAATTAGTAGTAGTAGTAGTAGTACTAAATCAATACTAGCAGTACTATTAATTCAATTAATTAAAAAGGAAATTATAAGTAGGTATATTGCTCATATACAGCCTTTTCCAGTACAAGCAGGTAACTATACTCGTATGTTATCAGACATACTGTGTACCTCACTAGCTGTGATTATCGAAATGTCCATTCACTGTTAAGGCTTCTACATACCGGCGGGACTTGTCGCGTCGCGCGACAAGTCCCGCCGGTATGTAGAAGCCTTTAAGCGTGATATTTACAAGTGCATAATTATCACTACATAGTACACGCCCTCAACTATAGGTATTTGTAACAATTTGTGGTATTATGCTTATGAGCTGTTGTTACATATGGGACCATCCATCCATTTTAATAGTCATTTTGATTTCATATTACATTCCCAAGTCAAACAAGTTTTTATTTTTTATTGGTTGTTTCTGCTCCCAGACATGAAAAGGATAATAAATATTAAATATTTTCTTTAAAAAAAAGCGAGTTTGCTTTAGACCACACGTCTGAAGTAAAACAGAAATCACCGTTCGCTAGGCAAAGAAGTTTTACTTCAAAAAAGCTGCGGTATTGTGAGTGTAAGTAAGTACTGTGTGAAATAAAAAAAATACCTATTAAGTGGGATGGCCTGCGGCGGTGACGCGGTGTGTTCCATGTTTAAAATTTAAACAACTTCCGTAGTCTCTTTCCGTAACGCCTTCGTCACGCATTCACCAGCTTACTCCCCAAGTCAAGCGTGCGTAAGGAAGTTTTACTTCAATATTAATACTAATTATACTTCCGTAACGCTCTCGTCACTTCCGTAACGCTCTCGTAATGCATTCACCAGCTTACTCCCTAAGTCAAGCGTACCTAAAGAAGTTTTACTTCAAAAACATAGTTTAGCGTTCAATGCGAATAGGTTAATTCGTATTAAAAATTATTGTGAGTGACATACACAAGAAAAAGAAATGCATGATATGATGGCTGAAATCTAACACTTAACTTTTTCCTAGTAGGTAACTTATGAACTCGGTAAAATGAATATAGGAAAAATACGAATATATACAGGAATACACACGACGAATGAATATATATACGAGGATATTCATCTCACTTTTTTTTCCATGTCATTGTATATTTTCTCGTTCCTACGATTTTTCTAGCCTATATTCTACAAGGCAATATTGGCCTTGACAGACGTCGAACTATCTCGTACTACTGAATACTTTAGCGGCTAAGCCTCGTGTCACGCTGAAAATACTTTTTTCAGGAAAACTGAAAGTACATAAGCAGAAAAGAAAATGTGATGTAGGTGTCTTTTATTCTAGTAAAATAGAAAATAGAATTTTGGTTTATTAGAAGAATAAATAATATAGCCTATTATTGTCCCACAGCTGGGCAAAAGCTACTTCTCACACAGAGAACGCACGAGCATTGATCACTACGCTTGTTCAGGATGGGTTGGCGATTTCAGACTTATTTAAAATGTTGTGTGTTGTGTTGTTGTTATTTTATTGTTTATTTCAATTACAAAGGTCATATAAATACATGTTATAGGTGACCTCCAATATCATGTATTTATATGAACTTTTGTAATAGAAATATTTTTTTTTTTTTTTTATATAAAGCGGCCAAGGCCAATTACATTTTTAGTTAAAGACACAAACACATTATTTAAGTACACAAACCAAAGTAGGTATACAACTACTCAACAGTCATACGCTAATCTCACAATACTCCAGACATGTTGACAAGATTTTCTGCCATTCATCCGCGAACACATCACAGTGAGGCTTAGCGTCCAAGAGAGCGTTGAGCACAGAGTATGCGAGGGGCAGGAGACTGAGCTCGAGCGACTGTTCTACTCCAAGGCACGGCGAGCAATCTGTGCCTCCTGCTACGGTTATAATTAATCGGAGCAACAAGATGGGACAATTCGTCATGCAATTAAGGAGCATCTGTTTTTCCGTGAAGGTTATGGTTATGTTAGTAATAAGTCCAGGTTCCCTTCACCGATGTCTTTAATGTCCAAGATAAACTCATACTGCCTTATTACAAAACAAGATTTATATTTCGACATGGCTTAAACCATGGAGCCAGTTTTTGTAATAAGAACGTAACAGTGATTGAAATACCGTTCTTTTAACAAAACTGAAAACTTAGTTCGGTACTAAGTTGTCAGTATTGTGTTTATGAACTTTACCATAGTCGGAATAAAGTTCGAAATTCAATAATGGCTCCATGTTTTAAACCTGGGTCTGAAGATAAACCTTGTTTTGTAATAAGGGGGTTAAAGTACAAACGAATTAAAAAAATCACAGGCACTAAAAACCTTTTTATATGTTTGTAAGTCGTTCAAGTAGGTACGACAGGTCACAATTAAGCGGTAACACAACAAGTACAAGCTGACTTCTCATTCTATCGAAACTCCGTACTACACTACGCCAGGTCAAGGTCAAAGTGTCAACACTAACGTGCGGCCTACTGTACAGTCAGCCCCAAAAAGATGTATACATGGACAAGGAACCATTTTGTTGTTTACAACCTTCGTTCCATAACATTGTATCCACCGTACAGGAAACATAGAATACAATTTATTTTACACCTTTTTGGGGCTGACTGTACCTACATCAGTTGAATGATGCAAAATATACTTTTTTTTTAAATATAATTCTATTCTCAAAATATAATTGTATTGTGTTGTAGCCCGATTGTATTCACTAACTTAGTTTAAACTTGCGATTCGCATGTTTTATGCTCTGAGTTTCATGAAAAAACATGAAAATTAAATTCAAAACCGTACTAAATACTTTTGGCCGACAGGAAGTAGTTATTAACATTTGAATTTTTCGTGAGTTCCATTCGTATACAAGGTGTTACAGGACGATGGACATTCCTATAAACCACGTAAAGAGTATCTTGTTTTTTACCTGTATCCAAAAATTAAATCAAATCCAATAAATACTTTAGCCACAGGAAATTTATTTTCCATTTTGTTATTTTTCAACATGATGTAGATCTGAGTCCGTAATAATAGGTAAACATTGTAAGGCGCGCCTAACGCGCCGCGCAAGGTCAGTAACTTTCGTAGATATAGAGTGTTTACTTTTTATGCAGTTGATTCTGCTATTTTTGTTTGAAAATTGCAATTTTTAAATTTTCCATTATCAACTAATCTTCGTGTTTTAAAATGTTTCGATGGACTAGTACTGTGCTCGTTTTAATTTAATGTCGTACATCCAGAGCCAGATTTTATATTGGCCTCACTAAAAAGCGTTCCTTTTGACTATGTATAAATTCAGTAAACCACAAAACAGACAAATAGTTCACATTTTAAAAACTGAAAAATCCATTCCACTTTTTAAAAGAGCCCATAACTTTGACGAATTAAATGCGTTGTTAAAAAACCGGCCAAGTGCGAGTCGGACTCGCGCACGAAGGGTTCCGTACCATTATCTATAAAAATGGCAAAAAAATCACGTTTGTTGTATGGGAGCCCCCCTTAAATATTTGTTTTATTTTAATTTTAATATTTATTTTTAAAGTGAAGATCAAGCGTCTACCTGTTACCGTTATCAATATAGAGCAAAAACGAGCAAAAAAAACACGTTTGTTGAATGGGAGCCCCCTTAAATATTTATTTTATTCTGTTTTTTAGTTTTTATTGTTATATCGGCAACAGAAATACTTCATTTGAGAAAATTTTAACTATCTAACTATCACGGTTCATGAGATACAGCCTGGTGACAGACGGACAGACAGACAGACAAACGGCAGAGCCTTAGTAATAGGGTTCCCGTTTTACCCTTTGAGTACGGAACCCTAAAAACGAAATCCGTCAAAAAGAGCACGCCGTGTTAACTTTAACACAAAACGCGTCAGCCAGCAGACCATGCGCTTCGCAAATTGGCTCCACAGTACATGTGTTAACCGCACGATACTAACGAACCGCAACTTTTAATTACCAAACTTAAATCCTACCAGAGACACTCAGAAACCCGCAGTTAAAAATAATCTCCAAGTTTTCCGCTTTTTATTAAGATAATAAAGCTCAGTATTGCAGCTTCCACCGTCTGAAACTCAGTCGGTACTGCGGCCAACATAATTTCAATTCGTTTTTTTTTCTTTAAGCTTCTGTGGGTAAAATGCCGGAGGAAGTTTACGAGTTCTTCTAGGCCTCGCGTGAGACGCCCAATTGTGGCGGGGCAACTAACAAGTCACATGCCCCCTTATTACAAAACAAGGTTTATCTTCAGACCCAGGTTTACAACATGGGGCCATTATTGAATTTCAAACTTTGTTCCTAAACACAAAACTGACAACTTAGTACCGAACTAAGTTTTCAGTTTTGTATAAAGAACGGTATTTCAATCACTGTTACGTTCTTATTACAAAAACTGGCTCCATGGTTTTAAGCCATGTCAAAATATAAATCTTGTTTTGTAATAAGACGGATTATGTACCTATACTGTTGACAAAACGTACGGATAATTTAATGAATCAACACAATTATAAGGGCGAAAGTTTGTGAGTGTGTGTGTGTGTTTGTTACTTCTTCACGTTCAAACGGCTGGACTGATTTTCATAAAATTTTTGTATAGGGGTAGCTGACACCCTGAATTAACATATAGGTTATTTTTATCCCGATATTCGCACGTCATCGAGACTTACACGGGTGAAACCACGGGTCTTAGCTAGTAGGTACTTACTAATTCCATGTGTACACTAATTCGATGATAGTATAAAGTACTTACTTATTCCATGCTGCTGTCACTTCATGTTACATACTTCCGTCCCTTTTCAATGAAATCAATCCCACCTAAAGCGAGAGGAAAGATGTTATACATAAAAATAAATCATACATTCATAATGTCGAAATAGTCTTAACAGGTTGTATAGGATTTTTTTTTTACGATTCGGGTAATATAGGTGCGTCGGGAACGGTCCGCACCAGGTGCCACCTGATTAAGGGTTGTGACCCTTAATCAGGTGGCACCTGGTACGGAACCCGACGTGAAAAAATAAATAAACAAACTATCACGTTTTTCAACGATAAACCACCAAATAATTTAAATAAAGTAAAAAGGAAAGGACAAAATCACGCCAATAGTATAAAATATAACGAAGTTAGAATGAAAACGAGTAATAGTCCAATACCAATACCAACCGAGCAATGACCTGTTCTTGCGCAGATACGACGCACGGTTTACGTGTTTGTGATAAAGTTATTTGTTTGTTTCAAAAGTAGTTATTTTTCCACTCGGCAATCAGCATTTTGTTTTTATTTTGATTGTTTGTTTGTTGACAATTACCAGTGTCGCAACACCACAGATTACTATGCAGTTTAAATTGTCTTTGGTCCGTGGCCCTGACATCTAGCAATAGACAAGATTGTCGAACTTTTTATTGTTTGATTGCGGGGCTTTTGGCTACTTTGTTTGTGTGCAATTTGTGTTGTTTCATTGTAACGTGCGTTTTGTTTGTGCAGAATAAACGTTTTTTCTTTCGTTTCTTTTTTTAGTCGACCAACTTACATTTTCAGTTGGAATGTATTGGAGAACATGTTTTTCAACTACAATGTTAAGTTTGTTCATGGGATAAATTCATCCCAACTACTAAACCCTTCATTGTGAGTGGTTCGACATGCAGTTGGCCAGTTTTTATTCTTTGGTGACACAGTTATACGCACCGGGTTTCACCCATGCTAGCTACGCCACTGTCGCCACCCTATTTAAGGCGACGATAACCGACTTTTAATGATTTTATACTGATGATCACGTCTAAACGAGTAGTGTTAATGATTTGAAAAAAATATATGTTAAATTAGAGCATTTTCTCAATAACTTAATATGTGAATATTTTAGATTATGTTTATATTACACAGTGAAATTAATTTGTAAAGTTATATCTAACGTGGATAAAAAACTGAGAATGGCGCAAAATCTACCAAACGTATTTTCCTGAAACCTTCACCAATTTAAAGATAATTTAATTATTGAACTTTTTGTATACGCGTTTTATTAAAATACTTTTTTGTTTTGTGTATAATAAATTGCGCTGTCTCTTATGATACAGGTTATCCTAGTTTAAGAGGCAGGGCTCACAATATCTGTATACAGACTTCTGCAGCGTAGTTAGCTTCTTGTTAATCAGTGTATACTAATGTATGTTTCTTTGTGACAATAAACTATTATTATTTATAAATTAATAATGCGTCAAATTGTGGACACCGCTCCTTGATGGACGAGTCCTATTACTGGCTGAACGTACGACGCGTTGCGTGAGCTCAGTACAGAACACGCAAGCTAACCACTCAAGGTCACTGGCATATATCTGCGTCTTAGTCTAATAGATTTTAGTACATAATATAGGGTGGCGATCATAATTACCAAATAAACAGCCAAAACAAACACGAACATCTCAAACCTCAAATATTAAGAAAGCACAAATTTCTGTTTATAAGCTCAACATCATATTTTTAAAATAATACCAGTTCACACCACATCTCAGCGAAGTTTCGAAGTGAAGCAGTTAGCGGTGTACTTATTTATACCTTTATACTTGAAAGTTTCAGAAGCACGCATTAGACTGAAATACTTTCACCGTATTGGGGTAAGCTGATGCTTTCCATAATGGAGTTTTCAAAGTTTCTATTCTTAATTTTTTTAAACGCCGTTTAACACGAAAAGTTTTATTTGGTTTAACGATTTTCGTGAAATATTTTATCTCAACAAACCAAAATGCAGTATGTTTTTCTCTCGGCTGAATTTAAAATTTAATAGTAGGTCAATTTATTTACGCCACGTATTTGCAATCAGATCTTACTTTAAAAACCGGTCAAGTGCGTGTCGGACCACGCACAATAAAGGGTTCCGTAGTTGGTATGAATTTGTCCAAAGAAAAAACATAACATTATTGTTGAAAAATATGTTCTTTCATACCACCCAACCCCATACCAACTGCAAATTTAAGTTTCTACGTACAATATTGAGAGATTTACCATGTTATTTAAAGACCATAGACTTCTAATAGGTTTTCCTGTAATCTGTATTTAAAGAACTATTTTCTGTTCTAGGGGAAACCCTAGGCATACTTTGTCCTTACTAGACGTACTACGAACATAAATCCGAAGTATCGGCCGAATGTTCGGCCGTTGCTTGACTACGGCTAACTACAAAACTACTGGCAACTACTGGCGGACAACGGCAAAACTCACCCGAACTTCCTTACCCGTGTAAGGAAGTTCGGGTAAGGATTTAAAGTCAAAAAAGGAAACTATGGAAGTTATAAAACGGCCGAACATTCGGCCGATACTTCGGATTAACGCTTCGGAGTAGACCCTCATGGCCGGACGCAAGAGATCGCCGCCGCCGACCGCCTCCACACGGCGGTGCTCCGCCCAAGCCCGGCAGACCTCCACCGTATGCTCCACCGTGTCCTCCGGGCGATCCACACAGTGGTGACACCCGGGTAAGCATGCATTAGACATCAGCGCCTAAGAGCTTGCGGCCACTGGCGCACAGTGGGCTGAATATTGACTTTCATAGACATATTATAAATACTTTTTGCCCAAATGTCTACTTTTATGACTGGGAAATGTTTTGGAATACTAAAAATATCAATATTATGGAATAGCATTGCAAACAACGCACAGAGATTTTTTTCAAAATTTTCGGCTCAGTAGTTTCGGAGGTAGGGGTCTGAATGGACAATTTTAATCTATTTACATAAATAATTTTAAAAGTATTTATTATAAAATTATTTAAAAAAAACTGAAATCCTTACATCCCTTTCGTTTGATATATGCCACACAGTACAGTTAGCAAAACTTTTTTTTTCTAATTTGCCTAAAATTGATATTATAGTAAGTAAGTTTATTTATTTGTGTAAACATGGTGTATATACATTGCATGCAAGATATTAAATACAGAAAGAATTGTTAGTGGCGTACAAATTGGTAAGAAGAGATGGCGCACAAACCGCGACTATATTTATCAAAATCACATTATAAAATTACGTATTACCTAAATCATAATTACTTATACGTTATTAATTTATTATACAGTTCAATGTCCATACCTACATATTATTAATTAAGTAATTGCAAATTTTAATTTCATCTACAATAAAAGCAATACACTATATAATAAGGAGTAATCTTATAAGGCCTGAAACTGCGTTAAGCGGGCGCCCGCGACGGGCAACCGTCGCGTGTCTACGCGCGTGGACACGCGGGTGGGCTCCGTGGGAAAGCGACGGTCCCCGTCGCGGGTACCCGTCGCGGAGACCGGATTATTTTATTTACGCAGTGTCGCTAGTTCAATTTACCTTCTGTCTGTCTGTCTGTCCGCCTGTCACCAGGCTGTATCTCATGAACCGTGATAGTTAGACAGTTGAAATTTTCACACATGATGTATTTCTGTTGCCGCTATAGCAACAAATACTAAAAAACAGAATAAAATAAATATTTAAGGGGGCTCCCATACAACAAACGTGATTTTTTAGCTCGTTTTTGCTCTACATATAATATTGAAAACGGCAACAGGTAGACGCTTGAAATATTCACAGGATATTTAGATAAATAATATTCACTTTAAAAATAAATAATTAAATTAAAATAAAACATATAATTAAGGGGGCTCCCATACAACAAAGGTGATTTTTTATGCCATTTTTATAGTACGGAACCCTTCGTGCGCGAGTACGACTCGCACTTAGCCGGTTTCTCCATATTGAACTCTCAATCTAAGTACATAATCACCTACGATAAAAATGTATTCTCAGAATGCCTCTTTTACATGAATCATGTTACCGGTCCGCTGGCGGGCACCGCGCGTGCCTCCGCGACGGGTTCCGTCGCACGGAGGCGGGCCCCGTTGCGTGGGTGCGGGGCGCGCCTCCCCGTGACGGACGCCCGCGCGGGTCCCCGCGACGGAGCACTTTTGTATGAAACCGCGCGGGTGCCCGCTTAACGCAGTTTCAGACCTAAAAGATATAAGAATAAGATATAGGTATTCGTTATTCATTTATTTACGTAACAAGTGCATGTTTGTGTCACAAAAATTCATATGTGTACCAAATTTCAATTTAATCGGTCCAGTACATTCGCTATGACAGACAGACAGACACGCGAGGGATCCTTTATGGGTTCCGTTTTTCTCCTTTTGAGGTACGGAACTCTAAAAACATCAGAGGTCGAAGCCCCTATGCCGAATAAATGCCTATACGAATAAAAAAGAATTCTAAATGTATATTATGCCTCATACTAAAACGATCTTATAAAAATTGTCTGTGAATACGACACTGAAATTGACAGCCGGAAGCCCAAACTAACATTTTCTTGATACACTAATGGATTTTCGCATATCCTTCTCAGAAAAAGGTTCAACCGGAGATCGCTACAACCTACATCAAATACATCTGATCAATATGACAACATAATCATGATATAGACAAACTTTAGACGTCTATTGCTAAACATGACTAGGTACCTCAAATGTCATCTTTAGTAACTTTTAACTTCACACTTGGCTGATGCATTGGTGATCTCATCATCTTTGTTTTTTATTGCCAATCCTCCTTGGAATAGTCCCTTAACCTATCCCACCATCCTATTACATACGCGAATGCGAATCTCAAGTTTTTTTAAGGGATCCTTCAGGCGAAATTCAGAATTTCTTACGTTTTTGCAAATTGCAGCGCTGTTTCATTGATGTTGACCATAATTAAATTCGCAACAATTATAATAAAATAATTACTAAATTATAAAATCAATATAGCACTCAAAATGATGTGTTTGTTGGATATAAGACTAAAATGTGACGGTTTAGAGCTATATTCTTTATTTAAATGATTATAATTTCCATTTTTTTTATTATGATTTTACTTATCTTATTTACTATTACCCTTTTCCACCGTGTTGCGGATGCGAATATCCGCAACATCCCTGTTACTTACATACATAAACTCACGCGTTACTCCCGTGGGGGGCAGGCAGAAACTACAGAACGCCACTACGACTCTAACACACTCCATAATTATGCTTCGTTTACGTTCATAGATCTGGTCGTATACGCACACCGGTTGCGAATACTACGCACCAGACCTTATTGAAGAAAATCACCAATAAGGTCACTCTGTATCCTTCTCGGGTCCGGCGTTTCCACTAACATTACAGAATTTATAATAAATTACCTAATAATATAAAAGAAGCAAAGAATTTTACATCATTTAAAAATAAATTAAAGGCTTATCTGATCAATAAAGCCTATTACAAAGTTATTGATTATTTAAGTGATAAATGTAATTTAATTTTTAAGTTAAGTAGGTAATAATAATAAAATTATATAATTAATAAATTTCATAAGTAATTTAATATTAATATATTTGTAAATTAATGAGAGAAAGAAGAAGACGTAAGAAATATTTCTATTATAGTAGATATTTGCACACCTGTTTAGGTAGGATATGGTTTAAAGAACTTTTTTGTATTTATCACCACATGTACAAGCAAATAAATGATTTGATTTGATTTGAACATCTGCCTTGTAAATACTATTTTCTTTCAACTAAGTAGTAATGTTATCATTAATCAACTACAAAACCGATCACAAAGGACGTATTTTTTGCTTAGAACTAAAACAGTGCAGAAATGTAATATGAAATCTCGTTGTTGCACAGTTTTTCATTAATGCACTGTTTTTTATTTTTTATTTAGATATAAATTTACCACACAGTTGAATGTCTCCCATTAAATTTAATATAAAATGTATGCATTCGATCAAAAAGATACTGGCGGAAAATAAAAATCGGCTGAATAAAACCAACTAAATTGAACGAAAAGTAGATTACGCACCTTGCTAAAGTGAGTCATTAATGCACTAGTGCTCATTTAGTGTAACATAATACTCGTGCATTAATAACTCACTTTGCGCTCGGTGCAACAATCTACAATTGTTAGTCGCCTTACATTTTCTCAACATGAGCAAACTTGTAAGGATACTACGATATAAGCGTTAGAAGTTTGAAGAAAGCATTCGGTTAAAATCTGATTGTTTTCACTTACACACAGATAGACTATGTCCAACGGAGTAATTGCGTAACACACCATCAGTAGCAATGGGTTTCATTTTGACAGATCAACAACATGCATTGCGTTATTTACGTTGCTGAGCTGACAATTTTTTCGAACATATGAAGCAATGGATAGATTATAAAGATTTTGAAGTATATTGCTAATCAATATACTTCAAAATCTTTCAGATTGTTATTGATAGTGTGTTACGCTACGTGCTGGAACATTTATACTCCATTTGAAATAAGAATAGACATTTAAATAAACTATTTTTACAGTCCTTTCAACCGATTTTGACTTCTATTGCGTTGGTGGCATGACAAATGGCAGCTGTAATAAATAATTGGTATTGTAACCACGTTTCTGCTTCTAATTCCATCCTTACCCCTACGGAATAGAAGTCAAAATTGGTTGAACAGACTGTAAAAAAGTTCATTTAAATTTCTAATCTTATTTCAAATGGAATTTATATATATATACTTTTATCCGGATACATAAAGTTCCCCAGAGTACAAGTGAAACGGAGCACAAAAGCTAGTTGTAAATTCAAACACAAAATTGAGACGTACCCATTCCATTTACGAACCCCGGACCTATTCACACCGTAATACATCTTGTTTATAAATATTTCTGCAACCATCCATATGTGCTCGAAAAGTAATATTTCCGTTTGAACCAGCGTCCATAAAATGTTTGTCTTTGTCGGAAAGGGTACGGTGTGACAGATGACAAATGTTGTTTGTTGAAACTGAAATGGTCGAGGGTTCACGGTATTCACTATATTGTTTACTTTCAATAGGCGACTTTGATTAATTGCAACTATCTGGTAGAAGGTTTGTTATCTTCGAACTGAGTAGTTGTCTGGTGGAGTGAACCAGAGTTCTAGAGAAATTGAAGCCTTTTTTTTATAAGATTAGTTTTGTAAAGGAAAGTGCTTGTAGTTTAAATGGTGGATTTGAAAGCGGTGGCGGCAAGAGTTAACTATACAGGATGTTAAAATAACTGCGTGCCATAGCTTAAGGGTAGGTTTAGTATCGATAAAGGAACCCAGGAAAAATAAAAAAATAAAACAAGAAAATGAAAACACAAAAAAAAATATTGCAAGATCAACCTAATTTAGTACCTACTAACTTAAAACAGCAATCGCTTAGAATTATATCTTATTTGACGGTGACGAAGCCCGTTACAGTACGAAGAGACTTACTTTTATTTATTTATTGTTTAATTAAATTTTTTGTTTGTTTTTTTTATTTTTTTGAACTTTTTTTTAATTTTCCTGGGTTCCTTTATCGATAAAGAACCCACCCCTACGCTATGACACGCAGTTATTTTAACACCCTGTATATGAATTATTTCCAAGCTTTGATCCTAAATCATAGCTTTGTTTGTTACCAATTCCTTGTAATCAGTCTAGCCCTTGCTACGAGTAAACTACGCATGTCAAGGTTGACTTCATCATGTCAGTCATGATTTATCTGGGGCATATTAACGTAAAGTAACTACCATTTTTGAAATCTTCTGTTCCAATTAGGTACGGGGCCAGTGACAAACGATATCATAAATATTAGTTAATTAGCAAGCTTTCAGATTGTAAAAATTTGGCCGAAACTTTATTGGAAAATGGAAACCTTAACGAAAAGATTACGGTATACGATTACAGTGTTTCTGAATTCAAATTATGATTCCGATTATGAACACTTCAGAGAGTAATTCTGGTTGTTTAAAGCCGGTCTATGACAAACGGATTCCGAAGAACAGAACGTAGTTTCAAACCGTATTCAAACTGAAAATATAGCCAATAACTACAACAAATTATGTGCCTTTGTATAACTTATAATATTGCTATGTTAAACATTCTGTTGTCCGTTTGGTGCCGGACGTAAAGAATAGCACCATCCCATTTATTCCCGTGGGTGTCGTAAAAGGCGACTAAGGGACTTACTAGAGAGTGGGCAGCAGCGTTCTCTATGCATTTTAACACCATACTGCGATCGCCAACCCGCCTGCCAAGCATGGCGATTATGGCAAACCCCCCCTTTAGGGGAAGCCTATGTCCAGCAGTGGACGTCTTTTCGGCTGAAATGATGATGATGAAACATTCTGTTACATTGGCTACATTGTTTCTCCGCCCTGCAACAGACTGCACAGAATCTCGAACACCCGTTGTGTCTCTAATCACCCAAATGTTCTCGGTCACAACAAATATAAATAAATAATGTTATTGTATCCTTAAAGAGGTGCGCGTTTCCCTGGGGGCGTTCATCAATCATAATTTATTACCCTATTGTTACCGTGGCCCTGAATAATCGCTCATATCCGAAACACCTTCCTAGGGACGCGGTCACACTTGGGACCGCGGGTCTAATAAATTGATGGTTACATGTTTTGTAACTCATTAAGGATTAATGTTGCTTAATTTTGGGATGTTGCAGTAAATATCTTGTTAGGTACTAAACTAAGCTTTACCAGATGTTTGTTGAAATATCAGTTAAGTGACTACAGTTTGAAAGTATGTCAAAACTTTGAAAGAATGAAACTCCACTGTGATCCACTATAATGTAATAAATATAAAATAAAATACCATTACTACAGCCACATATTATAATCATTGAACTGAGAAAAATAATAGCGAAAAAAAAACATGGTTACCTCTTTTTACTATATTCTCCAGACATAAAACCTCTTTATAACCGACTTCAAAAAAGGAGAAGCTTATTTTAATGTTTCTTCATCGATATTTACGTCAATTGGGGGCCGATTTTAGAAATCGTTTTTCATTCGGTTGAGGACATTTGTGCAGTACTTTTTGAGTTAGCTTCAATAATACGTATTTTTCCTACTTAGTCTATGTGGATGGTGTTATAATAATAACTTCCTGTCACTGTTATTTTCATAGCAGGTGATAGGTAATAGCATCAACTAGCATGGGCGGTCCTCGAGTGCTCAGTCATCTGAACTCGGAAAGGGGACGAGGACGTACTATGTATAAATCGCCCCATACTGGACCCAGCGTGCTTGACTTCCGTACTTGGAGACGAGTGATCTCGGAGAGCCAGTACCAATACAAGATCTATGTAATAAATTCTTAGACATGACAAGCTGCAACTCCCAGCTTGGAAAGTTGGGGGGAAAGGGCAGTCACGTTGCAAGAGACGGTGGTCCATAAGAAGAACAAGAGACCTGCTAAAATTTATTAGGAGATAATCCACACTAATTACATTAATAGCTCCTATTCAGAGGTGAATGTCATAGTGTAGACTGCGTGGCAATCAGAGTCCAAAATAATCTGATCCCAATATATATATATTTTTTTTTTTGGGTTATGGTATTCGAATTCGTTGGGGTAGGTACCACAATTAAAAAGTGAAAAATAAAAACCTTTTACAAAAAAAAAACAACTGACTTCCAAAAAAACACTACAAAGTGACAACAAACTTTAATTTCGGTAGTACATGGCAAAAAACGAAAATACAAAACCAAAGACATCGACTTCCGAAATTAAAGTAATTTTTCACTTTGTACAACAAACAACCAAATACCAAAAAAATCTTTTTTTGGTATTTGGTTGTTTGTTTTCAGCAAATGAGCACCGAATGCCGACTACCACAGACTAAAAACTTTCCCGTAATACAGCCACAAAGACAGGTCACAAAAAAAAACAACAAAATTAGGTCTTACCAAAAGTCTAGAACCAAAACTAACTTACATTTGCCTTTTTAAACTGTGAACGACACATTAAGTAAGAGCTCTTAACGTGATTAACTTAGTTATTGGCGAGAGCGTCTGTTGGGTAATTCTCTTCGAGAATACTTCATTCGATTTAAGTTCTTTAATAAGATCTGGATTTAGTTTGAGCCATTTTACGATAGCCGAATTATTTGTTTAAATTTTTAATTGTATTTGTAAAATTCTAATAAAATTGTTAGAATGAAAGGGTTGTTAACAACGATTACGACGTTGAAATTCCTTGTAGAATAGCTAAAAGCTTTGCTGATGAGATTATTTGAATAGAACTAATGTATATTTAAATAAGGTGAGAACAGTAGATAACGTAAATGGATTTCTAATTATTAAATGATCAACAGAAAGCCAAACATTTTAATATTTCTGGGGTATCTTCCAATGCCAATGAAAACCTAACAAAAGTTAACTTAATCGAATTATGTTCTACCTTATCTTAGATACAGATAATAATCTAATAATTATAATGTAGAATCTACTAATTTAGTTTCCTACAAAAATATTCTCCATTGTGTTAATTGCGTACAGAATCCAAGTCAGATCGAATCTGACTTCAATGAACTCTAGCGTATCATAAATTCTACGATATTTAGTTATTCAATTCAAAGCCCCCCGTTCCCCGTTCCGGTTGTCCCTTTCGTTGTTCTTCTGGGTAAGCTCACTCCATCGTCGACTTTGTCTCTGTCACCTCTGCCCTAGACAAAGGTCAAGAGCAAACCCCATACAAAAAAATAATAATAATATTAACAGATAAAAAAATCCAGTTTGTTAGTAACTAATTACATACACATCTTAAACGCTAGTGTTAGTAACATACATTTAGCAAATTTTGGTAAAAAATATTAATAATGTCAAAACAATCAATAATAATGTCAAAATCATTCATCATAATGTCAAAATAACCAATAACAGTGTCAACATCATTTATAATACAATAGTCAAATCAAAATAGTCAAAAATCAAAAATGATAATGTATTCACCAAACATCGCAACCTGATCTGCAACACAAGTTCACCTCAGACTAGAATTCCCACAAAAGGGCAGTAAAACACCTTCACATAAACCATGAATATAGTCATAACAACCTAGAGCCGTGCCCTACGACCCATATTACCTTCATCACTTCACCCAGATTTACATCCCACTAGTATAACAGTATCACACGGTATCATCGGCACAGTGTGAACGGAGGGCGAACCTCCTTCGTCCCTCCAGTATTGCAGCCTAAGGAAATTGCTTTTTTCTTTATACTCGGGTAAGTTGATATTGCGTGAATTATGAAAATTGCCCGGCTAAATTGTTGATTTATTGCGTGCCATCCATTGGATTGGGTGCCAAGGAATTGTTTTACGGGTTTCTGGGGATACTTAGGATGTTATGTAAAGGAGATTTAAGTAACAAGTTAGGGTTTGGTCGTGAAATCGATGTTATAGTGTCGGTAGGGAGCAGTAGTGGTATATAACAACCGCGACTTAAAGCACAAGGAAGTGGTGAAGGGTGGGCATTTTTGGGGGGCTTTCTCATGTAATTTTTGACGTTCGAAAAGTGCTGATTCTCAGCCTAGTTTGAATAAATGACTTTTGATTTGATTTGATTTACGAGTTGTAGGTCGTATGTTCGAACCACGACAGGCGTTTTACTTTGTGTAAATTATTTCATCACCACTGCTCTCAAAACGGTGAAGGAAAACATCGTGAGGAAACCGGCATGACCTAGAACCAAACATTTTAAGACATTGTGACATCTGCCAACCCGCACTGGTCCCACGTGGTGGATTGTAGCCCACTCCCTCTCACAGAGAGGAGGCCTGTGTCCCAGCAGTGACAACATTATAGGCTGATTATACTGAAGCATGGCTATCTAGTGAAAGGATCTGGGTTGGATTGTAAAGTTAACTGGGTTTGATTGTACAGTTAAGGCTCGTACAGACTGGTGCGATATCGCGGGCGCGACGCAGGACAATTTCTTTGTCGGTTCCTATCGAGCCCGCGATATCGCACCAGTCTTAACAATCAAACCTAGTTAACTTTACAATCAAACCCAGATCCTTTCGTTTTAATTTTTTTATGACAAAAATAAAAAAAATCTAGCATGGGAATTTTTGTCATATAAAGTAGTTTTTAATATATTAACATAAATACAAAAACGAATCAAATCGGCTCTACCTTTCGGAAAATACACAATTTCAATTTAGAATAGTGGAAAAAAGTTCCATGTGAACATGACAGATTAAAACTAATCATTTTAAAATGTAAGCAAATCTCTCGAGATTTTGTCACAGTGTGTTACCGCTTATGCAAATTCCCAAATGGCATTAGACATTAGAGTGAGCGACAGGTACATTAGAAACATTAGAGGGGACTGCATATAAAGAAGACTGACAACGAACATTCGAACATATGCAAATGTAATGTGATTTAAAAAAATATTTCATTTCAACTTTTAAGTGAAGTTCTATTAAGACATCAAAACAAAGGGTGCCTTAAATAATTATTAGGTGCCTATTAAAAAAAAACCGGCCAAGTGCGTGTCGGACCACGCACAAAGAAGGGTTCCGTAGTTGGGATGAATTTATCCCAAGAACAAACTTAACATTGTAGTTGAAAATCATGATCCCCAATACATTCCAACTGCAAATGTAAGTTTGTACGCACAATATTGAGTGAATTACCATGTTATTTTAAGATCACAGACTTCTTATAGGTGTACCTGTAGTACACCCACATTTAATATTATATTTAATTTAATTTCGGAAGTCGGTGTCATTGGTTCTGTATTTTCGTTTGAGAAAATACAGAACCAATGACATTGACACTCTGCCCAACCCTTCGGGGAAACAAGGCGTGATGTTATGTTATGTGCTTCCGAAAATTAAAGTTATTTTTTCACTTTTTAGTGTTATTTTTTGGAAGTCGGTTTTTTTTTGTAAAAAAGTTTTTATTCTTCACTTTAGTAGCGGTACCTACCCCACACAAATTGTAATCATACATTTTTTTAAGCTGACTTGCAAATGCAGAAACTTAGAAAGGCCGTTAAAATATTTTTTTGCATCGCAATTTGATCTATCAAGATACACGCAACGACATCTATTGATCCAAAATGGTACTAATAATATATAAAATTGAATTACAGTCCTATAAAAATGATAAATAGAATATGACGTCACGATGTAACATTTAGTTTGTGTTTCATTGCAATCGTAGTTATTATTTAACTTATAGGTTATAGCAATTTTCGAGTTAATCAAGCCACGTATTAAAATCCTCTCTTGTAAAATTGACTACCCCTTTTCACCCAGTTATGGGTAGATTTTCGAAAAACCCTGATACAAGTTACCCTTCATTTTTGGTTTTAAGTATAAATACTGAGTTTCGAGTTGATCGGACCGCGCGTTAAAATTCTTCTACACAAGCTTTGACATCCCATCCATTGAAGTTAAGATAAATAAAAAAATACAAACTTTATAATTTACTTAGGTAAGTATCGTGCCAAGTTTCAAGTTTATTAACTCTAGTACTTAATAAGATTTTTCATGCAAACCAAAGCCAAGGGGGGCTTTCCCCCCTTGGCTTTGGTTTGCATTTAAGGGGGGCTTTCCCCCTTTAAATGTCAAATTTCCAAAAACCCCTTCTAACCGGATGCCTACGTCATAAGAACTATCTGTGTGCCAAATTTCAGCCCAATCTGTTCAGTGGTGTGAGCCATGTGATGATAGACCAAGCAGTCACGGTTTTCTTTTATATATATGGCTAGATATACATTATATTGAGAACCTGCTCCTTTTTTGAAGTCGGTTAGAAATCATTTATAGCCAGAGTTCATCTCATGACAATTCCAATAAGACCAAACACGGGTAGGATGCATTGTTTTATAACGGAGTTCCAGTATCTACCTTCCGGCTTCATCATCATATCAATTTGATGGTAACATTTTGATCAGAACTATTTATTTAAATTTGCTTCGCTTAACTATCTTAATCCAGATATCTCATCGCCACCCGTGACATACGTATCATTGAGAAGTTCCGGTGGCCATCTGTGGCCTTCTTCATCAGTTCCACTTCAACAAATTATACTTTCTGAATGCAAATGATTGACTTCTTGATGAAAATATAAAAATCGCTATGTGTATGCCTATAAAATTTGAGGAGTTCCCTCAATTACTCATGGATCCCAACATCAGAACTGGATTTTGATAAAAATGGGACCAATCTGAAAGTATATCCTTTCAAAAAAAAAAAGAATTTTCCAAATCGGTTCATAAACGACGGAGTTCTGAGGTAACAAACATTTACAGACGACTTGAGAACCTCCTCCTTTTTGTAAAGTCGGTTAAAAACGAAACGCTTCTGTTTTAATAATCATTGTTGCTTGGACAATATTTTTTTTTAATATCATTTATACAAAAGAACACAGGATTACATATTAAATAACAACCAAAAACCACAGGTTTAAACTTGTGCTACCATGAGTCTATCTCAATATCAAACTATACAATGAAGCATTTTACGCGTTATTGTCGATACAATCAATAAAATCTTTAGGTTTTTAATTAGTTACAATCATTCTTAAATATTACTTAAGTAATATTGCTTTTCCCTTTTTCGAAATTTACGTTTCTAGATCGAGTTGTTTTCAGAGAAATCACCATATTTAAATTCGAAAAAAAATATATAGTACAGATACATGTTTGATCTAGTGACTTTTTGGTTAAAAACATGTTATTTAACATTTTCATTAATTTAAACTTTTTAGATTTTCTGGGGCAGCCGGGTAAAATGATCAAAACAGTTGCTGAACTCAAAATCTGGCCTAATTGAAGAGAGATTACGAGAAAACTTAAGTTAAGTAAGTACATCAGTTGGTATATCTTTATCATATCTACATTTGGTTTACGAACCAAGAAATCCAGGAAAGTTTTTAGGTTCGCGACCACTAATTACGTAAACAGCACGTGGATATTATCTAATGAAGATGAACATAAGTTATCCCTATAATAAACAGCCCTAGTTTAAAAACAACTCTTGTTAAAAATATAGATCATAATGGTACGGATAACTATAATAATTGAGTGTGATAGTTTAAAACAAGTCGATCCTGACGATCTGCATCGTCAAAGCATAAAACGCCTCGACAACACCGTACGTGACACGACGAGCAAATCTGGACCCTCAGCCGTAGCCCGCCTGGATAGCATCACAGGTAACGAGCCAAACGTACTCATAGGTCTTGAATTCCAAGCTATACGGCTGGTTAAAAGAACCAGAGGCACCAGCTTGGTGGATATTCCGACATCAGGAAAACACTGGTCTTAGACCTAAAAATATAACACCAGAGAAAAACTATAGCTTCCGTTGAGAGAGAGGTCCCGAATAATACATACCATTAGAAGAAAAATCTTACACCATTTGCAGAACTCAACAATAAAATACGTGTGGCTTTTACTTACGCTTACGGTTTACTGCAGATAGCATGACATAGTAACTTGATTAGGAATAAAATATAATTGGCATAGTTTAGGATTAATAGCCCAAAATTATAAAATCGACTTGATTTAATACTTATTTATCAACGAATAAATTTTTTTATAGAAAATTGACAGCTTTGTTTCGACTCCAATCTGAAAATCAAAAAATGTAAGAATACAAATAGGATGACCAAAAAATTGCAACTTCAGAGGTCACGCTGTACAACGAAAATACTAATACAAATAAGAGGGTAGAGAGAAGATAGATATAAATATGAAATTGCCGTTTTAAGGCTTCTACATACTGGCGCGACTTGTCACGCGACGCGACACCGGTAAAACAATTTCTTTGAAGATTTTATAACAAATGTTCTACCGGTGTCGCGTCGCGCGATAATTCGCTACAGTATGTAGAAGCCTTTAACGTACTGGCCACATTGAATTAAAATTAAACCTGCATGGTGTGAGATTCCAGCGTGAAACTTTTTTCACAGGATAACTATCACATTCTAAATTTAAAAAATGTACAACATTCGATTGTTTTTAAAGTAAAGATGGATACATTGAAAATTAGAGTAAGTATTTTTTTTATACGAGTTCCGACGTGGAACTAAGGCAGCAGAAACAGCTCGCAATATCAATGCTGTGTTTGGAGAAGATACTGCTTATGAACGCACCGTGCGTTTTTGTCACCGTGCGTTTATATGAAATTTGCGTTTAAAAAAGCCAATTTCGTATTTAACCCCTAATAAATACCTATAAATGACATTCAAATTAAATTAAATATGAAATAATACATACAAATGTCATTCAAAACAAATAAAATTTAAATACATACACATGTCATCCAAAAAAACAAAGGCTCATACAGACTGGAGCGATATCGCGGGCATGACATCGTTCCAGTCTGTACGAGCCTTAACACGAGGGGAAGCGCTACTATGAAGCTGCATCCCCCTCTGTAGTAATACATACAACGATCAATTCAATATCCTACCGAATGTTCATCAAACCGAAATATTACCACTAGATTAGTTCGATTCATGGCCACACATATTAACATAACTTAGCTTATTAAGATAGGTACTTAAATTTAATATAAATTTATACAACATTATTTTTAGTATACATATGCGAAACTTGAATATAGTTTGTTCAGAATAAGGAACTGAATCGATTTCAATAATTTTTACACCGTTATATTTTGTCCCAAAAATATTTAAGTGTGATGGAAAATGTTGTCACCATTTAATTACTTACAATACAATCGCCGAACGGTTAGGTACCCTAGTACTGCCAAATTATTATCAATGAGCGCAAGACGACCCTGGAGGCGCCGGGGCGCCGTTAGCATGTTTTTGTACCGACAACCTGGTAACATAACAACCTTATAATTTTGAATTTATGATTTTTCATGATACAGTTAGTAGAAATTCTGTACATAGATCCTTTACATAAAAATACTAGACACGTGTTTCGGGTTTCGCATATACTAAAAATAATGTTGTATACAAGATATAACATAAATAATGCATAACCTCTTAAGGGATCATTGTACTCATCATTATGAACAACTTTTACTATGGGACCAAACCTGAAATCACGAAAAAGGGATTCAGGGAATTTGTAAAAAATTAGCATTTATGGCTCCTATGTAACCTATTACTATTATTTTTTTTAAGATGTAAGTACCGTGTTTTTTTTTAACTGAATAAAGTTTTTATTTATTTATTTAACATAAATGTTGATGTGGTTTTTTATTTCACGAATTTAGGTTTCGTTCCATAGTAAAAGTGTTTCATAATGATGAGTACAATGACCCCTTAAGAGGTTGTGCGTTATTTATGTTACATCTTGTATAAACTAACACCATTTTCCTCATATGATGCACATACCATCTACGTAGTTAGCTACACGTCCTTTAAATAGACCACTGAATTTCACACGATAATAATACTCAATAAAACAAAATAAACAAACGTACAGCTTGTTACGAACCGATCGTATTACGTTAAGTTACTGCCTTCTTATGATGCGGTGCTTCGTTAGTTGAACGTGGGGCGTAACGAGCAGGATTTCATATTTTGTAGGCTAGTAATCTTTAATAAATAGAGATCGTACCAACTTAGGTTTTATTTATTAAATATTGCGTCTGTACATTATTTATTTATTCAATACTTCCAGTCAACCAATAATGCTGGATAATTCTTGCAAGACGGTGCAGCCCGCCCAAAATCTGGTGATGCAGAGACAAACAATGGTATTAGCAATAACGTAAAATAAGGAATAAATATTGATATTCGGGTTTGTTTTCAGTTTTTTGTAAATGTTTTCTCCCTAGAGTTACGCAGAGGTACAAAGAGTTTTACCAAAAAAGTAAGTTCAAAAACTAAAAAAAACCAACTACTGAAAAATCACGCTCTAAAAAGTATGAATCAAGAAAATACTCTTATTTGATATTGTTATGTACAAACCATAGATATAAGAAAGAAGGTTGTTTTTATATTTTTATATGATACAAACTATTCAATATTTATCGTCTGTTAAATAAACTTATTACATGTACGTTACGTAATATATTTTTCAACACATTTGCTCAAAAAATGCATTTACGAAGCCTGTATACATTGTTCGAAAGATAAAAATTACGCACCATACAACGGAACGGGCGGTAAAATAGATTCTCTCATCTAAGTACATGTTTTACCGCCCCCTTCGTTATCAAGCGCCGTGCGTATCCTTTACGGTTTCTTTTTATTTCCATAAAAAATATTAAGTATAAGAATTCCACCAAGAAGTTTCTTATTACGAGAATAAATAAGCTGAATGATCGAACCTCCTTGGAAGCGCTTTTGCTCAAAACGTTTATCTCACTTTATTCTTAACGAGAAAATGAGACGAAAGATGTAGTACTAATTTTCACCATGTGCACGTGGCGCCGTTTGCAAATTCGCGCCATTTTCATATTAGAAATGTCAAAGATTGTTGCGACTTTCCGACAGATATTTACAAAATAATTATATGAGTTTCAAGCGAGGAATCCGATATTAATATGGAATCTACTGCACCTGATATCTTGAATGAGCCGCCAGAATTGTGAGTGCTATATTTTATATCATGGAGACTCTAAGAAATACTCAATCACTCTATTAAAATGTGTTGATGGCTTATTTTATTACCTATTGTACCTACTGTTTTCCCGCAAATGTGAAAAACGTTGGAAATTGGTATTTAAAAACTTACCGCACTAATATCATAAATAACTATTAATGTACTTAATACATATTCATAGTAATGTCACAGAATACGTAATAGTACTACGGTAATGTTCAGAGGATAGTATTTAGTTTGCCCTAAAGCTTATGATCGCTTACTACTGTGGCGGCATTTACATCATCTCATGCGAAGTTACACATCACACTAGGTACTGCCGACCTATTCAGTAAAAATCTCACCGTGAAAACTAACGTGTGTTGTTGCCACCGATGCTAGGGATTGACCCTAGTGACCTGTCACTAGGGTCAATCCCTAGCATCGGTGGAATGACAGCTCACATCAACTTCACTTCACCTATGTTTTACGGTGAGATGGTTACAGAATAGACTGGCTGATAGAATGTATTGTTTTGTTAGGGTAGGCAGGGCTCGGAAACCGATTAATTTTGTATGTATCCTTAACCGTTATTAAAAAGGTTGTCGAACATATTTCGTTAACTACTTAATATTTTGTTACAAAATCAATGCAGAACTTAATGTGATGAAGCGTTCTTTGAAGCTAATATCAATTTTATCAAAAATAATTTGTATCTTCGGAAATAAAAATTAACCAGTTTAAAGGTGGTATTGTATGTGACGTCACATAGCCTATATCCAGCGGACGATCAAGACGCTTCCAACGATTTCTCATTTGTAAAATAATGATAAATAGTTTAGAAGTTAATTAAGGCCAACGCAGATTTTGGGCGGGGTGCATCGTCTTGCAAAAATCGTCTGCATCCCTTTCGCATAATTATTTTGTATGAACTATCGTACACTAGGTAAAGGCGGGCCGCACCACCCTTTTTTGTATTGAAATTGAAATGCATTGCGCTTCGTTCCGAAGAGGCTATAATGTGCGCTTAGCTTAACATTTAAATCAAATCAAATCAAAAATATTTATTTGCTAGAATATGGTACATAGGGTGTTACAGTAAATTTGTTTCAGCATATCCTGCCATAACATGGCGTGCAAATGTCTTCACAATCAGCGATGTCAATTAATCCAACTTACAAATTACAGATTCTATTGATTTGTCTTCTAAATAGTCCTTAATAGTATAATATCTTTTAAATAGTAATAGTTTAAAAAGCATTTTTCAAAACTTTGTCAGCGGTAAGTCTTGAAAAGTATTTGGTAAATGATTGTAAATAATAATCGACATGCAGTATACATTTTTCTTAAATAATTTTAGTTTTATTGGTGGCAGCCGAAGTCTATCTTTATGCCGTGTTCGGCTATTTGGCCTGTCAGTGCTCGCTTCAAATAAATTATAATTTCTCTTAACAAAAAGACTTATTTCAAAAATATATAAACACGGCAGAGGTAGAATTTTAAGTTTTTGAAATAGTGGCTTACAGCTGTCTAAAAAGTGAGCTCCACAAATTGCTCGTATACATTTTTTTTGAGCTTTAAAAACTCTGTCAAAATCTACAGAGTTCCCCCATATTACAATACCGTATCTAAGTACGGATGATACATAACCATGGTAAGCCAGCATTGCAGTATCACAGTTTACTGTTTGTCTAATTCTTTTCAAGACATATATAAAACGATCTATTTTTGCAAGAATTTTATCTATGTGTGTTTTCCAATTGCAATTTTTATCGACCGTTATACCCAAGAATACACAATTATTAACAGTGGTCAAGTGAGAATCTTTATAATGAATGTCTATTTGATTTATGTTTGAATTGTATGTCTGAAATTGTATTATGTTCGTTTTAGTCATATTTATTTTTAAGTTATTTTTTTCTAGCCAATCGATTGCATTATCCAGAGCTTGGACGATTTCATTTTCTAAATTTTTGTTATAATCACTCTTAATCATTATTGTAGTGTCATCAGCGAATAGTATGCAATCTTTGCCTATTGCCTCTGGAATGTCGTTGATGTAAACTAGAAAGAGTAGTGGGAATACGATACCTCCCTGTGGTGTGCCAAAGTTATTTTGTTTATATTCCGACCTATAAGTAATTTTTTCATTTTTACAAGTTTTTGTTATTTCCACGCATTGTACTCTTTCAGAAAGATAACTTTTGATCCAGTCGTTGGGCTTACCCCGGATTCCATAATGCTCAAGCTTTGCGAGTAGTGTTTTATGGCAAACAAAATCAAAGGCTTTTGTCATATCTAGGAACACGCAACTTATTTTAGATTTTTTATTCAAAGTTTCAGTTATGTATTTTACTAGCGCAAAACATGCTAAAGCAGTGGAACTGCCTTTCCTAAAACCGAATTGTTCTTTTTTAAGAATATCACATGCTGTTAAAAAGTTCTCTATTTTAATGCACATAACCTTCTCAAAGATTTTGGATAAGATTGGTATTAAAGTTATTGGGCGATAATTGCTCATGTCAGTTTTTACACCTTTCTTATAAAGAGGTTTGACAATTGACCTTTTAAGCCGTGTTGGGAATACTCCTTCTGTTAGAGACAGGTTTATAATGTAGGTTAAGGGAGACACTAAACTCTTTGCACATATTTTTAGCACTTTAGTGCTCAGGTCATCGTATCCAGTCGAGTTAGTGTTTCTTAGACTGTGAATGATTTTATACACGTCTGATTCATCTACTGGTGTAAGGAAAATGCTTTTAGCATTTTGAGGAATGGTTATTTTCATGTTTTTATTAGCATTATTGGTCGTCTTTGTTTCGGATATATAATAGTCGTTAAATAAGTCACATATTTGGTTTGGATTGTCATAAACTTTACTATTTGCATTAATTACGTCAATTTCAGAGTTACTTGTCATATTATTTGTGTTTGTTTTAATTATGCTCCAAGCCGCTTTACTTGTATTTTTGGTCTTATGAATGTACTCTAAGCTATTAAGCTGCTGAGCCTTGTATATGCATTTTTTCAGTATTTGAGTGTAGTCGTCATATTTTTTTTTGTTTTGTTTTTTGTTATGTTTGTAGAGATGGTATTTCAAATATAATGTTCGTTTTTTAATGCAGCATCTTTTTATACCCTTGGTTAGACCTCTATTTTTCACTTTTTTACAGGTATTTTTGACTTTAATTATAGGAAAGCATAGATTGTAGAAAAGGGTAATTATATCGTGTAGTCTATCGAAGGCGTCATTTGTTGTTTGAGCTTCGTAAACTTCGGAAAAATATAGACTTGAGATGCAGTTCTTAAATTTAATAATATTTTCGTCATTGAGCTCTCTTACATTTTTAAACCAGAAGCTATGAATGTCTTTAACTTGAAAATCAGTTTCTAAGCTAACCGTTATTGATTGTGCTGATTCGTGGTCTGAAAGCGCTAGATAGTGAATAGCTGATTTGGCGTCGTGTATGTTACTGACTATTAAGTCCAGACATGCGTTTTTTCTCGTAGGCAGTTCTATATAGTTTATTAAATTATTATTACTAAGTATAGAATTTAAATCATTGGATGTTTTATTTGTTTTCAGTGTATCAATATTCCAATCGCCACAGATGATAATTTTTTTATTACCTTTTTTGCATAGTTTATTGGTAAGTAGTTCCAAATTATTTAAAAATATTGTGGCATCGCGTGTAGGTGTTCTATATATGCACACTATAATTAAGTTACATTTAATTATTTCGATGGCACAGCATTCGAATTGAAAGGGAATGGGGAAGGGTAGATCTTTTATTTCTTTATATTGTAGGTTATTTTTTAATAATATACACGAGCCTCCCCGTCG
Source organism: Tiliacea aurago (assembly GCA_948098905.1). NCBI lineage: Eukaryota > Metazoa > Arthropoda > Insecta > Lepidoptera > Noctuidae > Tiliacea > Tiliacea aurago. Next base: position 17,513,394 of record OX402586.1, on the reverse strand, counting down.
TTGGTTAGTTCGAGAGAAAAATGATACCAGTTTATAGTTATTAAGTCTAAGGTTTGGTTCACAGCCATTTTTAAGGAAAGTTTCAGTTAAACATATAATATCTACGGAACCCAAATCCTTCTGTAAATTTAAAATCGCCACCTATATTAACTCTTGTTTATTCAACACCCCAGCAATATTTTGGTGGATTACCCTAATTGTAGAATATTTAGTCTTGTTTGCGAAAAAACCCAGTTTTATTATCATTTCCGACTGGTTTTGTTTTTCCCAAAGAAGGTAGTAATTTTAGTTTGTGTGATTTTTCGCGGTGTCGTATGTGTGTTTTTTCTGTTCTGGATATTGTTGTTATTTTTAAATCCATTTAGAAACTGTGTCTGGTATTTTTTGTAGTCAATTCTTGTGTTCAACTTCAAACATAAATGTGATAGATAGTACTGGTGGTAACTTTTCATAGACCTGTTGTTGATGATATTTATGTATTCTGCATTGTTTATTTTTACATATTTATAATTTTTATAATTTTGTATTATTAATTCTAGATTGTAGCTAATTGTATTTTCGTTTAAGTAAGGATTATATTGTACGTTAGTAATAAATACAGTATTGTTTCGTAGTTTATAAAGGACGTTACACAACTCACTTATCAAAGAGAAGGGGTTTTTGTCATTAGATCCTATTACCAAAACTATAATATCATCATTGGTCAATGTCTTTACGAAGTCGTCATTGCAGCCATTAAGAATCTGAGCACTTGTTGCATTGGGCTTGATGAAAGATGTAATTTTGTAGTTATCATTCCATTTGTCTAACCTGGTATTCGTCATAGTTTTGTTGAGACCGCAGGCCTGCTGGTCTCCGAAAATCACGATTCTATTTAGTTTGTCCGTTACGCTGATTTGAGCAATTTCTTTCATGCTCTTACGGTGGGATTGTTGCTGATCAATGAAATCCGTTGCAGTGTCATTATCCGCGTTCTTCTGGTGGAATTGTTGTTGTTCATCAATCAAATCTAATACAGCGTCATTTTCCGTGCTTTTCTGTGGGGATTGTGATTGAGTGGGCTGTATTCCCTCCAAACTGTATATTGAGCCAGCTGTGTTGACTGATACATTTTCGACCTCGCTTGAGGATTGCGCAACCACGACCGCGTCAGGTTGGTGAGCCGTTGTAGGAGGATTAATCAACTTGGACGGAGTAGAGAAACAGTTCGTTCTAATATTCTTTTTACGTGCCGACTTCGGTGTAAGGCACTTTGTTTCCAATATGTTCACCTTTTTATATGTCTCTATAACTTTCTGGTACTGTCCGATATCCATTTTTAGTCGGCAATTTTCACTATTTAAGTTTTCGATCTCCAGATGAGCGCTTTCTAGTTCCGTGGCGAGCCTTTTGATTGTGTCCTTGTAGCTCTCAATTTCGTCGCAGTCATTCAGTGAGATGTTTGGTAAGCTCATCATAGTAGTGTCAAGTAATGTGGAATTATTTCTTAAATTAATGTTGAAGATATTGTCCACTGAGTTAGACCTTGGTTTCCGGACAGTAACGTTATCTATTTCCAAATCCATTGTAGTGCCGATAAAAAAAATAAAGTTAATGAAAAAGTTCATGAATTTTAATCACTGTTCTTTTAGTATTCAGAGTATTTTATGTGTATACATCTATATTCGATGTTAAAAATGCAAAACAAAAAGTTATTTTATAATTAGCGAGGTTTGAACGCACTCCCTATAGAACTTTAAGCGTCTTGTTTAACCACCGCGCCACGGCGCTACGTATTCACGACACGACACGAAATGTAAGCATTCATTCATTTACGTTACACGGTCGTATTAGGGTCATAGAAAATCGTATACCAAATTTTAACTCAATCGGAGCAAATGGGCTGTGACAGACGGACAGACAGACAGACACACGAGTGATCCTATGAGTTCCGTTTTTTTTTCCTTTTGTGGTACGGACTCCTAAAAATAAGAAGTTATCAATGATTTGATTTGATTTTTTTTATGTTTGATGCTAATTAAATGTTTTTCTTTCATTCAAAGAATAAAGACTATCCCGGAAAACCTTCTTCGTTCTACGTAAATAGTCCTTGAACCTTTGACCTGATTAAAGTCACCGATTTGTAATCAAGAGCTTTTAAATTAGTTCCCCGAGCCAAGTCTTAGAGGCCACTTGGGAGCGTTAACCCCATCAAGTCATTTAGTTTCACATTTCTGTTACAGTCTGTTATTTACTTGTTTTTGAGGTAAATGTTTAACTTTTAAATTATTTTTTTTTTGTTTTATTGCTAACTCTTCGTGAACTACAATTTAGTAAAAATAAATCACGTAAGTATAGTAGTTATAGCAGCTAACTAATACATTATTCATGTATGACAAAGTAATTCGTATGTCTAGGTACTCGAAAGAAGTTCGTTCCAAAGAATCTAACAAAGATTATCTCAAAGATGAGATCGAAAACCACTAACTACACTCCGTAAGTAAGTACTTTTGTACTGTTTAAAAGTTTATGATTATTTTATTTGACTGTATTATGTCCATTTTTTGTTTATGAGTTGTATTGGAATAATTATGTGGTTAGCTAGCGACCTCGACAATTGATCATATAATATTATTCTTGCCCAAACAACCGGCAGCAAGTTCGTCATGCTCCCTTAGATGTCATTGCTTGCGGTAGCGTCGGGGGTCGGGTTGCCTCCTTCCCTCAAATATGGTGATGGCTGATCTTTTCGTTATGTTCGTGAACGGGTGCTGCATGTGATGGCTGGTTGTCTTGCTGACCATGGTTTTGTTATGGTTATTAGTAATTAACTGTTTAATTATTTTACTTCGATGGTCCTAGTTTAACATTTGTGACTTCGACTTAAAGCTATAGTAATGTAAGCGGGCTCACCCTTTAAGCTTGGAAGCTTTTATTTAGGAATTAAGGCTTCTACATACCTGCGCGACTCGCGACGCGACACAAAGGTACCGCTCGTCGTGCGACAGGCGGGGCCTTGGTCACGCTACAATTGTGGCGATAAATCCCCTCTTTGAGGAGTGGCTAGAGAGGCGCCACGGCGTCCTCACCTTCCACCTGACGTAGGTCCTCACCGGACACGGTTGTTTTGCGAGGTTCCTATTCAGGATAAAGCGGGAGGAAACGCCCGGGTGTCACCACTGTGTGGATTGCATGGAGGACACGGTGGAGCAGGCCCTGGTTCAGGCCATGGTTCAGAGCGAGATTGCATGGGAGGCCGTCACCTCTTTCTGTAAAGCAGTAATGCTTGCGAAGGAGGAGGCAGAACGCGTGAGGGAGAGGCAAGGTTCGCGTCCTCGCGCCCCTAGTCGCCGCAGAAGACGCCCCGGGCGTCGGGAATCGCAAGCCGATTTCCGGACAACGTAGGCGTGGGCCTGCAGACGGTGAGCGATGGGTAGCTCTCCGTCCGATAAGGACCAGGCCCGGGTCGACGGCGCGTTGTATTCCACGCGTGCCTCAAAGACTTGTCAGCACAAACTGACGGGGTCTGTTAGGGCCAATGCCTGCCAGGGTTGCGAGTTTGTCTGAAAGGGATATGGTGGCCCTGGCACACAGGCAAATGAAGGAATACGGGTGGGTTTTAGTCAGATAAAAGCCTAACACGCCCTCCCACTCCGCCCAGAGCGGGAGAAGTTATTTGATAATTTCCCACCCAAAAAAGAAAAAGGCGGGGCCTTGGTGTCACGTCGCGTGTCGCGCCGGTCTGTAGAAGCCTTTAAGTTTTTTCGATGTTTTTTGTTGGTATAGTGGCGTGTGCAAGCTGGTGGCATATAGCAATTAATTTAATTTTGATGTTTTGTGTTGCGTAATGTAAATTAAAAATTAAATTGTCTGTGTCTTGTCGGACGTAAAGAATAGTTCCACCCTATTTCTTCCCGTGGGTGTCGTAAAAGGCGACTAAAGGACTTACTATAAAATGGGCAGCAGCTTTCTCAATGCATTTTAACACCATACTGCGATCGCCAACCCGCCTGCCAACCGTGGCCATTATAGCAAACTCCCCCCCCCCCCTGTGGGGGAGGCCTATGTCCAGCAGTGGAAGTCTTTCGGCTGAAATGATGAGGATGATGAATGTAAATTATTAGGTATGGATACTATTGTATAGAATCATTTTTTTCTAACTGGACTGATAGCCGTGCTGCTGGGGAGTTTGTTGCGCCACTTCTTCCCAGCTAAAGCACTAGGAAGTGGTGAAGGGTGGGCGTTTGGGGGGGACTGCCTCATGTAATTTTGACGTTCGAAAAATGCTGATTCTCAGCCTTGAATATAAATGACTTTTTATTGGATTTTGTACATGATTAAAAGATCATTTACATAATCAATCATGCCCTATTTAATAGGGCATACATTCTAAAAGGTACGCGAGCAATATCTAGCGTTCCTTGAATGGGCGCCAAAGTAAAGTCTTTCGCACATGTACAGTCGACCGCACGTAGGTGATAACTCTTTGACCTTAATCTGGCCTAGCGTAGTACACAGTTTCAATACAATAAAAGGCCAGCTTATAATGGTTTGGTTACCACTGACGTGCGGCCTAGTGTAGGTACGTTATTATCGGAGCAGGCTATCACCTAATCGATATGGACCAGGCCCGGGTCGACGGCGCGTTGTGTTCCACGCGCGCCTCAAAGAGATGTCAGCACCAACTGACGGGGTCCGATAGGGCCAATGCCTGCCAGGTTTACGAGTTTTTCCGAAAGGGATATCGTTGCTCTGGCACACAGGCATCTGAAGGAACACGGGTGGGTTTTAGTCAGTAAAAGTCTGACACTTCTCCCGCTCCGCCCAGAGCGGGAGAAGTTATTTGATCATTTCCCAACTAAAAACAAAAAAGGCGTCGCCTGACAACAGGCTGTTCGTAAGACCCAGAAAACTATTTTATTAAATACGCTTTTCATTTAGCTGTTAGCATTGATGTATTAATTCCAGACAATAAATTAAAATTCCTTGTTAATTCCACTTAAATCTCGACTACCATTTTAAATTTTACCCCCAACCAAAACGCTTTGTTTTAGTACGCTCAATAGTCCGAATTATACCACTTCTATGGAAGATATATGAACGATAAGCTGGGTTATAGAACCAACCAACAAACTTCCCGTTTGCTATATGGCCGGTTCCATATAATGATCGCACGGAACGCGTGGATATACGAGTACTAAGGGCTTGTTCTCATTTAGTAGAGGGCGCGGTTACACAATATTAAATGTATCATGTAATACCCGCTTGTTTTCATACGAAACAAATTGGCGACTATTCTTAAACTTGTACAATTATAACATAATTATATACCTGTCGAATCCAGTCATTAGTACGGACAAGAAACGAATCACAAGCGTGCTACCACTGATGACATCGCGTGATCTACCCACATCTCTTGCGCGCTTCTACAGAGTCGTGATGTTTTGAACCGATGGCGAGGATGACATTCAAGATTCAGTGTCTGGTCTGATCGCATCGGAGTTAAGACGTCGCGGAACTGTACTCGATCCGTTATGCTTAGTTATAGTGGTGGTTATAATTTGTAGTGATTGTGTCAATTTGTGATTTCATTGCACGAAACGCAACTTCTGCCAACATGATGACCGAATCTAACAGAGTAAAATCCAGACGATCCGACATACCTAAGCCGACGTTTTCTAAAATTCTATCAAACTAACTTCAGCTCGCATCGAGTTAGGGAAGGTTTAAACGTTACGAATGGGCGAATATACCACTTTAATTTGTGACGTAAATGTATTCTTATTTTGAGTGTATACCTAATGAAATAAGTCACAACACACTTTATTTCGTTGACTTCTAGGTAACAAAATTCATATTTTAACTACGTCGTGTTCATCACGCGGAAATGAAATTGTTTATTCTGTAAATAGGTTATCGGAATCACTTTTACACGTCATATTAAAAAAATATTAAAAAATAAACTAGATGGAGTTTAAATTTCATAACCCCTGAGAAATGGCAAAACAAACTCAGGGGTCAAAGTCTTTTAAAGTCCAGACAAAATTTTGGTCAGATGTAGATCCATGTCTGAAATGGTCTTTTGAGAAAGAAAGAAAGAAATAGAAACATATTTTATTTGAGAACGCACAAGAAATGCAAAAATAGCATTATTAAAAGCAGCTATTTGAGGAAAGAACCACACTCTACCCTTTCGTAAAATAGTAAAACTATCAATGTGAACACAAAGTCGCTCCTATCCTCACCGTGCCCTCACCCTCAAGTTGTACGTGAACAAGCACTAAGATTGTGCTACAATTAAGTGATTCCACGAAATACGGAATTGTTGTATTTAGATCCAGTAAGCGGAAATTGGACTGGCGTGTATACCCGAGCTTTTGAGTATTTTGATTGTTGAAAATTTCAGGGATAATTTTATTGTTACTAGTTTCTTTCAAGGAAAACGCCAAATAGCATTTGAAAGCGTTTATAATAAAATTTTCCGTTTTACATACTGCTAAATTCGGATACAGAACTGTAGAGATAGATAAAGGCAAAGCCAAATAGTAACTAAGAATTGAAATAAAACAATGTGCGCTAAATTAAGAGAAAGGTATTTTTAAACTTCCAGTCATAGGAAAATCCCTTGGGATAATAGAATAATCGATTAATGGAATCTAACTTGACAACTTTTTGTAAAAAAAAACAATCGAGAAATGAATTTCTCGACAGCTTCCAAATACGAATTTCAAACTGCATGCGAACTCATTTGCAAATTACAAACGTGACGTAACGTATGTACTATTTAGCTGGAGTTGCTGCAACCTCGCAGTATTTGCTACTCTAGCTTGTAATCTACAAATCCAATACAATTATTGTAGTACGTGTTCGCTACAGTGTACATCACGAGTCGGTTTGCTTTATTTACTACGTTAAGTAAGTAAGTACGTTTTCCAAATGAAATAAATGTGATATTATAATATACACACATTTAGCGGAACACACATTTACCTTAACGAAATTTGCATTATCGTAATGCGCAACTCGGCCATATTTTCTTAGAAAATATTTTTCTTTCGTGGACACGAATGCGACTTGACATGCAGGCGTACCAATAGACTGAGCGATTTTTGCCCACCAGGACAAAATGTATCGGATTACGATTTTGTTCGCTATGTCCTGTCTATTGTTAGGTAAATAATTGAATGTCTTTGTTTTTCTACAATGACTTTCAACGGGTTTGACATAATTAAGGTTTTCGTTAAGGTATAGCTTATTTCAGTTCCACAAATTTTTGACTTTTCCATAATCGTTATTGCTCATAGAACGTCACTTTGTCTAGGCCTTCTGCACTGACACAATTCTTAATAGAAAACCCCAGCATTATTACCTAGGGATCTAACCCTGAAACATGGATTTCACTGGTTCAAAGTGAGACGTAAGGGCGGCTACTGAGCCCATGCTTAGCAGTCACGCTTACGTCGCACCCTGGAACGTTCACTGTATCAATGAGATAGTTAGTAATTATCGAATGATTAAATTCTTTGACTGCCACGTTGGTCTAGAGGACGAAAACGCAAAAAAAACAGGAGAAAAAAAACTTGTACAGACGGCTACACAAATCAAGCTATACATTTCCAGTATAAGCTGATCTCACATTGTGTAGGATTTCCGTACAATGAGAGGTCAGCGTATACTGGAAATGTATAGCTTGATGTGTAGCCGTGTGTACGTCTGTTTTTTTTATTTTATTTAAGGTATGGATACCTATAGGTGAAAAACTCTCATTAGAAAATATGTTAATAATATGTAAAATAAAAAGGAGCTACGTCTAACTAGGCTCGCTTCCTATTCTATGGGACTGAAACAATTGACGAAATATGGGCATAGTATAAGTACATCTCTGGCTAGCCCTCCGGAGATTACAGGCGTGATGTTTATGTTAGTTTTGTATTTTTTTTTACTTAAAGCCGGGTCCGCTGCTCGCGCAGCGGTTCGGTGTTAAAAAAACCGGTCAAGAGCGAGTCGGACTCGCACACCGAGGGTTCCGTACGTATATAATAATATGATGGTGATGATTTCTGAAAAACTGTGCTATTTAGAGACATCGTTTCCCTGTAATCTTTACATAAACTTCAATCACGTAGAATAATTTCAGATTTTTATCTATGCAAACTTCGGAGATAAGGGGGGAACGGTTTTTTTTACATTTTTCATAAAGTCGGAAACTGTGCTCTCTAAAAAAATTTTTTTTAAGAATGTGCAAACAGCGTTCTTTCATATGATATCCCACATGCCCTAGTAGCCCCACTTCAAAATTTTAAGACCCCCTTTCAGTACCTTTTGCAAAAAGATGTATTTTTTTTTCTTGTTTGCAAAATAGTAGGGCAAACGTCATCTAAAACTATTCTAAATTTCAAGTTGATAGCATTAGTAGTTCTTGAGATATCCAGGTGTGACTGACAGACAGACAGACTTAGTCTAACCATAAGGGTTCCACTTTGGTACGGAACCCTAAAACATCTAACATTTGCATTGTTACCTAACCGATTTGAGAGCGCCAACTCGCCAAATCAGTTAGGTAACGATGTTAGATGTTTTCACTCGGTAAAACTCAAAAACATAATAATCATCAAATGAGATCCTAGTTATGAGTAAGAATGCCTCGCAACTGAACTTTCACAGCTCACATATATTTCATGAAGCCTAACAAAGTTTAACTTAGGCGCTCATTACAGACCTATTCACAAAGCCTGTATTCAAAATGTTACCAGACTACAATTTTAAATGTTTTTAGTTGGAAAATTAATTTTATGTGAATAACATTAGCTTGTGAGAAACTTTGATTGCTTGTTTATTAGTTCGTGTGTGTCTTCTTTAGTCTTGTGTGTAGTTGGTATGTTCAATGAATTAAATAAGTTGGTTTATTGTTTATTCACAACTATACGAGGAGCTTGTAGGTCATCATCATCAAACTCAAACTCAACTCAAACTCAAAACATTTATTTCAATTAAACCTATTACAGGCACTTTTGAATTGTCAAAGAGTCGGTCAGTTAGTCAGAAAGTTGAAGCTATTTGCCCATTCCAAAACGTAGATCTCTATGGAGAAGAATAGGCAAGAAACTCCAAGGACACTCTTTTAAAGCAAGATATTACAAAATCCTGGGTACATTATTCTTGTTGCTTCTATATGTGAGAACAATGTAAAAAAAAAAAATTGTTTATTTAAAAAACAATTCAAAATATAAGATTAAAAGATTACAAATAAGCCCTGGCAGTTAAGAAAAGACCAGTCTCAACTGACGGCGCCCGTTCACGAACATGACGCGTGGATCAGCACCATCCAACTCAACCATTTTGTAGGGAACCGAATAATCCAACACACGCGCCACCATCAGCAAGCCATTTAAGTGAGCATGACATACTCTCAACTGCCACGCTTTTTTAAGTCAACATACATCTTATCATAATAAACGGCTCCATGGTACTCACATGGTATACATTAACAAAAATGAAAAAAAAATATTGCTTCTAAATTATACAAAACTATAGCTTGCAATGTATTTCAAAAATGAATAAAATTTTACTAGCAAAAGGAAAATCATTATTACCTATTAAAGTATTCAACAACTAAAACTTGATTACATTTTCTTCTTCTTCTTAGTCGTCGTCGATTACATTTTATAAAATCGATATGATTGTAATGTCAGAACATAAAAAAAGGGGGTAAGCATATCTTCCAAATATTATAATTTTAACAAGTGAGCCCAAGTGGTTGTGGAGCAGGACCAGCATTAAGCCAAGCATTTTTATCTACGATATAATCATCCAACCTATAATATGCTTGTCTACATATTGTGCATTTAATGCATGTTTTAAATTTCTTCTCATTTAGTTGAAGAATATCGAGTGGTATTTTATTATAACAATTTACACAGTACCCCATAAAAGAAGTGTGTACTTTTGACAATCTGAAACGTGGTTGATCTAATTTGTTCCTATTTATAGTGTTAAAATTATGCCTATCACTTATCTTACTGAAGAGATGTAGGTTTTTTCTATCTTATCATCATCATCATTTCAGCCGAAAGTCGTCCACTGCTGGACATAGGCCTCCCTCAAGCACCTCCACTTCGACCTGTTCTGTGCTTCCCGCATCCAGCGGATACCTGCAGCCTTCACAAGGTCATCGGTCCACCTTGTGGGAGGCCTTCCAACGCTACGTATTCCGGTACGCGGTCGCCACTCCATAACCTTGCGGCCCCATCGGCCATCATTTCTGCGAGCAATGTGCCCTGCCCACTACCACTTAAGCTTGGCAATTCTTCGGGCAATGTCGGTTACCTTGGTTCGCCTGCGGATCTCTTCATTTCTGATTCGAGCATGTAGGTATTAAATAACAATACTAGAAATGTTCAAAGTAAATGTTACAATTATTTTGTTTAAGAATTATGTAAGATTTATAGAAGAATTTATTAATAGAATCTATTGACATTGAAAACCATTTTGCGTTTAGCGTTATCAGTCGTTCTAGCTTTATAGCCCAGTTATTGTAATCTTAAAAATTCAATAACACACTTCAACTTAAAATTCCTAATTTTGTAGTTGAAAATCCCTGAAAATGTGCTCTTCAAAGTTGCGAAAGGTTTGTTATAAACAATTTCATTTTGATGCCAATACCAATAGTGTTAGTAGAAAACAGAACTTTTGAAATGAAAGTTTCTTGCAAGTATAAACGCTGGTTCAAAACTTCTAGTACTTCAATATTCCGGATAAGAAGATGTATCGGAGTTTCTCAAACACCTACCCACCGAAATCAACACAAACCAGCTACCCTGAGAACCTTACATTTTGATTACCTGACCGACCTACACTACAACCAACGCCTACGACCAAATAAATAATCAACTCAATTATTTTACCCAAAACCATAGAATAATAAAACTGTAGACAAGCGAAATTCATGCATTTTCTTATTTACGGTCATCGATGGCGACGAGATAATCACCTACCGCTCCTCACGGCTGTTAATCAGTGACGTCTGACGTCAATTACGGATACGTAGACGTAACTGAATATTTTTAAGCTGCAGTTAGCGCTCGATAAGTAACACACCTACAATTTAAATTTCAACAAGGTTCTAACTTTTATTATTTTATTCATATTTTATGTTTTTTTTTGTCAATGTGAGGACGTTGTAGGCCTAATAGACTGTAGATCTGTAGACCATTTTCTATTTTGTTAAGTACCTGGTACTTTTGACGGGCCTAAGCTGTCCTCTCATACCTATTAACACTGTAATTTGAAAACATTGTAAAAGCCAATTTTATTTTTTTTAAAAGAGTGACCGTGGAGTTTCTTGCCGGCTCTTCTCCATAGGAAACGACAAATTGGAACCGTGCACCTAGCTTCTGGCGTTTCATAAGTGCCCAAGTAGGCTTATGTGAAATAAAAATATTTTTGATTTGATTTGATAGCAGACAAGTCAGCTACAAAAGACAATACAAAAAGTAAAAAATATAAAAAAAAACATTTAATTCAGACTAATTTTGGTCCATATTTTGTCTGACTTTCATTAATTAACTTCAAACTATGTTGGTCTTGACACGATCAATTAATACACGACAAATTAAAATTAAAATACAATTGAAATAAATAATAACAAACAAATTAAAATAAAATTGAAAATAAATTAAAATAAATAATTGAAAATAAAATTGAATAAAGTAAATTGAATAACACATCTTCATCAGGCCACGTGCAGCCTGAGGATCCTTCCCATTGCTGTCGATACTGGCCAGTCTGCAATCACCTTTAATTAACACTTCAGTTTTCAAGATCGTAATTATTGGGAACCAACTACGGGGTATATATGAAAGATGCAGATTAACGAATCATATTGTGTCAATTTAGATGATTTGTGTAAAAGAAACAGTCTTAATCGACTTGTCTTGCAAACCGTACCTAACTACGACAAGACGCTGTAGGATATTATAGGAAATCCCAGCTTAACATGGATTCTCCAAAAACGATGTTACATAACCCTTCGTCTTTCCGACATGCCCCAAAACTGATAAAGGCATTTCGAATGCGAGATTGGAGCGAGAGTTTCCCTGTATACTGCTTTTATTCTATGCCCATGCCAAAACCCTGTTACGCGCCGAATACGGTCGCACACAGGGGAGTAACGGGAACTTTAGACATAATTATTACCAAGACACTTAAAATTAGGGTAAAACTTAACTCAACCCATGTCACATTACTTGTTGGAGTTAGTTTGTGACGTTTCGGAAGGCTGAGTTTGCTCAGTTAGAACTATTGAGTATACTGATGTGTTTGATATAAGACGTACCAACTTGTCTATTGTTTACAAGAAGTTAGGGCTTTGAGGCGTAACGACGTTCGGTGAAATATGTTTATTATTAGCCCGATTCTCGTCTATTTTAGTATGTATTAGTTTATGCTTTAAATAGTTTTTAGAAAAATACAGTGATGTAGTAATGAAAAACAGATGAGACTTGGGAATCGAAATGATTTTTTAACGTACAGTTTAAAGGCATTTCGAATGCGAGATTGGAGCGAGAGTTTCCCTCTATACTGCTTTTATTCTATGCCCATGCCAAAACCCTGTTACGCGCCGAATACGGTCGCACACAGGGGAGTAACGGGAACTTTAGACATAATTATTAACAAGACACTTAAAATTAGGGTAAAACTTAACTCAACCCATGTCACATTACTTGTTGGAGTTAGTTCGTGACGTTTCGGAAGGCTGAGTTTGCTCAGTTAGAACTATTGAGTATACTGATGTGTTTGATATAAGACGTACCAACTTGTCTATTGTTTACAAGAAGTTAGGGCTTTGAGGCGTAACGACGTTCGGTGAAATATGTTTATTATTAGCCCGATTCTCGTCTATTTTAGTATGTATTAGTTTATGCTTTAAATAGTTTTTAGAAAAATACAATGATGTAGTAATGAAAAACAGATGAGACTTGGGAATCGAAATGATTTTTTATCGTACAGTTTATTAAATAGAGTACTAGCTGCCCAAGCGACTTCGCTCGCGTGGTGTCCTATACCTACCCTTCCCCTAAACCTTCGCGGGCGTATGCAGAAAAACCAAAATTTCATCAAAATCGGTCCAGACCTTTCGGAGTACATAGAGGCCAAACATATCAACATTGATTTAAATTTATATAGAAGATAAACCTGTTTCTAGTGGTTTCATTCGCAACCAAGAGAAACTAGTCATGTATCCATCTCCAAAGTCAAATTATTTATTTCAAATAGGCACATACGAGGCACTTTTATTATATTATAAAATTTACTCTTTCAAAAATGTTTTACAATATTTTGTTTGTGTACATTAATTATATGATTATATGTGAAGACGATGCACCTAGAAAAAAAATACTATACATTATTAGGTAAAAAGAATAAAAAATTAAGCAATGAAAAATAACTTAATTATGAGATAGATACATGGTGCTCACATATTTACAAACATTGTAAAAGTAGGTAAATGTTTTCCTATTTTTTTTTAAATAATACGTCAGTGTGTGAGTATAGGTAATCACAGAATGTAAAATCAATGTCATAAAAATAACCAATTATACAATTAAAATAGCAACCAGTTTGATTTTGTCTAGCCTCTAAATTGTCCTATGGAGCTGGACCAGCATGTTTCCAAGCATTCCTATCCTGGATATAATCCTCTAACTTGTACTATGCTTGTTTACAAAGTGTACTTTTAATGTGTTATAAATTTTCTTTCATTTAATTGCTATATATTACAAGGTTTTTGTTGTAACATTTAACACAGTACCCCATAAAAGATGTATGTACTTTAGATAGTATGGATTAATACATAATGTGTTAATCCAGGACATGGTCTAACTGTGTTCCAAACTGCCAAGTTTCATCCAAATCCGTTTAGCCGTTAAAGGGTGATTGAGTAACAAGCATGCAAAACTTGTAGGTATACTTCGTTCACGATATAAGATGATAATGCCCAAACATGTAAACAAATAATAATAATAATAATTAACAAAAATTAACAAACATATAGACACCAACTTCATCATGTCTGCCTCTCAAAATGGTTGTAGGAACGGGTCCCGCGGTGCTAAGGAGTTACTCCTCATTGATATGGCCATTAGCCAACAGGTTCGTCGTTCCCGAAAGGATCTGTCGACATGCTGGATAGATTATAAGAAGGCCTATGACTCGGTGCCACATACATGGCTCATGAGGGTGCTGGAACTGTATAAACTCTGCGCACCTTTCCTGGCGTCATGTATGGGGCAATGGAGGACGGTTCTTCGCTATCCAGGATGTCGAAATATCCAGAGGAATAGCGAGCCGATAAGGATCGAGCGAGGCATATTTCAGGGCGATAGTTTGAGTCCGCTTTGGTTCTGCTTAGCCTTGAATCCTCTAAGCACACTGCTGGAGGATTCAGGTCTAGGCTATCGGTTGAGGAGAGGTGGTCAGGTTATATCTCACCTCCTCTACATGGATGACCTAAAACTCTTTGCCCCCAACAATTTGCAACTGATGGAGCTACTGAAAGTAACTGAAACTTTCAGTAGCGCCATCAGGATGGAATTTGGTGTGAACAAATGTGCTGTCATGCATGTAAAGCGAGGGAAGATTGTGGAATCCGTGGGAATCCAACTCTCGGATTCCATAAACCTTAGAACCCTCTCCACATCTGAAACCTATAAGTATTTGGGTATGTCGGAAGCGTTGGGCATCAATTCTACTGACATGAAGCAATCGTTGAAGGAGCGCTTCTTTGGCCGCCTGAAGAAAGTATTTAATAGTCTTCTAACAGGCGGAAACAAGGTGCGCGCCTTCAACGGTTGGGTCATGCCGGTTTTGATGTACTCTTTCGGTATACTCAAATGGACTCAGACCGAACTCGACGCCCTGGATAGGAGGGTCCGTACGCTGCTGACTGCATATCGAATGCATCACCCACGCTCTTCGGTAATGAGACTGTATATCCCGCGAAAGTGTGGAGGTCGAGGCTTTTTAAACGCTCTGACCCTCCACAACCGCGAGATATGCAGTCTCAGGGAATATTTCCTAAAAGCCGACGTGGGGATGCATCGAGATGTGGTCGCGGTGGACAAGGGCCTCACCCCGCTCTCCTTGGCTACAGAGAACTGGCGCAAACCTGTAGTGCTTGACACTAACGATCGCAGGGAGGTATGGCAAAGTAAGGAGCTTCACGGACGCTTTTTCCGGGCCCTACATGAACCCGATGTAGACTTTTTAGCGTCCGTAGCCTGGCTGCGTTCCGGTGACCTCTTTGGGGAAACCGAAGGTTTTGTCTGTGCAATTATGGACGAAGTTATCATGACGAAGAATTACCGGAGATTTGTTGTGAAGGACGGCACGGTTGACGTGTGTCGGGCATGCCACCGTCTGAGAGAATCAATCCGACACATTATCTCCGGGTGTTCTCGTCTAGCTAACGAAGAGTACTTGCATAGACACAACCTTGTAGCCAGGATTATCCATCAGCAACTTGCTCTGAAATACAGCCTTGTGGAATCAGAGGTGCCGTACTACAGGTATGTGCCCGACCCAGTTCTCGAGAATGGAAATATCACATTGTACTGGGACCGATCCATCATCACTGACAGGACTATTGCTGCCAATAAACCTGATGTAGTGGTGGTGGATCGAATAGAGCGGCGCACAATGATTATTGACATAACGGTCCCTCATGACGGGAACCTCGTGAAAGCCGAGAAAGATAAACAAATCAAGTATCTTGACTTGGCTCGCGAGGTTGTCGACATGTGGGATGTGGACTCAGCAATCATTGTGCCGATAGTTGTATCAGCCAATGGCTTAATTGCCAAGAGCCTCGACCAACACCTAAGGAGGCTCGCGTTGGGCGACTGGATTAAGGGCCTGATTCAGAGAGCGGTACTTCTGGACACGGCTCGCATTGTCAGGAGGTTCCTCTCTCTGGAGCCCTGACCGCCGGTAGCTTGGACCCTGTTCCCGATACCGGTGGGCTACTATTTTTTATATTTTTAAATGTTTTTATATTCTTTTTCTATATTCTAATATTTAAAAATATAATTTATATGTATATATAGTGAAATAAAGGAAATAATAATAATGTGTTTTTTTTTAAACAACTATTAAACCCTTAAATGGCATATTATAAAGTTCAGCTCTAACCTCAAAATTGTTCTTGACATTTTCACTAGTCATTCTTAAATCAACTTAATAAAAAAGTAAATTTTAATATCAAAAAACCCGACTGCTTAAAAAGTGAACTTTCAATTTTAATAAAAATAAAACACGACTGACCTACTCTGCCAAAAAAACGAATTAAAAAGTAACAACCAAACTGTATTAGTCTGTTAATCTGTATGTACAAAGCGAAAGGTCACTCATTTACTCGCTGATTAGACAGATAAAAAATTGTCATTGCTGTCGGGGGAACCTCTTAGATTAAAAAGTGTTCCTCAGAACGGTCCCCCGACGGCAATGACAATTTTATTGATCATGTCTTTTGTGATACTCACAAGATTAACAGAAATCGATTGACGTAAGAATTATCAAAATCGGCCCGCGCGTTTGGTCTCTAGAGTACCTACCACAAGGGAACAAACATATACCTACATACCTACATAGGCTGATAAACACATTGCCCTCCTTTGCTTGTATAGCTTGTAGTTGATATTCGTTTTAAGGCTCGTACAGACTGGTGGGATAGCGCGGGTGTGACGCGACACTGGTAGCACAATTTCTATGTCGGTGCCTGTCGCGCCCGCGATATCGCATGAGTCTGTAAGAGCCTTTATGTGGAAATGGCGTTAATTGGAAACAAGAATTTGTATAGACTGTAGGTATTAGTACTACAGATTTTCCGTAGGCACACACAACTTTATCAGATATATCAATAAGTCACATATTCACACCCTCATAAACCAATATCCCGTACCACCTAGCTAAAGTTAGCTCCGTATCACCGAGCACCAAGTCATGTGAGTTCCAACTTGCAGACAACTTCGCAATGTAAACACTGTTGGAATTCGTGTTATCACTCCAAAGCTAGGAGGTGTGAAATTTCACGCTATGCGGATTTAACTTTGAGGGAATAGTTCAAGTTGTAGAGTTAATTGTCATTGTGGTATTATGATGTTGGAAGATCTTTGGAATATAGGTATGGAATTTTTGGCTGTTGTCAACCAAATCGACTTGTGACGTAGTGACGTTGGTCACAAACAAATCACTGTATTTTTTTGTTAATATAAAACACACAGATTATATAAAACACATCATCATTAATCATTTCAGCCGAAAGACGTCCACTGTTGGACATAGGCCTACTCCAAATGGGTGAAGGGG
Source organism: Tiliacea aurago (assembly GCA_948098905.1). Taxonomy (NCBI): domain Eukaryota; kingdom Metazoa; phylum Arthropoda; class Insecta; order Lepidoptera; family Noctuidae; genus Tiliacea; species Tiliacea aurago. The sequence continues at coordinate 17,496,051 of OX402586.1, read as the reverse complement.
GGTTACAATAATCGCCACGCTTGGCAGGCGGGTTGGCGATCGCAGTATGGTGTTAAAATGCATAGAGAACGCTGCTGCCCATTCTCATAGTAAGTTCCTTAGTCGCCTTTTACGACACCCACGGGAAGAAATGGGATGTTGCTATTCTTTACGTCCGGCATCACACGGAACTGACATAATACACAATGCTATGAAAATAGAACGGTCTGAAAAGAGAGTCGAAAATAGATTTCCATCATGATTACTACTCGTTTTCTCAGAATTTATATTGTGAACTACTGGTACGTACACACGTGTTGTTGATTAAGAGCCCTCTTACATTTCGACTTAGGTATTAAATTTATGTATATATTTACACCATATTTATATTATTATATTTACACAACAGTAGTATCAACATGACAAAGAGCGTGAAATCAATTGACATTAGTCCGACAAGCATTTGTGCGATATTAAGCGCACATCGCCGGCACGGTGAAATATATAGTAGGTACTATTATTTTATTTATTGTAATTTTGTCTTATTATATAGACAAACGAAAACTAATTAAATTTTAATCGAAGATCGATTAAATCGAAGAATAATTGTAGATCGAAGTTTTATATCATATTAGTTTATTTGATAAAATTGTGTTTATTTGGAATATAATGGACGCTGAATCAAGACATTTATTGCTTAAATTTGGCTTTCTTTACGATTTTTTCCGTGAAAACTCAAGGAATTTAAAGAAATTCTAGAACTCCAATAAACAATTAAAACATTTAAGTAACTTATCTTTTAGTAATTTTAGCTTGTATAAGGATTGAATGAAACAATGTGAATTTGAGCGTCAACCTTCCATCGCCGACGGTTTTTCTTGCAAACTGAGTTCGTAAAATATTGATAGTAAATTAAACGAAAAGAAAAATTAAAATATGCAATTTCAACTTACAAGAAAGAGAATGGCACTATCGTTATTCATAATCAAATAATTAAAATATCTTACTGCTGCTGAAAATTACAGCGTCAAAAATCATGAATTTGCGTAAAAAATGTAATAGGACTCTTAAGACAAGAATCTAGTCTAAATACACAGGTATTATTTACGTTCGTATAATTTTATTCTCCCCCAGTTTGTTCCTTAGAAACTGTTAACGTATATTGAACCCCGTTCCATGTATTTTGCTCGATAATAAGTTTTATTTAAAATAAGACCAGTATTCCCGAACCACGCGTAGCTACGCGGTAAAGAGGCAGCCGCTACGGCTACGCAAACATAAACCTTTGTGGATGCTAGTCAAACCAACTGCCTAGCTATTCCCAAATATGTTGGGGTCGGCTTCCAGTGTTAAACTTGAGTTTTTATTTTGAGTAGGTATATTTTATCACAGTAGGTAGATTGGTAGTTGAAAGAAAATTAGATTACGCACCTTGATAAAGTTAATGCACTCGTACTAATTTAGTGTCCTCGCATGCGCTCGGCCACCAACATAACATTCCTGCATTAATAACTCACTTTGCGCTCGATGCAACAATCTACTATGGTATCACCATTGTCTTTTTTGTTCTACGCATTTCATAACTCCCATACTGTTGTAAACAACGCAATACGTATCACAAAACGTTACGTTCTTCACAAAGTTAGTCTCTTGAAATCTCTCGATATTTCAGCCCTCGACTCAATCAGGAAGAGCCGAGAGTCACTTAAGGAGATGGTTCAGACTCCCATCGCTTCTTGTTAGCTCCAATCCGACGCTTATTTTTAGTATTAAGCTCAAATTAAATTGCACGGATTTTTCTTTGAATATTGTTTTCTTATTTTGTCTTGTTGCGTCTTTTCTTACTGTATTTTGCGTTGAGTTTTGAGAAAGTGACTGCTTCGTTGGTCTAGTGGTCGCTAGCGCTATTGCTGAGTATAAGGTCCTGCGTTCGATTCTCAGGTCGGGCAAAGTGATAATGGGTTTTTAGAATTTTAAAAATCTGCTGTTCCCTACATTTAACGAGTGCGAACATAAATCTAGGAAACCGCTGATTTTCCTTTCGTGTCTTCAGGTTTGATAAAGTAAAAGTTGTTCATAATGATGAGTACTATGACCCCTGAAGGGGGATGCGCTAAAATAGTCCGTGAAACTCAAATTATCTTACGTTTTTTTAAATTTGCAGGTCTGTGTCAGGTTGTATGTTGATCTAAATATGGTTTGCGGCAAATATGGTTTTTCAGAATTAAGTATAATCATTAGAATCAGCAATACACTACCTTAGCGCATCTCCCTTAAGAGGATGCCCATGAATTAATTTTCACCCTGTATAGTAGTAAAGCTAAGGATTATGTTCAGGTTACATTTTTATTTCTGCTTGAGTATAGTTTTCAATGTTTTTGTAGGAACGTATAACGGCGTGTGCTAGCTGACGTAAGGCAAATAATTTAATTAATGTTTTGTGTTTCTCTGTTTTGTAATGTTAATTACTCTACATACTACAATATAGAATTTAGTTCTTCTAAATTAATAGACAGCTGAGTTGCGTGGGATTTTGTGGCGCCACTTCTTCCCAACTAAAGCACTAGGAAGTGGTGAAGGGCATCCGTTTTGAGGGACTGTCTTATAATATAATTAATTGATGATGACTTTCAAAAAGTCTTTATAAATAATATAATATACAATGTGTCCCAGGGATAAGTGACCGCCCGGCGTTTTTTGAATATTTGTACAAAATTATTAATAATTACATTTATATTTGTGACTTAGCGGCTTTAGTTTTTTTTTTATGATATTTTTTCTTTTTTTTGTAAAGACGCGTGACGTGCTGCAGTTTTATAGCTCAGAACAATGTTTGTTACTAATTTCAAACAAAAGCAAAAGTACAGTCAGTTGAAATTTGACTCCCATACTCAGTAAAAAAGAGCAAAGTCTTCAAAGCTAACTAAAGCCGCTATTGACACTGTTAGAAGTCTTAATATCCATTAGATACTTTTTTTATTAGATGTAATAAAAAAAAACAAAGTTGTAATCAAATTATTATTTATTAATAAGAATTTATTACAAATATTCAAAAAACGCCGGGCGGTCACTTATCCCTGGGACACATTGTATAATAGATCATTTGAATAAATGGCATTTAATTATGATAGTAAAAAGCCCTCGATACATAATGTTGTTGCTATAAACTCGTATGTTTTTCATCGACAATTTTTTTGCCAATTTATGGGCGAACGATGTGCCCTAAAGAAAAGTGATACATTGTCAAGCTTATTTCCCTAGCGGTATAGGAGATTAATTGGGTTCCGTGGAAAGAATGGAGCGCATTAATTTAATGTCAATACTAGCTTATCCTTCATACATATTCAGGGTTTTATAATTATTTTTGTTATGCATGTGAGTATGGTGACATGCTATGGGATACATCGGAGATTCGTTTGGAAAAGAACCACTAGACCTATTTACTCGGAGATGGTGATACAAATGCTTTGTTGTTCTACGTTTAGTATAATATTTATATTACATTTTCTATGCACATGTATAAGTACAACATGTCCCAGAATTAACGCACAACCTCTTATGGGGTCATTGTACTCATTCATCATTATGAACAACTTTTACTAAGGGACCAAACCTGAATTCGCGAAAAAAAAAAATTGCTTTTCCCTACATTTTGACGAGTTATTCGAACATAAATGTAGGGAACAGCTGTTTTTTTTTTACGATTTCAGGTTTGGTCCCATAGTTGGGTTGAGTTGGTTGGGTTGGTCTCTTGTTTTTCGAAATGTCTTATTTAAAAACAGATAACTGGAAATCTCTGTTTCTATGGATAAATTAAAATCGGTCTAATTTGGCTGTAACGCTATTTTTAGGAAATGTTCTTAACTAACTTTTTAGACCTTTGTGTCCTACTTATGCGTATGAAGTTTCAGTAAAATCGGTTCAGTCATTTCGAAAAAAAAGGGCTTGAAAGTTTGTATGAAATGCCGTAAGTCGTAAACGCTCTAGGTAAGTACTTATAACTAGTATAAAAATGTAATTTGTGGAGATATTTAAAAAGTATTTTATTTTATTTGTTCCGTTAATTTGATATTTCTGTGTTCTGGTTGGAAAATTTTCGGAGCCAGTCAACAAAGATATAAATATGTCTAGATAGACAATCAAAGATGTGAACTCGTCGAATAAAAATTGCGTCCAACTGTTGGCCACAAAATGCACGCACACTAGAATAACACAACGACAGCACAATGACTTAGCGCGAGTGTAAAGGCTTTTAGATACCGGGGCGACTTGTCGCGCGACGTGACGCGACACAAAGGCACCGCTCGTCCCGCGACACGCGAGGCCTTTGTGCCGTGTCGCGTCGCGCGACAAGTCGCGCTGGTATGTAGAAGCCTTAAGACATAGCTGTCACGTACACCAGCATCACAATGTTGACCTGTTTGTATTAGTTCTTTTGCAGCGCGACACTAGACATATTAATAATCCAAGCCCGTGAACTTACTAGCACTTTTTAATTTTATCTCTGAGTTCGGTAATTTAACGCAATTTCTTTGGATATTGCTATATGATCTTGATCATAGTTTCCGTTACATGCGTATTCTGCTTTTTTCCTAATTCCAGATTGCGTGCCCAGGGGATCTACTCCGAAGCAATAATCCGAAATATCGGCCGAATGTTCGGCCGTTTCTAGACTTTTACCGCCTTATTACAAAACAAGATTTATATTTTGACATGGCTTAAACCATGGAGCCAGCTTTTGTAATAAGAACGTAACAGTGATTGAAATACCGTTCTTTAGTCAAAACTGAAAACTTAGTTCGGTACTAAGTTGTCAGTTTTGTGTTTAGGAATTTTACCATAGTCGGAATAAACTTCGAAATTCAATAATGGCTCCATATTTTAAACTTGGGTCTGAAGATAAACCTTGTTTTGTAATAAGGGGGATAAAGTTGACTGTTTTGACTTTGAGTCCTTACCTAACTTCAAGACACATTTTTGACTTTGACTTATCTTTTTGACTGTCGTTTTTTTATTTTCAGTCTACCATAGTCAGCCGTAGTCAGGAAACGGCCGAACGTTCGGCCGATATTTCGGATTTATCCTCGGAGCCCCCTGTATATTAAGTACAAGAAGCTTCTGAAACCCTCCGAATTAATAACTGCGTTTCTAATTTAAATATTAAATCGTTGTATTTCATTTATCGAAATATTCTCTAACATCGATAATACCTACTTAATTCGCCAGGTAGCGCCGCTAGCGACACGTTTAAAACAGCGACGCCAATATAGATACCTCCACATATTTTAATTAACAAAGGGGCTGCTATCAAAGGTTTCCGCCATACATTAATATCGCCAGGTTATTAACTCAGCTTGCAACAGATACCTTATTATCTGATATGAGAGCAAAGGATTTATTTTAACCCAGTGTGTAGGTTCTGCGAGAGAAAGGAAATTTACTGAAGTAATTATAGAATATAGAATTGTGGATAAAAATAGTAAAAAGCCTTTTTGGACTGGACTTTTTATTTTTTGGTTTTAATGTAAATTTTGCTTGTGGCTAAGTAGTAATTTAAGGGGATATCATGTATTGTAATGATAAGATAAGATATATTTATTTAACAAAAAAAAAAGAAAAGTAATAAAAGAAAAGAAAAGTTCAACTAAATCTGTTTTTTTTTAGCATAATTATGCGATCTTAATAATCCGACTAAATAAAGATCAGTTGTAGATTTATAAATGACTGTTTAGTAATCATAGTAAGAAAATGCTATAAAAAAGCCATAAGCCGTTATTCTGTTTTATTTTCCTTAGCTTGTTTTCGATTAGATCAACCTTAAAGTATGAATATTAACTTGTATTTATCATATACATCGCATAACTCGTGGCTAAATGGTGAACGATCGATCAGGTTAAGCTACGCCTGCCGCGGTTGGTCCGTGGATGGGTGATCATCTTTACATACCAAGACCTCTCCGTGCCTCGGAAAGCATGTTAAGCCGTTGGTTCCGGCTGTATTTTTTTTTTCTAAAAAAAAACGTTGCCCCACACTAGGAATTTCTCCTGTAATCCGTTGACTTTGACTTTGATACAAATATTTGTTCCGTGCGGGAATCGAACGCGCGACACGCAGCGCAGCAGTCAATCGCTTAACCACGGCGCCAACCATGCCGTCAACTCTGACAACCAGTCTTAAAAAGGGGTATCGTGTTACCCAGTAACTGGATTCTGATCCTTTTTATTCCGATATTCCCACGGGATCGAGACTTGCGCGGGTGAAGTCGCGGGGCGCAGCTAGTAACCATATAAAATCTTCAGCTAAAATAATTTTACGTGTCCCAAAATACTAACCGTTCTTTCTATAACTACAATCAAACCAAGCTTAAAGGCTTCCGCAGACAGGCGCGACACGACTCTAGTAGAAGAATTTCTACGAAAATATCATGGAAATTGTTCTACCAGAATTGCGTCAAACCATCGCGCCTGTCTGCGGGAGCCTTAAATCAGCCATATAAAATCTAGTTTAATAAACAACAATCAAGCCAAATTACATAAATTCTATTTTCACTCAAATGATCCCCATGAAACCCATGAATGATGCCCATTGTGTCACCCTATGTAAAATTTAAACATTTATATCTGTAACTTTTATGGTGTACATAATAAAGAGTATTCTATTCTATTATATTCTATGATCGGTCAACAACCGCCAAATTAAATAAAGAGAATATATCAATGTCAGTAATATATTACGTTACTGGCTAATAAATGTGAATTTTATTCACTGTTAATAGCGAGCCCTGTGTGAATGATTACTCTTTTAACCAAAAGAGTAATCATTCACACAGGACTTCTAAAGATTTTTATTGTTAATATTATAATAGGCAGTAATACATTATTGCTCAATAAATTAATAATTATATACGAGGAGGATCGTATATTTCATTCCTCCAAAGTCGCCCACAGTTGGAAGGTACTTATCGTTCAATGGTTTAGGAAGCAAATACCAAAATCGGTGTAGGATGCTTATGCATAGGCCTGTACCCATTGTCTATGCTCGCTAGCACCATAATGGAACTCATATTCCCTGGTCAATAAGAGCACCTTGCTCCATTTCTACTACTGTCAGTTTTCACCCTAATGTCCCATCGCAAAAATACATACCTAAAAATATACCTAAAAAAACACGCACAATGAAGGGTTCCGTAATTGGGATGAAATTATCCCAAGAACAAAATTAACATTTCAACTGCAAATGTAAGTTTGTACACATAATATTGAGTGATTACCATATTCAAATTCAAATTCTTTTATTAAACTTACTTATACAACCTGTTTTTTTTGATATCCCATAACTCTAGGGTTATATTCTGTAGGTAAAAATAATACTAAAACTCCTAGAATAGGTGGTCCAAAAATGCATCGTTTCGGAGATATCATCAATCATAATTAAATTAGGTCAAAAATTGTCACCAGTATGACGAATCTTTACTTTTGCGAGGTTGCCAAACTTCGCAGTAGTGTAGTAAAATAAATAGTAAAATAAAATATGTAGGTATGTTGGTATCGGGGCTTCCCGGCGGCAGCTAGTGAAGGGAAAGCTACCTTGTCGACATGTAATATTTCACGTAAGGGTGTTTTACATTAATAATCGTGACTTTGCCGAATTATTTTGTATGAAAAATGAAAAAAAAATAACGAAGGATTGGAACATAACTCATATGCCGGTTGATTCTGTGATATGGCCTCAATCATACCCTAGAGTTATGGGATATCAAAAAAAACACGTTGTATAATAGTTACAAACATACAAATATGCAGGAAATTTTAACCAACAGAAAGTTTATATATTTAACAGCAGGTCCCAAACTAGGCACAGCCTGTATCTTGGTGACCCAAACACCACACAAAGTTAATAATTTAATTAGTTCTGTTAGCGCAAGATTGTTAATTAATGATCATTTAATAAAATAAATTAATGCAATTTACAAGAAAGTGAATAATAAAAAGAAAGCTAATATAATAATAATGACAGCAACAGTTAATTTGAGTAAATGTGGTGTATAAGTGTGTGTTATACCATGTAATATTAAGACCATAGACTTCTTATAGGTTTTCCTGTAATCTATATCTATAGAACTATTCTCTGTATTTTTTCAACATTTTTGCTCAGCAGTTTTGGATATGGGGGGGGGGGGAATGGTAAATTTTCGTCTATTTTCTTTAATTACTTAAAAACTAATTATTTAAAAAATATTTAAAATCCTCACAACAAGTCCTTTCATTTGATTTGTCACACAGTACAGTTTCCAAAACTGTTTTTTTTTCAACTTTATCCCCTAAATGTGAACCCCATATTAAAAATTCATTTATTTATGTTACACGTTCGTGTTTGGCTAACAGCAATTTATATGTGTACCAAATTTCAACTCTATCGGTCCAGTGGATTTGGATCAAATCCGCTGTGACAGACGCACAGATAGACACCAGTGATCCTATAAAGGTTCCGTTTTTTCCTTTTATTTATTTATTAAAACTTTATGCACAAGTAAAAAAATACACTGTACAAAGGTGGACTTAATGTCCTTTTGAGGTACGGAACTGTAAAAATCGGCATCTTTACGTTTACGTACCCCAACCATGGAGTACATTACACGGTTCGTCAATTACGTGTGCTTGGGTAGGCAGACACTTAGCCCTGTCGATCATTGTCAATCATAGTGCGGGATGCTTGACACCCGATATATCGATCTCTCTGTTCTTGGTCACGTGCTGGGAATACGTTTACAGGAGTGAAGCGATAGCGAGAACACAGAACACATTCATTCATAATTAAATTATAATAATTGACATTGTCTAACTTTATTATTATGTAGGTACTTGCTATCTCTATTGTATTATTTTTTTGCTTGATAGAAACCGAAGAAATTAATAAACATGATTTTTTAAAGCGAAAAATCATTCCGTAAACATAAATTATACCAACTATACTCTATTTGAAATAAGATTAGACGTTAGAATAAACCTTTTTTACAGTCCGTTCAACCGACTTTAACTTCTATTGCGTTGGTGGCATAACAAATGGCAGCTGTAATAAATAGTTGGTATTGTAACCACGTTTTTGCTTTTAATGCCATCCTTATGCCTAGGGAATAGAACTCAAAATAGGTTGAACGGACTGAAAACAAGTTTATTTAAATGTCTAATCTTATTTGAAATGGAGTATAGGCAACTGTGAGAAAACTAAACGACAACTAACTACGAAAAAGAAGTAATTATTGTTTACTATGGTATTTTCAATTTAGCTACTGCACTTGCCAATGGATATAAAAATAATAAATATGTCTGTTGCCAGTCACACATGGCGCCAATCATTTATAATAAATTACCGAGGAGTTGGAAAGAATTAAACTTGACTTTATTTAAAAAAAAGCTTCGACATTTTTTAGTAGACAAAGCGTATTATACAGGGTCAAATTAAATTAGATAGCCAAACCCTCATACGTGTTGGGTATCGATATCTAAATACGATAAAACGAAATAAAGAAAAAGGAAACATTGTATGTATTTTTTTTGGGGTCAACGACTAGTTACTTGAAATATGAATGTCAAAATCTGTTTTTTTTTCTGTGTAAACTTCACAGATGTGATGGGTATCGATAACTAAACAAGATAAAACAAAAACTTAACTACTTCAAGTAACTTCACTGCCACCAGTGGTCAATGACACCAAAAAAAACAAAACCATCAAATCTTAATTTTTATCGTTTATCGAATTTAGATATCGATACCCAACACGTCCACGGAGTTTCGCTAGCTAATTAAATTTGACCCTGTAATGTGACGGAATTTTTAAAGCACTAGGAAGTGGTGAAGGGTGGGCGTTTTTGGGGGACTGTCTCATGTAACTTTTAACGTTCGAAAAGTGCTGATTCTCAGCCTAGTTTGAATAAATGACTTTTGATTTTGATTTTGAATGAAGAAAGGAATATCTTAATTACTTATACTTTTATAATGTTTCATTATCATCATTACAGCCGAATGACCACTGCTAGACATAGGCCTCCCCCAAAGGGAGGGTGTGCCATAATCACCACGCATGGCAGGTGGGTTGGCGATTGCAGTATGGTGTTAAAATGCATAGAGAACGCTGCTGCCCATTCTCTAGTAAGTCCCTTACTCGCCTTTAACGACACCCACGGGAAGAAATGGGGCGGTGCTATTCTTTACGTCCGGCACCACGCAGCAGCGTTCTAATGCGTTATAATGTTTACAAATTAGAAAAATATAGACTCATAGACATTTCATTTTTTATTTAATTTAATTTATATTTTAACTGCAGAAGAATTGAGTATAAATAACTATTGAAGTACTTCATAATTCAATCATAATTAAATTATAACAATTGACATTGTCTAACTTTATTATTATGTAGGTAGTTGCCATACTTGCTATCTCTATTGTATTTTTTTTTGGTACTTTTGCATGCCTTCTGGCTAAATATGGCTGTTGTCAATTATATTTTTTATGTCACCGTGTTTTTGTACCCATATTTGCAAAATAAATATCTTATCTGTGTTTATAAATAAGTAACTAAGAATCTACTAAGTATGTTGTGATAGAACAAATAAATAGAAAGAAAGAGAAATATTTTATTTGTGACACGGACAAGAAATACAACAATTAAAAAAGAAGCATTTAAAACTAACAAAATTTACATAATTATTTGTTCGTTTATACAAACACAAAAAAAAACAATCAATACTTGTGCTAATGCTGCGATATTTAAAAAATAAATACCGCAGCGCTGGTATTCTGATAGGGCCCGAGAAATAGAATCAGGTAGACCGTGTCAAAATGGGTTAAAGAAATATACCTAGATACTCGTAGAAACCTACTGACTGAAGATAATGATGACATGATCGGCTAAAGATAACAGATGAGCCTGCAAATGAATGACCCATTTAACGATGATAAGACATCCAAAGCTTAAATTCAATCTAAGACCAGTCCGAGACAGATCCCTTGTACCACGACGATAAGACAAGACAAGACAAGCTTTTTTTTTTTTTTGGGTGGGAAATTATCAAATAACTTCTCCCGCTCTGGGCGGAGCGGGAGGGCGTGTCAGACTTTTACTGACTAAAACCCACCCGTATTCCTTCATTTGCCTGTGTGCCAAGGCCACGATATCCCTTTCGGACAAACTCGCAACCCTGGCAGGCATTGGCCCTAGCGGACCCCGTCAGTTGGTGCTGACAACTCTTTGAGGCGCGCGTGGAATACGACGCGCCGTCGACCCGGGCCTGGTCGTTATCGGATGGTGAGCTACCCATCGCTCACCGTCCGCAGGCCCACGCCTACGGTGGCCGGAAATCGGCTTGCGACTCCCGACGCCCGGGGCGTCTCCTGCGGCGACTAGGGGCGCGAGGGCGCGAACCTTGCCTCTCCCTCACGCGTTCCGCCTCCTCCTTCGCAAGCATTACTAATTCGCAGAAGGAGGTGACGGCCTCCCATGCACTCTCGCTCCGAACCATGGCCTGAACCAGGGCCGGACGCGAGAGATCGCCGCCGCCGATCGCCTCCGTGAGGACACGGCGGTGCTCCGCCCAAGCTGGGCAGACCTCCACCGTATGCTCCACCGTGTCCTCCGGTCGATCCACACAGTGGTGACACCCGGGCGTTTCCTCCCGCTTTATCCTGAACAGGAACCTCCCAAAACAACCATATCCGGTGAGGACCTGTGTCAGGCGGAAGGTGAGGACGCCGTGGCGCCTCTCTAGCCACTCCTCAAAGAGGGGACTTATTGCCACAATTGTGGCGTGCCCAGCGCTGGGTTGCGACAATCGCACTCTCCATGCCGCCATAAGATCCCGCCGGAGCTCTGTCCGCTGTGCCGTGATTTCTCGCGGTAGCGGAGTTTCACCCCGGCGTTTCGCCTCCTCGCGCCACTCCCAGACGTGCGCGAGGACTTTTGCCTCCAGATCCCATGGCGGTAGTCCGGCAAGGAGGCTCGCCGCCTCACGGGAGACCGTGCGGTAACCTCGGACCAGCCTGATGGCCATGACCCTTTGGGACGCGTTCAATCGCTGGGCTGGTCGCAGCCTTATAGAACGCGCCCACACTGGTGCTCCGTAAAGGGCCATGGACCGCACGACCCCCGCGTAGAGCCTCCGGCAGGAGGCGTTTGGACCCCCCAGATTGGGCAGGAGCCGCTTTAAGGCAGCCCCGGCCCGCTCCAGTCTGGGAGCCAAACGTCGAAAATGCTCCACGAAGTTCCACCGGCTGTCGAAGACAAGACAAGCTGAGCCTAAAATTATATCTATAACAAATCAACCCAGACTGCCAATTAATCTAAAAGAATATCACACCACCCAAACCAATACACGTCAGATCTTCACGCTTGTCAACTGTCTCGAAATAGTCGGAGCGGCAAACACGAGTACAGTCGGCCAGAAAGTCTTAGTGGTTTATCAACATTTTGTAATCAATTTTGACACCATTTCAAGGCAATGAAAAGCTAGCTGATTTAAAATTTAAACATGGAACGCATGACGTCACTATAAAAGCATCAGCACAGAGACTCAGGAGCAGAGAATGTCTATTGCGGAAAATTGGAGCGAATTAGATAAACCAGTTTTTTTTTTAGAGGGGGTTCTTTTTACTGACTGTACAAGGAAGACTTATGACAACCCTCGTCAAATACTGGGGCAGTGCATAGCTGCTACACGAAAAACGTTTTACTTCAACTAGCATTTTATTGGTTTCAATTTCACCGTTGCGTTGTCGAGGATAATACGGTAACGCTACAGTACGCAGCGTACAGTAACGTTTTTGGCTCGAATACGCGTTTTGGTCGACTATTAGTGCAATACGCTGCCGGATTTTGGTATGATGAGTCATGAGTTTATAATACGAGGATTGGAATCCCAGTTTTGTAGTTTGTTTTTGTTGAATCGTTTGTAAATGTTTTATGAAATTGTGTTGGTTTAGCGGAGAATAGGAGTGTAGCTGTTGATAAAGCATTCATTTATTTTATATCTTTTTCTTATTTTTGTTTGTTTTTATTGAATTTATCATGTTTAAAATTCATCATTGATTCCAGGTACCAAGTTTCTGGAGCCGTAGACAGAACCTACCTTATTAATTAAACCGTATCAAACGTATCTGTGTAAACTGTGTGACTTATAATATAACATCGCCTTGAATGAGTCTGTAAAGTGCTGTTTGTTCTGTAAAGTGTGCTATTTTAATTATATAATTTATATTTTTATGACATTTATTTTAATTGCTGCATTCTGTGATTGCATTAACTAACACTGATTTTGTTATTTTTTAGGAAAACGTATTTTTTTTTTTACAATTTTGTAAATATGTGAGCATGTATCTATCACTTAATTAATTTATCTGTCATTGCTTCATTCTTAACTCTTTTTATTACCTATTGTGGTATAGTAATTTTATTCTAGGTGCATCGTCTTCACATATAATTAATACTAGCTGACCCGTGCCCACTTCGTTGGGCGGTAAACATTTTACCGTCTTTTCATTTTTCGGATTAAATTATGGCCTTACGTTATGACACTCACAAAATAATAACGTGGCTTTCAATGGGTAAAAGATTTTTAAAATCGGTTCAGTAGATCCCGAGATTACCCCTACAACCTCACAAACTATAAAATATTAATATAAGTAGATGAAGCAACGGTTTAGCAACATCCTTAAAAAAAAAAATATTCGCATTCCGTTTGCTCACTATAGGCAAGCGACTTCTCGACAAAATCAATAGCAGTGAATTGGGACTGGGATTGTGAAATCAACTGCACATTTACCGCTGAGTCGGTGACGGTCGGTGATTCTTCAATTTTGCCGGCGTGAGGGGTCAAAATATATTTTTAGAGTTCCGTACCCAAAGTAAAACGGGAGCCCTATTACTAAGGCTCCGCCGTTTGTCCGTCTGTCACCAGGCTGTATCTCATGAACCGTGATAGTTAGACAGTTGAAATTTTCACAGATGATGTATTTCTGTTGCCGTATACCGGCAACAGAAATACATCATCTACAACTAATACTAAAAAACAGAATAAAAAAATATTTAAGGGGGCTCCCATACAACAAACGTGAATTTTTTGCTCGTTTTTGGTAGATATTGATAACGGCAACAGGTAGACGCTTGAAATATTCACAGAATATTAAGTTACATATTCACTTTAAAAATAAATAATTAAATTAAAATAAACCAAATATTTAAGGGGGGCTCCCATACAACATACATGATTTTTTGCCATTTTTATAGATAACGGTACGGAACCCTTCGTGGGCGAGTCCGACTCGCACTTGGCCGGTTTTTTTATTATTTAAATTAGCCAACGGAATTAAAACATCAATAAAGACCTTCAATAAAGTTTCCTGAGAATCGGATTATTTTGACTCCCTGCCGTGCTTCCCCAAAACCAGCAATAAAAATACCATCCTGAAACACCTGGAACTCAAATGAGAATAGTTCTGCCGCCGCCATTTTTTTTTTTTGGGTGGTAAATTATCAAATAACTTCTCCCGCTCTGGCCGGAGCGGGGAGGGCGTGTCAGACTGTTACTGACTAAAACTAACCCGTGTTCCTTCAAATGCCTGTGTGCCAGGGCCACGATATCCCTTTCGGACAGGCTCGTAACCCTGGCAGGCATTAGCCCTTTCGGACCCCGTCAATTGGTGCTGACATCTCTTTGAGGCGCGCGTGGAACACAACGCGCCGTCAACCCGGGCCTGGTCCTTATCGGACGGCGAGCTACCCATCGCTCACCGTCCGCAAGCCCGCGCCCACGGTGGCCGGGAATCGGCCTGCGATTCCCGACGCCCGGGGCGTCTCCTGCGGTGACTAAGGGCGTGAGGGCGCGAACCCTGCCTCACGCGTTCCGCCTCCTCCTTCGCATGCATTACTGCTTTGCAGAAGGAGGTGACGGCCTCCCGTGCACTCTCGCTCCGGACCATGGCCTGAACCAGGGCCAGATGGGAGAGATCGCCGCCGCCAATCGCCGCCGATCACCTCCGTGAGGACATGGTGGTGCTCCTCCCAAGCAGGGCAGACCTCAACCGTATGCTCCACCGTGTCCTCCGGGCGATCCACACAGTGGTGACACCCGGGCGTTTCCTCCCGCTTTATTCTGAATAGGAACCTCCCGAAACAACCGTGTCCGGTGAGGACGTGCGTCAGGCGGAAGGTGAGGAAGCCGTGGCGCCTCTCTAGCCACTCCTCATAGAGGGGACTTATCGCCACAATTGGGGCATGCAAATTCTTTGCCAAATAGTAAATATCCCTGGCGATGGCGCATGCTTATTTTCATCTCTCTCCTATTTGGTGAACAGTAACGTGGCCATGTTATTGTCTTCTCAAATTCGAGACAGCATTGTGCGCCACGTGTCTAAAAACTGGGAAATATTCCAACCTTTCAACCAGGATCGGTCAGGAGGAGCTGTTTATGGTTCAAAGCGTGAATACGTCGCTGAAATGTCTTGTAATGGCACCTACGGAACCACCTGTGACCTCATGGCAGCGGGAGAACTATTCCCATTTGAGTTCCAGGTGTTTCAATATGGTATTTTTATTGCTGGTTTTGGGGACGCACAACAGGGAGTAAAAATAATCTGATTCTCAGGAAATTTCAATGAAGGTCATTTTGATGCGTATCAGACTTTTACTGACTAAAACCCACCCGTGTTCCTTCAAATGCCTGTGTGTGCCAGGGCCACGATATCCCTTTCGGACAGGCTCATAACCTTGGCAGGCATTGGCCCTTTCGGACCCCGTCAGTTAGTGCTGACATCCATTTAAAATGGGAATAGTTCTCCCGCCTTTTTCCAACCCTTACAACACCAGCCTAAACCAAAGATACTAAGCAATAAAATTAAAATACGAACGTAGGTATTCAAGGACACTTTTTCTAGTAAGAACGACTAATACTAAAAACTATAATAGTAATACCACAGTGTGAAATACCTACACAATAAGTAAATCGCAAAGAAATAGAAATAACAAAATTCCAATCCGGCAATAGGTAAAAACACATTTATTATCCTCCAATTTAAAGTTAGGAAGCGAAACAACCCAAAACGAAAACCAAACAACGACAATGAAAAATATTTCAAAGCAAATTAGTAGTAAGTAATAACAAAATATCGCAGAACAGAAATTTCGGTAACTATAGCTTGAACGTGTATGTATCGCTTAGGTTTGTATTCTGTGATTGATACATGACTTCTTTTTTTGATACGATCGGCTTGCAAGCCGCGATTAAGGTTAAACATTGTGAAGTTTTCCCCTTGGCATTCTCGACTTTAATGCTATAAATGCAACGTTCAAATTTTCTGAATACCAATTAGAACCTCATTTCATTATCTTTTAGCAGATGCCTGCATACTGAAAAATACTGACCACCTAGAACTGGCATAAAAACTTTAGAACGTTATCACGCCTGCACTGAAACATACTGGCCACCTAGAAAAAAAACTAAATATAAACCTCAAGAAACTTCCAAAAATTCTTATTTCAATGTAAAATATGCATTAACGCGTTGTCGTAAAATTCAATTTAGATCTTTATCGGCCTCTGAATTCTAATTTCAATGTAAAGTATGCAATAACTCGTTGCCAATTTGGATCTTAACTGCATTTGGTAAATTTTTCATACAAACATTAAAAACCCTTATTTTCACCCTTAAGCGCCGAATTTCGTAAAATCCTTTCTTAATGAGCACCTAGAAGTCGAAAGGAACAATCAGGCCAACATTCATGTCTCTAACTTTAAAAACATAGGAGTTTCATACAAACTTTGACACCCCTTTTCAACCGCTTAAGGTGCGAATTTATAAAAATCCTTTCTTAGTGCGCGCCTGCACCCCATAGAGAGTGCTTGTGCCAAATTGTAGACCTCACCGCCCAGTAGTTTCCGAGATTTCGTGATGAGTGGTCAGTGAGTGGACTTCTCTTTTATATATATAGATACCTATAAAAAATATTGTACAAGATTTTAAAAGAGTAACGGTGGAGTTTCCTGTCCATTCTTCTCCATACGAAACTACCTTTTGGAAGGGGCGACTAGAATCAATTCATTTTTTTTGTAAATATTGATGTTTAAAAGTGCCTTATATGTGCCTATTTGAAATAAACAATTTTACTTTGACTTTGACTTTGAAAGGTGTTATAATCGTGATTATAACACCTTAATAAATCCATAATAAATAATCCTGGACTCTCCTTCTTTCACTACAAAATACACCAAAAAATATAACACCTATTCAATAACCAAGTAATTTCCGAAATGAATAACGTAACGTACTCACACCAAAAGTTCGTACGAAAGCGACAAATTAACATCACGTTTCCAAGACTATCCAGCACATTCCCACCTCTATTTCTAATGGTATAACGGTTAAAATCGCGTGTAATTTCAACATCAATAACCCTATCACCAGTACATTACTGGAGCATAGTTGTGACATCATGTTTACACAGTGACGGGGAGTTAATTTAGTTGAACGCGTTCGCTCTTCGAAATGTTATTAATTTTATCACAATCCCATTGTCACGTACATTCGTTATAATTTAATTAACTCCAATGAAATATAAATTAGCTTGAAGTATGTATTGAAAACAAACGCGTATTTGTAAAGGTATTCATTTTAACACCGGATGGGATGAAGGAGGATAATGTATAATTAAATAATGGTAATTGGTTAATCATGGGAGGCTCCGTGTTGTATTTTTGTATGAGCAGCTAAGGGATGAGTTTTTAATTGTCTGTTGACTTATCCCATGGGGGGCTGTGGGTACGTAATAACAGCAGCGCGGGGCGATCGATTAGGACACTTTTACTGCTAAGTACATAGAATGCATACTAATTAGCATGTCATTTAATGTGTTATGTAAATCTATAACAACAAGTCAGTACAGTACAACACAGAAGTCCTCTATAGCTTTGTATAGCGATGACTCGTGGCGCAGGTTGTAGGCACACGAACAAATTATCTTTCGACCTATATGCTGGGTGCTAAGCATTAAAAGTGTGCTACGCTTGCGGTTGGTCCGTGGATGTGTGACCATCTTTACATTACTCCGTGCCTCAGAAATCACGTTAGGCCGGTGATCCCGGCTGTCATTCGTGGACCTTTAATAGTAGTTACGGGTCGTCAAGGGGTATCGTATTACCCAGTGACTGGGTTGTGGAGGTCAGATAGGCAGTCACTTCATGTAAAATTCTGTTATTCAGCTGCATCTGGTTCGCCTGGAAACCGACCCGTAATAATTAATACTATTGTAAAAAACCTGATAATAATATATACAATAATCAATACTATTGTAAAAAAACCAGATAGATACGAAGTAATTTAATATTTAGTAACAAGGAAAATCATTAAGCGCTCTTTTTCTCTTCTTAACTAAAATGTTGCTGTGCCCGACAGGGTTCATGATTGTTTCTAATAAGTATTATTTACCACCTGTATGTATATTTAGAGGCACGAGGAACAGGGTGTAAAGTTCACTCATACTCTATAGAAAAGGGAGGATCCTCTGGTGTCTGTTGGGCAACTGCCCGACGATTGATGTCGGGATGTTGTATATACAACGTGTTTTTTTTTATATCCCATAACTCTAGGGTATGATTGAGGACATATCAAAGAATCAACTGGCATATGATTTATGTTCCAATCCTTCGTTATTTTTTTTTTTCATTTTTCATACAAAATAATTCGGCAAAGTCACGATTATTAATGTAAAACACCCTTACGTGAAATATGACAACGTCGACAAGGTAGCTTTCCCTTCACTAGCTGCCGCCGGGACGGCGTCGGTGCAGGACCTTGTAAATGCAAAACACTCTTTTTTACAGGAGAAGCTAAAAACCTTCCTAAAAAATAAACAAAATGTTTGACACAGCGTCTCCAACGAATTATTTCAAACTGCAGATACAAGGTACTGCTTTAAATATCACCCAACAAGCATGTAGAAGGTCCTAGATTCGTCTGTTTTACCGACCGTGCGTACTGGCTAGCTACTCAATGTTTTGCCGCTAGATGGCAAGCTACTTAATTTATCAATTTTGATAAAAAAAACTTTTTGACCAAAAATGTAGATACAAGGTCCTGCACTGACGCCGACGATATTTTATTTTACTACACTACTGCGAAGTTTGGCAACCTCGCAAAAGTAACGATTCGTCATACTGGTGACAATTTTTGACCTAATTTAATTATGATTGATGATATCTCCGAAACGATGCATTTTTGGACCACCTATTCTACGAGTTTTAGTATTATTTTTACCTACATAATATAACCCTAGAGTTATGGGATATAAAAAAAAACAGGTTTTATAATGCTAGTCGCGCGGTAAACTCTGCTTGCGCGATGCAGGATTTTGCGTGACGTCAGTATGACGCGTAGTTCGCATGTGGCGATGTCGATGCCGCTGCATATACATTATGGATTGCAATAAAGATATTTGATTTGATTTGACCCCAATATAGTTGAGAAAAGGCTAAGAAGATGATGTTTGGCTTATCCCATGGTTTGACAATTAAATTACCTGTGTTTTCCAAAATAAGTCTAATTATAATCTATTCACAGTTACGGGGTGTAAAAACTTGTCTTAAATCTTCAATAATATCCCTACTATTAGAAAGAAAGAAACATCGGTCCATAATTGACGGAGAAATCGGTGAACAAAACATACAGCCGAACATATAACGTCCTCTTTTTTGGAAGTCGGTTAAAAATTATTTTATTTGACACAGAAAAACGTGCAAACGAAAACATAATAATGTAATAAACTCGAAGGTAAACATTACACAAAACAGATCTACATAATTATAATCACGAGCACAAAAAACAAATATTTAGTCGGAAGCTGCACGTCATGATGACAAGAAGACTTGCACTCAGCATGATGCTGTATTAATACTTTGAAAGGGCTCTCCACTAAGACTTGTAGAGCAAGGCAGCTAATTAAAATGTCTACGGTATCAGTGTTGTCGCTAAGATAATAATCCAGGCCAATCCACGCTGTAGCTAACTTGAGCTATCACCGGCTCAGGCGAGCAAGAACCCACCCTGTACGAGACAGATCTTTTGCGTAGTATGGAAATAAGCAGTAGATCAAGTGGTAGACAAGCTTACACATTTGTAATTTAACATTAATGTAACAAGACTCGACTAGACTCGAAGAGAAAATTGCAATTATGTGGTTACTGGGTTTATGAATGTGATTGCAGTTTGCTATATACAGGGTTATTGGTAAAACACCAATAACCTCTTAAGGGGTCATTGTATTCATCATTATGAACAACTTTTATTATGGGAGCAAACACGAAATCGTCAGTTCCCTACATTTTAACGAATTATGCGAACATAAATGTAGGGAACAGCTGATTTTTTTTTCGTGATTTCTGTTTTGGTCCCATAGTAAAAGTTGTTCATAATGATAAGTACAATTACCTCTTAAGAGGTTATTCGTGTTTTACCAATAACCCTGTATAATAATAATATCTGTGTGTGTGTGTGTCTCTGTATGTATAATATATATGTGTTGTAATAATATCTGAAGGATGCCGCTAACTATCCTCTATAACTACAAGATGTATGTTAGTCATCTCGTATGATAGCCATTGCTTAACAAGGTACTCTACGAATTACCAATACGATAAAGCTGCAATATTAACCTGGCTTGAAAGAGAGATAGGTGTTTGCAGTTTGATCTTTGATATAAGCAAGGAGTCGCTCATAATTTTAAGTTAACCTCTAGTTGACACAGATGGGTTTGCAAACGGGATGTAACCGTCCGTCCGCCCGTACGTAATATGCTAACGCATATTATTTGACAGGAATAACAAGGACAAGACAACTTAAAACCATGTCAAGACCAAATTATAGCCAAGAAAGGGGAGGAACTGACCTACTTTTTTCCTTACACTATGTACACCGAGTAAGTGAAACTATCACACTCACGCGAGAAGTCTGCCAGAACATGTCACCAACTTAGCCGTCCTTGTACAACTTTCGACTTGTCTTGCCTCAACTTATGAAATCCATTTCAATTGTCAAGTTTTAATTGTTATTGATCAGTGATGATACGCTTACACGTGGAATATAATAACCATAGACAAGCGTGTATTTTAGGGGGGTGGGTGTCCTGCCCCTGGCACACAGGCAACTGAATAAACACGGGTGGTGTTTAGTCAGTAAAAGTCTAACAAGTCTCCGAAGATGTTATTTGATAATTTCCCACAAAAAAGAAAAAAAAGAGGGGGTGGGTGTACTTATTCATCATCTGAATTGCGTCAATGTGCGTTTTTATCATTTCTAACGTGACGAATCAAGACATTTATTTTTTTTGCTTTTTGTATTAGGGTTAAGTATAATTTGTTGATTTTTTATTTGTGTAAATTGATGTTTTGAGTGAAAGTAATCAGACAAACTTCGATTTCTATTATTTATTTTAGTATATGTGCATGCCCGTTAACCTACCCATTTTACTGATTAAGCATTACTACAGTACCCCTCAGTATTGTACACCTGGCTCTTGACCAGTTTTTTTGCTGATGAAAGGAAGTAATGCCTGTTTGAGGAAG
The DNA here is from genome assembly GCA_948098905.1 of Tiliacea aurago. Lineage (NCBI taxonomy): Eukaryota > Metazoa > Arthropoda > Insecta > Lepidoptera > Noctuidae > Tiliacea > Tiliacea aurago. Next base: position 17,474,472 of record OX402586.1, on the reverse strand, counting down.
GGGACATTTTGCGAAAGGGACATTCTGAGAAAGGGACATTCTGCGAAAGGGGCATTTTGCGAAAGGAACATTTTACTACCAGTAGTCATTTTGAGAAGTGGTCATTTTGCGACAGAGCCATCTTTCATCGTCCATAATATTTATGGAAATACGCTCACATTATAACATTATCTTGGACAGATATTTAAAAGTGTCTTCATATATTTTTGCTGCATACATGCTGAGCATGAGGTCCTGGGTTCGATTCCCAGGTCGGGCAAAGTGATATTGGGTTTTCCATTAGGAATTTCTCAGTGCCAGAGTCAGTGAGTGAGGCCGGAGTCTGGATTTGTGCCCGGTTGATGGCAATAGTCTCGCCCCCTCTTACATGGGACCTAAACATAACTGGCGAAATGTTGGTGTACCTACTATGGGTAAACCTCTGCCTAACCCTTCGGGGAAACAAGGCGTGATGATAATAAAGCCTGTTTAAGGAAGGGGACATTTTGCGAAAGGGACATTTTGCGAAAGGGACATTCTGAGAAAGGGACATTCTGCGAAAGGGAATGCAATAAAATGAAAAATATGTTCATATATTTCCATACATTATGCTTCACTGTGTTATCTTGATGCCGTGAGGTAAATGTCCACGTTAAGAGCCTTATACTACCTCAAATGGCTTAGTATGATCCTCCGTTATGTCGAAAATGTACTATGTTTGACGAAAACACGATTCCATAAAATATTCTTCATAGAAAAAAAAATCCAAAGTTACCTCCAAACCGAACAATATACCTACCGCTGGTATTAAAAAAATACTTCAAATTAGATAATTAAACTTTGCATATTAACTGCACTATACAGCAGGTCTTATGTATTTTTTTATTATTACCATTATTTCACCGTAAAAAAAAAAACTATAATATCGGTGCCTTGGAGTCTTTTCCCTGCCACCCTGCCTCGCTTGCTTGCGTGACCGCCAGCTACTTGTGCGGGCGAGATTAAGAGTGAGGTGGCGCTGAGGTAAGACCCTTAATATCGTCATGTTAGAGATTATAAAAGCGCTCAATGTCAATTTATCAATTCATTAAGAATATCCATTAAGTTGATCTAGTTTTCTGGAAGGGGTATCTTCTTAACTTATGGGACAATGTATTCTGCTGGTACGCAATAGATAAGGGTGCTACCTGATCCATCTAGTCACGTTGATTTCTAAGCTGCACCAAATAAAAACTTGAAAAAATAAAAGTTTAGATATTTAAAAAAAACGGCCAAGTGCGAGTCGGACTCGCACACGAAGGGTTCCGTACCATCGTACAATATTTAGCAAAAAAGAACGCCCTATAATTTTTATATTTTTTTATTTATAATTTTTAAGGTGTATTTTTTGCTGTAATGCCAATAAACGCATTTTTCTTTCTTTCTTTCTTTCTATTTGTTGCTATATCGGCAATAGAAATACACAATCTGTGAAAATTTCAACTGTCTGCCTATTACGGTTCATGAGATACAGCCCGCTGACAGACAGATGGACGGACGGACGGACTGACGGACAGCGGAAGCTTCTGCTAATATGGTTTTGTTTGGCACCCTTTGGGTACGGAATTATAAATAAAAATGTCTCACAAACTCAGCGCCGAGAAAAAATGTTTATGATAAAACTTTTGATCATTTAAAAAATTATACGTAGGTATCCTGGATTTCTCTTGTAGTAAATAAACTACATTTGTAACATAATTTTATACTAACAAAATAACACAGACAATTGTGTTTCTCTAACCCAGGAAGATATTACACATAATTATATTACAAGCTCGACTTCATTCCTTCGCAAAATTTTCAAGACGCTAATTTAGTTAAAAATGTCCGCTCCGAGGTCTGTTTCACAAATAAACAGAAACATCTAGAATTTTGGGTGAAACATTTCAAGTTACATTTCACCACCATATTTCAGTGTAGTAATCCACGCGTTGGAGTTGGTGCAAAATAACCAACATTGGCACCAACTAAAGGACCACGAATCTTGTCGAGTCGAATGAGTTTTCTTGGATGGGAAAACTTTAAATTAGGAATACAAAAAAAATCTGCTCTTGAAGTTATACTCTACTGCTGAGTCAGCAAACGTCGTAAATTTCAATTCAGCTTTTGTATTAAAAATTAAATCGTCTTTTTGGTTCAGCAGTCCTTCAACAACAAAATATTATCGTGTTGCTCGCCTGAAAAGATTTACGAATCAATATACGGAATGCGTTTAATTTAATATATAGATTAAACTGTTATACGATATATGAAAAAGTATATGAGAATAGTTAAAACGTATTCCATCCTTTTCAATAATTACAAAATAATGTCTAAACAAGCGCCTGATATATAAAAATAAGCAACCACAAACACTTCCGTGACTATGGCCAAACATTGGCCTTACAAAGCTACTGTTGCTAAACAACCTTCCTCGAATGGAAATGAGGGACACAAAACAATGGTGTAGTTTGGCCAAATGAGCGCAAGAGGAAAATTTAGTTCAAGGCACGCACGACTCCTGAGATAAAGTTGCTTCAAAGTTTACGTGAAAAGCCAGGCGATGTATGAATGGCTTTATGTGAAGCGTTCATGTTGGTACAGTAAAACCAGAAAAGGTATGCGCTTCGATAATCTTCGTGTTTCGGAATTAGCACGAACGTCGCGACACAGAGTACTACACAGAGGCAGGGTTCTAAGATTTGTGCTACCGCGGTTTGTAGTAATGCACTTTTCATTGCGCGTTTGTATGAAGTTTTTAGAACGAAGTTCCTTATCGCACGCTGTACTCGCTCGCTAGCGAGCTAGACCGAAAAAAGTGTAACATTTTGACCGTTACGATATTTATTTACGTAACAAGAGTCGTGACGGTCTAGCTCTCATTCGTTAACTGTACAAACACGAAAGCAACTTCGTTCCAACTGGAGGTCCCACGATACCTCTCGACTGTGTCTTTATGTCGGGTTAGGTACCTACTCCAGCCGCAGATCGTCATTTGTCACTCAAAAGGTTCGATAAGTTTTTTGAATTGTATAGAGTTGTTAATCTATAATTTTGTAATCATGCTGATACAAAATAGGAAAGTAATTCCGTGGTTGTAACAGTTCTATATTAGATCTCATCACTACGCGTTCGTATTTCCAAAGCGATGATTCCCGAAGCGCAGATATTTCTTCGGATACCTACACGTGCAACATTCACGTTAGTGTGTGGAACGTTCATGTCGGTAACGTTAGTGTATGGTAGTCGAGTTCGGATTAAAACGTGTTTATCTGTTTTTGAGATGCATGGGTAAAGTTCGTGAATGCATTATAGAAAACCGAAAACATTTTATTTTGTTTAGATGTAATAACAGCCGCACGGGTCGATCCATCAGGTTTAGGTACCCTTGCCGGGGTTCGTCCGTGGATGGGTGACCGACTTTACATACCGAGACTCCTCCGTGCCTCGTAAAGCACGATAAGCCTTTGGTCTCGGCTGTCATTCGTGGATCTTTGACAGTCGTTACGGGGCGTCAGAAGCCCGAAAGTCTTAGAACCAAGACTGGTTCTCAGACTTTCGGGCTTCTCCGGTGAGATAGGCAGTCGCTGCATGTAAAATACTGGTATTCAGTAGGACTGGAAGCCAACCCCAACCAGATTGATAGGTGCGAAAAATTGTGAGGTAATTTCCAGGGTGGAATTCTTCGTTAGAAATTGATTGCGATGTTGTAAAGAATAAACACTCTGCTTGTACCCATTTAGTATTATTTTTAAACTAACCAAAATCGCAACTCGAACTGTATATTTGTGGACACTTGGCAGGATTTTAAAAACAAATTAAATTAGCACTGCAACTATTTATATCTTTAAATAAAAATGTTTACTGTTTATTTCAATTCACTGTCAAAATTCTCAGACTAAAAGTATTTAGACTGCTCTAGATCAGACTATCAACAATGTCCATTCAATTCCAACTGTTCTAAATGAATAAATCCCAAGATAGTTCAGAGAGAGCTCAGAGAAAACACTTTTTAAGTCCTTTATTTAGAAGAAAATACTGAACGTTTACAGCTAATGTTGTTCAGTTGTGAATGTAGATAAATTATCCAAACTATATAGAAAATCCTTTAATGGACCACTCGATCACGAACTGAACAACATTTTGAAGGGGTAAAAGATAGTTTGGTCGCAGTTTTACAATCCATGTTCGGTCAAATAGCTGAGATAAAATAAACAATGACACGTTTTGGTAAAGTCAGGGAAATTAATTGCTTAGTAAATTGACTACCAAGTTTAATTGTCACATCAAAGCTGACATTCTTTGACTGTTGTATTAAATGATCCGGCAGAGAACCAAAGTTGTCGACATAGCTCACAGAATAAGCAAGCTGAAGTAGCAACGGGTCGGCCATATTAGCCGTTGAACTGATGACTGTTGAGACTTGTTCTTGAGTGGTGACCGCCAATCGCCAAACCTTTGGTAGGACGCCCTTAGGCTAGGTGGAGCGACGATCTTCGCAGGGTGGCTGGTCACAGCTGGATAAGACTTGCCGAGAATCGAGCTGAATGGCGCGCAATAGGAGACGGCTACGGCCAGGTGTGGACTGCTGTAGGAAATTTTTATGACATTTACTTTACATTCTGTGATTACCTTAATTCACACACTGACTTTATCCGTCATTGCTTCATTTTTAATTATTGTACCAATTGTGGTAAGTATAATAATCTTATTCTAGGTGCATAGTCTTCACATAAGAGCTGAATGGCGCGCAATAGGAGACGGCTACGTCCAGGTGTGGACTGCTGTAGGAATTTGACATAGGGTGTTAATTTGCTTAATGCTTAACAATTAGGTAATTACTCTAAATATAGTAGGTATCATCATGGAAGTTGGACCTACATAACTGGACAGTTTGTCCGAGGTAAACATACTCGTCCACAACTTCGAGTGTAGCGTCTCCGATCTTCATGAGACAAAGACAAAGGTCATGTCAAATGTAACACCCACTGGTGTTACATGGGCATTTGGCATGACCTTTGTCTTGTCCATGTTCATTTTAAGACCCACTCTTTCGGAAGCTGAGGTCATCGATCATTGTAATGAAGTCCTCTTTAGTCTCAGCCATGACAACTATATCGTCGTATAGTAGGTAACTTAAAGGTATTATACTAAAGGGCAAAATCGTCATACAGGTGCTCAAGCATACTTGCTTAAAATAATTGTTTATGCAGGCTTGTCATGTTGGCAGTTACGTAGGTATGATGACACATAGCCATCACCTGGATGGGCTAATTAATTATCAATTAAAAGTCTACAGTAATCACGCATGATGATTTTTTTATTTCTCTAACTATAGCCTGCTCCATGGAGTACATTATCCTGTCATAAGTTGAACAAGGGGTAAAGCCGTACTCTGTTCGTCTTAGAGCCAGTTTCTCGAACGAAACCAATCGCAAAATGAATGTGACAAATTGTCAAGTGCGCGTAAATTGCTGCGATTGGCTGTTTATAAATCATTCTACCAATCACAGTAATTTAGGCGCGCTTGACAATTTTCCGGGACAGACCGCCTCTGTACGTTATCTCGAAATATTGTTACGTGACAGTACGGCTAAGAGCGGTGAACTTAACGTCGATATCCGTTGCTTGCCCATAACATTCCTAGGAAGCACATGATCTAGTGTCACATCACGCGACTTAATTCGTTCGTAGGTGTCACGGCAAACTCTTTTCGAGTAATTTTTCAATACACACATACGCAATGCGTATGCACCAAAACAACACATTCATACCGCTGACAGGCGTAGACTGAGCCATACAAGTACAATGATGTTGATATTTAGTGTCACGCCGTGAAAATTAAAAATATAATTGTATTAAAGTGTAATGGTACGGCTGTATACGGTATGACAAAATGTATGTGATTTTGAAGTGTCATTTATCATGACATTTGCAAATAGTCAAGTGTCCCGGAAAGTGATAATTTTGCGATAATTTCCGTTTGAGGCATTGATATATTAAGGGGACGATAACCGACTTTTAATGATTTTGTACTGAAGATCACGTCTAAACGAGTAGTGTTAATGATTTGAAAAAAAAAATGGTAAATTTGAGCATGCATTTTCTCAATAACTTAATATGTGAATATTTCAGATTATGTTTATATTACATAGTGAAATTAATTTGTTAAGTTATGTCTAACGCGGATAAAAAACTGAGAATGGCGCAAAATCTACCAAGCGTGTTTTTCTGAAACCTTCACCAATTTAAAGATAATTTAATTATTGATCTTTTAGTATACGAGTTTTATTAAAATACCATTTGTTTTGTGTATAATAAATTAATAATGCGTAAGATTGGAGACAGCGCTCCTTGATAGGCGAGTCCTATTACTGGTTGAACGTACGACGCGTTGCGTGAGCTCAGTACAGAACACGCAAGCTAACCACTCAAGGTTACTGGCATATATCTGCGTCTTAAAAGGAGGAAGATACGTTACGCGCTAACATCGCAATCAGTAAACCTGCGCTCGGCGCAGTCTGTCTCGCATAAAGTTCTCTCACGCATGTGTTGTTGTAACATTTATATCTGTAACTTTTATGGTGTACATAATAAAGAGTATTCTATTCTATTCTATCTCGCTCGTGCCACTACAGTCATCACCTAGTTTGATAGGACCACATCACTTAGTTAAGTCCCGTATCTACCGCTTTTAATACATCAATGGTTTCAGGTATTTAAATAAACTCAACTGATTTAATTTTCTCTGAGAAAAAGCTCAAACACAATGAACACTTTAGAGCCTGAGGAAAAAAGAAATGCCACCCACGTAGGTACAATCTACTTAGTATCATTCGAGTTGAGACAATTCAAAGCAAGCGGTAGTTAAACAAGGGCCACTGATACTAAAAAAGTAACAAATTCCGCGCACGCGCTTTCCTCGGAAACATTTCTGATTTTACTAGGGATCTCTCTCTCTAGGCATATTTATTAGGTACTGGAGATCTACTTACTTTAAAAGCATTTTGGACTTGACATTCTTGAAGTTCAATGTCTGATTATATTTTTGAATAGATTTTACTTCTGTTCGGAGGTCTCATTCAATTCAATTTACGTTCGTTTCAATAATTTAACACCAGCTTCATTATCTTACAATGACTAGAAACTATGTCAGATTTTTTCTGTTTCGATTTTATTCAGTGGTGTAGGAAATCTTTAGAATTTATTCAGTAGACAATCTTCAGAAATTCTGTCCACATTTTACCACATAGACCGTAATGATAATAGCTTCATACTGTGCCGTTAACTACACATCTAAAGTGTCTAGTACGTTTTAGTTAGAGTATCACCGCAATTGAGGATTATTATTTAAACTTTTTTGGATCATTATTGATTCTTTTTAGTGAATTTTGCTATTTGAATGGGTGTGCTGTCATCTGTAACAATCTTCATTAAGTTCAAGCAATTTATTGGTTGTACTACATAGGGTCCATGTTCATATAACTATATAGCATGGAATGTTTGGATCGGGTGGGATTCATCGTCTTCGGACGAGGCAATAATTTCGTATAATTACCGTCGAACTTCACTTACAGGTAAGTTCGTTTGACTATTCAATTATACTCGTTATTGCCTCGTCCTCGATGATGATAGAAAAACAAGTGTAGATGAAGATTGTTAAATTTAATTTAATTTTCTTTAAATTTTGATTATTGTGTATGTTGAAAATCAACTGTCAATCAGGATTCCTCATCATTCATAATTTCAGCCGAAAGACGTCCACTGCTGGACATAGGCCTCTCCTATAGGGGGGTTTGCCATAATCGCAGTATGGTATTAAAATGCATAGAGAACGCTGCTGCCCATTCTCTAGTAAGTTCCTTAGTCGCCTTTTACGACACCCGCGGGAAGAAATGGGATGGTGCTATTCTTATTCAGGATTCCTATAAGTGTATAATAGCGTTTCTACAAAACCATCACAATTTCTGCATTGGAACTGAAAAAATTGCATTGATATGGAGCGACGACATCATTTGACACGAGAAGAGATGATGAGAGCCGTCGGAATGTTGCAAGCTGGTTCCAGGCAACGTACTGTGGCTGTCGCTCTTGGCACTACACAGAGCGTCATAAGCCGCCTCTGGACACGCTATCGTATCACGGGCAGCGTGCCCGAGCGACATGGAGGAAAATCTCTCGTCACCACTTGCAGAGAGGACCGGTTTTCATCATCATTTGAGCCGAAAGAACGAATGTTACGTGAATAAACGTATTTTCTTTCTTTCTTTCAAAGTCGTCCACTGCTGGACATAAGCCTCCCCTAAAGGGAGGGGTTTGCCATAATCGCCATGCTTGGCAGGCGTGTTGGCGATCGCAGTATGGTGTTAAAATGCATAGAGACCCATTCTACAATATATTTTTACTATATATTATACTAGTAAGTCCCTTAGTCGCCTTTTACGACTGCGATCTGCGTTCCCGAAGGCAGCTGAGAGTTCCACCTACTGCACCCCGCAATCGTAGGGCCCGTTTACAATGGGCTTGCCAACACAGAAATTGGGAGGAAGAAGACTGACTGGCGTTGTTTGCTTTTCTGATGAATCTCGTTTTGGTATAAGGGCGGATACAAGACGAACTCGAGTTTGGAGGACCTCTGGACGTCAAGAACGTTTGAAATTTTGTCAGGAAGTTCATTCATATGGACGGGGGAACAATAATAGTTTAGAGCGGTATTTGGATCGGTGGAAGAACCGATCTCATTTGTATCAGGGGTAACCTCAATGCTCAGATTTATGCGGAGAGGATTGTTTCAGACGTGATCATCCCATTGCCGGTTGGGTGATTCGTTTCGACTAATGCACGACAATGCACGTCCACACACGGCTGGAGTACAAGCACTCCTGCCGATGCTCGCATCAACGTTCTGCCGTGGCCTGCTCAATCGCCAGACCTCAACCTAATTGAGCACGCATGGAATATGCTCCAAAGAAGAGCTCTACCGAATATGGATGCCGTGCATACCCCACAACAACTTTTTGACTTGTTTGATGAACTGATTTTAAGCATGCCAAATCGCTGTGATTGTGCGATTCGTGTCGATGTTGGAAATACAGTTTTTTTTTTACATTAACTTAGGTTAATTTCCCACAATTTGCAAAAGTTGCAATCTTTCTTAAAAAAATCAGAAAGATTGCAACTTCTTACTTAAATTTTTATGTTTATAGAAAAATACTTAGAACATCAAAATTTAAGTAAGAAGTCAGTCAGTCAGGAAGACTAAATTTTGTAAATATTAATTAGAAAAAATTAAAAATGTTTAAAGTTAAAAATGTACTTGAACCCTAGACACTTTAAACGTGTGTATATTTAATGCCCTCCATCGACTAAATACCTTACTCTTTCTATCGCTACGTATACGAAACAGTTTTTCTTGACCTATTCGTCCTGACTTTTCCACAGCTTCAAAAGTCCAGTCCAACCTTATAAAGTCAAATTCACCAACCCACTTCACAAGTAATCGATCCCTACAATAAAAATCGAAAGCGATTATCCGACAATTAGTCGATAGTCGTCAATACCGATACCGATAGGTAATCCGACACACGTGTAGGACGGTGTTATGCCGCTCCACTACACTTAATCCGACTGCCGGCTTACAGGAACTTTTTAAATGGAAACTATGTAGTCTGTTCACTGTATTGAAGGTTACTTTTGAACGGAATTAGGGACGAAGTGAATGGTTAAAGGTAATTTTAGTTGATGATGTTTTGAAAGTGAACTTTGGGTGAATGGTTGGGTTTTACCTTTGCATATAGCTCTGTCATAAGCACATCCCGTTACTTTAGGGACTCGAAAGTCCTGAGGTCAACTCGGTTGGTGTAAGGCTGCTGATTTCACTTATTAACCGACTTCAAAAAATGAACAGTCTGTCTTATTTCACCTCCATGTCCGTCTGCATGTATTTTTTTTTTTGCTGTCGATATTTTCGTCGATTGTGAAGCGTTTAAAAAAAATATTTTGTGTTTGAAAGGATATAAACAATATATTACTCTTGAAGTGGTCCCATATAAATTTGGTGAAGTTCTGATGAGAGTCGTAAATAATAGTAAGTAGTGCAATAGCAATTTGTGTGGGGTAGGTAAATAAATAAAAAATAAAATATAAAAGCCTTTATACTACCATAATTTACAAAAAACAATTTGAGCATAATCATTATTTTTATCATTTTATACATTAATGATAATATAAATGATAATGAAAGGTGTAATAACACCTTTCATTATCATTTATATTATCATTTATTATTTGAGTTAGATTCATGTTAATAATTGTAAAATATAGTTTAAAATAAGTATAAAAGTATTTAAAAATTATTATTATATTGGCATGCACGTGATATTATTTATTTATTTATGGAAGTCGCCTCTGCGGTGTAGGCCTTCCCCAACTTTCTCCATTTTTCCCTATCTCTAGCTCGTCTCCTCCAGTCTGGTCCACATCTTTAATTAAATATATCTTCCCAGCGCTTCCGCGGCGTTCCTCGTTTTCTTTTTCCATCTCTAGGTACCCACTCTATAATTTTTATTGTCCATCTTTCGTTTTCCATTCTACAGATGTGGCCCGCCCATTTCCATTTCAGACTTCTTATTCTCTCTACTACGTCAGTTATTTTAGTTTTCCTCCTAATTATCATTAGTAATTCTGTTGGACAATTTAATACCCAACATGCTTCTCTCCATTTTTCTTTGCATAACTCTAAGTTTGTGTTCCTCTGTTATTCGTAGAGACCATGTTAGGCATCCATATGTAAGGCATGGAAGGATTGCTATCTCATACAACTTTCTTTTTTAAATTCAAGTTTAACTTGCTGTTCTTACATGATTTATTTGTAGCTCTAGTACTTTTTCCATTAAATTGCTATTCTCCTGTTTATTTCATTTTCCGTTTGGTCTTCAAATGTATTCTTTAACATATTCTATTTCCTGTCCTTAGTTACTGCTACTTCCGATCCGTTTGTTAAAATCTTTGTTTTTGCAGCATTCATAGTCAATCCTAGCTTCTTACTTTCTTCCGCAAGCTCTTGCAACATGTTCTCTAATTGTGCGGACACTTCTGTAAACAGCTTAGTACGATGTCTTCTGCAAAACGCAAATGGCTTAAATATTCACCGTCAATTTTCATGCTTTTGTATTCCCAGTCTAGGTTTCTAAATATTGTCTCCAGAACAGACGAAAATATTTTATGTGACAGCGGGTCACCCTGCCTGACGCCTTTTCTTATGGGAAACGTTGGTCCTTCCAATTCCAACTTAAATCTTGCGGAATTTTTTGAATAAATGCTATGGAGGAGCTCTACATGTTTTGTCTATTCCTTGTTTTACTAGTGTCTTCCATATTGCACTATATTCCAGAGAATCGAATGCCTTGGTGTAATCGATGAAGCATAAATACATAGTTTTGCCATATTCTTTAACTTTCTCATTGAACTTCTTAACAAGTGTTCTACTATAAGGAAAATCATTTTTCTATTGAATAATGTTTGTATTTTATGTTATATTTTCAATAACATGACATTAACTTCTGCTCAGGTATATTCTCTATACAAAGTTCAAATTCAATAATAATGTATAGAACCGTGACTAAATAAGGGATAAGATAAGATAGTTATTTTGCAATTAAGGGTACAAATCACGGTGACTTATAAAATATAATTAGCAACAGCCAGAAGGCATGCACAAGTACAAAATACACTAGTACATAATAATAAAGATAAACAATGTCAATATAAAGATTGATTAACTATAATTACAATTTAATTATGAAGTACTTATAATTAAAATTCGAATGAAATTCAGTGTATTCCCGTTGTCCCCGTATGCCATATCCCCGTCACGGGGACAGCGGGACGTGATTAAATTTGTTTCCCGTTGTCCCCATAACGTACGAAGTACCCCTATTTTAAATCGAAACAGCTAGGTTAGGTTAGGTTAGAACTGTGACCACACAACGCACGAGCTGAGCGAGCGTAGCGAGCGGTGCCGCAGTAGCGGCCGGCGAGTGCCAGAAACATATTTTTGAACGTAAAACCAAACCACGGGGACAACGGGAAGTAATTTTAAATATTTAATTGAAGTACCGCTGTCCCCGTAGGACGGGGACACGGCGTACGGGGACAACGGGAATACACGGAAAATTCGATGAAAACACACTAAGCTTGATATGAAATGACTCACAATTCCACCCCTATGGTAGTTCGTCGAATATTCCTCGATGAATTATTAGGTCAATAGACCACTGTTCCGATCAACCTTGCGATAGACATTAATGACGTCATGATGTATGATGACGTGTCGGTAAAAGCATTGAACATGAAATTGAGGTGAAATCACTTTGAACCCCGAGCCATTAGGGGATAATTTCAATTTCAGACCAAAATTGTTGAAAACTAGGATAAGGCTCATTTTTGTATGAACTTTCATAACAAGTGTTCTAATTTAGGGTAAATCATGTTTGTACTGGATAATGTTTGGATACGTTGCCAAAATATTGGAGGGAATATAGCAGATGACATACAGCGATCTGCGTGCCCAATATAATAACGCTTCTAGGATACTGTTGGGCTGTCGTGGCGTTATTGTGCGTCCAAAATGTTTGCGGAGGCGCGCACAGACGATTTGTACGCCATAATAAGAAAAACCTGCCAAGTGCGAGTCAGACTCGCGCACGAAGGGTTCCGTACCATTATCTATAAAAACTACAAACAAATCACGTGTGTTGTATGGGAGCCCCCCTTAAATATTTGTTTTATTTTAATTTAATTATTTATTTTTAAAGTGAATATATAACTAAAGATTCTGTGAATATTTCAACCATCAACCTGTTGCCGTTGTCAATATCGAGCAAAAACGAGCTAAAAAATCACGTTTGTTGTATGGAAGCCCCATACATATTTATTTTATTCTGTTTTTTTGTATTTGTTGTTATAGTGGCAATAGAATATACATCATCTGTGAAAATTTCAACTGTCTAACTATCACGGTTCATGAGATACAGCCTGGTGACAGACGGACAGACAGACAGAGAGACAGACAGACGGCGGAGCCTTAGTAAGAGTAGAGTTAGGGTTCCCGTTTTACCCTTTGGGCACGGAACCCTAAAAAGGACCGCCTCCATTGTCGGCTGGCTGCGCGCCACCACCAAAGGTCTCCTGAGCGAGTTCTCAGATGGGTGGGACTCCCCTATACTGCGCCACTGGATAAGAATCCATACCAGTTGATTTTTGATGTATTATCTCCTTATTTTTAACACTAGTTATTAAGTTATTTTATTCATACTAACACTATGGACTCCATGTCTGAAATAACGAATTTGAATTTACAACGGAAAATTTAAGAAGTAGGATAAAAAGCCTTCTATTAGAGAAAGCCTACTACGGCATTGACGAATTTCTTGATGATAAATTAATCTAATTTGTGTATTCCTAATAATTTTAACATTTAATTTAATTGACCAATTTTAATATCTATGACAAGTTGATGACACTGTTCTGTAGTATTTATTTTTTATTTTTATTATAATTTGGATTGTAATTTTTTTTAATAATGGCTAAATTTATAATTAGTATGATTTAGTATATTCCTTCTATACCTGGCATACCTAATAATATTCTACCCTCAGAAACAAACAAATGTAGGTACTACACATCAAAATATCAAATGTAAACTTAAGCAATATTATTTAAGTAATATGTAGGAATGATTGTAACCATTTAAAGACCTAAAGATTTTATTGATTTTATCGACAATAACGCGTATATTTAAATGCTAAATTGTATAGTTGATATTGAGATAGACTCCTGATAGCACAAGTTTAAAACCTTAGTGGTTTTTGGTTGCTATCTAATATGTAATCCTAGTTCTTTGTATAAATGATAATTAAATTTAAAAAAAAACCTACTTTGTTTCAGTAATACATACATACGCACGCGCGTAAAACACACTAAGATCAAGTCTTTAGGCTGGTTTTTGTTTTGATATTATTACAAAGGAATCCACATTTTCACAAAACTAATATTCTTTGTGTTTACAAAGAAGCAAACGTTATTTATTCAAGGCTTTAGCGTTTGCTAAAGCCTTGCATAAATAACGTTTGCTTCTCAAAAGTAGAGTCCGAACGAATTTATATGATGAGAAAAATGTGAAACTATTTCACAATAAACGAAGTGGGCAATAGAATATGAAATTAAATATGCTTTACTCCAATTGCTCAGAGCTCGGTCAGTATTCAAACAAAATGAAAGAAAGAAACAAAGAAAAATGATTTATTGGGATTCGCACAGACAGACAGTTCAAAAATTAAACTAAAACACACTCTTAGATGCATAAAAAACAAATACAAAGTAAAATGAAAATAAAAACAAAGTCTTGAACGAGGCCAAAAGACTCCTACCTCAGCATGATTGTGCGACAGTTAAATAAAGTGCCGCAGCGTTGGAATTCTGATAGGGCCCGCTGTGATTTCACGGATAGATGCAGAAATAAATAAAATAAAATAAATAATAGATGTATGAATAACATGTAAAATTAAAATCGTATTTAATATAATTGTATACCGTGTGTCAAAACCCGAATGTTGAAAATTGTTGTGAAAATTGTATACTGAAAATTGCTACCAAAATCTTCCACAAAGCCTTGAATATTGTTCTCTTATTATGAAAGAGAGAAAGAAAGAAAGAAAATACGTTTATTTGCGGTAAACATGACGCAACAAAGAACATAAACACAAAAATAAGAAAAGGTTGGGGGAAACATGCGTCACATCCACGCAAAACGGCTATCGCTCAGCATTATACTGCGACCCTATGCAAGACAGAGCCCCAGCGCTGGTTTTCAGCGACAGATTATCATATCAAACTACGTCTAAATTATGTGGTGTACTAAGTAAGCTAAGCACTTAAACAACATTCGCCACCCTGAAATAATCCGGGAGCTTACCGCCACTTTTCCTTTATAATTTTCAAACGCAAATCTGGCGGTGGCCTAAAACCGGCTCAGACGTAAGCCGTCGTGGCCACAGAGTATGAAGTTGATGGAGTGACAATCTTTGTGAAAAACGTTTACTACCGCAAAAAAACATAGTAAACATAATCAGCCCGTAATTTCCCACTGCTGGGATACACGCCTCCTCTCGAGGAGTCCACCCCTCGAAGGCCCAATGTGGGTTGATAGATGCAGTCACATGCCTTCGAATTTTTGGTTCTAGGACTTACCGGTTTCCTCACGATGCGAAAGCAAAACGGTGAAAAGAACTTCACCGTTTTAAGATAAATAAGGAAGAAATTATTTATAAAAAGTAAAGCGCTTGTCTGGGAAGATGCAGTCACATGTATAATTTAAACATGAATGATGTAAGCAATAGTTTGTATCAATATTTTAATTTAAAAGAGTATCCGTGGAGTTTCTTGCCCGTTCTTCTCCATAAGAACCTAATACTAGGTACTCTTTGGAATGGGCAACTAGCTTCATATTTCTAACTGACCGACTCCTTGACAAGCCGAGACAAGCCGAGGCGAGTTGGGAGCTTGAAAGTGCCTGTAAATGCTTTAATTGAAATAAATGCTTTGGGTTCGAACCCGTGACCCGCAAGTCAGGCCCGTTACCCACTGGGCCACCACCATTATATCCTAGCAAAATTGTAGGTAAATGAAAACTGTTTCACCCTATAGACAGAATGAACAAGTTCGGGACATCGTTTCCCACTATGACATTAAAAATGCAGTAATTTCAAACAATTTTAAGTTTTGGTTTGGTTTGGAACCGTCAAGTGTCCCACAAAATCTGTTAAGTCTTTCATGTTATACATTGTGTAAAATTGGGTGGTGACAAAAATTGCAAAAAACAACTTAGTGTCATGTTATTTTCTGCCCGCCCACTCTTCTCACGAACAGTGAATGCAAATTTTGCGATTATGTATGTGTTAGGTCTCCATTCACTAATATTCCGTCGTGATACCTGAGGCGGTATTCGGAAATGGCATTAGCTCACCTGACTTTCGAGTCGCACGTCAAGTTATGTCCTTCGCATTTAGGGAACTTCCTACTTTCCTTTTGTTGCAGTTTTTGATGGGTAACAACTTTCCTCACGCTTTCTGTGGGAGTGAGTTCTTGAAAAGGGACGGAAGTGTGTAACAGGAGGTGACAGCTGGAGCATGGACTAAGTAAGTACTTTTTAATGGCATGGAATAAGTGTACTCCCATGAGAAATTACCCCCTCTACTGACAATTTATATAGTACTTACTGATTCCATAATCAGTAAGTACTATATAAATTGTCAGTAGAGGGGGTAATTTCTGTCGCTGCTTAGTTGCTTATTACCAAAGTGAGATGTTACAAATCATATGCGACTACTGTAAGGCTCACTCATTATTTTTTAATAGAAACTTTCGACATTTGAAGACAAGTTGAAGTAATTCCTAGTATTATTTTAAACTCACTCATTTCAGCCGAAAAACGTCTACTGCTGGACATAGGCCTCCTCCAACATTTGGGGGGGTTGCCATAATCGCCACGCTCGGCAGGCGGGTAGGCGATCGCAGTATGGTGTTTAAGTTTAAATGCATAGAGAACGCTGCTGCCCATTCCCTAGTAACTTAGTAAGTCCCTTTTACGACACTCACGGGAAGACACGGGTACTATTCTTTACGTCCGGCACCACACGGAACAAAACTTACTCACTGTTGGAGATACTAATTTTCTCTGTCGGTAGAGGAATGTGAAAACGCTGCGTGTATAGAATTTCCATAAATCCCTATTATCGTGAAATAATAAAGTCCTTACTTTCCTTTTCCTATAAAAAATTGTGAATAAAAAACTGACGCTGTTGAATTTCATTTTAATTAGGTCCTGAATATTCCAACTTACTTAATAGTTTCCTTAACATTTTACAGGAAAAAAGTAGTGGATGAAAAACGAACTTTAAAGGTAATTAACTTATTAAATTAAATTATGCATCATAAGTCTTAATGCATCCGGTTATACTGGAAGCCGACCCCGACATAGTTGGGAAAAGGCTGGGCAGAATGATAATGATGCATCATAAGTCTTATGAAACTGGGTATGGTTTTTGTTGAAAATCAGCGTTGTTGACGTTAGGTTTGTCCGAAGTCACAGCATTTAGCTGAGCAAAGACCTGTTCTTGCACAGATACGACGCACGGTTATTGTAATTTATTTATTTATTTATTTATTAGGGACAAAAAACAGTTACATGCTAATAATACAAAGAAATACTTAAACTAAGATTTAACAAACACGTAACCCACACCATTGTCCACGATTTAACTAAAGGTTAAAAGTGCTAAAGAGAAGTGATGAAAAAGAAAAAGAAAAATAAAACAGTAGTCGCTACCACAATATTGCTGTGTTCTATAGGTTAGCTTAATTTAACTAAATTACTCGCTAAACAAAATATCCAGAGCCATTTTCTTAAATGATTGCTTAGATAGACAAAATATATCCAAATCAATAAAATGCGTGTTGTAAGAATCAACAAGGCGTCGAAGAGGTGCACGTTCCCCAGCGTTAGTCCTGCATGTCTGTATGGAATAGTTGAGGGACGCGCACCCCCCTACGAATAACACTTCTGGGTACCTTGTAACACAATTTGTTTGTTAGGTCAGTACAATCAAACTTGTTACTGCATATGCCGTGCAGTGTCATGACATCAAGTAACAGCCGCCTTGATCCCAAATCCAGTATGCTATATCGTTTCAACAGCTGCACGTAAGGAACCTTTGATTGGAAGCACTTATAGTTCATGGACCGTAAGAACTTTTTCTGTACCCTTTCAATTCTAGTGCCGTATTTGTCGTAGAAAGGGTTCCAGATCGGGACGGCATATTCTAACTGGGATCGTACCAAAGTCTTATAAAGCAGTAATTGTTCATATTATAGTTTGTTTGGTATAAAAGTAGTTGTTTTTCCACTCGGCAATCGGCATTTTGTTTTTGTTTTGATTCAAGTTTGTTTGTTTGTTTGTTGAATGTTTTTTTTTTTTTGCTTCTGGCTTCGCACGGTTTGTGCATTTAGCCAATGTCACGTTTTAGTTCTTGTATAGTATTGATGAAATTAATTATAAATGCATGATGATGATATCCCCGCCCACTCCCCTTGAGTTTCAGTAAAGATATGGCACTTTACTGAGACCTCACGCGGACTTCTTGAGAGAACTTGAAGCGAAGTTGCACTGTTTTGTTTAATTTGCCTACACTAATGCACGTTCACAAACACTTAATGGTTAATAATCCACCATTATTACACATTAATATTCGGCTAAACACAAATTTTGGAAAATTAAACAAACTGCTGAACATGACGCTTCACTTTCCCACCAAGAAGTCCCTTTTGTTGAATGTTGACTTTGCTGTCATCACTGGTTGTCATTTTGGGTTTGCCAGTACCACAACAACAGATTAGATACATAGACATTATAATCTATTAGTGAACGCAATATAAATTGTCTTTGGTCCCTGGCCCTGGCATCAACCAATCGCAACCAATGGAAATGATTGTCAAAATTTTTAGTGTATTGGATACGAGGGTTTTGGTTACTTTGTATGCGTGTATTTTAATTATGTTTATATTTGTTGAAATGTGCGTTTTGTTTGTGCAGAATAAACAATTTTTCTTTCTTGCTTTCTTCTTTCTAAACTTTACTCATTCGTCTGCGGGCACGAATCTTGCGACGGACGAGCGATGGCGGGGCGGCGCGACGGCGATGTATACAAAAGCATTGCACATTATAGCGACGCGCATGAAACGGGCGACGCGGACGGCGCGCGGCGCGGCGGTGCAGCGAGGCGATCGAGCGATGCACGGGCGGCGGTGAAGCGACGGCGACGCGGAAGCGACGAGAACAAACTAGTGTGGTTTCGTCGCTTGCGCGGGTACACAGTGTTGTATTGAATTATTATTTTAGTAATGGAAATTGATAATGAAGTATTTATATCTTGTATTTTATCAAAACTTGCTCTATAGGACAGTAAAAACGTACACCATGAAAACAAAAAGGTTGTAAATGACAACTTAGCTCGTAATAAAGCGTAGAAAATTCTCCCAAATTGCGTCTTCGTTGATTTATTGGATGAACACCATCTCTAGGTAATAATAATTCCCTCATTAGGAGACTAGGCCCCAATAGTTTTCTTCGACGCAAGCTCATGTTTCTCACAACACTACTCGAGCGCGACTGCCCGACAGTTCGTTACGTGCCCGCGCGAGATATCGCTCCTGATCGCTCCCCGCCCCGCTGCCGCCATCGCTCGGCCGTCGCAAGTTTCGTGCTCGCAGACTTATTAGTCAATTCGAGGTACTTAATAAGGTACCTATGCCTTAGAGTGAAAACCTCGGGAATGCAATTATGGCCATTTTTATTTTATTACATTATTGGCACCAAAACCTCGCAACGCACGCCCCTAGTTACACAACAAAAAAAGTTAAGTAAACTGTAACGCCATCTATGACGAGTTTGAAAAACTCGCAAACGAACATACGAGGTTTTCAATTTACCAGCACTTAGAATTTTTTAAATAATTATTATGTTTACCGACTTTTTTGATGATTATTTGCCATACACTTCAAGTGTTACTTATTATTTTAAGTTATAGTTAAGTAAGGCAACGAAATGAAACGGATTAAAAGAAGTATACTTATCAATTGTTATTCTTAATGTATGTATTATTGATAAACTTGTAACTGCTACCAGCAAACCATGTGTTTTTTTGAAAAATTGTATAATTGTGTTCTGTTCCCACAGACAAACCGTAAAAACGGTTTTGCGGGGCAAAGTCTTTATTTTAAGTTTTTTTTGTAAACGTATTTAATATATAAATAATAATGATAAGAAAAGCTTTCAAGTAGCATTTTACGCTTGTACGATAATAAAATGAAATTAATACCCTATGCAACAGGAAATGTATCCAAATTGCAAAATAAAAGACACATATTTGAAGAAACTGTGGTAATACAATTTAGTTGTGTAATTACAGTATGCGGTTTTTAGGGTTCCGTAGCCAAATGGCAAATAACGGAACCCTTATGGATTCGTCAGGTCTGTCTGTCCGTCCGTATGTCACAGCCTTTTTTTTCCGAAACTAAAAGAACTATACTGTTGAAACTTGGTAAGTAGATGTGCTTGGTAAGTGAATGCGTATAATAATAAGTTAATAATAAGTTAGGTTAGAACTTTAGATAAGTACACTATCGCATTAGGTTACCCCTGTAATGATAGATGTGAACTGGAAAATAAATAAATAAATAATAAATAAATGTATTCTGTGAACCGCGTTAAGATTTTCACACAAAAATAGAAAAAAAACAATAAATTTTGGGGGTTCCCGATACTTAGAACTGAAACTAAAATTTTTTTTCTCAAACGTGTGGGGTATCTATGATAGGTCTTCAAAAATTATATTGAGGTTTCTAATATAATTTTTTTTATAAACTGAATAGTTTGCGCGAGAGACACTTCTAAAGTGGTAAAATGTGTCCCCCCCCCTGTAAATTCTAAAATAAGAGAATGATAAAACTAAAAAAAAATATATGATGTAGGTACATTACCATGTAAACTTCCACCGAAAATTGGTTTGAACGAAATCTAGTATGTAGTTTTTTTTTATTACGTCATAAATCGTAAGACGCAATTTACCTTTTTATAGATAATGGTACGGAACCCTTCGTGCGCGAGTCCGACTCGCACTTTGCCGGTTTTTTCCTTCTCCTGTAAAGTTTCCTTTTTCGCATATACGAGATTTTCACTCTAAGGTTTCGCTTTTACTTCGGCTTATTTCCTATTTTCATGCAAATCTGAGTATATAAATGGGAAACATTGAAGGTATTAAACTGTTCGTAATTATGGTAAAGGTGTGAAAGTCAATTTCGAGGAAGGGGCAATGAGCCTACGGTGCCTAAGGTGAAAATCGTATTTTAATTTATGCACAATTACATATTCAGCCTATAATGTTCGCACTGCTGCGACACAGGCCTCCTCTCTGTGAGAGGGACTGGGCCGTAATCCCCCAATCGAGTGCGGGTTGGTGGATGTCACATGTCTTCGAATTTTTGGTTCTAGGACATGCCGGTTTCCTCACGATGTTTTCCTTCACCGTTTTATGCACAATTAACGCCCTTGAAATACGCTTTTGCTGCAAATATCTAGGATAAAAATCTCAATCTCAAATAATCCAAATGTTAAAATCTGATGCACTCTTATTTTGTTGTAAATTTAACGATAATGCCATGTTTGGATTATTTGTAGAAAATAATATACACAAACTCACGCCTTCTGAATGGGGGTAGGCAGAAACTATAGAACGCCACCTGCTACGCTCCTTACATACTCCTTTTGCTTCGCCTACGTTCGTACATCTAGTCATACACGCACGCCGGTTGCCAGTACTACGCACCTGACCTTTCTGAAGAACATCACCAATTTGGTCACTTATATGTTCTCCTAGGGCCTCCCAGCGTTTCCACTCACCTCTGCTTTATAAATTCCTTTTGTTAGTCGCCTTTCACTCATCCTCTCAACATAACCAAACCATCTAAGCATACTCTTTTAAATTGTTGTTAAAGTCAAAATCGAAGATTTATTTGCAAACTAAGTGTACATTTTGCATTTTTTTTTACTACATCTTCTTCTTTTCTTGTAGAAAATTGTACAGGTTATTTAAATGAAATGGGCAGAATATACATCGCATACATAATCGCTTGTATGCTAAAACAACATTTGACTATGGGTAATTATAATTGGTGTAAGAATTACTAGTAGCAATCTAAGCCCGAGAAAGATCATGTTCAGGATCGTAATCTATTAGGTATATCGTAATCTATTATATCACTAGCTTTTGCCCGCGGCTTCGCCCGCGAGGATGTGGAAAAATATACCACGGGAACGGACGACCGGGATGTTCTATGTTAGAGGGTTTGGTTGCCGCACTTAGTCCGTCATGTGGACCATTGTGCTTGGGCCATGGCGACCTTCAGTTGGTTATTCCAACCAGCCCACCTCCCTCCAGAAGCTGATTAGGACCTAGTCTACTTAGGATGTCTGTGAAGGATCTGGGTGACCAGAGGGTTTCTGTTCTTATCTGTGTGCGCCTGTGCATTGAAAGAGCACAAGCGCAACGGTTTCTTCAGCGTTCATGCAGAGGGCTGTCCGTTATCCCTATTGTGCGTTAGTGTTTGTTTAGGGAGCAGTGTCCCGTGATGGTCCCTGTCACCACGCGCAGGCCGTTCCTATCTAGGCGTAGCAACCGCCTAGTTAGCCTGCCATCTAAGGATGGCATAGCTTCTCTGGATTGCCTGCAGCCCAGTGTTGAGATTCACCAGTTCTCCGCTTGTTTGCGGGTGAACTCCTGTAGCCACCTGCACAGTTGGTTGAAGGGGATGGGTACGATAGGTTCGGGTCCACAGACTGACGCGCTAGTTGCTCTCCTAGCTAGTTCGTCAGTGGCGTGTTCTTTCATCCATTGGGACTATCGGGATTAGAAGTGCCCTATGTGTTACTTTTTTTTTTTTTCTTTTTTTTTTTCTTCAGTTTATAGTTGGCCTGCTAACTCGCACTGCTTATATAGTATCTGAGGAGCGGCGCGCGAATTGATATATGATTGCTGGGGGATACAAATTCCTAAAACCGTATAACAGTAACGGAATATATAATGGAACGAAAAATTATCTACTTGCATGCCAAATTTGAAGGCAACTTTAGAGCGAAAATATAAACCTCTTTATTCCCTATCCCGTGGGAACTTCGAAAAAAGATGTTACCTAAATAATTACTGGTACGGAAATAAGGAAAATTTAAATATTATTACTCATTTGATCCCTTAGTAAAGTATTGTTCTATGAATTACTAAAGTGTCTTTGGTGATGGCGAAAGTCGGGCTGAACAATTACGGGTTTTCCTATACAAACTTTGATCCCCTATTAGCTAGTTTGAACATTTTACCCCCTCAGGGGATGATTTTGCCGGGCCATCAGGTTGGTCCGAGGATACCGCACGGTTTCCCGTGAGGCAACGAGTCTCCTTGCCGGACTACCGCCATGGGATCTGGAGGCAAAAGTCCTCGCGCACATTTGGGAGTGGCGCGAGGAGGCGAAATGCCGGGGCGTAATTCCGCTGCCGCGAGAAATCACGGCACATTAGTGAAATAAAATAGCAAGTGTTTATTTTTTTAATTTCCAGCTGGTTCGCTTCCCGGTTTAGGTAAGATTTTCGAGAAATCTGTGAATGCAGTTTCTTTATAAAAATAAAGGAATGTTTCATTTAAGTAAAATAATCTATTTTAAGTATTTAAAGTGGTTTTCCTTCAGGGCCCATTGATTTTCTCCACCCTTATATAAATATATATTATAGATCATCTGCCCGCCTTTTCCTTACTATCTTGGGGTCGGCTTCCAGTCTAACCGGATGAAGCTTAATACCAGTATTTTACATGGAGTGACTGCCTATCTGACCTCAAGAACCCAGTTACTGGGTAACACGATACCCCTTGGTATCGTAATCTCTTATATACAAGGTGTAATTGCAATAACTGAAAACCTCTTAAGGGGTCATTGCACTCACCATTATAAACAACTTTTACCATGGGACCAAACCAGAAATCGCGAAAATAAATCAACTGTTCCATACTTATGTTCGCATAGGTCGTCAAAATGTAGGAAACGGCTGTTTTTTTTTATCAATAAAATAAAATGAATAGGTATCTAACTTTTTCACAGTCTAAAGTCGCATTTTAGTTTTTCTCTCTTTCGAACGATTATGAAACGAGTCTAAATTCAACCTGAAGATTATTTATGATTACTTACCTATTTCCTATTACAATATGATTTTAGGCCCTCCAAGGCTCTATCGGCCTACAATTTATTTGAATTTCTTGATCATCCTATTTTTTTACGAATACTTTAGTATCGCCTGACAAAGCCTAATTTAGAACTTTGGTAAACCAAATTATTTCAGATATTCAGTTTGAAACTACTAACTACAGTTTTGTAAGTCACCTTTATAATTTAACTTAATTTGTACGTTTACACTATTATATCATACTAACTTTTGCCCGAGCTTCGCCTGCGTTGGGGTCGGAAATTATGCCACGGGAACGTAAGTAGGTACTACCGGGATAAAACGTATCCTCCGTATGTCCTAATGCGGCGTGGACTACCTTTTTTTTTTTTTTTCTTTGGGAAATTATCAAATAACTCCTCCCGTACTGGGCGGAGCGGGAGGGAGTGTCAGACTTTTACTGACTAAAACCCACCGTGTTCCTTCAAATGCCTGTGTGCCAGGGCCACGATATATCCCTTTCGGACAGACTCGTAATCCTGGCAGGCGTGGACTACCTGTATGCGTCATCGAAATCCGTTCAGTCGTTAAGGAGCTGACCAGAGGCCAATGATAAAAGTAGGCTTTAAATAGTTTGTGGTAGCGGAAAAAAATATGTTATTCTTTAATATATTTCTCAGAACTTGGTTGTTACCAAAATAAGTAAAAAAAAAAAATCGATACAAATTAACGGTAAACTAACCCTTTACTTTGAGTTTCAATCCAAAATATCTGTATTAAATATCAACGTACGGTTGGTATTTAATTAATAACAAGAACGTCTTATTTGTATGCAGAACTTGGTTGTTTTTTATTTTCGATTACTAAACTCATTTTTGAGTAAATAAATAATCGCTTCATATTTTGCAATAAATTACAAACGTTGTGTCATCGCGCTTCTCTTTCTTTTGTATGCAGTCTGACAGTAACAGCGGTTTACCTGTTGTCAGCGTCTTAAGGTGTGAAAAGGTGACAGAGAGACAGACAGACAGTTACTTTTACATTTATAATATGTATAAATACTCCATCCACCACCCATCCATACGGATTACCGCCACCTGCCAGCCCACTGTCACGTTGGAGACCAACGCTACTGTTGAGCATGAGGTCCTGGGTTCGATTCCCGGGTCAGGCAAAGTGTTATTGCGTTTTTCCATCTGAAATTTCTCAGTAGCAGCCCAAAGTCTGGATTTGTGCCCGGTTGATGGCAATAGGCTCGCCCCTTATTACATGGGACTTTATAACTGGCAAAATGTGGTGTGTAATATAGGAACACCTCTGCCTAACCCTTCGGGGAATACAGCAATCAATAATAATAATAATACCATTTATTTCAGGCGACACAGGCCCATAGAAAAATCCCTTAACCTAAACATACATATTGTATAAACAAAAACTTGTGTTAATAAAAAGGCTAGGGGACTATGCTAATAGCACTTCACTTTGCACTAGATTGTACTGTCCTGTGGAACTTGTCCACGGAAGCGACGGAAAACCACGTCCTGCAGCCAAAAGTCTTCCTCCATGACGAGGGGCAGATAATAGTTCGGAACACGCACGACGAACGCTTTGAAGTTGACGTTCCGGCGCGACTCCAGTAACTGCACCCTTGGCGTGTATCTCGTCTTCTGGCACACGTACTCCAAGATGTCCTCCGGCTTAGTGGTGTAGTTCAGACGGTAGATGTACACCGGTGTGTTTGGCAATGTCATGTTATACCATACAAACAACATTAGAATATGAAGGATATTCATTAAATAAAATATATTATTATAGGTAATTGAAATAAAAACACAACCCTCAAAGAAAATAGGTAGGAACATCAATCACACGGGACTCGGGACCTCCCATTCCATGAAAAAGTACATTTATATCATACATTAAGTATTTTATTTACCTACCTGTACATATTTTATATTTCAAAGGGATCTGTCTATGTCACGCATGTAACTTTATTTATTTATTGTGTATATAGTACCTTTAATAAAATAACGTAATATTATTTGGAAAATATGTTCTTACTAGCTTTTGCTCGCGGCTTCGCTCGCGTTAATTTAGAATTTGACAATCATTTTGGGTTGTACTCTGCTTGTAATAATATTAAATTGTAGATGTATTATTATTTTAAAGTAATATTAAACACATCCCATAATATAATTATATATATAAGATATAATTCTGTAGAGCCATATTTGTTATGGCCGCGAATCAAAATACAACCTGTTACTGACCTGCAAATTGCAAAAAACGTAATAAAATTTGAATTTCGCGGGCTACCTTAGTGCATTAAAGTTATTTTTTTTTTTAACTTAAATTCATGTTGGAATGGTGCTTGCACGGGGGGTTTTAGTAAGGGGGGGGGGGTTAAATTTCTGTTTTTTGCCTAGGGCGCACCGTTTTCGAGAGATTTGAATTTGATTTTTTTTTTATTACTTTAAATTAAAAAAAACATCTACGATAATTATTGCAAGTACTAAAGAGTTCATTAAAGCTTTGCTACTTTACGTTTATCCCTGCAATTCGGGGAATAGCCAAATCTGCCATCTGTAGTACTGTCCTGTCGAACAAATCGTATATTGGGACGCATACTTTGGCATTTTCATACAAAGAGATATCTGTTGTAGGCGATACACCCTCCCATCAGTAGACAGCGTAGGCCGGTATGATTCCTAGATTATTGGGACGTTAAAACCATCGATAGATATATTTTTATATCTCCAGTAGGCCGAAACTGGTGATATATAGGTTATTGGGTTCGGCCATAAGTATATTCCTTGCTACAATATAATGTAGAGTATAGACAGGAAGCTGGAAGCTCTCCTCTTTTTCCGTTGACAGACAAGGCGCCATCTTGTTGTCGGCTAACCAAAACTTTTACCTATAATTATGCATATAGATAAGTAGATAAAGATACTGGATATAAATAGTAGATTGAGCAGAATTTTTACATTGTCGTATAAATTATTGTTTATTATTAGTGTTTTTTTAACAATTATGTTAATAATGCATAACATAATTATTAGAAAAACATTAAGTAGCAGTAAACAATAGTTTTATTTATTCACTTCTGTAAAAATTCCGGATTTTTACCTGCACATAGGAGTATGAATGAAAAGAAAGATAAAAAACAGTTTATTCTTTAAAAAAACATACTTCCTTCCTTTTCTTTTGTAGTAGTGCCCATGAGCTTTTCCTTCATGGGGACATTTTTATCCTAAAAGGTTATTTTGCCAGTAACGACATTATTGGTCTCTGCACCAAATTATTAACAAAAAACTTGGTTGATTTATTTACTTATTAGAAAATTTTATAAATCATACACGGATACAAAACTTAAATTTACGGTAATTATTAATTCAATATAACAACCCCCACCACAGCACGCATAACTTATTAATTAAACGTCACAATGACGAAGAACATTCTCCACAAGGAACCTAAGCCTACCGTTTTCTCAAACGGTAGGTAGGCATTTACAAATATTTACGGTTTGCACCTCAAAAGCTGAGCTGAAAAATAACACTACGTTTATTCACCAAAATTTGTCTCAAGAGCTAAGTTATGAAAACATAAAAGAATTATAAGTAATCAAACGATTACAAATGATTTAAACAAGCGTCAGACTAATTTCCCTTACGTCATTCCGGTTTCCAGTCACTGCATTATAATCGTATGGAGAGTGAAGTGTTTTTCGCAGCTTCCGGCACGAGCGCCCACGCCGGAAATTGACGTCAGCGCCCTCCCCCGGAACAACATCCGGTACATAATCGCGAACGGCACTGGTCGCATTCATTTTTATAATGACTTTGTGAAATGGACGCGTTCGTGATCGGCGAAAATGAAATAGATTGATGATTTTGGTGTTTATGTTTTGGGGATGTGTGCTGTTACAGACGTTAGGGTGTGGTCTTGATCTGTGGATAATTATGGTAGAATGCATAATCAGCCTATAACGTTCCTACTGCTGGGACACAGGCTTCCTTTCTGTGAGAGGGAGCGGGCCGTAATCCACCACGTGGACCCAGTGCGGGTTGCTAGATGTCACATGTCTTCGAATTTTTGGTTCTAGAACATACCGGTTTCCTCACGATGCAGCGATGTTTTCCTTCTCCGTTTTGTGAGCAGTGGTGATTAAATAATTTACACAAAGTAAAGCGCCTGTCTGGGTTTGAACCTACGATCTACAACTTGTAATTCTCGGCCTTACCATTGGGTCACCACTGCTCTACGGTAGAATATTTGTTTTTTTTTACGATTTGGTACAATATTTTAACAAAATAAAAGTTTTAAGACCTTTCAAAATAATTATTTCAGCAAAGTGGAGAAAGTAGAAGTTACTAATTCAGTAGCCAACCAGCATAGCTATTCACAACCATTCGACACGCTTCCGTGCCGAATCGAACATCAATCAATGGTATCGAAGGGAGTCTTCTCAACCTGTTGACAAATCAAAAACCCGAAAATGTTGTCTGTTTAAATCAAATAGTCGATCGCTATCCTTCCGACAGCTGCTTTCTCTCGGGGGCAAGGCAAATCAGGTAATCGCAATGTGTCATTTTCGACATGATAGCCTGTCGATTGGTTATGAATAGCTATGCAAATCTTCCTTATTTATTTATTTAAATGAATAGAAGAAACGACTAAAAGTTAATGATGATATATTATGCTAGATTTCTAATAAAAACATAAAAATACTTTTAAAAATCCACGCCACCGCCCCGCAAAACTTCCAAGAAAATAGTGGAAGCAAAACACTTCAATCAAGTTCCATTAGATTAACTACTAATTACATCAACTGATGACGTTCGATAGCAATCGTTGTCGCGTTGGTATCGCGATAGAACTTAATGACTAATTTCACAAGCCTATTTGCATGATCACGTAATACGCCTGGAAAATCTGATTTTAGCGTTAATATTGTGGTGGACATTATAGCTGCAGCGTAGGTATTATGTTAGTAGTTTACTATGTCGTTATTACCGCGTGGCTCGTGGGAAACTAGGTTACCTAACGTAACTCGTGCGGTAAAAAGTCAACGCAATGCAACGCAATTGACATGGGATAACAATTGAATCATCACAACTAGCATCGATTGCCAGACGATTGCTAATAGTGTTTTTCGCAGCTGCGTAAAACGCAACGCATAATACGAAAGTATTATGCATTGTTCAGAAGAGGTGGTGGCTTTTGCGGATTACCGTAGTATCAGTTGACAGTAATTGTACTATCTGACATAATGTCAGCTGTCAGTAATTTCGGTTACTCTGACAGTAGTCCGCTACCGCTAAATGCTTCTGTCTGAACAACGTATTAAGTGCCAAAATTATTGCCAAAACAAAAAAAAATACTTGTTTTTCTCAGTATCGAAAAACACTGCTGTTACTTTTATACACATTAAACTGTTTATGTCGGGTTTTTTTTAAAGTTATCCGTGCAGTAATCCGGTCGCCATTGCCATCGATTAAATTATCGTTGATTACATTTTGTTGATCCTGGATGCAATGAAGTTAAAAGCTTAATCCTTTTGGCCTATTTACAGTGCGTGGTACCTTATGGACTAGAAAACATTCCTGGAGTTTGCAAGAAAATATGAACAGAAGAAATAATGTCGGACAAAATAATTATTTTTCGGGACGTAGGTAGAGAGTTATCCTGATTTTTTTTAGATAATATTTTGTTATTTCTAGTAGGGATAAAGGGAAACCGGGAATGTTTAGGTATCTTAAGCAGACTCAACGCAAATTTGAGTCAAAGCTGCCTATTTTATCCCATAAGCAGCCGTAATAATATTTATGCTATCCTAAGATGATACTAGCCCGGGAATACCACTTATAAACAACGGGCCAATTTCGTTAGCGTCTTGGACTTAGCAGTTGCTTTAAAAGATTAAATGAATAAAGAAATACCAGGATAGACATTTAAACTAGTGATCTTTGCGTTTTGTTCTCAGGAAAAAAGGAGAACAGACTCATTACAAAGAGAATCCCTACTTTAACATCTCCGTCACAAAAAAGCCCTTTCAAGTAATCAAATATTACAGTTCCTTCAAAATAAAACTGGCGTACTCTCTACTAATTCATAAGTAAACAAAACAGGAACTACTCCGCTTCCTCAAAGGATATTCCCAGTTCAACAAACACAGCAAAAAACCACGTAGAAATTTGAACGCCGTAAAATTGGCGACAGCTCCATACGGCTTCAAAAAACAATTTTCCCAGTTCCGACTCCTTTTTGTTCAGTGGAGCTCCATCCAATCAAAATCTAACTGTGTATCGGTACGGACGGGCTTCGGAGTAAAAATGAGCAAGATGGATGGCGTGTCACCGTAGATACTCAGGAACTCGGGAAGGGCGACGCCGCGACGTTTCCCGGGAATTATTGCTGATATTAAGGAAATATCAACGCTGGCAACATTTGCTTACCTGTTGGTGTACTTATGTTTTAATGAAGCTGTTTGAAGAAGGAATTTGAATTTATTATTCGAATAGGAATGAGTAAAAGTATTGGTAACGTTATAAGTATTTGTGTATGAAGTCGATTGGTCTAAGAACAGTTTTCTGAAAAACGAATAAGAACGCTTCTTTTGTGTGCAAAGTATAACGACATTAGGTTTCCAAGAAGGACTTGAGGCTTTAAAGTTGTAACCTTAACACATAATACAGGGATTATTCAACCTCCGCTGAGATCACTGCAACGCATCTTGGATGATAATACTATAATCCCGACACTATGCTGGAGGAAAACTGCTCAGTCTACATTACAAAATAAAGTTTAGTTCCTTCTTAAGAAATACATGGAAAAATAGAAATGTCTATTTTCGTAATCGGCTGAAAAGAACAACAATGTGACTCGTTTAGTGGATACTTATTTTTAATGGCCAATATTTAGTTATCACCCGACCATAATCAAAAAATCAAAATCAAAATATTTTGATTTCACATAAACCTTCATGGGCAGTTATGAAACGTCAGAAGATAGGTGGCATGGCATGGTTCCAATTGGTCGTTTCCTATGGAGAAGAGCCGGCAAGAAACTCCACGGTTAGGTACTCTTTTTAAAATAATTGGCTTATACAACGTTTTCAAATTACAGTGTTAATAGGTATGGGAGGACCAGTGTAGGCCTGTCAACAACAGCAAAAGGAGGGTGAAGATCGTTGCAGGTGGCAGTTTGCAGTAGGTCCCATTTGTTCTATGGAACATGACGTAATAGAACAAATTGATTCTGCCTACCCCCATGGGAAGAAAGCGAGCGTTTATGTATGTGTGTACTACCAGCATCTTAGTCTCTGGATATCTGTGGCTTTCTGTATCAAGAGCTTTAACAGCCTATTTATATAATATCATAATCACCCTATAACTGTAGTATATTGTGATGTAGGAAAATATTAAGTTACTGGCAACTCCATTTAAATAACAGGAGATTAAAAAATGTAGGTCTAGCAACCCGACACACACTCCAATTTTCTTTCATCCGCTTCAATGATTAAAACATATTTTCGTTATTCAAGTATTTCATTGGGACAATATTGATATACAAGGCGTATACACATCAATAACGTTCTCACTGTCGGGCCCCAGGCCTCCTCTCTGTGAGAGAGAGTGGGCCGTAATCCACCACGCGGGCCCAGTGCGGGTTGGTAGATGTCACAAGTCATCGAATTTTTGGTTCAAGGACATGCCGGTTTCCTCACGATGTTTTCATCGTTTTGAGAGTAATGGTGATGACATAATTTACACATAGTAAGTATAGCGCCTGTCAAACCCACGCCCTACATCTCGTAAGTCGCGTTCAATACCACTGGGCCACCACTGCTCCTATCCTACTTATATAATATACTAGCTGCTGCCCGCGGCTTCGCCCGCATGGCTTTTCTAAACATATAAACCTTCCTCTGGAATCACTCTATCTATTAAAAAAAACCGCATCAAAATCCGTTGCGCAGTTTTAAAGATCTAAGCATACATAGGGACAGACAGGAAGCGGGAAGCGTTGCTTTGTTTTATACTATGTAGTGATAGTGATTATACAAAATAACATACATAAAGTCACGCCTTCTTCCCATAGGGGTAGGCAGAAACAATAGAACGCCACTTGCTACGCTCCTTACATACTCCTTTTGCTTCGCCTACGTTCATACATCTAGTCATACACGCACGCCGCGCGCCGGTTGCCAGTACTACGCACCTGACCTTTCTGAAGAACATGGTTTGAAGGCAGGTTTATCTTCAGACCCAGGTTGAAACCATGGAGCCATTATTGAATTTCGAACTTTATTCCGACTATCTGGTAAAGTTCCTAAACACAAAACTGACAACTAAGTACCGAACTAAGTTTTCAGTTTTGTATAAAGAACGGTATTTCCATCACTGTTACGTTCTTATTACAAAAACTGGCTCCATGGTTTAAGCCATGTCAAAATATAAATCTTGTTTTGTAATAAGGTGGCATAATATGTCCTTCTAGGGCGGCCCCTCCCGGCGTTTCCACACACCTCTGTTTTATAAATACCTTTTGTTAGTCGCCTTTCACTCATCCTCTCCACATGACCAAACCATCTAAGCATACTCTTTTCAATCTTTGTCACTACATCTTCTTTCTTCTTCTTCTTCTTTTTCTTCTTTAAAACAAAATAAACACATGTTTAGAGTCATCACCATCATACTAATTGTTCACTGCTGAATGACAAAATGTACAAGGTGCACCGGCTGCGTTTATTGGTATGTTAAGAATAATACATTTTCATGAACTTTAGGGGGTTGCAGCTATATAATTCCTAAATAAATGATCACTCAAATACGTACATGCATCACACACCACATACATTAACGAAACACTCACCACACTAACATACTGAATTTTATTTATTATTTTTTTATTTACTATTTATAAAGTCTTTTCCAAAATTGCTATTGTTTTAGATTTAAAGAATTTAGTTTTTTTTTTTTGTATTTTTATTTTTTTTTTGTTTTTATTAACTTAGTTTGCTGTAATGATTATTATATACATTTTAACACGTGCTATCATAAGTCCACCATTTATGACGGGGATCGGAACTGTTTCTCCTAAACACAGGTTATTTTGTAACCCATCTAGGAGGCCAGTACGGCACCCACTATTTACCCAGATAAAGAAACTTTATGATTGTGCTTTATATATTACCTTGTCATGTAATCTAGTCCTAATTGAACAATAAATCTAAAAAAATCAAGGTTAAACACACTTGCCGAGACCGCTCCGTAAATGGCTGATCATCTATAACATACCGAGATTCTTCCGTGCCTCGGAAACCGTTGGTCCCGGCTGTT
This sequence comes from Tiliacea aurago, assembly GCA_948098905.1. Taxonomy (NCBI): domain Eukaryota; kingdom Metazoa; phylum Arthropoda; class Insecta; order Lepidoptera; family Noctuidae; genus Tiliacea; species Tiliacea aurago. The sequence continues at coordinate 17,441,310 of OX402586.1, read as the reverse complement.
ATTAGTAGATCTTTGATAGTAATTACGGTTAAACAGAAACCCGAAAGTCTGACAACCAGTCTTACCAAGGGGTATCGTATTACTCAGTAACTGGGTTCGGAGGTCAGATAGGCAGTTGCTCCATTTAAAATACTGGTATTCAGCTACACCCGGATATACTGGAAGCCGCCCCCAAAATAGTTGGGAAAAGGCTGGGCCAACGGGCTAGGTAGATTCATTTTCACATTTTACTGACAAATGCCTCTATTCTTTTTTAAAGTTATCCGAGAAATAAAAACCGGCCAAGTGCGGGTTCCGTACCATTATCTATAAAAATGGCAAAAAAATCACGTTTGTTGTATGGGAGCCCCCCTTACATATTTGTTTTATTTTAATTTAATTATTTATTTTTAAAGTGAATATATCTATATATATAAAAGAGAAGTCCACTCACTGACCACTCATCACGAAATCTCGGAAACTACTGGGCCGTGAGGTCTAAAATTTGGCACAAGCACTCTCTATGGGGTGCAGGCGCGCACTAAGAAAGGATTTTTATAAATTCGCACCTTAAGCGGTTGAAAAGGGGTGTCAAAGTTTGTATGAAACTCCTATGTTTTTAAAGTTAGAGACATGAATGTTGGCCTGATTGTTCCTTTCGACTTCTAGGTGCTCACTAAGAAAGGATTTTACGAAATTCGGCGCTTAAGGGTGAAAATAAGGGTTTTTAATGTTTGTATGAAAAATGTACCAAATGCAGTTAAGATCCAAATTGAATCTTACGGCAACGAGTTATTGCATACTTTACATTGAAATTAGAATTCGGAGGCCGATAAAGATCTAAATTGAATTTTACGACAACGCGTTAATGCATATTTTACATTGAAATAAGAATTTTTGGAAGTTTTTTGAGGTTTATATTTAGTTTTTTTTCTAGGTGGCCAGTATGTTTCAGTGCAGGCGTGATAACGTTCTAAAGTTTTTATGCCAGTTCTAGGTGGCCAGTATTTTGCAGTATGCAGGCATCTGCTAAAAGATAATGAAATGAGGTTCTAATTGGTATTCAGGTAATTTGAACGTTGCTTTTATAGCATTAAATTCGAGAATGCCAAGGGGAAAACTTCACAATGTTTAACCTTAATCGCGGCTTGCAAGCCGATCGTATCAAAAAACGAAGTCATGTACCTATCAATCACAGAATACAAACCTAAGCGATACACGTTCAAGCTATAGTTACCGAAATTTCTGTTCTGCGATATTTTGTTATTAATTACTACTACTTTGCTTTGAAATATTTTTCGTTTTGGTTTGTTTCGCTTCCTAATTTTAAATTGGAGGATAATAATTGTGTTTTTACCAATTGCCGGGTTGGAATTTTGTTATTTCTATTTCTTTGCGAATTACTTATTGTGTAGGTATTTCACACTGTGGTATTACTATAATAGTTTTTAGTATTAGTGGTTCTTACTAGAAAAAGTGTCCTTGAATACCTACGTTCGTATTTTAATTTTATTGCTTAGTATCTTTGGTTTAGGCTGGTGTTGTAAGGGTTGGAAAAAGGCGGGAGACTCTATTTTCTATTACCATTTTAAATGGATGTCAGCACCAACTGACGGGGTCCGAAAGGGCCAATGCCTGCCAGGGTTATGAGCCTGTCCGAAAGGAATATCGTGGCCCTGGCACACACAGGCATTTGAAGGAACACGGGTGGGTTTTAGTCAGTAAAAGTCTGACACGCATCAAAATGACCTTCATTGGTAAAACACCTGGAACTCAAATGGGATTAGTTCTCCCGCTGCCGTGAGTTCACAGGTGGTTCCGTAGGTGCCATTACAAGACATTTTAGCGACGTATTCACGCTTTGAACCATAAACAGCTCCTCCTGACCGATCCTGGGTGAAAGGTTGGAATATTTCCCAGTTTTTAGACACGTGGCGCACAATGCTGTCTCGAATTTGAGAAGACAATGACATGCCCACGTTACTGTTCACCAAATAGGAGAGAGATGAAAATAAGCATGCGCCATCGCCAGGGATATTTACTATTTGGCAAAGAATTTGCATGCCACAATTGTGGCGATAAGTCCCCTCTATGAGGAGTGGCTAGAGAGGCGCCACGGCTTCCTCACCTTCCGCCTGACGCACGCCCTCACCGGACACGGTTGTTTCGGGAGGTTCCTATTCAGAATAAAGCGGGAGGAAACGCCCGGGTGTCACCACTGTGTGGATCGCCCGGAGGTCACGGTGGAGCATACGGTTGAGGTCTGCCCTGCTTGGGCGGAGCACCGCCATGTCCTCACGGAGGCGATCGGCGGCGGCGATCTCTCGCACCTGGCCCTGGTTCAGGCCATGGTTCGGAGCGAGAGTGCACGGGAGGCCGTCATAGTTGCTGTCATACCTCCTTCTGCAAACCAGTAATGCATGCGAAGGAGGAGGCGGAACGCGTGAGGGTGAGGCAGGGTTCGCGCCCTCACGCCCTTAGTCACCGCAGGAGATGCCCCGGGCGTCGGGAATCGCAGGCCGATTCCCGGCCACCGTGGGCGCGGGCTTGCGGACGGTGAGCGATGGGTAGCTCGCCGTCCGATAAGGACCAGGCCCGGGTCGACGGCGCGTTGTGTTCCACGCGCGCCTCAAAGAGATGTCAGCATCAATTGACGGGGTCTGAAAGGGCTAATGCCTGCCAGGGATATCGTGGCCCTGGCACACAGGCATTAGAAGGAACACGGGTGGGTTTTAGTCAGTAACAGTCTGACACGCCCTCCCCGCTCTGGCCAGAGCGTGAGAAGTTATTTCATAATTTAGCACCCAAAAAAAAAATGGCAGCGGCAGAACTATTCTCATTTGAGTTCCAGGTGTTTCAGGATGGTATTTTTATTGCTGGTTTTGGGGAAGCACGGCAGGGAGTCAAAATAATCCGATTCTCAGGAAACTTTAATGAAGGTCATTTTAATGTTTTAATTAAAAAACCGGCCAAGTGCGAATCGGACTCGCCCACGAAGGGTTCCGTACCATTATCTATAAAAATAGCAAAAAAATCACGTTTGTTGTATGGGAGCCCCCTTAAATATTTGGTTTATTTTAATTTAATTATTTATTTTTAAAGTGAATATATAACTTAATATTCTGTGAATATTTCAAGCGTCTACCTGTTGCCGTTATCAATATCTAGCAAAAACGACCAAAAAAATCACGTTTGTTGTATGGGAGCCCCCTTAAATATTTACTTTATTCTGTTTTTTAGTATTAGTTGTTATACCGGCAACAGAAATACATCATCTGTGAATTTCAACTGTCTAACTATCACGGTTCATGAGATACAGCCTGGTGACAGACAGACAGACAGACGGCGGAGCCTTAGTAATAGGGTTCCCGTTTTACGCTTTGGGTACGGAACCCTAAAAATGACATCCGACGATGTCATTCCTACCATTGAAATCATGTGCTATGTTAATTTATCAATCAAATTGCTTATTAAAATTAATGGGAACTGCACTTTATACATAAAAATTACTATTTCTAATTGTCTAATAGTTTTGATGGCTTCTATTAAGCCATCAAAACTATGATTTATATTCATTGTTAGTTAACTAGAGCAAGTAATTGAAACCGAGGTCTAATTATGAAGTTGAAACCTGTTGTAGACACTAAAAACCCAGACAAATGAATAACTGGAATTTCGATTTAAATAATTAACATTTTTTGGGTTCCGTAGTTAACAAGGAACCCTTATAGTTTCACCATGTCCGTCTGTCTGTCTGCCTGTCCCCGGCGGTTAGCTCAGAGACTCTTAGTACTAGAAAGCTGTAATTTGGCATGGGTATACATAGTAATCACGGCCGACAAAGTGATAAAATAAAATCTTAAAAAAACATTTTTTCAGGCTACACGTAAAGTGGGAATAATATTATTTTTTTCTCATCTCTCCCATGGTGTAGGGTATCGTTGGATAGGCCGTTCAAAAATATTATGGGACTGTAAAGACGATTCGATTCAGGGATCCGTTTGGGTAATATTAAACTTTAAAGTGCTAATTTTTGTAGAGTCAAGCCTCCTCCCCCTACCAGCTAAAATGGTTGTTTTTGGTAATGTGAAAAAATTCATGGCAGTAGCACCTATAATGGAATTAAAGGGAAAACTATCACAGCTATGTAGGATTTACAAGTTAACGAGTAATAGTCTGCCAACTTACAGTTGCAGTTGGAGAATTGACCGTGACGTATTTATGGGAAAACATGTTTTTCAACTACAATGTTTGTTTTTTGGATAAATTAATCCCAACTACGGAACCCCACATTGTGCGTGGCCCGACACGCATTTGGCCGGTTTTTATATGTTGAATCAAAACGCTAGATCTCAGTGCTTAGTAACTTTCGGCATATCCTATCATTATCAGCGTCACACGCCACAGACGGCAATATCTCCGATTTTGTTCAAATTTCGCGAGGATATTGTACCCAAATTGTTCTATTTAGTACCTCCATTGAAAATAATTGTACCTCTTGGGTTTTGCTAGAAAATGAAAAACAAGAAGGACCGTCTGTGGCGTATACGCCACGGACGGCCCATTTTCTTCGGTAGAAGTTAGAGATGCACAATATACATCAAATAATTGTACCTAAATAAAACACTACGAATCCTAAATATTAACACGATAGCGCGCACCAAACGGCCACAATATTAAATTGAAAATGGTGAAAATTTAACCTAAAAACGCAGCTCCCAGAAAAAAGGCCTTTTTGTGTGATTATTTCATCCTAAAGAATTGTACCCATTTCACACCTCACAAAAACGTAATTATGTTACAGAAACATGCAATACTTTAAGAAAAAACAGCAAATCAAAATCAAACTCACCATCACCAACACAGACCTGGCCATCTTTGTAATACCTACATGTGACAATCAAATTTGATGTACTGAACTATCTTGTTTGTTGTGGTGGTATTATTTTAAAAGCAAAAAGTTTACACACCTGTTATCAGGATAAGGGCAAACTTATTAGTAACAAGCAATATATTGTTTTGTTAACTAAATTATTTATCACAACAAATTATTTTATCGTTCCGTCACCTTCCATCTCCATCACTCCTATGGCTACTATGGACTATGGTTATTCTGGCCCACAGAGCACGGAATTGCTGCGCGCCGGTACGACAGGAGACGCCATCGGCAGTACTAATAATATTCATACCGCGCTGCAACATCAGACCAGCTCCATAGTACCTATCTTTATTACATTGTCACCGAAGATAAATAGGTTAGGTGTGCCAGATTTCAGCTCAAACGGATAACAAGTGCTTGAAAACTGTCTTATAAAATATCAGGAAGGCCGAAACAAGTAGAACCTTCTAATAATAATTTAAAAAACTAAGCTGAACTTGCTTGTCCGTTCCCTGCTGCACCAGACCTGCAGCTGTGCATACGGTGGACTTGTATGCACAGCTGTAGGTCTGGTGGCCCCAGGAACGGGCAATCAAGCTTAAACAATTACCCCTAAAATGCTGTTGGTCCTCCCCCGAATCCTTCGCATCAGAGATGCTGTTCTTTTTCGCTTATTAGCTTGAAAGCTATCTGTATGTGCTTCAGCAAACATGCCCGATGCGCTACAGAACCGCGGGAGCCCCAACAGAACCATAAAAGCGTTATCGTACTGTATTCGAAGAACGTTGTAGGCCCTCTGCGTATGTCTAACTCACAGGCTGCATGTGTAGAAGGACTGACAAAATGCCTTGAACAGCGTGAGTTTCACTTCTCTAGTAGTACATCGTGCAAACCTACGGGCCAGCATATTACATCGGACCGACAACGCTCTTCGCTCCTTTTCCATGTCACTTTCATCATTCATTATGTGGCCGAGGTACCTAAAATGCGACACTCTGTTTAGTGGCACACCATACAGAAACACCGGAGGAACTGTCTTAGGCTTTCTAGTACCTACCCTAAACACCACAAGCTCACTCTTCCGTACATTGTGCAATAAACCATGAGACGTGGCGTACCACTCACATATCTCAAGCATCCTTCTGAATCCATCAATCGAGGGACTCAGCAGCACCATATCATCTGCATAACTTATACTATTAATAACTTCACCATCAATAGAGTATCCGATACCAGTGCTGCTGAGCTCCTCGATCAACTTACTACATACTGACAACAGTTACTCCCAAATGCATTTTCCGCGATTCATATCAGGTTCTGTCCGGTTCAAGTCCTTTCCAGATGCTATTTGACATTTAACAGGTTTTATCTTGATCAAAATATGATTCACGACTATAACAGATATGTATTTACAGAAATGCTATCATTCGAATCATTCAAATATTTCTCTAAGTTAGATTTGTTCCCCAATGTCATGATTTCATGAAAAAGTGATTCAATGGGACAAATCTAATTAAAAAATTAACTTGGATCGCGGAAAGTTCAGATGATGATGTATTGGTGCGGAATAGAAACCGGACTGACCCGGCTACCAAACGGAAAGTGTCAGACCCGAATCAGATAGTGCCGGATATAGGGGCGTATAAACCATAGCGCTTTGAAATTAATAAGAAGTCAATAATAGCACGTGATTGCCACAATTTATGTAGCGGCCATAAAACTTTTAAGAGCAGTCAATGCAAAATCTGATTGCTTTGGGTCCCTTACTCACGTGATGACAGCAGATAATTAAAATTATAACTTGAGATCAATTTAGTGTTGTTTCACACTGCCTTTTGTATCAGTACTGCCTTAAAAGGAAGAAATTATAAAAGTAGCCGTGCTGTGGAAAAAGGCCAATACTTTTAAAGAATATTTTATAGTACAGTTTCCCTTCGATCAAGCAAGTTCAGCTTAGTTTTTTAAATTATTATTAGAAGGTTCTACTTGCTTCGGCCTTCCTGATATTTTATAAGACAGTTTTCAAGCACTTGCTATCCGTTTGAGCCGAAATCTAGCACACCTAACCTATTTTTCTTCGGTGACAATGTAATACATAGATACATCTATATGGTAGGTACTATGGAGCTGATCTGATGTTGCAGCGCGGTATGAAAATTATTAGTACTGCCGATGCCGTCTCCTGTCGTACCAGCGCGCAGCAATTCCGTGCTCTGTGGGCCAGAATAACCATAGTCCATAGTAGCCATAGGAGTGATGGAGATGGAAGGTGACGGAACGATAAAATAATTTGTTGTGATAAATAATTTAGTTAACAAAACAATATATTGCTTGTTACTAAAAAGTTTGCCCTTATCCTGATAACAGGTGTGTAAACTTTTTGCTTTTAAAATAATACCACCACAACAAACAAGATAGTTCAGTACATCGAATTTGATTGTCACATCTAGGTATTACAAAAATGGCTAGGTCTTTGTTGGTGATGGTGAGTTTGATTTTGATTTGCTGTTTTCTCTTAAAGTATTGCATGTTTCTGTAACATAATTACGTTTTTGTGAGGTGTGAAATGGGTAGAATTCTTTAGAATAAAATAATCACACAAAAAGGCCTTTTTTATGGGTGCTGCGTTTTTAGGTTAAATTTTCACCATTTTCAATTTAATATTGTGGCCGTTTAGTGCGCGCTATCGTGTTAATATTTAGGATTCGTTGTGTTTTATTTAGGTACAATTATTTGATGTATATTGTGCATCTCTAACTTCTACCGAAGAAAATGGGCCGTCCGTGGCGTATACGCCACAGACGATCCTTCTTGTTTTTCATTTTCTAGCAAAACCCAAGAGGTACAATTATTTTCAATGGAGGTACTAAATAGAACAATTTGGGTACAATATCTTCGCAAAATTTCAACAAAATCGAAGATTATTGCCGTCTGTGGCGTGTGACGCCATTATCATCATCATTTAAGCCGAAAGACGTCCAATGCTGGAAATAGTGGGGGGGTTGTCATAATCGCCACGCTTGGCAGGCGGGTTGGCGATCGCAGTGTGGTGTTAAAATGCATAGATATATAGACACTGCTGCCCTTTCTCTAGTAAGTTCCTTAGTCGCCTTTTACGACACCCATGGGACGAAATATGGTGATACTATTATTTACGTCCGGCACCACAGAGACACAGGATATTTAATATACATATCTGGCGCAGCCGTAAGGCCTCTGCCTCGAATTTTGCGGACAGCGGGGCAGCGGCGGCGGCGGCGCGGCTTGACTGGAGTGCACCGCTCGTTGCCCGCCCCCGCGCCGCTGTTTTCGAGAACCGGTCCATTTGATTTTACGCATAAGATCCTGCCGCTCCCGCGCCGCCGCCGCCGCCGCCCCGCTGCCCGCAAAATTCGAGATAGAGGCCTAAGGCACACTTTCCTGTAACTTTTTTTAATTTTGTACATTTTTTTTTTTTTACTTTTAGTAGGTGTAATATGTTATGTGTTGGTAAAAGTTCTCGGTACCTTCAAATCAGTCAGTTGAGTTTCAACACCCGGCCGGGAACCGTCGGGAAATGTAAATAAAACTAGTTTAACTTCACTGTATAATGTACGGTAAGTGGGGAAAGTACGCAAATAATTGACTTCGTCGGAAAGCCGCAGTCGGACCCTTGGATAAGAATGTTGCAACCATTTTCTAGCAGTGAAAACTGTGTTATCTAACGAACAACGTTTAAGAAGGAAAGAACTACATTTTTTAGATATTTCTTCGATCGTTTATAAAGTTGTACACAAAGTATTGTGACCGTCTCTTTTTTAATAATTTACAGATAACTGTAACGGGCACTCCATTGCAGTTATTTGTAACTTATTTTTCTATTTTCACGCATCTTTATGATAGAAAAGAGATGGTTTGATAAAAACAACAACAAAAAAAGAGACAGCTAGTGTTGTCAATTGCGCGTGAATGTAAACAAACATTATTCTGGCCACCAATCACCGAATATTGGCATCACAGACTAACAAATACATCCCAATTAGGACAATTTCGAGTCTTCACGATTGCGCGCTCACAACATATCTGTTTAATATAATATTATTATCATTGCAGCATATTGATCTCTTAAAAAAGATAGATTACTTTTGTCTTCACTATTTTTAAAAAGAATGAAAATATAAGATAAACTCTAGCTTCCTCTACAACATAAGTTACGAACCTACTTACCTGCAGTATTGTCTCTCCTTTCCCCTTAATCCATCCAAAGGTTGTCTTTAAAAGATCGCTTTAAGCGATAAGACCACTCGTTGTGTCACCCTATGTAAAATGTCTTCATTTATATCTGTAATTTTTATGGTGTGTTTAAAGAGTATTCTATTCTACATTTGATAAACGAAAAAACTGAGGGTTGCCGCGCAGTCGCCTTGCCCCTGCGTTACTTCGCTGACGCAGATACTTCCCAGGTACCATGACTTACCCATAATCCAATAAAGACCCTTACTTCCTCAGATAAGCACAAACAAACCGACCTAAAGCCCCGTATATCAAGCACAAGAAGCCCTCGGATCCTCGGATGCAATGTTTCGAAAGCGAATTTCTCGTGTGTTCCGCCGATCACGTTTTATGTAGTGAAGCGAAACGAATCGATGCGAATGAGGGATGTTAGCGAAATACAGAGATAAGTCACGTTCGCTAAGGCCCCTACTAGTTGATGGATTAACCGTTTACTGCTTTAACTCGATCGTATTAATCATAATTTGGAGGAAAGTTTGAAGCGCGGATAATAATCGCTCGCTTAATTTTTCGGTGGGAAGATTTATTATTCGTTGTTGTGTCAACAAGCAACAGCTCCAGAATGTAAGAATGGAAATGTTTCTATATTTACATAAAGCGGTTAGTCCCCCATGCTCTAGTCCCGCTACGCTCGACTCCTAAAATACCTGCGAAAAAGTTTCGCTATGCACGAAATCACATTCGCGGGCAGAGATAAAAAAAACTGTTACAGTGCAAAATTTTATTTAACCATTTAAAAAGTAAATTAAGAAAACCTAGTATGTGTAAATATCAATATAAAAGTCTACAGACTTCGTTAAATCTTGTGGGTCCAGTATTGACTATTCATAAACATTTCTTAACTTAGAACTGCTCTGAAATTCGTTTGTCCTTATCTGTCATTTTGACTTTTTTGATTGTCGGAACGAAATGAAACAAATTTTAACTTACAGACGCTTACGCTTATACGAATAGCTCTATAATTTTTTTAACTTAAATTCAAACACGTTTCTTTGCAACTGTACCTTCCATTCTTTACGTATAATCGAAGAATTGCGTGCATAGCGAAACAATTTAGTAGGTATTTTTCGAGTCGAGCATAGCGGAACTAGAGCATAGGGGGACTAACTGGCTTATAGCTGTTACAATTAAGATCAACTGTAATTGCTAGAATTCCAAATAGTTGTCGTATATTGATAACCAATCAAAAAACCGGCCAAGTGCGAGTCACACTCGCGCACGCAGGGTTCCGTACCAGTATCTATAAAAACGGCAAAAAAAATCACGTTTGTTGTATGGCATTCCCTTAAATATTTGTTTTATTTTAATTTAATTATTTATTTTTAAAGTGAATATATAACTAAAGATTCTGTGAATATTTCAAGCGTCTACCTGTTGCCGTTATCAATAACGAGCAAAAACGAGCAAAAAATCACGTTTGTTGTTTGTTTGGGCTCCCATAGGAGCCCCCTTAAATATTTATTTTATTCTGTTTTTTAGTATTTGTTTTTATAGCGGCAACAGAAATACATCATCTGTGAAAATTTCAACTGTCTAACTATCACGGTTCCTGAGATACAGCCTGGTGACAGACGGACAGACAGACAGACAGACGGGGCGGAGCCTTAGTAATAACGGGGTTCCCGTTTTACCCTTTGGGAACCCTAAAAACGTATTATTAACGTTTTATTCTATTTAGAAACCATTCATTTACATCTAGCGTAACTTTTACAGCAACACAAGCCTCTATTTCTTCTTGCTCTTTAATCTTTTTATACCATACAAATATTCACATAATCCAGCCAACACAAGTCTATCAAAAATCGCATCAAACTCATGGTACGGCCATTAATCTCAAGCGACAGCTGCTTGCTTCCATCGCTAATGTAGTGAACGGGAACAGATCTGTGATGCTGAGCTACTTCGCAATGGGCTCTCGAGTGATTCAAATGATACACTTATCAATTTGAAGGTTCAATGACAAGTAAGCTTGGAATAAGATTATTTTGCAAGCAAGTGCAAGGGAACTTTGAACTCTTGGATGATCTGGAAGACGTTTAAAATAATCTTGGAATGAATAGTACGAGTGAATGGTGTGGATGTACACGTGCAGCTATAAAAGTGGGAACGGTAGAAACCAGTACTTAATTATCTATGTTGATGTTGTTAGTAGATAAGGTACTTAAATAAAACTTTTAATAACATGAACATCCGGTAAACAGCTAACATATAAAAATAAACCAATTAAACCTCCTTTTGTTTTAAAAACCTCCTAAGCGAATTCAGAAGTCTAAGCTTAGCGTAAACAATTTTTACTACAGGAAAAGTTATATAATTATGGCATTAAACCTCCTTATTTATTTAAAAAGCTTGTAAACCAATTGACCTACAACATGCAACCAGCAATTAGGTAATAAAGCAAATAATTATTTCTAACCTTCAAAGCTTTCCAGTAAAAGTACCTAGGCTACACGGCAAATATCAATAACATTCGTACCCTTACGTATGTAGATGCGTCCATAAAAGCAGAGTGCGAACCCAATATCGCCTAATGCACATCCTTCACTATTTTTATCCCCCAAATATGCATGGCCCATATTTCAAGGTGGGGGCCAGGCCACGCTGAGCCACGTGCATATGCAGATAAGAGCCCATCAATCACACTTGGCTATAAACAGAGCAACACCATTAACCCTCCTGGATGGAAACCTTTGGGAAGCCATATTTCATACAGTAGCAGATTCGTTTTATGTTCATCGAGAAATTGAGTGTGAAATTGGTCATTTTATGTAGATGAGGACAGATTTTTAAACATGGAACGTAAATACGTTCTGCAAACGTAAACGTGTAAACGTGTTCATTTAATTCCCGGGAAAGATCGAAAACTGAAAATTAGGTGAAGGCATTCATTAACTATTGAATGTGCCCTGGCGGCTGAGAGTATGTCATGCTCACTGTAATGTCTCGCTGATGGTGGCGCGTGTGTTGGATCATTTAGCTCCCTTCGAAATGGTTGAGCTGAACGGTGATAATCCCTGCGTCATGTTCGTGAACGGGCGCCGTCAGTACGGACTGGTCATATCTTAGCTACCATGGCTTATTTTAATTTAATTTAATTTTTGAATTGTTTTTTTTATCTTTTTATTACGGACGCTTTTGCATCGTTTCACATGTATAATTTCAACATGAATGATGTAACCAATATTTTGTAACCATAATTATGTTAATTTAAAAGAGGGTCCGTGGAGTTTCTTGCCCGTTCTTCTCCATAGGAACCTACTACGCTTTGGAATGGGCAACTAGCTTCACATCTCTGACTGTTTGACCCCTTGACAATTCAAAAGTGCCTGTAATTGGTTTATTTTAAATAAATGCTTTGATTTTGAGTTGAGTTTGAGTTTGCATACGCTCGTTCTAAATATATTTTATAATCAGCCAGTACTACTGAAATAGTATCGTCGACATGACACTAGTTTATTTAATATTTACTAGACTAACTATAAAACTTGGTTGAGCATTATTAGTACTCCTGTTCACTTACAAAGTTTATTATTAGATACATATTCATTCTTGAAACGAGTTCTCGCCCATAGTTGGTCCATTGCCATAGATATAAGAAAGAAGTATTTCTATGGCCATTGTCCTTTTCGCATAAGAGTTGGAGAATACAATAACCCACTTACGTCAAAATGAAAAATTCCCTAAACATCTCATTCCATTTTTCAACAATTTTAAATTCGTAAAACTTCACTTCAATATGAGAAAGCATAAAGTAGCACTGTACCATAAGTACAACGCATATTGCGGGATCTTTCGGTGTAGTGTTAGTACCGAAACTGTCTCTCGCATACCGGGGCCACAGAATAGATAGCTGTACAGAAGACTGACTCCATACAAAGAGCGAAAACAGGCGCACGCACACATAGATTTCAAACGAATACCAGTCACGTCGCTAGTTCGCTTGCATTCGCTGTACGTGAGCCTTGTGCGTGCGTTTTCGCTCATTCTAAGAAGCCGACCTTCTGTGCCTCCACTGAAATTCTAGTGGCAATATCCTCCTAGTGACGTAATATACGGGGAACATATAAATCTAGATATTGTTTGTCTGTGTTACGAAACTTGTTTGCACCTGTATGTATGTTAAGAGCGTTTACGACTTAGGTACGGCATTTCATACAAACTTTCAAGCCTGTGTTTTTCGAAATGACTGAACCGATTTTAATGAAACTTGATACGCATTTGCAAATAGGTAGGTAGGTAAGGTCTAAAAAGTTAGTTAAGAACATTTTCAAAAAATTGTGTTACAGCCAAATTAGACCTATTTTAAATTTTCCATAGAAACAGATTTCCAGTTATCTGTTTTTAAATTGGACATTTCGAAAATGTTCTTAACTAACTTTTTAGACCTTTGTATCCTGCTTATGCGTATGAAGTTTCATTAAAATCGGTTCGGTCATTTCGAAAAACAAGGGCTTGAAAGTCTGTATGAAGTCGAAAACGCTTAAACGTGGTTTCATATTGCCTATTATGAAGCTGCTAGGATTTGACGTTTAGGGAGGAAAGAGCTTTTGTAAAACAAGTGGAGGTAAGAACATATTATGATCTTGCTGTTAGGCATATGCCCAATTAACCAGCTGTGCGCAACCTCAAGTGCATGTTTTGTATTACAAGCAACTTTAACATAACATACGCATAACACACGTTTATGATTCCTTATTTTTTGTGGGTTCACCTCTGCCTTACCTTTTGGGGATTACAGCCGTTGGTCCCGGCTGTCATTCGTGGATCTTTGACAGTCGGTACGGGTGGTCAGAAACCCGAAAGTCTGACAAATAGTCTTACCAAGGGGTATCGTGTTACCCAGTTACTAGATTGTGGGGTCCCGAGGTCAGATAGGCAGTCGCTCCATATAAAATACTTCTAGCTGCATGAAAGCAGCAAAAAAAAAATGAAAATTATTCAAACGGTCCGAAAAAGGAATCATAATTTCTTTTTCGAAATTGTTGAATATTTTTTTTTTCATTACAGTAGCAGTCTTTATCACAAAAAAATCAACAACGTATGGCTAACATTTCAAACTTTACATAGGTCGACTTTTTAACAATACCGCTCTACAAATCCAAGTCGATTTCGTAATGCGAAAAATAATTCTCAGCAATTCGAAACGGAATCGAGACGAGCGGATAGCGACGATGGATCTATCGCATTTGCTCGGAATTCCGCAAGATTAACGTCTGCTGGAGGAAGCACAACGTTCCCCCTTATTGCCCCCCCCCTCCCTTAGTGGAGGGGGGATTCCTCCAGCCTTTATTGTGGTCCGTTATTATTACAAATGCCAATTGATACGACAGATCAAACAATAGACCCTAACTAATTGCGATGCAGAAGTAATCCATACAAATAGTAAAGTTGTTCGTAATTGGCCAAGATTGTTTAGAGGATGTTTATGATATTTATTAGCGTATTATGCTTAAACTTCGGAGCAATTTATAGATGCTGAAAGCCTTGAAGATTGGAAATTACAGGACATATAAGCTACATATACAAATATGAATATCTTTGATGCAAATAATCAAATAAAAAAAGAACGAGCGAGCAATAGTCGCATAGGATGTGTAACTTCAGACATTTCACCTTGGTAACAGGCAACTGAGCAGGCACAGAAATTAACCCCATTTCTTCCCTCTCCTTACAATCTCGTATCTCCGAGGACGCGCGAGCATTTTTTGTCAGGTTCAAGCAATTATGCACTTTATTGAAATAATTTTAAAGTTTATTTTCAAGTGCGTTAATAAAATCTTCTCCGCTGCGCTCCGTTCTGTCTGCGCTGAGCCTAATAGTGGGATATGGCATCACAAAATTGTACACACAGCTACACATCCGAGCTATACATTTCCAGTATAAGCTGATCTCGAATTGTACAGTATTTCCGTACAATGAAGGGTTAGCGTTTTGTGTGCCTGCGTGTGTACAAAAAAACCTCGTTGTTTGTGAACACGTGCCGTACACGCTTGCCAACGTATCACAAAATGTATCATTCTACCATTTCATAATAATAATGCAAAATAATTACGATTGCCGCACGAAAGCGGTCAGCGCGGGCGCACGGGAAATCCCGAACGGAACACCGGCACAGTAGGTATAATAACGGAAGTACACGATTGCGTCACGAAGGGGTGTGGAAGACTGATCGCCACGCGGCAGTATCTACCCCCCGTGTCATATTTAGAAAAATCACAGACACGGCGCATCTCAGAAACCTGTCATTTTATTTCGTTTTAAGAACTTGTTGAACTGATTTTTTACCTTCATTTTTCACTTTTTGTGAGAAAGGAAAAATAATTTAAACAAGATTGTTTACGATTTGAAAAGTTGGGTTCTTACTTTTGCGTGTGGCTGAAAGGGATTTTTCAAATAATTTATTAATGGAAAATCACTAATATTCGCAACTAGTTTTCCTAAATGGCGCGAGACTGACGTTTGATCATCGTTTTACAAGAAATGACTTGGTTTTTTTTGAACATGAGAAAAAATCTTCATCAACATCAATATACAGGGTGTTAAAGTAACTGCGTGCCATAGCTTAAGGATAGGTTCAGTATCGATAAAGGAATCCAGGAAAAAAAAAACAAAAACACAAAAAATAAAAACCTAATTTAGTACCTACTAACTTAAAATAGCAATCGTCTGTCAAATAAAATAATTTTAATTCTGCTGTGACAGACACGAATGGTTTTGCGCCACGAAAACTGTACTTTTATAGTCACATACACCTTATGTTTCAATTATTTCAAGCTTTTTTACAATTAGATAAGAAATTGACAAAAGATTACTTTTTTCGTACATCATGAAACTTTGCATAACAACTGAACTGAATATAAAGCAGATACTATGTTTTATTTTTTTATTGTCCATTATTTTCAACTTAAAAAACAATTACCTAAACTATCGGCGCCTTGGAGCCTTCTCCCTGCCACCCTATCCCGCTTGGTCACGTGATCGCGAGCAGTAGTGTGCGAGCTATATAAAGAGCGACGCGAGAGCACGACTTGGCATCACAGCCATAAGCTTATTTTTAGGAAAGTTTTTTTGTCACTAATCGAGTTGTATGAAAGTTTAGCTTAGCCCTCGTGTATTATCGAATATAATTAATAATAAGTATTGTACATAGGTACACCTTCCTGAAACTCTTAAGGTGACGTACAACGGTCCACTAGCGCCACTCCTTTAAAAAAATATTAGTTCGTGACTGAGAAGGAATTACGAATAACGGTCTAAAGAAAAGCGGCCACATTTCTCTAGAGCGTATTTTGTTGCTTCGTGTCTCAATATGAAACTTTATAAAAGGTATTAGAAAATTCTAGACACTTACCAAGGGTCCCCACTATTCGTAATTCCTTCTCAGTCACGAGATAATATTTTTTTACAGGAATGGCGCTAGTGGACCATTGTACGCCCTCTTAACTATTTAATAGGTACTTATACTTACTTACTTCACGATTTATGGGGATAGTGACACGCTTCTATGCTATATGATTTAAGATAGCCTTGACGGTGACGTCACGTAAAGATTTTAGTTTATAAATTATTAAGCTGCTGTATATCTGCTTCTTCTTTTCGAATCGATGCCCAATGGCGTTTACAGGCTCTTAAAAAATTTGGATTAAAAAAAAAATACGATTTTATATAAAGCTTGTTTATTAACGTCATGTTTTGCAAAATAGACAAATATACACTTTTAAATTGTCATTTCACTTAAAAATTCCGCATCAACATTTAACAATTAATATAATACATAGTTACACACGCATACACGCTAACTTTAACGCACAAACACATTTATCATACGTTACATGACGCTGCGTCATTATACTACCTTATGAACTGGATTCTTTATAATAAATCTCGTTGCCAACGTATAAAATGTACAATTAAGAAGTCAGTTCACGGTCAGCTCATCTTGTAATTTACAATAAACGTGTTTCAGCCTTTAATATAAATACACTTTATACAAACTCATAGCATATACATTTATTACACAATTTTATTCATTTACGGTTAATAAAGATTCAATATTTCATAATCGAACATAACAGATGGTGTATAAACAAATTAAATGTACTTAAAGTTACAACACTAATTATTGTCGTGGGTGCTTAAATTTTGATTAAATTTTTATTCCACACGAAAAAAAAATATTAGCGAAAGCAAATCTAACAAAAGATAAACATGGTGAGGCTTAATCTCGTATTCGGCATAGGTCAAAGGTTGCGTGTCTTAATGTAGGTAATGAGGACTTTTAATCGATCTTTTATTATATTTTACTTTTTAATTATATACAAGTATATTAGACGTACCTTGAAAATCGTGTAGGTATGTTGGTACAAACAAAAGTGTATTTTGTAAAAAAAAAAAATTGTGATTTCATCAGAACATTCGTTTAAATTGTTTATATACAAGGTGTAACATAAATAACGCACAACCTCTTAACGGGTCATTGTACTCATCATTATGGACAACTTTTACTATGAGACAAAATCTGAAATCACGAAAAAAAAATCAGCTGTTCCCTATATTTTGACGAGTTATAAAATGTAAACAGCAGATTTCTTTTTCGCGATTTCAGATTTGGCCCCATTGTAAAAGTTGTTCTTAGTGATGAGTACAATGACCCCTTAAGAGGTTGTGCATTATTTATGTTACATCTTGTTTAGAAAATACAAGAGCCCGTCTAAAAGCGTAATGCCAAGGTGTTTCCAAAAAGATACGTCACATAATGACGCGCAACATTTGCTCCCGACCGAGCACGATTTATATCTTTTCCTTCAACGTTCTCCGTCAAGCCTTACATTTACTTCTTATCTACACGTAATGGTATTTTAATAACTTTATTACGTATTCCCGTTTCATTATTCATACGACCAGTCTTATCCAGAATATTATAATTTAGTACCGATAACATTTGCAAGTTAGTTTCCAATCAACAAACAATTTGTGGGTAGAAAAGTTTGTTCGATAAATTAATTCCATCAGAGTATACAGCCGAATTCCATTGAGTCAAGTGTGAACATTCCATAATTTTGCTGATTTTGAAATATTTGATTTAGGCATTTCTGTCCCACTTTTAGTCGTGGAAGACCCTCGACTTTTTAGAAATGACATCAACCGATTTACTGTCTATGGTTATATCCCAAAAAGTCTTTATGAAATGATATAGCTTATTCAGAGGTCAGAGGAGTAAGAAAACTTTATTCAATTCAATTCAAATTCTTTAATTCAGACAATGAGTCCATAGTGTTAGTATCAACAAAATAACTTAATAATATTGCACCGTCAATTTTATTAAGTAGACATGATTCTTAAAATAGATCAAATGAATCAATCCATACCTAATGCCGAAATATGCTGTTTAATTTTCTGTTTTTTAAGTTTATTTTTGTGTTTTCCCTTGTCTTTAGGAATGTCGTATCAAGTTAAACAAGTTATTTTTACCTGTTTCTGCCAATTTGTTCGGGTAATCCCTGAAGGTGAATTCAAAAACTGCGCCTTAGTGACGCTATGTTGAGTCAAACTAAGATACGTTCTACGAATGCTAAATCCACAACATATAATTTTCCTGTCGCCATTCATAATACATCATAATAATTGAGCATTTAAAAATAAATTGTTTACAGTTTCTAGAATGACGCAATAATATATCTTTTTAATTATTATTCGTAGTTATTTTGAATTTTTCCTGAAGTATTATTATCTCAATTGGCATGGTTCTGACGAAAACCTTAGTTTTAATATATCTTTCTCAGTATTCTTGATTTACTTTCTCAAGGTTTCAACAAAAACTCATCATTTCAGGCGAAAGGCGTCCACTGCTGGACATAGGCCTCCTCCAAGCACCGCCACTTCAACCGGTTCTGTGCTTCCCGCATCCAGCGGATATCTGCGGTTTTCACAAGGTCGTCGGTCCACCTTGTAGAAGGCCTTCCAACTCTACGTCTTCCGGTACGCGGTCGCCACTCCAGAACCTTTCGGCCTCATAGGCCGTCTGTTGTGCGAGCAATGTGCCCTGCCCACTGCCACTTAAGTTTGGCAATTCTTCAGGCTATGTCGGTTACCTTGGTTCGCCTGCGGATCTCTTCATTTTTGATTCGATCACGTAGGGAAACTCCAAACATAGCCCTCTCCATTGCCATTTGGGTGACTTTTAGCCTTCTGATAAGGCCCATTGTGAGTGACCACGTTTCAGTGCCATAGGTCATCCACTGGCAACACGCACTAGTCAAAGACATTCGTTTTGAGACACTGTGGTACGTGGGACGAGAAGATATAACAAAAACTAAACACAACCATTGAATATAAATCAGTTGATGTCATTTCTCAAACTATCTTACTCGTCTTAGTCAGCCGAACCCAAGAATGTTATACAGAACTATACAATATACATGTCCAAAATTATCCACCTTAACTATGATTACGAAAATAAATTAAATAACCTATTTATTTTGCTTATAACATTCATTAATTATACATTATGACTAGCTCTCGTACAGGAAATAAAATGCACCACTTTTATTTAGTTAACTATTTTCTATCGTATGGCACTACACGTTTTCGTCTATCAAGAATGTAGGTTCCGATGCTGAGGTCACATCAGCTAATGCTTAGATAAAATCATTAGTTGGTCATGTACTTTATAAAAATATTAAATTTTCTTACACTAAGTATTAACAACCATACGTTTAACAAGCGATTAGGCTGGGGTTAGCCAGATCTTAGCCACGGCTGCCTCAATAAACTCAAATAATCAAAATAACAATTGCATAAAAATACATAACCTAAATGATAAAATAAGCCTTGTGTATCGTTGTATCAACTAAACCCAGCCTAAATAAACGGTAACTTAAACTCTTAAATAATCTGTAAACTGCTTCTTACTTCGTAGTTCAACGTAAAGCTAATTAATTATATATTATTTATCAAACAATTCAAGCAAAACAATATGATAATAAACTTTTGCAAAATAATATTTTAAACAAGTTTTAAGGCGCTATCACAGGAATGAAATCATGAATGAAGTTCATACACCTTACACAGTCGCTCCGCAATGCTTTGAAGATTTTAATGTGAGTGGTTTGAAAGCAAATCCCAATCTCATTTTAGGAAAAGCGCAGTTTTGATCACAACATTTATGAAGAGAATTGAAGACTGATGTAGACGCCAATCAATAAGCAAAGTGTAAAGCTACTGTTAAACATTTCCTTGTGACTAATTCAGTGCCAAAATAACTTTCAAACAACAAGTATTACACAAATATTTACACCTAATTTAAATTCTAATAGACTCAATAGTCCGCTGTCCCTTCAAACTCATCATTTGGATAAGAACTTAAATACTTATAATAATCAGCTGTTTTACATTAACCGCGTTCAAATTCTTGTGGAGCACCACTCATCACTAAATCTTCAAAGCCAATAATACTGTTACCATTATCAGTCTCGAGTGTATTACCTTGAATGTTGTCAAGTTGTTCACCAACCGAGTCTTGTTCGTTGTCTTTCACTTGATCATCAACATTGTCACTCAGTTCACTTCACACATAGTCTCTTCTGCTGCCTCCTATGATGCTATTTCGTTCACTCACCACCGATACTTCTGAGCCGTTCTTTTTCCTTTTGCAGGATGAGAAGAGGTGTGAGGACTGTTGAGAAAATATATAGTTATAAAGACACTCTTTATTATTTTGTGATACTATTTTAAATACAGAAGTTTTATATTATTTATTACCCATATTTGATTGCAATTCTACTGTTGCTACTCAGAATTTATTACCTACTATCTACGTATATATTTTATTCGTATTATTATTAACTATTGTTTACTTCATAGTATCTGTTTTATCCTCTTTGAGATTAGTTTTATTGCAGAGCGTCTGGTCACGAGTAGTAGGTATACTGTATACCGGTTTTATGCAATGTCGTTACTAGAGTTTATTTTAAATTCTCTTTTAAAACTATTACAGATAGCGTAAATGTTTACTCGATTAGTTTATAGGAATTGTCAAATTTAACATCCTTTTAATTTCAGCTAGTCTAGTATGTACAAATCACAACGTGAAGTGAGCTGTTGTTCCACCTGATGCTTGGGGTTGATACTATTGAGCGCTCACTTCAATAAGGTTTCACGTTGAATTTTTTACAGAATAGATCAGACGTGTCATACCTTGACAAGTGAACGAACGGGCTGTTGTAGCACGAAGATGGCGAAGATGACGACTCCTTGCAGCGCGTTGACGAGGTCGAACACCGACCACACGGACATGACGTCAGAGCCCGCGCCCGCCGCCCACGCCACCACCTCCAGCACCCACGACAAGCCCATGATGAAGGACAGGAGGCAGCACATGCGGAACCTAATGGCGAAATATTGATTATAGAAATTTTATAAGATACGGAGAAATTAGGTCTTGAACTTCGATCAGATCGCCAAGCGCAGTCATATAAGTAAAATTATTATCGGAAAAATACCACATCATGGAATTTATTGTTATTCCACCTTTGGAATAACAATAAAATAGTGTAAATTGATGTCGCATTTTACTTCAATCCAATTGATTGATGATAGCAGTTTTGTGGTAACTAGCACGATCATTTGGATAATTAAACAAACAGACTGTTTGTTAAACATAGTAAAGCGTATCAAGTTAACATGACTTCTGAGGTGACAACTAGATCCACTAATTTGCTATAAAAGCGACTATTCCGTAATTAATTTGGCTCATAGGCTTTTCAAAATTGTTTACTAAATACAACACACATAAATCTTATTGATAACATCAATCCCACCTGATGGAAAGCGATAAATGAGGTCTACGAATGAACGAGCGTACCTAGAAGATGCCTGTTTACTCTTGCTTTGTAGAATACTTACAATTTCTTGTACTTCTTGAGCCTTTGGTTGAAGTTGCTGGGTGCCTCCACCGGCGGTGACGACGTGGGCTCGTGCACTGGAAGTGGCTGCCCCAGCACTGTCCCGAGCCGCACCCAGTCGTCTGGGGTGCTGAAGTCTGAATGCGTCAGGTCTAATGCTGTTCGAGAGGGGAAAGATGTTTTAGAGATAAGTATGGCCATCACCCTGAGTAACACATTCACAATCCCTTTGATTTTGAAGGGGACTCATAATCCATTTGCTTCATAAGTTTGAAAATGAATTATCAAAGTGAAAGGGTTAATTCTGACAATTCAATTATTTTTCGTTATTTATGGTATCGAGCGGACGAATTTTTACACTAATTCGTTTACTTACAACCACTTTGAATTACCTTAACAAAAATGGTGACCAGTACGATTGGTACTGCTATTTGAACGGAGTAAAGGTATATTGTGCACTCACTGGAATTCTTTGTAGGTACTTCGAGATCGTACTACCGTAATCATAAGTATTTCATAAGAACAACCGACTGGAATCTTCTTTGGCATCATAAAAGGTGATAAGTCAACGAGACTGGTACTAGATAACAAAGTAAGCCAGAGTGCATGCCAAAACAGTACATTAAGTGGCAAGTCACGATCCTCACCAATAAGGAATAGGTACTACAGAAGAAGAGGACAATGACCTATGGCAATTGTCAGTACTGCTATAAATCAGATTAGTATTTTTAGGGTTCCGTACGTCCGAATAAAAAAACGGAACCGTCGAAATTTAATGGACTGATTAAGTTGCAATTTGGTGCACTTACGAATTTCTGTGACTCAAACTTTGAGGTGTAATGTTAATAATTGAATCTTGAAAATATGTTTACTTTTGAATGTAGAAAAAACTTTGGATATCAAATGAAAGGACTTCTCAAATAATATATTTATTATAATTTTAAAATAATTATTTTTAAGATATTTAAGAAAATACTTATATGAAAAAATTACCAGTCCTCATTACCACTCCTTATCTGCGAAACTACTAAGCCTACAATTTTGGAACAAATATACAAAATAGTTCTATACTTGTGGATTACAGGAAAACTTATAAGAAGTAAATATACAGCGTGTTACGGAAAGGGTATATACATAACTATCAAAGGCAGGGATTCTATTGGTGATAACAAACTACATGGCAACATTTTTTTAATAATACCTACATAATTAAAAAAGTTAAGAAACATTTAACTAATAAAAATAAAATGTTTTCAATTGAATTCTACACCTCACTAGACCAAGTCAGCTGATCGGTACACGTTTTAATCCATTCGTTTGATCCCGCCGCCAATCGTACCGCCCGCGCCGCCACGTGTGGTGCGGTGTCGTGTCGTAGAGCTGTGGCAGGTGTGTGTGTGTACTAGGCGCACAGACACAGATAATGGATAATGACCCTCGTAGTCCGGTGACACGTTTGTTATTATTTAAATTTTTTAAAACTATACAAATAAAAAAATATCAATAATTTTCAAAGTTCTTCTTTTTGAGCTGAAGTTTTGTACAGAGATTCTGAATTAGATCCACTGTTCACCCTGTTTGTATGGATATACCCTTTCCGTAACACGCTGTATAGGTCTTAAAATAACATGGTAAATCTCTCAATGTTGTGCGAGCAAACTTACATTTGCAGTTGTAATGTATGGGAGAACATGTTTTTCAACAACAATGTTAAGTTTGTACTTGGGATAATTTCACCCCAACTACGGAACACTTCATTGTGCGTGGTTCTACACGCACTTGGCCGGTTTCCTACTTTCCTTTAATAAACTAAATACAACTTTCTATAAAGCAAGTATTGTGTACCGAAAATATAAATCAAGTATTGTGTACCGAACATATTTTTAAAAATAGGAACTGAAATAATTAAACGCAAAATATTGCAAAAGGTTCCCTTGTTATGGGATTTTCAAAAAAATGGAAGAAGCTAAAAAGACAACACAATTCAAGGCATACACATAAATAAACTTTCAAGGTTCAATAAATAAAATATAGATAGGATCACTTGAATTATGTTTGTCTACAAAATGATACTGAAAATCGGTAAGGATAAAAATATTGCAAAACATTGAGATATGAACATACTTACTGATTACAAATAATAAAATATTTACTGAAAACCCGGCTTTAATTGTTCAACGATTTCATTATCTTAGTAATAACCAATAAAAGTTATACTATAACCGTTTTATGAATCCTTAACAAAGCATTACACTCTTAAAACGATTATTTTAAAGCCATTACTTTGACACAATATACAATCAAATACGATGAAGATGACGATAAAATTGAAAACGTAGGTAATATTCTCTGAAAATCCCGTTGTTTTAATAAAAAAGTAAATTTATATTGATATACTAGGAGCATTTGTGGTCAATACAGTTGTACTTGCAATTCGATTAATTGATCTTCGAAGCATGAAAAAAGAATCTGCATTCGGTGCTCATTTTCTAAAACAATAACTGTGAAAACTACTTCAGATACTAATTTGCATAGACCTACCTATTATTACCAGCCTATTAATATGCCACTGCACCGCAAAGGCATCTTCTCATAAAAAGAAGGCCCGAGCATTGATCATCACAAGGGCTCAAGAGGTTGACTATTTCAGACTTATATTAAGACGCTGACAACAGCTAAAGCGCAGTCACTGTCAGACTGCATACAAAAGAAAGAGAAGTGCGATGTCACAACGCTTGTAATTGATTGCAAAATTTTAAGGAATTATCTATTTACTCAAAAGTTTGTTGAGTAATCGAAAATAAAAAACAACCAAGTTCTATATTCAAATAAGACGTTCTTGTTATTAATTTAATACCAACCGTACGTCAATATTTAATACAGATATTTTGGATTGGAACTCCAAGTAAAAGGTTAGATTACCGTTAATTTGTATCGAGACTTTTTTTTTCTAAACTTGTTTTGTTAACTACCAAGTTCTGAGAAATATGTTAATGAATAACATATATTTTTTTCCGCTACCACAAACTTTAATGATTTGGCAATTTTTTCGTTTAAGACAAGCTTACTAAGATCATTTGCCTCTTGTCAGCGCCGTAACTACCTACTAGCCTTTGCCCGTGGCGACCGCGGCAGCATCCGCGTGGACGTCGGAAAATATCCCGCGGGAACGTACTACCGGGATTAAAAGTAGTAAATCCTATGTATTAATCCACAAAAAATAAAATGTGTAGGTAACTAATAGATTAAGCGAAGGGCTGTACGCTCGCACCGCAGCATTTTAGCATTCTTACTTTAAGAATTTTTATACCCGTCGTTACTTCTAAACGAAAGGTCCGATTCGAATAATTTAAAGTGGAATTTACGTTTTATATTTTAGGATCTCTAATTTTAAAAAAAATACAGCCTATGTTACTCGCTGATAATCTAGCTTTGTAGAGGTGAAATATTTTTTTTATTAATCGGTTAAGTATTTTTAAAGTTGGATAAACTTAAAAAATACTTAACCGATTAATAAAAAAAATATTTTACAAATGAACATACAAAAAAGCCAAATCTTTTCTCTTTATAATAATATTAGTTTAGATAAGTCCAGGTTTCCTTAGGATGCTTTCCTTTACCGATGTCAGTAATGACCAAGATAACCCCAGAAAGTACGTACATATTAATTGAAAAAGTCACATTGATACTTGCCCGGATTTGAGCCCTCAACGTGGTGCATGAGAGGTGAGGTCCTCACATGATGTGACCAAAATAATGTCTGGACTTAAAAAAAGTAAATAAAAAATAAAGTGAACGGGACGGAGGTGAACGGTAAGTGAATTGGTTTCGATGTTTCTTGTGTTGTGTGTCCAGTTTTATAAATATTATTGACTTGTATAAGTGTTTGTAATAACTTACTTACAAAAATAAATATCATTATGATTTACTTACGGGTGACATCCTTAAGTTTATCATAATGCGTAGCAATGGCTCGTGATGTGAAGAAAAATATACAAAGATTGCTAAATAGGATCAGTGCCACCGGTCCGTAGAAGTATGGCAACGCTGCTTCGTCCGCTGTGAAACAAACGTATTGGTTATTACTAATACATGATAATACTAAAAAAGAAAAATATTAGAAAAATCTATGTGGACAATATAAAGAGAGATTTTATATAAAGTTAACAAAATATTATAGGTTTAAATTTTTATTATCACTTCAACAATATAGTTTTCATCTTCTTCTGCTACGAGTATTCCCAAAATAAATATTATTGCTATTGCCGTATATTATGGTTTCATTGTACCATTATTATTGAGAATCAAACAAACTTTCAGCAACTGACAGTAATCCGATTTCACTAACGATAACGAACCAACTCTTCCCTCAAATAGACGAAACATAGAATTTCATAACGGAAAATATTTGTTTGAAAATAAATAATAATAATCTTCAATCGTATATTTATAATAAAAGAGTTGCGAAAACATCTAGAACGGTCTTCAGTCTGGCGCCCGGTAACCTTTGTTGTTAAACCCTACAAAAATGTTACATTGTCACTGAGATTAAAAAATAATTTTTTATTTTTTTTTTGTTTGCTAGACATATTAAGCCCACGTACGCACGGATGCTTTTTTATAGCGACGTTTACCGTACTCTAGATTTTCAACGCCTTTTTTTTTTTTAGGTGGCTTATTATCCAATAACTTCTCCCGCTCTGGGCTGAGCGGGAGGGCGTGTCAGACTTTTACTGACTACAACCCACCCGTGTTCCTTCCGTTGCCTGTGTGCCAGGGCCACGATATCCCTTTCGGACAAACTCGCAACCCTGGCAGGCATTGGCCCTAACGGACCCCGTTAGTTGGTGCTGACATCTTTTTGAGGCGCACGTGAAACACAACGCGCCGTCGACCCGGGCCTGGTCCTTATCGGACGGTGAGCTACCCATCGCTCACCGTCCGCAGGCCCGCGCCTGAAATCGGTGGCCGGAAATCGGCTTGCGATTCCCGATTTTCAACGCCTAGCTTAGCGCCGAGAGTTCACAATCCAACTGTGCACTTTCACATCGCGCTAGGTTGTCATCATTTCAGTTGAAAGACGTCCGCTACTGGACATAGGCCTCCCCCAAAAGGAGGGGCGGTTGCAATAATCGCCACGCTTGGCAGGCGGGTTGGCGATCGCAGTGTGGTGATTAAATGCATAGAGAATGCTGCTGCCCATTTTCTAGTAAGCTAGCGCTAGGATGTGCTCTGTTGGATTCTCAACGCTCGACTAGCTCGACGCCGAAAAATCTAGAGTACGGATACAAAACGTCGCGTTAAAAAAGCGCCCGTGCATGCGCAGGCTAGAACCAGCCTATTGTTGACCCACTGACTTCTTGGCGGGAAACTGAAGCGTCATGTTTAGCAGTTTTATTTTATTGTCTTAAATTTGTGTTTGGCCGAATATTAATGTGTAATAATGGTGGATTATTAACAATTATGTGTTTGTGAACGTGCATTAGTGTAGGCAAATGAAACAAAACAGTGCAACATCACTTCAAGTTCTCTCAAGAAGTCCGCGCGAGGTCTTAGTAAAGTGCCACATCTTTACTGAAACTCAATATCATCGGTTATCATCTATCATGCATTGTATATAATTAATTTAATCATCATTCAAACAAACTTTGTAACTAAATGAAGACTTGGCTAAAAGGTCCCAGTAAACAGGCCATTAAAATATAATACAAAAAAAAAAAATTGCCCCACTGCAAGGCAAAGGCCACTTCTCATATAGAAAAGGCACGAGCTATGTTCACCACGCTTGCTCAATACGGGTTGGTGATTTGACACTTATATTAACTTTACTATAAGTCCAGGTTTCCTCACTTTGTTTTCCTTCACCGATGTCAAGACATAGAAGACATATTTATATTTAATTATTAGAATTTAATAGTAGTTCCTCACGTAAGTATTTATTTCGAATTTCTAAGTCAGTGCAAATATTTTGACTCATATCTTCGTTCGAGTTCGAAACTAGTTACATAATCAGTCTATAATGTTCCCACTACTGGAACACAGGCCTACTCTCTTCGAGAGGAAGTGGGCTGCTATCTACCACGCGGGCCCAGTGCGGGTTGGTAGATGTCACATGTCTTGGAATGATTGATTCTGAGACATGCCTGTTTCCTCACGATGTTTTCCTTCACCGTTTTAAGAGCAGCGCGGAGCACGGCCTACTTTGACATGACTTGAGTCACACATTTTACCACAGTTTGAGCGATAAAACTGTTTTTTCATAAAATTATAGTAAAAATTTACATGACATAATTTATCATGTCTTGTCACAAACGTCTTGGGCTGCCCGTGCTAGGCCCGCGGAGGTAATGAAATTATTTGCACAAAGTAAAATGCCTGCTCGGGATCAAACCTACGACCTACAAATCGTAAGTCAGAACCACTGGGCCACCACCTCCTCGGTCCTCGCTGTAACTAGTTATGCTAACCCAAAATAAACACGTGAGTTATAAACCTTATGACATTCTTATTTTGTGCTTTATAGCGTGTTATGACAAAAACAATAATAATTACATTTTGTCCCAAAATTCTTTAAATACGATAGTATAGTAGGTATAGTTTAACGGTTCTGGTGTCCGCTAGGCTACGTTCAGGCGCGTATTTTGCGATGCTATACAAGTAAACCAAAGATATAACAAACTTACTCTTAAACCAGCACCCCTTAACTCCGAAGTTAGGCTTCAGATAAGTGCTGGGTACAGCCGGAGAGAGGTCCATAGTGATGGTCACTATCAGCAGGAGTATTGGGAAGAGCACCGCGTATACGCAGTACCACGCGAACCTTCGTCTCATACTGCGTCTTGTCACTGGTGCGTTTATGTATCTCCTGCAAAATGGAAGTGATTATGACACTGTTTTAGAGCTCCAGCACACAGAATCCGAACCAATCTGTAGAGGAGTACTTGCATACTATTGTATAGAATCAAGTGCTAAAGTAACAGACATCTGTGCTGCTGGGGACTTTGTTGCACTACTTCTAATTCCCAGCTAAAGCACTAGGAAATAGTGATGGGGAGGGACTGTCTTATTGTCTTATGTAATTTTGACTTTTGATTTTATTTTGTAATCGCACGATCACAAAATAACAACTCAACAAAGTCTTGGAAATATGCCAACGATATCAAATTATTTAAGAAAACTCTTAAAAAGAAGTACTCTACACAGAAATTTGTAGAATATTGCATTAAATATTTTTTCTAAATTTAAAATAAAAACACAAAAGCATTTTGAAATGTAATAACTTTATAGATTAATGAGATTACTTAAGAGCGTTTACGCCTTACGGCATTTCATACAAACTTTTAAGCCCTTGTTTTTCGAAATGACTGAACCGATTTTAATGAAACTTCATACCCAAGAAGATTTTCGAAATGTTGTTAAAACAGATAACTAGAAACCTCTGTTTCTATGGAAATTTTAAAATCGGTCTAATTAGGCTGTTACGCTATTTTTCGAAAATGTTCTTTACTAACTTTTTAGACCTGTGTATCTTGCTTACGCGTATGAAGTTTCATTAAAATCGGTTCAGTCATTTCGAAAAACTAGGGCTTGAAAGTTTGTATGAAATGCTGTAAGGTGTAGGTAAACGCTCTTATATAATTTTCGCTGCTTTCTTGTATCTTTTGTGAGTTTAGAGCTAATTCTCTAAAGTCAAAACCAAACCAAAACAAATTAAAATCTCTATACAATTACGCTTCTGTTGATATAAAATATGTTACACAAAAACTGTTAAAATTAAAATAATTACTTTGAATACCCTTTTTTCCCTTGTTCCCTAGACTATGTTGAGTAGTGTAAATTTGATGGCATTCTCTATGATGAAGCACTTGCTTGAGACAGAAAGAAATTTGTAAAATATACTTCTAATTATTAGTACCTACATACTAACACTTTAAAGTATATTTTACTACATTCCAACCAAAATACACTAACTAGTAAGTAGTGTATTTTACGGTTTAAGACATTTATTCCTCAAAAAGAACATAATTTACTTGACATTAGAAATACAAGTTAATCTTAGTACTAAATAAACGAACTTATGAAGAAACGGTAGGTACTCGTAAATAATCTATAATAGTCAGTAGTCTGCACAAATATATTTTTTTTTCTTGCAATGTTGTGAGTATCAAGAAAAAGCGAGTGTACAATTACATATCGCTTATTGGTGGCAAGTCAATGGCAACTACACATAGTCAATTGTAGTAGAAAGCTATCAATATTTTTAAGTTTAATGTTTCGAGATGGTAAGATATATTAGTACCTAAATGTATTTTATAGCTTGGTATGTATTATAAATAAGTCATAATTTTATGTAGTAGAAGCAAATATACACATCAAAGAAACAACATTGACTTTATAAGTGGGTAACTGATTTTAAATCGACAGAATTCTTTCAAGATGTGGTGCTTTAAGGTTTTTTTATATAGATAAAGGACTGGATCTCTTTAATGTCGTTCGGCAATTTGTTATATAACTCTGCTCCTTCATATAAGATGTTTTCCTTCCGTAGTTAGTACGTGGTGGTCTTAGGCAGATGTTGATTTTGTTTAAGTAACGCTATAGTGAAAGACACAAAACAACAATAATATAAAAGGCCCTAAATGGCCCTTTTACATTAATGTTTCAACCTTCATGTTGATGTTAATCAGTTTGGAAATCGAGAGATTATAAGCCCTGTAATAATATGTATTCAAATATACACGACTTGGTAAGGACCCAGTTTACAGCTATACGCCTACAGAAAGGTATTTCTTGAAAGGGAAAATAACTCAAGCGTAACATTAAAAAATTATATTCGACAATAATTTTGAAATATCAATTATGAACCTCACACGTAAACACTTAACGTAATAAGCTCTAAAAGCGACGATGAAAAGGCTCGCGAAGTACGTACGAGTAATAAATGCAATAAGGATACATTTAATAATGTTACATTTAACAACGTTACATTTAAGTACTTACCGAACGTTCAAGAATATATCGAAACACATCACATTTAGCCAGAAGAAACAGGATACGAACGAAAACTGGATCAAGTACGCTGCAACAAAAAAAAACTATAAATATTTATACTGAGAGTGTTTTTTATGTTAGGACAAGCCTAAGGGCACATGTTAATTAACAATTTTCTAGAGTTTCAAGCATAAATTAAGCTCTTACCCCCTTATTACTAAACAAGATTTATATTTGACATGGCTTAAACCATGGAGCCAGTTTTTGTAATAAGAACGTAACAGTGATTGAAATACCGTTCTTTTTACAAAACTGAAAAATGTGTTCGGTACTAAGTTGTCAGTTTTGTGTTTAGGAACTTTACCATAGTCTGAATAAAGTTCGAAATACAATAATGGCTCCATGTTTTAAACCTGGGTCTGAAGATAAACCTTGTTTTGTAATAAGGGGGTTTGAGTTTAAACTATAAAATGAAATTCTCTTGATTTTTATACATTTTGAGACCACGATTTTGTTTATATTGTAAACAAATTCGTGCTCATTTTAGACCAACCATCTTAGGAGACATCAAATACCGATGGAACTTAAAAGAGAGCAATTTATTAATACAAGCCTTTTTAATTTGTATGAAATGAATGTTGGTTTTAGTAAGCCTTTATGGAAAGAAAATATTGAAGCTCATCTATGTAGATAACGATTTGTCTAATTTTTTTCATTGACATTGACCCTTACAAAAGTTCTTTATATTCAAATTAAAGCAGGCGTCCTGTTTCCATATACTATGATATTGATTTTAATTTTTTGAGAATGAAATAACATAATCATCAAAAATTCCTATAAAACATCATAACTTACCCATAATAGTGCATGCAACTGCAGGAAAGGCATGTCCAGCAAGCTGTGTGGCAGCTAAACAAGTGAAGGCGAGAGCCAAACACACGGTGTGACAGGCAAGAGCCTTTCCATGGGTATCCCGCAGCTCCGTAATGAATAGGTACACAGAGGCCGTCGCTAGCAGGAATGGTACTGATATTAGAAGGCCTGGAAAGGAAAGTAGGCTTTAGATTTCGAAGGAGATGTATGTTTAGGGGTGAGTAAGGAGGCTTGTTTGTTTATGAATGTTACTTTTCGGATAGCAATTAAGTTACTGAAGCAATGCTAACTGGGTAAACGTTTCATTACTCTATATGAAATAAGAATTTAATAGTCGAATGCTACAAATTGTACCTTTAGCAATTTGAGCTCCTTAAGTTCTGAGTAGAGCTGCACGATTACTGACAAATGCGTGCACTGACTGGTCAGGTCCACTCTATCTGTGTGGTTCTTTCCTCAAAAGACCATTTCAGACACCAATCTACATGGCCTTCACATGATCTGACCAAGATTATGTCTGGACTTTAAAAGAGACTGTGAGTTCTGAGTTTGTTTCGGCCTTTCTTCTCAGAGTACGCAGATAGGAAACGCCGACCTCATCTAGTTTTTAAAATATGATTGACGTGTAAAAGTATGTGTACAAACATACTTACAGAAATAAAAATCATTTATCATTTGTGTTTTGTAGTCTTTAAAGATCACAAGAAATGAAAAGTGCTCGTTTTGAAAGACGAGGTGTAATTAATTAAAATACAATTTATAATTCTTGTAACCCTTAACTTCGCCTCAAGCCTCAAATCCTTTTATAAAAGGTTTCATAGTATCAACTCTCAAATAACTTGTATTATAAAAGGCTGTAGAAACTTCTCATAATCTTTTGGAGACTAGAACAACGATGAAATAGTTAAGTAACTCGGTAACTAGAGTCTTCGTAACAAAGTTAACAATTTGTTCTTGTTGCCAACAACAAAAAGAGGAATTAATTAATGATCAACTCAGTTAGTATTTACTTTGGACGAAAAACATACAGCTGGGTATTTTCCCACAGGAGTCGATATAGTAAATTGATTATTTCGTGTTTACACAATAAATAAGCAATACATAGTATTATTATTTGCTGGTGCTATACGCGACTTCATTGATATAAAATTATTATTTCATGATTACGAAATCAGTTACTGGCTATTTATCGATAAACGGCATACAATGCCATACATATCATAAATGCTTGCAATTTCGATAACGGATAGATAGACGATTAAATAATAATCAACAACTCTTTTATTTTAGGTAATTCACCCACCTCTGCACACACAAGCCTGATATTCAAATAATAAAAAAAAAAACCTATAATTACAAAAAAAACCGGCCAAGTGCGTGTCGGACCACGCACAATGAAGGGTTCCGTAAATGGGATGAATTTATCCTAAAAACAAACTTAACATAATAGTTGAAAAACATGCTCTCCCTTACATCGATATACGTTACGGTCAATTCTCTGACTGCAACTTTAAGTTGGTCGACTATTACTCGCTAACTTGTAAAGCCTACTTAGCTGTCATAGTTTTCCTTTTAATTTCGTTATACATACTACTGCTATGCATTTTTTCAAATATCCAAAATGAACCATTTAGCTGGCAGGGGGGGGGGGACTTGACTAACAAAAAATAGCATTTTAAAGCTTAATATTACGCAAACGGATCCCTAAATTGAAAAATGGTTTTCACAGACCCATAATATTTTAAACGGCCTATATAACGATACCCCACATCATGGAATAGACGAGAAAAAAAAATATCAACCCCTATTTTACGTGCAAGGGAGTACCCTAAAAAATATTGTTTCATGGTTTTATTTTACGACTTTCTCGGCGTGATTAATGTGTATGCAAAATTACAGCTTTCTAGTACTAAGCGTCTCTGAGCTAAGCCGGGGACAGACAGACGGACGGACAGACAGACAGACGGGCATGGTGAAACTATAAGGGTTCCATGTTGACTACGGAACCCTAAAAAGTATAGTCACATGATGTCAAACGTCTTTTAGATGTCTAGCTTGGCTTACTAAAGGACTATCAGCAGATGTCAGTACAAACCTGTAGCATAAGCGATAAGTGTAGATGACGTCTTAGTGTCTTCCATGGGAGTAGTAAAGCATACAACGGGTAACGTAATGCCGGCTGGCACCGACTCGTTCCAGAAGGTTTCCATGCAATAGTCCCGAGTGCCCAACAGTGGCGGTCTTGAGTACGGAACGAAGAGGGACCCGTTTACTAGCAGATAGAACTCGTCTTGACTGTGAAGGTCCGGCTGTAGTTTGTATCTGAGGGCAATGTTTCACATAAACGTTTTGTTACACAACAATTGCAGTTTTATCGTTATCATGGCGATTGCCGTTCTAGGTTCTGGAAGGTGTAAAAGACAGATGACAGTTGTCATCATCGAGATATAAGTACTAACGTACTAGAGAAGCTACGTCAAATAACTGAATTGTCCTATTCTTCGTAATTTTAATCTTTAGTTCGCGCAGCGCTAAAATAATAACAATTCGTCTAAACCGTAACTAATTTACCACAGCGCTAGATTTGCTGCGGAAGTGTATTTATTCTATATAATTTATTATTGTCGGAAGTACTAGGCGCGAAAGAGCTAGAGAGCGACTGAGTGAGGTGCGGCGCGATCGCCGCAGTTGAACGAGACAAAGTAGGAATTTACGGTGTCTTCTCTAGTACGTTAGTACTTATATCTCGATGGTTGTCATTGAATTTTAAGTTTGTTACAAATGAAATATTTACAGAATGAGTTTGAAACGGACCCAACTACATCAACGTTTAATCTCGTATTCAAAATTCGCTATGAAGCATGTGATAATAAAATAAAATGCAGCCAAAAATAAATAAATAAGCTGTTAGCAATAAAAACCAATGAGCACAGAACACATCTCAAAATCAAATTAATAAAGCACTTTTCTCTAATGAATTAACCACTACAAATCGTTTTAGACGGTACACTCGCAATTTCATGGATGGAGGAATTTGTTCTACGATTCCTAATGAGCTTAGGACCCCAGAACATAGAACACTTACACGAGAATATAAAAGATTGAATAAAAGTCATCGTAATTTCGTAATTGGGTATACCCCAATCAAATATAATTAGTCATTTATCCTTCGATACAGAATTGAGAGTGTATTGCTTTATCAATAAATGAAATGGAATTTTATCAGAATCGGACGGTATTTCTTAAGTTTTCGTTTTATAAATAATTATGATAGCGAAGGTATTTGATGATATGAGATAATTAGTTGTGTACTGCCAATACACGATGAATAGTAGATATTTTATCATAATTGTTATCACTAGATTCAAAGACGTTTCTGATATAGTTTATCGTGTTGCCATCTAGCGGTAGTGCTTCAGTTTCAAAGTGCATTTTATAGGAAATGTTGTTACTGTGTTATTATTCTGTATCCGACTTTTCTTATAATTTATTTTCAAGTTTTGCTTCGTTTGTTTAGTCAGTGCCAAATTCATGATCGATTCGTAATCATGGCAAGAGTCTAGGTTTAAATCGATCGGTGAACCAATCTGCCCATTCAGGGATATTCGTGTACGGTTGCTAATTGCCAAATCATCCAATACTATGAGTATCTTTATCAGAAGTTCCATTAAGAATTCATGACAACATACTTGTTAATGATTATCGGGAAAAATAAGTGAAGTTTGGTTTGAATTTTGGGGAAACTCCTAACCTAAAACAAATAAAATAAAACCTATATTTACTTTTCATATTTACACGGGCTCCCGACGATGGTCTCGTACACATTGCTGTCGAAGCTGAAGATGTGGGTCTCGTTGGCTTGATGGAAGATCGGTTGGAAGGTCAGCGAAGACCGGGAGCAGACGGTCTTGACTGTTCCATCGTCAATCATGACGGTGAGGTTCTGTCCGCTTGGACAGCATTTTGGAACTACTGGTAGCTCTTTTACTTCTTGATCCTGTTAACAAGGGAGAAAATGCTGTTAAGAATAATGACTTTAAAGATGAAGAAGTCGTAACATAATAAATAACTAAAGGAAAGTATGAGTAGAATCAATTATTTATGCCTCAAAAAAATTTACTAATTGGTGTACAGCGTTGCCGATCATGAACCTAAACAATGAAATGAGATAATAATACAAAATTGTATCGAACATTTTACTGAAACTGGAAGAAAATAATAATACAGCTATCGTAAAATCCTTTCCTACTAAGAAGTTATCGTAATTGTGGAACAGCTAAATAATTTAAGTACTTAGTTACTGAAGTAAATGAATGGTTATATGCCAAATTATCATCAAAAACAGTTGAGACTTGAGACAACTTTTTGGAACAAGCAATATTACCTAAATTATCTTAAGTGAAGACCCTACTCAAACACGAGTCCAATTTAATAGTAATTCTTCGAAAGCCCACATCGAATTTAGTCACATAATGTTTTTCTAAGACGTGACGTTATATTTTTAAATTAGGTCGCGCCACAAACACAAGGTAAAGACAACATAATTATGGATGTCATTCAAACGATGATAAATTGCAATGCTGTATGACTGAGTCCCATCAAAATTCAACATGAGTATTTGATCTTTGACGCACATAAAAGAAATTCAACTGAGGTTGATGGCGTAAGGCGTTCATTTAGAACCGGGCACGTCTTTTACAATAGTTAATGTTTGAAAATCAGTCGTTTAGATAAAGCTAAAGTTGAGAGCAATAATTATGGAGAAGAATCGAATTAAATTTCAGTCAGTCTAGAATTTTTTTTTTCTTCATAGAATCAAAACTATTCAGAAATCAATCAATGTTTTGCTATGGGTACACACAGAATAGAATTTATAAATGGCATGATGTTGTTGAATGGCTGTCTGACTTTCGAGTTACTCACAATCAAATACCATACGAGTACCAAGCCTATTTTGTGATTCTGGAAAATTGCACTTCGTGGTCGTACACTAACAGAGGGATGTGAAAAGCAATACAGTGCTATACACCTTTTTTGCTGACCTATATATTTTAAAATGGGAATCTACAAACAACATTCAGATATTCGTTGGCCATTTTTGCATCCACACGCTGTACCTTCATACCCCGCGTACTAACCAAAAAAATCGTGCGCGCGAATTCGCCATCGTCGCATTCATATGAAATCCTATGTCCTATCCACGTGTTCGGGTCAGCCGAACAAAATGTACGCGACGATCACATATTTTATAAAATGTACGCGACGACGCGGTCTCACTGTTTACTCAGAACGTACAAAAAAACTTTTTCCAAAAAAAACCAACGGACTTCCAAAAAACACTACAAAGTGAACAATAACTTTCATTTCGGAAGTCGATGTCTTTGCATCTGTATTTTAGTTTTTTGCCACCGACTTGTCAAATTAAAATTACTTTAAGTCAAGTCGATAAGTTAAGTCGGTTGTTGTTTTTTTCACTTTTTGTATGCCAAAATCAAATCTAAGTTATAATAGCCTAATGTTAACTGCTCATCACCTTTTACAAACAATTTTTTTTTTCTATGCTCGGACGTTAATTGTTGAGGAGTTCTCCTGGTAAGAACCAGGAGAACTGCCACTCATCATATTATTATACATTATAACGAGCATAAAATGCTTATCAACCATATTAAGGAACCTAATCGAATAGCAACCCGTTAAATACTTATTTTAAGTAGTTCCGGTGGCCATCTGTGGTCTTCATCATCAGTTCAACATCACCAAATGGTGCTTTCCGAGGGCTAATGCACGAGTTACTATAACAAATACCTAAATCGCTATAAATAAATAATAAATAAACACTTCATTTCGGATTGCATAGACCCACATAAACCTTAACCTAGTGAATGAATGAATGAATGAAATGCACTAGGTGTGTGTATAAAATTTGAGGATTTCCCTCGATTTCCATGGGATACCCGCTTCAGATTTTGACTTGGGGACAAAGAAACCACCTTGGGAGCATACTCATTCAAACAAATAAAGAATTTTCAAAATCGGTCCACAATTGACGGAGATATCGGCGAATACATATATAAAAAAAACAAACCTTCAGACGGACATAATTATAACCTCCTCCTTTTTGAAAGTCGGTTAAAAATAAAAATAAACTCTCACTCAAAGAAACAGTTGTTGTCAAAAATATACCTAACTACATTGTAAAGATTTTAACGAATGCCAAATGTACAGTCACGAGCACTAATAAGTATATACTTAGCAACTTTTAAAAGTAAATTTCTCCAACCATATTGATTGTAATTTTATTTTGTATTGTATTATTATTTTATTTTGTATTTTGGAACCCAAACTATTATGAAATAGGTCTTTTCTCAAAGTTGTAATCGTCGTTCCACGAGAAAATCAGTTTTGAATTTTGCTAAGTGTTTACATAAAGTGCTCATGACTGTACTAGCAATTAGGTGTTAAAATAATACGAAGCAATAATAATAACTTTTAGAAGCAAAGTCCAACACTGAGTAGATTACGTATACTATGGAATGTTCGATGACAATTTGTTTATTTAATAGGAAAATCAATGGCCCGAGTCATTAGATAATGGTTTTGCAGGGTCATTTGGTTTCGGGTCATTGACATTAATCACCTAATGTAGGTGTAACCCTTTCGATTTCACGTACATTTCGTGTGAAAGGGTTAAATGGTGAGGCCATGGTACCTAATACAGACAACGTATTCAAGCTGTTATTTTTTCTGATATTAATCTACACACCGTAAAGGCTCGCACAGACTGGCGCGATATCGCGGGTGCGACGCGACACTAGTAGCACAATTTTTATGTCGCTGCCTGTCAAGCCTGCGATATCGCACCAGTCCGTACGAGCCTTAAAAGTGCATAAAAAGTTTATTCATATTCATTTATTTGCGTCCCACAAGGTAACAAAATCGAAATAAAATAAAGAAATCAACATAAAATTAAAAAATCAAAATAAAAAACAAAAAATCAAAACAAAATTTAAAAAATCAAAATTAAATTTAAAAAAACCAAAAAAACAAAAAAAATATTCATTCATTCAAGTTTACCTACTTTATACCCTTTTAACATATTATTTTCTTGGAACACGTTAATGAATCGATTCCTTCATTTTCCTTGAAAGTAAAATTTCCCGGTAAACCGAGTCAAGCAATTTTCCTCATTACGTTCAAGTTTCCCGTAGCATATTCTATCTTCAATTTGTAAATTAAGATAATAATAAAGATTATTGGCTAGATCACTCTGACGGTTCAGATTAAAATCATCATCATCATCACGCCGGACGTAAAGAATATCATCATCCCATTTCTTCCCGTGGGTGTCGTAAAAGGCGACTAAGGGAATTAAATACGAAAAAAAAAAGCAGCGTTCTCTATGCATTTTAACACCATACTGCGATCGCCAACCCGCCTGCCAAGCGTGGCGATTATGGCAACTCCGCCCCCCCCCCCTTTTGATGAAGGCCTATGTCCAGCCATGGACGTCTTTTGGCTGGAATGATGATGATGATTAATAGCAGCCCGCTCGGCGGTGAGTAGGTTAGGTGGATGTTTGTTGATTAAATAAAATGTGTTGCTGACTACATTTTATTTGCCGCACACCTATACTCCGTTTGAAATAAGATTAGACATAATAAATCTTTTTTACCGTCCGTTCAATCGATTTTGACTTCTATTGCGTTGGTGGCATGACCAATGACAGCTGTAATAAACAGTTGATATTGTAACCACGTTTTTGCTTTTAATGCCATGCTTATGCTTACGGAATAGAAGTCAAAATCGGTTGAACGGACTGTAAACAATTTTATTTAAATGTCTTATCTTATTTCAAATGGAGTATAAACACGAACATTATTTTCTTTCCACATCAAATCTGCCTGCCTTTTCCTAACTATCTTTGGGTCGGCTTACAGTCTAACCAGATGCAGCTGATTACCAGTATTTTACATGGAGCGACTGCCTATCTGACCTCCACAACCCAGTTACTGGGTAATACGATACCTCTTGATAAGACTGGTTGTCAGACTTTCGTGCTTCTGAGGACCCGGAACAACTGTCAAAGACCCACGAATGACAGCCGGGACCAACGGCTTCACGTGCTTTCCGAGGCACGGAGGAGTCTCGGTGTGCAAAGATGGTCACCCATCTACCGGCAAGCGTAGCTTAACCTGATGGATCGACCCGTGCGGCTGTTAAAACTTAGCCACGAGCTCCACATTTTCTTTCAAAGTCAAATTGTTTATTTCAAATAGGCACTTATAAGGCACTTTTGAACGTCAACATTTACAAAAAAATTAATTGATTCTAGTCGCCCCTTCGAAAAGGTAGTTTCGTATGGAGAAGAATGGACAAGAAACTCCACCGTTACTCTTTTAAAATCTTGTACATTATTTTTTATAGGTACATTAATTATGTAATTATATGTAAAGACGATGTATCTAGAATAAAATTACTATACCACAATAGAGTTCAGAATGAAGCAATGACAGATAAATTAATTATGTGATAGATACATGGTGCTCAAATATTTACAAAAATTGTTAAAATAAATAAAAAATATACAGTTTCCTAAAAAAATAAAAATATCAGTGTGAGTTAAGGTAATCACAGAATTTAAAATAAATGTCATAAAAATAATAAATTAAACAATTAAAATAGCAGCCTGTTTGATTTTGTCTAGACTCTAGATTGTCCTATGGAGCTGGACCAGCATGTTTCCAAGCATTCTTATCTTGGATAATATAATCCTCTAATTTGTAATAAATGCTTGTTTACAAAGAGTTCTTTTAATTCCACATCGTAACCAAAAAATAATCTGTAGCATTTCGGCTACCAACAAAGCATACACTCCAAAAATAGGACAAAAACGTATACATGAGGTCATCTACGTGCCACAAAGTACTTTCTGTCGGTACATTATATTTCGTTCAGATAAAATGTGAGTAAGAAGCCGGGTATCGAAGGCGCCACGTCTGTCACGCGTCTTGTTAGGAACGTGCCCGCAACGGTAATGAGACAACTGATGACATTTACCATTCTGAGCTCCTGTGTAATGCAAGAAGGGTGAACGATTCGGAGCGAAGGTTTTTAAAATTGAGCTTATAACATTGATGGATTGTGTATCAGCTGCTCTTTGCAAAAATAAGCGTATGGTTCTCAGCAAAAGAACATTTTCATTAACATATTCATAGATCACCGTGTGGTGCCGGAAGTAAAGAATAGCACTACCCTATTTCTTCCCGTGGGTGTCGTAAATGGCGACTAAGGGACTTACTAGAGAATGGACAGCAGCGTTCTGTATGCATTTTAACACCATACTGCGATCGCCAACCCGCCGGCCAAGCGTGGCGATTATGGCAAACCCTTTGGGGGAGGCCTATGTCCAGCAGTGGACGTCTTTCGGCTGAAATGATGATGATGATTCATAGATTTTCATTACGAAAAGAATTTCATTTCTGGAATAGGGCCCGTATTTATAGAACGTTACTCAGTACTCAAGCATTACTTAAGACTAAATTCAACCAATCCAATGGCTTGAATCTAGTCTAGTAAGTATTGCTTGAGTACTGAGTAACGTTCTATAAATACGGGCTTTACTACTTCAGCATTACTTAGGACATTCAAGACAATGCAATGGATTGGTTAAATTTAGTCTTAAGTAATGCTTGAGTACTGAGTAACGTTCAATAAATACGGGCCTTAGTATCTTCAAGATTAAGGCTCGTACAGACAGGCGCAAATTTAAATGGAAATTGATCTAACGGTGTTGCGTCGCACGACAATTAGTACCGTTCTGCACAAGCCTTTATGCTTTAGTTAGGTGTACCAATAACGACACTCTGTTGCATTAAATCTAACATTGCACCTATAAGAACACATAATATTTTAAAGACGTTTACTAGAAAAACATAGCCCTTGAGCCACTCAAAAAGCTTCTAAATAAACTGCCATATTTACTCATAATTTACAAAACTTCTGTCTAAGTGGGTGAACATGGTGCCGTGTTTGTGAATCGTGTGTGTGTGTGTTTAGGGAAAGTTGTGATTTTTCTTGTAAATAGGCGTAAGTATCAGATTAGGTTGTTTGCACTAACAGTTTGTGGAGATTGGACCTCACGCGGATTCGAAGGACCGCCTGAGTACCGTAAGTAGCTGTGTGCCGATACATTATGTTGGTATTAGCTACCTTTCCTTGAATACAAGAGGAAATCGGGCGCCTATTTGCTAAATGAGAAAGGTTCAGCTTAGTTGTACTTACAAGAAACGGTTCGCTTGGTAGAGGTTCGAGATGTTTCTCACGCAAGACAGGCAGCGAGATGCGTGTCACACCCGCGATATCACACCAGTCTGCACGAGCCTTTAGCATTGGCATAAGTTAGTCTGAATTATACTCAAAGTATTCACTTTTTAACAGCAAAATAATATATTACCTAAGGTGATACGTAAAAAATAAATCATAGCAAACTGGGCGGGCTAAGAAAGTGACAGAGTCAATTACTTCCACAAGCTAAAAAAACGAGAGCGCAATAATGCGCTGGAACCAAAATAAAACAACGTTAGAGCGCCAAACCGAATATATATATTTTTTTTTTTAATAAATTAAGCTTTTTATCAAAAATATTTTCCGCTAGAGTTTTCAATTACCTAATACGCACATTTTGAATGCAATATTGCAATGAAATTACAACAGGTCTTTTCGGAATTAAATTCTAGCATATAAATTAAACCCAATTTCTTTTTCCTTCAGTCAGAGTATTAGTCAAATAGTCAATAAACCCATATCCAAAAATTAAAGCCATACATACTGTAATAGTGAAATAAATGGTTACGAAAAAGCACCTATTTATTTTGGTATCGCCTTAACCAATAACAAAAGGTGACATAATTATGAACTACTAGCTTATGCCCGCGGCTTCGCTCGCGTTAATTCAGAATTTGACAATAAATTCGGGTTGCACTCTGCTTCTACTAATATAATTCAATCACAATTCGAAAGACACGTGGCGCCATCTATTATCATAAGAACATTGTTGTTGTTTTCCTCGGGAAAAGTACTTTTTTAGGGATAAAATACCTTTTATCCCTAAAAAAGTACCTATGTCCGTTTCTGTACACCTGACAAGGTATATGCAAAATTTCAGGATGATCGGTTCCGTGGTTTAGGCGTTAAAAGGTAACAAACAAACAAACGTTTCGTTTTTTTTAAAAGAAAAAAAAGAAAAGAAGAAACAAACTTACTTTCGCATTTATAATATTAGTTGGGAAGGATTGTTAAGTAACCTTGTGGTTCAGTCTACCTGTCATTGAAGCTCAACATAAATCTTCAAACACACGACCGTGTTTAGGTCAGGGGGCCTAAAATGGACGCTTTGGCAGAATCATAATACGATCTGCGTACAATTCATATCCCCCAATTCATCAGTTTGACAGTTTTGTATGGAGTTTCGTAAAATGGTCCACAAATTATGAACTGCATTAATGAAGTCTAATGTCAAATAGCAGCTGTCAAATTTCGGGATGTATGAATTGTACGCAGATCATAATTTATGTGAATCATAAATTATGATCCCATCATATTTTAGGACCCCTGACCTCATATCGCTCGATTGTTAAATGCACTGTCAAACATACGTCGAGCTGATTGGCAGTCTATTAAATATCGTTTGTTTATTTAGCTTGGAAAAAGACTACAATATTTTTGATGAATGAACTAACCTTCATTGTTTCCAATGTTTTATTGTTAAACTAGCGACTTGCCCCTGCTTCGACCGTTGGTAACGACTAGAAAACATCGTGATTTCATTATTATTAGTAAATTTAATATTAATATATTATACATTTTTTTTTTTATTTCTCCTGTATCGTGGGTGCGTTTACAAACATTAAACTCACATACACCAACAGCCAGACTCGGAACAACTACTTGCAGGTCATACAAATATTTGTTCCGTGCGGGAATCGAACCCGCGACACGCAGCGCAGCAATCAATCGCTTAACCACTGCGCCAACCATGCCGTCCGTATCGGCATGCGGTCCGTATGTACAAATTATAATATACAACATGTTCTAGTCCCAGAATTAACGCACAGCCTCTTCGGGGTCATTGTACTCATCATTATGAACAAATTTGACTATGGGACCAAACCTGAAATCTTGAAAAAAAAAATCTGCTGTTCCCTACATTTTGACGAGTTAAGAGAACATAAATAAATAATAAATAATTAACCCAACACCCCTTGGGCATGTTGTAGTATTATACTATCTATGTAAAATA
Organism: Tiliacea aurago; assembly: GCA_948098905.1. Classification (NCBI taxonomy): domain Eukaryota; kingdom Metazoa; phylum Arthropoda; class Insecta; order Lepidoptera; family Noctuidae; genus Tiliacea; species Tiliacea aurago. The sequence goes on along the minus strand of OX402586.1, from coordinate 17,397,116 downwards.
CTGGTATTCTGCTGCATCCGGTTAGACTAAAAGCCGACCCCAGAATAGTTGGGAAAGGACTAGGCAGATTTTATACACTTAAACCTTCTGGAATAAATGCACTAAATTACCGATAGCCTACATGATTTTGGAGTCTATATTTAAGTTAGGTCAAAAGTCAATTTCGGTAGTTTTACAGTGGATCCCGTCTCATGTACAGATTCAGGATAACGAAAGAGTAGATGTTTTGGCCAACCAAGCCGTGTCAGATGGAATTTGTATAGATGTTCCTCCTTTACATACAGATTATATAAGACTAATAAAACTGCAGTGTATAGATTTGTGGAGTGAATACTTTAACCAGAGGTCAACAGAAAAGGGAATTTGGTACAAGACCACAGCTCCCGGTGAATAATTGGATTGATCAAAATTTGCTTAGCAGAAGAGATTTAGTTATGGCACTACGACTTCGTTCCGGTCACATTCCATCAAAAAAGTTTGGGTTCCTCATGAAAAAGGTTGCATCACCCAACTGTGAAGAATGTGGAGTGGTCGAAGATGTGCAACATGTTTTGATGGAATGTGTACGGAATGAAGCTTTGCGACTTAATTTACTCTCCAATATTGCACTTATTTGTTGGACCACCAACAAATAAGTGCAATATTGGAGAGTGTAATGCTATCCTGGCTTGTCCTTTATCGGAACAAGCTAGGATACTGTACAAACTGGCATTTTTTGTTTTAAAATATTAATGTTAGAATGATAAGGTGTTTTAGGTTAATTTGATTTTGCTGATATATTAGAATAATTGCTGATGTTACAGGGTGGCGCTATCGCTCAGCGATAAAGCCCTTAAAATAAAGAAAAAAAAAATACACTAAATGATGGTAAAACCGCATCAATATAGTAGAACGTTTAGTTGAACAACGCGATCACGCAGACTGACACGAAAAATGACTTTATTTTATATTATATAGGAATAAGTATAAATAATTATTTATTTATTTGATTTGATTATTATAAGAAGTAATAATAAAAATAATAAATAAAAATGTTTATTTCAATTACAAAGGACATAAAGATACATGTTATTGGAGATCACCTTTTAAGCAAGGAATTGCTTGTGTTAGGAGACTCCGCGCTTCCACTTATCATTATCTTATGCAATCGAAATGTAGACAATGTACTATGCAAAATTAAAAATAAAAGGTAACTTAAAATTATATAAACAGCACAGTACATAAATGATTGTTATGCCTAGAACAGTGCCAAAACGCGCGAATACGTGTGATATGTGTGAGTATGGGTGAGAGTGTGAAGAGTGAGGGTGTGTAGTGTGTGAGATATAATTCGCATATTTTAGTTCTCCTATCCTAATTAATATCCTGTCAATATTATAAATACGAAAGTTTGTTTGTTTGTTAATTTATTTGTTTGTTTGCTTGTTACACTTTCACGTCAAAATGACTTAACAAATTTAAAAGAGATCCGACACTGGCAGTTCTTGTCTTGGGTCAGGACTAGTGTAACTAGTGACGCTAACATTGAAAATATGTTTGTTGTGAACATAATTTGATTATTCGATTATAAACTCTTCAACGTCTTGGTTACACCCATGTTACCAAATAAAAGAACTTACCTAAACAAAAATTTCGAAACAAATAAAAAGTTTATTTCAGGGAACAAAAGCCTAGAGACCCGTTTAAGTCGGAAACTCGCAGAATTTCTAAATGTTAAAACAATTTGTTTTTTAAGGCTTCTTTATGGAAATATCCGAGGACTGGGAGCCGTGACGACACTGACAACTTCCGTGAAATATTCGCAAAGGAAACCTTAAAAATACTCATAAGATTTTTTTTTTCTGAAAATGTTTCGGCTTGGTAATCACCAAAAGGTTTTTTTGATATAAGGGTTATATTGCGGCAAAGAAGAAGTCGTGTTACTTTTGAAATTATAACCAAGTTCATGTATATTCATGGCCATTTTAACGGAAAGAATTCTTGGAACTGCGAGAGCTCATGCGCAAATAATTACATGAATTAAAACAAGGTTATCCTTTAGTAAACACAGCAGGATAGTTCATTTATATTGTATTTTGACCTAGATCCTATATTGGCAATATACTGAACATTGGCAACATGTCCCACCGGACGATCGAGAATTCGAGAACCGTTAGCCAGACGTCCTCAAAATTATTTAGAAGCTATCAAACCATGCCACAAAACCAACAAACATGGTGAACCTAAATCCAAATGCCAAACTGGGGCTGTCAATAAGACCGTTAAATTCATTAAAGAATTGGAAGTCATTTTGCGGTTGACTGATTCTCCCGACAAAATCTCAGTCTTCGCTTAAAACAATATTATTAAGGTGATGAATAAAAAAATAATCAGAGCGAACTGGGCGGACATAAGAAAGTGACAGAGTGAATTACTTCCACATGCGAAAAAAGAGAACGCAACAATGCGCTGGAACCAAAATAAAACATCTTATGAGTGCCAAAACCTTGCCTAAACAAATCAAATTTGTTGAAAAATAAAATAAGCCATGTAGGTATCAAAAATATTTCCAGCCACAGTTTTCAATGACCTAATACGCACATTTTGAATGCAATTTTGCAATTGAATAACTTGGGGTTTTAGAATTACAGAAAAAAGGTCTTTTCGGAATTAAATTCTATCGATGAACTTTAACCCAATTGCGTTTTCCTTTAGTCAGAGTATTAATCAAATAGTTAATAAACATAATATCCAAAATAAATCCATACATCCTGTAATAGTAAAATAAATGGTTACGAAAAAGCCCCCAATTTATTTTGGTGAGAGCCGAGACTTTTACTTCGTAATATCAAATAAGACAATGATGTCAATGTTGTTTTGATACCAAAAATAATCACTACTCATCTTGCATTATCACCGAACACCCCAGAAAACAAATTCTTGAATCAGAGTTCATAAATACTTCACAACAATCGCAACACATTTTATATTTGCACCTAGTCGCCTATCTACTGAAATATTGTTATGAGGCCGATGGCACTCTGCCAAGTATTCAGAAAACATTCGCAGTAACAATTTCATGAATTACCTAGTCATTAAAATGTTCCTAACACTGTGTTAGGACAGCTACATAATCAGCCTATAATGCTCCTACTGCTGGGACACAGGCCTCCTCATTCTGTGAGAGGGTAATCCACCACGCGGGCCCAGTGCGGGTTCGTGGACATGTCTTCGATTTTTTAGGTCTAGGACATGCCGGTTTACTCACGATGTTTTCCTTCGATCGCCAACCCGCCTGCCAAGCGTGGCAATTATGGCAACCCCCCCCCCCCCCGCTCTTTTTAAGGGAGGCCTATACCCAGCAGTGGACGTCTTTCGGCTGAATTGAACTACTACTCGTAAATCGAGGCCGTTACTACTGGCCCACCACTGCTCTTAAGACAGTCGAAGCCCGGGATTTTGTTTCCATGCTAAGTTTAACTCCCTGTAAGTCAGTGCGCACACTATCAATCACAATCTGAATGATTTTGAAGGATATTGCTAATCCATTGCTTCATATGTTCGAAAATTTTGTCTGCCCAACAACGTAAATAACGCAATGAATGTTAAACTGTCAAAATGAAACCCACTTACAGTAGTGTATAAGTGTGTTACAATTATTCTGCTGAATCAGTTTTTCGAGTTGAGTTATGTCAACTTCAAAAAAAAAAAAACTTAACTATGAGACTGATTTGGTGCAAGAATGCATGTCATTGCTGTATTGACCGAAAGTTTGTCTACAACAGTGACTCAGGCATAAAGTTGACAAAAAATAATAGGCCCGTTTTGAATTCACTAGTCACGTCGCTATGGTCAATCGCGACGTAACTAGTGAAGTAACCGTACGATTCGGTACTCATCGTTACTCACGATAAATCGATTCAAGTAAAATGTCAAAACGGGCCTGTTATGTTTTGACAACTATAATGACTAATATTACTTCATGCATTCATTAAATCATCATCATCATCATGATTTCAGCCGAAAGACATCGACTGCTGGACATAGGCCTCCCCCAAGCACCGCCACTTCGACCGGTTCTGTGCTTCCCGCATCCAGCGGATACAAGGTCATCGGTCGACCTTGTAGGAGGCCTTATTAGATATAATAATTTAGATTTAAATATATAATTTTCATTTAAAGTGAAGGCACGTGAACACATTCGTCAGAAGTTGGCCGAAACATCTCAGCAGTGATTTGCTGGAGTCGTTTTCTTCGCTACCGGTCGTTATTTCTCCTGACAAAGTTTATTTTGGTATATTATGTATCTATCTTTCTATGTATTTGTATTTAAGCTTGTATTTTATAGTTATTTCCGAGCTATATATCCCGTACGTGGCACCTGCCATGTTTGGTCTCTGCATCACCATAAGGTTGACTGGTAGAAAATGCCTCAGGCATTAAGTCCGCCTTAGTACAGTGTATTTTTTACTTGTGCATAAAGTTTCAATAAATAAATAAATAATAAAATATAATAATTTAGATTTAAATAATTAAGCATTTTCGAGAACTAGGTACTGTTAGTTCACGAAAAATTGTGATTATTATGGTGGTTATTTGATTAGACAGAAGCAGTTGTCTACTCAAATAACCAGCCAGCAGAACTTATTCTTTGTAATGTTTGGACGTGGAGATTACATTGTTTTCTCTGATGAAAAATACAGAAAACACAACGTCTTCCACTCGTGTTTATGAATTACTGAAATCAACTGTTACAGTGTGAAACAGTTTTGACGTCACGATTTTTTTCCGCACGCAAGAAGTTCCTAACATTACTATCACCTCGAATACTTAAATATCTGTTGCTAGTATTTTTTCGCCGAATTGACACACATTTCTTGGCAGTTATCGCAATTTTTTATCGTTGTCGTAACAGTGGGTAGTAGTGGTATCACACAGCGATTATATCGGAATCCCGACGTATTCCGAGAAATGTTATTGAGTGTAAATAAATATTTAGTGTAACGTGCAGTTTTTTCATACTGATTTGTTGCGAAATCTTATCAGTCGGGATTTCGGGAATGATAAGGTTAATAAGCCCTTATGGTGGCGCGAAGACGATGGTTTTTCTGACGCGTAGTACGAATACTTTTTATCTTCATTGAAGAATTCGTGTGGGTGACTATCTAAATCAGGCCTTAACACAAATAAATGACGTAAAATTTGGCCAGAGACCAACAGGAAAACGCAGTACAAAGTGTTCGTTACGATAACCCACCTACTCAAAAATCAGTAAGTGTCGCAGATGTTCCAAGCATTAATTGGTTGGTATAATAACCACGCAAGGTGCAGAAATTATTAAGGAGGCTCAACTTGAAGCTCGACACTGAAAAAACAGAATGACATAATATTCTACTCACACACATAATTCTATTTGTAATAGATATTTTTCTTGACAAATTTCCGAATTAAATTCATAAAGGGAAAGCTATCAGATACCACGGGGACACACACGCGGGCAGGTAATAGGAATGAAAATATTTCAACCACGCAAGGCACGTATTCATTCTTCGTAATAACTAGGACAACGCGTGACAGTAAATACGTCTGGAAAACCTCCTACATATTCTATTTGCCTGGTTATGATAATACGTATCGATAATAAGTTGATAAGTATTCGGTGGGAGATTGGAAATGTCTCCAACACGTCAGTACGCCTAGGCACGGCGCGTACGTTTCGAAAGTATGTAGCTTTATAAGTTTTTATACTTTCATAAACTTAATAGAGATAGGGAAGCGCTGAGGAGAATAGTAAAAGTTTTCATATTTATATTCTCGACACTGAACTTTTTTTAGCGACCTTGGTTTTATTCAAGACGACTGACTATCCGTGACAAGATTGCCCGTGAAAAGTGTTCGCGAAGCTGAGAAATGTCTAATGTGTGATGAAAGTTTTGATCAAACTCTTGTACCGTTGAACCAAACTAAACCTGACTAAATCTACTTTTTTATACGAATTTTGTAATCAAGAAATAACTGAGGTTACGACATACTTTAATAATTTCTACTCAGTTTATTTATGATGTTTTTATTATATTAACGATAAATTCTACAACAAAATAAACTAAAGACTGAAGAATTAAGCTTATCATACAAACAAAACAAAATTTAACTAGAGAAAAGCTTCTAATAATCCTCGATAAAATATTAAATCCTCTTCGTATTTGTTACTATGGCAACCCTGCCAACAACAATAATATTTCAGTATTTTTTATGGAAAAGGTAGCTCAGAAAATATTCTAACTATGCTGTCTGCACTTAGGCTTTACGTTGCTTTAAGAGCTGTTCACACCGCATGGTAGCGTTGCCAGGATTCCTCTTAACCCAGTAAAGAAAAAAGAAACCAGTGTGTACGAATGTACAAAAATATCTTTGTGCTATTGCAACTACGGTAGGTACTAAATACCGACTGCCGTACCCGTGTTAGATTGTGTTAGGACCAATTGTTATGATATTGACACTCAATTAAAAAGGTCAATGGCTCAATCGCAATTCATAGAATAGAATAGAATACTCTTTATTATGTACACCATAAAAGTTACAGTTAAAAATATTTAAATTATGTTTTATTCATCTTTATTTTAAACCCAAAAATAACTTAATAATTCAATAGAAAAATCGGCACATTTTTGTTTACCGCCACAAACTAGCTAACAAATATTTTTCTGAGGTTTATCTAAAACCCATTCTTATCGTAAAGACGTAGGGTATCACACAGGTATTATTCAGAGGACCATTTCGCGTCGCCACCGACTTGCAGCAGGTAATAGAAAGTAAATATTTTCGCTAGTAGCCGCCCGTCGGCTACAGAGAGAGTGATACACGGCTAAAGCCTGTGGCTTGGCACGGCTTACTGTGAGCAGATTGCTTCTACAAATACTGATGGTCTGCCTCGTTTGGCTAGACTGGAGATTTGGTCCTAAGTTTCTAACACTTTGGAAATATCTAGGATGATGATGCGTCTGAATGTAGATTAACGAGCAGGCTTTCTTGGATTTTTGGCTCTTTTACTCTAGATCTCGTCAGTGTCTTGAAGAGGACGACAGGGATTACTGGCAATTTCTATCACAGAAATGAGTAGACTAAAATCTGTTACCACTCGTTTCGATAAAACATTTAAAGGCTAAATCGCTATAACTTGTCGGTCTGTAAATTAACTGTGATCCCCAACCTTAGTAACAATATGAAGAGTCAATATTAATTTGGGCAAGTGTTGTGATTACAAGAAAGGTATGTTGTTTTTGAACTTCAATTATCCTGCCAGTAGATTCGTTGGTAATTAAAATTAGATTAGGAGTAGCCTTTCGAGTGTTAGGCAAATAATTGGACGATAAAGTGGGAATCAATTTAGATAAAAGCTAGGACAATAATGGCAATCAATACTTAGTAGAAATAGTGTAAGAAAGTATATTGATTTAATTGTAGTTTTCCAGGTAAAATCCCTTGAAGAAATTCTGGTTCCTCTTGGGTTTGATTAAATTCTTATAAATACAACCTACACACAATGTTGATAAACGAGTCCTTTCTTAAGTAGACTCAGAAAAAAATACATTACTAAAAAACTTAACGACAGTAATCAGACTAATTCCACTTATCACTCAACTCTCCACAATTGCTAGTAGCCTCCCATTTAATAACAACAGCTATTAAACCAATCAAAACAACATCAATTGTTTAATCCTGCCTTTCAAAGAAGCGACTTCCTTCTTCTATATTATCAGCCGGCATTATCTCCACAACAAAGATATATCAGGACATCTCTGCACCAGACGGCCTTACGGTACTTAACAATATTTATTTGGGCACTAGGGGCAGTATATTTTTTGCGAAGAATGCTCATATTAACTGAATCCTATCTTGTGAGAATGAATGTGGTGCGTGGAGTCTCGAAGCAATCTCTTTAAGTGGACCTCGCCACAATACAGGCAGAGCTCAGTATGTGAAATAGAAGTAACTTATCTGGTCCTTCGAGACGTGATCCTAATCGTTAACGAGTAATAGAGTAGGTACTTTTTTTAATCTATCTAAAGTAAATAATCCAATAAGACTAACTTATTACCTATCTGAGTCAGAATCTTTGTCATTGATACTATATTTATTGGTCCTGAACACACTTCTCGTATCAAATGTCAGATGTTTGTCACTGAATTATAATATATACTTAGACAGTGTGTGTGTGTGTTGGCTGTAAATACCAAAATCAGACAACAACTTTAACTTGGTATAATGTTTCTGTGCTCTGGCCTGGCTAATAAAAACCGTTCAACTTTAGGAACATTCCCCAATCGAAAACAATTTTGTCAGTCCTCCGATTTTTATTCCTCAGGGAGCATTTCTTGGATGAATATATCGATGCCCTTGTACCCAAAACTTCTGCTACGTTTCTTTCGTCTTGTTCCTGCGTAGAGACTTTGCCTTATCGGGGTGTATTAGTTATTTATTCTCACGCCGCCCAAGGGCTGTGGTCCTTCATGTAACTTGCATTATATTGTTACAGTTTCGTCGACCTGCATGTAATCGCGACCTAATTCTCTAGAAAGAATTCCAAGGTCGGCTGCAATTAAGTTTTTAAAGAACAATTTGCTGCAAGTCATGCGAAATGCAATTTTCTTTGTCTTGAGCGCTGCAAAAGAAATTAGGTGAGAGCAAGTTATTTAAACAATTACGGAGCTACCTGTATTTTATTTCTTCTTTTTAGTTTCTGCTTTTGCTGGCTTTTTACCGCTGAACTCGGTTTAAATGAATCATTCTATTCTTTCATCGTCTTCTTATACTTTATAAAGAACTTCACGTGCAGTTGTTTTGTATTTATCTTCAATTCAAGTGTTTAAGAAACCTGGGTTTCATTGTATGATAATGGTTTCATTCGTGTAATACCTTGGTTGATTGTTCTGCTCTGATTCCTAACCTCATGTTTTCACAATTACATAGTAGGTGTTTTAGAAAAAATATTAGGACGAGGAGTCGTAGGTGTTCACGTTACCGCCCCTTGAATAATTTGACTATGGGAAGTAATGTTATGAATGCTTATGAATAACTAACATTTCCCCTTATTTCGATACCGGTTAAAAGAAAATGTGTAATACGTGGAATGGAAATGACTACTTATGAGTCACTATACTCAAAGATATCATTACATCTGTAAACTACGTGACAAATATTTAATCTATATGCTTGTATTTATTTACTTTATCTTACACATTCTTACGTGGGATCATCTAAACTCTTACGTATTAATTTCATTCTGACTCACGGGAAACTACAGTAATTTCAAGTAATTCTAGATGACCTAGCATGTTGAAGAAAAATTAATTGTTATTTCGGTTGAATCTTGGAGCTTTTCCATTTCGAAAATGACTTCTAAACTGTCACCAAATAAGACAGCTCTTTTTTGTGTAGTGACGGCAATTGCTTTCATGTCTTAGAGTAATCGACTCTACAAGCATACAAGTACTTACATAATATTTACTCACAGCAAGTACCTACAGCCCACTCAGTCCAATAGTCGACTGTGGCCACCAGTCCCCACACACGTAGTCGTGTTGTTTGATTTGTGTTTTACGCCACAACTGGACCACGTCGCGCGTAAATTTCAATAAATGCATGGAATTAATAAACGCATAGGTAGGTACATGAATTATACATGTTTTAACCATTCATTTTTCATTCATGTGATTTTTTGTTGTGAATCTGAATTTTGTTTTGTTTTTGCGAATTGTTATGAATATTGACACTCGTAATATTAGTTGTCGAGCCTTACATTACTATTTTCTGCTTGTTACCATAATGTATTTATGTGTCTTGTATGTGCATGTAAGTGACAGCTTGAGCATGGACTTGGAGAAGTACTTTTTAATAGCACGGAATTATATAGATTGTAAGTAGAGGAGGTCATTTCTGTCACAGCTCAGTTGTTATTACCAAGATGAGATGTCAGATGTTACAAATCATAAGCGACTACTGTAAGGCTCACTCGTTTTTTCTTAATATGTTACATAAAACTAATAGACTACACATTACTCAATTTTGGTCCTTCGAGTCGGATTTTATAAGCTAGTAACATGTTGAAACGTAGTGGGGATTGTACATTTACTTATAGCATACTGTGTATCTAGATATAATATACAATGTACGATTGTTTGTCTTCCCAAATAAAATAAAATAAGGTAACCAAAAGAATTTTTTTCAAAACCAAAACCAAATTGAGTTATAATTACAATTTACAATATTAGTTGCTTTCTGAAACCAGAAACTTGAGTGATATACCTACCTAATAATTATAACGTAGGCAAATGTCACTTGAATATATTATATTCTAACATACCCACCGGATACTAAAGAGTTTCACAATAGTAACTATCAAATACGTTAAAACCTTTCCATTGAGCTGTTAACGGAAAGCCTTCGGAGTGTCAGATAAGGGTACGCAGTGACCGTCGTTAATGCCAAACACTTGGATTGCAACACACCAGGAAGCGATCAACAATCGCTTCCAACTCATCCACTTATCAGTACCGACTCCTAGAAATAAAACAAGTTAGGCTGTTTACAGACCGACGTATTTCCGGACAGGACTTCGTTTAGACTGTAGGACTGTAGATTGTAGGAGGAGGTAATTAGAGCTACCTACTCTTAAAGATTACACAGTATACAAATACCCTACTCTTAAAGATTGTTGGTATTGAGATCATGGACGTTATGCCTAGAAGCCTATAATTGTAAAACAATAAATGGATATCATGTACCGTGTGGTGCCGGACGTAAAGAATAGCCTATTTCTTCCCGTGGGTGTCGTAAAAGGCGACTAAGGGGCTTACTAGAGAATGGGCAGCCCGCCCTTTGGGGGAGGCCTATGTCCAGGTGGCTTAAAATGGACGCTTTGGCAGAATCATAATATGATCTGCGTACAATTCTTATAACCCGCAATTCATCTGTTTGACAGCTGCTATTTGACATTAGACTTCAACAGAGCAATTCATAATTTGTGGACCATTTTACGAAACTCCATACGAAACTGTCAACAGATGTATTGCGGGATATAAATTGTACGCAGATCTTATTATTACATATATATACGCTCAGCAGTGGACGTCTATCGGCTGAAATGATTATAATGAAATGGATATCATACACAAATCCAACGCGAAACAACATTGTGATCGAATAAATCGATAAGAAAATATCCCACAAAAAAGAGAAGCTGTAAAAGAACTGCATTTAACTTCGGGTGCCTAATCGTGTTAGATAATCGCTGCGGTGTAACCGGCCTATGTTTGAAGCCCTTATTAAGACCACGGCAACGAAACGTGTGGGTGGGACGTGGCGTGTACTGAAAAATGATACCAAACTAACTTTCTTGTTGTTTTGTTAAACAAACTGGAAACATTTTGTCTCATGCTCTGTTTATGTGGTCAGGAAGTTGTTCCATTTTCTTGTTATTTGTCTTTTAGTGGTAACTCTACGCTATACAATATGTAACAAAAACCCTGTTGTTCCTTCTCTACCTACGTTTTAAGAATCGGTATACATACGTAATAAAGCAAGTCATTTATAAAAACTGTTCAACAAAAATAATTCAAATAAATATTTAATTATTAATATTTGTACGAGTAATGTTTAACTGATTTCTAACCTTTTTATTTCTTTGATTTTGACTTTTCAACTAGGCAATGCTTAATTTTTTTAAATAATAATTCCACCAATGTTGTGCTTGTAGGTAAATGTATACGTCCCTAAAAAGAACAACAGGGTTTTTGTTACATACTGTATAGGACCAATTTGTCAGTTTTTTTCTCCAATCTGTTTATTCCCCTTCCCCTCGGACCTCTGTGCGGTACAGACATGTTTTAAGTTGGCTATATTGTCAAAATTTTATTTAAATAATTAAAATCAAATACCAAAAATTCGTGCCAGTACCAGGCGCGCATGATCAGTACGAAGCCAAGTGTAACCAGTGTGCGACGAGCATCACCTATGAGCTATCTCTACGCAACAACTGCGTGAGTAATTAACTAATTAGCCAATAAGGTCAAAACCACGCCCCTCGTCGCTAATCACCAGCACTACTTGCGCGCACACGACGCGGCGGTCACCGCCCTTAAACCGTACAGGTGCGCACGCACTGGGAGCGTAGTTGCCGCCTAGTACCAGGAGTACTCGTCCAAGCTTGCGCCGCTCAAGTGAATTTAAATAAGTATGCCACTTCGACGTACTCCTCCACAAGCGACCTCCTCGGAAGCTATGATATCCCCATACCACGGCGGCTCTGAACCGAGTATTCCCACTTGCTGTCTTGATGGGGTAGATCTTAGTGACTTCTCAACAAATGTAAGTACGCGAGTACCTAAACGGAAACACGACCAAGAATATATAGAGGAGTGGCAGTCCTTCAAAACTGAGATTATTAGTACATTGAAAACTTGGTCTGATTCTCAAAATAATAAGATCGACCAAATACTAACTAGCGTTAACGAGATCCGCGAGGAATATCGTGAACTGCGCAAATTAGTTGAATTTAACTCAGAAAAGTTCGACGACATAATTGCAAATGTAGCGAGACTATAGAATGAAAGGCGCGATAGCCAAAAATACATACAATCACTCGAAAATAAATTGGAATCTATAGAGAGAAGTTTAAAAGGTTCAACTATTGAGATACGGAACATCCCAATAAACGATGCGAAGGAGACCACAGAAGATCTGATCAACGTAATTAAAAGTGTGGGAAAAGCCGTCAGTATAGACGTTGAAACAACAGGTATCCGTGATATTTTCCGAGTGAATACCAAAACAGACGGTTATAAATTTATAATCGTTGAGTTTACCAGTAAACTAACAAAAGAAAGTATGTTAGCTGCCGTAAAAAAGTTCAATCAGGTCAATAAGAATAACAAATTAAACACTACCCACCTACAATTAAAAGAGCCGCAGACACCGATATACGTAGCGGAAACTCTAACTGCAAACGCGAAGAAGCTTTTTTATTTGTGCAGACAATTTGCAAAAGAACACAAATACACATTTTGCTGGGTAACACACGGACGGATATTCTTACGTAAAGCCGAAGGGCAGAAACAAATTCGAGTTGACAATGAATCTGATCTCACTAATCTTAGAGGTCAACAGTGACTATCCACCATAATTGTCAGACTTGTCAAAACATGTTTGTTACCATTTTTTGTTACAATTTTTATTTTATTTTATTGTTTACTTTTTATGTTCACTTTTTCAACTTATATGCATGTTAATTTTTCATTGATTTTTGTCTGTATCTACACAATTTCCACTAAACAGATCAGCAAACTCTACACACATAAATCTTTTACAACACACAATACGACATCCAAGGCTCATGTTTACGCATTCTCGCCCGGCTTGTATACCCACCTAGCAACTGTAACCATTAAAACTTTATATTTACACCAGAGATTTATAAAAGCAACATTTATGCATTTACGTAAAATTCGATCATAATTACCAATTATCAATAAATAATGAATTGGATGAGTTAACGGTTGCTGACTCCAGCACTTGTGATATTGATGACTGCTCCAGTTTAATTTATACCGAGAATTCCCCTTTGAATATTATTGTACAAAATATAAGAAGTGTTAACCGAAATTTTTCAGGATTACAAACCCTCATCAAACGATCAGAAATTGACTGGGATGTGATCATTCTAACGGAATGTTGGATATCTCAGACACCGTTTATTCCACTTATAAGTGGTTACCATTTCGCAAACACACATACTAACAGGACACAAAACGAGGGCGTTATTGTTTATTATAAGTCTACCCTTACCTATAAGATATTTGAACCATCGCTTGTGGATGGAAATTGTCTGGCTATCATTATTGATTCGCAAACTGTGGTCCTCTGTATTTATCGCCCCCCGGGGGAAAAAAATGTATCTAAGTTTCTTGAATCACTAAACAATATTTTACTAACATTATCGCCATACAATAACATTTTCCTTACTGGCGATATTAATATAGACATAACGCCATTCGCTTCAGATGCAAGAGCGGAAATTTATCTGAATCTATTAGCCTCTCATGGTATGTTGCCTGCGTACTATATCCCTACCCATTCTCAAACATGCCTTGACCACGTAATTGTCAAAGCAAAACTTTCGGTGAAATGTTTTGTTGCCCATACAACCCTAACCGACCACTACAGCGTCATTATAAGCCTTTCTCATATGAGCTCCTCACACCATCTTTCAAAAACAATAAGACGTATGCATTATCCATCCCTTGACGAACAAATTAAAACTGTTAATTTCGATAGTATTAACTCTTTAGATAAGGCTAATGAAGCTGTATCTTTCTTTCTTAGGACTCTTACCACTTTGATGATTACTTGTACTAAAAAGATCACTGTTCCGAGACGTAAGCGATTAATTAAGCCATGGATTACTCCTGGACTACTACGATGCATGCGGAATCGAGACAATCTTCATCTCAAGTCTAAAAAGCATCCAAATGACGAAGTTACAAAAATAACCTATACACGATATCGTAATTTTTGTAATGACATTCTAAAAAAAGTAAAACAGGAGTATGATACAGCTGAACTGTCTAAATGTCAAGGCAACACTAAAAAATTGTGGGACACCATCAAAACAATCACCTACACTGCTAAACAGAAAAGTCCACCCATGGATCTGATTGATCTAAAGCAGCCCAAAAAATCTGTCAATGACATTAATCAATTCTTTGTAGGGATCGGTAACTCCTTAGCGGGATCTATCCCAGGGTTTGACCCTGCCTCATACCAGACTTCTTCTCTGCCGCCTTGTCTGTTCTCTTTTGTCCTTCTACCCACTGATGTGGATGAGATCAAAATCATAATATCATCTCTTAAAACCACTCGTGCCGTAAAGTGTGACGACATTCCCAGTGAATTAATTAAAAGATACTCTATCTTATTATCTGATCCCATCGCGTTTATTTGCAACGCCTGCCTTTCCACTGGTGAATTTCCCTCGGAACTTAAAAAATCCATAGTTCACCCAATTCACAAGTCTGGTAGCAGGGACAGTGTCAATAACTACCGTCCAATATCCATTTTGCCATCACTGTCCAAAATTCTTGAGAAAGTTATTAACAAGCAATTAACTAATTATCTAGAAACAAACAAACTTCTATCTGA
This sequence comes from Tiliacea aurago, assembly GCA_948098905.1. Lineage (NCBI taxonomy): Eukaryota > Metazoa > Arthropoda > Insecta > Lepidoptera > Noctuidae > Tiliacea > Tiliacea aurago. The sequence goes on along the minus strand of OX402586.1, from coordinate 17,381,942 downwards.
TAATCAATATGGTTTTCGTAAAGGCAGATCAACAAGCGATGCCGTACATCAACTAACTGATAGCATAGTTTCTAAGTTGGATGAGAGGAAAAAGGTCCTTACGATTTTCCTCGACTTGGTGAAGGCTTTTGACACCGTCTCTGCACCACTCTTACTGAAAAAGCTTGAACATCTCGGAATTCGTGGCAAACAGCTAAAATTATTCGAAAATTATCTGAACGGCAGAGCTCAACGTGTTGTGGTCGATGAGTGGTTGAGTGATGACTGCGAAGTCAATATCGGTATTCCTCAGGGGAGTATTTTAGGGCCCACTCTCTTTTTAATTTTCATCAATGACCTCTGCCAGTTAAACCTTACTAACGGCAAGATTGTTACATTCGCGGACGACACGGCTCTTCTTTTCTATGGAGATACTTGGGAGGAAGTGTACCACTTTGCTCAGATGGGTTTCTCGTTAGTTATGACCTGGCTAAACAAGAACTTACTCTCGCTTAATACAGACAAGACTAAATACATAACATTTACACTAACAAACACTCACCTCAATCAGAACCCTTTATTAAATATCGCGGCCCACTCATGTAACAACAGCTCTTCCTACTCGTGCTCATGCACAAAACTCGAAAAAGTGGACTCTCTCAAGTACCTCGGTGTCACTATAGACAAAAACCTAAACTTTTATTCCCACATCGATCTACTGTCCAAAAGAATTAGGAAGCTCATCTTCATTTTTAAAAGCCTACGACGTGTTGCAGATGCGAAAGTTCTTAAAACGGTATATTTTGCACTTTGTCAATCTGTACTAAACTATTGCATTTCTGTATGGGGTTGTGCCCCTAAATCGTTTATGATTAAAATCGAGCGAGCACAAAGAGTAGTGCTCAAGGTGGCCCATGCTTTACCGTTTTTTCACCCTAGCTCTGAACTCTATGAAAAGTGCAAGGTTCTTACTGTTCGACAACTCTTTATCGTTCAAACTATCTTGCGTAAACATTCTTTTTTAGACTACAACTCATCCTTGTACGCTCATAAACGTATTAAAACAAATGTATGTTCTACTCAACTGTGTAAAAGTAGCCTTTCGCATCGCAACTTTTGTTTCCTTGGCAGTTATTTATACAACAAATTAAACTCTACTTTAAAAATATATCCTCTTACTAAAGCAAAGTGCAAGCAGGTTCTCATCACCTATTTACTGAACCTTGATTACGATAGCACTGAAAGCCTCCTAATTGTTTTAAGATAGATGTGTTTTCAGCCTGTGTCATGCATTTGTCACACCACACTACACCACATCACATCACACGACACCACATCGCACTACACTACACTGCACTACACTACACCATATCACACCACACTACACCGCACTACACTACACCACACCACAATTCACCTATAACCTTCAACAATAACTTTTAATTTTGTATAATTTTATATTTTTTCCTTTATTTCCTTTATTTTTAAATTCTTCTACCATAGGTTAAAATATTTTGTCAATATTATCTTTAAGTACTAGTACTCAAACGCTGTTTTGGGGGGGGGCCTGGTAATCTGTGTGACAGGGTTTCCTAGTGCAGATACCAGTCTCCCACAAAGGAATTATTGTGAGGATTTTTCATATTTTTAAGGCGCCTTTGTGGTAGATAAATAAAATGTTTAAAAAAATGTTTATTTATTTCATGAGTCTTGTACTTCTGCTCATCTAACCTGGTTCTGATTAACCTTGAAACCTAGAAACTCTCTTTATCGTTAATTAAGAATCTGTTCCTAACGTTATCTAATGAGAGAATCCTTCAAGATAGCGTTGCGGGTGAAGAGGGCTCATTGCGGCGCCCGTTGAACACAGCCGAGTTTGAAGATAAGTAATCCTTTACGTTCTTTTAATTTCCTTTTTATTTCGAAGAAAATAAGATAGTTTTCAGAGATAGTGCCCTAGTTTTTAGGTCAGCAAAGATGTCTCAGGAGAGTTGAGAAACGACGTGATCGGGACGCAAACAAAATAGCTGGATAATGAACCTAGACGCTTTCTTGATTAACGGAATAGGGAAATTAATTTACTTCAGCTTGATGCAGCTCTGAAAATATGTGCGCTTGAAATTCGTATTTTTGCTAAAAGCGGTATAAACTGTTTTTTTACTTATTATTTTCATACTTTCTGTTAACCTATTTGAGTCATGTTCGTAGATTTTTTCCAATACAATCCTAACCAATACAACGTAAATACGTACGAGTACCCGATTAAACAAAATGCATCGTTATTTTTCAAACAAAAAACCCTGTCTCTTAGGCCCGTGTTTATAGAACTTTACTCAGTACTCAATGATTACTTAAAACTAGATTCAAGTCATTGGATTGGTTGAATTTAGTCTTAAGTAATGCTTGAGTGTACAAAAGAAACTAAATCTTAAACTAAACAATACTAAACCTTCTTAATGTGATGAAGCAATCTTTGCAGCTAATATCAATTGTATCAAAAATAATTTGTATCTTCGGAAACAAAAAATAACCGGTTTCATGCCCTGATTATGATTTTCCACTCTTCAGTGATCTGACTATGATACGCTCGACTGACTATTCCCAGGTGTGCAGGGCTATTTCCAGGGCTTTAAAGTTTGTATGAAATGCCGTAAGGTGTCAACGCTCTTAAAACAACTTTCAACCAATCAAATGGCTTCCATCTACTTTTTAGTAATGCTTGAGTATTGAGTGACGTTCTGTGATACGGGCCTTAGATTGTAAACGATCATAAACCGTGTATTTAATAGCGTGTGCTGCTTATCTGTGGACATGACAAGTAAGATATCGATGCACCGGCCGGCGACTTCGACACGGCGACGGCGACGTGGCGACGGTAGCAGCCACTGACAGCCGAAGATAAGATACACCCACGCAACACAACCGTAACAAACGTTTATAAATCAACTGCCCAACACTACGAAATAAATTAATGTACAATTTATTTTAATTCGAAAAAATTGTCTGTAAAATTATTCCGAATTCCGTAAGTATAACTTAATTTGAATCGATAAAATGTTATCGGTTTTAATTATTTATCGGTTTATAAATGAGTGGTGTAAGGTTTTAGTAATGAACGTAAATTAGTTTGCAGTTGAAAGCTTTATGTTTTAAAGGCGTGATAGGTGAGACGAATGCATTGAATGTGTTCGAATAATTTTAATTTATTGAATATAAATCTTTTGGATTATACAAGATGGAAAAAGGTGATTTAGTTCGTGTATTCGGCATTCGTGTATGCAGCGGTACTTCAATTAAATATTTAAAAATACTTCCCGTTGTCCCCGTGGTTTGGTTTTACATTCAAAAATATGTTTCTGGCACTCGCCGGCCGCTGCCGCGGCACCGCTCGCATCGCTCGCTCGGCTCGTGCGTTGTGTGGTCACAGTTCTAACCTAACCTAGCTGTTTCGATTTAAAAAAGGTTTACTTCGTACGATAAGGGGACAACGGGAAATAAATTGAATCACGTCCCGCTGTCCCCGTGACGAGGATATGGCAAACGGGGACAACGGGAATACACTATTTAGTTAAGATTTGAGTAATTGCATTTGTTATGAAAGGTTATCTATTAGAACGAAGTACCTACTTTTATAAACACAAGCTTTGTTGTAAAATTGAATTGCAAAATGCTTGGATGTTGTTTTATTCTTTTCACTACCAAGAATATTTTCTATCCAGTTTGAAAGATGTTTCTATTTTCCTTCAGATATGTAGTAAAGTAACAAAATTCTTGTGCCAAATAGTCCTTTAGAAAATAACCTCTGACAGCGGGGCAGAACGACAGACAACATTGCGCCGTTTTTACATTTTTGCGATGAAACTCTAAAATTGAGGCGGCGGAATCCTGAAAATGCTTCTACTTCCTTTATTATATTAAACCGGCTTATACTTCGCATTTCTCTTTAATCTCGTGGGACCTTAGGTTTTGGACGGCGCACTTAAGGTCCAATATTTGGATGACTTTTGTGGGTCTATTAAATTATCCATCCACTCCGATATTCAGAAGTATCAGACAGATACTTCAGTAGCTCGACCACCGATAAATTCAGCCTTAAAATATTCGAATTTTTCTCCGAACTAGCAAGTCCTAAGTACATTCCACAGGGTTAAATTAAATGTTATGTGTATCCATATCTAAACATGATAAAACAAAGAAGAAATTATTATTTTTTTACCCAAAAAAACTCAAAAAATTTGTTGTGTAGTCACTTGAAATAACAGTTTAAAATATACGTTTTTTTGGATAAACTTCACAGACGTGATAAGTTGGATAACTAAATACGATAAAATTAAAATAAATAGATTTTCTCAACTCATACTTCCCGTAACAACATCAACAGCGATCGTCGACCCCAACAAAAAAAGGTTCCCTATCCATTTGCTTAACATTTTAAAGCATAATATAACATGGCATAATTTTGTTTATCCAAACTATATTTACGCATAACATTATTAACGCTTATCAGCTTACGCATAATTATATAAGCATAACTTCACTAATCATAATAATGAATAAGCATAACATCCAACAGCATAAATATATTTACGCATAATGACATTAAAACATAATTTTTATAGGCATAACAATTACGCATAATAATTAACTCCTACAATGTTAGACACTACTACTCGTACACATTTTTAAACCATATTGCTCTAATGAATGTAGGTATCTAAACATATTGGCGGATTAGAGGTGGCCCGAGGGCCACCATGCCGCACCTTAACCTACTTAAAATTGGTTTCCATTATTCCCGTAATTTTGTATGCCTTAAAGGCTAGTACAGACTGGTGCGATATCGCGGGCGCGACAGGCACTGACAAAGAAATTGTGAGCTGCTACTAGTGTCGCATCGCGCCCGCAATATCGCACCAGTCTGTATGCCTTAACACTATTATTTATTTATAATAAGCACACCAACAGCATAGTCACTTACAATTCAAAAATAAATAACATATAAAATTGGCACTTTAGTAACCATGCAAATAACAGGTATGCATGACATTTAACATATGAATATTAGAGACAAAAGAGAAAAAATTAAAAGCGTAAAAAATTAAAAGTGTGTCCAGAGACCCAAATCCAGAACACGACAAAACAAACCAATTTGAGCTACACAGACGTGCACTCTTCGCACTGTTTGAATAGGGAACGCCTGTATGAAACGAAACTCATGGAGAAAATATCAATAGGGTAATCTGTCAAGTTGGACCTTTCATTATATTGCCTTGCCATACGTGTTAGGGGGCTATTAAATGTGGTATTTAATGTGGATGTTGGCAATTCAAAAATACGATGATGACGCTTACTACGTTGGCTAGACCTAAATTTAAAATAGTTTACTAATTGTGCGTCTATTGTACCGTTTATAATTTTATGGAGTATTAGTAAGTCAGAATGGTTACGTCTTTCTTTTAAGCTAATCATTTTAAAGTGCCTTAACCTGTCGCTATAATCAGGTATAGCTTTTCGGATCCCATTCTTCATACATAAATGCCTAACAAAACGGGCCTGAACAGATTCTACATTATTAGTATAAGTTGAATAATAAGGAGACCAAATAGTGGAACAATATTCCAAGGAGCTCCTTACTAGTGCGTTGTAAAGTAAAATAATGCTACTATAATTACGAAAAGGTTTCGACATACGGATTATAAAGCCAAGCATTCTTTTAGCCTTAGTCACCGTGCTATCTATATGTTCACGGAAAGATAGAGATGTATCAAAAAGTACCCCAAGGTCACGGATGACTGACACTCTGCTCAGCACTGATCCATCAATATGATAATCAAATTTAATATAATTCACTTTATTTGTGAATGTAATAGTCTGGCATTTTTTAACATTGAGCGTCATTCTGAGGTTCAAACACCATTGTTGAAGGACATCAAGATCCTTTTGAAGCTTCGCACAATGACTCAGGTCCGATATGCTACAGTATATTTTTAAATCATCAGCGTAGGCCAAACAATTGCAATTTATTGAATCTAAAAGATCATTCAAAAATACCAAAAAAAGCAAAGGGCCCAACTTAGAGCCCTGAGGAACACCAGAGCCAGGAGAAAAAGTACAGATTCATAACCCGCCAAGGCAACTATTTGAGAACGATTAAATAAATAACTCTCGAACCACCGCAACAGAGAGCCATGAATACCAGCGCAATTCAATTTCATAGAAAGAATTGAGTGATCAACGCGATCGAAGGCTTTTGCAAAATCTGTGTAAACAGCATCAACCTGACCCCTAGCTTCAAAGGTGTTACTAATAAAAGTAGTGTAAATAAGTAAGTTAGACATAGTAGAACGGTTAGACACAAACCATGTTGCTTCAAACTAACTACATGACGGAGGTGGGAATACACTACATTGTATATGAGTCCCTCAAACATCTTTGCAAATTGTGATATAATAGAGATTGGTCTATAGTTAGTTACGTCATTCATACTACCAGACTTATGTATCGGGATAATGTGTGAGATTTTCCATAAATCGGGAAATGTACCTTCCTTAAGGGATTTATTGTATATTATCTGCAGAGGTATAATAAGAGCATCAATGCAGAGACGAATAAAAATAGTAAGAAGTCCATCCGGACCAGCTCCTTTATTAAGATCTAACGTTTTGATGCTATCTCTAACGTCATTTTCAGTAATGCCAATGGAAGACATACTATAATTAGACGAGGAGTTACCTGGAGACAAGTAACCAGGCTGTTGATTAACACCGTACACAGATGCAAAATAGTCTGCAAATAGATCAGCCACACCACTACCACCCTCACCAACACGATCACCCCACGATACTTGGTCAGGGACGCCTCTGAAAGATCTTTTAGACTTAATATAACGCCAAAAAGCTTTTACATTTGTTTTTAATTCACTCTCAATTCTTTCTATGTAATCTTTAAAACAGTTATCCATAGCTCTCCCAGCTCGCATCCGTAGGGAAACAAAAGTATCATAGTCACGAGGGTTTTTGTACCATTTGAACCGAGCTCTGTATTTATGCTTTTCTTTAAGAAGCTTAATCAACGAAGCTGAGAACCAAACTGGATAAGAGTTATTCTTAGGTTTACCCTTCGGAGTATATTTATCTATATTTTCCCATAGTATATTATAGAATGTCAGAACGTAATCATTACAACTTAAATGACAATAATCCTCCCAATTTACTTATACTCTATTACTTATGCTAATAGTCATTACGCCAAGTAACATTATGCGAATTAAAATGTTGCTAAAACAAATTATCCAACAAGTTAATTATGTCTACATCAACTGTATGCTAAAAAAATTTTTGACAAAAAATTATACCAAAACAATTATGCTAAAATAAATTAGTAAAAAAAATATTATGCAAAAAAAGGGATCCGAATAAAAAAAAAACAAATATTTTTATTTTTTCGTGTTTGGCTATCGATACCCATCACATCTGCGGAGTTTCGCTAGCTAATTTATTTTGAGCCTGTATATTTTATTTACATAACATAACATCACGCCTGTATTCCCCATAGGGTTAGGCAGAGGTGTACCTATAGTATACACACATTTCGCCAGTTTTGTTTAAGTCCCATGTAATAAGGGGCGAGCCTATTGCCATCAACCGGGCACAAATCCAGACTCCGGGCTGCTACTGAGAAATTCCTAATGGAAAATCCCAACAACACTTTGCCCGACCTGGGCATCGAACCCAGGACCTCATGCTCAGCAGTCGCGCATGCGACCACTAGACCAACGAGGATTTTATTATTACCGATAAAACATAGGCGTTCGATTGCGGGTCGTATGGGGACCTTCCAACAGTATCAATGGCACTTAAAAGCGTTATTAAAGCGATCTATCGTTGTTACCGTGTGTTTGACCTCTACCTATAAAGTAGCCATAACAATACAACTAAAAATAATTGACAGGTAACAAGTCCATTGTCTATGAGGCTTAAAACGACCATTTTCTTTAATTGACAGTTACAACTTGCGTTAATGTAGGGTCGCATAGAGAAATCCCACGTTTTAATAGATTTCTTACGCAAGTCGACGTGCCTGCATCCGAGACTTTGCCGCAGTATATTTAAAACATCGGCTAACAACCCAACAGTAGTAGCGTAGAATTTTATACTTATACTAAGTACCAATAACTTTATAAAAGGTACATATTTCCAAAATAACATTTTCAAGCAAAAGCATTCCCAATTAGAGCCACTTCAGTGACTCATTGACATTGATTAATTTTATTTATACAATGACATGAATATTTACCTACTTGTAAAGTATTATAATATTTTAATAAATTATTGTGAATGTAAAGACTATGTGGGTCATTGTTTTTTTTATCTCAGTTAGTTTTAATTATCTGGCAGTTTAAGTAATTTATGTGGCCTACCCAAATGTCCTTTCATTGGTATTGTTCGTCGCATCGTTGAGCTCCTTCAGTTCTGAGTTGAGCTGCATGATTACTGACAAATACGTGCACGAACTGAACAGGTCCACCCAATGAGTGTGGTGGTTCTTTCCTCAAAAGTCCATTTCAGATATCAATCTATATGGCCTTCACATGATCTGACCAAGATTATGTCTGAACTTTAAAAGAGACTGCAATGTGACCTCTGAGTTTGTTTCGGCCTCTCTTCTCAGAGTAGTGAAATAGGAAATGCCGACCTCATCTAGTTTTCAAAATATGATTGACGTGTAAAAAAAAGTGTTTGTAAAAATCTACTGATAGAAATAAAATTATGTATCATTTATCATTAGCTTTACCACCATTTCGTCATCAAAAGTCAGATCAAGTCAACATTTCAGCATTGAGCATTAGGAGCTTTTACACCTTACAGCATTTCATACAAACTTTCAAGCTCTTGTTTTTCGAAATGACGGAACCGATTTTAATGAACTTCATACGCATAAGCAGGATACAGAGGTCTAAAAAGTTAGTAAAGAACATTTTCGAAAAATAGTGTTACAGCCAAAGTAGACCGATTTCAAATTTTCCATAGAAACAGAGATTTTCAGTTATCTGTTTATAAATAAGACATTTCGACAATGTTCTTTACTAACCTTTTAGACCTTTGTATCCTGCTTATGCGTATGAAGTTTCATTAAAGTCGTTTCAGTCATTTCGAAAAACAAGAGCTTGAAAGTTTGTATGAAATACCGTAAGGTGTCAACGCTCTTAAGTGAAAACACTTAAATATCTTATATATAAAATTCTCGTGTCACAATGTTAGTTACCATACTCCTCCGAAACGGCTTGACCGATTTTTATGAAATTTTATATGCATATTCAGTAGATCTGAGAATCGGCAACTATCTATTTTTTATACCCCTAAGTGTAAAGGGTGGCTTTCCCACGGGATCGAGACTTACGCGGGTGAAACCGCGGGGCGCAGCTAGTATATATTATATATATTGGCTCAATCTGTGCATTCTCTTGCCAGGTAAATGAGTTCTAAAACCCCATCACTTGACACACTTGTGTAAACACTACTCAAACTACTGGACAACGGTAAAGGATTGAGTATAAACCTCATAACTATGCACAAACAGCTACAGATGACATCTAAGTCGTCTTTACGTCTTAGTCTTTGTGATGCTGCTGAGCTATAATCTCCTCTTTAAGCATCAAGTAATGAACAAGCTCTTGGCAAAATCTGCAATCTAACCACCTGTGTTTATTTAAGGGTTAGGCAGGGGGCAACTAGTCTTCATGGTGGTTTTTAAGAGCTGCGAGGTAAGTGCGCAACACAATATCGAAGACAATGCCTTATATTTTGAAAATTCAATAATTATTATTCATTGCGTTATTAACGTTGTCGAGCAGACGAATCTTTCAAACGGCTTAGTAACCTCCAATAAAATCTTTTGGATTGTGATAATAATACTGTTCACGACAAAATAAATAAAACAGTTTACTTGATAGATATAGGTATACCTAACTCGCACAACATTCAAACTACAATATCCGAAAAACTTAGTAAGTACCAAAACCTTGCCATAGAAATAAAAACCCAATGGAAAGCACAGACCGTAGATATCGTCCCTGTAGTACTCTCATCTACCGGTGTAGTGCCGAAGGTTTTCACACAAAGTCTTTACACTCTACACATGCCTTCACATGTCTGCACACACTTTACATGCTCCAAAAAGCCACCATTCTCAACACCTCGCATCACCCGAAAGTTCCTGACTTCTTCTACAATATCATCCACCTTTTCAATTTAAATTTCCCCTTACCCACTTAGCTCTGACCCGTGGGTAAGGTTGTAAAACTCTCTGAAATGAGAAGAAAAATAAAGAACTCAATATAAAACATGATAAATACAGAGGTATATCAAGATATATAAAGGTGGTATAATTATTACATTAAGAGATCATGCATCTTCTTCTTCCGAGCCTTTTCCCAACTATGTTGTGGTCGGCTTCCAATCTGACCGGATGCAGCTGAATACCAGTATTTTACATGGAGCAACTGCCTATCACGTAGGGAAACTCCAAGCATAGCCCTCTCCATTGCCCTTTGGGTGACTTTTAGCCTTCTGATAAGGCACATTGTGAGCGACCACGTTTTGTACCATAAGTCATCACTGGCAACACGCACTGGTCAAAGACCGAAAGATGGGGCCGAAAGGTTCTGGAGTGGCGACCGCGTACCGGAAGACGTAGCGTTGAAGGGCCTCCCACAAGGTGGACCGATGACCTTGTGAAGGCTGCAGGTATCCGCTGGATGCGGGAAGCACAGAACCGGTCGAAGTGGAGGTGCTTGGGGGAGGCCTATGTCCAGCAGTGGACGTCTTTCGGCTGAAATGATGATGATGATGATGAACTGCCTATCTATTTCTTCCCGAGGGTGTCGTAAAAGGCGACTAAGGGACTTACAAGAGAATGGGCAGCAGCGTTCTCTATGTATTTTAACACTATACTGCGGTCGCCAACTCGCCTGCCAAGCGTGGCAATTATGGCAACCCCCCCGTTGGGGGATAGCCTATGTCCAGCAGTGGATGTCTTTCGGCTGAAATGATGACTGCCTATCTGATCTCCACAACATAGTTTCTGGATAATACGATAACCCTTGGTAAGACTGTTAGTCAGACTTTTGGGCTCCTGACGACCCGTAACGACTGTCAAAGATCCACGAATGACAGCCAGGACCAACGGTTTAATATGCTTGCACGGGGGGAGAGGTCATACAATATTTAAAACTACAGCATGCAATCTTGTAGATGATAGAATTTATGTTCAAGAAACTCCTCAATGAAGTAAGAAATTATTTTTATTCAGCCGTCATACAATTTATTTTTAAATAGCGTACAATATGTATTTGAAAGAAAGTGTATTTCGCAATTGGGGGCTTCATAAGAGTGGGATGACCCTATTACCATAATACCGGCCAGAATTTCAATCATGCAGCAGATAATTAATTCTAATGTGGCGCCAATTAAAATCAGTAGGTATTTCTAGGTATTGGTTACTACGAGTATACCATTGTAAAACTAACTGAAAAAGTATTAATAGTAAAAGAAACCCAATTTCACTGCCCGAACTTGTAAAAAAAACGAGCGAGCCTTTCTGACATCTCACCTCGGTAATAAGCAACTAAACAGCGACAGAAATTAACCCCAAAATTTAAAAAAGTTAAACACTGAAATATTTATTCGAATAATTATTCATTACTAGTAGTCGCCCACTGGTCGAAATTCGACCCCTCTAGTTGCAATCAATATAGTACTTACTAATTCCATGAGTACACTAATTCCGTACTATTAATAAAGTACTTACTAATTCCGTGCTATTAAAAAGTACTTAATTACTTATTCCATGCTCAATCTGTCACTTCCTGTTACATATTTCCGTCCCACATATATCAAAAATATAAATCACTCCCACAGAAAGCGAAAGGAACGTTGTTACATCATAAATCTAGGTTAGAACACACCTGGGAATACTAAAGGCGAATTTCACCAATGCAACTGAACGCGAACAGCACATCTAAACAGAGTTCAAAAGCTGTCAGTGTCAATATTCCAAAGAAAATAATTACACTGACAGTTCTTAAACGTGGTTTAAGTGCTGATAGCCTTCAGTTTCATTGGTGAAACTGGCACTAATTAGTCTCCCTTAGTCAGTCGAGCGTGTCATAGTCAGATCACTGAAGAGTGGAACATCATAATATTGATTTGATCGAGAATCGAAATACAGGGTCAATTTAAATTTGCTAGCGAAACTCCACGAACATGACGGGTATCTACAACATATCCCGGAATTAACGCCCAACCTCTTAAGGGGTCATTGTACTCATCATTATGAACAGCTTTTACTATGGGACCAAACCGGAAATCACGGAATAAAAATCAGCTGATCCCTACATTTATTTTCGAACAACTCGTCAAAGTATCTAAACACGAAAAAATTTAAATTACAAAGATTTGATTTTTTTTTTTTGTGGTCAACAACCGCTGGTAATTTTGTTACTGGAAGTACCTATGAGTTAAGAAAATCTGTTTATTTTTTATAATATCGTGTAAAGTCTGTGAAGTTTACAAAAAACAAAACTGTTTTTTTAAACTGATATTTCAAGTGAATGTTGATGACCCCAAAAAAATTTAAACTTTCATATTAATTTATCTTTTGTTTGATCATGTTTATCGATACCCATCACTTCTGCGGAGTTTCTCTAGCTAATTTTACTTGACCTGCTATACCCTGTATTGATTAAAGCTTAGCTCTCAGGCTCGTCAGTAGCTCACCCAAAGATGTTTACATGTTTATGTTGACGTAGACAGCCGAGGGCCATCCCTAACGAATCTTATTTATAAGCTCTTCACGTCAGAACCGGGACCACTACATAAATAAATGGAGACCTCAAGATGTGACAACCGTCATTACGGTTTTTTTTTTTCTAAATCAAATAACGTTTTGATATTTGACATCTCTTTTTGTGGTGACACGCGACAAGAGAAATTGATCATTTGATGGATAAACATCGAATATTTGTTAGGGTTGCCTGGCATAGGATTATCGATGAGAAAGATAATTTAATAATAATAGTTATGAAAAACAGATGCTCTGCCAAAAGCGCATGTGCATTAAACTTTACTTGGAAGTTTCTATCTTGACACTAAAAAGACATTTACGATCAAAAGCAGGAAATAGCAACAAAACAAGATATCTTAACTAAACGCGTTCAAATTATCGGTTTTATCAAAGTTACGGGCCGGTTGTGGATGATATCTGTCCAACAAATTCTAAACAATGGATAAGCGTAGATACTACGCATAGATTTCAAGGCAATATCTAATACATACATGTATTAGGGCCGATAAGGATTTATTACAAAGATTTGGTTACGAGTACTTTTATCCAAATATAGAAATTCTTTGCAATACCTTATCTCTGGTGCCGCATATTCGGGGAATGATATTACACAATCGATGAAATTTAGTATCTAAGAAACACGGTTAATATATAACATTTAAACCGTATATTGAAAACAATAAAGACCAACATTATTAAACCCGCTATAGAAATATTTCTTAAAATATTGTGTGTATTTTATTTCACCCATAAGTTTGAATAGAAAAATAGTCTAATATTATTTCTACTGAGTTTTTCTTCAACAAACAAAAATATATCCCTGTCTTCATATAAAAGTGTATTATATTTAGAGTATACATTTTTCTAGTTTAAAGGCTTACCTTAATTGTGAACCAATATTCACAATTTCTTCATTCAAAGGAATGCATAAAAGAAAAAAGAAAATTAAACATTTCAATAACAAATACATCGCAACTCCTTGCTACGTGATTTCCAATCGGTTTAACTTTAACCTAGCTGAGGGCGCTTAGAGAATTCAATAACGTTTTGATCGCTGCACGGATTGCCCACACACCCCTGCGGCTGAGATACGGGGATTCTCGATCTGTTTAAAGCCTAAATGGGAACCTCCCACTCGAACTCGAAACTGTATTAGCCTTAGGCTGGTACTACACATGCGAGCAAACATTATAGAAAGCCTTAATTTACTTCGTGCGAACTTTCTAAGCAAAAAATCCGCCTTAATTTACAAAAACTAAAAATAATTTCCCATAATGTTAGACTTTTTTTGGTCACAGCATAGAAAAGCGTCGTGAAAACAGTTTAACCCCTCCAAAAGATTCACCATTCAAGATTCGGTGAAGCTGGACCTGACCGCAACCTGGCGGCGACGTCATTAAAGGATGCCCACCCATAAATAAATATAACCCGTCTCTCCACTATTCCTATGCTTGCTCAAGGATGCATATCCGGTATGGCTCTAATAACCCTTCCAGATTCCAAGGGCACGTCTTCCCTACCATTATCTTGACCCCCGCTCTACTATTTGATATGCAATGGTCTCTGTAGTCCCATAAAACTTGAGACTCCAGAGGCAAGTGTCGCGGTCGGTACCAATCATTCATTTTGGGATCTTTTCTGGTCCATCAGGCCGTCAAATATCTGTCGACGGCCCTAAACGAAACAAACTCCGAAACAGACGAATCGCCCGAGGTTGTAAATGTAGATTAAAAATAATTGGTTTACGTCGGGTTGAAATTGAGAAAATATTTATCATGGAAATGAGAAAACAAGGATCCAAGCTTAAGACAAACTAAATCAGCCGTTGTAATAAATTACATCGCCTCGTATAAAAATAAGAAATTTACAAAACGAGGGGTTGCCCTTTTGCAGGCTAATCTGAAAGTCAAGTGTTGCCGGGTAAAAAATAACGTTGCTACTAACTGGAGGCGTTTTCGCATAATAACGTTAAGAATTATGATTCTATGTTGACCTGTTTACCTATTAAAACTTCCTCGGGAAAAGTAGCGGGCAAAAAAGTTATATTATTCGCTGAGCAAACATTTTTCACTGGTTTTTAACAGATAAAAGCTTAAGTTTTAAGTTTCGCCTTCATACTATAAAGTTCTCAACACTAGTAGGTACTAAAACACTTTGTGTTGCCAGTTATGAAAAATTTCATTTTTTTATGGAGAAAACGTTGACCACATCGATGAAGTTTGATACGTGACTGCAAGAGGCAAAGTAAACAACTTGCAGATAGCGTCAAAGATAATAGAAGATAAACATTTGCTAAGGTTGGCAGCACAACGCCCGCGCTTTCGATAGGGCTGCCATCACAGTCTTTATAATTTGAACAGCTAAGTAATTTTGATAACATCTCAGTACCAAATTAATAAAGAACAGCTTATCAAAATCAAAATTATTTTATTTCACATAAGCCTACCGCACTTATGAAACGTCAGAAGCTAAATGCACAGTTCCAATTGGTCGTTTCCTATGGAGAAGAGCCGGCAAGAAACTCCATGGTTACTCTTTTAAAAATAATTGGCTTTTACAATATTTTCAAATCACAGTGTTAATAGAATAGGACAGTGTAGGCCCGTCAAAAGTACCAGGTACTTAACAAAATAGAAAAAATAGAAAATGGTCTACAAATCTACAGTCTAAAGCGTTCTCACATTCACAGAATAGTAAAAAAAAAAACGATATAAAATATTATTAAAATCTAATTATAAAATTATAAAATATCTTTAGCCGATCATATTCCATTCAAGGTGTGTTTTCCTGTTTATCAGCCGTAAAATAAAACGCGGAAGAAGCAAAACAAATAATACAAACATTGGGTATGGGCGCATTTAAATCATATCAGTTCTGTGATATCTATTGATAACAGTTATTCAGATAACTTCATATATTAGGTACTAGGAGGCGAGCCAATAAGTCACTATTGAATTGGAATGCTATCTTAATGTTTAAATCGTCCTCTAAGTAACCAAAACTAAAACAAGACCAATTAAAAAATAATAAATGTCTGTCCTGAAGTTTTCATCGAAATTGCACTCGTTCTAAATACTAGGGGTAATAGCAAAATCGACAACTTTTTGTCTGTTTTAAACACACCGACACAAGTGGCAGCCCTAACGCTAGGGGTGACACTCGGGAGCTCGTTCGTTTCATTTCATTTCCCATCTGATGTTTGCACAGTCAACACGTATCCCGTATGTGGCGTTCTTTTCAATCCATCCAATCCTCTTTGGTTGAAATGCTTTACCGTTTTGATTGAAAGCCCCTAAATGCGGTCTGCCTTTTAACGGTCGATGTAACAGCGTTGTATGTCGCGTTAATGAGTCCAATTAAGTAAAGAAGCTTGTAACAGCTTTTAAAGTCTTTGAATGTTCCAATTAATGTATTTATTTTTCGGTGAGATTAAAGAGTGGCTTGAGTAATTTATAATTTAACAATAGCCTTTAGAAATATACCATGTTTTAGTATTCAATGCAAATAAAAGATATAATAAAAGCCGACACCAAACCTCTGTATTTTATTACCAGTATAATTATAAAAACAACGAAAATAAAAGTAAATTCGAAAAGCGATTTCATTAAAACATCTCACTACTTAAAAAGTAAAACTGACGCTCAAATTATCGTATTTCAAACAAATTAACGCCTTACAAAAAGGCCCTCAGCTTCCAATAATAACCAAACAACATAATTAATTACTTAGACCGAGGGGCGGGAAAAATTTCACGAAAGATTGGAGATTAGAGCGGTTAATCCAATAAATAAGAACAAGCTGTAGAACTCCACGCTGGAGGGACTCATCAATCATTAAAAAAAAATATCAGCCTCGTCTGAATCCCCTTTTACAAAGCTTGGTGCAATTATCGATTTACAAATTGAATAATTTTTTGTGAGATCTTTATAATTTCCATATTTATGAGGGTATTACAGAGTCTGAATTTTTTTGGGTGATTAATTAGGTAGGTATTCTTCATGCCTCATATTCTTCATTCATCTTTTGGGTTACTAGGGTGGCTTACTTGCACCTGCTGCATATTTTATGCAGAAGAATACTGGCTAAGTATCTCAAGAAATAAGTTATTTGAACTATTGATGAATCTTAGCAAGTATACTTACACTTTTTATGCTGCTCACGGGTACACTCTTTAATACCTATTTAATCTACCACTTTATATTCCAACCAACAGACAGGCAGTCGCTCCATGTAGAATACTGGTGCATCCAGTTAGACTGGAAGCTGACCCTAGCATAGTTGGGAAAAGACTAGGCAGATTGATTGTTATATTCCAACCAACATGTATTATTACCCGATTGATTACATAATATATTAAACAGAGGAAGATATGCTACGCGCTAACATCGCAATCAGTAAACCAGGGGGTCTACTCCGCGGTGGCGGCGATCTCTCGCATCCAGCCCTGGTTCAGGCCATGGTTCGGAGCGAGAGTGCATGGGAGGCCGTCACCTCCTTTTGCGAATTAGTAATGATTGCGAAGGAGGAGGCGGAACGCGTGAGGGAGAGGCAAGGTTCGCGCCCTCGCGCCCCTAGTCGCCGCAGGAGACGCCCCGGGCGTCGGGAGTCGCAAGCCGATTTCCGGCCACCGTAGGCGCGGGCCTGCGGACGGTGAGCGATGGGTAGCTCACCATCTGATCGGGTCGATCGCGCGTCGTATTCCACGCGCGCCTCAAAGAGTTGTCAGCACCAACTGACGGGGTCCGCTAGGGCCAATGCCTGCCAGGGTTGCGAGTTTGTCCGAAAGGGATATCGTGGCCCTGGCACACAGGCAAATGAAGGAATACGGGTGGATTTTAGTCAGTAAAAGTCTGACACGCCCTCCCGCTCCGCCCAGAGCGGGAGAAGTTATTTGATAATTTCCCACACCAAAAAAAAAAAGGGGGTCTACTCCGAAGCGGCCGTTTTATAACTTCCATAGTCTTTTTTTTTTGACTTTGAATCCTTACCCGACTTAATGTCACATTTTTGACTTTGGCTTATCTGTTTGACTGTCCTTTTTTTTTCGCCGTAGTCAGCCATAGTTAGCCGTTCTCAAGCAACGGCTGAACATTCGGCCGATACTTCAGATTTATGTTCGGAGTAAACCCCCAGGTCCTGCAGTCTCGAAATACATAGCGATCGCTTGACGACCGAATTTTGTCGCAAAGTCCTAATGGAGTCCCGAGACGCTCAAAAATGCTTAACAAGATTGTGATTTTTTCGTGCTTATCAAGCAATTGGGACCGTCTAGAGATCCCATTAGGACTTTGCGACCGTATTTTGTCGTAAAGCGATCGCTATGTATGTCGAGACTGCAGGGCCTGGGCTCGGCGCACGACTACATGCAATCGATCGGTGTGATCACAGTCGCAAACTTACAGTTACCGATAGACAAGAACAGAGATGAGGACAGCGCTGTCGTGCGAGCGAAATCGCGTTAGCTGCCGAATGTTTGATCAACGATATCCCGTGCGCGACAAAGTGCCACTACGGGTATCACTTAGTTTGATAGGACCAGGCGCTGTTACTAAGTCCCGTATCCACCGCTTAAAAATACATCAATTATGACCCCCAATTCTTTGCACATCCCATGAACTAAGCAGGCTGTACCAGTCAAGATTAAATCCGTAATCCTTCTCAAATCTGGCGTAAAATGGACCGTCGGCTCTGACCTACGCAACTTCTTATCATCGCACAGGTGTATGTTACCATTCATCTGATATAATCCTTCAGCAGCCCACGCTAAGAGATGGACGTCTGGGGTCCTACGTTGATCTGGGTTGCAGATTTCATTCATGCCGGGACAAGGGAGTTAAGCCTACAGGTATTTGTTGTTAGCCTAGGTTTCTTCGTTTGTATAGGTACTTCGTTTGATGAATTTCGAAGGCAATTTGAATAAAGTGGTCTCATTTTTTGTCTGTTTTGTCATTCATACTGATTTGTTAGTTTTAACGGAAGGTGCATAGAAACAGCAAAAAATATGGTTTTTGTTTAATTTAAATCGTAGCTCTGGAGAAGTTTCCCAATTACTATAAAAGTGTAAATATTACTTTATACGAACATCAAATTGTTTTGGGTTATTTTTATATTGTGCACTTAACATAATGCTTATCTATCGTCCTGAAGACGACTAAAGGACACCGCAAATTTTGGTCCTAGAGTATTCCTAAATATTATATTCTCATTATCTACAAGTAAAAGGCCGTAGATACGCCTAACACACTGTACTATAGCTCTCCACTAATAATGTTAACCCCCAGACTGCCATCTCGAAGTGCTTCAGACATATAATAATATAACACCCCCGAGTAGATAAAATCGAAGATAATGCAATTGTCTGGATATTCTCGCGATATTGGAGCAGAATGGATAAGTGACAACACTTCAGACTACAAACATGGATAGATTGTCTTTGTTGTAGTTTAATAAGATTGTAAAATAGGTTGTTTAAGGAGCTACTTCGATTTTATGTAAGTCGTCAGGATTTAAACAAAGGGGTTAGCAAGGGTGTAGTAGTGGCCCAGTGGTAACGGTCGCGACTTCGAGTTGTAGGTCGTAGGTTCAAACCCAGGCAAGCGCTTAACTTTCAGGAAATAGTTTCATCACCACTGCTCTCAAAATGGTGAAGGAACATATTGTGAGGAAATCGGCATGAACCAAAAATTCAGAGATATGTGATATCTACCAACACTGGGCCCGCGTGGTAGATTATAGCCCACTCCCTCTCGAAGAGAGGAGGTCTGTGGCAGTGGGTACATTATATGCTGATTATGTATGTTAGCAAGGGTTTACTGATACTTAAATTGTGATGTAGTAATAGAAACAAAAAAAGTATGTAAATTAATATATAAATACATATACAGGGTGTAAGGGACAGCCCTCCGCAAATTAACAGGGTGCATTCAGCTCCTTATTTTGAATCATATTCCACTAAAAAATTTCTCAGGATAATTGTAATTTTTTTATCGTAATTTCAGTTACTATTTCTTTATTTCAATGTAAAATCACATTCTCTGTACGCAGTACTCCATTAATGTAAATAACACTGCTAAAAAAAAAAAAAAATCAGCAATGGATGTTGAAATTCTCTAACGAACGACGCCTGAAATCAGCGAACGCGGCCTCCACCCCGCCGCGACAATTCAGGTTCATTGGATTCCCATAACGTTCCTGAAATAATTTCATGTACCGGTCATCTTAGTACGATATACTGAATTCACCCCATCAGTCTGCGGACGGCTGTCCCTTACACCCTGTATATATACAACATTATTTTTATTATATAATGCGAAACCTGAATATAGTTTGTTCAGAAAAAGGAACTGAATCGATTTCAATAATTTTTACACCATGTTATATTTTGTCCCAAAAATATTTAAGTGTGATGGAAAATGTTAATTTAATTAATTACATTACAATCGCCGTACGGTTAGGTACCTACTGCCAAATTATTATCAATGAGCGCAAGACGACCCTGGAGGAGCGGGGGCGCCGCCCCACCGCGCCGTTAGCATGTTTTTGTACGGACAACCTGTTAACATAACAACCTTATAACTTTGTTATTTTTCATGATACAGTTTTGAAATTTTGTACATATATTTTTTACATAAAAATACTAGACACGTGTTTCGGGTTTCGCATATACTAAAACTAATATTGTATATTAAATAAATATTTAATGAATATAGAAATTATAAACTAAAAAATTTAAGAAGAAGAATAATTTGAAAAGGAAACTCGCTAGAGGGCAAACAATCTTAAATAGTGCTGCGACATCTACAGCTGGTAAACTACTGAAAATAGAACATTTTGGTGGCTTTATTTGTTGCATTTTAACCCTACTTTGACGTCGTGCAAGGTATATGTCGAGGTACCAGTACTCCTGTATATACCTACTTATTAGTGTAGCGGCATCAACATCGCCACATGCGAACTACGCGTCACACTGACTTCACGCAAATCCTGCATCACGCAAGCAGAGTTTACCACGCAACTAGCATATACAATACAACGTCCCGACATCAACCGTCGGGCAGTTGCCCACCAGACACGACACCCGTCTGGTCGGAGGATCCTCCCTTTTCTATGGTGGATGAGTGAACCCTGTTCCTCATACCACCAAATTAGAAATTAAAGTAGATTTTCGTGTCTGTCTATGTGACTGCGTTGTTCTTCTAAACTACGCGACGGATTTTGATAGGATTTTCACCATCATTTAGAGAATTTATTCCAGAAGGTTTATGTGTATAATACATTCATATTTAACTTAGATACTCGTATAGCACAGAAATCTGGATGTTTTGACATGTCACCACATCAGTACATTGTACCCGTGGGACGCTGGGTCGGGCCGCTAGATTAAAGACTTTTTTTTTGCGCTCTGTCAATAATCATCATCATCAATTCAGCCGAAAGACGTCCACTGCTAGACATAGGCCTCCCCCAAAGTCGGGTTTGGTCATAATCGCCACGCGTGGCAGGCGGGTTGGCGACCGCAGTATGGTGTTAAGATGTATAGTGAACGCTGCTGCCCATCCTCTAGTAGGTAAGTCCCTTATGCCCGGTTTCTGAAGTTCCCAAATAAATGCTCACTAACTATTGGTTCAATAAAGTTATGCATAAGATAAACGTCGGTTAACTGTCACTGCGTTTCTGAATACGCAACAAACCATTCAATAACTATGAAACCGATAACTAGTTCCTTAGCTGCCGCTAGATGGGTCTGTTTAAAAGATCGTGTATAAAATTGATTTTATTATTTTAATTCGTCTATATTAATAGTTTTATTTATAATAATATTTTTTTCGTTGGTAAATACGTGGCTTCAGCACTATTCTAGTTAATAAATTCCTATGATAAGTCGTTACTTATGGACGGATGAATGAACGACATCATTGCCATTTAAAAAAAAAGGTTACTTCATTGTTTTTGTTTCGGGTGGTATTATTTTTGCTGTGCCGTTTGATTTTAAGTTTTATGTCGACAGTCTGTTTGGTAGTTCCAATTGTTTGTTCTTAACCATTCTTTTGTAAAATAACATAATGGAATCTGGAAAACGCAGTAAACATTTTATTGAAAGAGAGAAGATGCTTGTTCTAGAAGTGGGTAAAGATTTTGTTTAAGTATTTAACCGACAGTAAAATCACATTTCGAAAGGATTTCTCCTATGTCTTAAGTTTCTGCATGGGTAGTGATTTATTAGAAATAAACTCCAGTACTTCCAAATCAGACTGATGAGCTGCTCGTATTCACTATGCTCATACTCATTGTTTTCTCCTTTGAATAATTTTAATACCTATCTCACTTTCACTGGCAATTGAATTCAAATACCTAATACACGTTATAATTATGTATAATCTAAAAGTTGATGTAGTTTGCTATGAAATGAAACGTCAGTAATAGTTATAGAACCGATAAACGGCACACATTGGTCAGTTAAGTTAACTTAAGTTTAAACGGAGTTTATCTTACATTGCGGTGTTCGGAAACGCACATTCACAAGTTATCGAACCGATAGCGCTAATGAATAGATAAACTGCCGATAAAAGGACCTCAGAAACCGGGCATTAGTCGCCTTTTATGACACCCACGGGAAGAAATAGGATGGTGCTATTATTTACGTCCGGAACCACACGGCACAGTCAATAATACTAAAATAATATTTTCAATCGAAACTTTTGCATCTTGTGTATATCTGTATACAGCTAAAAGTGGGCCACCCCGTTCTACCTTGAGCATGATCGCAGTAAAAGGCGAGTATAGCTAAGGGATTATACCTTTCAGGTGAATGATCATGAGTATAAACTTGTACAGCACTGCAATATCGATATTATCGAGATATGAAATTGATCTATCGGAGCATCTTGCTTACTCGCTTAGAGAGAAAAAAAAAATTACTGCTTGTCTAAAACAATAATGTCTCTATAGAAAATTGATTTATGCCACTATGAATAATGTGAGCGTATTGAATTCCTACAAATAAACAAATAGATAGATGGAATTACACAATTCGATGAAGAAAGCGATTAACGCTCAAAAAATTAACACATTACCAGCACCAGCACTATTAAATGGTAAAACAAACATTGTTTTACGAACACACCTAAAAAAACGCCGTGTGTGGCACAAACAACAACCTAATATGACAACCTTTTGACACAAACTGTTTACATCAATACAAAATTTATCGTACACACTCTGAACTCCACATTAAAATCTCATAAGTCTTCACTTTTAACCGAGTTTTTATATCCATTCGCTTGCAGTCAATTCATATTTAAATCAGACATCATTTATTCATTTTAGGGCCTTATGAACGTCAAATAAGCCAGTGGTATTGTGCCTTGGATACATATTTTATTGTTGTTTAGTAGCATTTGGTGCATTGTCAAATTGTTGTGTACGCCTCCAACCGGTGTGATACTTATGAATGGAACTACTGTGACAATGTTTGGCTGATTGTTGTTACTTTGTAAGCAGTCCTACCAGTTTTAGTATGATGGTTTCTATGTTACTGTGAACATAATTGATATTGAATAGGGCCGCAGACGACGGACTTATTGCTTGTAATGTATTGTGCCCACGGCTTGTTGGCTGTACCAAATAATTGTTTTGTGTTTCTTGTATTGTTTATTGGTGAGCAGAAACTTAATCTTCCCAGAGATTCCTTTCTACGAAACAGGTTTCAATCTTTCATTTTAGTCAAAACAGTCTACCATTTCAGGTTCTGGAGAAGGTTACCAGAACTTCTAAATATAGCATAGCATAGCATAATAGCCTATAATGTAGGTACTGGGACACAAGGCCTCCTCTGTTCGAGAGGGAACTTCTAAATAGAAATATAGAGTATTTGTTAGACGAGGCAATCACAAAGCAAAAATCTTGTACATTTTTAACCATTAACCATGCTGATGTTTCGGGTGAAAATCGATACAAGAGAGCTCAGCATTGGGCGAAAGGAAACGCGATATTGGGATATAGCAAATTCGCTCCCAAGCGTGTAACGGTCGGGATTTCAAACGCATTATACACACGATTTATGGAATTTGTCGTTTAGGATTTACCACCATTACTAGTATGCGGATTGCGGACTCGAGTAAACCTCTAATAACACTAAACATACAAAGAGGCCAATTAGTAAGAATTCCTAATTGAGAAGTTCTAGAACTAATATTGAAGCAGACAAAACAAATGCCAATACAATAACAAAACTAATGAATTCATAAATGTTGGTGCCAATGTTTGTGATACCACCATGTTGGTAATCAAATAATTCGGTAAGAAGTCGGCACGGGAGCCAGTTTGGCAAACACTGCGAACAGATAATACCATGTTTGCCGAGGCGAGCAAACACGAGGCGTTCAAACTAACAGCTCGAACATTAAGCAATTTGTTCTGGAACTTGTGAGGTGACGACATTTTGAATAAGGATTTTGTGAGTGTGACTGAATTTATTTTGTTCCCTGCATTATGAAGCGCGTAAAACTTTATGGAAAATGATTAAGGGTTAAAGTTAAAGGAATACTCGAAGTTAATCGCTTTATTGTTCGTGGATTTTCTTTAATACCTAGGCTATCTTATTGGGAAAATACTATATACTACTAAGTTAATGTTAATCATCACAACGGTAATGTTTTCCCATTGTTTGTCTTAATTATTTTAATATATTTATGTATATTTATTTGTGCATAGATTTATATATATAATTAGGTTTATATATTATATTTATAGTTTTAATAGGTATATGTATATCTTTATATTTCAATAATATTATTTTATTCCTCAATTCTCACTATTGCACCTACCACTGTTTGTCTCTGCATCGCCCAAAGGTTGACTGGTAGAAAATGCCTATGGCATTAAGTCCGCCTCTGTACATTTCTGTGCTTAAAGTATTAAATAAATAAATAATACATACTTGAAAAGAAATAGGTACCCAAGTCATTAAATATTAATTGCGTCATTCATTATCTTAAAAACTAGACCAATGAAGACTCTACTTGTCTTAATCAACGAATAGGTCCGAATTCCAATTACTTACGATGTTTGAAGTGAAAACTTCTGTAGGCGCGTTGAGCACTTTTTGCGTGAACAAAAATCATAGAACTCGCGTCATCGTCACCGAACGCTTTCCATGAGCTACAGGGTGTAAGGGACAGCCCTCCGCAAACTGATGGGGTGAATTCAGTATATCGTGCTAAGATGACCCGTACATAAAATTATTTCAGGAACGTTATGGGAATCCAATGAACCTGATTTGTCGCGGCGGGGTGGACGGCAGCGCTCGCTGTTTTCAGGCGTCGTTCGTTGGAGAATTTCAACATCCATTGCTTATTTTTTTATTTTAGCTGTGTTATTTACAATAATGGAGTACTGCGTACAGAGAATGTGATTTTACATTGAAATAAAGGAATAGTAACTGAAATTACGATTAAAAAAAATACAATTTTCATGAGAAAATTTTCAGTGGAATATGATTCAAAATAAGGAGCTGAATGCACCCTGTTAATTTGCGGAGGGCTGTCCCTTACACCCTGTATACGTACACTGTTTTCACTTCTATCGGCAGTCCCCAAAGACTGCCTTGCATGTTTTTAGGGTTCCTTACCGAAATGGTAAAAAGGAACCCTTGTGGTGAGACTAAGTCTGTCTGTCGGTCTGTCTGTCACACCTGGGGGTCTACTCCGAACATGAATCTGAAGTATCGGCCGAATGTTCGGCCGTGGCTTGACTACGGGTAACTATGGCTGACTACGGCGTAATAAAAAAACAAAACGACAGTCAAAGAGATAAGCTAAAGTCGAAAATGTGACTTTACATCGGGTAAGGATTCAAAGCCCTAAAAGGAAACTATGGAAGTTATAAAACGGCCGATCATTCGCCCGATACTTTGGATTAACGCTTCGGAGTAGACCCCCTGGATATCTCAAGAACTACTAATGCTATCAACTTGAAGTTTAGAATAGTTTTAGATGACGTTTGCCCAAATATTTTGCAAACAAGAAAAAAAAATATCTTTTGTGCAAAAAAAGGACTGAAAGGGGGTCTTAAAAATTTGAAGTGGGGCTACTAAGGCATGTGGGGTATCATATTAAATAACGCTATTTTTTTTTCAGTTAATTGCTAAGTTAAAGCTGAAATCTTGTTGAACGGAGCTATCTGCTGTTCAAAACAGGAAAAGTATATTAAAACACCAAATAACAGTTTAAAAGCTTTTTTCGGATACAAGTCTGTTATTCGTATAATAGATTTTTTTGCAGTGTTTTCAGTGATTTCACAGAGGTACAAAGATACTGCCTGGAAGGTATCCAAACTGTTTTTAAGGTGACACTTTTGCTTTAAAATAAAATGGCTTCTGGTTGACACTTCTGCTTCTTCTTCGACGGCTACTTATCTGTTGAATAATGTAACCATTCTTCTAATCTAACTCTAAAATAAAACAGAGTCGCTAAACCACTAAAGTAGCTACCTAAGTTTTTTTTAATTATAATGAATAAATATGTTATTCATCGTGACAAATAAAAGCTCTACCTGCTTCCCTGCGGTAGCAAAATTCTTTTGGCTGCGACTTTTTTGCAAATTTATATTTTCACCTATTTATGTATTTATATATAATTTATTGTAAGTACACCACAAAAATACATAACAACAAATAAATCAAACACTACAAAATATACAATGGGCGGCCTTATCGCTTTCTGCGATCTCCATTTTATAGTCTTCAACCGCTCATTATCATTTAGAAAAGATAAACGACAGAGATTAAATAAGAAATAATAATAAATAACTATGCCTTTCTTTAATAATAAAAAAAATTAAGTAACAAAGAAGAAAAACCCACAAAGAGAAACCAAACACCTTATAAAACTTAAAAAGGTTCCAAAGAAATAGGAGTTAGAGTTTAGAGCGTGGTATAGCAATGTTTTGGCGTTAGTTGTAAGAACAAACAAACAAGTCGTTCCATTAGCGCTAATTGTGTTAGCGCGTGCCCTGTGCAGGAACTTGCAGTGAGGAAGCTACTGAGGTACGGTGAAGGAACATGCAAAGATTAAGTATGCTCATAATGTGCAAAATTCTCATGTGATGAACTGCACCCTAATTGCGCTTTTTTTCATACTTTTCATTTCTGTTATTGTATTTATATATTATCTCATTTTGTTTTTACTTCTTTTAAAATTGTATTTTGTAGCACATACGTTTGTTTTTTGTTTGACATTAGTATCTAAGCCAAATAAATTGGCAGAGGCCGCTGATTCCTGACATACAGGTACACCTAGTTCAGGAGTCAGAGGATTCAAACAAGTTTCTGTAACCGATTATGTCAATAAAGAATTATATATTTATTTATTTAGATAGTTGATAAAACAGTGTGTTATTTGTAGGAAAAATGTTTGAATAAAATGTGAACACGCTAGGCAAAGAGATTGGTACAACGACCTGGCAGTTACTGTCAGGGTAAAAGAAAACTTGGAGGAAAATTTTATTTACATAAGAAACCACCTAAGTGAAAGGTAGTTCTAATATCTCTGTCTACAATAGTAACAGGATTTAAAATAATAGCTAAAAGTAACGTATCATCCTTGTTTCTATGATCTAGGACGTCCACACTTCCTCCATACATCATTGTATACCTACTGCCGGAGAAATATCTTCAGTGGCTACTAATATTCTAACAATTTTGTTTTAGATAAAGAAAACTAAAGTTTTAATTCATAAATATAGCAAATTCTTAGACAGCAAAAGATATTTTGTATAGAATAGGTACCCTCATTTCGATAATTTTATGTTCCATTTCACAGAGGGCGAGGCTAAGGCCTGGCGCGCAATGCCCGTGCGTTTTTTTTACCGCATATTCTGTAAAGTATAGAAGTGCGCGCATTGTGCGGTAGAATCTTAAGCGCAGGCCACACCGCCAGCTAGCGGGCGGGCGGGCTAAACTAACTAACATCGTTTCACCTCTTTACATACTTCGGTTCACACCGCGAGCTAACGACTAACCACGGTGTGGCCTGCGCCTTGAGTAAAAAAACTATAGAGGTTCGGGTAGCGTGGCCAGATGAGACAGCATATTATATGTAACATATCCATAAATGTATATAGGACCCAATGATACCATAACCTAACCCTTTACCCTGGGTTTTAAAACAAAAACAAATCAGCAAATTGATGATTATATGATTTAGAAAAGTGCCAATATAAACTTCACAATTTCACAAAAACGCCATGAAAGTACAGCTACATATGTCGCTGACCTTGAAAAACCTGACACGCACTGAGAGACGGAAGTAGTATAGCTTTGTCCTTTTCCTTTACGTATAATAACTTAACACTATATCCCTTTCTTGTGAGAATTAAATGGGAGTTACCCGCCGTCTATACATTTATTTGTCTAAGGGTAGAATAAAACACCGCGTGCGGTAGAATAAACGCACCGCGTTCCACCGACAGTGCGCGCTAGGCCTAATTGCTATCAAATATAAAATAATAATATACCATAACATAACATCACGCCTGTAATCCCCGAAGGGTTAGGCAGAAGTGTACCTAGAGTACACCCACATTTTGCCAGCTATGTTTACGTCCTATGTAATAAGTGGCGAGCCTATTGCCATCAACCGGGCACAAATCCAGACTCCGAGCTGCTACTGAGAAATTCCGGATGGATAAACCCAAAAACTCGCTGTCCGACCCGGGAGTCGAACCCAGGACCGCATGCTCAGTAGTAACGCATATACCACTAGATCAATGAGGCAGTCAATCAAGTTATTGAGGCAATTAGTCAAAATAATAAGTACCTATTTATTATTTATTTATTCAAAAGTTCGTGTGCAGTAGTCGTATTAAATGCTAACTAAACAACATAGTCGTCAATGATAACTATAAGTAAAAAAACCGGCCAAGTGCATGTCGGACCAGGCACAATGAAGGGTTCCGTAGTTGGGATGAATTTATCCCAAAAACAAACTTAACATTGTAGTTGAAAAACATGCTCTCCGATACATTGATATACGTTACGGTCAATTCTCCAACTGCAAATTTAAGTTGGTCGACTATTACTCGGTAACTTGTGAAGCCTACTTAGCTGTGATAGTTTTCCTTTTAATTTCGTTATATATACTATTGCCATGAATTTTTTCACATATCCAAAACCAACCATTTAGCTGGCAGGGGGGGGGGACACTTGACTCTAACAAAAACTAGCACTTTAAAGCTGAATATTACGCAAACGGATCCCTTAATTGAAAAATGGTTTTGCCAAACCCACAATATTTTTGAACGGCCTATCCAACGATACCCCACACCATGGAATAGACGAGAAAAAAAAATATCATCCGCATTTCACGTGTAAGGGAGGTACCCTAAAAAAAAATGTTTTTCATAATTTTATTTTACCATTTTTTTGGCATGATCAATATGTATACTCATGCCAAATTACAGCTTTTTAGGACTAAGCATCTCTGAGCTAAGCTGGCGACAGACGGACGGACGGACAGACAGACAGACAGACAGACAGACAGACAGACAGACGGACATGGCGAAACTATAAGGGTTCCTTGTTTACTACGGAACCCTAAAAAGGTAGACACGCTACGCAAGCGCCACGCTAAAATTCGGCTAATTAGCCACATTTTTTCGTCTTGACTCTTTTTCGCTCCCGATAATTACGACATGCTATCCTACTTCCACGTGTCATCTAATAGCGGGACATTGTGCCTTTTTGAAGATCATAATATACGTTGAGTAGGTAACCTATGTTCGTCTTCATACTTATAATAACATTGATAATCGCGGTAAAAGTAAACAACCTATAAAATATGCCGAAAAATATATCTACTGCTTCACAGACGACAGCTGTTGACATTCCGTAAGTGCTTCGTGGAAACTAAAATTAATAAAGACATTTTAACATTAGCTTTGACTAAAGTTCTCAAACAATCTTCAAGGAGAATCCAGAAAATACCAACATTATGAAAAGGACCATTTATCAAATTCGCTAAAGTAATTTTCTTTTCTTATCTCAAAGCTCGGTTTTTCTCTGGGACTGGAGATAACTGCAAAGCTTTATGAAAATTAGGAATCTCACCACTATCCGGATGAAATGCCCTTATTCTTAACTACAACCACTGCATAGTTTTATCTTGAAATTTCTTGCGACGACGGTTATGGATGTAGATATCTAGAAGATTATGTGAGAATTTTGAAAACCAAAAAGACACGGGTCCAGTTTAATTCCATTTTAGAAAAAGCTAGTAGTTTCGACTCTGTATAACTCGAATCTCAAAATCCTCGAAGTCCTCCTTTTCGATAAAAAAAATTGTATCTTGAATTAATGATAGGAAGGTCTGAAAGAATATTCCATAACAATGATAGTTGCAGAAGGACAACGTGAAAAAGCCGAGTAAAAATCTTTCTTATTTTTTTAAGTGGTTGCCTGAAAATTTGCAAAAAATTTAAAACAGTAATTTTAATTGTAACTCGAAAACTTTCAAGAATCGAGGAAACTTACATGGGGTATTTTCGGGTACCCCTGGGCATGAGGACTCAAATTATTTTTATGACGTCACTATTTGGACCACCGTATATTATAGTAAATATATATTATTACAAGTTATAACCTATTTATTTATGTACCTACCTATATCATTTATAATTCATTGTGTTATCTTTTATAAAAATATTATTTTTATCTCCTCAAACAGAGCAAGGTGCCATCTTATCTCTTCACCACCCTTGTTTGACTGGAGTCCACCTTTGCGCCTTATTGTGTGCGAGAAGTTTAAATAAATAAATATTTCAAAACAAGTACCTTCAAATTCATATAACATTTTAATCTAAATTTTTTGTTTCTATTTCATTTTTCTCATACTTATGATTCTATTTTGCTTTGTTGATCTCACGCAGATAGCAGTGTATAATTGAAGTGTTTTATATTTTGATTGATTTTAGTTTAGTTTATGTGTTATATGTTTAGCAATCGATTATTAATAAAAAAAGAATTCCATTTTGTAACAGTTAGCAGACAATCTCGAATACCGTACTGTACGATATTCGACGGTCCGTGCATTATATTCTTTTAATAATCTTATCAAGTGATTGCAAATTTGCAAAACAAAAGATATTTATCTTCCTCAAGATTGTTTCCACGACTTTACATACACCTTATCTTTTACGTAATTGCCTCAAGTTTGGTTCAACAATTCTGGCGTTGTTACGTCTTTATGATTGAACGGAAAAACGATTGGTATTTTTTTTGAGTAAGCCGAAACGGGAATACAAATAAATTCATTTTATTGTTAATAAACCGCTGGAAATTTTATCATAACAATAAGTACGCATTTGTTTCATGGAGGCGCTTAAATCTGTTTTTATTGACGGCATAATGGACGGATTGGGAATCTCGTTTTAATAAAAGGTTTCGGGATATAAACGTACAGTTAATACCTATCCTACTTTACGTAATATGGTTTATTACGCAAATGATTCCCCGGATTGTCCCGTGTGGTGCCGGACGTAAAGAATAGCACCATCCCATTTTTTCCCGTGGGTGTCGTAAAAGGTGACTAAGAGTCTTACTTGAGAATGGGCAGGAGCGGTCTCTATGCATTTAAACACCATACTGCGATCGCCAACCCGCCTGCCAAGCGTGGCGATTATGGCAAACCCCATCTTTGGGAGAGGCCTATGTCCAACCGTGGACGTCTTTAGGCTAAAATTATGTTGATGACGCAAATGATTACGTAAATGATAACAGGCAATTAATTTGTATTAACAATTCTATTCTTTACATAATTAATATTTTTTGTTGTTGGCGCCATTTTTATTCTTAGGTAAGTATAACTATTTGAGTGCTGTCCATTCTCATTCAATTTTCATTCTATTGTATGATTAATTGCACGAATGAATCAAATAGTTGCCAATAGGTATGTGATACCGTTATTAGTCAGCAAGGAATTTTTGCACGTAATGAATTAACGATAGCGGTATGTTACAAGAAAACTCAAGTTCAAATGAAAAATAAAGGTAACCTACGTATTACCGCAAACATAACATTAGTACAAGAAAACTCAAGTTCAAATGAAAAATAAAGGTACCTACATATAATATTACCGCAAACATAACATTAGTCACAGAAAAAACATGTTACTATGGTCTGTCGACGTGACAAACCTTCTATCACACCTTGTTGACGTTCATACAATGTCCAGTTTTTTAATAAATAAAAGTAACAAAAAGGAAAATTTTGTAGGTAATGCTTGACAGCTGTCATCACTTGTCACATGCCTGTCATTTCGGAACCAAACGACAAAGTACATGGGACGTACATACCTATTAGGTATTTTGTTTTTGTTGATAAATTTTTGTCAGACAATACCTTTGCAGGCTATAACTTTTATATTAGAAATTCAATTGGTTTAACGGAATTAACCGGTCTAAAAATAATACTACAATTTATTTTTAATATTTGTATTTGGGACTGAATGGAACAGAAGCGTAAAGCTCAATTCATTTTTAAATTAGGCCTACTCTTCTGTAC
Source organism: Tiliacea aurago (assembly GCA_948098905.1). NCBI lineage: Eukaryota > Metazoa > Arthropoda > Insecta > Lepidoptera > Noctuidae > Tiliacea > Tiliacea aurago. Next base: position 17,349,565 of record OX402586.1, on the reverse strand, counting down.
CGAAGGTCCAACGGGATCCGATACCTAGATTAGGGTTTAAAAGCTATATTTACGTGCAGACCACTGCGTTAATTACGGACTTTAAATATTAAAATACTTTACAAAAGGGGTTTCCATCTACACGCAATGGGTGAGACACTTCAAGTTGTGATGATTAAACAGTTTCATTCCATATTTTACGTAAACAACTACCAAGCCAAAATAACTCATGATAATACCGAACATTATTTACCAATTAACCGCATATTAACTACTTCGTAATTGGTATCCAACGACCATTCGTTGAACACACAAATTACGGAACTCCTAGTATTTTTTTTAATGTTGTTACGGTATACTTTCGAACTAGGTTCCCGTATCCAGTTGGCCTATTTTTATGACCTCATCAACTAATGATTTAACCTTTCAATGTATTTGAAATTTTCTCGTGATTTTCCTAACGGACCTTACGCCCTACATTATTTTTTATGCTCCCATAATGAATTAATAAAACATGAACACGACTATATGAAAGATAAAAGAAACTGCAGTGAAATTACATTATGGTTTCGTTTGATTAGCAGATGTAGGTTGGCTAATGATATTTTAATGTAAAAAGAAATTAAATAATACCTTGAAGTAGCTAGATAAACGTTTAGAGATTAAAAGATCGTTTACTCAAAAGGTTACAGATTTAACTTTGGCAAATAATAGCTTATGAATGCTGTGTTACGTCGGAACAGAGGGTAATTCCAAACGTTGCGAACGTTTGGAATTACCCTCTGTTCCGACGTAACACTAATCTCAGTGTCAATGTGTCAAAAAATCCTCTAATTTCCCTAAATTTTTGACAAGTTATTGACATTGATTGTTGTTGAGATGAGATTGCAACTTGAATTTGAACGTTTTTAAGTAGAATTAGAGAATTGGCCTTCAGAACACATGCCATTTAATTAAACCAGTTGGGTACAAATTAGACATAGGTAGGTAGATACTTAATACATTTCACCTTGACAAACACCAGTCACCAAATCACTTCGCTGAAATCAAAGAATGTTTCGAAATACCTAGGTCGCAGTACTTAGACCATCAAATTTGACCCTGCCGATGAATCAAGTCTCGCAGAACTGTAACTCTGAGTCATGCTATGCTATTACTCTTAACTAACAGGTTATATATAACAGTAATCCTTCTCCAAGAATCTTTGCAGTGACATTGATGTATCTACTTCATCTCCTGTTAGTCGGAATAAAATTATTTTCTCAGAACGTGAATGATTATAAATAATCCTATCAAATTCAGTAAACAATGCTAGGACAGATACTTTTGTTAGCAATTGATGACTCCGTAATTTGGTTTTGTAATATTCTCGGAAGGCGTATAAATGATGCATTTGAATATTGGAGTGACGTCATACTGTGATTTAATGTATTGTTGCTGAATACTAATTAGAAATTAGTGTTAGATTTGGTGCTTTGGTTTTTTCCTGTTAGCGACTTGTTAAGTTTTGCGTTGGCCCACCACCACTCGTTTTATGTTGGTGATCGATTAAGGTTTACAATCTTTGATTATTGATGTCTTGATACTGTCGCGATGCAAAATAAAGGCTTCTACATACCGGGGCGACTTGTCGCGCGACGCGACGCGACACAAAGGCACCGCTCGTCCCGCGACACGCGGGGCCTTTGTGCCGTATCGCGTCGCGCGACAAGTTGCGCTGGTATATAGAAGCCTTTACTAAACCAAACTGGCCAACTTTGATAGGCTGGTGTGCGTGACAGCTACGTCTTACACTCGCATCACGTCATTGTGCTGTCATTGTATTCTAGTGTGCGTGCATTTTGCGGCCAACAGTTGGACGCAATTTTTTTCGACGAGTTTACAGCTTTGACTGTTTATATGTTGACTGGTTACAATTTACTAATTGAGAAGCCTTAATAGGTTCAGATCTGCATCGCATTAAGCTATCACATTAATCTTGGTTTCTATTATAAAAGCGTTCGTTGGTTTCGAATAATATTTTTTTAAGAATTATCTACCAGTTTCGGCGAAAGCCAACCACGAGACTAACAACTAACGTCCTATGAAAAATAAATACGATTACACAAGTGACAGGTTACCAATTAAACCCGGTATAATTTATTAATTTGTCTGTTTTCCCTAATTACATGCTACTAATAGTGAATTTCAAACACGTACGATTTATAGCACACTTCGATCGAAGCTTAAATCGAAAATGAACATAATTAAGACTAATAGACTGAACACAAGATGGTCGATAGATAAGGTGCCCGTTTTACTACCGAACCCGAAACCATGGGCTATTAACTAATTTGATTGGTGCACCTGCTCATGTCAATAACCAGGGAAGCACTATAAAATTCCTTAAACTTAAAAAAAAACGTGATGTTGTTGTGGAAAAAGCTGTGTTCGTCATACTACTAATTAGGGTGCGCTGATATTTTAAGTCGAATTATTAATTCACTGGAGTAATCTGACATGTGCTAGCACTTTGTGTAATAAATGGTCATATTTATTGTATAAATACAATAAATATGACATAAGTACTTTTACACTTAGATATTATTATACATTTATTTTACACTTTTATAAAGGCTTCTACATACCGGGGCGACTAGTCGCGCGACGCGACGCCACACACAGGCACCGCTAGTCCCACGACGCGCGGGGCCTTTGTGCCGTGTCGCGTCGCGCGACAAGTCGCGCTGGTATGTAGAAGCCTTTAATCGGTAAACTAAACGATCACCATTACAATAAATATGACCATTTTATTACACAAAGTGACCGCCAGATGTCAAATTACTCCAGTTATTTAATAATTCGACTTTATACAGGGTTATTTTTAAAACGTCAATAACCTCTTAAGGGTCATTGCACTCATCATTATGAACAATTTTTACTATGGGACCAAAACTGAAATCGTGAAAAAAAAATCAGCTGTTCCCTACATTTTACGAATTATTCGAACATGAATGTAGGGAACAGCTGTAGTTTTTCGCGATTTCAATTTATGTTCGAATAATTCGTAAAATGTATGGAACAGCTGATTTTTTTTTCACGATTTCAGTTTTGGTCCTTTGGTGGTATAACTTGATGTGCTGGCAACTCTACCTAGTTACAGTTACAATGTGAGTGGAACAAATCCAATTAGGTATTTCGGTACTTTTCAAATTACCTACCTGTGTATTTTAGTACCTGCAATAGATAAGGGAGTAAGTACCTAATAAGTAGGTGGGTAATTCAATTGGTAGTAGTGTGACATTGAAGTTAATGTTGCCACACGTCATAAATGTCACGTAAATGTCAAATCTAATAATGATAAAATAGTTGTGTAATTTGTGGAAATTAAATATTGATATAATTAAACACATACGTACTTAATTAAGGGCTATCGTTGTTTGCACTGCCAAACGTGTGAAAAAAACACTACATAATTAAGTATGATCAAATAAAGAAATATGTCATATAATTAATTTGTAATGGATAAGCAGGTTATTCTGGTTACTCGTTTTACAAATAAATTATTATTATATGTACCTAAGTACATGATGTAGAAAATACCTACATTGTAAAATTAATTACATAGCAAAATCACATCGTTTTACTCATTCTCAAAATAAACGTGCGTGTTCTATCTCTTCGTACAAAACGCACCCATTTACAGTGAACGTACTATCAAATTCAAAGGTGCGTCGGCGCTCGACGGACGAGCCAATTTATCAGCCGCAGTTCCACGAACAACTATTCGAAATTCGAACTACATTTGTTCACAGAACCAACCAGCGTGAAAGGACCCACATCGCCGGTACATTACGGTAACCCGCAAACAAATGACTATGAATTTTTTAAACGTCAGAGCTCAGGGTAAAATGGACGTTAGATAATAGGTGGGTATGTTCGGAAAGGTACAGTTTAAGTTACATGTTGAGTTGTTTTTATAAAGAATCTTAATGAACGAATTTGAATTGCCTTGGTGGTAATCTTTTCCTAAATTGATGGGGCAACTAAGTGTTAAGTTTTTACGTCACCAATCACCATTATAAGATAGTTACTTTTATAAATTGGTTGTGTTACCTACGAATTAACGTAATTCTAATGTCATTAGTAAAAAATTACCTCGTCTGCATTAAAATCTAATGATTATCGTTGGAAAACCCGTCTTTATCATTCATACTAAAAACAGCTTTAGGTACTGATAATGAGAAATAATAATAATCTTTTAGAAATTCGCATTTTTATTCAGCTCTAAAATATGCATAGGTACCTTCCTACCTGGTTCAGGCAAATCATTAGAAAATGGATAATTAATTTAAGTTTATTGTAACAAAGACTGTTCGCTCAGTAATCCAGTTATTGTTGTGTCATGTTTAAATAATATTAATTTCAAACAGAAGAATAAGCAATTCAAGAACAGTTTAATCTAATGTAAAACCCTCCAATTAATCTAATAACAATTCTAATATAATTAAATTAAAAATTAATTTCTTGTATAAAAAAAACGTAATATACCATAACCCTCTAACTTTAAAATAACAATTTGCCAACTTAGTTCACAAAAATGTTGGTTATAATTATAATATAATCCTACATGCCTATCTGCTTACCTCCTTTGTCGTGTGTACCTACGTAGGTATTTGGTATGCGTCACAGAGACCTGATTAAGCCCTTAACCCTTACGTGATTGACGTAATTTGAGCAAGCATTTGACGTCAAATTACCATTATCTACCAGCGACACAATTCTGTGCGTAATTCGATACAGAGTTTCCTGTAAAGAAGTGTGGTTGGGATGTTTTCCATTGTCTTCGTTTGCGTAATGGACAAGAATTTTATTGTTGCACAAGCCGTATGCCCGATGGGATTTCCATCGAAAATAACCCTTCCTGATTGCTCACCTTCGAAAGAACGAACTTCTGTGTAAAATTTAATGCTTTTAGACGCAGCTGTTTATGCTGTGCGTTGTGTAACAGTGAATGTATTTAAGATTTTTATTAAGACGCAGATATATGCCAGTGACCTTGAGTGGTTAGCTTGCGTGTTCTGTACTGACCTAATGCAACGCGTCGTACGTTCAGCCAGTAATACTGCCGTACATTGTTTAAAATACGGTTAAACCCATAAAGTAGTTTCAGAGATATCGGACAAAAACCTGCGAAATGATGTCTCTTCCAAACGAATAAAGATATAAAAATCTTTCTAAGAGACAAATGTCACTGGTTTATCAACGATTTTTTTTTGGGGTATGAAAACTGAAAACATCTTTCAGTCTTACAATAAAACAGATATTTGTAATTAAGCTTAGCATTTCTTCCCAGTTTAGTAATTAAATACTGCATAATAATAGGGCTAACCCTACTCTAACGGTATTATAACGTAGTAATTGCTTTAGAATTGTACTACTAAAAATTTTATTTAAAGTTATCAAAAAATACGTCATTACAATACGGCTAAGCTGCATAACTATGATATAATCAAGTAATGACTGTAAAATTAAGGTTTAGCCCCTTGGTTTATAAACAAGTTAAGGCACTTAGTGATCATTATAATCAAGTAATTGTGTAATAATATATTAAGCGGCGTCAAGTTAAACGGTATTGCTTACTTAAAACAAGGCTACTCATACTTCGCTCGCGGTTAGCCGTTTTATAGATAAGCAATGACTTACAATTATTCGAGAAAAAAAAAGAAAACAAGCAAGCAAATTAAACAAATTATTTATTAATCATTTATTTCAAACAATTTTAAATGGTTATCAATAACATAAATAATTATTTTTGACATTTGGGCTTAGTAATATTCATAATTAAATCACAATATTATCTTAATATCAAAACATTCTCTAACTTAAAACCCTGGAGTGAAAAGTGTCTTAAGATAATAAAAAAATATAACCATCTATCTCACTAGCTGCAGTTGTCATAAAACAACCTGCTATAACAATTTTCTTCAGTCTTAAGACTATTATATAGCTTTCTAAATTTTACAATATAATCAGTCTTTAACTAAAAAATTATCACAATCATGTAATCAACTGAGTCCTCTATATAGAATTAAATCTAATAGGGGTCCCTATTAGGTTTAATATGTAATATAATTAATAATTAGTAATAAATATATAATTATTAATAATAAAGACTAAATAATTTAATATATAATATAATTATTTAGTCTTATGGCACTAAGTAATATATACATTTAAGTAGTTATATTAAAATAAAAAAAGAATTGTAGGTACTTGGGTATTTAAAATGGCTTTCTTAGGTTTAGGTAGTCCTCCTTGAATTTTTGGTCGTTTCTGTGTTATTGTTTGTAGGCAATCCATTCCAAAATACCATTTTATGTTTTGGAATGATAGGCGACAATTTAGTTATTAAGTTAGATTTACGTTCCTCATCAATGCCTTTCGGCTGTGTCCGGAAGCTTATGTTGGTACGTGGATTTCTTAAGTACTTGTCATTTAAAAATTTAAAACTTGAGTATTCATCACTAAAATCATTTTTATACAACATGTCATAACTTGACCTCTTAAACGAGACTTGTGTTATATTTTTCAGATAGACTCTAGGGCATGCTTGCTGAATTCGCCGCTCAGAGACATTATTGGGTAAATTGAGAAATTCATTTGCTTGTAGCGCTTTGACAGTTACTCTGCCATTGTTTGCAGAGGCTACAGCTTCCTCAAAATCTGAAAAGTCATATATTTTACCCTTCTTTTTCATTGCAAGTTCCACTTGATGGTGGAACTGGTCGCAGCTCATGAAGGTGTGGCCGGGTTCGAAGTAGTGTAAAGTTATTGTTTCTGTACTTATAACGTCACTGTTTACTAGGTCGACTAACATGGAATAAAACAGCCAATTCTTGTTCTGTGATGTACAATTATCTAACCAGATATTAACATTCTGAACGTCTCGATGACGAAGGAAAAAACTGTAGTACGCGCTCATAATATCCTCTTGTTTTCTACCGGCTATTCCGTCGTGCCAAATTGCAGCAAGAGGTTTCGATTCCTTTGATATTTTTCCAACCGGTGCAAAGGATTGGTTAAAGAGCGTCAAACGGGGACAAAATATAACCGCTTTGAACATCTCCATTCTAGGCAGCATGATAACTTTTTCTAGATCGCCGCTAAAATAAATACTATTTTCGTTTTGCTTTATAGCTTTGTGAGCATCATAAAGGGCTCTAGCTTTTTTGTATCGATCATGATGCTTAGCCCAAGCCAAGCAAGTGTCACAATCAGGAAAACATTGCTTACGAACATCATGGCTTGTTTCTTTAGTGTGATGTTTGTATGATTCGCACTGTTCGCACTCCTCATTCCCGAGCCGAGTGAAAGATATATTCATTGATTTTAAGTGAGATCGATATAAGTCATAACTGAGTTTTGACTCGGGATTTTTTGAACAAAAGTCTTTATACATAAAATTTATATTAATGTCATTGGGCAAATAACGCCGATTTGGTGCGTGCTCTCTACGGTAATGAGGAGCGCTGGGATTGAATGATTCAACATGTTGGTTGAGTAAATCACGATTAAACGCCGGTTTCTTGGTATGTTTACCACGTTTATCTGTATCTTTTTCAGTATCGAGACAGGTGGTAAGTATAAGATCATTGTTTCTATTGAAACCTAAAGTTGTTAAAAAAAAAATTTTACATACTTGTCTTACGGTTCCGTCATTTTTCTGCAGCGTAAAAGTTCTTTTGGGGTTTCTTTTAGGGTCAGATGTGTACTTACGCTTGGGAATGGCTACAATATAGTTTGACCTTATAAACATTCTCATTTCCCCGCGTTGCAGACTCCAATATGTTTTATTTATATTCTCACGTTCAGATTCATCAAATACAGAACTACATTTTTTTATACATTTCTCGTCACATCCAGGTTTTACAGTATATTTCAAAAGTTTTTGTTTTTTTCTTTGGATTTCTCGCTGTTTCACACTGCTATTGTACTTTTTTCGTTTCCGCGCTGTTGAACCTTCTTCACCTTCATTATCACTGGTGGCTGGGTTGTCAAATGGTGGCATTGATATAATAACAGCAGCATCAGTCGACGCTCGTCTCTTTTTGAAAACAGGATCGTGAACAGCAGCTCTTTCGCCATTGTTAAATGAGTGACGTCGAGATATAACTTTATTGGGAAAGGAAGGCACACATTTTTCTTTCTCTGCTTTAGAGCTTCTCTTACCTTTTCTTTGAGATATGCATTTTATTTGGGACTTATGAGCAAGTGTTTTTTTAATTTTCCTGTCCGTATCACTCTCTTCACTTGAATCGACGTAATTAGATGTAACCTCGTAGTCCTTGTCCTTAACCGAATCATCCGAATCAAAGTCACAGAAGATTGGAGACAGAGAATGTAAAGACGGCGGTATAGTTTCATCGCAGTACAGGAAACTGGAATCCGAAACTTTTGATGTACCAGGTTGAGGATTTGCATATAAATCGATGCCATTATTAGCTGAAGGACTAGAAGGATCACTTTCATTTAATGAATTTGGCATGCTTGTTAAGCCAATGATTTGTTCTTGAATACGTAATTTGGGTGGTTCGACAGGTACGACCTCTCTATTCACAATGCTCATCATGTTCTGAATTCTTTGTGGAACCCCGGAGCGTCTACAATATGACAGACACAATTAGTTAAATACCTAATTTAAAAAAAAAAATAATTTAAAAAAAACTTATAGGTAGGTACTTTATTATTCTATATCCTCGTCGTCAACGCAATAATGCGTAAGAATAGGAAAGAAGGTAAAAAGCAAAAAAGCGCGCGAAAGCCCATGTCCGATAGGTATTCGTTTCAAACATACCGCCCCAACGCGCTGCACCTACTCATCGTTGACCCTGACTCGAGATGCGTGTGATTTCATAGCGGCTTCAGAACGATAAGAAAAAGGATTATTTCGTTCCAATCAAATATTTATAAGCTAAAGGTTATATACCTGTCACCTACCACTACGTAATTGAATGAATGTAATACTTATTTTAAGAAAATATTATAAATATCGATTATCTACATACTAATTACATAGGTTATTAAATTCACTGATGCATCTATTCTATTTAGTGAAATTATAAAAACCTTACCTTGAGTACGTATGACGCGACATGGTAAAACATTTATGGCGCGCCGCCGCTCCGCTCCACACACACACGAGCGCTCCCCGTCGTCGCTGGTAGCGAAATGGCCGAGGAAACCGGGAACGCGGGGGGGGGACCGCGGTTCAAAAATGTTTCTGGGTTTAACTAGATTTTAATCTAGCATATCTGTATAGTCGTATTTTAGTAAAGAATTTTACACTTTAATCCATCGATAAACTTTATTGAAAAAAGGCTAAATGCCTATAACTATAATGTAATGTATTATTCTATAGTAACTTTATTATAACATAGTTTTTGTTCTCAGACACACCTGTAAGTACTTGATTATAACACGGTTATGGTCGTATAGCTTAATTTAAGTGCAGCATTGTGTGATAACTGTATTATAATAAATTAATATCGCTTGGAACGATCCGTGATAATAACGTTACCATCCTTTTGCCGTGTTATAACATAAATTTGAGGAATAGCTGTTAAATAATAAAGTAAACTGTAAAAAATATGTTACTTAACGGTTCACACCCGCTCTATATCTCGGAAAGTAAAAGTCGTACAGTAATGGGACCCAGCACAAAAGATAGAGAATTTTTCAAAACGTAATGTGTGATTCAAAACTAAAAAATGGCAGTTTGAGGCTTAACCGTGTTTTAAGTAACGTACGGCAGAATAGGACTCACCCATCAAGGAGCGCTCTGTCCCCAATTTGACGCATTATTAATTTATTATACACAAAACAAAAGGTATTTTAATGAAACGCGTATACTAAAAGATCAATAATTAAATTATCTTTAAATTGGTGAAGGTAGATTTTGGGCCATTCTCAGTTTTTTATCCGCCTTAGACATAACTTTACAAATTAATTTCACTATGTAATATAAACATAATCTAAAATATTCACATATTAAGTTATTGAGAAAATGCTCTAATTTAACATATTTTTTTTTTCAAAACATTAACACTACTCGTTTAGACGTGATCTTCAGTATAAAATCATTAAAAGTCGGTTATCGTCGCCTTAAATAGAAGATGCAACTTACTAGATTTTACGTGTTTACACATAGGTTATGTTATGTCATACACAACCTGATTTAAAATAGATTATTAGAAAATTAAGAAAGATATATTTTTTTCTTTTCTTTGTTTCTTCTTTCTATTTTTTTTTAACTTTCCAAGCTACTGAGATTTTTCTCGGTAGCTTGGAAACTTTTATTCAACCCGTAAATTCTTCGCGCACCCCTGAATGGTTTTGAAATACTTAAGGTTAAATTTACTTTCTTATTATTGATCGAAGTTTACTTTAGTCTTCATCAAGGAAACTACGTAGGTATCGAACAAATAGTAGCAAAACACGTACCTGAAACAATAAAATACAAAAATCACTAACCTATTAAAGTCAAAATAATAATGAGGTAGGTAGAATCAATGACGTAATACGTCATTGGGTACAATTATGTCGAGCTTACATAATAATATTATTAAACACTTATATGTAGACGGTACATTTAGTTTAGTTTTCTTTAAGGTCGCAAAAATAAGCGGTAGGTAAGTCGTATACAGACGTCTGCTTTTCATTTTATTTAAATATAGGAACCCTTTATCCAAAAAAAACAAAGTGTCTTAATACATAATACACAACGGTGCGGCTCTGACATCATGTACAGGAAAACTTAGGATTCATTTCATCGCTACCGTACCTAATTTTGTTTTGACAAAAATCAAATTTACCTACTAACTAAAGTGTCTAAGTTGGGTAAGTCTAGGACACGTACAACCGCAATGTCACTAACCGGGAATTTCTATTGACTCCTCCTTTTCGGGAACTCCCACTGATATTTAAATTCTAATAATGTTAAAACTAAAATCTATCTATGCACTAACAATGCCAAACAAATCACACATTATTTCCGGTTAGATTACAAACAATAAAATAAAAATAAACGATGCAATTTAATTTACATTGGATTAACATTTGCTTGATTCCTTTTTCAAATTCAAAATGTAACCTACATAAATAATGACTTTAAATTGCCAGTCACACACATTCAGCCAGTCATGGAGTTAGTATGTACTATAATTATCAACATTATTGATATAAAAAAAATGTCAATGAAATCAGAGAGAATACCGCAATTCAAAAAACTAGTCTCGCAATCAAGTCAACGTCCTCGGTTTTTTCTTTTTTTATTATAATAACATTGCAATGTAATGTAATACCTACTTCTTGGGAGTATGTTTAAGGGTCGGTGACCTTGGCCATACAAATGCGCGTCACGCTCACGTAGCGGCGTCGCGTCGCACCTCCACCGTTCGGTTTCACAAGGAATATTTATTTTTAGTAATGAAAATATGAATATTTAAAACAAAAGTACGGATAGAATCATATTATATCTAAAAAAAACCGGTCAAGAGCGAGTCGGACTCACGCACCGAAGGTTCCAGTACGTATATGATGTTGATGATTTCTGAAAAACTGCGCTAGTTAGAGACATAGTTTTATTTTTCCTGTAATCTTTACATAAACTTCTATCACATAGAATAATTTCAGATTTTTATCTATGCAAACTTCGGAGATAAGGGGGGGGAACGGTATTTTTTTTTACATTTTCATCAAAAGTCGGAAAATATGCTGCCTAAATAAAAAAATGTTTAGGAATGTGCAAACAGCGTTCTTTCATTATGATACCTCACATGCCCTAGTAGCCTCACTTAAAAATTTTGAACACCCCCTTTCAGTCCCTTTTGCAAAAAAGATATATTTTTATTAATTTCTTTCTTATTTGCAAAATAGTTGGGCAAACATCATCTAAAACTATTCTAAATTTCAAGTTGATAGCATTAGTGGTTCTTGAGATATCGAGGTGTGACAGACAGACAGACTTAGTCTCACCATAAGGGTTCCTTTTTACCATTTTGGTACGGAACCCTAAAAATATCTTAAGTAGTTGGCAAGTAATATGGTTTTTTATGGTTTGGGTAGACATTACTTTCAGAATTTATTTCATAAACTATTTTACTACAATTTTTTTTTTTGTTTTGTTCTAGTTTAACATACATTTTTTGCATACGTTATACTTGCATTATATGAAGGCATAATAACTGATTTAAAAGTCAGAAAAATCATAATTATAGTTGCAACAATACCAATCACGATTTTGGTGAATCATTTCGTAGCGAGTTCGTCACAAGGGTCAAACAATGACTTTGATATTATTTATGTGAAAGGTATGTAGGTACCTAGTTTGTATAATACTCACATGATAACTACAAGTTAATATTCATACTTTTAAGATGATAAGGAAAATAAAAGAGAAAATAACGGCTTATGGCTTTTCTATACATATTGCATTTCTCTAATAGGATAACTACAGTCATTTTAAAATCTACAACTGATCTTTATTTAGTCACATTATTAAGATCGGATACGCCACAAAAACACAGAATTAGTTGAACTTTTACAATACACAAATTCCCCTAAATTACGTAAAACATTAGTCATTTTAATTTCTCAAGTATGGCACTTACACAATCGTAAAGTAGAACTGCTAAACGCTCTTTGTAATAAACAAGCATCGAACGAGCGAAGCACATAATACCATTAATTGAGCCTAATTAGTGGAAACCATACATTACATTGCAAACGGATGATTAAACCGCTTTAGCTAATCCTGTTTTCACACTCTATTTCTCGGAAAATTATGGTAAAACCACAAAGTATCTGTTTATGGCTTTAAAACCTCATTTTGCTTATTCATTTCGCTTTTTGGTTGCACCTTATATTTTTTTATTGGGTATGATCGTAAAATACATTTATTACTGTTTAAGAGTAAATCCCTAGCCATAGTCTATGTCTAAGGTAATAATGGCGGCCTTCAGTTGTATAATAATTACTCAACCTTGATAGGTATTGACAATTATTGTACTTTTAATAGTCCGAAAGGTCGTAATTCAAAGGTGTTATGTTTAATGTATGCAAAGGTCAATTTGTGTACAGACGCCAGCACATCAAGCTACTACAATCTGTCAAATATCTTTAATAGAAATTCAACTTTATTGCTACAGCCTAAGGTTCAAGGTTGATTGGGAAAATTGTATAGTTTCGTGTAACTTGACCTGCTGGCGTCTGTACATCATTATTATTATAATTATTAGCAGTATGTTGTATCATATTCAGATTAAATCAGACTCTACACAACAGATCAGGAAATACCCTGTGTTATGATGTGACGCGAGTTTCAGATAGATCCGGCACTGAATAGTTTCATAAATTAAGGCTCCCGCAGACAGGTGCGACGCGACTTTAGTAGAACAATTTCTATGAAAACTGGATGGAAATTGTTTTACCAGAATTGGTTCGCACCGTCGCGTCGCGCCTGTCAGCGGGAGCCTTTACTAGTCGGGTAAAAAAGGGACCCACAAACAATCGGCCCACAATATTGTTTTAAGGTGTAACTATGCGATCAAAATAATATTAGGATCGGCCTTGAATTGGGTCGCAATAACTTAGCATTGATACACACATAACACACAGCACATAGCACATCGCTTAGCACATTCTTTTCTAAAACAAACATCACCTGTGTCCGTCACACAAACAGAGGGATGTTTTTTTAAATACGCATTTAAAAACACCTCTCTGTTTCTGTCAATAATTTGAAGATGACAGAGACAGAATTATGTTTTAAATATGTTTGGCGCTAAACGCATTTAGTGATGTGGTGCAAGCGGGCCTTACTTATAAGTACAAATCCTACAATATGCAACCCAAAATAACTATTGAAAGTTGAATAAAAAACATAGGTATTATTGCTAACTTATAATTTACCTAAAACTTTCGAATCTTCACACACACAATCAATATTTACAATTATTTATTTGTATAGACAATTATAACATAACTGTCGAAATGTGGGTGTACTAAAGGTGCATCTCTGCCTAACCCTTCGGGGAATACAGGCATCATGTTGTGTGAAATTCAAATTCAAACTTTATTGCATTCATGATTGTGTACATTTAGTTGTTACAATATAAGTAAGTTCCAACATGAAACCCGGCTATGGCACGGCAACATAATAATAATAATCACTACATAGTATAAAACAAAGTCGCTTTCTCTGTCCCTATGTCCCTTTGTATGCTTAAATCTTTGAAACTACGCAACGGATTTTGATGCGGTTTTATTAAATAGATAGAGTGATTCAAGAGGAAGGTTTATATGTATAATAACATCCATTAAATAGTGGAGAAGTACTGCTATTTTTGAGGTTTCTAATGTAATGTCGTAAATAATTACATTTTTTCCGCTTACATTGCAAACGCAGGCTGAACCCTACGAGTTTTGTATTGTACACATTGAAAAGGTCTACAGAAAAGTCCGTGATGGTATATGTCTATCTCTTATGGATAACCCACAATAACTTTTTTTTGTCATTTACTTTTTACGACAAATAATGGCTAATTTTCGAAGCGATTTTAACCAATACAGCATTAATCCTTATCCAATTAAATACCTTGAATACATTGTTCATTTAATATAGATCTATATGGCCCTTTACACCGTATGATTTAAGTGAATATTTTCGAAGATATTACAGATTTAAAAATTGCGGGACGTAGCGTTTGCGGCGGTACCGGCCGGCCGCCCGGTGCGGCAAGAGCGTGCCTATAAATAGCGCGTCTGAGGCCGCGGTTTTCCCGGCAAAACCTGCGCTCGAAGCTCGCTGCGGAAGGACGTGTGTTGCGCTGCTCTCGCTGTGCCCCGCTCTCCCGCTGCTGCTCTTTCGTGCTCGGTACGTTACGCTCGCGTAACGCTCTCGTAGTCGCCCCGACTACAACCGATCGTCGATTGATTAGATTGATTAATTTATTAATTAATTTAATCGAAAGACACTAGATCAAAAAAAGTGCCTTTTTCAAGGCAAGCGTTTCTTTAACAGTTTGTTCAGAGAGTAGCTTCATTAGGCCCCTTCTGGGCAAAACCACAGTTTC
This sequence comes from Tiliacea aurago, assembly GCA_948098905.1. Classification (NCBI taxonomy): domain Eukaryota; kingdom Metazoa; phylum Arthropoda; class Insecta; order Lepidoptera; family Noctuidae; genus Tiliacea; species Tiliacea aurago. Next base: position 17,334,473 of record OX402586.1, on the reverse strand, counting down.
GTGGTCCTCGGTGGAAACCTTACGGTGTTAACGAAACCGAGTGGGGTGTTGACCCAAACGCACCCGCCGAACCCCTTCAGGGGGAGGCAGTAAATTGGACGGGTCCCAGAGTTAACCGGCCTTGGGGGATCTCCTAGTCGGCTCTGGTGGCAGTTTTCCTTCCGCAGCTACTCACCTAGTGTCTCTAGGGTGTGTCTACACCCTTCGCGCTAGACTGGAAAGGGCCCCCTTGCACAATAAGATTGGCAACGGGATCACAAGCTTAGGGCTCACCAATAGGCTACACATCCTCCCTGTCTGCACCCGACAGGGAGGGAAACACATCCCCGGGCCAATCCACCCGGGGAGCTAGGTATAGGGAACGTTAGGCAGAAATTAGTGGAGACGGCTCCAAAAATTCCTCCCTACTAGGAACCCCCCCATTAACCGCTATGGAGGACGCCATTATTTTGGCGTTCTTCAGAGAGGTCCTTTTTAAGGACCCAGCCTTCTTGCAACGCTATGGAGTACAGCTCGCTCAACTAAAGAGCCAGCCTTCTGCTGGCATCGATAAGTTCAGCGATGTACTCGCGAACCAGCAGGCGGAAGAGGACTTCCAGAGTCCCTCCCCTAGTCCGATCGTGTCTATGGACACCTCCGCACCCGCGGACAATCGCGCGCCAAGTCCGTGCACGTCAGACTCCGAAGAGTCCAGCTCTTCCTCCTCGTCTTCTTCTCCCTCTGCCAAGTCAGGGGTCCTAACCTCTGGACCTGGCAAGAGGAAGAAGTCGAAGAGTAAGTCGGGCCAGGCGTCCAAGATAGTGGCGTACGAGCCTCCCTCGACCCCTATCCCTTCTGCCCCCGTGGCATCCACCTCAGTGGCCCCTACCGCGGCCCCTCCTACCGTTACTCCGTCACCGGTCCCGGCGTCTTCCACGCAAGACCAAGACGGTTTCACTCTCGTTTCTGCCTCTAAGAAGGCTTCCCGTCCTCCGCCCATTGTCATCCAGGACAAGGGTAAATGGACGGAAATTTCAAAATGGTGTGTTGATCAGCGGATCAACTTCACCAGCGCGGTCAGTACCCAACCGGGTATAAAAGTTACAGTTCCCACTTCTAACGATTTTAGGGAACTAACCAAGACACTTCGGGTGAGAGGCATCTCATACCACTCTTATACCCTCCCCGAAGAGCGTCAGACGCGTGTGGTGATCCGTAGGATCCCCAGTGAGATTGCCACCGCTGACATAAAGTCGGACTTAGAGCGACAGGCTATTCCTGTCCTCGAAGTCCACAGGATGCACCGCTCTAGAGGCGGTTCACCATACGACATGGTTCTTGTCGTATGCTCTCAAGTAGAAGGGCATCACCCTATTTTCAAGGTCGCTTCGATCTGCAGCCTCAAAGGCTTTGATATCCAGAAGCCCCATAAGTCAAGCATTATCGGACAATGCCATCGTTGCCAACTATACGGTCACGCGCAGAAGAACTGCTTCGCGAAACCCAGGTGCGTCAAGTGCCTGGGTGAGCATGGCACTTCTGAATGCTCGCGACCAAAAGACCGTGCCCTCTGCACCGAACCTCCCAGTTGCGTTCTTTGCGGCCAACAAGGCCACCCAGCCAACTACCGTGGCTGCCCTAAGGCACCAAAATCATCTTCCTCGAAGTTGACCAAGCGTTACGACGCGAGGCAACAGAGAGACAACCAGGGGGGATTCTCCTCCTCTCTGTCCCAACCTCCGCAACGACTGAGCCCTCAAAGGTCGAGTCCGTGGAATTATTTCAACCACCAGCAGGCCTTCCCTGCCTTCGGCCAATACATGGCTCCTCTCCCCCCTCAACCTCAACCCATCCCACGGTTGATGGACCCTCGCCTTCGCGCTCATAGCGCTCAGCATCACCAACAACCTACCACCGCCGGTAGAAGCGCGCCTCTCGCGCCCCCAGTGGCCCGCGTGCCAGAGCCTGCTTCCAAAGCCGCTCCCCCTCTCAACACTCGCGCGCCTCCTCAACCCGCGGCCACTCCAGTGGTCGCATCATCACCTAACACCTTCGATGCGTTTAATGTGATCTCGAGCACATTCAACATCTTTCTTTCGCCCCGCGCCAAGAAAATGGCCAGCGAAATAATCGTAGCCCGTAACTCCTGCGATCTATCGGAGATCCAGCGAATTTATCACGCGTATCCCGAGATCACGCAAGCCCTAGAGTCCATCGCGTATAGGAAACCATAATGTATAATACGGCCCCCGCGAGAACTAAACTCAGATCACTAAAGTTAGGCTTTTTCAATGCCAACGGCATTAGAGAACAACGCGACGAAATCGCTGTGTTCCTCCGCGACCATCGGTTAGATATTCTCCTAGTACAGGAAACTTTCCTCAAGCCTTGTCATCGAGACCCGTCAATTGCGAACTATCGCGTAGTTCGCAATGACAGGACTCGATGCCACAGGGGCGGCACCCTGATTTACTATAGGACTCCTCTCCATTGCATCCCGCTCGATGCTCCGACAACTCTCTCGTGTCTTGAAGTGTCTGCATGCAAAATAGCAATGTCAGGTCATCAACCGATTACTATAGTTTCGGCTTACATGCCGCCCACCGCGACCACGAGCCCAGACGGTCTTCAAATGCTGTCTCGCGATCTTTCGATTCTTTTCGGCCTGAGTGAATCCGTTATCGTAGCGGGTGATCTCAACGCCAAACATCCGTCCTGGAATTGTAATACCACCACATTTCGAGGCCAACATCTGTTTGACCTCACCGCCGTTTTAAATTTCGATATCATCGGCCCGATGAATCCTACTCACTACCCCCATATCCCCAGTCAATCCCCGGACATATTGGACATAGCGCTCCTAAAGAATATCAACCTACGGTTGGATTCGATAGAGGCGATGGACGAACTGACTTCTGACCACCGGCCGGTCGTCTTAAGACTGGCCCCTCGCGACGGACTCCTTGACCCTGACCAACCCCCCCTCACGAAAGTAGTCACGGACTGGCGGAAAGTAAGCGACCGACTGAAATCCACCACATCCCCGATACTGGATTCTATCCCCGATCAGTTTGACTCGATCGCCGACACGACGGCCGCGATCGACTCACTCACGGAACACGTACAATCAGTCCTGAGAGATTGCTCGAAGCAGGTTCCGGCGATGGACCCCCATCGCCGAAAGCTGCCGGACGATGTGCGTGAACTGCTGACTGAGAAGAACGCGGCCACTCGTGCATACAGTGTCTTTCCCTGTGACGCTAACAAAGTCTTCATGCGCCAATTACAGAAATCTGTAAGGAAGCGAATGAAAGAACTGCGTGAGGCTAACTGGGACAAGATGCTGGGCGAACTAGAGCCCACTCATCTTGCCTTCTGGGAGCTTCAGAGGAAACTCAGATCCCCGCAAGTAGCTTCAATGCCCCCTCTGACACGACCCGACAGGACGATAGCATTCGACGACACCGACAAGACTGAATGCCTGGCTGACACTCTCGAGACTCAGTGCTCGCCCAGCTCTCAACCAGTAGACCAAGCTCACCTCGCTGAGGTGGACGCTGAAGTCGAACGTAGGGCGAATCTCCCTCCGGTCGAAGACCCTGATTGTCCTCTAGCTCCCGTCACCCCAGACGAAGTGCACGACATTATCAAGGGTCTGAAAACCCGTAAATCTCCCGGATCAGACGGAATCACCAACAGGGTGCTCCAGCTGTTCCCCGCTCACCTGATCATGCTAATGACCACCATCTTCAATGGCGCTCTTAGCAACAACATTTTTCCTCAAGCTTGGAAAAGTGCCACGGTCATCGGTATCCCGAAGCCCGGCAAACCTAAGACCGAACCTTCCAGTTACCGACCCATCAGTCTGCTCAACGTCTTCGGCAAAGTCTATGAGAGGCTTATTTATAAGCGTCTCAGAGACTATGCCGAGACGAAGGGCCTCATCCCAAACGAACAGTTCGGGTTCAGATCCCAACATTCGTGCGTACAACAGGTCCACCGTATCGTCGAGCATGTAAGCGCTGGCTTCCAGCGCGGGCTCATGACGGGTGCTGTGTTCTTCGACATTGCGAAAGCGTTCGACAAAGTCTGGCACAACGGCTTAATATATAAGCTCTACAAACTCGGTGTGCCCGATCGTCTCGTGCTCATCTTACGAGACTTTTTGTCGGACCGCACCTTCCGCTATCGCATCGAGGGTGCGCTATCCTCCCCCATCCGCTCCGCGCAGGCGTCCCTCAGGGCGCTGTGCTGGCACCGCTGATATTCACTATATTCACTAGTGATATCCCCAAATGTAGAAAGGCGCAGTTAGCTCTGTTCGCAGACGACACGGCCATCTACTACTCCGGCCTCAGGCAAGACAATATCGCCCGCATCCTTCAGGCCGAAGTCAACAGACTCGCGGCCTGGTTCAGGAAGTGGAGGATTGAAGTCAACCCTGATAAGAGCCAGGGGGTCCTATTCTGTAGGCCCCGGCGATCACCCGCCCTGCCCCAACCGATCACCATGTTCGGCAAGCCTATCCCTTGGGAGAAGCGAGCCAAATATCTCGGTGTGGTCTTAGACCATCACATGACGTTCGGCGAGCACATAAAACAGGTGCGCTCGCGCGCCAGTTTTGCTCTCGGCCGACTACACTCCGTACTCAACCCGCGCAGCAAGTTGTCCCTTAAGTGCAAATTGCGTATTTACACCGCGTGCATTCGACCGATCATGACTTACGCCTGCGTAGTCTTCGCTCACGCAAAGTCATATCACATTCATAAGATGCAGACGCTTCAAAACCGATTTCTCCGTAGAATTACGAAAGCTCCTTGGTTCGTTCGGAACGAACAACTTCACGTAGACCTTAAGATGCCTACCATCAAACAGTTTATGAAGCGCCTTGCAAAGCGCTTTTTCGAATCCGCGGAACGTCATCGCAACCCCTTGGTTGTGCAGGCCGCTAGTTACAGGCCTTCTGCCATTAGTCAGACTCGCCGACCGAGGCACACTCTCTTAGATCCGGATGACCCCATCACTCTCCTTCAGGAAAGCAATAGGGCCACGAGTACAGTGCACAAATTACACAAACCGACCTTCCGTCCTCGCCGCCGAGGTACCACGCGAACTTCCCGAGTAAATGGTAATAAAAGTCCTCCCCCCCGTCCCTTGAATGTCGATGCGCCAGCCGCCCGGTTAGAGGCTGAGAGCGCCGTAGCAATAAATATAATATCCCCTGATAATAATCATGATCAAAATGTTGATCCAGCCCGTCCCCAAATTGTTAGTAATTTTGTGATCCCCCAACGACGCCCTGAGCCGAGGTCCGTACCCCACAGGGGGTGCCCTTAGTGCGCTGTCGTTTAATTTTTAATATATATAATTTGCGCCCTGGCTGGAGGCTTTAAGATTAAAAACCTTAGGGCAGCCACAGGAATATCCGGTTAAGTAGCAACGACCTCTCTAGGTCTGCTACGAGATGCCATACCTAAAAAAAAAAAAAAAAAAAAAAAAAACGCGGTTTTCCATGTAGCACTTTGATTTTAGCAGCGATCGGACGCGTTTATTATATCGGAGCTCTCCAGCGAGGAAAATAGCAATACTTAGGTAATAAAAACGTGCTTTTCAGCGCGACAACGTATCAGTAATTATAAGTAAGTTACGATAAATAATTGTATGATAGTAGTTTTAAAATATAAATTATATTCTATTCTAAGGTTAATTTTTAAATCGCACTTATAGCAATTATAAGTACCTACATAAGGTGAGATAAGATTAGATTAAATAAAACCATAATTTATGGATTGCAATTTTCTATTAAGATCTTGATTAAAATTTACAGTTAGATCAATTTAATATTAGGGAAATTATTTTCAAAAATCGTGATTTAAGGTGAGATATGTAAGTTCAGAAAAAGTACTTAATAGAATAGGTATCTTTTGTTGTTGATGATTGTTGATTATCTTTTGTTTTTAGTCGCACGAATAGCAAATTATTTTTTATAATTAAAATCGTTGTTTAAGTTGAGGTATTTCAGTAAAAAAAAAAAGAACTGAATAGAATAGGTATCTTTTGTTTTTTATGATTGCTGATTATCTTTTGTTTCTATATGGTAAGAATTTAGATATTTTTTACTGTGGCACATACTAATAATATGGCAATTTGTGCATAGGTAATCATACATATAGAACTGAGTAAATTTTGTACAGAAATTATAAAGTCATGTCTGGAAGACGTCGTCGTTCGAACATAGGTCGTAGTACAGTGAATGCCAGAAGAGTACGTTCAGCAAGAGATGAAGAATCGTCAACGGAACGTGAGGCTCGCCTCAGTCAGGCTCGGGATAGATATAGAGCTGAGAGAGAGAGAGAATCTTCAGTAGAGCGTGAGATTCGCCGCAGCCGGGATCGAGATAGGCATACGGTTCAGAGGGACAGAGAATCATCAGCACGAGTTACTAATTCATGGGTGAATAAAGAAAATTCTGCCATGAATTACGACCCTTCGATTTCTTACAAGGACGATCGTATAGTATCAATAGGTACTATGTCAGTAGTGTGTGAACATTGCTTGGCATTGAAATTCAAGGACGAATCGAAAGGCATGTGTTGCTTACAAGGAAAAGTCAAATTAGAAGAAGTTCTCCCTCCACCTGAACCACTTCACTCTTTTCTTACGGGTGATCATCAGAAATCCAAGCAATTCATGCGCAATATACGCCGTTATAATAACGCATTTCAAATGACCTCTTTTAAGAGTAAGCAAGTCGTTGAGCGTGGGTTCATGCCTACATTTAAAATTCAAGGGCAAGTGTACCACTTAGCTGGGAGCTTGCTACCACTTCGACCCGATGATCACAAATTTCTGCAAATATATTTTATTGCAGATCTAGATACACAAGCATCTACGCGGTGTACAAGTGTTGCACAGCCAATTGATAGAGATTTGATTAGATCTCTCCAAGATATGTTACATTCTCATAATTGCTACATACAGTCTTTCAAAACTGCGATTGAGAGTGTTCCAGCAGATACTCCTGACTTTAATGTCGTAATCCATGCAAATAAAGTTCCTGTTGGAGAACACAGAGGACGATACAATGCGCCTTCCACGAGTGAAGTAGCAGTGGTGATAGCTGGACAGCAATTTAACAAAAGAGATATTGTATTGCATAGTCGTGATGATAATTTGCAAAAAATTTCAGAGTTACACAGATCTTATGACAGCTTACAATATCCTTTGATGCTATGTCGTGGAGAAAATGGTTATGCCATTAATATTTCTCAAGTTGACCCAATCGGTGGTACACCTCTGCGTAAAACAGTGTCATGTATGAACTACTATTGCTACCGTATAATGACAAGACGTAACAATTTCAATACTTTGCTTAGATATGGAATGTTAACAAACCAATACTTGGTAGATCAATATGCGAAAATTGAATCTGAGAGATTGGCCTACATCCGTAATAATCAAACTAAATTGAGAGCTGAAAATAACGTTCATCTTCAGGATGCTTTACAGGCGAATGAACACCGCAACGGCATTGGGCAGTTGGTTATACTACCTTCATCATTCACAGGTGGACCTCGATATTTACACGAAAAATCGCAAGACGCCATGACTTACGTAAGAAATTACGGCAAACCTGATTTATTTATAACTGCAACATGTAACCCAAATTGGCCGGAAATCAAAGAAAATATTAACACCAATTTAACTACACAAGACAGATACGATATAGTTATCAGAGTCTTCCATTTAAAAGTACAGAAACTCCTGCACCTCATTAACAAGTCTCATATATTCGGTCCGCCGCGCTGTCATATGTACACAATAGAATGGCAGAAACGTGGCTTGCCACATGTACACCTGTTGGTGTGGTTAGTGAACAAAATTAGACCAAACCAAATTGACAGGGTTATTTCAGCTGAATTACCGGATAAAGATGAAGATCCTATCCTGTACGAAATCGTAAAGAAACATATGGTACACGGCCCTTGCGGGACTTTAAACCCGAATTCTCCATGTATGCGAGATTCTAAATGCAGCAAAAAATTTCCGAAGTCGTTCCAAACTCAAACAAGTACTAGCGATGACGGATATCCCAAATATCGTCGACGATCGCCAGAACAGGGTGGGCAAAATGCTACCGTCCGAAACCATGATATTGATAACCGATGGATCGTTCCCTATAATCCGCTCCTTTTGAAAATTTTTGATGCCCACATCAACGTAGAGTTGTGCAATTCAATAAAGTCAATTCAATATGTTACTAAGTACATTAATAAAGGCAGTGATCAAGCCACTTTCAGCATACAATCACCAAATGAAGTGGAAAAATATCAGTCTGGACGTTACATCTGCAGCTCTGAAGCTTTATGGAGGATTTTATCATTCGAAGTGCACGACCGGGCTCCCACAATTGTCCACCTTGCAGTTCATTTAGAAAATGGACAAAGAGTATATTTCACAGAGAACAATATACAAGAAGTTGTTAATAACCCGCGGGATACAACATTGACAGCATTCTTCAAGTTATGTGCTCAAGATGATTTCGCGAAAACACTGACGTATGACAGAGTTCCAGGTTACTATACATGGAACCAGAGTTCTAAAACTTTTCAACGGCGAAAAAAAGGTACTGCGGTTGATGGTTTCCCCGGAGTAAAAAAAACGGATGCTCTTGGCAGAGTCTACGTGGTTCATCCCAACAACAGCGAATGCTTTTATCTGAGAATGTTATTGCATATTGTAAAAGGCCCGACATCCTTTGCACACCTAAGAACTGTACAAGGTGTTGTTTACAATACTTATCAAGCAGCATGCAAAGCTATGGGGCTCTTGGAAGACGATTCTCACTGGGAAAACACATTATCAGAAGCAGCTGTTTGTAGTTCAGCTACATCATTAAGATATTTATTTGCCGTCATAGTAGTGTTTTGTCAAGTAACTGATTCTGTTAATCTATGGAATAAACTTCAAGAAAATATGGCCAGTGATATTCTGATTCGGCGACGGCTAGAGTTAAACTCAGATGATGTACAATATGATCAAAACATATTTGACGAAGCATTATTGGAATTGAACAAAGTAGTGCAATTACTTTCGGGTAAATCGATCAAGGATTTTGGGCTGCCGATGCCAGCTAATACTACTAACTCAGATTTAACTAATAGTGCCGAATACACAAGAGAAACATCATACGATCAAACGAGACTTTTACAAAATATAGCTCAAGATGAGCCACGATTAAACATCGATCAGAAAAAAGTATTCACTGCATTACTATCAACAATTGATAACAATGAAGGGAAATTGTTTTTCCTTGATGCCCCAGGAGGTACAGGAAAAACATTTTTAATCAATCTGCTTTTAAAAAAAGTGAGATCTATCGGAAAAATTGCGTTAGCTGTTGCGTCATCCGGCATTGCCGCTACGCTTTTGGAAGGAGGCCGAACCGCACACTCCACATTCAAGCTCCCGCTGAAAATCGCCACCGATGATAATAACAGCCTCTGTAGTGTTTCTAAACAGAGCAATACAGGAAAATTGATGCGTGACTGCTCATTAATAGTCTGGGACGAAGCTACCATGTCAAACAAGACGTCTGTGGAAGCACTGGATAGGACAATGCGCGATTTGCGCAACAAAAATTCACCTATGGGTGGATGTACAATTCTGTTCTCAGGAGATTTCCGTCAAATCCTACCAGTTGTGACTCGAGGAACACGTGCTGACGAAATAAATGCTTGCCTAAAAAGATCCAACCTTTGGCCACATGTCAATAAATTAAAGCTTAAAACTAATATGAGGGTTTCGTCATCTTCACGTGAGAACAGGCTATTTCCAGAGATGCTGCTAAAAGTTGGCAATGGAGAGTTAACACAAAGTGAGGGAAGGATTGACCTTGAAAACCTTTGCGTTTTGATAGACAACATCCAAGAGTTAGTCAACAATGTCTATCCTGATATTGATAACATAAGTTATAAGACAATATCTTGGTTTAAAGAAAGAGCGATTCTGTCACCAACTAACGAACAAGTAGATAAGGTAAATAACTTGATTCTTTCAAAGATTGATGCGCCGACGAAAATATACTACTCGGTCGATACTGTTCTCGATTTGGAAGAAGCTGTTCATTTTCCTACAGAATTTCTAAACTATTTGAACCCGTCTGGACTCCCTCCTCACAAAATGGTGTTGAAAGTAGGTTGTCCTGTTATTTTATTAAGAAACCTGAATCCACCTAAACTTTGCAATGGCACGCGTTTGCTGGTAAAATCATTGAAAACTTTCATAATAGAGTGCACAATACTCACAGGATGTGGTACCGGAGAAGATGTATTGATTCCCCGAATCCCTCTGATACCATCGGATTTACCCTTCCAATTTAAACGTTTACAGTTTCCGGTAAAGACATCTTTTGCAATGACCATTAATAAATCGCAGGGTCAAACCTTCAACGTTGCAGGCTTAGATTTGAGCGTTGACTGTTTTTCACATGGACAACTGTATGTCGCTCTTTCAAGAGTGACCTCTAGAGAAAACATGTTTGTATTGTCTAATGACAAGAAAGCTGTGAACGTTGTTTATAAAGACATTCTGTAATATGTTGTAAAAATAAAATAAATAGTTAAAAATGTAAAAAGTAAATAAGTAAAAATGTAGTGTATGAATTTAGATATTCCAAAGATAGCAGGAAATCTTCATGGTATAAGGAAAGGGGGATTGTTTTACTCCAAATTTAACGCGTGCGGGCCACGGGCAGTAATGAATAAATCAAAACTACTGGATCGATTTTAATCACATAGGCTATATATTTTATACCCTTGCGAAGCCAGAGCGGGCCGCTATGTTTTTATATACAACGTTCACAGTTTTTCTGTAGTGTATTTAGTATCAGCATTGCACCCGTGCGAAGCCGGGGCGGGTCGCTAGTTTATACATAAAAATAATAAGACCAATAAACGCACACATACAAATGTGTGCGTTTTTTTTTTGTGACTATTATATTATAATAATTATGTAATTATTTATCTAGCTTAACATTATTTATCTAGCATATTTTACAAAAAATATTGTGTTCTAGGTATTCTGCGACCGAGTAAAAGCATTTTTGTATTACTTATGTTAGATATTCTTTTAATTTTCTGTTAAATTTATTGAATTTCTTCTATTATTTTTTCCGGTAATTTGTTGAAAATGTTTACTGCGATGTAATATGTATGGGCTATGGTAAAGCATTTTTATCCGAGAGGGTGGAAGATGTAATCTATTTTTATGGCGTGTTTAAGTTATGGATATCTTTTGTTTTGGAAAAAAGTGCTATTTTTAAATACAAATGTGCAAAGGTCATGTATGTACAGACACCAGCAGGTCAAGCTACCCGAAACTGTCAAAATGTCCCAATCAACCTTGAACCTTATGCTTTAACGATAAAGTTCAAAATCTTTTAAAGAAATTTGACAGATTGTAGTAGCTTGATGTGATGGCGTCTGTACGTGTATATGTCGCAGGCAATTTATATGATTCCGCTTTTTACAAACGTCCTTTTGCAAACGCACGCAGTTTTGAAATATAAAATAATATTTTTCTAAAGGCGTTCGCCGCGCGCCGGCCGCTATCACGGCACCGCTCGCTTCGCTCGCTCGGCTCGCGCGCGGTTTGTCACAGTTCTAACTTAACTAACCCATTTGGTCGGGGTGCTTGGATGTCGAAATTATAATAATTGCACGAGTTGCCCATTTACCTTCGGCATATTTCAAAACTGCGAGCGTTTTTAAACGGGCGACGCCACCGTAAATTAGACGGTAAAGTTAGGAATTTCAATTTAACAAAATATGGCTTACAGCTTTGGGTATCGTCAATATGGGCCAGTATTCTAACAATTTTTTGTTTGGTTATAAACTCTTCACTTGCGTTGACGCTGTTTCCCCATAACATCACTCCATATCTTAGCCACGAGTTTGCGTAGGCGTAGTATGCAGATAGTATTTACAATATATAATAAAAGGCAAACGAAATGTTGTTGTAATTAAGTAGGTATTATTCTAAATACTTTCGTCGAACAAAGGGCGGTCACGCACGAGTAGACAACTTATCAATTACTCTTTAAATCTATAAGTACCCACCAACGACACGGAACCGTTCGTGCGTATTTAAGTCCTAAACAGGGTCAAATTGAATTAGCTAGAGAAACTCCGCAGATGTGATGGGTATCGAATTATCGATATCTTAACACGATAAAATAAAAAAGATTCAAGACTCGTGCAGATTGCCGTGATTTCACGGGCGCGACAGGCAGTGCTACACATGTCGCGCCTGTCTGCCAAAGTCTTTACGCGGACAAAGTCGAGGAAAGCAGCTAATAAAAAAAAACATCTGGTAAAAGAATCACATGAGAGCGAATCGTAAATGTCTCCTGTCATTGAATTATTGTCTATAAATGTTCACGTAATTTTTTTTTTTTTACTTTACGTTTAAAGTATCTACTTGTAATTTGGGACGAAACACAACTTCAATAGTGATATGGCACAAACTAAGAAGTTTTTGGAATGTGGGGCAAAACTTCAGGACAAACAAAGAATCAATCATTTTTGACGTGCTCTGAAATAACCATCTAAAGGGTTGGACTCTCATTTTGGAGTTTTCGTTGGCTCAACTTACGCTGAAAAAAAAGAGGGTGTGTGTTTATGACCACACGATAGAAGTGAACACGCGTGTACTCGATTCCACGCCGAGTATCCCCGATTCAGCGTCACTGACCCGGGCGTGACTGTTCGGTTTCGGACACAGTTCAGAAAGAGCACAAAGTGCGTCTAATCAATTTTTCACTTCAGAAATAGACCCTCGGCAAACAAATACCCATCCTATTTTTGTTTTATTTTGAGTCTAAGCTATAAGAAAAAATATAATTCGAAAAAAAGAGCGCTTAAATCATAATAAAACGTCACATTAATAGTAATGAACTCCCACTGCGAGACCGCTAGTAAATCACGGCTAGGATACAGTTACTCTGTGCTACCAGATACCACACGACTTTATTTATAAAATATCTAGACACAGTATTATGTATAAACTTGTATATTCTGGCGCTATTTCTGGGACAACCTAAAAGTTGAGGCTCCTAAGGCTCGCAGACAGGCGCGACGCGATACTAGTAGAACCATTTCTATGAAAATTTCATGGAAATTGTTCTACCAGAATCTCGTCGCATGGTCACGTCCTGCCTGGGCCTGCGGACGGTGAGCGATGGGTAGCTCACCGTCCGATAAAGACCAGGCCCGCGTCTACGGCGCGTTGCGTTCCACGCGCGCCTTAAACAGATGTCAGCATGAATTGACGAGGCCCATTAAGGCCAATGCCTGCCAGGGTTGCGAGTTTGTCCGAAAGGGATATCCTGGCACACAGGCATCTGAAGGAACACGGGTGGGTTTTAATCAGTAAAAGTCTGACACGCCCTCCCGCTCCGCCCAGAGCAGGAGAAGTTATTTGATAATTGCCCACCCAAAAAAAAAAAAAGGTAGCTACTTTAGTGGTTTAGCGACCCAGTTTTATTTTAGAGTAAGAATAGAAGATTGGTTACATTATTCAACAAATAATTATAGCTGTCGAATACCAGAAGCTAGTTAGTTTATTTGAAAGCAAGTGTCGCAGTAGTCGAAAGCAAAAAATGGGCACGTCCTGCTGTCTGCCGCCGGAGCCTTTAAGGCTTCTACAGACCAGCGCGACTCGCGACGCGACACAAAGGAACCGCTCGTCGCGTGACACGCGGGGCCTCTGTGTCGCGTCGCGTGTCGCGCCAGTATGTAGAAGCCTTTAAGGTTTTGTCACAATTTATTTGAACTTGTTTGTTGTAAGTACCTAAAAAGCAAATCGTACAAAAAAACTATGATAAATATTTCGTAGAAAAACATAATGAGCCTACCTGCTACAAAGGTTCGATTTAAAAAAAACCGGCCAAGTGCGTGTCGAACCACGCACAATGAAAGGTTCCGTAGTTGGAATGAGTTTACCTCAAAACAAAATTAACTTTTTATTTGAAAAAATGTTCTCCCATAAATCGATAACCGCCGCGGTCAATTTCTCCAACTGCAAAAATGTTAGTTAGTTTGTAATCGCAATTTTTATTTGATAAAACTGCAATTAACGATTTTCGACCTTTTGCTTTTGAACCGTGCTTTTTGCCAATGATTTTAGGTCAACGGGAAGTACCCTATAGGTTTTGATTTATTTGCGAGTATCAAAATATGTCGCATAGCTTTCCATGTTTTTTTATTGCGTTGACTTAGAACCTTGATTTTTTTAAAGCTTCAAGGGACCGTAGATTTGATATTAATTTCAACTTGATACCTCCACGCGTTCCTAAGAAAAAGGGTCTTAACAGACAGAGAGGCATACGGACGGACCGACAACGAAGTGGTCCTATAAGAGATCCGTTTTTTCCTTTTGAAGTACGGAACCCTAAAAAACAAAATCGAATCAATTTATGGCCATGGAAAAAAACTGACGGCCTTGAACATGACGGTGTTCCAAATTAGAATATCGCAAGTCGGTATGCATGTAGGCATAGAACCACAGATTTAAGGCTTCTACATACCGGGGCGACTTGTCGCGCGACGCGACGCGACACAAAGGCACCGCTCGTCCCGCGACACGCGGGGCCTTTGTGCCGTGTTGCGTCGCGCGACAAGTCGCGCTGGTATGTAGAAGCCTTTTAGAGTAGGCTAGATACCGCAAGTCGTCCGACCAAGCGTGCCCCGATGTTTGTACTGTGCACAAACTTCGGGCATTATTGCGTCTTCCTATTGCATGTCAAATGACAAAATGTCAACGCACGTCCGCTCCTGATGAAGTCTTTATTAGCTCACAGACGCGCTTAGCGATTGAAATGATGCTGTTCACGTTGAGCACATCACTAAATGGCTGGGCTGACGTCATCGTAGGTATAAAAAAGATGACACGCTCGGTTTTCATACTATCTAATGAATATGTGGTATCTAGCCTACTCTAAATCCGTGCATAGAACTCTTAAAATGCGAAGTTTATTATTTATTTATTTATTAAAACTATATGCACAAGTAAAAAATACACTGTACAAAGGCGGACTTAATGCCTGAGGCATTTTCTACCAGTCAACCTTAAGGTGATGCAGAGACGAAACATGGCAGGTGCAACGATAGATAGCTCAGACATAAATATAAAATAGAAGCATAACAACAAATACATAGATAGATAGATACATACATAATATACCAAAATAAACTTTGTCAGGAAAAATAATGACCGGTAGCGAAGAAAACGACTCCAGCAAATCACCTCTGGGATGTTTCGGCCAACTTCTGACGAATATGTTCACGTGCCTTCACTTTAAAAGAAGTTCCGTGTTTAAAAAGGTAATAATACCTAGACCCTCTGTGGTATACTACAAAGGGCTAATTATAAATACATAGTACCTGTGTTACGTTACTGTGCGTTTCCGGGAACAGGAATTAATTGTTTAGCTTTTACTCCTTTCTTCCTTATAGTATTAATTATTCACATACAACTTTACTCATACACACGTTTTTCCTAGGCCCAATGAATATGGGCGACAAAAGCCCCCCGGCTAGGTCGTTATCCAGCGGACGACGTGTCATAATTTGAATCCTCCACATTGATCAATTATGGTATATTATAGACACCGATGAACCTTAAATCTATCATCTAAAGCCGCATAAGGTCTCAAGCTGTGTTCTTAATAATATCTACTTGGAATCATGGTGAGGCGCCCCTTACTTAAATCACACTTACTTACATTACGATGTAAGATTGGATCGTAGAAAATAAACGAACACGACGAACGAATCTGAAGTACCGGCTGAATAGTCGGCTATTTCTTGACTTCCAAAGTGTCCTTTTTTGCCTTTAAGTCCTTACCTGACTTCAAGTCACATTATTGACTTTGACTTATCTCTTTTGCAGACTTTTTTTTTTCTTTCGCCGTAGTCAGCCGTAGTCAGGAAATGGCCGAATATTCGGCCGATACTTCGGATTTCTCTTCGGAGTAGACGCCCAGGATTGCACATGAGCACTTCTTGACGCAAAGATAATATGCATTAAATGAGCCTCCACAACAGTCGCTACCTTACAAGTGACGCCACTTCTAGAAGTTGAGCAAACTTCGGACTATCAAAAGCTCTGCTGCCAACACAGTTGTGTCACTAATCTATTCACAAGGCATCAACGATTCCCATATTATAAACTTTTATCGACAAGGAAGGCAAATTCTTATGAACAGAAATGCGTACACATCAATGATGTAATTGTGCATTCCAATAAAGAGATCTCACATATCTACTTTTATCAAAATCCTTATAAAATATGTAACGTTTGGATCCTCTGAGCAAATTGAATCGCCTTAGCACTATTTACGGAGTCATTTATTCGGACCTGACGACAAGTAATCCTAGTTTGTGTCGGTATCGGGATTTTCGTATTTCCATAAGCAGTATTTTTTCCGTTCGCACCGGATTCTGATATATCTACCTCGCTTTTCCCCCGAAATTGTGAAGGCTTTTCCAATGATACGTAATGTAGCTGTATTCTTCAAATCCATATCGTGGAATTAAAGGAAAACATAGTATGAATCTGTTTTATTAATCTTGCTCTACCGTTTCTTGAAAGGGTTCATGTCCTCACCGAACATGGTTGTTTCGGGAGGTTCCTGTTCAGGATAAAGCGGGAGAAAACGCCCGGGTGTCACGGGCTTGGGCGGAGCGCCGCCGTGTCCTCACGGAGGCGATCGGTGGCGAGGATCTCTCGCGTCCGGCCTTGGTTGAGGCCACGGTTCGGAGCGAGAGTGCTTGGGAGGCCGTCACCTCCTTCTGTGAAGCAGTAATGCTCACGAAGGAGGAGGCGGAACGCGTGAGGGAGAGGCAAGGTTCGCGCCCTCGCGCCCCTAGTCGCCGCAGGAGACGCCCCGGGCGTCAGGAGTCGCAAGCCGATTTCCGACCACCGTAGGCGCGGGATTGTGGAGTGAGCGATGGATAGCTCGCCGACGACAGTTGCCTTCTCCATCGGTCAAAAGAACTCCAAATAGCAGTGTAGAAGTATCGGTCCTTGAAAGACAACCACTCCATACAGCCAATACTGATCTATTTAATAGTTAGAAAACGTAAAGTTGCATAGTTACGAGAGTGAAATATTCCTCCCAATTTATTCTACAGTCAATCACAAGAAAATACAGCTTCAAAACTGGTTCAACCATACGAATGCATTTACTTCATATACATCATCGTTACATTTACGATACCCTTGAGAAATAGTGAGAAATGTTGCCACAGTATGGGACTCTGATATCTGCACCGAGATGCTTAATAAATCAAATGCAGTGAGAGTTATCGGGCGTCCGCATCGATACATAGTATGAATTTATTGCTCCAACTTGTTTTACCGTACAGTAAAAGAAAACTGGTAAATTAAAAGTTATTCCGATGGCCCTTCAGTATTTATGTGCTTGGAAATAAATTGCTCAAAGACATCTTTGTGGAGAAGAAAAAATGTAAATACGAAATGCTGATGTTTAATCAAAAATAACGAAGTTATCCCAGAAACAGGTAAGCAAAAAGCCAATTCCTTCTTGGCATTACGATTTGAACATTTTGAAATAAGAAATTAAAAGAAAAAAAGGGGATTCCAATTTTGAAATAGCTTCCCTTGCCTACTTATTTCAAAATTACAATCTACATTCGTAACCGAAACGAGTAGTGTTGCCAGGAAATTAAAACCCTTCGAAATTTAATTTATTCATACAATACAAAGGAATGATCTGGTTTGACGTCATCATGGCTATGTCGCGGTTGTTCGCACAAAATGTGGAGCGGCCGCGACGCACTCCTTCAAATGACGAGGGTCGTCATAGCTTTCATTCCGTGCCGCCGCGGTACGACCGTGGTAGGGTTGCCATGAGCTTTCATAATGACGGTTTTGAATGAAGTGTTGCTGGGAAATTGCCTGTTGTAATAATGATGAAGAGTGACACAATTTAGTTATTTGGAACGAGTCTAGTAGGTAAATGGTAGAGTCAATTTAACTGGATTCTATATTTAATGATTTGTAATTGAATTTATTATTTTTAGGGTTCCGTTTTTTCCTTTTGAGGTACGGTCGAGGTAGGATCACTTCGTTGTTTGTCTGTCTGACTGTCAGTCTGTCAAGACCCGTTTTCTCAGGAACTCGAGGTATCAAATTGAAATTAATATCAAATACGTAATTAGGTCTAAATACGTGGTCCCTTGAAGCTTTAAAAAAATCAAGCTTCCAAGTCAACGCAATAAAAAAATATGGCGACATATTTTGACACTCGCAAACAAATAAATCAAAACTAGGGTACTTCCCGTTGACCTAGAATCATGAAATTTGGCAAGAAACAAGGTATCCCAACACAAATAAAGGAAAAAATCCGAAAAACTATAATTTGTAGCTTTATCTTAATTTTTTTTTTTTCAATTACAATCTTACATTTCCAGTTGGAAAAATTTACCGCGGCGTATATCGACGTAGTGGAGAACTTGTTTTTCAACTACAAAGATAAGTTTGTTTTTGGGATAAATTCTTCCCTACGGAACCCTTCATTGTGCGTAGTCCGACACGCACTTGGCCGTTTTTTTTTAATTATGTAGGCTAACGACACTTTTTTCTCATATGTGATTAAGCGATAAATATCATATTTATAGGTGATTAAGCGATAAATTGCCAATAAATCCCAAATATAGCTTTGTTCGAATTACGGAAACGATTTAATTATTTCCACAACACGTAAAATATTTGAAAGCTCATCAATAAAACATAAAATTTAAGGTTTCCCAATCAACCAACCATAAGAAATGGTGTCATACAAACACCAAACTCAAACGGAACGTGAACAAAATGGAACATTTCATGCTTGAACAGTTCGCCTCAACCCTACAGCGCCGGGTGGTCTTTGGTTACATAATCGTCACCGCTGCGGGCCATTGGGACTCTTAACTTCAACTTGACATGGCCTATTTCTGGAGAATTTGACATCTTTGCTACTTCTAACTGTGCCTCTTTGTAAGAGCGTTTAGAGTTTTAGAGTGTATAACTTTGCTAAGATTATTTTTTGAGTAAGTTCCTTATCTTCCAATACTGTTTACCAGTTTCTCCCTCATCGGGGTAAGTTCAGCAAAATATTAAGTTCAATAATTATACAACGTGTAACGGAAAGGCTATATCTATTCAAAAGGGGTGAAGATTACAGCAGGTATAGAATTTCTATGCAAAGGTTTAGCTCAAAATTAATTACTCAAAGAACAGCATTACGAGCGTCATTATCTTTTCACGTCACTGGTGAATCCGCAGCTGAAGCCCGCGAAATTCAAATGTTATTATGTTTTTCGCAATTTGCAGGTCAGTGTCATGTTGTACAGACGGCTACACATCAAGCACACATTTCCAGCATAAGCTGATCTCGCATTGTGTAGGATTTCCGTACAATGAGACGTCAGCGATACACTGGAATTGTCTAGCTTGATGTGCAGCCGTGTGTACCTTGATCAAAATATGATAAAAGATATGTATTTCATCATTTCAGCCGAAAGACGTCCACTGCTGGACATAGGCCTCCCCTAAAGAGGGGGGGGGGGGGGGTTGCTATAATCGCCACGCTTGGCAGGCGGGTTGACGATCGCAGTATGGCCAAAATGCATAGAGAATGCCAAATGCGGAAATGGGATGGTGCTATTCTTTACGTCCGGCACCAAATGGACCCATGTACAAAAAACATGTATTTACAAATTTAGAATCATCAATACACATCTCTACGTTAGATTTGTTCCATTGAATTACTTTTTTATGAAATCATGACATTTCACGAAATCATAATTCTGTAAATACATATCTGTTATAAATTAGTCATAGGCACAAGTTTGTGTGGTATATAATAACTGCTAAAGCAATGGACAAACAAATAATTACTAGCTTACAACTACGATTTCGAAGACATGTGACATCCACCAACCCGCACTGGGCCCGCGTGGTGGATCACAGCCCACTCCCTCTCACAGAGAGGAGGCCTGTGTCACAGCGATGGGAACATTATACATTGATTAAGTAACTACGATTTATATTTTAATAATGATTGTTTTTAAATTACAAAATTTTCTAAACTAAGCTAGTTTGATGA
Organism: Tiliacea aurago; assembly: GCA_948098905.1. NCBI lineage: Eukaryota > Metazoa > Arthropoda > Insecta > Lepidoptera > Noctuidae > Tiliacea > Tiliacea aurago. The sequence continues at coordinate 17,314,321 of OX402586.1, read as the reverse complement.
AGGTAATAGTATCACATTGCTTATTTGATTTAGAAAAGTCTTAAATTTAATCCAATCCTTTTTTGGATTGGATTAAATTTAAGACTTTTCGAAGTCTGTAGAGTGGTGAAACCCATTTCAATGCATTTTTTAAAAATAATATATTATTTTATTCATTTAAATGAAACCATGTGGGTAAAATACCATTAAAATATAAACACATCAAACCACAACAAAAGCACAATACCTTAATACCTCCTTAATTTGGGACGAATCTGTGTGTTAGTCCCTTCGTCCCATGAGCCCTGTCTAAATGCCTTTATTCCGATTTCGAATGTCACCGCTTCATAATTTATGGGACAAAGGCTTAGTGCTTGTTTATGGTATGAATTATTGTCATATGGAATGCATTATGTTGGCAATACTGCGTGCCAGTGTTTGTCAAATATTGGTATTGAATTTAGAGAGCTCAATTGATTTGATTGAAGCTGTATTGAGCTTTTGTTACACGTTTTGGGCTAAATGGATTAGGTTCATTAGGTATTTGAGTGATATTATTTTGTGTGTGCTAGTTCAAGAGATTAATGTATTTAGTTAATTGCAGTTCTGTAAGTTAAGAAGTGATAAATGATTTGGATGATACGTCCCACTAATTGAATTAAGCTTTTTATCTACATTGAAGAGTTTGGAATCGGGATCAAGATTAGGCATTGCATTAGCCCGTAACTACAAACGAGAAAAAGTGTTTCCAAATAAAAACACTGTCTTAACTCATATCAATGTAAAGTTCCGATCGAGAACCCTAAAAACGGTTAGATAAGTAAAATAAAAGAAAACATGGCCGATTTTTTTCATAACACCACGGAGCTGTTTTGATCCTTCATAAATATACGGGTCACGGGGCTTGAAAGGGTGTTTACTGACACTTCCTCATACCTTTGCCACATCAAACGATAAAAAAATGAGCAAAATGAGAGTTTATTATTATAGAAAAAAAATACTGACACAGTGACCTATATTGTATTGAAAACGCTTTGGTATTTATTAACCCTTGGCTCAATTAATTGCATTTTTTTCCCATGAGACTGCTATCCGCAGTCGCAGGGTTAAGCGTATCCTTACCGGTTTGAGGTTGGTTTTCAATATATATTATATAATGAGATGCTTCAGGATATCTATATTTTTCACGAAACGATAGCTTAGACAGCTTTAAAACTACCTCTTGGTATACTAATATCGTAAAGTTGTATTGAAGTATTTATAGATTATTGTGTAAGTTCCACTACTTATGTAAAACTAAATGTACCTACTAACTATACTCCGTTGGTTTAGGTAGTTAAATAAAGGTAAATAAAAAAAACCACGTGATGAGAGAGCTGTCAAGTAACAGACTAAACGTAATACATGTCACTTCAGTTGTCATGCTACGTTACAGTTGTACTCTTCAATTCAGCAATGCTTTATTTCGTTGACGTTTAGAGAACCGGTATTTTTAGGCTCTTTACAATAGACAGATTAGAAACATTATAGTATTATTATAAACCTAACAAAACAATTGTGCTCAAGCAATTACATCTACGAAGATTAGGTAGTTAAGAATAAATCATAAAGTACGAGTATAACCTACAGTAATAAAAGAGGAAACTATTGTAGAAATCTAAAATAATTTGGTTAAAAGTTATAACGTATTTATAAACAAGAAAGTGTCATCAATAAAAACCCTTTTTACGATTTGTTTAACTTTATTTAACTACCTAAACGGTATCTAGAATAGTCAATTGATAATAATAAGGATTCAAAAATATTCAAAAACTAACACATTTTTTTTATCTGACATTTGCAGGTTGTTTTATCAGACCTTTCATGCGTTACGTGCGCTCAAAGTAAATGCCAGGCAATTGCCTGACATTTACACTAATAATTATTATTATTACGTACGCGCCAATGAACACGCAGCAGCTAGTGACGTAAGTAAATAATGTATATTCATCTCTTTCTAACAACAGATATCGGTATAGGTCTTCACTCTTCTTCTTTTTGAGTGCACTAATGTTCGTGTCTATTTATAATACGTCATTGGTCGAATCTCTGAAAAAAAGCTTGATTTGTGAAAAATAATTTTCAAAGTTTGACATCAGCCACCACTGGTACCTTTTTACTAAACTTTTCTCTTGAAAATTTCTAGTTTCTAAAAATATTTTTTACTAAACTTTTCTCTTTAAAATTTCTGGTTTCTAAAAACATCATAAATAAAGTCATTTACTATATGAACTTGTAGATAATTGAGCATTTTCCACCCAACTTTACAAAACTGCGTATACATGTCGGAAAATACCGAGAACTGGACCCTTTTTGCTTGGACGCCCACAAATAATAGTTTGTAAGGCATATTTTTTTTATAGTGCAATATTTAAGTCCCTATTACATGGGACGTAAACACAACTGACGAAATGTGGGTGTAGGTACTATAGGTACAGCTCTGCCTTAAGGCTTCTACATACCAGCGCGACTTGTCGCGCGACGCGACACGGCACAAAGGCCCCACGTGTCGCGGGTCGAGCGGTGCCTTTGTGTCGTGTCGCGTCGCGCGACAAGTCGCCCCGGTATGTTTGCCTTTACCCTTCCGGGATTACAGGCGTGATGTTATGTGTTGTCGTGTCTTTAAGCAATGTAACCCTTCTCCATCAACTTAGAAAAGATAATATTAAAAGAAGACCCTGGCCCCTGTATATACATTTTAGAAACATGCAAATTTGTGCGGAAACATCAAGAATTTTATTCAAAACGTGAAGACATTCAGACACGCTATCTACTCAGACACCGATCTAGGCTAAACTTACCAAGTTCTCGATTAAAAATGTACCTACTCTTACAAGTCCCATATAATGTCCATTAAATTATACATACCTATAATAAAATACCCGCAACAATAAAACAAGAAGAGAAAATTAGAATATTGAAAAAAAAAGATATTTTTTTCTAAATAAAAACTACTACTCAATAAACGAGTTTCTAAGTGATAGACATAATTATACGTCTTATTACAAAACAAGATTTATATTTTGACATGGCTGAAACCATGCAGCCAGTTTTTGTAATAAGAACGTAACTGTGATTGAAATACCGTTCTATAAACAAAACTGAAAACTTAGTTCGGTACTAAGATGTCAGTTTTGTATTAAGAACTTTACTGTACACGGAATAAAGTTCGTAATTCAATAATGGCTCCATGGCTTAAACCTGGGTCTGAAGATAAACCTTATTTTGTAATAAGACGGAAAAAGTCATAACATAAGTACTCGAGACTTAAAATTTTACTTGTTTTTATTAATTAATACTACATCTCTTAAACTGTTTATATTTTACACATAGGCTATTAGCTTATTTTGAAAAATACTATAGTTAGCAAATAATATAATTGTTTTGCTAAGTTCCCTACATTTGTGTTCACTTAAATGTATGGAACAGCTGATTTTTATTTCGTGATTTCAAGGTTGGTCCCATAGAAAAAATTGTTCAAAATGATGAGTACAATGACCCCTTTTCGGGTTTAGTAAAAACAAAAACGAATGTTGTATATTTAACAAAATGCTTCCTCTCTCCTCACTCACTTATTTTGCTGTGCCCGACAGGGTCCATATACAACATCAACAATTCAACATGTCCCAGAATTAACGCACAACCTCTTAAGGGGTCATTGTACTCATCATTATAATATAAACAGAGGCATTGTTTGCTTAAAAGGAGGCTCCAAACACTATTCAATATAATGTCAACTGTAGCTTAAAATAAAAAACTTTTTATTATTTATTTTTTATTATGAACAAACTTTACTATGGGATCAAACCTGAAATCGCAAAAATAAAATCAGCTGTTCCCTACATTTATGTTCGAATTAAATCGTCAAAATGTAGGGAACAGCTGATTTTTTTTGCTCCTTGGTATATAGGACTGGTCAGACTTTCGAGCTTCTGAGGACCCGTAACGACTGTCAAAGATCCATGAATGACAGTCGGGACCAACGGCTTAACGTGCTTTCTGACGCACGGGTTTTGGTATGTAAACATGGTCACCCATGCACGGACCAACCGTGGCAAGCGTAGCTTAACCTGATCGATTGACTCGTGTGGATGTTATTACTTAGCCACGAGCCCCTCAATAATAATATAGGTATAAAGATAAATAATAATTTAATATTTAGAAGTGTATGTATAGTGTGTGTAGTGTGTGTGTAGTATTTTATAGCTGTTTAGTTTTTCTACAAACTTATTGAAGAAAAACTATTACAAACAGCTATAAAATACTAGCAAACATAAACTAAAGCGATGAATGACTTGTGAGAAGTCTCGAGTTACGAGTAAAACCAGAAATGCGTATAATAAAACTGATTCGATTACGACTTAAGGCTCCAGCAGACAGGCGCGACGTGACCGCACGATGCTACTCTGGTGGCACAATTTCTGTGAAAACTTTATACATAAGTATAGGGAATTTGACTGCTATTAAAAATATAGGTAAATAAATTAATAATTATTTTTAAACGCCCTACTAAAAACGGAAAAATAAAGAAGTTACACGCTTTTGAAATTATTCTACTATCCTTGTCACGCAAAACGATAATTGTACTGAATTACTATGGCGTTCATGTGTTGTGACGTCAGATGGCAGCAGTGCTGTCCCTGTCTTTATTAGACTATAAAAAACATACAGTTTCGGTATTTTTTGTGATATTGAAACAATTTTTTTTACCGTAATTAAATTTTTTGTTTACTTCGAAAAATCTAAATTAAAAAACAGTCAACTACTCTATTGTTTCACCAGAGTAGTGTCGCGCCTGTCTTTGGAAGCCTTTAGGTGCTACTCGTAGTATCGGTAGCGTGTCGGGAATGTCAACCGATTACGGCTAACTTCTTATCGTGTAACGAGCTATTGAAGAGTTACACATATTTCTTAGAAGAACGGCAGCCATTGGAAGAATTACCGACACATATTTTCTTCGAATAGTCTGAAGAAATGATAAATTGCTGTAGTAATCCGTTCTGAAGAAGCATGAGTCATGATAATCTAAAAAGTATTCACCGTTTATGCTTATTTTGTACTATTGCTTTATTGCATTCCATATGTATGACATAGTAAATGTCTGTGTGGTGCCGAACGTAAAGAATACGAGTAGCACCATCCTTTTTCTTTCCGTGGGTGTCGTAAAAGACGACTAAGGGACTTACTAAAGAATGGGCAGCAGAGTTCTCTAAGCATTTTAACACCGCTGCATTTTATGCCCTGCCCGGGCATGTCGCAAGAATGGACGAACCCAAACGTTTACTTATACCGGATGACCGGAGAAGTCGACGGCGACTCAAGCTCAGGTGGTTGGCGGGCGTAGACCAAAATTTAAGAACTATTGTAGTGAGAAATTGCAGAGAAAAGGCCGAAAATTGGTTGAAATTGGAAGAAAATTGGTAGGAGAAATATTCTTGACCAGGCTAAGGCCCAACCGCGGCTGTAAAGCCTTAGAATCTATGACTTTACAGCCGCAGCATGTACTATCGAGGAATTTCATATATATGAAATTCCTCGATAGTACTTTACATCACCATCATCTAAGGCTTAGATCATTGTGATGAAAAGATACATGAAGACAACATTTTCCAAAACGGACTTGTGGGCTGGTATATACAGGATATAGGTAATGTCCCTACCGTTACCATAATTACAATTGACGATTGATATACTGCATATACAGGGCGGCGATTTAGTCACCTGCATCCGTCAAGGGGGTGATTCTATAGCCCGATTCAAACTTTATGGCGGCTCGGAACATGAGGCGAGTCACTGCGCAGTAACAAATTCATGTGTCCGCCGGGGACAATAGCGTTCTTCGGAGCCGCCATTAAGTTTGATGCGTACTATACCTGTCATACTGAACAATTTTTGCTATAAAACTCATATCGAATTCAAATTCAAATAATTATTTTCTCATCAGAAATAATGACATGATATACATACATATAATTAAAACAAGCTTATGAAGCACGTGACAAAGTTTGTAAGAGACTGGTGTCTGCACTAGGAAAACCTGTATAGCAGATCACCAGGGTCCCACGAGACGGAGAGTAAACATGGCATAATTAGTTACAGTAAAAGTGAGGAGCTGAGCATAACAATAAATCAAATGTAAATCAACAATAAAAACTAAAACTAAAGTGAAAAAACAAAAAACTATAAAACACATCAAAATAAAATAAAGAAGTGGAAACATTAATGATATATTAGGTTAGGGGAAGTTAGCGGGATGGACTATTTTGGATAAGTAATTCCTCAGTTGCTTTTTAATCTAAGTTAAGTAGCCATTCAATCACAGCAATCTTACATACCTTTTTTAGGGGTTAGATCGTGGATCGTGGTATATCCGATTCATAAAAATAAAAAATAAACATAGATGCATCGAAATAGTCTTTCTACTGTTGTATAGGAATTTGTTCGTTTTTCACCGAGTCGGATATGACTTTCATAGCAAAAGTTTTTAACCGACTTCACAAAAAGGAGGAGGTTCTCAAGTCGTCTGTATTTTTGTTACCTCAGAACTCCGTCGTTCATGAACCGATTTGGAAAATTATTTTTGTAATTGAAAGGATACACTTCCAGATTGGTCCCATTTTTTTCAAAATCCAGTTCTGATGTTGGGTTCCATGAGTAATTGAGGGAACTCCTCAAATATTATAGGCATACCAATAGCAATTTTTATATTTTCATCAACAAGTCAATCATTTGCATTCAAAAAGTATAATTTGGTGAAGTGGAACAGATGAAGAAGGCCACAGATAGCCACCGGAACTTCTCAGTGATACGTAATTCACGGGTGGCGATGACATATCTGGATTAAGATAGTTAAGCGAAGCAAATTTAAATAAATAGTTCTGATCAAAATGGTACCATCAAACTGATCTGATAATGAAGCCGTATGGTAGGCACTGGAACTCCGTTAAAAAACAATGTATCCTACCCGTGTTTGGTCTTATTGGAATTGTCATGAGATGCACTCTGGCTATAAATGATTTTTAACCGACTACAAAAAAGGAGGAGGTTCTCAATATATATATATCTAGCCATATGTATATAAAAGGAAACCGTGACTGTTTGGTCTATCAACACAGCTCAAACCACTGAACAGATTGGCCTGAAATTTGGCACGTAGACATCCGCTAAGAAGGGGTTTTTGGAAATTTGACCTTTAAGGGTGGAAAACGGGGGGTTTGTTTGCATGAAAAATCTTATTTCTAGGGTTAATAAACTTGAAACTTGGACGAATACTTACGTAAGTAAATTATAAAGTTTATATTTTTTTGTTAACTTAACTTCAACGGATGGGATGTCAAAGCTTGTATAGAAGAATTTTAACGCGCGGTCCGATCAACTCGAAACTCAGTATTTATACTTAAAACCAAAAATTAAGAATAACTTGTATCAGGGTTTTTCGAAAATCTACCCATAACGGGGTGAAAAGGGGTAGTCAATTTTACAAGAGAGGATTTTACTACGTGGCTTGATTAACTCGAAAATTGGTATAACCTCTATGTCAAATAATGGAAAAGTCGCAAACCACTTTAAAAATTAACCTCTTTGGGGGTGTAAAGGGGGATAGATACAGTTGTATGAAAAAAATCTTCTTTCGTTGATCTATTAACTTGAAACTTAGCCTGAATACTTCATCATCAGTCTCCTGCCCTAATCCCAATTAATTTGGGGTCGTCGTAACATGTCGAATTACACTATAGATTTAATACATACAAAAGGAAACAGTGACTGACTTACTGACTGATCTATCAACACAAAGCTCAAATCACTGAATTGATTGGGCTATTTGGCACACAGATAGTTATTATGACGTAGGTAACCGCTAAAAACAGATTTTTGAAGATTTAACCCCTTAAGGGGTGTAAAATAAAACTTCCTGTCTCTGTTGTTTTCATAGCAAGTAGTAGTATACGAATTGGTGTGGGGTAGGTACCACTAAAAAGTGAAAAATAAAAACTTTTTTTACAAAAAAAACAACCGACTTCCAACAAAAACACTAAAAAGTGCAAAATAACTTTAATTTCGGAAGCACATAACATAATCACGCCTTGTTCCCTCGAAGGGTTGGGCAGAGGTGTACCTGTAGTATACCCACATTTAATATTATATTTAATTTAATTTCGGAAGTCGGTGGCCATATAAACGAAAATACAAAACCAAAGACACCTACTTCCAAAACTCTCAACACCTACATCCCTTGACGGATGCAGGTGATTATATCGGTAGGCCACCCTGTATAGAAATGTTATAATACCTTGTTTGCATGCGCTCTACGATTTTATAGGAACATGTTCTAAGACTGCCTCGTTGGTTTAGGGTCGTAAACTCGCAAGCGCTACTGCCGAGCATGAGGTCCGGGGTTCGATTCCCAGGTCGGGCAAAGTGTTATTGGGTTTTTCCACCAGGAACTTCTCAGTAGCAAGAGTTTGGATTTGTGCCCGGTTGATGGCAATAGGGTCGCCCGCTATTACATGGGACTTAAATTATTCATAACTGGCGAAATGTGGGTGTACTTAGAGTACAACTCTGCCTAACCCTTCGGGGATGACAGGCGTGATGTTATGTTATATTCTAAGATGCCATTGTGGGAAGGTTTAACCAATGGATTTCCAATTTCTTTATAATTCATACACAAAGTAATAACTTTTAATAATTGATACAATTATTAAAAGTTATTACTTTATTGTTTTGTACTTCCAATCCCTTCCTTTTGTTTTTCTTTTTGCTGTTTTTTGTGGTGTTTTTTTTTTAAATATTTTTGTCTTTCAGTTCGTATTTGTAAATATAGCTTATTTTCATTCTATTTTATTTTATAATGTGTATTTAATGCAACTAACGATATATATTGTACGTAGTTTTAATTTCTGTGCTAGTGCTGTGCACTTCTGTAAGTGACGAATTCACAATAAATTCCTTAAACCTGTATGTGATTTTTGTTTGTGTAATATCTTACTGAGTAGTAGAATAAATAAATAACTAACTTAACGTTTTGATTATTCTAAAACGCCTGAGTTTAAATTTAAATCATCAGAAAGAAACTACTGAGTTCCAATATTAAGCTGTCTCAAACGCAATACAACTTTAATTCGCCAACTAATTTATCACTACAATATTACAGACATAAATCTTGTATCAATAGGCAATCATTTGAAAGCAAAATAATCCTCAACAGTACCCTTATTACAAATCAGGTACACATTCATAAAGCAGCTTCCACTACCTCTGATTAATCCCAGATAAGGCGTGGTTACACACACGTAGCACGTTTAATTTCCAATAATTCCTAGATGATATTACCCTGATATTATTATCTAGTATTATCATCTAGGAGAAATGATACCGGGCCCAACTCCTACGCACTTGCGACAGAGCGAGTTTATCAATATAAATCCCCGTCTGTCGTGTTTGTAACTTTGTAATTAAAACGCCGGAACTGAGACTAACTATCACGAGACTTGAGTAAATGTTATTTTTAGAATGTCAAGAATGAAAATACAATGTCATAACTTTAATCAGAGATTTTAGTAAATATTTGTGCTTTTGTATGTGAAATGAATCATTGTTTTAATAGATCATACCGCATTGTATTAAAGTTTTTATGTTTCTGACATTTTGAACTGTTTACGTACATGGACTATTTTATCGTAGTTGTTAATTTTGTTGTAATAATAAAGAGGAAATGAGTCTAAGAATAGTTTTATATCAGTAGATCCCACTAAGTATAATCAGCTCCACGTCATCTACACATGAACTAAGAGATCAGAAGTCAACTGTAACTAATTCGTAGACAATGTAGGTATGACCTATAAAGGAACCAAGAATTAAACACAATTAACATTATGGGCTGTCACAGGTAAACTACGGTCGGGGTTGATTACCTCAGAGTAAAAGAGTCGTAGATGTGGTCATCTGCTGGATAGACTGGAATTGGCGTTCAAACTCAAAATAGTTTAGCAAAGCTAAAAGTAGAACAAAAAAAAAATCATGGCACTTCTAGCCAACTAAAGGCCTATTCAGATATAAGCGATATGAATGTCGCGCTCGGTAGCGAATAGTAGCGATACTGCATTGCTATTCACAACCATTCGATACGCTTCCGTGCTGAATCGAACATCAATCAATGGTATCGAATGGAGTCTTCTCAACACTGTTGACAAATCGAAAACCCGAAAATTTTGTCAGTTTAAATCAAATAGTCGACCGCTATCCTTTGCTGTCGGGTGCAATGCAAATCAGGTAATCGCAATGAGTCATTTTCGACACGATAGCCTGTCGGCCTATTGCCTGGGTTGGAAATAGCTATGCTGGTCCTAAAAAAATAACGAACCAGTATCGCTACTGAGACTGACAGCGATCTGAATAGGCCTTGAATGAATTAGGACTGACTCAACCAAAATAATTAAAGAACGTGAAGGTGTCACAAAGCAGATGAATTTGCCGTACTCACGCAGCTTAAGTAAAGCAGAACATAAAATCAAAACGGCTGTAAAGAATCACAGAGATAAAACATTAATCGCAGTCACCAGTCGCTCGCTGACTTGCACGTTAACCGTTCCCCTGTAGCCAGCAAGCGTTCTAAGTACACTATTGAACGTTAACAAAACCGCATTCAACCATGTTACGAGTGAAAAGGAAGAATCCACTACCCGACTCTTATTTGTTTCCATCCTTAATTACATCACACAATTAATGGCACGTCATTTGCAATGGCCAAGTGGAAACTCAGCTTTTATTATAAAAAAGTTAATTTCCTTAATTTGGCCTCTTCCCTTTCGTCGGGCTTATTCTTTAGATTCATATAATGAGAAAAGTCCTGCTCATTCATATTTAGGCATTCTCTTTTACTTATATTTTCTTAAGCGGAATTTGGAGTAAAAAATCTTTGTTATTTTGACGGCCAACAGTTTTTTTTAAGGTCCTTCGTTAGCTCATTGGAATACATTAAATAAATGAGAGCTTTTTTTGTCTAACAATGATTTGAGTGTTTTAATTGAGTGATTTAAATACAGATTACTGAGATTAGACCAAACCTAAGTGCCTAACTTACGTCCATTAGAAGATATTATTTTAGGATCACATTATCATTGAGCACGGCTGGTGTCTTTCAATGTGCCTGAAATTCGAACGTACGCAAAGTTATTATGAATTATTTATGAATATCCCTTCAATTTTACTATCCCCTACATATTTTTGGTATAAAGAATGAATAATATTAAGCCCAAACCAGATTTATTTATTGTCTTATCTTGGGCCACCCTCCACCCACATAACACTCATGATTGATACACTTTCGCCCTAAATAAGGCATAATATACTATTAATATGTTAATCATATTGTTACCTCACCCTTACATGTAGGTACTTAATGGGGGCATAATTAATAATCATGAAATATTCATAAAACATAAGCTTATATGCCGTGGAACTGTTTTCTTGATTGTCGCGACGAGATTCGCGACCGATTTGTTATACAACCCTTTGCGTTATGCCCTCTAGCTATAATTTACAGGCACAGATGGAATTTCTGTTTTGAAAACTGGGGGGGACGTTTATTTTTTAACGAGGAATAAGTTTTATGTGTTCTTTTCGTCAATCAATTCGTGCAGTTTCCAGTAAGACACGTGTTTCGCACAAATGGAACTACCTAAATGATTACTTGAATTGACAATGGCTCTAGGACAAATTATGCGCCGTGATTCTTCGTAAAGCACTCTTATATCACTCATTTATTTTTGAACATAAGCATCGAAGCTTAAATTTTATAGATTAGCGTGATTGACCATCGCGACGTAACTAGTGAAGTAACCATACGACTCGTTACTCGATACTCACGACACGATAAATCGATTCAAGTTAAATGTCAAAACGGGCCTATTATTTTTTGACAACTTTAATCACCTTCATCTTATAAAAGCGTCTATTGGTAATACTCCTTTTACCTATATCCACGATTTGGTCCCAATTCTTTGATCTTGTCACACAAAAGCAAAGAAAATTCCACGTGTATTACCAACCTTATTCGTTCCCATAACTTATCGTGACAGCGTTTTTGTACTAAATAGAGTAATCAACACAACACACCCAATCTTCGTACGCCAAGCATCATAAAAAGCGTCGTATCATAAATATCACATCAGGCTCGTTCATAATATGCCGAGCCGAAACATAGCAATCATTTGTGAGGCAAATTACGAGGCTTCCAGCCGTCTAATGTTGCTATGATTGCGTATACTTATAGAATACTTTCTTAGTAGTATGTGTGTGTTGTGGTTACATATTTTTCTTTTAACGTATATGGGGGGCACCACCCTATTAATTCCCGTGGGTGTCATGCATGCGTCATGATAATCTAGAAAGTATTCAGCCTCTATGCTTATTAATCGTATAGATATTCTTTTCAATACTCAATTCTTTATTGCATTCCATATGTATCACTTAGTAATTGTCTGTGTGGTGCCGGACGTAAAGAATAGCACCATCCTATTTCTTCCCGTGGGTGTCGTAAAAGGCGACTAAGGGACTTACTACAGAATGGGCAGCAGCATTACGTATGCATTTTAACACCATACTGCGATCGCCAACCCGCCTGCCAAGCGTGCCCCCCCCCCCCCCTCTTTTGAGGGAGGCTAATGTCAAGCAGTGGACGTCTTTCGGATGTCATTAATTAGTGGGGCAATTGCGTCACACACACACTATCAAACACAATCTGGATGATTTTGAAGTATATTGCTAATCCATTGCTTCATATTTTCGAAAAATTGGTCTGCTCAACAACGTAAATAACGCAATGAATGTTGTTGATCTTTCAAAATTAAAACCATTGCTACTGATGGTGTGTTACGCAATTACCCTGCAGCAGGTCGTAAACTATAGGTACTCCATTTGAAATAAGATTAGACATATATACAACATTAGTTTTTGTATAATTATACTAAACCCGAAAAGGGTTCATTGTACTCATCATTTTGAACACTTTTTCTATGGGACCAACGTTGAAATCGCAAAAAAAAAAATCTGCTGTTCCCTACATTTGTGTTCACTGAAATCGACAAAATGTATGGAACAGCTGATTTTTATTTCGCGATTTCAAGGTTCGTCCCATAGTAAAAAATGTTCAAAATGATGAGTACAATGACCCCTTTTCGGGTTTAGTGTAAACATAAACTAATGTTGTATATAAACCTTTTTTACAGTCCGTTCAACTGATTTTGACTTCTATTTCGTTGGTGGCATGACAAATGGCAGCTGTAATAAACAGTTGGTATTGTAACTACGATTTTGCTTTTAATACCATCCTAATGCCTACGGAATAGAAGTCAAAACAGGTTGAACGGACTGTAAAAAAGTTTATTTAAATTTCTAATCTTATTTCAAATGGAGTATAAACCGTAGCAATGAACTTAATTTTTTTAAAGCATTTTATTTCTTAAGAAAAAAAAAAGAATATGTTAATACACATATTCTTTTTTTCTTAGTTTATTCTTAGTCCTGTTGTCATATCAGAAGTTCTACAGGGTTACAGCTAAAGCACATCAATAATTGGTAACTAATACTTTTACTAATGCCATTTTTTTTATAACACAGATTAAGTAAGTGTTCTTAACTACCTATCCAATTAGTAGTTGGATCAAACAGATCAGTAAAGCATAACTAATAATGTCCACGGCGACAAATAAACCGTAGTATGTATAAAATGTTAAATCCAAGTAACATGACACCGTAATCGCGAGAAACTAATTAGTAACTAATTACAAACAGAAAAAGAAAATCATATTCATTAATTAATATTTATGTGTCACTAAACGTTTATTTACTGTTTGCTTTCCAACGAACACAATATCCAGATGACTTTATTAGGGTTCTGTACCTCAAAAGGAAAAAACGGAACCCTTTTAGGATCACTCGTGTGTCTGTCTGTATGTCCGTCTATCACAGCCGATCTCCGAATCTACTGGAGCGATAAGTTGAAATTTGGTAGGTACACATATGAATTTCTGTGGCCCAAACATGGACGTGTAACGTAAAATAGAAAATATTAAAAAAAATAGTTTGGGTGACTGTATTGTGTGGCATATCAAATTAAAGGACTTTTTAGGAGGATTTCAAACATTTCTTTTTATAATTTAAAAATAGTTGGTATTAAAGTTATTAAAGAAAATAGTTGAAAATTAACGGTTCCCTCTAATCTCGGAAACCGCTTAACCATATTTTTTTTTTAAATATGCGGATAATACTTCTGAACCTACTTCATTATGCGTGGTCCGACACACACTTGTTTTTATTGTATTTTGTATGTTTATACTATACGTTTTCTTAGATAGTTACGATATTGTCTGTAAAGAAAAAAAAACATTTTTATGTATCTATAATATTCATAATTAATAAAGAGTATTCTATTCTATTCTATTTTATGGTGAATGCTGCTTAGACTTGTAATTGGCATACACACCAGAACTTTAATTTAATAATAATTAACATAACATCACGCCTATATTTCCCGAAGGGTTAGGCAGCGGTGTAGCCACACATTAGTAGTAAGTATACATTTCGCCTGTTATGTTTATTGATGTGTAACATTTTTTTTCTCGCTTTCTGTGGGAGTGATTTCGTGAAAAGGGACGGCAGTGTATAACAGGAAGTGACAGCGTGAGCATGGATTAAGTAAGTACATTTTAATAGCATGGAGTTAGTAATTACTTTATAATAGCATGGAATTAGTATACTCATGGAAATAGTAAGTACTATATAGATTGTAAGTAGAGTGGGTCTAATTTCGACTAAAGTTGTCAACAAATAATAGGCCCGTTTTGACATTTAACTTGAATCGATTTATCGTGAGTACCGAGTCGTATGGTTACTAAATTCTTCATTAGTTACTTCACTAGTTACGTCGCAATGGTCAATCGCGACCTAATCGCGACGTAACTAGTGAAGTAACCATACGACTCGTTACTCGATACTCACGATAAATCGATTCAAGTTAAATGTCAAAACGGATCTATTATTTTTTGACAAGTATAGTGGTCGACCACTAGTAATGAATAATTATTCGAATAAATATTTCGATATTTAGCTTGTTAATAATTTTGAGGTTAATTTCTGTCGCTGCTCAGTTGCTTTTTACGAAGGTGAGATGTCAGATATTGCACATTTTAATATTCCCACGGGATCGAGACTTAAGGCTTCTACATACCGGGGCGACATGTCGCGCGACGCGACGCGACACAAAGGCACCGCTCGTCCCGCGTCACGCGCCTTTGTGCCGTGTCGCGTCGCGCGACGTGTCGCGTCGCGTGACAAGTCGCGCTGGTATGTAGAAGCAATTACGCGGGAGAAACCGCGGGGCGCAGCTAGTACATGTTTCGATTGGTTGCCCTATTCCTAGTTTCTTGCCGGCTCTTCTCCATAGGAAACGACCAATTGGAACCGTGCAGCTAGCTTCTGACGTTTTGTATGGTCGTTGTAGGTTTATGTGAAATAAAATATTATGATTTGATATAACACAGCACATTTGTATTCCTCGAAGGGTAGGTAGGTAAGGTAGGCAGAGGGATGTGGTGAATCCACATTTCGCTAATTAGGTTTATGCCACATTTATTAGGGTGCAATTTTTCCTTCGTTCTTTTTACTTAGATTTTTGTACCTATCGATATTTTATGCCAATTGAATATTCGTTTCAGATCCATTCACTCGGGACTAGTATAAGGCCAATACTTGGTCACAATAATATTTACTTTTCTTCTTAGAAATAAGACGGCCTAAAAGTACGTAATTAGTAGACATAGCAAATTACGAACAAATTACTTACGACACCTAACTAGTGGGCGCTAACATCGTCAATAAATTATTCGCCTACCTACATTTCAGTTGGACTTTTAAAGGTGACTAAGTAGAACGTAGAAAGACGTGTAGCTAGCGCTAACTAAAAATAGTTTCATTTTTTCTAGAGTATATTTTGTCACCGTATAATTATGAACTTTGTTAGTTTATAATCTATCGGTATTATTTCCGTTAGATTATAAACTAACGAAATCCATAATTATACGATAACATATATCCAATTACCCATGGGAAACCGACAAATTGTGAACTGATATCAGACTAACGCATCTTGTGCTAATACTAAATAGCCTGCCTAGCTTCGACCAACTTGGAAGTAGGGCTCGCCGGTCGCTACCGCGGCACCGCTCGCTTCGCTCGCTCGGCTCGCGCGTGGTTGGTTTTAGTTCTAACCTAACCTAACCCATTTTACCCAGTTTACAACTTATCGACAGTTATAATCTAACGGAAATACTACCGATAGATTATAGACTAACACTTAAGTAGTTGTTTTCAAGTAGGTGTGGAGGAAAATTAATAAATATAATGACTGAACAACAGTTATTATATATAACAACAGTTATATTTAATAAGAAATAGCCGTAAAATAAGTAAAACAAAATATTTAATGAAGTTTAAAAAAAACTGATTCAAGAGGTGGTTCTTGGTTCAAGAGGTGGCGTTCAGAAATATGACCTACTAGTTAAACAAACAAACAATCTTGTGCACCGAGTATATTTTTGTACATAGTAACTAGTTATCAAAGGTTGCATAATGAATATAAAATTATTCGTGTGAGCAACAGCTCCACTGAAAATAATTATTTGAGATAATTAAATCTTGTCTATATTCATGCCTCCTTTTCGTTTCAAAATTATACTTTAACCAATCTGCATTGAAATGAATTTTTTTATTCTTAGATTTTACAAGCAAAAGCTTTTACAATAAAATACACACATTGATATATTATTAATTTATTACACAAAACTTAAGTACTGGAATAAAGGCAGAACAAAGCAAACAGAGGTGTCATTAAAAAAAGAAACAAATTAAAAAACAACTAGGTACCTAAATTCAAAATGAGAGCAAACAAAATGTCGGCGAAACCAATTTATCGTTCAATACGTGCTGCCAACATTATCACGACACAATGTTAGCAACCTCGCTATGTGACGGAGTCCATTGAGTTCAGAAACTAATCGAGTCGGCCTGTCCAATGATCCCAGCCATGTCCAACACACAATAAGGCCAGGTTATCCCCCGGGATTGCGGATGTCTCCCGAAACAATACAGGAATTCTGGCCGGTTTCATGTGGCCCGACTTTGACGGTTCGACGCCGACGTTCTAAGTTTCTAAAGGCATGGAAGATATGACCAGATAACTACATTTACCTGTTTAGGAGCAAAAACACTTAAAAAAGATTATTCTTACAAAATATTAAGGTGCCTACTCATTTTCAATTATAATTACATTTCATCAGTTTTCGATTCAACCTTAAAATATCGATTGTCGCATGCTTGTGTAAACAATAACCCGTGTTTAATAAATTAGTAATTTCCCTTGAATCATGAATTCACGACTCAGCGAATGATTCATCATTTATTTTTCATTTCATGACTGTTTATATTGTAGTAAGATGACATAAACTATGCAAATCTACGGTGAAACCCTTCATATTTTAACTATCGGCATTTCCCAACTTTAATGAGTAACAACAGATTTCAATTACGTCAATGGTTTGACCTATTGTCGATAAAATCCTATTAATTTTCATTGATGTCATCAGATAGTCGAACATCCTTCCTAATACCATCCATCATCACGTTTCTAATGACAGAATGATGTCATTATTTTCATGAATACAACAATGTTACATCCTACTCGATATGCTCAGTTGCACACGTGAAAAACGTTACATCATGGTACGAAAATGGTTCAACCGTGAGACGAACGCATAATATTAAAAATCCGATTAAAAGACACGGATTTTCCGTGTATCGACACGGAATTATGGAATACCTTGTTACTATGTAGTTTACAGTCATCGAAATTATTTAAAGTATTCAGTCACTTTAGAAAAGACGCCCCACCAATTTAGATGTTATCTCAGGTTTTTTCAGATTAAAAAAAAAAAAATGCTCGCGAAGGAGGAGGCGGAACGCGTGAGGGTAAGGCAGGGTTCGTGCCCTCACGCCCTTAGCCGCCGCAGGAGACGCCCGGGCGTCGGGAGTCACAAGCTGATTTCCGGCCACCCGTAGGCGCGGGCCTGCGGACGGTGAGCGATGGGTAGCTCGCCGTCCGATAAGGACCAGGCCCGGGTCGACGGCGCGTTGTGTTTCACGCGCGCCTCAAAGAGATGTCAGCATCAACTGACGGGGTCCGTTAGGGCCAATGCCTGCCGGGGTTGCGAGTTTGTCCGAAAGGGATATCGTGGCCCCGGCACACAGGCAACGAAAGGAACACGGGTGGGTTTTAGTCAGTAAAAGTCTGACACGCCCTCCCGCTCAGCCCAGAGCGGGAGAAGTTATTTGATATTTTCCCACCCAAAAAAAAAATTACCATCTACCAAAAGAAAACCTGTCAAAATAATGATTATGAAAGAAGTTGCTACTGCAGTACTTAGTGCTGAAATTGTAAAATATATCCATATCCATTCAATCAGTATGAAAATGGTAGAACATCTCATAACACAAAATTCCTATTGATTTATCTTGATGACATATTCACAAGCAAGTAAGCAAACGTCATAACATTATCGCCAGTTCCCTCTACGGTAACATAATTATGTCGATCACATGCATCAGAACTATTAAGGAATAATATATGCTTTGCCAACGATCAATCAGTTTTATCTGATTAGGAACGAAGACGCTTAGGGCAAACCCTATAACGTAAGTACGAGGAACCCTGTTATTGCATCTTCTTGTAATTTAAGGAAAACCATAAAGTATTCACTTATTCAGGTTTGTACATATTGCATTTTATTGGTACAATTATTTTGCTAACAGTTTTCAAACGCGGAATTACTGGCAGGCAAGAAAATTACAACGGATGGATAAATTTGACGGCACGGTTGGCGCAGTGGTTAAGCGATTGACCGCTGCGCTGCGTGTCGCGGGTTCGATTCCCGCACGGAACAAATATTTGTATGACCTGCAAGTAGTTGTTCCGGGTCTGGCTGTATGTGAGTTTAAATGTTCGTAAACGCACCCATAATTCAGGAGAAATTCCTAGTGTGGGGCAAAGTTAAAATGTATGCAACTTTTATATTTCCAAGAGTGATGTCTACTAAAGCATTTATAGACAAATTCATGAATCCATAACTTTCCCTTTACAAAGTTCCCAAGAACCGAATTGAAAGCCAAAACCTTGCCAAAACACACATCTCCGAAATAAAATACGTAAACTAGTGGACAGGTATCCCTCTAAATAGGGTCTCTGACACTCACTTTGGCACGTTTTTCTAAGGAATAAAAAGGAATTTTCAATAGTGACCGAACTCAGTGGAAATAGATGGCAGGATCGCGAGAACCAATAAAGAAACTGAAAGAATTCTATTCAACGCATTCCGAGCTCTCGAATGTTCTTGTCTCCTTGTTACACGATGCATATTCAACCACTCTGGTTACGTGCTGGAATTGTAGAATTTGTTTTCTTAGCTTAGTGTTTGTGATGGTAAGTTGAGAAGTAACATGTTTTACGTTGATACTGGGTGAACTGGGTCTCGATTTCGGGAAAGCTTTCTGTGACGCTGTGGCTGTTGATAATCAAATGTGATGTACTTAAAAGGGATCAGCTTAAGAATACGATAAATCAACGGGCCTAATTATGAGTCTGAACCTGCAATAAGGCCAAATGAAGTTTTAACCTTTGATTATTTATATTTATTTATTTATTTGGTTCACCAACAATTGTATACACTGGAACAGAAGCAACAAATCAGAATAAAGTGTATAAATAAATCACATACAGGTAAGTAAATTCTGCATGCACACAAACCGTTGCAGTAACTTACAAAAAAAATAGAAATAAAAGACTATAATAAAAAGTTGCACTGAATAGAACTTAAACTTCTCAAAAAATAATAGGCCCGTTTTGACATTTAACTTGAATCGATTTATCGTGAGTATCGAGTACCGAGTCGTATGGTTACGTCGCGATGGTCAATCGCGACTTAACTAGTGAAGTAACGACTCGGTACCTACTCGATACTCACGATAAATCGATTAAGTTAAACGTCAAAACGGGCCTATTATTTTTACAACTTTAGTAAATTTATTAATTCTAGATAGTGTGTCGCGCTGCAAAAGAACTAAAATAAACTGGCCAACTTAGATAGGCTGGTGTGCGTGACAGCTACGTCTTACACTCGCGTCATTTCATTGTGTTATTCTCTAGTTTGCGTGCATTTTGCGGCCAACCTTTGGACACAATTTATGTCGACGAGGTCACAGCTTTGACTGTCTATATAGACATATTTATATCTTTGGTTTTAATTTATTTTTGGTCATACGAAATAATATAAGTATACCAAAGCAAGGACGTTTCTGTTCATATATCTAACTAAAGTGTTCTAGCAATAACGTTACAATAGCATAGGTAATTAAAATCATAATTTGATACGTCTACAGCCTTCACGATAATTGCTGAAAAGATTCACTGTCCTAATCCAACTTTTAGCGAATCCAAGTTCCGTAATTATGCTATGACTATTCGGTACCAGGAAGTAGCTACGAGGTAAGTAGATATGTGGGTACTTAAGTATTATCGAGTGACGTCAGCATCGCATGCAACATTTGTCAATGTCATCAGTATGATTATTATCATGTCATTAGAAAATATATAGTAAAGAGCGGTTTGGAAATACCAAATGTCACGTATTACGGTATTAATCATACGTTCCGGCTTGGACGAGTGTACTATGATAAAAGAGGAATCAGAATTATCGATAAAGTATCGATTCTAGGTAGGTACGCTTATATAAGACTATGATTGTATCTTTGCTTCCTTTATTACGGGGATAAACCTATCGAAGCCGGAAGCAATACCAACACTTATCAGAGGGGGAAATTCCTGTTTTTTTTTTTTAAGTACTTTAGCATCCTAATTTCAGTCTCAATGTTATTATACAATCTGGGCCCCTAGTCTGCTATTTTTATAAATTATGTCATTCCAACACGATCCCATTGTCATTTTGCTAAAAGTTCGTAATCTGCTAAATTTATAATGGTCGAACATTGGTCGGCCAATGTTCTCGTAATAGAATTGTGTTACTTATAATGGCATTGTCGTATTGCCATTATTATAAAACCCATTAGTAGAAATGTCATTCATTTGTCTTTATGTACGAGATTACCAATAAATGCAATTTCTTTCAATGTAGTGTCAGTGGCCGACCATTGGAAAGTCATAATGACGCCATCATTATAATAGTAGATTACCAAACTTGTCAAAATTAACAATTATGAAATCAACGATCGACCATTCTGACACTATTGTAATAGCCAGACTTGAGGCCCAGTTTACCTATATTTTTAACAGGTTTTTGACATTGGAGATTCTGTCATGATTTCCAAATATTAATAAGATTTGTAGTAATTTTAGCTATTAGACAATAAGTGATTTGCTTCAAATTATTTTTGTATATTCATGAAGTTTAAAAGTATCTCATTTCATCATTTGACATTTACGGTAAAATTACCTACTGGTTTTTTAAACAGAATTGAATGAAATCATGATATTTGGGGATCCACGCAGTTGATAAATCAAATTCTCTTCGAGCCTCGGAACCTAAAGGTTGTGTTCAAGAAATCTAAAGTCCATACTGGTATTATATTGAGTACCTAATTAAATAGGTCGTTAAATATTGCTCTAAACCAAGTTTGTATGTGTGCAAGAATATAAATACAGATATATTCGTAGTGAAAAGGCGTTTCTTTAAAATTGCGACTTGAATTTTAAAGTTTCTTTTAAGTACGAGAATTGGCCAAAGCAAGCATCCAATTCGAATTCAAAATTCAAAATTTTAAGGGCCCTAACTCACTAGAAAACCTTTGCCGGCGAACCATGGTCCCACTGCCAAAAATTGTATGGTTGTTTGCGCAGCCGATTGGACGCCTGGGGAGATACCCACCATAAAATTTTGTATATTATGCTGGCAGCGCGACCATGGTTGCGCCACCATAGTTGCGCCAACATGGTGTCCTTATGCCTTGTCTTCAAAACACAAACATAACTTCAGAACCAATACAAAAATATCCTCGGATCTAACCAAAGCAAACAACAGACAACTCGAAAGGGTAATGCGAAACTTTTCTCCCGAATCACTTAACAACAACTTATATTGACAATGTGATATTGAGGCAAGACGTGGGCGCCTATACGGGCTATTACCGAATAAAATTTCATAGAAAGCTTTGCAAACAAGCTTGATGGAGCGACCCATTAGACTTCATGCATAAATTGTTAGTATAGCGACAACAAACGGCACGTCACCTCCGTTTTATGCCGCATTGTTTTTGGATCTCAATTTTCGTTTCGTATTTTTACCTTTTTGCGTTTTATACAGTCGTAACATACGATGTATGACAATGTATACATTTGAACTGACTACGGAATGTTTTGTGTGGATGGTGTTATAAAAATGTTGTTTTAGATTTGTTTTGATTTTAGGTATATTTGCTTTGTATTTGTAAAAACATTCGCTTCCAACTTTTCAGATACTTTAAATAGGTTGGTACTCTCCTTCGGTTATTAACGGAATTTCCTAAACCTAAAGTTTATTAATCCTTTATTAAGATTTTGATATGTTCCGTGTGGTGCAGCGGGGCGAGCACGGCCTACTGTGACATGACTTGAGTCACACATTTTATCACAGTTTGAGCGATAAAACTGTTTTGTCATAAAAGGCTAGTACAAACTGACATGACATAATTCATCATGTCTTGTCACAAACGTCTTGGGCAGCCCGTGCTCAGCTCGCTGGGGTCCGTGTGGTGCCGGGCGTAAAGAATAGCACCGCCCTATTTCTTCCCGTGGGTATCATAAAAAGCGACTAAGGGAGAATGGGCAGCAGCGTTCTCTATGCATTTTAACACTATACTGCGATCGCCAACCCGCCTGCCAAGCGTAGCGATTATGGCAAACCCCTCCTTTGGAGGAGGCCTATGTCCAGCAGTGGACGTTTTTCGGCTGAAATGATGAATGATGTTCATTCATACATTCAGTCTGTCCCAGCCAACTTTTTAAGGTCGTCGGTCCATCTAGCTGCGGGGCGTCCCACACTAAGGGACAGATCGGATGCGGAAGGCGGAGGACAGGGTGCTTTGGCGCAGCCTGGGAGAGGCCTTTATCCAGCAGTAGACTGCTATAATTATGCGGAGTGGATTGATTGATTGATTCATACATTACAAAGGATTCCTATTGCAGGATTTAAATAAGTAAAGTAAGTAAATAATAAATGTAATACAATTTTCTACTCACATCTACTTTCAATCGACAAAAATATTTTCTTTTCTGAAAGGTTTCCCAGGTTCTGAAGCTTTATATGGCAATCAGTATACCAACTGTTTAACACCACATAGCGACCGAAATAGACCGTAAAACTCTATAAAGGTCACACATAAATCCTGCGAGCCGATTACGTAACTCGATCGAAAACACCGGCGCGCGGCGCCTTTAACGCTATCGGTGGAGATCAAGAAGTCGAAACTTTGCGGTTTTTTTTCGAGACAAAAAAGATTGCGATTTACATAATTTGGTTACATTATTGAGTACTGATACAGTGATTGGTATAGCGCTTTGATTAGATACGTCGATACGTGAAAGTAAATTATTTATAAATTCCAGATTCAATAACGAACTACGATCATTTTTTTTTCTTTTCCTTCTGGCTTCGCACGGTTTGTGCATTTAGCCAATGTCACGTTTTAGTTCTTTTAAAAGATTGATGAAATGAATTATAAATGCATGATGATGATATCCCCGCCCACTCCCCTTGAGTTTCAGTAAAGATGTGGCACTTTACTGAGACCTCACGCGGATTTCTTGAGAGAACTTGAAGCGAAGTTGCACTGTTTTGTTTCATTTGCCTACACTAATGCAAGTTCACAAACACTTAATGGTTAATAATCCACCATTATTACACATTAATATTCGGCTAAACACAAATTTTGGAAAATTAAACAAACTGCTGAACATGACGTTTCACTTTCCCGCCAAGAAGTCCTACGATAATTTTTCACGCGCCAATGTGTTCATTTGTTTTTTTTTTTCAATAAACAGCTTTCTATTTGCAAGCCAGTTCGAAATTTAAATAAAACCTTTGATAAGTTACCTCCTTGGTTGCCATATTTCGGAGTAAAAGATCGTTACATTTTTAAATTACACGATAGATATGAGTTTACTATGTAATTTATTTGGCCGCTAAACCACGACATCTAAGGATTTTCATACAACTTTTGGTGGCCGCTACTCGCATGTATTTGGCCAGTACAGCAATTTCGATTTATCTCGAAGAAAGTAGTCAAAATAATGCTCGCATTTCCAAGCATGTATGAGAAAATATTATTATTGAACTTTATCTACACATCTCAAAATCCAAAGATGTTAAATTAAGTACTTAACAATAGATGGGACATAGCGCACAAAATCGTAATCCGATACATTTGTCCTAGTGGGCAAAAGTCGCTCAGTCTATTAGCAGAATTTTGTTTTTGTTTATTTTTATTGTTTGATGTTTTTTTGCTAACTTTTATGATTTTATATACAGTGAAATTTAATTATTATTTTATACACAATGACATGAATATTTACTTGTAAAGTATTATATTATTTTAATTATAATAATAATAATAAAAAATAATAATAATCCAATATGTTAATTATTGTGAATGAAAAAGGCTTCCGCAGACAGGCGCGTCGCAACACTAGTACTCGTAGCACAACTTCTATATGAAAATTTCATGGAAAGCGTCGCCCTGCATGTCGCGCCCGTGGTATCGCGCCAGTCAGCACGAGTCTTAAAGGCTTCTACATACAGGCGCGACTTGTCAAAGGCACCGCTCGTCGCGCGACACGCAGGGTCTTTGTGTCGCGTCGCGTGTTGCGCTAGTATGTAGTAGCCTTAATGCATTAGAGTATTTTGAAACTAAAAAAATAATTGTAACACCAAATGTAAATGAAAGATTTTTTCAAACGGACTTAATAGTTGTGGTAAACCGGGGGAGGGGGGGTTGCCAGCCTCGGTTGGCAAACAGGTTAGCGATCGCAGTATGGTGTTAAAATACATAGAGAACGCTGCTGCCCATTCTCTAGCAAATCCCTTATTCGCCTTTTACGACACCCACGGGAAGAAATGGGATGGTGCTATTCTTTACGTCCGGCACCACACGACCATTGGTAGGTACAGGTATATGAAGTGGAAACGTTCGATGTTACTTAGTACATACCTAAGTAAAAGTGGGGAAAACTACGTATCATTTTCTGTTGCAATCAACTGCCGTGTGGAAACCACATCGTCATAATAAACGACGATTCATAAAAAAACTAAATCTCCGGTTCATTCGTATAAGATATAGTTATGAATCCATATTATTCCAAGCTTTTAATTAATTTCACAGCTGGGTTCTAAATACATAACATCACGCCTGTAATCCCTTAAGGGTTACGCAGAGATGTACCTATAGTACACCCACATTGCGCCAGTTATGTTTAAGTCCCATGTAATAGGGGGCGAGCCTATTGCCATCAACCGGGCACAAATCCAGACTCGGGGTGTGTGATATTCCAGATGAAAAACCCAATAACACATTGCCCGACTCAGGATTCGAACCCAGGACTCCACGATTAGCAGTAGCGCTTGCGACCAATAAACCAACGAGGCAGTCAAAGATTATAAATACATCATTTAAAATCAATTGGTCTAACAAACAAAACAGTTACTTGCTTCTATTTTTTTAATATGTGAAGCGAGAGCTTTGTACTCCTATTTACGAGAATTACGCGGACGGAGGAGTATAAAATTTGGCACAGTTAAAGTATATTACACAGGGTGTTAAAGTAACTGCGTGCCATAGCTTAAGGGTAGGTTCAGTATCGATAATGAAAACCAGAAAAAAAAATACAAATGAAAACAAAAAAAAATATTGCAAGATCAACCTAATTGAGCACTTACCTACTAACTTAAAATAGCAATCGTTTAGAGTTAAAATTATTTTATTTGACGGTCCTCAGCCCGTTAAAATACGAAGATTTTTTTTAATTAAATTTTTTGTTCATGTTTTTTTTTTATTTATTTTAACTTTTTCCTGGGTTCCTTTATCGATACTGAACCTACCCCTAAGCTATTACGCAGTTACTTTAACACCCTAGCTTACCACCATAGCTACGTGGGCGACCAATAGTATCATTAAAAAGCCAACCGATCACGAATCTAATCACTTCTGTCTAACCCCCGTAGGGTTTTAAAAAGCGTGATGTTATGTAATGTGATAAATCAATATCAGAAAGACGTTGCGTCACCTTGTTCCTATTATTTGAAACAATAGTGAATACAAACGACAGTATTTTAATCTACATCTCTTCCATTAAAGCTCACGACCTTATGTAACGGACAATGATAAATGAATTTCTTGTTACGAGCTTTTTTTTTTGTTTTATGAATTGCCTACTTATGTAACAAGTTGTGATGGGCCTTTGTTTTTTTATTTATTATTTTTATGCTAACTAAATCATAGAAATTCAACTTCTCATTTCTAGCATGCATTCACAGATCCATGTCCAACAAATGTGCATAATAATATATATACACCTTTAAATGCAATTAATGAATTTCTTAAGAATTTCTTTGAACAATAATCGTTATAATCGTTTCTTCATTTTAAAGATGCGAGATTTAAAATCGCCTCTTCTTTTTACATAATTATTTTTAACTATAATATTATACTGCTGATATTGAAATTGCATTGTAGCAGACATGTAGGTATATTAATTTATATAAATATTTCATTTAATTTCTAGCATACATTCACAGATCCTTGTCGATCCTTATCCTTCATACTTCGACGCTTAAGTGTCTTTTTTTTTTTTTTTGTAATTTTTTTTTCGTAGTTAGTATCTTCTTCGTGTAAATAATAAGCTGTGTATTAGTAATTAGTAAATAATAAAAGGTCCCCCCACCTACATCATATAAAAAAAATATATATATTTCTTTTCATTTAATTAATTAATTGTTTAGTTTATATAATTAATTTAACTTTTGTATAACCGCAACTGCTGGCACAAAATTTGTTATTAAATCTTATCTTAAATAATTTAATAAAATGTATGTTTAGTGAAAAATTAGACAACAATTGCTAAGATACTTCCTCAAAAGACAAAATAATAATAACGTGTTCATATATTATATTACGATATCTCCAAATCATCTTTGTTTGCAAACCACAAAATAATTCAAGGTAAGAACCGCACTCAGCACAAAAAAACTGGTAATCGATCTTGATAATATCGTACTCAAACGAGAAAACATAATATTTGTTCAATTTTGTCTGAACGCCACTACAACAAACACTGTCTGTCAATGACCAGCCAGTCTTATATAAATCGTGGTGAGTAAACAGAGGTACGGACAGGTAAGAACACAAGTTTGACAAATGGTCCGTTCAACGCATTGTTTGGTATACAGAGCAAGGAATCACCGCGCCTGCACCGGCAGCGGTTAGACGGCACTACTAAAATTCGTGACCGCGAACAACTTCTGGGGGCCTCCTATCTAAATCCGTCAACGAAGATACGGGCTCAACCGAAAGTAGTACGAACATTCGGAGTGAACCCTAACATAACCAGCCTACAATGTTCCCACTGGTGGGGCACAGGCCTCCTCTCTGTGAGAGGGAGTGGGCCATAATCCACCACGCGGGCCCAATGCGGGTTGGTAGATGTGACATGCCGTTTCCTCACGATGTTTTCCTTCACCGTTTTGAGAGCAGTGGTGATTAAATAATTTACACAAAGTAAAGCGCCTGTCAGTCAGGGTTTGAACCTACGACCTACAACACGTAAGTCGCAGTCGTTACCACTGGGCCACCACTGCTCATAATAACCCTATACCCCATTAATTAACTTTTTCGAACTCGTAAAAGCATATCGGCTAGTAGTAGGGACAGCTGTCATTCTTTCTTAGGTAGGGCCCCAAACTACTCTTATTTCCGTAGGTGATACGGAGTATGGAGTTCCGTGTGGTGCGGGACGTAAAGAATAGCGCCATCCTATTTCTTCCCGTGGGTGTAGTAAAAGGCGACTAAGGAACTTACCTACTAGAGAATGGGCAGCAGCGTTCTGTACGCATTTTAACGCCATACTGCGATCGCCAACCCGTCTGTTGCGTGCGTGGCGATTATGGCAACCTCCCCCCCCTCCTCTTTTGGAGGAGGTCTATGTCCAGCAGTGGAAGTCTTTCGGCTGAAATGATGATGATGATACGGAATAGGAATCGCCCGTAACTTTAGGTATTTATGCAATAAAAAAAACAATATTGTCATAGTAGGTACTAACCTATCGACTTTGTGTAAATTGTAAAGGAAATAAAGTTTATTCTATTCTATTCTACTTCGGCCGAAACTACAGATTTCGTGCTTAAGGAGTAGACCTCTCGGGAGTCGCAGGCTGATTCCCGGCCACCGTAGGCGCGGGCTTGCGTACGCGTCTCCGTACTCTGTGGTTTGATAACAAAACTATGAGGACGGTTGTACATTGTTCCGTGTAGACATAAAATTGATCACCGTGATTTAAGATGCAACGGCGACTTACTGGAGGTCTGGCAATTAAGTCTCTTTATGATAGAGATGTAATGGATCGGACCCACCTATGAATACGGTTGTGTTTATTAATTTTATTGTTCACAGTGACTATTTACATGGTTATAACTCGTTTAGTTTGTCCGTGACTTGTTGATGTCGAGACGGTACTTGAACGGAACCTTATGGCGAACTGTTATGTCATGCAGTTAAAAGTCAATTGCATAGAGATTTTTCTCACTGAGTTTTAAATCAACGTACGATGATGCAAAAGAGTTAATAGTTGTACGAACGTGTGTTGAGCTCTTGTAATTCTCCGTACTAAAATTGCCGTAAACGGCAAATATAATCACACTATCACATCAAACTAATATTATTATAAAGGCGAAAGTTTGTGTGTGTGTTTGTTACTTATTAACGCTCAAACGGCTGGACCAATTTTGATAAAATTGTGTATGAAGGTGGCTGACATCTTGAATTAACATATAGGTTACTTTTTATCTCGATATTTTTACGGGATCGAGATTTATGCGGGTGAAACCGCGGGGTGCAGCTAGTTTACTCTATAAAATGCTATTTCAATATTAGCATTTTAATATACAGCGCCAAATGAAATTAACTAGCAAAACTCCGCAGACGTGACGTATCCATCACGCCTGTAGAGTCTCGCTAAATAATTTAATTTTCAAACACTTAATGAAGTCACCGAAAGGATTGACATTTTTTCATGTACATTGAATGAATTTTCAAGAATAACTGCATACCTACCTACTACATACAATATATGTTACGATTTATAAAATAAGAATAAGTGTAATTAAGTACCACCCTATCGCTTTGGGATATCCTGTTATGATAGAAGTGTTGTGAAAATAAATAAATAAATAAATTTGACGCTGTATAGTTGAAAATAACCCTGTTATAATTTGAATAATTTGCTAATTGCAATGATGCATAACTTGGGTCAGGTTATGGATCATTATTAGCTTTTGTCTCTTCTTCTTTTTATGAGGGGTCAAGTACAGGGTCCATAATTGTGTCTAAAATAATTATTTCCTTACCAACTATACAACATTAGTTTTTGTTTATACTAAACCCGAAAAGGGTAAAAATGTACTCAACATTTTGAACAATTTTTTCTATGGGACCAACCTTGAAATCGAGAAATAAAAATCAGCTGTTCCATACATTTTGTCGATTTAAGTGAACACAAATGTAGGGAACAGGTGAATTTTTTTTCGCGATTTCAAGGTTGGTCCCATAGAAAAATTGTTCAAAGTGATGAGTACAATGACCCCTTTTCGGGTTTAGTATAAACAAAAACTAATGTTGTATACATTATGGTACGCAATAAAGAATTGAGAATTGAATTGAGAATTAAGTAATGCAGAGTACTGACCGTACCTACCATACTCTATTAATACTTTACCAGATGGTTACATAATTGACTTCCCCACCTCTCCCCCTCTCCTCTTCCTTCTCTTTTTCCTTACCTAGCTATTATTGTAGGTAGACTTTAAGGAAATGTATAATAAAGCACTGATTTTGGAAAAATAAACAAACAAACAAACTTATCTATGTACAGTCATGAGCACGAATATGTAAACGCTTAGCAGAATTCAAAACCGATTTTCTCGTGGAATAACGATTGTAACTTTGAGAAAAGATCTATTTCATAATAGTTTGGGTTCTAAAATATTATGTTCGTTGTAAAATAAAATTTCACTCAATACATTTGGAGGAAATCACTTTTAAAAGTTGCTGAGTGTATACATATTGGTGCTCGTGACTGTACTCACAAAGCCTTCAAAGTTCATTTCTTGAATGATTTACTAAGAATATAGAGCATTCCATTCTCGCGTAGATGGTTCGAATACTATGATTTAAGATCGTTAGCGACTCCCCATAGAGACCTTAGTATCTACCTATATGTTTCACAAAGTATAGGCCCTAAGATATTGTACACGTATCTAAATACTGATATTAGTGTAATAGTAGATTGATAGACAAGGGTCGCAAGGAATTGGTGACTTTCACCCGTGTTAAACACTACTTTTCATTTCGAATATAAAGAAAGTAAGAAATTGTAGTTTTTCTAAAATATTTTATTTTATTGTTTGCTTGCCACTTGAATGATTGCTTATGTATTTAAAGGTATTTTTTTAAATTCACACTGGCTATTTATAAACTCACAAGACCGCAGAATTTTTGTATCGATTCTTTTTAATTATGTAAAAAAATTCAGAGCAGAATACCTAACCAAATTAAGATATATTTTTAAAGCTCATTCTCGTCTTAGAGAGGGAAGAAATTACTTTGAGTCAAGGGTGGGCAACAGCGTCTTCCACGCGCTACTCGGATCAAACCAACACTACTGTCCGAGTATAAGGAATGAAAAGGTTTATTCTCTAAATATCATTTATCTGCCTCGTTGCTGATCTAGTGGTACCAAGGATGACCGTTGCATGGGGTCTTGGGAAGGGAATACAATCTCGCTCAAAAAAAATGACTTTTTCAAGATACAATATCGTTCGAAAACAATCTCGTTCTTGAAATCTACACAGACTTGCGAGGTCTCGAGTTGCCAATCTCGACTCGAGATTGCATTCCCTAGTCTTGGGTTTAATCCTAGGTCGGGCTGTGTATATTGGGTTTTTGATAGTGTATATTTTCAATGGCATCCTTTTATCTGGATTTGTACCCGTATGATGACAATAAGCAGGCATGCCTCAGATTCTATGGCCATAACCTACACACCTCCCTACGCCTTTAACCACGGCGTTTTTTTTTTTTTTTAATGTCATCTCGCAGGTCAACCTAGGAAGTTGTCTGCTTAACCGGTTTTCCTTTGGAAGCCTCAATAAATTAAGGCCTCCAGCCAGGACATTTACTAAACTAAGCGACTAGACGCTAAGGGCACCTCCTGTGGGGTACGGACCTCGGCTTAGGGCGTCAATAATGTGTTATGTTAACATTTATCTAAAACTACAAGTAAAATAAAAAATGTTAGAAATATTTCACTTGTTACAGAAATATATTTGTAACTAATGAGCTGACCTTAGGGTAAGCCCATTAGTTATAAATATATTTCTGTTATGGAAATTTCAAGTTGATAGTGACTTTATTAAAATAATAACAAACACCGCTTGTGTCGTTATGAGCAGCTTAGTAACATTGAAGTAAAATTACATTATACCTGAAAGTTTGTGAAATTAAATTAAACCATAAAATGTTATGTTCCTGTTACTGTGAACTTTCTTAACTTGTAACTGTTTCTTTGATTGAACCATGTTTAAATACCAGTCACGATAAATCATATGCAATGAAGTCCCTACAAAGCTTCGTTCAAAAACATATTTCATACAAGACTTTTCATTTGCATTATCAATTATTGAAATAGAGTCAGCATCCACCAACTAAATATTATGAATTTGCATAATGAAATTTATAAGTTTGCCGTATTTTGATCGAATATGACTCTTATAGGTGTCGAGGTAAAGTTCGATTTGTTGGTGTGAGTAAATTCCTGGATCGTTAAGATGGGATATCAGTCGCCCACGCGACGTCCGAACTCACAAGAACTTAATTAGAGGCTTTTCAACGAGTCCCTGAATGTTATTTATTGTCTGACAGACAAATGATTGTGCACTATAATATAAAAATGTAAACCTCCGTTGTTGATAACAATTTCAAAAGAAGTAAATGCACTGCGCTCAAATAAAGGAAAACAAATTGTCCTCTCGACCAAATTTCGGCCATGGCGGCCAACCTCAGCGGAGACTAGCCTTCCGCGCGGTAGATATATTAATATAGATAAATATAATAATATACACTATTAATATACTATTAATAGTGCAGAGGTGTGTGCACAGACACTGGTGCACTCTCTCTACCACACCCCCATAGCCCCATGGGACGGCAATCCGACACGACCGGAGAGAGATCAGGCGCAAGAACGGCTTAATGTGCTTTCCGAGGCACGGGGGTTTCAAACCGCTAACTAATAAACTCCGGGCTACTACAAAGAAATTCTTAAGAGGCGATGGATGCGTATATATAGTTCATACAAACGTAATACCAAAATAACTTGTAAATCAAATATATTCTTAAGGTAGTGTGTCTTTATTCCGATTGGAATACAGAATATCTAGGTTCCCAAATATATATTTTGAATGGACACTGATTTAAACAAGAGTTATGAGAAAAATAAGTTTTCTATAGAAATATTAAATTCCTCATATATCTCAAACCTCATATTTCAAAATATATATTTGGGAACATAGATATTCTGTAATCAAATCGAAATAAATACACACTACCTTAAGAATATGTTTGATTTACAAATTCTTTTGGTATTACGTTTGTATGAACTACGCATGCTACGCCGGCCCCTTAATGGAAAAACCTAACAACACATTGCCCGACCTGGGCATCGAACCCAGGACCAGACACGCTCAGCAGTCACGCTTACGACCAACGGGACAGTGAAGAGAAATAATTACAAAATATCCATACTTCACTTCCAGTAACATATTACCGTAGAAAATAAATTTATTTTTATATCGGATGAATATTTACGGGATTAGAATAGAGATAAATCTTCTAATGAGTAAACTGATATTGTATAATTAGATGGTAAGTTTGTAAAGTGGGTGACGCTAATTTATAGAGTTGAGCTTCACGGTCGGAGACACTTTATCTTATAGTTAAATTATAATTCAAGTTTAAATTACTCGCTTTCATCCTCAAATTCTTAGAGATATTTATGTTTGTATTTAAATGTAAGTTTGGTATGAGCTAATATTACGTACTAGTAATAAGTGATTATGTATAAAGTTCGTTTTTTTAATCCCAGAGACTAATTTGACATTTCAAATGATTCTTGTTCGTTTTTAGGGTTCCGTAGTAAACAAGGAACCCTTATAGTTTCGCCATGTCCGTCTGTCTGTCTGTCTGTCTGTCTGTCTGTCCGTCCGTCCGTCCGTCTGTCGCCAGCTTAGCTCAGAGACGCTTAGTCCTAGAAAGCTGTAATTTGGCATGGGTATACATGAAAAATTAATATAAATAAATATTAATAATACAATACAATACACATATTAATCATGCCAAAAAAATGGTAAAATAAAATTATGAAAAACATTTTTTTTTAGGGTACCTCCCTTACACGTGAAATGGGGATGATATTATTTTTCTCGTCTATTCCATGGTGTGGGGTATCGTTGGATAGGCCGTTCAAAAATATTGTGGGTTTGGGAAAACCATTTTTCAATTAAGGGATCCGTTTGGGTAATATTAAGCTTTAAAGTGCTAGTTTTTGTTAGAGTCAAGTGTCCCCCCCCCCTGCCAGCTAAATGGTTGGTTTTGAAAAGGTGAAAAAATTCATGGCAATAGTATATATAACGAAATTAAAAGGAAAACTATCACAGCTAAGTAGGCTTCACAAGTTAACGAGTAATAGTCGACCAACTTAAATTTGCAGTTGGAGAATTGACCGTAACGTATATCGATGTATGGGAGAGCATGTTTTTCAACTACAATGTTAAGTTTGTTTTTGGGATAAATTCATCCCAACCACGGAACCCTTCATTGTGCGTGGTCCGACATGCACTTGGCCGGTTTTTTCAATTTGGAGTTTGACATTTACACCTGTCAAATTAGTATCTGGGATTAAAAAACGGAGTAACACCTGCATGCAAGAAGTGTCAAAAAGTATCGATATACAAGACGTATCGATATTTGAAAATAAAATTTATGCTATAATCATCACATAATTTAATAATACATTGATAAAAATAAGTCTACTTTTTACGACTCTGAATTCCAGTGGTTTTAGTGAGTGGCGACAACGGTGTTGCTATTGGAAATATATCATACTTGATTTATTTTAATTTAATTATTTATTTTTAAAGTGAATACAAGTTTAATTGTTTTTATTTAATTCTTTTACATAATATATTCGCTAACAGACTTAAAATAATAATATGTACATGTATATAAAAAAGAAGGGGGACAAAATCATAGGGCATCAAAAAATTCGTCCGCATCGCTGTCAACAGGAAAAGTGCCCAAAAGGCTGGCAGCATTGCCACGTTGTATGGCGATGCTAATTCTTTGGCCGAAAAATAGACCAGCCCTCTGGTCACGTGAAGAGTCGATACATACTTGATACATTTTCGATACTTGATATTTTATATCGATATATCGAAATAATAGATATCGCCCAAAAATATAGATTGTTTTTCTACAGACTACCTGCAAGGCCTTGAACCAACTTAGTGCGAATTTCACCAATCAAACTGAACGCGATCAGCACCTAAAAACCGAGTTCAAGAGCTGTCAGTGTCAATCCAACAAAGAAAATAATGACACTGACAGTTCTTAAACGTAGTTTATGTGCTGATCGCGTTCAGTTTTCATTGGTGAAATTCGCCCTTAGAGTTTAAAGTTTGTTGTGTTGCCTTGGGCTACATAACATAAATCCCGGCAGCGGAGCACCTATAGTACACCCACATTTCGCCAGTTATGTTAAAGTCCCATGTAAAAGAGGGCGGTTAATTAAGGATATCTGTGGCAATTTTAAAATAAAAAATCGCATGCGTGTGAAATACATTGCATTGTGAACCTAATAGTAGTGCGATATAAACCAGTTTTCGAGCAAGTGTATTGACAAAATATTATGACAATGGGACCTGTCATTTATAATAAAATACCTTTACCGTCTTATTACAAAACAAGATTTATATGATGACAAGGCTTAAACCATGGAGCCAGTTTTTGTAATAAGAACGTAACTGTGATTGAAATACTGTTCTTTTTACAAAACTGAAAACTTAGTTTGGTACTAAGTTGTCAGTTTTGTATTAGATACTTTACCGTAGACGGAATAAAAGTTCCAAATTCAATAATGGCTCCATGGTTTATACCTGGGTCTGAAGATAAACCATGTTTTGTATAATACGGCATGGGTTTAAGGATTGTTCTGTTAACATTTTTAAATCTAAGGTAACTGCACTACTTTTAGGCAAATGTCAATGTCAAATAAACTCAGTAAAAGACTTTTTAAATGATATGAGTGTGTCCAGATTATGATTGTTATAATTAATTGCAAATTTGACCATGTAAGACTTAAGTACCTGACTATATTATTATTAATTGACTTTATTTTAATTTCTGTTTTGTTTTGTTGACATTATTTTGTTTGTTTTAATATTTGAATTCATGTAATAATTTGCACGCCGTAAGGTAGACTGTAGCCGATCTCTTTAAGTTATGTATAGCATCTTATACCTGTACCTGCATTCATAGCAAATACAGTTCTGATAGCCTCTTAACGAAATGTAAAGTTAAACATAGCTTCCAGTAACACAATATTAAGACGCAACCAGGCAGGTAGTTATGAGTAGTAGCGTGTTGCGGAAACAGCTCGCGATTGAAATGTCAGGACTTCTGACATTTCGACGGTATCGCGTGTACTTGATAACATGAAAGAAAGTATCTTTCATATGTTCATGGCATGTCTTTATCTGACGGAATATTACTGCGCTGTATACGGATATTTAATGTTTTTTACAGAAGTAGGTATATGTGCCCCTCTACTTCTTTTTAAAGAGCAATTCGTATTTCTTGTAAGGGTGTATTCATGAAGAATGCTGGTAATCGGCACCGATATGCCGGCGCTTTTCAGCGCCGACCAGCGCTGATTTGGCAAAAAGTATGAAAACTACCCGCGCCCACCAGCGTTGACATCCAGCGTTTGTCGGCGCCGACAAGCACTGACACATCGGCGCCGGTTACCAGCGTTCTACATGAATATACCCTAATCCTAACAAAAAGCAAAGCAAAAACTCAGAAGTAAATTAAATGCAACAAAGTATCTACTCTTGCATAAATAATAAGACATGATATCTGTAGGATTGTATAGCCTGTATTTAAATAATAAGACATGATATCTGTAGGATTGTATAGCCTGTATTTAAATAATAAGACATGATATCTGTAGGATTGTATAGCCTGTATTTAAATAATAAGACATGATATCTGTAGGATTGTATAGCCTGTATTTAAATTGTACAGCTCTACATAGGTATCCACTTATTTATTTATTATATGGAAGTTAAAACTGGCGCTATAATTAAAATTAATCAAGTCTTTAAACAGCGCCAATGAACATTGCATTTTGCAATTTATCAACACGTAAAAATGCAAAAGCAGAAGTTAATACATAAATAAATAAAAAGTGGCGCTATCAAATGCAGGTGAACTATAAAAATCCTCATTATTCCAATAACTAACAACTGTAAGATTGCGCTAGTAGGAGAAGTCCAGATAATAATCGAAATAATATCGAAACTGGCTCCTGTAGGATCATTCCCACATCCTGCCCGATCTGTATCTTTATAACTAATGAGTGTTATTTACTAACCCTCGCATTAACGTACGCTAATTCCGAGCTAATAATCAGGGTTGCCAGTGCAAAAATACCAAGCATGACGAAATTTAAAAATTATTACATAAAAAAACCTTTGTTTTAAACGTAGATTGGTGAATCGACGTGTAAGAACGATTTATTTAAACGTATTGACTGTGGAATCGATATATTTTATTTAGAACCTCATAATTTCAACTGTGTGGGAAGCAAATAATGCAACACGGACTCGATGACGAAGGTTCATTAGAAAGGAGAAAGATCATAATATCTAAGTAGGTATACCTACAATTCACAGGGCTTTTCGAAATAGGTATAAAACGCCGGTAATAAAACGTAATCGATTTCAAACACTACCTGATTATAATCCTGTGCAAGTGACATTCAAATAAGGAAGCCAGTGACAGGAGTGGGTACCTACATGCTCATAACCAGCCAGTGTTTATGAATAAATAAACACGACTAAGTTGACAGTTTCATATCTTGTATTGTATTATATGTTACGCCTAACTTGTTTGAAGAGGTTTTATTAACGTAACACCTTGTATGGCACTGTCATTACCTATGTTTTAAATGCAAGGAAAATCCGCTAGGGAAAACGTTGGTACCTAACTACCTACTGTTATTAAAATTATATCTGGTTTGTTGGAAACGCTTTCTTGTATGTAGAACAGCGGACCGCCAATACCGCCTATTCATCAGAATATTATTTACAAGTAAATAGGGTAAGTAAAATATATACAATTTTATGTGTTATTCCATACACATACGGTTGCATCATCCAATACATAAAAGTAAGAGCTCAATAAATAAAAACGAAATTAATTATAGTAACATTATCATGCATGGATGACGGCCCACTCCCTCTCTCAGAAAGAGGAGGCCTGTGTCCCAGCAGTGGGAATAATAAAGGCTGATTATGTGTGTTATCATGCTGAGTGGCAACCCTATTTAAAAGTCAATATTACCCACTAGCAAAACGCATTATTTCTATAACAGGTTCCCATTGTAAGTTTCACCTTTTTTAATAACTTAATCATTTTACTTAGTTTTAAAAAACACTTTAGTTAATAGTCCACGTATGTTGTTAACTTTTACGTTACTATTAAGTTAAATTAAAGTTATTAACAAACCTACCATAGACATTAATATAAATTAATTGTGTTGTTGATGTAGGTAGGATTTCCAAAATTAAAATTGTTAAAGTAATTCTCTCATTTATATTTTTGTTTTTTCAAAATAATTTCACTTTATATTTTATTTATTTAACACTTAATGCACACAAAATGTACAGAGGCGGACTTTAAACGAACTTTTATGTTCCGACGTCATCAAATTAAACTATGCCGTTTGAAAAAAACATAAAGAGTATCTAAAGCCTATAAAATACGGTATTCCATTTTCAAAATTCATATTACAAATGCGTAGGAGCAAGGCATTGTTTGAACCGTGTTAACATGACCGCTAGACTCCCACATAGTCTGCTGATAGAGACATTAAAGTGGATATTTTATACATTTATATACGCACAAGCTTAAGTGTAGACAAACAACATATGTAGTTGGGCACTTTATCCTTTATGTGGTCACTTTTATTTTAGATTTTAATGTCACTGAGTTTATCAATTATTTGTCAGTTGTCCTGTACTTACGAGTTATATTCTCTGGGAATGTAAAATAATTAAGTAACTTAGCCGCTAATTAAAAAATATTTTAAGCAAGAAGAATGCTTTTATTTCCAACCAATTTGCCAACATCTAAGTTTTGTGGTTCTACACTACTTATCTTTAATTAAAACTTACTTCGCCTTCTATTAATACCGTGCTCCACACTACATTCGCTTCCCATCTTCAATCTTTCTAAGACATATTACCTACTTTACATCGTACGTGATACAGCCAATCACTTAAGGTTTCTTCATACATAAATCTCGGGGAACTTGCCTTAATGCACGACATAGCACGACTATATTAGCTGTCTTCGGCGGTAATCCCCGAACGTGCAGTCGACAATTTCATCAGTAACTCGAATCGAAGCTTTGAAATTATGTATCTATCTATAAAGCTATGCCTTTTTGTTGCTTTTATCTATGTTTTCGAATACTTTGATGACTCCATCTCCCCTGTTGATAAACAGGAAGATGTTATGATATGCAATATTGAAGATGAAAGGTAAAAATTTTACATTATCGTAACCGAATAAGAATGACAGAATCCCGAATTCTTTCTTTAGCGAAGAGTTCGAGACATTTTGGTTTTGTTAATACCGGAAATTACGTAAAGCTTTCCTAGCTAAACTGATTTCAGAAAAGGATATTTGATCGAAAAGGTCCTCAGGCATCTTTACTCGAAGCACCATCGACCCTACCACAATGATATTATATGTAATAAGAGGTAGATAGATTATACACTTTAGATTAGGCCACTTTTAGTTTTTAATTTATTCTTATTTAAGTATTTATTATTTTTGTTTTTATGTTGTTGTTTCTTTAGGTACTTACATGATCCAATACCAGTTGTATGCCATTATATCTGGAGGAACTCTGACTCCTAAAACACAGGCTTTTAGCCTAGTTTAGGAGGCATCAGTTCGCCCTTTAATGTGACTATATTGTACAACATTTATTTAGTCCTTGTGTACCTACGTATGTTTTCAAAATGTACAAATAAACATTTTATTTTATTTATACACGCTTCGCAAGTGGCACGTCAAAATTTGGCTAATTAGCCACATTTTCTTCGTCTTGTCCCTTTTTAGCTTCACATAATTACGACATAGGTACCGTCCTACTTCCACGTGTCATCTAATATTGTGACATTATGCCGATCGAAAGTTGAGTAGGTAACCTATTTACGTCTTTTTACTTAAATTATCAATACCATTGTTCTACCACGACAAAACCAGCACCCAATTACACTTTCTTTTGCAATTCGAAGGCTTTTGAAAGATATTCGTAATCTATTGCTTTTGCAATTTTTCAAATATGTGAATATTTGAAAAATTCGTCTGCTCGACAACGTAAATATGAATGTTGTCGAATTACCAAAATGAAAGGCATTGCAATTATCAATGTGTTACGCAATTGCCCCGCTGTATTCAAGGTGCCAAATACTGAGCTGACTCATGTTTGATTGCCATCGACACGCTAAAGATGCGTCTACTCCGAAGGGATAATCCGAAGTATCGGCCGAATGTTCGGCCATTTTAAACTTCCATAGTTTAGTTTTTTGACTTCTTTTGAGTCCTTACCCGACTTCAAGTCACATTTTTGACTTTAGCTGACTGTTGTTTTTTTGAAGTAAAAATTCTTTACGCACACTTGACTTGGGGAGTAAGCTGGTAATGCGTAACGAGTGCGTTACGAAAAGTGTGAATGGGCGAGGCGAACGGAAGTTGAGGGAGATTTGAAGTAAAACTTCTTTTGCTAGCGTTACGCAAACGGTGATTTCTGTTTTACTTCAGTCGTTTTTTTTTTAAGTGAAAACTTCTTTAATCGCGTTGAGCACTTTTTGGGTGAACAAAAATCATGGAACTCGCGTCATCGTCACCGAACGCTTTCCATACTGTTTTTACTTCTATCGGCAGTCCCCAAAGACTGCCCCGCATGTTTTTTTTCTTTCGCCATAGTTTGCTATAGTTAGCCGTAGTCAAGAAACAACCGAACATTCGGCCGATACTTCGGATTTATGTTCGAAGGAGACCCCCTGGCCCCTAATTGCGTAACACACTATCAGTAGCAATGGGTTTCATTTTGACCGTTCAACAACATTCATTGCGTTATTAACGTTGTTGAGCATACAAATTTTTTGAACTTATGAAGCAATGAATTGGCATACACTTCAAAATAATTCAGATTGTGATGGATAGTGTTTTACGCCATTAGGGTGCTGGGGTATTTTGATAATAAATAAAATAATGAGAGCAACACTCATAAACTTCAACAGACCAAAAGTGCAAGCTTTAGTCATCTTTACGAGTATATTCCACCGATAAGTGCTTCACCTATGTAATAGAGGCTAATCTCAAGTAGAGCGGTTCCCCCAGAGTAATTCACCTCATGCACAAAGCCACGAGATTACTCTAGCTACAGCATCACACGTAGGAAAGTCGGAAGATTTACCTCGAGAGACTTCAGTAGATAACTTATCGTGGATATATATAACAGGAACAGGTAACTAAATACACAATACTAGCTGTTGCCCGCGACTTCGTCCGCGATCCAGGATGAAAAGTCTAAAGCCTATGTCCTTTTCCAGGCCATGGTCTACCCATGTGCCAAATTTTATCCAAATTCGTTCAGCCGTTTTAGCGTGAAAGCGAAACAAACATTCAACAACTTTCGCATTTATACTATTTATTAGGATGTAAAAAACACATAAGGAAAAAAAATTTAATACTTAAAAAAAAAAAAAATTCGCGGGCTACCTTAGCGCATCCCGCGCTAAGGTAGCCCGCGAAATTTAAATTTTCTAACGTTTTTTGCAATTTACAGGTCAGTAACATGTTTTATGTTGATCTAATTATGATTCGCGGCCATGATTATTTCAGAAATAATCATTCAGTAAGATTTTTCAAAGAGAGTTAGTTGTATTGCCGATTCTAATGATTATAGTTCTGTAAAGCAATATTTGTTATGGCCGCGAATCCTATTTAGATCAACATACAACGTGTTACTGACCTGCGAATTGCAAAAAACGTAATAAAATTTGAATTTCGCGGGCTACCTTAGCGCATCCCCCTTAAGTAATTCTTTCAATAATTTGATCCAAAGTTTAATTCTATATCTTTAATGCATATTATAAATTAAAGTCGCTTTTCGTGTATCTATGTGACGGTGTTTTTCTTCTAAACTACGCAACAGTTTTTGATGTGGCTTTCACCCTCATTTAGAGAATTTATTCGGGAAGGTTAATTTGTATAGTACATTCATATATAATAAAGCAATGTCCATGTATTGTCAAGTCATAGAAACCGTGTTAAGAAGGGGCGGTCATCACTACGTAGGTATCATTTTCATCAAGCCTTAATAAAGCTTGATGAAAATGATTACAAAGATTAAGTACACCCACTCCTTACAAACAATCCACCCTTACAGCAAAATATCGCCTCTCAGAAGAGAAACATAACTTCTCTTTGTTACTGAGCTTTCGTTGCGCAACACATTGGATAAAAATAAATTAAGCGATAAATGTCATCGCACTGATTTACGATACAGGCAATAAGCATCACTAATTCTGATAAAGCGATACCGTGTCTCTTGTCATGTTATTGGTAATGTGCTTTAGTTCGCCATGCTTGGCAGGCGAGTTGGCGATCGCAGTATGGTGTAAAAATGCATAGAGAACGCTGCTGCCCATTCTCTAGCAAGTCTCTTAGTCGCCTTTTACGACGCCCACGGGAAGAAATGGGAAATATATATTTAGGAACATAGATATTCTGTAATCCAATCCAGTTCCGTGTGGTGCTGGAGTTCCGTGTGGTGCCGGACGTAAATAATAGCACAATCCCATTTTACCTGTACTGTCCTAAAAAATTTATCATAAGCAGGGCTATTTTTAAAACGTCAATAACCTCTTAAGGGGTCATTGTACTCATCATTATGAACAACTTTTATTATGGAACCAAACCTGAAATGGCGAAAAAAAAAATAGCTGGTCCCTACAATTTAACGAACTATTTGAACATAAATGTAGGGAACAGCTGGTTATTTTTCGCGATTTCTGTTTTGATTCCATAGTAAAAGCTGTTCATAATGATGAGTACAATGACCCCTTAAGAGGCTTTTGACGTTCTAAAAATAACCCTGTATAAACATAAGTATTCAGGAGCCCTATAATGTATGTTTTAGGATAGGACTTAAAAGTAACAATTTACCCCTTTATTCATAAGCGTTGCTTAAAGTTAAGGTGCCTACGTAAAAAAATAAATCATAGCGAACTGGGCGGGGCATAAGAAAGTGACAGAGTCAATTACTTCCCCATGCGAAATAAGAGAGCACAACAATGCGCTGGAATCAAAATAAAACAACGTAAGAGCGCCAAACCAATTTTTTTTTTTTTTTTAGTACATTAAGCTATGTATCAAAAATGGTTCACCCTTGTTTGGTCGAACAATGTTTCGTCGAAAATCACTTCAACGAATTTTAGTTGCAATAAAGTCATTTCGTAGAATTATTCATTTGACCGAATAATTCATTGGTAAATTTTTATTTAGCATAATTATTTATTTGAACTAATTTCATTTGAACAAATTTCATTTCACCGAATTTTCAAATGCACTAATTTTATTTAAACTAATGTTTCACTAGACTAAAATACTTCCCGTTGTCCCCGTGGTTTGGTTTTACATTCAAAAATATGTTTCTGGCACTCGCCGGCCGCTGCCGCGGCACCGCTCGCTTCGCTCGCTCGGCTCGTGCGTTGTGTGGTCACAGTTCTAACCTAACTTAACCGTTTCGAACTTTCGATTTGTCCCCGTTAGCCGAATGTACGTTATGGGGACAACGGGAAATAAATTTAATCACGTCCCGCTGTCCCCGTGACGGGGATATGGCATACTTGAATATTCGATAAAACACCATCTGAACATTACATCAAATGAACATTATACCTTTTGATCATTAGCACAAATGTTGTTATAGCAAATAAATATTCGACGAACTGAAAATTCTGTCAAACGATATTATACTAAGTGATGATTTTCTTAAACGTTGTTCGATTTAGTAATATTGTATCAAACGTTGTTCGACCAAACAAGGGTGAACCATCAAAAATATGTTCAGCCAGTTTTCAATTACATATTACGCACATTTTGAATGCAATTTTGTAATGAAATTACTTAAGATAATAGAATCCCAGAAAAAAAAAAGTAGAGGTCTTTTCGGAATTAAATTCTATAGAAAAAATTGAACCAATTGCGTTTTCCTTCAGTCAGAGTATTAATCAAATAGTCAATAAACATATATCCAAAAATCCATACATGTTGTAATAGTGAAATAAATGGTTACGAAAAAGTCCCCAATTTATTTTAGGATCGCCTTAAAAGACGCAGATATATGC
The DNA here is from genome assembly GCA_948098905.1 of Tiliacea aurago. NCBI lineage: Eukaryota > Metazoa > Arthropoda > Insecta > Lepidoptera > Noctuidae > Tiliacea > Tiliacea aurago. Next base: position 17,270,171 of record OX402586.1, on the reverse strand, counting down.
CAGTGACCTTGAGTGGTTAGCTTGCGTGTTCTGTACTGAGCTCACGCAACGCGTCGTACGTTCAGCCAGTAATAGGATTCGCCCATCAAGGAGCGCTGTCCTCAATTTGACGCATTATTAATTTAATAGACACAAAACAAAAGGTATTTTAATAAAACGCGTATACTAAAAGATCAATAATTAAATTATCTTTAAATTGGTGAAGGTTTCAAAATACGCTTGGTAGATTTTGCACCATTCTCAGTTTTTTATCCGCGTTAGACATAACTTTACAAATTAATTTCACTATGTAATATAAACATAATCTAAAATATTCACATATTAAGTTATTGAGAAAATGCTCTAATTTAACATATACTCGTATTTTTTTCAAATCATTAACACTACTCGTTTAGACGTGATCTTCAGTATATAATCATTAAAAGTCGGTTATCGTCGCCTTAAGAGGCGGTTAAACGTCAAAAATGTATGGTTAAACAGTCGCTTAACATTACTCAACTTTAAGAAAAGTTTATGAATAAAGAGGTAATGGTTTAAAAATATCGCCATACCCATATTTTCACAAAGCAGACGCTTTGCTGTTGGCAGAAATATAGGTACTTCCGGATATAACGAGGTTGCTCCACAGGCTGAAGGAGTGACACAAAAAAGAAAGGATACGTCATCGCATGACCTCATTTCTAGATTTTTACATACGAGTATACATAGTAAAGTATCAAAATTACAACTGAGACCGATGGCCACATTAATTAGTCCCTTTATAAATCATAGAATAAGAAAAGAAAGAAAAGTTTAAAAAGCAGGAAAAAATACGTTTTCCTTAAGACCCGTTTCAGTTAATTCATTAAAAGCATTTTACCTACTTATATCACTGTTTTCCTCGTAAATTAAAAGCACTTTCCAAGTAAATTACCATTATCCTACGGTTTTACTTCTAAACTACTGATCCTCGTTAAGCCGTTGAGTGCAAAATGTGGTCAGACCTCGGAACCTTTCAATCAGTGCTCGTTTATCTAGTAATCTATCGATCAACGTCCGAATAGCTGGCAACCACTAATTGATAATATTAAAAAGTACGAAACAATAAGATGGAACTGTGGAGAAATAAACAATGTCTTGTTACAAAAAGGAACTCATCAGTGTAACTTGTCTAACAGTATCTTGAGTACCTTTACAACATATTCGCGCTTGGGGGCTGTTTAGACAAACTAGAATGTAGGTAGGTGCTCAGACCCAAAGTTAGTAACCAGAATGAAACACTTCATACAGATATATGACGCTACTTTAGGGATCATAACAGACTATAACATTAAATTACACTAAACTGCCACTAAAACTAGCGAGAATTAAACATGGTTTAGCCACGCAAAGCGGAGTTTGGGGGAACTTTACAAAATTACTGAGTAATTGCATTTTTCTGTCACAACAAGTTAATTCTATGCGTGTAGGCTGCTGACTTACAAGCTGTTTTTCATAATAAAATAATAATATGCTGTAGAGTTTAAACCAAGGTTTTTACGAGTAGGTTAGGTACCAACTACAGCTTACAGATAATGATAAACAACTTAGGAACAATGTTTGTCATTGCCAACACGATAAAACAAGTACTTATATTATTCACGTAATTCCTTTACCTATATTTTACCTAACCCAAGTTAAGTAAAGATTATTACCCGAAATACAAACGGAAAGTTTTCACTTCCCATTTTCCTAAAGCTTGTGAAACATTTACGATATTGTTCTTACTCAAAAAACATGTTTGTGTAGTCACAGGTGCTGTGTTGGTGTACCTACTACGGTATGCGGAACTTAAGTCATCGATTTTCGCTAAAATACTCGCCTCATCGCTCTTAACGATAGGGGGAGCGAAACAGATAATTATTTTCGTTGACGACTGACAATATTTCAAAGGCAGATGCTTGATTCACTAAGGAATTACATCTTCCCTTTTTATAATGCCGTCACAAAGGGGAACTTCATTATTATTACTTTTGGTTTTCTTACGGCTGTCTACGTTTCATAAGGATTTTTATAGGGATAATAAATTTAAGGAGGATAATTAACTTTTAAGCGTCGCCTATGGGTCGTTATGTTGAGGACGGACAGCGGTAAGAAGTGGGAACAAATCCTAAATGAACACGCGGAAATTACTTGGGATTTAAATCGTCTAATGAAGGAAGTTTTTTAACGTTTATTTAATGGTTTCTACTTCGCATACTTTCGTTAGTCGAATTCTGTAATATAAAGTCCTTTATATAGTACTCGCTTATACGAAGAAATTACTCTTCGTGAGTATTAAATTCGAATTCTAGGGGTGAGTTTACAACGCAGTACACTAATATGTGGGGCCGAAATGTGTCCGTGAGGTGCAATGCGGTATACTTAATTACACCTACCTATCCCTACTTAATAAATGAATTTATGTTTGAATGATGAATTTATACTTACGATAAGTATGATAACATCATGTTAGTTACTGTGTAGGTAGGAAGGTAGCTATACTTACTTCATAATTATTACCTACCTATCAACTCAAGTGTTCTAATAATGTCTGTTATCTAAGTCTATTTTCCCGTTGCTAAGAGGTAAGTTTTCTTAACGTAACGTCAGTCTTCAATAGGCTAGGATACTAACTTTGTTATGTAATGTCGTTCTCGCTTCAGAATACTTAACTAGTTAAGATTACAATTATGCTAAGCTAATCAACAATTCAGGTTTAATAATAATAATTGAGTTGTTGTAGTTTCTTTAATTGTTGTGTTTACATTTTGAGTGAATATGTAATGCTACAGGGATTGAAGACCTACTTATTTTATTATTTATCAAAGTCAAAGTCAAATTATTTATTTCAAATAGGCACCTAAGAGGCACTTTTGAACGTCAAAATTTACAAAAAAATTGAATTGATTCTAGTTGCAGTCCAAAAGGTAGTTTCGTATGGAGAAGAATGGGCAAGAAACTCCACCGTTACCAATGATATTATATATATTTAACAGTACCTACCCCAAGTGTAAGTTGGCAAGAGAGTAAACGAAAAATTTTCGTTTGCGGTTCGTTTGACCGATAGATCATAATGCTAAGAGTATAAATAGTGAGAATAAAAATCTTAACGCAAACGCGCTAATTACTTTTACTCACTTGCAGACTTACACTCGGGGTACTGATATGTTGTGAGCGCGCAATCGTGAAGACTCGAAAACGTCCTAATTGGGACGTATTTGTTAGTCTGTGATGCCAACATTCGGTGATTGGTGGCCAGAATAATGTTTGTTTACAATCTCGCGCAATTGACAACACTAGCTGTCTCTTTTTTTCTTGTTGTTTTTATCAAGCCATCATTTTTACTTGTAGTGAAAAGTAAAATGAATGAAAAGTTTCCGCTGCTGCGCGGAACACTTTTTTATGTTGTTTTGTGAGTGTATTAGCATATCTATTTAATATATAATATCATTGACCGTGTTTAAGTACATTAATTATGATTATAAGTGTAAACGATATCTTTTGTAGGAAGATACAGAAACTTGGTAAATTATTGTACCTAAAACAATTTAACACACCGTAATTACTGAAATGTTAATAGAGACCATGTATTACTGACATATAATTATGTAGGTAACTACTTAAGTTAGGTTTGTGAGCCACTGCACTTAGGTATCGGCTGGGCCTGTCACCCTGCAGAAGTAATGTCACAAATTGTTTGTGTTAATGTTGTATGCCTCAATAAATGATTAAATTTAAATTTATACCTATGACTCATTCACAAACATTTTCGATCACGCTCATAACTCGGGCGTTGATTGAAATTTCGCATCACTCGACTAGATGGACGGTAGACGAGTCAATCAGACTCTATTAGCGGCATCGATAGTGGACAGTATCGACTGGGAAATTATTGATTTGTGCCTAATTTCCGGTTGATTGGCGCCGGTCGGGCTGCGGGCAGCGGGCGTATACGCGGTCGAGACAGTAACTTAGCACAGGTGAACGATTAACTCGCACGAAACGAGATAACGCCCCATCCGATTGAAAACGTTATCGATATATCTACGCAATCGACTTCAATTGAAATGCTTGCGCTGTAAATACAACTCTAATTTAATTTGTTTTAGTCACGGCTATGAATACTATAATGTGTAAGACATGACAAGGCAATGACATGTTTCAATAACATAAAGTTATGAAGTATTCCGTTTGTATGGGTGTGTTAAACGTATATATATGTTTTAATAATTATAATTTATTTATTTTTTGTTTGTTTCAGTCCCATACTAATCCAACAAGATCTACATTGTATTCAACTGAAGGTATCAATCGAAAAGTTTTATTAGTTTTTTAACATCTAATCGTTTTTTTTTTATTTAGATATATTTTTTACAATGCACACTTGTTCTCTCGACTCACTTTAGACATTGGCAGAATAGTCGACACCGGCTTTGCTTGCCATTTAACAAAAAATAGAATAGAATAGACATGTTTGTGTGCCAGAATTGAGAATAACCAGCTATTGGGAGTTACACGGAAGGGCCTTCGTGGGTCCTATTAAAATTAAATCAAGTGACCCGTATCGTTTAAAACATTTTAAGTGAACACAGTGAAATAAGTCGTTTATGCTAAAACAGGGAGTAAATAAATGTGAAAGAGTAATAGTGCGGGGTGGCGACCCCATGTCGGTCGCATGACCCTCGGTAAGTTTTGCAAAAGGTTAATAATCGAAAGGTCGAACACTAAAAACCAGTCATGTATGCCTAATTTAGTTCTCTGGGGGACACATTTACGGGCTTACATTTAAATGTAGCTAGGTATGTAGTATTCAAGTTTAACAGTTTGCTAAGCATACAGTCGTAAATGTCTAGAATTGGCATGGTTAGTATCCCAAGTTTAACACCTCCGGCTTTTCCGTGTTCAACTATTCGAATGTTTGTTTTGTATGGAGAACCGCAATGAAACGATTGCGGCGGCGGCGTATACATTGTGCAATACAATCTTGGTAACAATAAACCTAATTTGTAGTTACGTTAAGTATTAACAAACTTGTAACTGGACATCCAATTAGGCATGTGTAATTGGTACCAAATTCTAGTCCCGTTACCCAATTACCTAAATACAAGCAACAGAATATCAGAATAGGTACAGGCCATTTATAACAGTATCGAGATAGCAAGGATATTCCAAGCAATCAAGATATTGTATCAGTAAATACAACACAGCAGGTACGCGAACGTAAACATCAACAGATAATCCGCAAAATATATCTTACTGATAAGGAACTGTGTGAGCCAATCTCCCCTTGAAAATTATTTTTCGCTCTCGTCCGCCCTACGTGATAGGATCTACATACAGCCGGCGAGAAAATATTTTAAAAACAATGAAGGGCATTCACTTTTATCAACGCATCGTCGCCCGAGGGGTTATCCTGAAAAGGAGCGGTGAATAGAAATCCCCACGGCAATGCCGGCAGCCTATCAGTACTGTGAATGGCTATTAACCACCTCGGGGCGACGATAACGATGAAAGGCGACGTTACATTAATGTATACGGTGTTTGCTCTCACTCATTACCTCGTCTTCAGGCTGACGCAGCAGCATGGGGGGCCCCACGTCCCGCGGCTCATTCACTGGGGAACTGGCACTGTCACTCACTGCACTGGCATTCACCACCGGCCCGCTATTGTCAGCCTCGATAACTTCCCACGGCACATCTTCGTTGTACACGGCCACGTTGAGCACCTGGTCGCCGGCGTGGAACCGCCACGGCAGGTCGGCGCCGGTCTGCCGGGGCCGGCGCCGCTTGTGCCGCACTTTGTGCCGCGTGAACCTGCCGAACCCTCCACCATGACCTTCCTCCAGCATAGCGTCGTACAGCGAGTCCAAGTTCACTTTCAACTTGTGGCGCCTGGTGGTGCGCGCGGCTGCCGTGGTGGCCGGAGCCGGCGTGGTGACGGGATCCCTGCTGAGACCCTCCGCGTCCCACAGTTGTATTCTGAGGATGTTGTCGTGGGAGGGTATGTGGGCGCGCGCGTATGCGAGCGCGATCACTACGAGTACGAGAGCGAGCGCGCGCGCGGACCCGTCCATGACTGTCGGCGGCTGCGAGCCTACTGAAGCAAGTGCTCGGCGCCGCGATTTTCCCGCGCTTTCCCGATAACGCTACGAGCTCCACTCTACAGTTCTACGAGCGGCACGCATTCGACATCAACGCCGCGCCTCCCTCGCCGCGCTACATATCGCGTACTCTTTATCGCGATGTGATTAATTTGATAAGGACAAACATTACACCTATCGTGTCGCGCCCTAACAGCGATTACGACACGCAATTACCAAAGAAACGAGTAAATAAAACAAATTGTTCAACTAAATAAATTCTATTCCCATAATTTAACACAACTGTTGTGACAACTACAAATTAATCATTTTGTACTACAATCATAATAGCATTTGAAATGCAGCGGATTTCGATACCTTTTTAAGGAAAGTTGGGTAACTAACTGATAAGGATAACATAACAATCACGTGATAAGGAATTTCATAAATCTTCTAATAATATTACGGAACAATTCAATTGCGACTTACACAATATAAGTAGGTAGGTACTAGTAGAAAGGTACATTGCCGTGTTACATACAAAGTTAAAATGAAGAGAAACCTACACAGTTGTCTAATTGTACCATAACAATGATAGTGGGTGCGCTACACACTTGGTATTGGTAATGATTAAAATATGCAATCTCATTCATGAACATGATATTGTCACTGTCTTGTAGAGAGAGCGAAAATGCAAATTTTCTTTAACAAATTAACAGTTACTTCGCTACGAAATCTCGTAGCGAGCGTAGCTAACCGTAGACTAAGCGTTACGAATCCCGAAAAATGTCAACAATTAATTGCTATTATTCTATTGGCTATGTTCACTCAACCGAGATGAATATAGGCATTCACAATTTGCTACGCGCATAACCGATTTCGTTTCGCCGTAATATGAAGAATAAAAATATGTCACTGCTTAAGTCGGAAATTCATTGTTCTACTTATGCTAACTCAAAATTTGTCTGAAAGGGTTACGGATCGGTGATTTAATATTGTCTAAGCAAGGAAGGTTGACAAGATTACCGTAAAGTTCTGCAAGGCTATTCTGTAATGACAGTACCGCAACTGACGCGATATAAAAATGCTGCTATTACTAAGCCTCCGCTGTCCATTCGTCCGTGTGTCTGTCAGCGGGTTGTATATGTAATACAGTACTTACAGTTGAAATTTTCACAGATAGTGTATTTCTATTGCCGTTAACAAATAATAAAAATCAAATAAAGTTTAATCATTACTGCTATAATGTCTACACCTTCGAGTCGCTACACGCTGCGAACGAAAATGTACCTAACCTTACAAGCGTAAAGTAAGTTTGCTTTGTAGCTGCACGCCGCCACCGCGCCCACTTCTTGCGGCTGTCGGCAACCCACTGAGAAATGGGTCGCGTACGACCCGGCGGCCGGTAGGTAGTTAGCGCGCGTAATTACATGGAGTGATTTATCTGGTAATCTGTGCTCTAGGTGCCCATCTAGGTATTTCATATTCAGGTGGATCCAAAATGGGAGCCCGCGAAATTCTGATCATACGTTTTTGATGGCAAAATCCGTAAGATTTGAATTTCGCGGCTTACCACTGCTGGTCCACCGTAGGACGCCTTGTCTTAGTTAGTTAGTCAGAAGCCCGAAAGGTTGACAAGCAGTCTAACCAAGGATTTTGTGTAACTCACATTTTACATGGTACAAATACTAGGACCCCAACAGTCGGGAAAAGGCTAGGCCAGAGGTCGGCAACCTGCGGCTCGCAAGCCGCATGCGGCTCTATCGATGTAAAGTTGTGGCTCTCCAGTTCCATACGCAAAAATGTAATATTATTCAATAACTGTAGTTATATTACTGCATTAATTATTTTATTATTCTAGCAGCTAGCTAAAATACTTTAATATGTTTTTTGCTAAAGACATTCGAATATTTTTATATGAACATTATTATTTCGTACTTAAAGTCGTTTATTTTAAATCAAAAATATATAAGCAAATACTATATTATTGAAACATTTTTTTTTTTGTGGCTCTCTAATACCTGGGAAATTTCGTAAAATGTAATTTTGGCTCCTTCGTCTCAAAAGGTTGCCGAGCTCTGGGCTAGGCAGATGATGATTGATAGAGATAAATCCTATTGCAGACCGTCATTGATGTTCGTTTTGGCAGAAACAGAATATCTACATTTTCGGAGAGCAATGGGGCATAAAAGCAAGATCGGACAGCAAAACGCTCGAACACTACATATTGAATGAAGTGAGTCGGGTATAACCTCTACGTTTCCCGCCCCGATTTCCGTTTCCGCTGCCGCTTGCAACCAAAAATATAGTCTTACGGCCTTTACAGTTCGTACCAGAAGGCCTGGGCCGTGGGCCTTAGTGCCCAAAAGAGTAAGCAGAAGTGTATGTGCGCATCAATTTTGACCAGTTTTATTATACTGAACATGGGGTTCAGTCAAGAAAAGGTAGAAGAATAATAAGAACCTTTGGCAGAATCATAATATGATCTGCGTACAATTCGTATCCCGCAATTCATCTGTTTGACAGTTTTGTATGGAGTTTCGTAAAATGGTCCACAAAATAGGAATTGCTCTAATGAAGTCTAATGTCAAATAGCAGCTGTCAAACAGATGAATTGCGGGATGTATGAATTATATGCAGATCATAGTATGATTCTGCCAAGCGTCCATTTTAGGCCCACAGAAACAAATAAAAAAAACCTACCTTTGCTGCTTATTTCTAACTTACATGAATTGTGTAAGGTATATTAATAGATTTATTAAGGAAAAATTTTTTTTTGTTTCAACATTATTGCCACTCCTTACACGAGGAATAACTGGGAACATAACTTGCTACACACTGTTACAGTGACCACTAAGCCCCACCGAATGTACACAATTATCAAAATGGCTTGCCAGTATGCCCTGCACCTCGATTGAGCTTCTTTTTTTTTTTATTATTAGTACGGACAAGTTGGAACGGATCAATACCGATCGGTGCGAGTAAAATAATCCCATACTTCCTTCAGGTATGCGCTCGCACATAATAGTACATTTTGATACAAGTGGAGAATGTTTGTTATTGCATTCGAGGCGGAATTAACACCCGAGCCGTAGGCGAGGTTGTTTTTTGAGCCGAGAAATGCAATAACCAATTCATGTCCACGTGTATCAAACGACGTTTTTCAATACACTTTTGAAGAAATAAAATAACGAAAAATATTTTTGTCATTAATTATTAGGAAACCAAGTATGATTTAATTTTCTTTTGTTTCCGCGCTTTGCTTTTTTTTTTTTTTTTGTAATGTTTTAATGGCCTGGTTGCTGGGACCTTTTGGCCAAGTCTTTATTTAGTTACAAAACTTGTTATTATTGATGAAATGAATGCATGATGATGATATCCCCGCCCGCTCCCCTTGAGTTTCAGTAAAGATGTGGCACTTTACTGAGACCTCACGCGGACTTCTTGACTTGAGAGAACTTGAAGCGAAGTTGCACTGTTTTGTTTCATTTGCCTACACTAATGCACGTTCACAAACACTTAATGGTTAATAATCCACCATTATTACACATTAATATTCGGATAAACACAAATTTTGGAAAATTAAACAAACTGCTGAACATGACGCTTCACTTTCCCGCCACGAAGTCCGCGCTTTGCTTTCGCATGATAAATGAGAGGCAAAGGTATAAAGCCGATAAACAGCCTAATATGAAAAATAGAAAATTCTAATATTTTTGAGTTTAGAACACTAATAAATGTTAATTTGTTCGTTTTTTTTTATTGTAATAATCATGGTATTCTATTTATAAACATTATTTAAATATTCCAAAAACATTAACGCCGTAAAGGCGCATCTTTGGCGAAATTTTAAAAAAAAAATCACCTCGGAAAAGAGTCCTCTAGAGAGGACCGTCTCTGGCGCGAGACGGTGTGAATAGAGGCATTGAACCAATTTGGACGAAGTATGGACTAGGTATAAGTTATCTGTGGCAATTTGTATTCCCACACCCGTGTTGGAAAGTAAAAAATCGCACGCGTGTGTAATACATTGCATTGTGAACCTAATCGTAGTGCGATATGAACCAGTTTTCGAGGAAGTGTATTGAAAAGAAATTTGGTTGAAACTTGTCGGTACCGATTGCACTTTTTCATACCGGGCACTCGTGGGTTGATTGGTACCTGTCAGTACCGATCTTGACCGACAAATCGGGACCGGAAAACCTGTATCTTTATACAAGCACCCTAATAGGGGGCGAGCCTATTGCGATTACTATAAGCCTCACAACAGAATATAACAGATCCCTGATTGAAACGAATTCCCGACTAAAGCATTAAATTCCCGACTAAAGCATTAACAAATAATCATAGATACTTAAATGATGTTTTTTATAAATGTTTATTGACATAGAACCTAAATAATAAGTACCTTTTTCAAAATTAATCGTACAATGGCAAGTAAACAGTAACACCTTAAGCTTATAATAATTGTTAGTAAAATGAAAACTAATAATCTCTATATTATTTCATAAAACAGATCAAGCACTAAAACGGTCTTATTACAAAACAAGGGGTTTCTATAGAAAACGGTTTAAACTATCAACCCATTTTTGAATTTTGAACTTTATTCCGACAAAGATAAACTTTTGAATACAAAAACTAAACTTTTAATATACTTACTCAAGACTCAAGCATTACACAAAACTTAATTCAACCAATCAAATAGCTTTAAACGAGTTTTAATTAAGTGAGTTTTGAGTGAGGTTCTGTAATACGGGTTTAGTTGTCAATGTTGTATTCAGAAGTTTACAATAGTCGGAATAAGGTTTAAAATACAAAAACTTAAACTGGTTAAGCTCAGGTCAAAGTTAGATTTCGTTTCCTAATAAGGCAGAAAATGTTTATTTAGCATAAATTTAATCGTAAAAACAATGATATTTTATGTAAAAAGAGGTTGATAGGTTATACACGCTTCGCAAGTGGCACGTCAAAACTTGGCTAATTAGCCACATTTTCTTCGTCTTGTCTCTTTTTCGCTCCCGATAATTGCAGACATGCCGGCCGGTCCTACTTCCACGTGTCATCCAATAGCGGGACATTGTGGCGTTTTTGAAGATTGAATGTTGAGTATCATTGCATAAAACTCTTAGCCAGTATGACGTCGTGTCATAATGAATGTGTTTAAGACTTGAAAGATTATGAAATATCGTTGGCTTTTGGTTTTTTCGCTAAGCCATTCTCAGCAGCTAACATCGTGCAGTCAACAACAGCTAATAGATTTGATCTGGTGATTGGCCGATCTATAAACTTCACTTAACACTTGCTTAGGTTAAGCGTTATTCCTGTCACTGTTGCACAACTGTCAAACTACAAGTTCAATAAAGAGACGGAAACGTGTCTAAGTCAAAGCATGAGCTGAGTAGCGTTTATAGATCTCGGCTTTAGGCTTTTATTAAAAGTTTTAAATGCTTTCAGCATACATCTTCGTTCAGCATACAGCGTAGTTTCATAACAGCACCCATTTTATTTTAATGTAAGTATGAATGCTCATTTTTAAATAATTGAAATAAAAACGGCTGATACTCGATAAAATACAAAAGTGTGTACAATAATATTTTTACTCTGAACCTGATAAGTACACTGATTGGTTGCAAACAAGAAAATATATTCAAACGTACAATCGGCTACACAAGTGCTATGTTATATTAATTAATATACATGCCATTTATTATTATATCCATTATTGCGTTTATAATTATTAAAAGCTGAGAGAACTTCAAACAGTAGTTGGCCATAAATATGTATTTATTTACTTACATAATATATAATTCTACAAAAAATATTCTTAATTCATACAAACATTGTTACATTAGTTTACAGTTTAATAGGTACAAAAAGAGTTAGTATTTGTGATAAAAATCGGTGGTTTTTTAAAAAGGTTCATATTGAGACTAAAATAGTAGATAATGTTTATTTTAACATTTTTGGATTGCTGTGCCCGAATATAATATATTATGTTTAAACTAACGGTTAGAAAAGTAGTTCAGATATTTTATTTACATTAAGAACTCTCTACCCAAAAGGCTCGTACCTAAAAGTACGAGCCTTTTGGGTTGTCAAAAACCAGGCTAAAAAAATTAAAAATTGGGAAAATTTGGACTACTTAAAACAAAAAAATGGCAATATTTTGTGAATCACAACACTTAACTATCAAGTTTATTGTCATTATAGACTGAGCTAATATTGAGTCCTAATATTTTATTATGGAACTTTGCATAGTACGTGTTATTAGATTAATATTTTCATACATAATAATATTATAATTATACAGGTTCAAAAAAATCTAAGGTCTGCCTTAGATTTTATTTTTAGCTTATGATTGAAGATTTAGGTATGGTTATCCTATGATACCCATACCTAAATCTTCAATCAAAAGCTAAGCACATAAAATATAATAAAATTTTCTAATTGTTAAGACATTTGTGAACTGCAAAAATTTTAAAGCAGATAATTATTTTTTAAATAACATCACAACTAATTTCAATATAAAGCTTTACAGCAGGAATGTTATCCGATGAAAATTAATAGACGGGTCATGGATTTATACGTATTACGTATAAATATTATTTTTAAAATGCCGATAATACTGCCATATATTGTGACATAACCAAATACCTTAATTTTAATCATTCCCCGACAGCAGATTATTATTATTATGTAATATTACAGTACTATTATGATATACAACGTTTTACCAGTGAACGCTCTTACAATGCTATAAAAATTACAAATTGTACTATTATAATCACTCAACGAAAAAGCTCATATTTACATACTATCAAGGATAATAATTATTGACCAGCTCGACACATTACGATGATATTGGTGTTTTAAAGTCCTATGCACATAAGCATATTTTTGTTGCTGTTCAGTAATAATGTTTCCACGACAATACATTAGATATCAATTCCTGATACGTGTTAATTAAGTAGTATATTTATTATTGGTCGCATAAAGCCGATTTACACACCACAGACTCAAAGATATGTCCCAACTAACCTTACATCAATATTGGGACTTTCGGCCCAAATTTGATCGTATCTTATAAATATCTTTATAACTCCTTCAGTAATGTATAAATCGACCTTTTTTTTAAAAGCCGTGTATTCAACTACAATGAAATAATTGATATTTTGAACAACAATCATGGCATTGCTAACGAAACTGCTAGATATGATTACATTTAGAGAGCAAATGCACCAAAGCTCTAACCATTAGACCCACAGTACAATCACCATGAAAATGTTGATCATATTTGGACTTGTCTTTATTCAACATCAATTTTGTTGTCTCCATTTGTATTGTATAATACGCCAAGGTTCTAACTGAGGTCAAGATTCTCATAGGGCGACTGTACTTCAGCGACTAGATGTGATATATTTAACATACCAAAATAACAGGATTAATAAGATAATAATTATGTCCTACATCTTATTTATATCACACTTATTCCGAAAAAATAAAGCCTAACGTTTGTCATCTCTTTCAAAAGTCAGATTTGTCAGTCAGTATACTTGGTCATACAGATTTTTACCGAGATTATTTTTCTTTTTCAGCAATTTTGTGATGGGTTACAATTTGAACACTTAAAAAACGTACTACTCATTTAAGATTTTATAATGTCACATGTAGGCCTATAATTTCTTAACAATACCATTTTGTGACGATCCACGTACAGTCGCGGCAAAAAGTGTCATCCCAAAGTCCATTACCACTTAACCTTTCGACTGTATATTACACTTAAAGCTAACATCACACCGACAACACCGAATCAAACACCATTATTGTTCTTTCTCACGTTTGCCGGTGAGCCAGGCAGGTAGGTCTTTAGTCAGTCAATGCTGAGATCGTTGGAGAAGTGTCGCGAGAGCTTCGCCACATCAAGGCCCGTGAAATCGGTGAAGATATCTGACGTAGCGGTGGAGGGTTTAGTAGACCTTCCCGGTGACGAACTACTAGATGCTTGCTCGCAAGGATCGATCACGACTAGGCTGTCCTCTTTGCTACTTACTTCAAACGGTTCGGAGATGCCTGTGAAAGATAATGTGTTAGTGTTTAGGATAAGGTTTATTTTTGGACAGAAATTTGTGATGTTTCAAGATATAGAAAATGGCTATTAAAAATAAAGTTATTTAATGAAAAAAAAAATGGTTACATTAATAAACTAATATTTTAAAGAGAAAAGATTAGATTTTTTGTTTGGTTTTTGTAATGGATAAACTCAAAAACTACTTAAGAGCGTTAAGACTTACGGCATTTCATAAAAACTTTCAAGCCCTTGTTTTTCGAATTGACGGAACCGATTTTAATGAAACTTCATATGTATAAGCAGGATACAAAGGTCTAAAAAGTTAGTTAAAAATATTTTCGAAAAATAGTGTTACAGCCAAATTAGACCGAATTTAAATTTTCCATGTAAACAAAGATTTCCAGTTATCTGTTTTTAAATAAAACATTTCGAAAAAGTTCTTAACTAACTTTTTAGACCGTTGTATCCTGCATATGCGTATGAAGTTTCATTATAAATCGGTTCAGTCATTTCGAAAAACAAGGGCTTGAAAGTTTGTATGAAATGCCGTACGTCGTAAACGCTCTTAGCTGATTTTAAAAATTATTTCGCCTATGCAGAACTACATTATCAGCGAGTAACATGGGCTATGTCTATTTTTTTTTAAGTAGAGATCCCTACGAAAATTACAATAATGTAACCCAAGGTATCAAAAACTTGCCTATAAAACTCATTATTTGGCGTGCGCTTCGAAAACTATTGCTGATACATTAAGGCGCAGCGCAGACGACAGACTTTTTGTGCGAAGGAGTCTGCGGCACAAACCAATGTGATTACATTTTCTTAGCTCACAAGCCTTCATTAATCACTTCTTCGCACAAAAAGTCTGTTGTCTGCGCTGCGCCTAAATAATATACTGCATGATTATAGTACTCATCACTACCCACAAAAAAGTCCGCGAGACTATATGTCTATCTATTATAGTAAAGGGGGCGTACAATGGTAGAATTCTAGAATTCTGTCTAGAATTTTCTAATACCTTTTATAAAGTTTCATATTGAGACACGAAGCAACAAAATACGACCTAAAGAAAAGCGGCCACATTTCTCTAGATCGTATTTTGTTGCTTCGTGTCTGAATATGAAACTTTATAAAAGGTATTAGAAAATTCTAGACACACTTACCGAGAGTCGGGATACTAGCCGTTATTCATAATTCCTTCTCAGTCACGAGATAATATTTTTTTAAAGTAGTGGCGCTAGTGTACCGTTGTACGCCCTCTTAAGTCACAATAACCGTTTTTTGTTCAAATTAGTCAAAAGTACTAATTTATAGTTTAATAACCTGGATTAACAGATATGATTTACTGCTTTTAATCCCGGTAGAACGTTCCCGTGGGATATTTTCCGACATCCACGCGGGCGAAGCCGCGGGCAAAAGCTAGTTTATTTATTATCTGCACACTAAAAAACATTAGCACTTCCTCAAAAATAGTAATATTATGTGTGAGACCGTCTAAAAGTGATGATTTTTATCCTAATTTGAATAATTAACATTGAATTTTGTAGCCACAAGTCTCAACTCACCCAAAACACTTCTGACATCGTTATTGGCCTGGCTGAAGTAAATAAACCTGTAGAATCCAGGGTGCCTCACACCGCTACCCACTGGAAAGCTTAGCGTTATGGTCCGCGGCTGACCGTCAGAAGTGGAGCCTGCGCCGGGTAAGCAGACCTTCGCTAAGTACTCGTACGCTATGTAGTCGTCTAGGTTGTGGAAATTGGCCTGAAAGTAAGAAGGAATTGGTAATATAGGGTATATGGTTGTTGATGATTGCCTCTGCAATAAAGGACACAGGGGATCTCTTCTCGCAGGGAAAAAATAACCGCGCGCAGCAACTATTCACACCAACAATAAAAAACGTTTTCCAGCAATAATTTTTACTTAATATTACTTGGTTTGACCCTTGGTTTGAATATATTGACAAAAAAAACTCAAACCATTTATTTCAAATAAACCAATTACTCTTACAGGCTCTTTTAAATTGTCAAGAGGTCGGTCAGTCAGAGAGATGAAGCTAGTTGCCCATTCTAAAGCGTAGTAGGTTCCTATGGATAAGAACGGGCAAGAAACTCCACGGACACTCTTTTAAAATATTTGTTACATCGTTCATGTTGAAATTATACATATGAGAACAATGTAAAAAGACGTGCACGTTAAAAGCGTCTGTAATAAAAAGATTTGAACTTTTTTATTTATTGAAAATAAAGTATGTATTACCCAAACGCTATTTCAGAGCTTGTTCTTAAATAAAAAGTTTATTTAATTTATTCGTGTATTTTTTATTTTTTTATTTATATAATTTAATTAAAAAATACAGTGTAAAACAAACAGTGAGCAGTGGGTTCATATTAATGAGTACTTTCACCCCTTGAAGGATGCTAATGATTTTTAAATGCACAGCATATTATGTAGAAGTCATTAAATACGAGCTTGATTCGTCAAATTGTAGCTAAAGTAAATGCATAAGTTTATGCTTCAGATAAATTAGACATTTTATTAAATAGTCTAACGTTATCAGCTCTATATAAATTATTTTAAGACTTACATCGTATATGCCAATCCAGTCGTTGGCATTGACTTGAATGTCTGGCGTGAGCGTGCACTGTGTCCTAAAGTCAGCGTCTCCGATGTACCAGATCCGGTTAATTGGTGCAAACTCCACAGTCTTCTCCGTATAGTTGGAAAACGTCTGTAGGAGGAAATGTCGTGTTACTGCTGGTTACATACGCACACATACCAGCGGAGGGAACAAAAATAAATATTAATATATAATTAGTTATCCACAACAACTGTTAGAAGTTCCATATAAATACAGTGTTTTAGATCAAATGGAAAAACTTCCTTAAAAATAGAAAGCCACCCTTAAAAATAGATAGTAGCCGATTCTCAGACCTACTGAATATACATATAAAATTTCATCAAAATCGGTCAAGCCGTTTCGGAGGAGTTTGGTAACTAACATTGTGACACGATAATTTTATATATAAGATTATTATTTAATGCTCAATTATCTACAAGTTTTTCTCAAATCAAGTTTTTCAGAGCTTCAACATCAAACGTCTGATTAAAAAAAAATTACCAGTTTTTGAATAATTTTTTAATCCTTATTATCAATTGACTATTCTAGATACCGAATCTAGTCTTAACCCAATACCCCAGTACTGGACCCTTTTTGCTTGGACGCCCACATACTTATTAGCATTTATTACTTATTAAAATACCGGTTAGTATACTAGTGCAAGGTTAATGCCACATAACCATGAAAAAACCACAAAATATTGAATGAAAGCTTATTCAAAGACCGCATTTTAAAACACGACTGCAAATCGCTTTTATCACGCTGGTAGCATACCTCCGCCACGAAACCATAGCAGCGAAACAGCAGTAGTTCAATTCAACTGGATCGCGTCATGTTCCGCTAATCGAATCGGATGCGAGTAGCGGAACATGACGCGAGCCAGTGGTGCTATCAGCGTGAATTCCAATAGTGCCACCGACAGTTCGTGATCATCACTAAATAAATCAATTTATTAATATAGGGTGTGGCTTATAGTGTCAAATTAGCTAGCGAAACTCTGCAAACGTGATGGGTATCGATATCTAAACCAGGGACCATTTTGGTTGCCCATTGAAAGGGATTTCGACAGGGTTTTTCTAAAATGGTTACCAAAATGGTCCCTGGGTAGAATAGAGATAGAATTGATCATGCTACGCGTGCTGGGCGGATATCGAAATAACATAATATTATGATTTTTTTATGTTACTGGGTTTCAAGTAGGTCTAGAACCCATTAAGGGTTATCATGTAACCCTTTCACTGGGTTTCAAGTATAAAACCCATTCAATGGGTTATCATGTAACCCTTTCACTGGGTATCTAGTATAAAACACTTTCAATGGGTTACATCATGATAAAGGTAACCCATTGAATGGGTTACCCCTTCGAAATGCTTAACCCTTAACCAGGGCTGTACGGTCCTAAAGATTTAATGGTGATATTTTTTTGGGTTCAGCGACCGCTGGTAGTTTTGTTACTTGAAGTATGAGTTGAGAAAATCTGTTTTCTTTTGTTGTATCGTGTTTAGATACCTACTCTAAATCAGTGGCGTATGGATACGCCACAGATTTAGAGTAGGCTAGATACCGCATGTTCATTCATTAGATAGTATGAAAACCAAGCGTGTCATCTTTTATATTTTAGTGATGTGCTTAACGTAAACAGAATCGTTTCAGTCGCTAAGCGCGTCTGTGAGCTAATAGACTTCGTCAGGACTGGACGTGCGTTGATATTTTTTCATTTAACATGCAATAGGAAGTCGCAATAATGCCCGAACGGACGGCTTGTGGTATCTAGACTACTCTAAATGTGTGCGATACGCCAACATGTATGTGAAGTTTACACATAAAAAACTGATATTTCAAGTGACTACACAAACTGCGGTCCATGACTCCACTATAAAAAACCTGATAAAACCCATAACGTCTGCGGAGTTTCGCTAGCGAATTTAAGTTGACCCTGTATAACTAACTCTTCATAATTCTTCAGCAGACGAAGGGCTATGGATCTACATTACCGGCCTTTTTACACTTGTTTATTATTCACAACACACCCTGGACCCTACAAAAGGTCCAAGCAAGCTTGTACTTACCGCTGGCGGCTCAACACCTGCATCTACCGCATCACAATTATCAAACGACGTTGCTTCTCCATCGGTAGCAGAATCAGTGACCACATGCGACCCCTCCCCCCCTTCGACGACGGCAACAGGGACGATCATAGACCGCATTCGGATGCCAGAGTGCACCATAGGAGGCTCAGCCATTATCGTGTGTTTGACGCCCTTGCATACCTAGCATGCGAGCGTGCAAAATTAGAAGTTAATTTAAGCTAGTACTTGTGATAGTGATTGTACTATTGGTTGCGTGTAGCGTTCAACGCTACAAGATTCTTTTGGCGCGTGGTGAAAATCGGAACTAACACCGCCATTTTGTTTTGTCCATATAACTTCCTTGACAATATCACAAATGTTTACCAACAACGCCCCCCTGTCAATGTCAGTAAGGAGCCAAAAGATTCTTGCAGCGCATACATAAGTGCAGCAAATACATGAAAACAAGCTAGAATTTTATACCATCTAGTCTAAAAATATGCTAGAGATTTAAAGGGGTGACACAATTTTGAAATATATATATAATCTGGAAACAGGTTTATAGGATTTTAAAACTTATATTAATCACTTTAGAAATAATATTATTATTTAATATAAGTAACGTCATGTCATTGTAAGAGCGTTTTCAGATTATCCGATCGGATATCGGTATCGGACACCGATACGATATCGGGGCAAGTAAAATGTATGAAACATGTACCTGTCTTTCACATTATCCGCGCCGATATCGGGGCCGACACCGATACGTTGATGGCACTATCAGACGCCCGTGGGCTGTCGGATGATAAAGTTTGTATGCGTGCTATACATGAATCTAAATCGTCTCTGTGTGCGCATTTCTTTAGACCCCACAGTGCTCTCTGAATATCTAGCTTCCACAATGGGATGTATCCAATACTGTCTGTGGACAGATCTTTTTTTGCGTCTCAAATATAATAGATACTTACAGCAAATAAAGTTTTCTATTATAGTCTGCCCACACTAAAGCTATCGAGCAAATAGCCGTATCGGAACGATTTTGGCTATTCGGATATCGGCTATTGGGTTCCTACACCGATATCGGATCGGATAATCTGAAAACGCACTAAGAAGCTAAGGAAGGAGAAAGGAAGATTTTGAGAAATTAAAGTTCGTAGTTCCAAACTATTTAAATTTTTCGTAACCTCACCCAAGCATTTTTTATGTGTCTACCACAATAATAATTTTCAAAGATCATTTTTTTTTTCAAAGAAAAAACACCTGTTGGTGCAATACACCAAAAATACACAACAAAAATTATCACTGTCCCGTCAAATAAATTAGAAGTGCCACCGTGCTATACAAATCTTAGAGCAACAAATAGCATATTTGTAAGCGTAATATTTGTCTTTGATAAACTATTGTCTTTTGCACAGATTTGTAGATAGATATATTTGTAGTGCGTCGGGGATGTTCGCGGATGTGCATGTAGATTGTTTCTACACAACCATGCGCAAAAGGACCCAAGGTGTTGAGATTTGTTCCCCAATGTCATGTTAATAAATCCATTCGGATTATCACCTATCTACTAATAGTATTCAGTACAACCTTCATGAACATAATATAAATGATTTGATTATTCCTGGCCACTTGTTTGACTGTGATCTAAATTAGTTTTTATTCTTCTGATTGTTCAATTGTTTCCCTTGTAATGAGTATATTGTGCTCCAATTCCTAGTTTAATAAATTAGATAATTTTACATTTACAACAGCATTTTTATTTTCAACATGCTGTTTGTGGTCCTTCGAGCCGGATTAGAACCAGCGACCTATAGATGTAAATTATAAACGTGTTTACACTTAACGGAAACAGCGAAAACTAGGCAAAGGTTACGCTAATTACCTACCCACAGCTACTAAATTTTTTGTCAAATACAAATACATGGCAAGTAAATTACACAGGTCGGAAATTAGGCCATTACACCTAATTATGTTAAGTACATAAATATGTAAATATGTCACAAGCACTCAAATTGATGATGGAGCGCTAATTAGGCCATTGTTTATGTTTTTCTAAGTCTTACTTTAAATATTAAGTCATCCTATTTCGGTAGACAAGAAAAATAACGAATAAAATTTTTGTATAACTACTTTTATAATATTTAGTATAGTGTTATTTTATTATTGTTTTACTCGGGTAATTTCGGGATTGTACAACTAGTCTCTTCTTCATGACTTCATCAAAAGCGATATCATAGACGTAAGTCATACTTACATATGAGCTCATGAATAAAGGCCCCCGTTTCGAGACTTACCGAGAAATCCCCAATAACATTTACCAGGCTAGCCACTAGGAACTTATAAGTGCATCAACCTACAAGTCATGCGATATTAACTGACCCACTGACCTTTATATTCATCAACCCGACCACTGGCTTGTGGTCACTGACAGTGTAATGAGACACGTGGTTATATGACACCACCTCTGCCTTTAGTGTCACATTCTCATAGTTGTTCGCGTTGACTTTGTATAGGATTCTGTCTGTCCATGATGGTTTTCGCCTGAGAACAAGAAATGTTGGTTAATTAGTTATTACTTTTTAAACAGGATAAGCCTGTGAGTCAGGGTATCCTATTATCTTGTAACTGGGGTGTGGAGGTCAGATAAACTGTAGCTATAAGTAATATCTCACTGTCATTTTTGTATGGTTTCAGTTTTTCTTGTTTAAGATCATTCAATGATTCAGATTCAAATTCATTATTATTTTGCAAAAACATGTGTAGTATACATGGTATGATGCTTATTATAGGTGTAACAATGTATGGAACAATGCATCCTTTTATATGTAATAATGTGTTTTGAGGGGTATGGCGCTGAATGCTGATATTCAGGACTCGTCCTAGTTCCGTTTCAGATACTCCCATGTTATATACTCCCTATTACTAGCCTATAAGTTTGTATAACCTGTTGTATTGTTTAAGATATAAAATTAAAAAATATTATCATTAAATTATTATAATATAATATAGTATTCATCTACAACTGGTTCGACTGGAAGCCGATCCCAAGATAGTTCGGGAAAAGGCTGGGCAGATGATCATAATTATGATAAGATAAGAAGTCTATAATGTTCCCACTGTTGGAACTCTAGACTGACAGAAACACGCGGGCCCAGTGTGCGAATTTCACAGAAAATGTCTTCGAATTTTCTAGTAAATACCGGTTTCCTCAATATGTTCATATTCACCGTTTTAGAACCAATACTGTTATAAAACGACTGTACAAAAAGCTTAATTGGTTACAAAACCCTGACCTAGGACTTGTAAGTCGCGGGGCCGCTACCACTGACCTACACAGTTAAATTTTATGACTATGATTTAGCTGTGATTATGTGTATATTGCTTGCATGCACAAGATAATGCCAATGGGTTACCCCTTCGAAAGGCTTAACTCTTAACCGGGGTTGTACGGTCCCTGATTCGAAGTGCAATAAATAATTTTCAATCTCTTAAATCCCGAGACTTAATCGTCATGTTTATGATTCCGGGATTTTAGAGGAGGTATTATCCACTCTATGTTACTTACTTCCTCGAAGTTTAGGTAAATATACTCTACCTATTCCGATCACTAATAATAATAATCGTACGAAGACAATGATAAGTAATTTCATAACATTTATATTGATTACGTTAACTTTTTTAATATGACAGTTTGTTAAAATTAACATATTATTATGTATTCGCCAAATAAATACCTAGCAACTTATTTTTATAACAAGTTATTAAGTTACCTGTTTGTATATGACACTATTTATTATTTTTGTTGATGTCACCATCAACTATTATAATAATCACAGATATCAAAAATTAAAACATAATTTGAAAGCATTGAGTACCTAATAGTTATAACCTGCGACGCGCTGATAACACGGATAGTTAATCTGCTCGAGTTATCTTTCATGTATTTGTCTGAGTAATAACATCGATATTGAACACTTTCATTTTAAATTCAGATCACAAGTTTTATTAGCCATTCCTATAATATCTCGTCCTATAGAAGAAAAATTAACTGGGCCGGCCCAAATCAACTGAAATAAGGGCAGGGTTCCATGTGTTGATGATAAAGTCTACCCAATTTCGAACATGCACAATAGACAATAGGAAGATAATGATTACAAAAAAACATGCGGGACATCTTTGGGGACTGCCGATAGAAGTGAAAACAGTATACATATAGCTCATGGAAAGCGTTCGGTGACGATGACGCGAGTTCCATGATTTTTGTTCACCCGAAAAACGCTCAACGCGCCTAAAGAACTTTTCACTTCAAAAACCGGCCAAGTGCGTGGCGGACCACGCACAATGAAGGGTTCCGTAGTTGGGATGAATTTATCCCAAAAACAAACTTAACATTGTAGTTGAAAAACATGTTCTCCCAAACATCGATATACGCCACGGTCAATTTTCCAACTGAAAATGTAAGTTTGTAATCGCAAAAAGTATTTTTTTATGTGATAAAACTACAAACTAACAATTTTCGGACTTGTTCCTTTACTTATGCTATGAGAACTTGCTTCTTGCCAAATTTCATGATTCTAGGTCAACGGGAAGTAGGTACCATATAGGTTTTGAATTTGCGAGTATCAAAATATGTCGCAAAAATCGCCGTATTTTTTTATTGCGTTGACTTAGAAGCTTGATTTTTTTAGAGCTCCGAAGGGCGGTTAACTTACGTATTTGATATTAACTTCAACTTGATACCTCCACGCGTTCCTGAAATAAAGGGTCTTGACAGACTGACAGACAGACAGACGGACAACGAGTGATCCCATAAGGGTTCCGTTTTATCCTTTTGAGGTACGGAACCCTAAAAAACATCCTGTAACTGGCCTACTGCCGGGCAAAGGCCTATTCTCATACAGAGATGGCACGAGCATTAATCACCGCACTTGCTCAAGGCAGATTGGCGATTTCAGATCAACAGGCACTTTTCAGATAATGATTAGCAAAGAAAAACGTCAAAATATTAATACGTACTTAATATCATACTCATCTCCTCCAATAAGGAACTTGTAAGTCGGCGGGAACCGTATGTCAGGTTCCGTGAACTCAGAGAAAGCTTCGCCGGAATCCATGACAGCGATCAGCTGATCGTGGGAGAGAAGTGAAGCGTATTTGTCCTTTTCTATCTTCTGCAATGTTGCGACGATCTCTTCTGATGATGGACTACTGCCCGCTGGGTGGTCGGTACGGAAGTTTAGATCGCCTATCCAGATAACGTAGCTGAAACAGAGAAATAAAATCTGTTTTTAAGGGTAAAAAAATTGGTTAATACTGCAAGTCACTTATGAGATGAAACCGGTATCAACTACTGCTATGAGGATAAATTATATTAGTTCCTGTAAGTAGGTTTGTACGAACACTTTTACACGTCAAACATATTTTCTTTTAAACTAGGTGGGATCGGTGGTTTCTTTCTGACTACTTCGAAAAGAAACAAATCAAATCAAATCCATTTATTTACCGGAATGTAGGTTTACAATGATGTACGATCTTAAAAGCTATAATGGTCCCTTTACATTCTACTATTTTATATGGTGTGCAAATATTTAAATTTGTCCTGCACAGTGTTACACATCACCGAATCAAACTCAGAGGTCACGGTCTCTTTATAATCTTTAAAAGTCTAGACATTGTCTTTCCCACATCATGTGAGGACCATGCAGATTAGAGTAGCATCCGCAGGGTTTTCTTGGGTGGGTCTGTGATCGGATCTAAATGCGGAGAAGGACCAAGTCCCACTGAGTCATAGCGAAATTAGGAATAACTACTCATAAGTTCTTCCGTTTGGTGCCAGACGTAAAGAATAGCACCATCCCATTTCTTCCCGTGGGTGTCGTAAAAGACGACTAAGGGACTTACTAGAGAATGGGCAGCAGCGTTCTCTATGCATTTTTAAAACTATACTGCCTGCCTGTATTCCACTCGGAATAAAGACACACTACCTTAAGAATATGTTTAATTTACAAATTATTTTGGTATTACGTTTGTATGAACTACACATCCATCGCAGGCCCCTTACAAATATGTGAAAAGGGTCAACAACACAGGGCACAATTTGGTCAGAGCAATGGCAAAAAAATTAAAAGTTGAAAAGACGCGAAACATGTAAGTCCTGCGATCCCGACTCATGGTAGCAGGAGGAAAATCATACTTTTAGTAAGTAGCAGTCTTAATACAGAAAATATTTTTATCTATAATCATGTTTTCATTTTAACCATCGACACAGTTTTTGTAATAAGAACCTAATGGAGATCATAATACAGATCTTTATACAAAACTGACAACTTAGACTCAGTTATTGCATTCAGAACTTTCCGTACGTCGGAATAAGGTTTGATTACAATAACTGGGCCTCAACTATTTTTTTTTTTTGGGTGGGAAATTATCAAATATCTTCTCCCGCTCTGGGCGGAGCGGGAGGGCGTGTCAGACTTTTACTGACTAAAACCCACCCGTGTACTAAAACCCACCTACTTCCGTTGCCTGTGTGCCTGGGCCACGATAGCCCTTTCGGACAAACTCGCAACCCTGGCAGGCATTGGTCCTAACGGACCCCGTCAGTTGGTGCTGACATCTCTTTGAGGCGCGCGTGGAACACAACGCGTCGTCGACCTGGGCCTGGTCCTTATCGGACGGCGAGCTACCCATCGCTCACCGTCCGCAAGCCCGCGGTTACGGTGGCCGGAAATCGGGTTGCGACTCCCGTGGGCCTCAAGTCTGCTATTACAATAGTGTCAGAATGGTCGATCATTGATTTCATAATTGTTGATTTTGACAAGTTTGGTAATCTACTATTATAATGGCGTCATTATGACTTTCCAATGGTCGGCCACTGACACTACATTGAAAGAAATTGCATTTATTAGTAATCTCGTACATAATGACAAATGAATGACATTTTTACTAATGGGTTTTATAATAATAGCAATACGACAATGCCATTATAAATAACACAATTATATTACGAGAACATTGACCGACCATTATGAATTTAGCAATTACGAACTTTTAGCTAAATGACAATGGGATCGTGTTGGAATGACTGAATTTATAAAAATAGCAGACTTGGAGCCCTGGCTCGAAGGTTTGAGCTTGGACTAAAGTCAAAGAGACGGGTAGAAGTTAGAACTGAACAAACACCACGAGAAAAAAACAGAAATATAGGTACTTACTCATGATACAAAATATTGGTAGTCTCGCTGACATGGTACATGTGTTGTTTTATTATCGTGTTGTAATCATTGATGCGATCAGCCAACAGATGCTCGTGGGCAGTCAGGTGAGAGTTCACGAGGCACATCGAACAGCCGTATATGTTGAATCTTATACTAACAGCCCCTTTGTTACCCTGAAACAAGAGGGTTTTGTAAATTATCATGTGTATAGTTAGACGATTTTCAATTGACGGACGTTTGGTAGGTAGGTAATATTTATGTTGGGTTAATGCTTAGGTTTTTCAATGCATTTCTTCTTCCTTTAATATTTGTTCCTCGTATCATGAACAGTATAAGAATAGCTTAAATGCCGTAATAAAAATATGAGACTGCCACCAAGGTGTTAGCGGGGCTGAACATCGCCTTTCGTGAAAGCTATATTAATGCAGCATGTGTTGTTTGTCTGATTACACCACGTGCCATGCCGGTTTGCAAATCGCAACTACGCAAGAAGCTGGCTAACTGTAGAGATCATGTAAGCTCAGATAAGGGTCTCAAAATCAACTTTTAGAAGAGATCTGCATACTTTGAGCATGACCAACTATTTACACCCAAAGAATGCAGATTATTTAGACTTATAAAAAGACTGCCGCTCGAAGGAAGCTCCGATAAACGTGAAACAACTACTATCTACCTTGATTGCTTGATGTCACCTAGATACACGACGCATGACTAAATCAGAGACCACGCTCACAAAAAAATGTTGTGTAATGATATCTACTATAAATCTAACATCCTGCTGTCCTCCAATCGATTTGATACTTGCCCAATAAAATAATCACCTGGCAGAATCGATCGTCTTCAACTTCTCATAAAAGTAAATCCTAGTAATATACTTCATATTACAAATGTGTATCTGACTCAATTGCGCATAAACGTCTGAATGGATTTAGATGGAATTTGGCTCGGAGACATCTATGTCTTGGATTAACATAAGATTAGTATTTATCTGGACGAGTCTCTTATGATGAGAGTATAACCGCGGGCATCTGTACCTCTACCATGAGTTAACACAGCCAAAACTCGCTAGCGTCTCCATAAATCCTATGTATGAAATATTGTACAGCGCCCCTTGCGGTCACAGAAAGAATTAAAATACGTACCATGAGCACTAAAGATTTCGATAGGTAAGAAACCTAACGTAATCTATTCGATAGTCACTAACGTTTTTCAGCTGTCACCATACAAAACGGCACCATGAGTCACTAATTCGACAGACGCTATCGAAAAATACGCTTGCGATAGTAGTTACGTAGCTCACTAGCATTTTGAGGTGTGAAACATTTGTTTACATTCAAATTATACACGATTTGAGTCTATTCAAGTCAAAATAATGGCGGGAAGAGCTTATTTAGCATGAAATATGTTAGTGGCCAACTTTATAGACTCTCTAGAGAAGCATTTGAAGATTTGTGCTTATTATTGAATAATGTTACGGACTTGAAGTGAACAAAAGAGTGGCATTAGAACTATAACAATAATTTTCATTTCTCTAAACACTACTTATTCTATTTTTGTAAACTTATTTTAATAGTCAAAAACACTGCGGACCACACAACGTCAGCAAAATTCCAAATTTAATTGACGACATGAAATATTATAAGGATTAAAAATTCAACAACTACTAAATGCCATAGGTACCTAGTCCATGAACCGACAACTTACTCACAACAATGTTTACTGTAATACGAGCTTCTGAGCCGTTCTCTCTTCATATTAATGAGAAAGAAAGAAACAAAACATAAGGAGTGAAGTTAGCTATACGACACGATCTATCGAGCTTACCTTATCGCCTGCGTTAGACTCCGTAAAACTCATGGTGCAAGCGTTGTAGAAATGTATTTCACCCACGTTAATACGCTAGCGAGTTTAACGTTAGCGAGTCATTTTTCGATACAGCTCATGGTAGACGTACTGCTTATAGTAAGAAGTATAACATAATTATGAGTTACCTACTATACTATAGATCTGCAACATCGCGACGCCACGGTCGATTTATTTACTAAACTCCCACGGTTACCAACAATAATTGCGCGGAGTGAGAAACGACAGGTCAAACAACAAAACGTTTAAGAGTCCATAATACCTCAGCGCCTCGTTGGTCTAGCGGTCGCAATCGCGACTGCTGAGCATGAGGTCCTGGGTTTGATTCCGAGGTCAGGCAAGTGTTATTGGGATTTTCTATTAGGAATTTCTCAGAAGCAGCCCGGAGTCTGGATTCCGCCATTACATGGGACTTAAACAAAACTGGCGAAATGTGGGTGTACTATAGCAGGTATTGTATATACCTCTGCCTAACCCTTTGGGGATTGCAGGCGTGAAATTATGTTATGTAAATACCTCAGCGCCACCTCACTCTTTATCTCGCTCGCACACACTGCTCGCGGTCTTAAAAAACGTAACAACAAAAAAAACAACACATAAATAATCCAGGTGTGCTACAGCGGATGAGCTTGTGTGTGCCAGATGGGTACGTGCAATGCCGACGGCAGCGGCCCAATTTGTTCGTGGTGCCGCCCGACCTGAACTAAACTGTTGGACAACGTCCGCGAACGTTACGCACACTAAATTTGGTTGCCGACAGAATAGATCTTTTCTCATGTTCACTGAGCGAGTTCACAAGGGTAACGTTACATGCGTTATGTTTTTAATTTGTTGTGTATGGTATGGATATTAATAGGTGGTAAATTATTTCATGAACTGTTAATTAACTACACTACTGAATTGGGACACTAATGGTAGCGTATGTATGTAAATAAATAAATAATTAATAAATAATATCTGCCGGTTTATTTTTCGATTTGGAGACAGTTTTTCGAGAAAATTTTATGGAATCTTGGTTTCTTCAAACATAGTACTTCACGTTAATCCTCAACTTTACCCTAAGTATATTTATTTAAAAATTAATGCTGCAATATTTTCGTTACAACAGAGGATCATGCTAAGCAATTTGATGTATTACGGACTCTTAATTGTTGGTGGTATAAACTGCAAGCTCCAAGTTTATAAATAGTAATAGACGGTTATGTGCATGTGGTATGTGCAGTGTCTACGGATAACTTTTTTATTTACGTAGAAAATCAATAAGGCTTGATCGAGGTTTAGAGCAATGACAATTTTTTTTCACTCAAACGGAGCCCTTATTCATGAAGTCATTTTAATAAAATATCATAGTTAAACATGCTCGTGTAATTCTACACAGGTATGCCATATTTATCCTGTAATGTATGCTCAATTTCCTATGTTATATATTTTCGCCACTATTCAACCACCAATTTCTACATTATATTACCTTCGCTACATTTTTATTTCATGAAAAGTGATCACACTTGTCATAAAGTACAGTCGACCTATAATTTTATCATTCATATTAATGTATTCGTCTAGGACTAGGAACATAGACATAATAGTGTGAGAATACAAGCAATCTACGTAGTTTTTCCTTATGACATTAATCTAAACGACACTAAGTCATGGTCGCAGCTACGCATCGCCAGGGAAAATTTCCGTTTTGCAGTCCTATTTACGGGACATTCAATGTAGAAATATGAAACGTAGATGAGAAGATAGACGACGACGACGTCGCGCGTCGGACGTATGTAGATTGTCCAACTTTTATTGTATGAATACGAGGCTTTTGGCTACTTTGTGTGCAATTCATGTTCTTTTTTTGTAATCTGCGTTTTGTTTATGCAGAATAAACAATTTTTTTTTTTTTTTTTTAATAATGTTGTAGAACATAAGAGTATAAGTAGTTATGCGATGTCTTCCGTATGACAGACTTGCGGGCTTTCGATATTGAAGTTAAATATTCAGTGTACTACGTTTATGAAGACTTACTGCCGCACTCAGAGACTTAATTCAAACATAATCAATCATCTTTAATTGACAAAATTATACATAGGAACGCTGTCAATCAAAAATTTGGCAGATTGCGAGACTTTAAATGTTATTGACATGTGCCAAAATATGCTAGAATTGGTAGATACTTAGTCAATTAAAGTTGTTCATGCGTAAACTCACGCGTTATTCCCATGGTAGGCAGATAATACAGAATGCCACCTACCATGATCCTTACATACTCTTTTAGCTTCGTTTACATTACCAAACTATTA
Organism: Tiliacea aurago; assembly: GCA_948098905.1. Classification (NCBI taxonomy): domain Eukaryota; kingdom Metazoa; phylum Arthropoda; class Insecta; order Lepidoptera; family Noctuidae; genus Tiliacea; species Tiliacea aurago. Next base: position 17,239,963 of record OX402586.1, on the reverse strand, counting down.
TTGCTATATTATTAACTATTATTTTTTTTGTTTGCATACAAACGACCAATAAGATACCGATAAGATAACGTTACCGTACCATCGCATCGAAATAACGATATCTTATTGGTCGTTTACAAACATCTCCTCTCCTCTCCGCTTTGGTGGAAACCGGGCCTTACATACTTACAGTAGCAATAGCTTTCATTTTGACAGTACAACAACATTCATTGCGTTATTTACTTTGTTGAGCAGACAAATTGTTCTAACATATGAAGCAATGGATTAGCAATATCCTTCAAAATCATTCAGATTGTGTTTGATAGTATGTTACACAATTAGAGTGCAGGGGGGCTAAAATGGACGCTTTGGCAGAGTCATAATATGATCTGCGTACAATTCATACATCCCGCAATTCATCTGTTTGACAGACTATTTGACATTAGACTTCATTACTTAAAGCAATTCATAATTTTGTGGACCATTTTATGAAACTCCATACAAACCTGTCAAACACATGAATTGCGGGATATGAATTGTACGCAGATCATAAAATATGATTCTGCCAAAGCGTCCATTTTAGGCCCCTTGGTCATACACGGACTCAAAGCGAGATTATAATTACCATTTTTAAGTAACGCCTGTCTTCAGTATTCATGTCCTATGGTTGAAAGCACAGCACGTAAAATATTTCAGTTACATTAAGACGGTAAGGTAGGCCTTACGTGCGACCTTGTAGTTCAAACATACCGTTCAAGGCCACTATTGCCAGCTCACTTCAAGTCCACTTCATCTAAGTTTTCGTGGTGAGATTTTTACAGAATAGGTCGAGGTCTGTGCGTGTTTGCTGACCGTGGTCCTAGCTAGGTTCAATATTACATACATTTTATTCATTCAAATATTTTTTTAATTTCTATTAGATTCCAATAGGTCTCATTGGCTATTGAGTTTTTTACTCGACTGCGTGACGCAAAGGAGGGTGTTTATAAATCATGACTTTAGCCAGTTTTACCAATTACTTAAACTTAAACATTTCAGTGTGTGATTAGAACCATTCTAAACCCTGTCGAAAACATTTAGTTTTTTTCCAAAGTAAAATAAAATTATAAGCAAAATAGTAGACAAGTCATTGCAATGTGACTTTTATCTCATTGTGATAAGGTAATGTTTGACGAAATTAAGTAATCAACCAATCTGCCTATCCTTTTCCTAACCATGATGGGGTCGGTTTCTAGTGTAACCGGATACAGTATTTTACGTGGAGCGACTGCCTATCTGGCCTCCACAACCCAGTAACTGGGTAATACCATACCCCTTGGCCCTTTGGTAAGACTGGTTGTCAGACTTTCGGACTTCTGACGACCCGTAACGGCTGTCAAAGATCCACGAATGACAGACAGCTTATCGTGCTTTTGGAGGCACGGAAGGATCTTGGTATGCAAAAATGGTCACCCAGCCGCGGACCAACCTCAACTATCTAGTAAAAAGCGAAATAAACTAATAAAATAATAATTTCTCCATTTCAAATTATAAAAGACCTTGCAAATGTCAATCATTCTAATTTATACCTTATCGCAATGATATAAGAGTTACATTGCAATGACTTGGTATTTGCGGCTGGCGGAATGGTAAAAAAAAATACCCTTTGAAACTGCCGCAAGCCAGCCGCTACTGCGCCTAGCTGTACCTATATTATTCGTGGATTTTGACTCAAAATTCGAATTTTTTATAATTTACCAACTTCACAAAAAGGAGGAGGTTTTCATTGTTTTCAAGTCAGTTGTATTTTTGTTTATGTTTATAAGTAGTAGGTAGGTACCTCAGTACTCCGTCGTTTATAAGCCGATTTGGAAAATTATTTTTTTATTTGTATAGATTATACTTCCAAATTGGTCCTAGTTTTATCAAAATCCAGTTCTAAGTATGGGATCCATGAGGAACTGAGGGAACTTCTCAAATATTATAGGCATACCTACTACTTATAGCGATTTTTATATTTTCATCAACCGGTCAATCATTTGCATACAGAAAGTATCATTTAGTGAAGTGGAACTGATGAAGAAGACCACAGACGGCCACCGGAACTCCTCAATGATAAGTACTTACCTATTTCACGGGTGGCGATAAGATATCTCTATTCATTTTTTTAAGCGACAATGACGAAGCAAATTTTAATAAATGGTTGTGATCAAAATGGTACCATCAAACTGATCTGAGGATGAAGCCGGTAGGCACCGGAACTCCGTAATAAAACAATGATCCTAGCCGTGTTTGGGCTTATTGGAATTGTCAAGAGATGCACTCTGGATATAAATGATTTTTACCCGACATCAAAAAAAGGAGGACGTTCCCAATTCGTCTCTATATAGGTAGGTATATTAAGTAATACTTAATTATGTTCGGGTATAACTTATTTGTTTATGAACCGATGTTATAATTATTTAATTTGGTAGATGAAGCTTGTGCCGACTTGCGCGGTCCCATATAAATTTTATTATTCTTGCTTGGGTACCTAGTTTTGAGTTAGCTTAGCAATAATAGGTAATTTACGTATTTAATCCAATTGGTGTAGGTATGTTGATGATGCTATAAAACTTCGTGTCACTGTTATTTACATAGCAGGTAGTGGTAGGGTAGGTATCACAAAGTGAAAAATAGGTAAGCACAAATCTTTTTACAAAAAAAAATCGTTTATTGCCGCCGACTTCCGAAATTTAAGTTATTTTTCACCATAGTGTTTATTTTTTAATTTAAATTTCACGTCAAAAGTTTATTTTCACAACCACATTTCCAGTACTTACCTATAAGCTGACCTCTTACTGTAAGGAAAGCCTAATACAGGGTCAAATTAAATTAGTTCGCGAAACTCCGCAGATGTTATGGGTATTGTATACCAAAAAATTAAGTTACTTATTTAATTTTTCTGACTACCCGTAACCAGGGACCATTTTGGTTACCCATTGAAAGGGTTTTCGATAGGGTTTTTCTAAGCGGTTAAACAAAAACCCATACGATATGGGTAACCCTTATGAACGGCTTTTTATTAAATTTTGGTAACCCATTGAAAGGGTTTTCGATAAAAACCCATACGGTGTGGGTAACCCTTTTGAACGGCTTTTCAAAATTACCCACACGTTACCGTTACTAAAATGGTCCCTGGGTAGAATAGAGATAGAATTGGTCATGCTACGCGTGCTGGGCGGATATCGAATTAACATAATATTATGATTTTTTAATGTTACTGGGTTTCAAGTAGTTAAAGAAAGAACCCATTGAATGGGTTATCATGTAACCCTTTCACTGGGTTTCAAGTATAAAACCCATTCGATGGGTTATCATGTAACCCTTTCAATGGGTTTCTAGTATAAAACCCTTTCAATGGGTCGTACATCATGAGAAAGGTAACCCATTGAATGGGTTACCCTTTCGAAAGGCTTAACCCTTAACCGGGGTTGTACGGTCCCTGCCCGTAACGACTAAGTTTAAACAACAGGTCCCAGAATTAACGCACAACCTCTTAAGGGGTCATTGTACTCATCATTATGGACAACTTTTACTATGGGACCAAACCAGAAATCGCGAACAAAATATATATTTTATATTTTTATTTTTTTATAAAAATATCAATTTTTTTTTAAATGCTCTATTTTAGGAACAAACAATGAATGCATATAAACTATATTAATAATATAAAATTTGCGGCCTCTCTTAGATCCGGATGACCCCATCACTCTCCTCCAGGAAAGCAATAGGGCCACGAGTACAGTGCACAAATTACACAAACCGACCTTCCGTCCTCGCCGCCGAGGTACCACGCGAACTTCCCGACTAAATATTAATAAAAGTCCTCCCCCCCGTCCCTTGAATGTCGATGCGCCAGCCGCCCGGTCAGAGGCTGAGAGCGCCGCAGCAATAAATATAGTAACCCCCGTTAATAATCATGATCTAAATATTGATCCAGCCCGTCCCCAAATTACTAATTTTGTGATCCCCCAACGACGCCCTAAGCCGAGATCCGTACCCCACAGGGGGTGCCCTTAGTGCACTGTCGTTTAGTTTTAATAAATATATTTTACGCCCTGGCTGGAGGCTTTAAGCTTAAAAACCTTAGGGCAGCCACAGGAATATCCGGTTAAGTAGCCACGGCCTCTCTAGGTCTGCTACGCGATGCAATTCAAAAAAAAAAAAGCGGCGGCGCCGGCGCGAATAGGTACCTACAGCGCCTTTTTTAGGGTTCCGTATCTGAAGGGTGCCAAACGAATCCTATTATTAAGCCTCCGCAGCCCGTCCGTACGTCTGTCTGTCAGCGAGTTGTATCTCATGAACCGTAATAGGTAGACAGTTAAAATTTTCACAGATTGTTTATTGCTATTATCACTAAGTATAATAAAAATAAAATAAATTTAAAAATTAAAGGGGGTTCCCATTATCCCATACCAGAAACCTGTTTTTAAGGTTCCGTACCCAAAGGGTAAAACGGGAACCTTATTACTAAGGCTCCGCTGTCTGTCTGTCCGTCTGTCACCAAGCTGTATATCATGAACCGTGATAGTTAGACAGTTGAAATTTTCACAGATTATGTATTTCTGTTGCCGCTATAACAACAAATACTAAAAAACAGAATAAAATAAATAATTAAGGGGATCCCATATAGTTATAACAAACGTAATTTTTTTGTCGTTTTTTATAGTTAATGGTACGGAACCCTTCGTGCACGAGTCCAACTCGCACTTGGCCGGTTTTTGTTTTACTAAAGAACCTTTAAATAAAAATGTAGTATTCAATACTGTACCGTGTACGGTGGTACGGAAACCTTCGTGTGCGAGTCCGACTCGCACCTGACTGATTTATTTTACAATATTATGCTTCTGGTATTTTTTTGTCCAACATTTTTATTCTAATCTGCAGGAAGTTTAGGTTAGTTCTAATACTGATGCATTGTTTCCAATTAAACAAATATCAACTTTACAAGTGTGTAAATTAAGATGATTTCAAAATGATAAATAAGTACCTACTCACAAAAAGGCCATAAAAACGTGTTGCAGTCGAAAGTACACTTTACCTAAAGAAATTAAAGTTATTGTTCCGAAATCACATATATTGGAAATTCCTACTTGGGTTGGGTTGGGTTAATGTCGCCGGGAGGACACAGCGTGGCATACGCTGGCAGAGTGTGCCGCTTGGGAGCAGCCACGCCGATCTCAGGAGTAGGGACCTGGGAGGAGTCCTGGGACGCGATGGTATCCTGCTGCGAAACAGTCGTGTCGCAGAAGGAGGCAGAGAGCTGACCAGAGGGCCACCTCTTGTCAGCTCTCTGCAGAGGCCGGCCGCCACCAGCCGGTGATCGCAGAAGTCGGTCTTGGTCCCATGATCCCCGGTGTAAGTGTGGGAATCACTGGGGTGGTTTTTAATCAGTAAGAGTCTGACGGACCCCTCTGCCCGCCCCAGGGCGGAGGACATCCATACGAATTTTCCGCCCGGGAACAAAAAAAAATGTTGGCTTATAATTATAACCTAACCTCGCTCAGCAAACACGCACAGACCTGCCTTTGTCCTCTGACGAAGATCGTCTACTACTGAGCTCACCTCACATTGAAGGGCCTTATATACCCTTTCATGTATCGCGTAGCGCGACAAGTCGCGTCGCGCGACTAGTAGCGCTACTTGAATAAAGATAATTTATTCCTTTGAGCATGCCGACTAGCCGGCAAAACCAAGTACCTAAGTCATTGCAATGTAACTCTTATCTCTTTGCAATAAGGTATAAATTAGGATGATTGACATTTGCAAGTCTTATAAAAATTGAAATGTACTCTTGTGTCGCGCCAGTATGAAAGGGGTTGCGTGTCGCAATATTCCAGAATCGCCACGCGACGCGTCGCGCGACAAGTCGCGCCAGTGTGTAGAAGCCTTTAAACAAATGCTGAAGTAGGTACCTATGTAGAATCAAGGCATAAGGTAAGCAAATAAAGAAAATCGATCATTAACTGCTATTTTAGGCATTCACGCGATAACTTATCGTGATTCTCTTCGAACGATAAGAAATATAAATCTTACTGAATGTTGTAATAGAGCAATTAAATTTCCATAACCTAAGCGTTAGGTATCAGAGGCGGATCCAGGATTTCATTTTGGGGGGCCATTCTGACAAAGTTCGGAGGTAGTTAAATGTGATTTTACTTTACAAATAAACAAAAAATAAAGTTTATATTAGCTTGAATTTTACAAAATAAATTTAACGCGCCTACAAGTTTAAAACCATGAAAATTTATAGGTATTTAGCCTATTGCTTGATGGAAATTTACGTGTTCAGCGTTTTTATATTATTGACATGTAAAAGTGTTTGTTTGTACAGACATGCTTACAAAAATAAATAATTTCATATCATTTATGTATTTAGAAATTCAACCCATGAGTGTAAAATTTGCATTTTTAAGGATTTATGTTTATTTCAAGGTCCAAACTCCCAAGTGGACGTGATTACGAGGTGGGTTGCTTGCTAGTGATCCTAAGTATGTGCATGCTTGTTATATCTTTGTACGTTAACTGAGAAGTAGAAATTCACCTGTAATAAATAATATATTTCTGTTGTGTAAAAGAGCAGCTAAATTGAATCGAAAAGTTGAGTCGAACCGTCGATGGAATTCCTGGGTATGTGTGGGGGGCCCAAGGCCCCCATGGCCCCTGTATCCGCCAATGTTGTCGTTTTTGTTATGTTGTATGGTGTTTGGTATGTTGTTTTTATCAAGCGCACACACAATAGCAGCTGAGGAAAGTAGGTAGTAAAACTAGACAGGCCTCTATTATTATGGTAAAGTGTATGCTTTATAACCAGTTTATAACTAAGTATTATAAAAACGCCGTTGACTTCGTGAGATTTTTTAAACAATTGACTTTTATTCTACATACCTACCTACTTTGGTTATAGATAAAGAAATAAAACATAAATATGTAAGTAGATTGAAAACTAGCGCTCCGAAAGCGTTCAATATTGCGTTAGTACCTTACAGTTTCGGGACATAAGATATTATTGAACCACTCAGGATTGTATCGGGTTCAATCTTGACGGAGTGAACGTTTCGTACGCCTCCAAAATCGCGCTATTAGCCGCAGCTTAGGGGCGTAAAAAAACACCCAGTCTTAACTCCATACTAAGAAATAGGTACATATTTATTTTCTTTTCCTATCATTATTTGTTTACCTATGATATATTGATATTTTAACCACATAAACTTGCTGTATTAAAATTACCACTACTATTATTATCATTACTATCTAACTCTGGCACTATCAAAGATATACGAGAATAAGTTCCTAGAATTAGTTATGAAACAATTCTTCACTGTTAGAGTGCACAATTAATGTTCATTTTAACTGAGTTTGCTCATGGTATGTAAGAATTACATAATGTGATGTGTTTTACAATTAGTTACAAATAACTCTGGGTTTGAATACAATGTACATAGTGTTATATTGCAGATTATTGTAAGAACCGCAATTTGTTCCATTCTAAATGCAGTTTTAAATGTACAGATGTCATCTTTGGGTGGTCCGATTGTTGAGAGCTATGAATGTAAGGCCCAAGCACTAATAAATTAATCAATGTACGCTAATAATGAGTACTTATATAATAGAAATGAAGCATACCTAAGTATTTCGAGCATTAAAATATAGGTACTTATAATTTATTTAGCACTTTGCTTATTATTAATCTAATGCTGCAGTCCCACTGCCCCCTTTCTCGACCAGATCGCGCCAGGCCGACAGGCCGTGGGAACCGTCGATCCGATGAGGCCCGTGGTAGATATGCTCGGCATTGGCCGCGACAGGCCTCGATAGGCCATGGGACCGCGGCTTTACAGACATTTTTAAATGCCAGTCATATTAAGAACAGTAATAACGGTACATTTTTGTGACAGAATGTTTTAATATGCATACATTAATATTATAACATTTAGAAGAGATGGTACTGGAAATGTCACTAGTTACCTACTGAGATAACTGCTAGAACTGCTAGAGCTCTGAGAAGATAGACTGCTATCTTCTATGCTAATCACGAAAACATTAGAACAAAGATTCATTGATAAGCACAATATCCAGATGACAGCAGAAAGATTTACAATTTATGTGAAATGTGTTGCATCATATGTAGAAATTGGATATTCGGATGCATATTCACCTAAAGTTTGAGAGTTGACTAGTATAGAGTGCGCTTCGGTACGCGAAAGTGTCGGTTTCCAGGACTGACAAGTTTTTAAGAACTTGGTACTCTTTTGTACTGTGTATCCCCGAATAAATATATTTCATTTTAGAATAAAAGGCTTTGATGAAATATTAATAGTGTTTTTTAAACATGTTATATTTTCCATAAAATTCTTGCCTAGTTCTAAATAGATAAGAAATATTTGTTATACTTAGGAATACAAAATTGTATACCTAACACTGTTATTAATGAAACCCCGCGATCCCGGAATAAAAATATATTTTAAGAAGCTGTTTCCATACTTTGAATCCTTTGCCGGGAAAAAAACGTACTTTCGGTAAATATGCATCTCTCTCTATGATGATATGATCTTTAATCATAAGTGCACACCCAAACTGTATCTCATTTGTTTCATAAAAGAAATCAACCTGTATTATCCTTAAAAAAAAAAAGAATACTTATGAGTGCTTTTGTCTCACTCACCCACATTCCTCCCAGTCCAGTTTTCGTGTACTGGGCCTCAATATCTCTCAGGTGTACGACATGTTTCATCTGAGTGTAGACCAACAGCAATATACCCTGCAATCTGGTGCTCTTGGCAATGATGAACCCTTGCCGGCAAAGTATTTTGTTGAATGATTGCGTCCATGCATCAGTGAACAGTGAGTCCATTACCAAATTCTGTGGCTGCGACTTGACTTCTTGAAGTCTGTAACAAATGTATTATGAATTGAGAAATGGCTAAACTCCAAGTTGGTCAATACACATAAAAATCCTTAATATGGGTCACTAAGGTAGCCTGCAACATTCAAGGAGTATTGATGATTTTAATGATTATAATTTGGTAAAAACACATTTCTTATGCAGGTTTCATTTTTTATTACTGTACACCTGAGTTGAGCTGCAAGTTGCAAAAAAATATCCTTGAAAATTTTACTTTTATGTGCTACCCTGACATTGTTGCCTTAAACAAAGCTGAAAAGCAAGTAAATAAAGGTAGCTTATTTAATTTTGTTAATAAACATGTACTGGTGTTAATACACACTATAATTATAAAACTCCTTATTTTTTTTTATTTTTTTGTTATTCTTGTGAATATAATTCTTTATCAACCAAGCAAAAGAATGTTATCTTGAGGTAGACTTAATTGAATACCAAATCTTTCTATATGATACATTTTGTTTTTATAAATGTGTTTTTCATGCTGCCCAGCTGATTTATAAATATAATACTTGTATAGAAATACTACATTTATGTTTAGGTAGACTATAATTTACCCTATTTTTTTTGTAGGTATTTATATTTTTACGGCCCATTAATATAGGCAAAACAATTGCTGTTTAAAGGTAGGTATAATATCAATATTTAAAGACCCATTACTTTATATTTATCTGAAATAAGCATGTTAACATGTTCCACCTTTAATACTTCTATTACAAAATAAATAGTTACCTATAAAAACAATAATTAATCTTGTGAAAAAGGTCATTTAAGTTATTATAAGGAAATTTCCATAACAAGGAAGAATTGCAACTAATTTCATAGGGTAAAAGTAGGTCAAATACATACATGAAAATGTTATAGGCAACAACAATATTATTATGTATTATGATATTTAAAAACAAGGATAAGACATTTCATTAAAAAAACTTATGACTAAGTGAAACAGACAATTCAGTCAATGAATTTTGTCTGTGTCACATTGACCTAGAAAATAAGTAGGATACAGCAAACATTATGCAAGTAATCATGAACCACATAACAACTTACCCAATCACGAAAAAATCTGGCAGTGGCTTATTTTTATTAAACTGTGATGGAAAGTCTAATAAGGCATTTAGATCTTGTCCTGGATTCTTGGTTGCCACATTCCAGGTGACAAAATAGAACCTGAAAGTTTCATAACAATTATTTCATTAATTAGTGCAACCATGAAGAAGTCAAGTATAACAAACGTTTAGACGTAACCTTGACACCTTCTGACGCAGGTACTAAGTAGTAAAACATCTACGTTTAGGTAACTCACTTGAGAGTATCCATTTTCGTCCACTTTAGCTATATCCTGAAGATGTCTTTGTATCTATAAACTAACACCAAAAGATAAAGTGTACTTCAGCTATAGATAAGATATGAAACGAATAAAATATTAATTATATTTTATGAAAATACTTAAACACGAGACTTTAATTACATTAAACCATGATGATACTTTCAATGAATGTTATTAACTGATTGGACTTTTAGCACATAATCACGCGCTATCGTTAATTAAAGCAATAGATAATTATTGAATTATTATCATTTTATTTCATTAACACAAAACATCTCCCACCGAGCGCTAATTTAAGACTGTCAGTGTCATTTATGTCAAGTGTCAATTCACGAAATGTCAACCATCATTCCAACGAGCATGACAGTTTCATTGTACCTGCCAACAATAAAAAATATAAATTATACACAAAAGGTCGATCCATACTCTCCAAACTAGACTGAACTAACACTCAGTTGCAGAAAGCTCACCATTAACACTTCATTACATAAAGCAGCATTATCGCTAATAAATTCATTACTTTAATGAAGTTGCACAAACAAATTTTAGATGGCATTAGACATTTTTAATGCCACTTTAGTTAAAGAAGACTTTAAACAATATTGCCAGGAACAAATTACCATATTGAACGAAAAGAGTGAACATTTGCGTTCTGTTATTATCCGTACGTACAAGTACACCACAATTTTAGCATAAAATAAAGTAAATGTAGTTGATTTATGTGTATTCAGTGTACTCTGTGGTTTAATCTAGTTTAAATAATCTGGTTTAAGGTGGATGCGCTAAGGTAGCCCGCGAAATTCAAAATTACCAACGTTTTTTGCAAATTTTATACTTCTGATTCATATTCTAATGATTATAATTCTGTAAAGCCATATTGGTTATGGCCGCGAATCATAATTAGATCAACATACAACGTGTTAAGGTTTCTACATACCGGGGCGACTAGTCGCGCGACGCGACGCGACACAAAGGCACCGCTCGTCCCGCGACACGCGGGGCCTTTGTGCCGTGTCGCGTCGCGCGACAAGTCGCGCTGGTATGTAGAAGCCTTTACTGACCTGCAAATTACAAAAAACGTAATAAAGTTTGAATTTCGTGGGCTACCGTAGCGCATCCCCCTTATTCTAATAATTTTAACATGTGTGCAGTCTAGAGCTCCTGCCATACGTGGAAATACATCAATTTCATAAAAACCTTCTGCAACTCTACGTAGTTCCGTCCGGTCTGGCATTTTAATATAGAGGTGGCTTAATTTTACTAGTTCACGGGATACTTTTTGTATAAACAAACTGACAAACAACCCGACCCAACCTGTTTCCGACAAACTGTTGATTTATTTATGTTTAATAAATCACCCAATACTTGCTGGAAATATCCAGTGGCGAAAAATCTCAAACATATTAAAGCTGTGTCAGGCCATTAATGGATTTATTTCTTTGCGTCACTGGTTCAAAATCTTAATCAAGTAGGTTACAAATTTGAAGAACTGCCTCCTTGGAAATTCTATACCTTACACGAAACTCTTCTCCATCATGTTTTAAAAATAAATTCACTCGGTCTGGGATTCGACGGCGAGGTAAATCTACTAAATAAGAATCAGATAATGACGAAAGACTGGTTAAAGACATCTTTCAATTACAGAAATGCATTCAAGTACCGTAGAAAACACTAATGTTGCTCTTTAATGGATGCTTTTCGGCCCATTAAAATTAAAAAATCTGAAATGTCATACTTAAAGTTCACCACCTGCTAATGGGCGCTAATGAAGTTACGTGCAACGTAAAAGTGTTTAAAATGGCCGGTTTCATTAGGTTTGACATTTCATTAGTTAAATTTAATGGAGCATTAAAATAAAATAAAAAATGGTTTTGTGCAATGATTTAATGCTACATTAGTGTTTAATGTAGTCTTTAAAATTTAAAGATCGTTTCTGCAACTGAGTGTAAACCTCATAAACCAAATACAAACGTGCTGGAGGTGGATAGGACGTTTAGCTTGGCTTGTATATGCTAATTGATATAATATTGCACAGATTCAGGATTAGCGTTTCAAAAAAGACTGAAAACATTAGGCCACAATTTGTTGTGAGGCCATAGTTCGACCAAGGACGGTCCATCCCATGAAGGTATAGCTAAAAGTGGAGGCAACACTGTGGGCCGACTCTCTCACTCGAACGAGACAGTGATAAGTGTTTTCTTTAGCATTTTGTATGTATTCAGAAAGAGAAAGTCGGCCCACAGTCGTCTTCACTTAGGTGATTAGAGTGTTGCCTCAACTTTTATTTTTATGCTTCTTAGTCCAACCATAGCAGACCATAGCTATAGGTATGAAAGTAAATATAACACAAACATTAAAAAAAAAAAAGTTTAACATGATTGAAAATTTCGTTGACAATCCTGACCAAATCAATTTGCTTATTTTATTTTTGAGTTAAGTTTATGTAAACGGCGAAGGCTGGCACTTTGCAAGCAGCTCACACATCTATTAAATATTCCTGGTTACAGAAACACGAAACCTTTGCTCAGTAGTTCTGTGACAAATTCGCAAAAACGCTCCACTTTTATAGTGCCAGTTAAGGATCTTTTGGCGCCTAAATGACATTGAAAGGGGGGCGTTGCTATACGCGGTCAATGACTGACTTAGGGCGTATTTCACCAACGAAATTAAACGTGATCAATTCACGCTGAACTCAGTTCAAGTTCAGAACTCCACTTTTGATTTCACCAACATAAAGTGAACGCAGTTCAAGCTAAAACTAGTTTAAATTCTGAACGCCCGATTTTCGGCGTTCAAGTCTCTAAACGAGTTTACGAGCTGTCAGTGTCGTGTTGTTTAGAAAATATTGTTTGTTGTCTTATAATATTATTATTTCTTTTGCTAGTATTTGGCTAATTAAAATGAAAAAATTGTTACTGGGATGAGAACGAGCTGTATCATCAACTTCATAACAATAGTTTTTGGTGCTGATCTTTGGAAGCTAAAAGCAGAAAAAATAAATATTTAGATAATGTTTTCAGGTTTGCGAACCTCTCGATCGATGTGTTATGATTAGTAAAACCCCTTAAAAAAGCCCCCAAAAAGTATTATTTTAGATTTTATAGTGGTTTTTATGGTTTTTTTTTAGGTAAGGTCAGCATTGCATGCTAATACATGGATTTAGAACGCATTGTCATCGAGTTGTGAGCTACCCTGAAATTTTCAGCTGGAAAGCTAACCGGGAAGTGCTCGAAATTTGAGTTGCAAGATTCCACCCGAAACGACAGACAGACTTATAAACAAGAAAGTGACTTAATAAAAACGTGGTAATCAAATTTAAGCACAGTAGATTCATATCGTATGTTGCAAATGCCAAACGAATTGCGTTTATATGACAACATTTACATTATATGCTATGCCATGGAAACTTGGTTTTCGTGAACGCGATCAAAATGTAGCTGGTGAAATTGGTTGGCCGGAAAACGAGATCAATATTGACATTTGAACTCGTTTATGCAGAACTTAGTTTTCTTAAACGCGTTTTGTAATACGATCGGTGAAATTGGCCCCAGTCTGGCATGATAGTTCGCGGTTGTCACAAACATTGGTTAACAATCTTTAATTAAGATAGTAATCTCACTAATAACTAAATTAGTCTAAGACTTCTGATCAATTGATTGAAAAAATGTTGATTGACTCAACACTGTCTACTGTCTACATAATTAATTAAGTGTGGAAGAGCTGGAAGCATCACAAGCGCTTGCCGCAAGCTTCCTTTGATTTGTGTACAGAAGTAGGTAGGGGATAGTTGCACGTTGCAAGCTCACCTCAGACACAAGTGATCTTTTCCAAAAAAATTAAGTCATGGTATGGGACAATTCCAATAAATAAAGTACTTTTTAAATAGTATTGCACGGTTTTTGCTCTATAACTGGTGGAAAACTAAGTGTAACAATGTTTTTGGAATAATACAATAGTATACTCCCTTTATTTCATGTATAAGACAAAAATTACATTTTAAAATATATTTTTAAATCTTTAAAAAATTATAAAAAAATAACCCACCGGTACCGGTAACAGGGATGAACCTCCTAACAACACGCGCAGTCTCCAGAAGTACCGTATTCTGAATCAAACCCTTGATCCAATTGCCTAACGAGGGCTTCCTCAGGTGTTGGTCGAGGCTTAAATAATTATTACCTGTCAAGCCAAACGCCTCACGTTGAATTTGTGATGTCGAGGATTGGTAATCGTGTTGAGCTGGCAAAAGAAAGCTTGTGGGCAAGCGCTTGTGATCCCTCCACATTTCTGAGTTTACAGTGGTTTGTAAGCTTGTGGAGCTGGATATAAAAGGAAGCAGAGTAATTCGCAAATAGATGTTGTTCATGCATAAGTGACTAAGATGTGACTGTGTGTGTGTCTTAACACAAATAAAGCCATGAGCTAAAAAGCCTAGGTCTGCTACAAATCTATATTGGTCAAAAGTAGAATAAACTGGCGGGAAAAGCCGCTGTCAGTGTCAATAAAGTATCTGTCAAAAAGTGTCAATCGGCCAAATTGGCGTTCGATACGAGCTGATAAAAAGCACAAAATATTAGTTTCTTCAGTGTATTTTCTTTAACAGAAAGATATCTTTATAAACCAGAAAACAGAACAGACTTCACCATGAGCACTCAAGAGCTCCAGGTAAGAGACAAACTTGTGTTTTCTTTTACAGTGCCCTTGTGCTTGTCACCGGTTCATGTATTTTGAGCAATTTCTATCTTTTATTTGATACTAAGCATTTTCTATGCTTTTTAGGAGACGACGAGAGTTACAAGGAGATCTCTCAAAACACTTCAACACACTGCTTCAGATATAGAAAATTTAGTGGGTAGACCATCAAAAAGTTTGAAGCACCAACTAACCCAGGAGTCTCCCCCTGTGTGAGTAATATGTTTTACTACTATGATTGCACTACCACTTGTAGATGAAATTCCTAAATACTGTTTTGATTATAGTGATGTTGAGGTTAAACGCAAGAACTTGTCCACCAAAGAAACTCAAGCAAACCTTGATACGAAAATCACTGTGGATGATCTGACCAATCCTGAAGGACCATCAGAAAAGTATTGGGAACTTCTAGCTGGGAAGCGTCAGTAAGTACTTACCTTCATACTGATATTAATTTGCTATTGCTAACATAATACACAAATGTAATAGATGTTTAGTCTGGCATAATTATGTGCAAGGAAGATGATCCTTTTTTGTTAATTGCAATCGCCAATCTAGTCAAACATGCTGTTACACCACATTTTCCAAATGGTGGCCAAAATATCCTTTGTTTTATGTTTGCATACAAAGACATGTTTTAATTTTCAGAGTTGCTTTACAAGATGCTCTGGATGAAAATGAGAAGCTCCGTAAAATTATTGAAGACCTTAAGGAAGAGAATGTACTGTTCAAACAGATGTTAGAGGAGGCTAACAGTTTCGTTGAAGTGATCAAGGCAAGTTTATTACTTTAAAATAAGATTGAAAAGGAACATTACCTTTACTATTCATACATACAAATTCTCTTCATCTTAAAGTTGTCTGGGTTATAATGCTGTTTGCAATGTGCCTGTCACTGAAACAATAACAAACTTAAGTCTCTAAACAAAGGAGATACAATATCTCCTATATAAGAAACTTAGATAGTTTGTTATTGTGTTTAATGATAAAAAGAGATACATATATATACAATCTTTCACATATTTATAAAATTCTGTCTGTATTCACAAGACTCCACAGAAAATGTCTGTTTGATTCTAAAAAACCTCTTGTGTTGTTCAATCAAGAGCATTTATATCACATGATGTTTCTTTTTGTGACAGACTCCTCACATTACATTGTAAATGCTGCTTGGTATAACTGTTCATCCTGCTTACACTATCTAATTTGAAACCTTTACATGTTTTCGCAGGAGGAACTAGCAAACAGCAGCAACAATGACACTGGAATCGATGTCAATGATGTCAGTACTGCAGATGAAACTACTGAGGATGTTGAGAGCAAGACTGACAACCTAGATTAGATCAAATGTCTATTACATAAAAACTTGATCCTCTCATGGGAACTTAAGATAGGCATAATCTTTTTTAGTATTATGTGAGGTAATTCCTCATACCAAATGTTTTTCTGATACCTCTTACTGATAAACAGTTAATAATAAGGAATTGTTGACAGAAACTTTTGTTGTGTAAAATGAACTTATAATTCAAGATGTTGATAAGCATTGTGTATGCTTTAATTAAGAAACTGAAAACATACTTCGCAGGTTTCTAATTTTACATGGCAAATGTTACATTGTCCTAAAAGTTATTTGCAAAGGTGTCTAAGTACAGTACATAAAGATAATAAAAAACTACATATAAGAGCAAGCTAGCTACCTCTGTTATTTATATAATACTAATATATTACTTATTGTCTTCATTATATGCACTCTAGCTTTTAATTTGTTTTTTTTTTGGCAGGCTATCTCTATCACTACAGGATCTAGGGTACTGCCTCATGTAATGTTTTGTCATAATTCATGTTATGTACTTTTCAAGAAGCAGATTTCTTATTACTTTAATGTTTTCTATAGTATATTTTGTAATTGAAATTTAAAGGATCAATCTTAGCAATAAGATTAGCATTGCCTTAGTAAAATTTTGTATTGTAATATTATTATTATTTGTAGTCTTTTATAAAATATAATGTACTATTAGAGAGCATTTAAAATTAAAAACCATTAATTTCAATAAAAATATTGTTTAATTGATGCGATTGGTATCAGGTACAGTGTCATACAATAGAAAAGATATCCCACATTAAATTATTTAAAAGTTTTGTATATGGCAAGTGTAGATAGTTGCAATAAAGTTAATACATAGAAATTCTTGCACTCACAAGAAGATAATTACAATATCTTCAAGAAAGCTTTGAATTGCTCATCGAAATTGGTTTCATATGTCCATGGCATCAAATCAGGATACATTGTGATACTCATAAATAAATCAACATTAGCATTTTGAGGCAACACACTTCTTACTCTCTTGTTCAGGCAGCCTGATGCATGAATATAGTGATTAACAATAAGATTATAAATAAAATTAACATATTTATGGTCTAAATTATCAGATGTATTCGGAACAGCTGGATTATGTGACTTAATTTGTTCTATGTAGCCAGTTGTTATGATCGGTATGATAATATCAGCCTGGAAATAAAAACAGGAAAATGATTATCAAAGTACTTACATATTAAAAATTTTAAACAAACATTTTCATACATACTTTTTCAAAGTATTCCCTTATAAACTTTTCAGGATTTTGATACAATTCTTCTCTTCTATTGTTCAAAGTGATGACTTGTACATTTGGTACATCTAACCAGTTTTCAACATACTCTTGTATATTTAAAGCGGTTGGAAAACCATCCTGTGAATAAGTCAAGAAGAGAATAGGACTATCATTTACTATAGGCTCATTTGTACGGGCAGCTTTTCTCAGTTGTTTTGGTTTCTTTGGGTCCTTATTTTCAATAACAACTTTTTTATTCAAAGGTGCTGGTAAGCGACTATCCAGCTTAATAGTGACAATCTCTCTCTGCACTGTATCCCCAGAGCCCTTGCTGTCATAACCACTGTCTTCCTTAGCCCTATTGAAGTACTGAGCTATTTCGCAAAGTGGTTTTTCTATTGACTTCAATATGTCATAGCGCTCCAGTTTTGTTAAAGCATCCAGTATTTTGTCAATCGTTGCATTGTCATTTTGCCTGAACACTTCCAATACCACATCAACAGGGTCTTCATTCACTGAGTGCATTATATACTGAGGAGAAATAAACATTTAGCATTAGATGTCAAGTTAGTTCTATGTTCTAAACTAATATTTTTAACAAATAACTGACTTAGCTATTGCTTGTTTTGTTTTAGAAGATTTAACTTATAATAATGTTATAATTTCTTTGGAACACGAACTATAGCTACTTTATAAAATACCACATGACATAAATAAATGAAAACTCACATCCAAATCATCTTGTGATAGGCCTAAAGAAAAGCCAAGCTCCCGCCATCCATTACGAGTTCCGCCTACTTTTTTTAGTAAAGTGACCCATAATTGATAACACGCCGAACCCATGGCAGATGTTGGGTGCCGATAGTACAACAAATTTGTGTGAATACAACAAACTTTTTTGCTCAATGATTGCAACTCCGTTATCTCTTTGGCTCTTTCCTTCTGTACCATTTCTTCAAGAATTAATGTATCAACACTGATCGTATCAGCATCTTCATACTCGCTTTGGAATTCCCTGTAATAAAAATAATTAAGATAAATTCTTGGAATTACGTAGCTCTAAATAATATTATT
Source organism: Tiliacea aurago (assembly GCA_948098905.1). Taxonomy (NCBI): domain Eukaryota; kingdom Metazoa; phylum Arthropoda; class Insecta; order Lepidoptera; family Noctuidae; genus Tiliacea; species Tiliacea aurago. The sequence goes on along the minus strand of OX402586.1, from coordinate 17,221,375 downwards.
ATTTTGTTGTCTTGTAATAGGTAATTGAGTCAAAACTTACATATTTGATTATTATTAACTTTTAACTTCGTGATTAAAACAATAGAACACATTAAAATAACACTATCAGCTGGCCAGTAGAAGAAGACAAGACAAGGAAAAAGTTGCACAAAAATATTTTTGTCTTTCAATTTCTTGACAGTGGATGAGTGATGTGCGCAGTGTTGCCATATGGAGGAGGCTTGAAATCTGTATTTACATTTCAAAAATTCAGCTTACCTATAGTCATCATTTTTAACATGTCAGTTCAGAATTAACATTTAAATGAAAACAGCATGATTTCCCTAAAAGTTGTTTTCTAAGTAGCTAGCCTGTTATTGTCTCTGTACATCATTTATTTCGTTGCTTCGTCCTCATTTTAGGTTTATGGCGGAAAAGATTCGCTCTACCGCCGCACTCGAGTGGAGCAGACTCATTAAAGTTGAAACGAATGGGGTCAAAATCGGGTAAAGAAGTTTTCCATCGGTTGGATTACTAGCAGTCATTATCTTTTTCCAGAATTCTTCTATATTGTCCCAAGAATCCGTGTTATTCCGAAGATGTCGCCATTCCGTATCTAGAGCTAGTTTATTTTCCCCACAGCTCATGTTTGTGTTAAGGCTCTATTATGTGGTATTGCCATGAAATGAAAATACCAGTGCCGACAGGTAGGCTAAAATATGATTAATGTAATAAACTACGAACAAAAAATCGGATTGTGCTCTGTACTGCATCTGCCTGAGGCTGAATCTAACTGTACGTAAATCCGTATAAAAATCCGTAAGCATGACTTGTCCGTATTGGACTTCCAAAATCCATAAAAATACGAACAAATCCGTATAAACGGCAACACTGGATGTGCGTGACAGCAACGTGACAGACAGTTGATAATCGGTTTGCTGCAGTGTCCCCAACTTTATTTTTTAGGGGATCGTATCAAGCTATACATTTATACGTATAAGATTTCCGTACAGTGCGAGATCAGCGTAAACTGGATTGTATAGCTTGATGTGTAGCCGTGTGTACCTTAACTGATAAAGGAATACCTAAACATATTTTGCTAAGAACTCTAGAAAAAAAATTGTACGCACTGAAATTTCAATAAAACAATACCTAGTAAATTATTTAAATAAGTAATATTGTTATATTTTGAAATCAATATATATTATAACATTTACAAGATTTAATATTTGGTATTTAGTAGATACGGTCAAGGAGTGATTTTCTATACTTTGGTTACCAGAATCTGGACACTAATTTGACAACCAAATTCAACTAAGAAGTTTTATTTGCCATAGGCATTGCACAGTGCCATCTATGATTTTTTAAAGTAAAACTTCTTTGCACGCTTGACTTAGGGAGTAAGCTGGTGAATGCGTGACGAGAGCGTTACGGAAGTGAGTGAACGGATGTTGAGAGGGAGATATAAGTTAGTGAAGATATTTTGCGTACGATTTTGAATAAGACCGTTTTGGAACTTGTCGAACATCGTATCAGTTCAGGAGAGCAGTGGTGGCCCAGTGGTAACGGCCCCGACTTACGAGTTTAGGTCGTGGGTTCGAACCCAGGCAGGCGCTTTACTTTGTGTAAATTATTTAATCACCACTGCTCTCATAACGGTGAAGGAAAACATCGTGAGGAAACCGGCATGTCCTAGAACCAAAACATTCGAAGACATGTGACATCTACCAACCCGCACTGGGCCCGCGTGGTGGATTACGGCCCACTCCCTCTCGAAGAGAGGAGGTCTGTGTCCCAGCAGTGGGAACATTATAGGCTGATTATGTATCAGTTCCAAAACGGGCGTATAAATACGATTTAAATCGTACGGTTGACAACACTGGTTTGCTGTCGTCTTGTGTCGGTGTTGCCACCTTTTCCTTACGTCACTGTTGTGTATATTTTTTTCACAAATTATTGTCATCTAATATCTTTATTTCCTATCGCCGCAATCTAAGAAATGTTACAGAAAATAACTATTAGTACAAACAATAGGTGCGTAGTACTCACAACCGGCGTGCGTGTATGACCAGATGTATGAACGTAAACGAAGCAAAAGAGTATGTAAGGAGCGTAGCAGGTGGGGTTCTATAGTTTCTGCCTAACCCATGGGAAGAAGGCGTGAGTTTATGTATGTTGTACAGACGCCAGCAGGTCAAGCTACCCGAAACTTAAATTTTCCCAATCAACCTTGAACCTTATGCATTTATTTTAAAGTTGAAAATCTTGTTAGAAATTTGACAGATTGTAGTAGACTAGTAGCTTGAAGTGCTGCCGTCTGTATATACAATAAATTATTTTTACTTATGAATTTCATGCAATAAAATATACAGTTTTAGTAATATCGTTACTTGTGTTTTCTATAATTATATCAAATTTTAAATAATAATTATATTGTTTTCAAATAATTGCTACCTAGAAGTATTATTAAAAAATATTATATCATATATGGCAATATTGAATATTTTTTCGTGTCGTTTGACAATTGACATTTTGTGTCTGCGAGAAGCGTTTTGGCGGGATTTTTACAAAGTCAATACCGTATTAAAATGTTAATATAGGGTGTAATGTGTAATTACGCGTAAATAATGAATACTACTCTGTGAGTAATATTAAGAAACCATTCCTATCCTGTCTAAAGCCCGTATTAAACATCATTAATATTAATTTCTTATTTTAGTACAAGCTTCACAGATTTTCTGGTGGATGAAATATGCAACTCCCAACCTCTGTCTTTGTCGTCGTCTGTTGAAAGTAGACCGTCAATTATAACTAACAACTATTTTAATGAAGATGCAAGAATTTTAAACCGCCCTTCTAAAGGTACTGGGCAGCGTGGCCAATTTCGAAGTACGGAGGAAGTAGGTAAGTGTAATTCTAAACTTAATAGACCTACTTTTTTATTTATTTTTTCCCGGATTGGAAAATATTCCTGTATGTCCTCCATGAGGGTCTGTTAGACTCTTACCTACTGACTAAAAACCACCCCGATGTTCCCTTCCCACACTTGTACCGGGGATCATGGGAACATGTGCGACTTCCACGATCCCCGGCTGGATATTTAGACCTAGCTACATGAACCTAGTGTGGACAGCGCTGCAGCGTACGTGGATGGGACGCGACCGTCAGGTTTCAGTTTTTTAGACTAAGTTACCGCTAGGCATTGATAAATAAAGGAGTAAAATACGTTACGCGCTAACATCGCAATCTGTCTGTCTCGCAACTCGCGCGTATCGTGCCTCTCACGCATGTTTGTAATATCTATCTCGCTCGTGCCACTACAGGCATCACCTAGTTTGATAGGACCACAGTCCCGTATCTGCAGCTAGTAATACATCAATGCCGCTAGGTGATTCTTTTCTCTGTACCTACCTATTACCTTGAATAAAAATGATTTTTGCGCAGAGCCATTTAATTTTCTTGCAGATCCAAAATATCGAGACGTGTTTTCGTATCCATATTTCAACCTAGTACAATCAAGTGTCATTGAAGATGCGCTATACTCAGGTTAGTTATACTTCATAGGTACAGTCAAGTCAACAGCACGTCCATTACAACAATTTGACTTTGACAGTAGTGCCTTTAAGTTAAAAAGTATGTTTTAATTAAAATGGCGCAGAAGGGCAGGATACACAAGAAGTGCCCATCGTATTAGTGGTTCAGCAGCTTCAATATCATCAGGATTATGCCAGATTCTAACAGTTCTTCGTGGTATGACAGCTGCTCCACTCACATCATATTCTGTCATCAGAAGACAGCCGCCACCACAGAGTACATTTATACGCCGCCACGCAACCATCGCGAGGATGCAACGCTCTGTCAAATAAAATAAAATCTGTCATAATAAATTAAAATTAGTAGTATTAGTAGTAGTTCTTTATAGTAAAATCTGTCATATTAAATCAATGTCTGAACTATATTCCGTTGGTTTAGGTAGTTAAATAAAGGTAAACAAAAAAAAAACACGTGACGAGAGAGCTGTCAAATATCCGACTAAACGTAATATCTGTCACTTCAGTTGTTATGCTACGTCACAGTTCACTCTTCAATTTAGCAACGTTTTATTTCGTTGACGTTTAGAGAACTTTTCTTTTTGAACTCTTTACAATAGACCGATTACAAAATATTAAAGTATTGTTAAAGGGTACATATTTGAATATCGAAGATTAAAATACCTACTGTTAAAATATCGATGTTCAAAACATCGAAAATGGAAATATCGAACGACCATAGAACCGAAAATTAAAATAACGAAAGTTTATAGTATCGATTGGTTAAATAACCTACGTCCAATATATCTAAAATCTAAATATCTACAAATTTACATCGAAAGATCCAAATATCGAAATACAGATTATCGAATGTCCTAAATATCGAAGTACAAACTATCGAACGTCCTAAATATCGATGGGTACATATATTATTTGAACATCGAAAATTAATATAAGTACAGACCTACGTGTAAAAATGGGTTAATTTTGAACATTTAATACATCCATTAATTCACCCTAAAAATACGTACAAGTTAAAATATCGAATATCGTATCGAAGAATTTTGATATATTGTATGAGTGGAAAAAGGTTGCTTCTGCAACGTCTCCGGCGCTACGGGAAGTGCAACCCCTTCGCCCTTGCGTAACAAAGGATAGGCACCCATGTTCACCTCCGCAGCTTCGGCTTACGCTACGGCTCCCACGGGTGCCTATGCTTTGTTACAGCGGGCGGGGGTTGCCCTCCCTTCGCGCCTCCGGATTTTTTTAAACACACTAGGGGTAACAGCCAAAAAGACTACGTAAATTCGGGGTGCCCCAATTCGGTTTTGGAACAATTTCAACCTATTTTATCCATGAAAATCAGTGTCTAGTGTACAAGCATAGGTCAATCGTAAAGGTATTATTTAGGTCTTTAAATTAAAATATTTTCTTGAAAGTCAATATGTTGTGCTACTAAAGTTAGTGACAGAAACGTATCGCTGCAAAACCGACTCCACGTAGTCTAGAGTGTAATTTTGAATCACGTGGGACTGCCGGAGCCCTGCAGCGCCGGAGCCGTGACAGAAACCATGCTTGCTTGCATGTTGCATGATTGCTGCATGCTTGTTTGCCAGATGGTAATCAGTTACTAGGTGGGTTACAAAAAAACCTACATTTATGAATACACTCATACTGCCTATATAATTTTTTTTCGGTATTTCCACTAGTAGGTATTTTTAACGTAGATATTATGAACTTAGATGTATTCAATGTTGACATTTTGAACTTAGGCATAATGTCATTCGATATTTTGAATCATTCGAAATTTTAATCACTCGGCGTTTCAATCTTCGACGTTTTAAGCGTAGGTAAATCAATTTTCGACATTTTGATATAATCGATATTTAAATTTTCGATGTTTTGAACATTGGTATTTTAAGCGTAGGTATTTTAATCTTTGATATTCAAATACGTACCCTATTTAAAACCTAACAAAAAAAAAATGTGCTCAAGCAGTTACTACCTAAACCAATGGAGTATAGATTAATTTACCCTAAAACAATTTATTACCTGCGGGGTAATTGCGTAACTCAATACCAATAGCAATGGGTTTAATTTTGACAGTTCAATACCATTCATTGCGTTATTTACGTTGTTGAGCAGACAACATTTTAGAACATAAGAACCAGTGGACTAGCAATATACTTCAAAATCATTAAGGATTGTGATTGATAGTGTGTTAAGCAATTAGGGCGCTGTTCTCTATTTCTATATTCCAGACAAATCTACTGTTGTATGCGCACCTACGGGGTCGGGGAAGACAGTTGTTTTTGAAATGGCGATAGTGCAGCTATTGATGGAGTTAGAAGAAAAGCAGTACACTGAGGACTTCAAAATTATTTACAGTGAGTCTAAGTACCGTTCTGATTCAGCCTTGCCATTTAATGCAGTCCTCATAAGGTACACACAGCAGCTACATATCAAGCTATAAGTACATTTCCAGTATACGCTGACCTCTCATTGTACGGAAATCCTATACAATGCGAGATCAGCTGGGAAAGTATAGCTTGATGTGTAGCCGTGTGTACATATTACTTACTGGAAATGTGGGTGTTGTTACAATGTCTACACCTCGGCCCATCGGCTTGCGTGTATGACCAGCGGGGTATTTACGTAACACACTTTATCAGTAGCAATGGGTTTCATTTTGACAGTTCAACAATATTCATTGTGTCACTCGTATTTATGTTGTTGAGCAGACACATTTTTCCAACATAAGAAGCAATGGATTAGCAATATACTTCAAAATCATTCAGATTGTGATTGATAGTGTGTTACGTAATTCGGGTGTTGATGAATGAACGTAAACGAGGTAAAATAAGGTATATTTAAACAACATTATTTGTTGTGTATGCGAAACCTGAATATAGTTTTTTCAGAATAAGGTACTGAATCGATTTCAATTATTTTTACACCATGATATATTTTGTTCCAAAAATATTTAAGTGTGATGGAAAATGTTATCACCATTTAATTACTTACAATACAATCGCCGCGCCGCGCCGCGCCGTACGGTTAGGGACCTACTGCCAAATTATTATCAATGAGCGCAAGACGACCCTGGAGGCGCGGGGGCGGGCGCCGCCGCCTGCGCCGCGCGCCGTTAGTGTGTTTTTGTACGGACAACCCGGTAACCTAACCATACAACAAACCACCGACTTCCGAAATTAAATCATTATATTACATTAGCTAAGCACTTTAAATGTATACTCATTAACGCCCGTTATTTATGATGTTGACTGTACCTACCCCAATAAAATCGCGCTCATAGTTCTTGGTGACTATGACTTGCAACTATTCTATAACTATAAGAAGAAGGTAGACTTTCACGTAAATTGCTGATGCTGTACTTCAATAAACGAATATAAGTAAGCTACCATGAGGCATGAGGTAGAAGTAATTAAAAAGCAACTTGTGCAGAGCAGGTATTAAATGCTTGTGTCTTAAACACAGGCGCTGAAATTAAGGCGAATTTCTACACTAAGTTTGTACAATATTTTTATATTACGTAATATGATTGACTCAGCCCTTGGACTCAAACGATCCATTACGTATTTTCACGCAACATTGACGGCCCAAAAGCTTCAATTTTTTCACGTCAGCAAGACCTGCGCAATATTTATCCTCCACGATGCAATTAAAATATGGTGAAATAAAAATAAAACTCAAATCAAATCCAATCAAATATTTTTATTGTGGGCAAAGGTTATACAGACAAATGTTAGGTAAATTACAGATCCATTATGTCCTGCCTAGTAGGCATACAACAATACATTATGTCAATATGCAATACAGTCTAACGTATAAGAGTCAAAATTTCATAGGTATAGGCGTACCTATATATAGCAAACTCGCTCAAACTTTTGTTCAGTCATTGAGCAATCTTCAATATTAACCCTAAACGGTCGACAACATTAAAAGCAATTCGTGATATAAAAAAGTTGTTTATTTATTAGGTTTAAGTTAAATTAATATAATATTTTAAATAAAATCACCAGTATGTAACGTTATTGTACCGCTGTTGCTTGTGGAAGACATACAACCTATGACAACTTGAACAGAGTTTCATTAAAAAGAACTGGGCGCCTTAAAGCGCCCAGAGTAATACAAAATACAAATACATTTATTGAAATACATGCATAAGTCACAACACGTCAAAAAACGTAATCAAATAACCCGCCCCTAACTGTTCCCGGCGCAAAGGTGCCCATAACGCTTGCTGCATTGCCACGACGGATGGCGATAGCTAACCTTTGCACCAAGAACCGTTTTTAAACGGAGCTTGTGCTATCTCACTAATGAGGCCCCAGTGCCCCAACTACCTATAGTCTCAACAGCAACGTGATATTGTGCAGTATAATTGATCGTAGGCTCGCCTAAAAGCTACCGAAATCTAATTGAAATCTGCGTACCGAATTCGATCTAGGGTCGGTCAAAATGTAATTGGTTTTTCGAGTAGGAAATTGTCTTGTTTCGATTTCCGCGTATGTTATAAGGGGATTTATGGAAATCATGAATGACGAAAATAAACATCTGCCTGATCTGTTGTTGTGACTAAAGCCTTTATGAAGCTTTTTAACTTGTAGTGGCTCCTGTAAAGGCGTTATGTACAGAAAGATTGACGGAATGGTACCCAAAGTTCACAAGACTTGGTTTGCTATGTATAGAAGTCACAGGAGACACCGAAGTTGACTTCACACAGTTAAAGCCATACAAGTAAGTTGACACAAGTATAAACTAATGGTAGCTACTACGACAATACCATTGCCAATATGTCTGATCAACCACCTACACCAAACGGGTTGCTGATGCGTTGCAGGCCTCACAAAGTTGAAACCTGTGCCTGCTTGAATTTGTTGGTGACCCTTTTTTCTACTGTGTGAGTTATGGAGGCTTACCCTTAAAATTGTATAGAGGCAAACTTTAGACAAAAATCGATTTTATACCATGTGTGCTTCAACTATTACGTATACGGCCCTGCACATAACTTGACCTGCAAATGATTATGGTAAGCCCTTGTTCCTGTAAAATTACCTTTCAAACAAAGACCCAGGGGGTGCAGTGGTGGCCTAGGGGACCAGTGGTGGCCCAATGGTAACAGCCGCCACTTACGAGTTGTAGGGTAGGTTATAAATGATTTCATCACCACTGCTCTCAAAACGGTGAAGGAAAATATCGTAAGAAAACCAGCATGTCCTAGATCCAAAAATTCGAAACATGTGACATCTACCAACCCGCACTGGGCACGCATGGTGGATTACGGATTACGGCCCACTCCCTCTCACAGGGAACAGGCCTGTGTCCCCGCAGTGGGAACATTTTAGGCTGATTATCCAACGACCCAGCGATTTTGCTAAGCGCAAATAAGTTAGTAGGCAAAAGAACATCCCCGACCAACCTCTTCCAAAACTGTGAATAAAAAATCGTTCCCCAGAATAATAATAACGACCCCAGAGAAATGGGACATGTTGACTCGTCGATGGCGCGATCACCGCGGTCTGGTGGAGATCATCAAGTTGTTCTTGATCGATGAGGTGCACATACTGAACGATGAGACTAGGGGACCCGTGCTCGAAGCCGTCGTTAGCAGGATGAAGACTATTGAAGTAAGGAATTTATTGGATGTCAGGGTCAACTTACATCTCCTGCCTTGGCTTTTTATATGAAAATCGCAGTATATATTTCAGTAGGTTAAATTACCATATACCGACTAGGATATTCTAAATGTGTGATGTGCATGACAGCAAATAAATAATTTATTGAGCTTTTCATCTACTCTCAGAATCATTTTCGAACTAAGGAAGTACTTTAGCTTCATTCACGATCTATATTTTTTTTACTCAATCCATCTCATTTATTTTGAACTTCAATGTATTAATTATGATTTACAGCTGCCAAACGGCTCCGCTCAATAAAATTACATTAATCCGATCTTGGTTCCATGTATCCTTGTAATTGACTAAAAAGTTTAGATGAGTAAGTATGCTACAAAAGCATACCTATACTAATCTGATATGAAATATATCCATATTTCCCAAAAATCTTTCATTTTCGCAAAACTACGTCTATTTCTCAGAATTCAGCCCAATCAGTCTACCGCATTGAACAACTGCAGAAAGAAATACAAGGTCAAACAGTGTCCAACAAATCAGCTCCAAGAATTAGGTTCGTTGCGGTTTCAGCTACCGTCAGCAATCCTGAAGATGTTGCCAACTGGCTCGGGACTAGCGATAAACCAGCTGTGTTTTATAAGTAAGTGTAGTCTTTCAGAATTCCTTTGTTAGCGTTCCTTGAATGAAAAATATTCTTCAAATCAAATCAAATCAAATCATTTATTTGCTTAATACAGGTGCATGCATAAACAGATGTTACAAATTAATGTAAAGTACACTGTATCGTTACCTAACAAGGTGTGCAAATATTTCGTATCATTAAATAATTATTAAAATAACATCACAAAATTATTATACTCAAAAAGAAAAAAAAAAATCAAATAAAAGAAATAAAACAATAATACAATAAATTCAGAACACTGCAAAAGTTGGTTTAAAAATAAAAACAAAAAAATTGTCAGATCATGGACATGTCTCATCATCACATAAAATCAAATAATTAAGTAAAAATAACAAAAATGGTTCAAATTAAAATATTGTCGATTGAAATATTGTCAAATGTCGATTAAAATTATTATTCTTTAAATAATTCTTCGTTTAGTATTAAAATTTATCAGATATAAAAAAAAAACTAAGCCTCCGCTGTTTGTCTGTCTGTCAGCGGGTCTAATTCATCATTATCATTTCAGCCGAAAGACGTCCACTGCTGGACATAGGATTCCCGCAAAAAGGAGGGGGCGGGGGTTGCCATAATCGCCACGCTTGGCAGGCGGGTTGTCGATCGCAGTATGGTGTTAAATGCATAGAGAACGCTGCTTATTCTGTAAATACATATTTGTTATGGTTGCGAATCATATTTTGATCAAGATACAACCCACTGACCTGCAAGTTGCAAAAATCGTAAGAAAATTTGAATCCACCTTATGTTGATCACCCAATCGCCCGTTCATAGGTTTGGTGATGAATGTCGCCCCGTGAAACTGAAGCGCATAGTGGAAGGGTACCCATGTTCTGAAGGCACCAGCATATTTAAGTTCGACATCATCCTCAACTACAAGCTGTGGCCTATCATTCAGAAGTATCATTCCGGGAAACCTACACTGGTAAGTTCGCATAAATTGTTTACGTACCATCTGAAAGTTTTCTTTCGAGTTATTGCTGAATTTTTTTTTTTTTTTTTAAACGTGGCCCCACACTAGGAATTTCTCCTGTATTGTGGGTGCGTTTACAAACATTTAAACTCACATACACAAACAGCCAGACCCGGAACAACTACTTGTAAGTCATACAAATATGCGCATTTGTAATTGTAATTTGTAATGGGCCGGACTTGTAGGTCGTGAGTTCGAACCCAGACAGGCGCTTTACTTTGTGTAAATTAAAATTAAAATAAAACGGTGAAGGAAAACACATCGTGAGGAAACCGGCATGTCCTAGAACCAAAAATTTGAAGACATGTGACAGCTACCAATCCGCACTGGGCCCGCGTGGTGGATTATAGCCCACTCCCTCTCACAGAGAGGAGGCTTGTGTCCCAACAGTGAGAACGTCATAGGGTGATTATGATGTGTGCGCCAAAGTTCACCTAAATTTTCAACTCCGATAATTGGAAATCCGAAAATGTTCTTCCTAACATTTTTTATCCTAACAATCACAATTCCTAACTACTCTGTCTCTAATGTTCATAATTCCGAAGCATTCAACTTCATAATGTCAGTAGCAATAAACATCTATTATAGTTACTTTTATTTGTTTTCCTATATTTTCTCAACATAACCATCTTTTACACTATTATTCAAAGTCATATCTTTTTTGTTTAGAATTCTTTTTTATTAGCGGTGTGTACCTGCAAAGATGATATCCATAGGTTAGGTTAGGTTAGAACTGTGACCCACTAAGCGCGAGCCGAGCGAGCGAAGCGAGCGGTGCTGCGGCAGCGGCGAGCGCTACCTCGAAATTGGTCAATACACCGACATGAACTTAGCAATAGACACAACTTAGTACGTTATGTAAAGCATACCCCAAATAATAATCATACCCTCAAATTAAAACTAAAACTAATATCATCTTCTACCCACATATATTTTTTATTACACTTGGTAAATGTTTCTTTCTGAGTATGAGTGAAAATATTGTGGTAATTATGTTTAGGGATAAAAGCGTTATGATAAAAAACAGTAACCCCCTTATTACAAAACAAGGTTTATCTTCAAACCCAGGTTCAAAAAATGGAGCCATTATTCAATTTCGAACTTTATTCCAACTATGGTAAAGTTCCTAAACGCAAAACTGACAACTTAGTACCGAACTAAGTTTTCAGTTTTGTAAAAAGAACGGTATTTCAATCACTGTTACGTTCTTATTACAAAAACTGGCTCCATGGTTTAAGCCATGTCAAATATAAATCTTGTTTTGTAATAAGGCGGTAGGAGTTTAAATATATTTACATTAATGATATTATTAATTACAATTTTCGGAAACATGAGTGTTATGAACATCGCCGGTAGCACTACAAATAGTATGAATGAAAACTTTAGGATGAAAATTTTTAGGAAGAGTGATCATTCGGATTACAAATCATTAGGAAGAACAATTTCGGGTAAAGATCTTTAGGTGAGCCATCATGGACCCGATTATGATACATGATACATCCTTGGAGCAGACTTTCGTTTACTGTAATTTGAGAAGAACTTTAGCACTACCGGTGAAACTGGTGAAATGTGGGTGAACTTTAGGTACAGACGCCAGCAGGTGAAGCTACCCGAAATTGTCAAATTTTCCCAAGCAACCCATGCTGTAGGGATAAAGTTGATAATCTATTGAAGAAATTTGACTGCAGATAGATTGTAGTAGCTTGATGTGCTGGCGTCTGTACACTACTGCTTAAACTTACAGGGAAATACAGGCGTAATGTTATGTTTATGTTATGTAAAGGTCTATATTCGCCGGCTTCTCCAATGACCATTTTTTTGCAAGAGTTGCATGTTGCACCACAACCCTTGTCCTGCAGATCTATTCTGTACAAATCTCATCGTGAAAACTTTGGTAAAGTGAGCTGACAATTAAATCGTTAATTAAACTGAAATGAAATCGTTGATTCTGTAAATAGGATATCGGAATAACTTTTACACGTCATATTAAAAAATAAAAAGTAAACTAGATGTAGTCGACATTTCCTATCTGACTACCCCTGAGAAGAAATGACGAAACAAACACAGGGGTCAAAGTCTCCTGCTCAAATCATGTGAGGACCATGTCGATCGTGTCTGAAATGGTCTTTTGAGAAAAGAACCACACAAATTTGAGTGGACTTGTCCAATCAGTGCAAGCATTTGTCAGTAATCGTGCAGCTCAAAGGTGGAATGACAGCTCACTTCACCTCAGTTCTCACGGTGAGTTTTTACAGAATAGACCGGCTGATCCTACTTATCAACTACGCAACACGCTCGTATTGTCAATGTTGCTAACACAGAAATTACTAGGTATTTAGATTTGTGTTGCCATTAAGCAACTTACGCATTCAAAGAAAAAGATAGCATTGCCTTGTATCTAGTTTGTTTTGTGTAAGCCCTTACCTATGCATGTAGTTTCTTATTACAACAGTTTAGCATTACCAAACACAGTCACAAAACATTTCTGGATGTAGAAAACAAATTGTGAAACCTACGATGGCCACACATCAAATATAATGACCCACCTAATTAAATTATTCAACAGACTTAATGCAATTCCTACGCAAAGGTAATTTATTTAATTCAGCAGAACATCGCCATAATTAGTTCAGTACATTTCTCCTTACTTAGATATTCTGCAACACCCGTAAGAGCGTTGTATTGACGGCAGAGACTTTGTCGCGGGAGCTGACAATTAGCTTCAATGCGGAACAAAAGGCCAAGTTAACTGCCATAGCTGCTTCTATTAAGAACAAGAAATTGCAGGTGAGTTGATTATGGATTTAAATTTGTCATACATTTCGTTGTCCTGTCAAAATCCCATAGAAAAAGGGACGTTCAATTTTCCCGAATTTTCCAATTTTTCAGGCAACTTTTTTTTCTTTTCTTTTCAATTTTTTCTTTCCATATAAACCAGATTCGGAATATTACGAACATTTTAAAACAAACATCATCATTAGCCCATAGCAGTCCACTGCTGGATATAGGCCTCTCCAATTGCACGCCATTCAACTCGATTCTTGGCAACTCTCATCCAGCTGCCTCCAGCCACCCTGCAAAGATCGTCGCTCCACCTAGCCTGAGGGCGTCCTACCTTACGTTTGCCGATTCGCAGTCTCCACTCAAGAACACGTCTACCCCAACGATCATCAGTTCTACGGCTAATAAGCCCGGCCCATTGCCACTTCAGCCTGCTTATTCTGTGGGCTATGTCGACAACTTTGGTTCTCTGCCGGATTACCTCGTTCCGAAATTAAAATAAATAAAACGGTCCAACTGTTCTGAAGTGACGTACTTACCAACGAACATCATTTCATTTTTATGGTGTAGAAGATGAGAACTTCGTCGTTGAAATATCCTGATGTTCATAGACATAATATGACTAACGGTTATAGCAGTGTTATTTTAATTGCTCGCACCCAAGAGACATCGTTTTTTGTCGACAACGGCAGGGAGAGCGAATTTTATTTGACACAACGTCCTCCGTCGACAACGTCCCGCAGCACTCTGAGCATAGATTATACACTTATAGAGCGCAAGCCGATTTAAGCCGATTTACCCAATAAAATATGATTACCCCATGGTACATGTAATGCTCGTATTAATTTGTGCTGTAATTAAGAAATGAAACGAAAAATGGTTTTGATATCGTTTCGTATTTTTTTTCATCGCACCTTTAATTTAATTTCACCTTTAATTTCCCTAAAACAAGGATATCTATGACATAATAATTTTTGCAGGACCTAAATTCACTAATTTTACTATTGTAATTGGATAACCGCTCGATATGGTCATCAACTTTAAAGCTTTGAAGTCTAGGCTAACCATTAGATTTCAAACAGGATGGCCATCAACTTTGAAGCATAACGAAACATTTTAATTTTGTTCAGTTTACCTCCCACATGCAGTTCCACTTTTTAGGAGGAAGCCTTTAGGGCCTCTCGAGTTATTTCATTATCTACTAAAACCCTATTTTCCCTGTTCTCTGTAGGCCTTAGTAATGAGTGGAGTAGGATGCCATCATGCCGGCTTGTTGTACGAAGAGAGGCAACATATGGAGTTCGCCTTCAGAAACAGAGACTTGCCAATATTGATAACAACCACAACATTGGGTAAGCGTTAGTTTAAGTTTTGATCGTTGATGTCTTTTGTTCGTGCAAACTGCATAAAATTTAAATACCAGTTTTTTTTCGTTTTAAGACTCTGACAGGAGATTTAATTAATACTATGCAATTACCTACCGTTAGCAACAATAAACAGCTACGTCAGCGACGTAAAAAAATTGGAACAGCTTTTATTTTATTTTTTTCTAAGCCATCAATTAAGTACATAGTAGTAGATACGTGAAATGCTGAAGAACTGAGTTAATATTGGTGTGTCAGTTTAAAAAATCTGTAATAAAGAGTTAATCCACAATTTTTTCTGACCATAACATAAAAGAAAATAATTTCAAATTTTAGGCCTATTTTTCGATTTTGAGACAGTCGTGTCATATTATGTATGCCTTGAAAGTTAGGCAGGCCTTTGGTAGGGGATGCAACATGTGTCGACACTCTCGCACCCTAACATCTTCCTAGTACGACGGCTGTGCTGGGTCGGCTGCAGGTGCTTAAAACCTCAAACGGCGATGTTATTATAATCTTATTGGGAGTTATTATAATGTTCGAGCCGTTTTGGGTTGAAACACCAGGGTCTGAGTGCCCAATTGGTTTTTCGAGACATCGCCATGCGGTTTTTTTTTTTTTTTTTCTTCTGGCTTCGCACGGTTTGTGCATTTAGCCAATGTCACGTTTTAGTTCTTGTATAGTATTGATGAAATGAATTATAAATGCATGATGATGATATCCCCGCCCACTCCCCTTGAGTTTCAGTAAAGATGTGACACTTTACTGAGACCTCACGCGGACTTCTTGAGAGAAGGAACTTGAAGCGAAGTTGCACTGTTTTGTTTCATTTGCCTACACTAATGCACGTTCACAAACACTTAATGGTTAATAATCCACCATTATTACACATTAATATTCGGATAAACACAAATTTTGAAAAAAATTAAACAAACTGCTGAACATGACGCTTCACTTTCCCGCCAAGAAGTCCCGCCATGCGGTTGGTCGACTCTTCACGTGACCAGGGCTGGCCTATTGTTTGGGCAAAGAATCAGCATAGCCATACAACATGGCAATGCTGCCAGCCTTTGGGGCACTTTTCCTGTTTACAGCGATGCAAACCAATTTTTGTTATGTCCTATGATTCTTTTCTCTCTTTTTTATAATACATGTTCATATTATTTTAAGTCTGTTTATTTATATAGAATAGAATACTCTTTATTATGTACACCATAAATGTAGATGGTGGGGGTGTGTGTGGGGGTGGTAGGTGATTATGTAAGTTTTAACCTATATTCACATAGTACGTCATGTCAGCGATTCGATTAGAACTAAGATGTGATGTATGTATGTACTTATAAACAGCCTTATATCGGAAGATTCTGAATCTTTCAGCAATGGGCGTCAATTTGCCAGCCCATCTAGTGATCGTCAAAAATACGCAGCAGTACGTCAAAGGTGCTTATCAGGTAACTACTCCTACCTACCATTTCTAGATCTATTTTATTCAAGCTTGCACCCATGTTTTTTTTTTTTGTTGCCCGTATACTGTCCTACTGCTGAGCAAAGGCCTTTCCCATAATCTTACGAGGCAACATTTCATATGCATATATGATAATTATAGTTGTCACAAACTAATAGGCCTGTTTTGACGTTTAACTTGAATCGATTTATCGTGAGTATCGAGTACCGAGTCGTATGGTTACTTCGCTAGTTACGTAGCGATTTAGGTCGCGATCGACTATCGCGACGTAACTAGTTGATACTCGATACTCTATACTCACGATAAATCGATTCTATAAGTCTGAATTAGGCCGCCATAATATGTACACTTCAAACTGCGAGCAAATAGACTGGAATAGCTCTGATGATAGTATACTTATGCCTAAGGATCTATAGTACTTAAATACTGCAAAAATGTTAATTGACGAGGATGGCATACTACTTTTCTTTGACTTGAAACATAAAGGCTAACACAGATTGGCAACGATATTGCAAAAATCCTCCGTCATCACTTTCATACATTTTCTATGAATCAACGCACACTACAGGCGGGCCGCACCGCATTTTTTTGTTTAAAATGCGTTGGGTTGCGGCCCCTTGCTCCGTCCGTTGCTTGGCTTTAGACTACTAAAGCCAAGCGCACATTACAGCCGCACCGTACAAGCACTTTTGCTGCAGATTCATATTTCCTTGGAAGGACGTCTCCATACCTCTATTCCCCGTATAATGTGCTTATTTGTATCGTCACACAGGAGTACAGCATAAGCACAGTGCTACAGATGGTGGGGCGTGCGGGCCGACCGCAGTTCGACACTGAGGCCACCGCAGTCATCATGACGCGACTTGTCGACAAGGTCGGTCTATTTTAGTATTACTAGACTAAATGTAAGTTGTTCCCGGGTGAACCTATATTAGGGCGTTTGTTATTATTGTCCCGTAAAGCATAAGAAAATCTATTTGAAGATTTTGGGGAGTAATCTAATACATTTAAAAAAAACCAGTCAAGAGCGAGTCGGACTCGCGCACCGAGGGTTCCGTACGTATATATGATGTTGATGATTTCTGAATAACTGTGCTATTTAGAGACATCGTTTTATTTTTCCTGTAATCTTTACATAAACTTCTATCACATAGAATAATTTCAGATTTTTATCTCTGCGAACTTCGGAGATAAGGGGGGGGGGGAACTATGCTGCATAAAAAAAAATATGTTTGAAAACGTGCAAACAATGTACTTTCATATGATACCCCACATGCTCTAGTAGACCCACTTCAAATTTGTAAGACCCCATTTCAGTCCCTTTTGCAAAAAAGATATTTTTTTTTAATTTCTTTGTTGCTTGCAAAATAGTTGGGCAAACGTCATCTAAAATTATTCTAAATTTCAAGTTGATAGCATTAGTAGTTCTTGAGATATCCAGGTGTCACAGACAGACAGACTTAGTCTCACCATAAGGGTTCCTTTTTACCAGTTTGGTACGGAACCCTAAAAATCATTATGTCAATGTGGGAAGCAAGTTCAGTTTCCTCTAAATTTGTATGTGTAGAAATTTGGGAGGGTGGGATCATTTCTTGGTTGTGCTCTAGAACCGTCTATTCTATACAAGGTCTTCTTTCATTGTTTTAGTAAAATAGCCACTTTCTGCCAATCAGAACCTAAGATTAAGCTCCACATCACAACCGCACTCGATACAACCTTCCATTTGGCATTAAACACTGATGAATGGTGACCAAGACATGGCAAAGGACCACTTGACCACTTCACTACGGATGAGATAGTTAATTACAGCAGATGATTACGAGTACTCTTTGACCAGCCCTATGTTCTAACTACGGACAAAAAAAAAACCCTTTAGAAGAAGTCTATATCTACTGCCTATTAAAGTTATTACCGCATAGCTGCTCTGCTAATAATAGACGCAGGAATCGATTACATTGCATCCTTAAGTAATATTTAATACTAGGATCCTTGTGGTAGACGCTGAAACCGCTATCGTGACACGCGTCGCTGACAAGGCCAGACTATTATAATAATATCATGTAATATTATTATAAAATACTTCAGAGACAAGTCACTGCCGCATCCTTGTGTTGCTCATGTTCGGTGGAATTCAGATTATTCAGATTGTATACTTACATAATGGTTTACGTTGTTTTCTGGTCGGGTACCAAATTATACTTGCAATTATATACCTCGTCTGTTTATTTTGTAGAATTTTCAAATATAATTATGTGTGTTAGCAGAAGACTTGTTCTTGTTGTCCAATCAATCATGCCTATTCTTCCTGGAGGTTTAGGCTGAGGTGTACCTATTATCATAATACCTATTGTAATCCCATATAAATCTCCTATATTTATATGTGATTACAAAGTTATGAATGCAGTTGGTGTATCTAGAAAACTGGACCGAAATTTCAAAATATTCTAGTTTTTCCTTGATATATACACTACTAAACACTAATTGTATTCTAAATTTGAAGTTTCTATGTCTGCTAGAAGTGCCTTAGAGTTTTGATGATCAGTCAGTCAGTCAGTGAGTGAGTGACAAATTAACAAACATTGACTAGTTATAATTCTTAATGTTAAACTACGGGTTCAAATTGAATGAAATTCGAAATATACCGAGTTTATACAATGCCTGCTTGGTCACTGAAAATTCAAGTTTTATCCACAACGAAGTTATAAGGGGTCGAAAATGGCCTGAACTACTTCGAGAAAAGGATGGTACAGCCGTGCCGCTAGTTAAATTGTTGCTTGACTTACAAACCCATATTTCACGATGTACTAGACTAGAGGATGGGCCTAGGGTAATGTTTGTGCGAAAATCGTCGACGGAGCATTTTGTATCTTATAGCTAAGACAATAAAACAGCATTAAATATTTCAATACAAAAATATTTATCAAAATCTACATGCAATTAAGTACTAATCGATACACATACAAAATAATAATCTACGTTACAATTTTATTACGTTAAATGTCGAACATGGCCTATATTAAAATCGTTATATTTGATCACAGTATCGGTAACTCGATTAATCGGTACTTAGGTACTCTCATTTAAATTAAGTCGATATTTTGCGGTACACCAATTATCGCAGAGATCGCTGACTGTACCTAACCTTATTGGCGAATGAGTTTTGACTATAACTAAATTAATTATTATAGAGTACACTTACAAAAAGATACAAAATATGAAGAGTTATTTCGTAGAAAAATGTTACAGGAGTTTTCCTTCAGTAACCAATACTTTTCTAGAGATGTTCCAAATAAACTCTACTTCCATATATTAGGTTACAAATTTATCCTTAATTTCATAACTATTTAAAGATCCCTGGTAGATAAAAATATTCACAATTACAATCTAATGAAAACCATAAAGTAACTTTCTTCTGTGTGTCTGACTTCTGAATTTCAAGTTTTACAAATTGTAAAATTAAAGAGCGGGAAAGAAAAAAAATAAGTAAATTTTGGCCTTTTACCGAATTAATAAAGGGTAAAATCTACTGTCAAACCTAAAAAAACATTTTTTTATTAAATGTCATGAAATTCAGAAATCAAAGGGTTAGTATTTGAACTATGAATCAATTCATCGCGAAACCAGTCTTGTGGGTATGATTGTACGGTCTACTTTCCTTTGCCGAAGGGGCTAGCGTTGTTTTCGAAGGTAATTTTGGGAACAAAGCCGCTTTCTCCTTCCACGCTATACTCGACTGTCATGAGGCGACCGTCGGGGAGAAGCACGCGGTATCCTCCGATGACCTTGCCTTGGGCGTCTCCTGCTTCGTTAGCTCCGAAGTAGAGAGCTTTCTCTTGGTCCTCCACGTCGTATTTGTATTCGTACTGTGGATGAAAGAGGGTGTTAGTATGTAATATATTGAAGTGCTCGTGGATTGGACTTAGCTAGGGATTAAGCTCCCTAGCCTGGGGGTCTACTCCGAACATAAATCCGAAGTATCAGCGGAATGTTCCGCCGTTGATTGACTACGGCTAACTATGGATGACTACGGCGAAAGAAAAAAAAACAGTCAAAGAGATAAGCCAAAGTGAAAAATGTGACTTTAAGTCAGGTAAGGATTTAAAGTCAACAATGGAAACTATGAAAGTTATAAAAACGGTTGAACATTCGGCCGATACTTCGGATTAACGCTTCGTAGTAGCAGGGGGTCTACTTTACTCGTTTACAATTTTAAAATTCCCAATCCCATTGAAATTGTTGAACTTTTGTTTGATGAATGTTTTGTGTCATTGTTAGAGCCTGTTTGGAGGTGCATTAACGAGCTTCGTATGATTGCATTAACTTCCGAAATCCAAAGTTCTGAGTTCCACGAAGCATAACATGTGGCTTTCTCTTAAAGTGATCTCAATATAATAGGTATAGGTAACACAAGAAAAATACTACTCCAAAAAGAAAAATACTTAATAAAAATAAATTAGCAAAAACTTTTCTAGAAAGTTTATTTAAGGAATCATGTCTTGATGGAAGAGATAACTACTCATAAACATACCTATGCATTTGTCTAAAATTTTGGTAGACAGATGTACAGTCGGGAAAACGCATAACGTATAATCAATCTGATAGAGCGAGATCGTTTTTTTCGACCCTATTTTTGTAGTTCATATACTAATAACTTCATTAGGTATCATCATCATCATCATTTCAGCCGAAAGACGTCCACTGCTGGACATAGGCCTCTCCCAAAAAGGGGGGGATTTGCCATAATCGCCACGCTTGGCAGACGGGTTGGCGATCGCAGAATGGTTTTAAAAATGCATCTCTATGCATTTGTAAAACCATTCTTCATTCATAACGCTGCTGCCCATTCTATAGTAAGTCCCTTAGTCGCCTTTTACGACACCTACGGGAAGAAATGGGATGGTGCTATTCTTTAAGTCCGGCACCAAACGGAACCATTAGGTATAACATAAGTTAATTAGTTACAAAATAATTAACGTTGTGGTTTAAAAGAAGTCATAATAACAATAAATTAAATCAGTAGGTATGCTTAGACGGTTTGGTCATGTTGAGAAGATGAATGAAGGGTGACTAACAAAAGGTATTTACAAGGCAGATGTGAGTGGAAACACTGGGAAACGCCCTAGCTAGGACATAATATAGTGTAATATGTGATGTTCTTTAAAAAAGGTCAGGTGCGTAGTACTCGCAACCTGCGAGCTTGTGTGTCCATGAACGTAAACGAAATACAGGCTGACTGTGAAAACATGCGACAAACTTTACGGGGGTGTTCTACCCATCAGTATGAACAACTT
The DNA here is from genome assembly GCA_948098905.1 of Tiliacea aurago. Lineage (NCBI taxonomy): Eukaryota > Metazoa > Arthropoda > Insecta > Lepidoptera > Noctuidae > Tiliacea > Tiliacea aurago. Next base: position 17,199,659 of record OX402586.1, on the reverse strand, counting down.
TTACTATCAGACCACATTATACAAATTGGCCCAATCGGTATGTACCTTTATAGGAAGGTCGATTTTTTTTTGCGAATTCTAATTTGGCCCTGTCGTAAAAGTTGTTCATATTGATGGGTAGAACACTGCCTTAAATTTTGTCGAATGTTTTTAAAGTCAGCCTGTATATGTAAGGATTGTGCAGGTGGCGTGCTATAGTTTCTGCCTACCCATGGGAAAAAGTCGTGAGTTTATGTACTTAAGAAAAATAATTACACTTGCAATGCAACGGATTGCTTTCTAACGTTAACGTTATGTGCACCTATTCGCCCATTTGGTTAGTTCATTGTCTACTTTTATAATTATATATCTATTTTACTGAGTGTTTTCGGAAAGGTTTTGCATATTCTTAATGCATAATTCTGACAAGTCTTTCAGGAATACAGACGTAATGGACGATGTTTTTTAATGTTATGTTTTCATAATAAAAACTTCTTTCTACCATTTTCAGTTATTCGTAGATATTAAGCTCACGATTTACGATCGACAGCTTTATTAAATTAAATAATACCTAGACTCATGGCACTCATTATGTTTCATGGCAATAATATTAAATAATGCCTAACAGCTAATACTTTTCGTATCACTAATTGGTATAATAACATCAACCTTCATCATATTGATGTTACTGTGCCAAACTATTATTATGCGAAAAATATGACGTTAAGCTATTCAATATTTAAATTTTCTTTACACATTTTGTAATCACACTCATACATGGTATTTTTCACAATATAACCGCAGACCGATTCTTTTTAAACTATGTTACAAAATAAGTAAGTGTTTAATACTTATTTATGCTAATCAAAATTTCACCATATCCATCTATGACCGAGCATGACATCGCATAAGTCGTTTTGCAAGTTCTTATGCAAAGACAAATTGCTTGAAATGTGAAATAATTAAAATGAGTAGTAGACACAATTACGTTTATAAAATTAACGTATTATGAGAATAAAATTACAATTTTTGAGTGAACGTTTGCATTAATGTTTGCTACAAATGCATGCACGTGATTCAAATAGGTTTTTATTGTGTAGTGTTTGCAATTAATCGAGATAAGCCGTATAACGCGCACAAAGACGGTTAAACGCAATTGCGTCCAATTAGTAGAGTTTGCGTTGCAAATGTTCACATCGTTAACATAATCGTTGGCAAGATGGTTCCGATAATGCACGGACGTGCTAGCAAGTATACTTCAGTGCAGGCGAACAATACTATATCGATGGGATAGGGGCATAGTATATGAATATGGTTGGGTGAGCATGTTATACCTTAATAGCGGTACTTAAGGCCGAAGGACGCGTTTACATCGACTTGATGTGTGAATACCGTTTGCGCTGCTACCCATTCTAGTTAACAATTTGAAGACTTCACGACACGACTATTAGTTAATTGGTAACGATTATATCAACCTAAACTAAAACATCAATTTGTGAACCCTCACAGATGTACAATTTGATATCTTAACTTTGACAATCAGATAAAACTAAACACAGGAAACTTCAAAAAACAGAACATAAAATGGTACGATTAAAAACAGTTTCACGCATACATCAAACCGAAAAAAACGAACATACCTAATCATTATTTCGATCTTCACGTTATCATTAGATACATTTGGAGTCCTTGGGAATGTAATTATTACGCTTATGTAGGCTTAGTAAAAAAGACGTTATTTTTGAGGACTGAAACTACAGTTGAATAATATTTTTCATACATGTGGTCACTGAAAATAATGATCGGTCAGATTTTTACATCAGCGCTGTCATAGATGGATACCTATTTATTATTGTATAATAAACGAAATACGATAGTAACTCATGATTACAAAAAATTTTAAGAAAATATGAATTTTTATAGCACGTTTTATGAAGTCAGAACTCGATCAATTAACCACTTATACCAAGCCCCACTCAATCAAAGTCTGATGCAATTTCAAAACAGACATTACCATACATTATTAGATGTATCTAAATTAGTAGACTGGTGGCAAATTGGACACCCACTGATTTAATGAGTCGATGTCAAAGATCACAAGAGTTCAGACTGCAGTCTGCCGTCACAAACTGATTTCCATACAGAACTTATATCTTATTCAAATTGGGATTCAAGAATAAAATATCGACTTAACTTGGTAGGTCTAGGTAGAAGGGGAAGGTATCTACTAGGGTAGGCTATGCACTTTAGGATAAGTTTTTTTTTTTTTTTTATTTAGGATGGATTTGCTCTTGACCTTAGTCTAGGGCAGAGGTGACACAGACAAAGTCGACGATGGAGTGAACTTACCCAGAAGATGCCTGTTTACTCGAACTTTGAAGAGATTAGGGTTGTATGCGTTCGGAAACACAGACGCAGGTAGAGTTAGTTAGTTTAGTTCTAATTTAGTTTTGTAATCAAATCTTGACAGCTGACACAAAAATTACCTATTCTAAACAAATCGATATCAATCGCATTATTCTTTGTAATTACGATAACTTATTTGTGATTATTCAGCGTTTACAAAGCATACTTAATAATGCTAATGCCTGTTTATGTTATAATGAACTTTTGACAGGGATTGTTTTATAAGAGTTATCGCCTCGGAATCATGTTATAATAAGCGTGATAAAAGGATAATTTTCCCTTCAACAATACATGCAAGTCCATTAAAGCCCATTTAAGTCATGTAAGTAGTTACAGATTTATGTTTCATACTCCCTTTATTTGCGAACATAATCTGCATTAAGAACATTTTGATTAATGGTAATCCGTATTACTGCTCAGCTAATGCTTAGGATGTTATACTTCTGAACGGTTCAAAAAAGCTTTCTCAGAATCGACTAACCAATCAATAACTTCCAGATGCAATAAATGCAATTTTAAAACAAAACAGCGTCGTGATTATTTAGTCTGTTGCAATAGTGCCTACTATTGAAATTCTTAAAACATTCAGCCAAAATTATTACACAAGACACATTGTCATTTCAGCCTCTGCACCTAATTATGCATTACCGAATACCAGCATTGACGCATCCTTCACGTTAGTTTATTGTCAGCTCGAATATGTCGTAATTTAACATCTACCTGACTTAAACTTGCCTTAGTCGTAATGCCGTAGGTCAAAGGTATTCACGTTTTGTTTAAGTTATTGCCAACGTACGAACATCCTTGCAGCTTCAAGCTTATATGTTAAGGTAGACAACTTTTAGTTGTATAAAAACAACTATTACAGTAAGTAATCATGTGCATTTAATGATTTAATGACACATTTTAATTAAGCGTAAGATGACGGATTTGTGCGTGAATTTTAAATGTTTTCACGCATCGTTTCGACCTACAGCTTTTTGAAATAATTGCATTGTTTCACCCTTGATTGCATTGGTGTTGTTGGTTAATAAAATGTTTGTGTTTAACCACACATGCAGTTGATGGCTATTGTTACTTGAGAAATGCCACAAAGTTATATCGGTCATGAACATGGGCCAAACAGACAGTACTGACGCAAATAGTCGTTTTTGGTTCGTGCCAAGTTTTAAACAAAATGTCTTGACTCGCTTAAGAAATCTACTTAAAAAATATTAAATTCACTGATGTACAACACAGCCTAAACAGCTGAGTCTAGCTATAAGCATGCAATCTTTTATTATCTAGATAGTGTCGCGCTGCAAAAGAATATAAAGAAACAGGTCAAAAAAGAGATTTAAGGTAGATACTATAGAGAGGCCATCAGAAGTAATGTCATAGAAAAATTGTGATCCCATGTCTCACTGACGCCATCTAGCGTAATATAGCAAAATTCAATAAAAACTAAGTTTGACACGATAAACTTTTACCGACACCTTTGATTACGAACCGTCAAATAGTTTGAAACTTCTAAGAAAATTATTTATTTTATCTAAAGTTCTGGGTAAGTTACAAAATATTAACGAACACAAACCGTGGATAAGTCTAGTCGTTTTGTCACTACGTGATTTGCAGTACCATATTGCATAATAAGGCATATACTTCGAAAATAATTTTCTTTTGGTGGACACGAATTCATGCGACTTGACATGCAGGGCTGCAGGCGTCCTGCACTAGACTGAGCGACTTTGGCCCACTAGGACAAATGTATCGGATTACGATTTTATTCGCTACGTCCCGTCTATTGTTAAGACGCAGATATATGCCAGTGACCTTGAGTGGTTAGCTTGCGTGTTCTGTACTGAGCTCACGCAACGCGTCGTACGTTCAGCCGACATTTTCGACAGTTCGACGTCATTTTGCGGCTAACAGTTGGACGCAATTTTTTCGACGAGTTCACAAGTTTGACTGTCTATCTAGAGATAATTATATCTTTGCATGCAAATTTGCACAAGAGTTCCTTATATAACGAAAGCAAACACTAAGGCTCAGCGCAGACAGAACGGAGTGCAGCGGAGAAGATTTTACTAACGCACTTGGAAATAAACTTTAAAAAATTATTAAAATAAAGTGCATAAATGCTTGAACCTGACAAAAAATGCTCGCGCGTCCTCGACGATACGCGGGAATCATACGCGATCCGTAAAGAAAATGCCCGACACCACGCGGGGATTATTCCTCTCTGTCTGCGCTGAGCCTAAGGAAGGATTTCAAAAATTAATAAATGGGGCTAAATGAAAGCTTGTAAGCAAGTGCGTCACTTTTGCCGATGTGAAAACAAGTAATGCCGAAATATTTTCAGGCAATCGTGCTTTTCCATGTTTGAAGAAGCAAATAGGTAAGTGCATGATTACTCAGTATCTTAATGTGCAGCATCCAACAACACAATATTATTCTCAGAATCAACTAGGACATCAATCCTATAAATAGCATTAAAATGTGAAGATGTTCACTCATTGTCATTTTAAAGGGCACGAGACCTCGAGGTAACATATTCGTTCAATAACAATTACCGTTGCATTCTTATAATATGTTGAGTTGAAGAGCAATTAAAGATCGTAACATCTGTATGCATTTTGTTCTACATACGGACAAATATTTGTTTGTGTATTCCTTGTATGTATCGTATTGTAAAGAATTTGTATGATGGGCATGTTAATTTACAGGTGTTATTTGCAAAGCGCCATTTAAATAGTTAGGTAAATGTTTTTAAATTTTAATAAAGTCTGTATTGATGAATTTGTTTATAATATTCTAAATAGTTCGGAGTCCAAACATTTATCATATGTGGCATAAAATTTTTTGATAAGTATGTCAAATAAGATCCAAAGTCCAAAACCTGAATTTATCCCTAAAGGAATCAAAGTTTTAAACCGGAGATTATTGTGTGCACTTATCGTGCAGGTAAGCTTTTATAGCGAGTTTGTAACCTCGTTTATGGAGGCTGTTTCTACATTGTTTTTCTTACTTAGTAGTAGGTAACTAAGTACTTGACATTTTACATAATCGTGCAAAGTTTTTATGATGTTGTTGTTAAACTGAATGAAGCACCTAAGAAGAATTTTAATTGCGGTATGACCCATGCACAAGCTTATCGTTAGCACATCAATTAAACTGCTGTTACGCACGAAATCATCAACATCAACTCAGCCTATAGCAGTCCACTGCTGGACATAGGCCTCTCCCAGGCTGTGTCACAACACCCTGTCCTCCGCCTTCCGCATCCAGTTTGTACCAGCCACTTTTGTAAGGTCGTCGGTCCACCTAGCTGGGGGCGCCCCACACTACGCTTGCGGTCCCCACTCCAGCACACGCACGAAATAGATTCCCTAATTCTAGCGGAAAGTTAACTGATAAGTCTCTGTAAGTCATCATCTGGCCTAGCCTGTTCCAAAGTTTCCAGTTTAACCAGATGTAGTTGAATACCAGTATTTTACATGGAGTGACTGCCTATCTGACCTCCACAATCCAGTTACTGGGTAACACGATATCCCTTGGTAAGACTGGTTGTGCCTTCTGACGACCCGTAACAACTGTCAAAGATCTACAAATGACAGCGGGGACCAACGGCTTAACGTGCTTTCCGAGGCACGGAGGGATGTTGGTATGTAAAGATGGTCACCCATCCACGGACCAACCGCGGCAAGAGTAGCTTAACCTGATCGATTGACCCATGCGGCTGCTATTACTGAGCCACATGCCCCCTATAGGGTAAGTCAATATAGACAATTATAACTTATTCCATACAAAAATACAACACACAGCCTCTCATGATTAATTACCCTTGAAAAGTGTCTGTAAGTAATGAACAATTAACCATAAGTGTTTATTGATCATGAATCTTCGTATATAAATAGTTCCGTGACTGACTGACGGACAACGCACAGCTTAAACACTGAGGAGAATCTCGGCCGGGTTGGGAGGATTTTCACACTTATCACCGCTAAGTGCCTATTACGGAGGAATAATAGATAAGACAGACGCGCGTTTAGACAGAAGTGTAGAACTTACTGGCATTGGCGGGTATTCTTGCTCCTGAGGCGCGGGCGCAGCTGTCGCTTGCCTTACGCTGACACACACCACCACGAGCGCACATACTAACCACTTTGTTGATGACATCTGCGGAAAAACGATTGTTATTTATTACTAGGAAAAGGCAAAGTTCAATAATTTTGAGTTACGGGAGTGATACGTAAGCGAATTATGTGCCCTTACGCCTTCAGGGTTATAAGTGTCTAAGGGATTCTATATAGTATGACCGCTAATCTGCTGGTTTGTTGGAGGAACAGTAAAGGCAGTTATTTCAATCTTTGTCATAGGTACGATGTCTCTCTCTCTCTTTCTCTGTCATGCTTAATCCTCGAAGCTCTTACATAAATCAACTTCGTGAAATTCAAGTCAAAAATAAAAAAAAAATTAAAAAAAATGAACTTGCTTCAGTAACCATGTTAAGGTTATTAGGGTCGACCTATAAATATAAATCGGTACGTACCTATCTATAACATTTTTAGACCACTGAGACTCATGATTTTAGTTTTAAGGTCAAAGTATTTTTTCTTTTTAATAATTTATGAAACTCGAAGATGGCATTATATTTTTTGTATAGGTATCCAATTATCTTATTACAGCAATAAAGTAAAATTTATAGGTCTGAGATCAGGCAAGAGTTGTGTTAAGGAGATCATTATTTTTTATGGACAAAACAAAGTAAACACTACTTCAACTTTACTTAATGCTAATGCCTACATAAATCAGCTTTGTGCCTGGAACCAGTTTCATTAGTTGCACTTAACAAAATTATTGTTGTCTATTATATCGAAACACATATTTTAAGATTTTAAATCCAAATGCAATTTATTCAGATCGTAATGGTCGTATTCAAAAGCTTAATAGATACTTGTTCGGTAGATCGAAATTATTATAATAAATGAATTAAAACATGAACAAATAAGTACATTCGTTACTTTGAAAAGAATCATTTCAGTCTTCTAAAAAAAATTGTTACTTCGACTTTTTTGTTTCGCAGTATCGGCCATTTCTTCGGTATTTTTAAATATATTTTGATAATCAATAAAATCCTTTTTTGCTAACTTGTAGCAATTGAGCATCTTCAAAATAGATTTTTGTTACAAGCTTCGACTTTTTTGCTTTTATCGCTATATTTAGATACAAGAATTGCATAGGCAGTTTCGGCCCTCTTATTTTTAAATATATTTTGATAATCAATAAAGTCCTTCTTGCTAACTTCTAGCAATTAAGCATCTTTAAAATCATAACTTAAACCAATCATCTTGCGTATAATTAACTCGGCACAAATTAAATAATTTACCTACGTACGATAATTGCCGTTATATACCACAGACGTTTAACGTGTATTATTTTAATATTATAATGATTAATTTTAATTCTTTGTGCGATGTTCAGTTTCATGAGCATTTATCATTTCCGTGGATTCTTCAATCGAAACAATAAGCAATTAAATAAGCTAATGTGGGTAAAGAATGTCAACGTTCAATCTGTAGTACATAAATCTATCGTTGTTTATTTTAAGGAGCTAAGGTTAGGTAAGCTAAGCACTAGTTTAACAAGGACATTCTAAATGTGTCGATGATGCATAGGTATTTATATGTATAAAGATACTCAGTTTATTATAGTTTCCCGTGGGTGTCGTAAAAGGCGACTAAGAGACTTACTAGAGAAAGGGCAGCAGCGTTCTCTATGCATTTTAACACCATACTGCGATCGCCAAACCGCCTGCCAAGCGTGGCAATTATGGCAAACCCCCCTTTGGGGGAGGCCTATGTCCAGCAGTGGACGGCTTTCGGCTGTAAAGTGCGAAAGACTGACTGAGTTTATTGCCAGCCAAAGTAATTTTCAGTAAAAGATCTGCACTTGAGCCATTTACCAATAGAATCAAGAACATGGTAGCATTCTGAAAGGTTTCTTTCACTGCTCCTTCAGTTAGTTTCGACTAGTAGCGAAACCTGACATAAGGGAAATATGGGGTAGTAAAAAAATTTACCCTCTTCTTCGAAAAGTTTTCTTCAGTAGGCTTAGCATGATGCTTTCTATTTGTACTCTACTGTAGAATAGAAATAGAGGGGCTTGTGGCTAAATAAAATATTATAATATACCAATATACCTAAAGTATATATATAGCCTAAATATAATATTATACAGCCGCATAAGCCGATCGATTAGGCTAAGCTACGCTTGCCGCGCTTGGTCTGTGGATGGGTGACCATCTTTACATAACAAGACTCCTCCGTGCCTCGGAAAGCACGTTAAGCCGTTGGTCCCGGCTGCCATTTGTATATCTTTGACAGTTGTTACGGGTCGTCAGAAGCCCTAAAGTCTGACAACCAGTCTTACCAAGGACTATCGCATTAACCAGTTACTGGGTTGTCGAGGTCAGATAGGCAGTCGCTCCATGTAAAATACTGGTATTAGAAAGAAAGAAAGAAAATTCGTTTATTTGCGGTAAACATAACGCAAAGAAAAAAAAAACACAAACACGAAAGAACAAGTTGAGGGAAAATATGCGTCACATTCACGCAAAACGGCCAGCGCTCAGCATAATGCTGCGACCCTATGCGAGACGGAGCCCCAGCGCTGGTATTCAGCTTCAACCGGTTAGACTGAGACTGAAACCCGACCCCTACATAGTTGGGAAAAGACTCTTTAAGTAGATGATGATGTAGAATAGAAATCGCTTGTCTACCTCTCTTGGTACAAAACTATCAACTGTCTACACGGAAACGTCATTTTTGTCTACTTTTCCGTCGACAAAACGCTTCTCTACTGTTCTCGTGCTAAGTCTGCTGTAGCATAAATATTTCAATAGATTTTGAACAAATTAATTTACTCGTATTTTTCTGCATTAGGTACCTACTGCAAAATCGGGTCTGTTGATATTTTCCCATTATTTAAATAGGTCTTGCTACTACAGGAATAAAAACGTGTAATTGTCAGATATCGATGATATACAGCCATAGAATAAACACCTCGTTATCAACACAGCTATGGAGTGACAATTACTGTAATTATCTTCAGTTTTATGTTTTTGTAACACGCACACTTTGTGGGCTTTCCCACACGCCCGAGAATTAAGTAAATACATAGGTACAAAGCACCTTGTTTTATTTCGGGATCTTGACAAATTAGATATACTGCCAAGATCGTCTTCCATTCGTCCGGAAACACATCTCACATCTCGGTCAGGTTTTACGACCAAGAGGGCTAAGGGGAATGCGCTAAGATAGCCCGCGAAATTAAAATTTTCTTAAGTTTTTTGCAATTTGCAGGTCAGTAATAGGTTATATGTTGATCTAAATATGATTCTCGGCCCTATCAAATATGGCTTTACCGAATTATAATCATTAGAATCAGCATTGCAACTCTCTAAGTTCATAAAATCCTACTGAATGATTATTTCAGAAATAATCATTCAGTAGGATTTTATGAACCTGTTACTGACCTGCAGATTTGAATTTCGCGGGCTACCTTAGCGCATCCCCCTTGGTGTTTTGTTGATGGTAATTACGATGCTGGACATTAGCTCTCCCCATAGATATCACTCTAGGGGCTTTGGGTGTTAGGGGGTTTAGTTGTGTCAAAGGAAAGATGCCCTCAAGGTCTGGCTTCTGGAATGAATAACGCTGAACTCTTAACTGCTCTATGATACCTCATCATCATCTGCCCGCCTTTTCCCAACTATCTTGGGGTTGGCTTCCAGTCTAACCGGATGCAGCAGAATACCAGTATTTTACATGGAGCGACTGCCTATCTGACCTCCACAACCCAGTGACTGGGACCAAACCAGAAATCGCAAAAAAAAATTAGCTGTTTATGTTCTCTTAACTTGTCAAAATGTAGGGAACAGCAGATTTTTTGTTCGCGATTTCAGATTTGGTCCCATAGTAAAAGTTGTTCATAATGATGAGTACAATGATCCCTTAAGAGCTTGTGCGTTAATTCCGGGACATGTTGTATAAATTATGAATTGATTAGCCATCCGTACAAGGCCTTAAATTATCAAATGGATGATGGTAATTAATTTTCTGAAATAGTATGCAATATGCTGCTGGGAACCAACCCGCACTGGGCCCGCGTGGTAGATTACAGCCCACTCCCTCTCGAAAAGAGAAGGCCTGTGTCTCAGCAGAGGGAACATTATGGGTTGATTATGTATGCTATTGATATTCTTTGTGGTTTTATACCACCAAGGCAATGTGATGCAAAACCTATGTTTTTTTATTGTAAGTATAAATAATGGCTTGATAATGGTGAGTGTCCTTTAGATTTGTCATTTACTTCGAAAACGTATTAAGTTTTGTTTGTTTCTGAGGTGACAAAAAAAAGAAGTACAAATTTACAAACCATTAACATAAATAAACATGCTTTTATATTGATATTAATTTATTTTTATCATGGTTATGTTTCAAAGGATACAGAAGCTGTCTTTTATTTGGGCATAATTTATCCACAAATCACTTAATTATTTTATTAAAAGTAGTAGTAAAGCTAGAAATATATTAAAAGTCAAGTATAAAAAAATTCGTCATCTGCCCAGCCTTTTCCCAACTTTGTGGAGTCAGCTTCCAGTCTAACCGAGTCTAACCGAATGCAGCTGAATACCAGTATTTTACATGAAGCGATTGCCTATCTGACCACCACAACCCAGTTACTGGGTAACGCGATACCTCTTGGTAAGACTGGTTGTGACTTTCGGGCTTCTGACGACCCGTAACGACTAAGTATAAGAAACTGTAGAATAATTTCATTTCATTTTAATAATTCCATAATTAGGCACTGACAAAAAGGCTAATTATCATAAACAATACCTGATAGGTAACATTCGCGGCAATCTGCATAAAACATTGACACAGGTATGCCAATAATTGAGATTTGTCTGGCTGGCCTCGCGTGATCGATTCCTGGGGAATTGCTTTGTCTTGTTGCGTCGCAATCTGTTGCGGACGTGTGATTGCGCACTTATTCGGCAGTTTTTGTTCGTGAAAATCCAAGGAAAATACGCGACTTTGAACATTTCCTTTGCAGAGATAATGTATTGGTGTGAATGATTGAAATATTTTGTGGCCTATGAGAAAGATCGATTTGTACCAATGTTTAGGAAAGTTTTAAATAATTGGGCGGGGCCCACAACTATGTATCCGGACACTATCTGCCTTTATTTTAGGAGAAATTTAAACTATGTTTGTTTTCTGAAACAAAATTTAGATGAATTTGTAATAGATATGATTACATCTCATTACTTATTTCTTAACCACTTTGTATGTCATGAGATAATTCTGCGGCATGTAGGTAGGTACCTATGGGTTAACTAATACTCTTCTACAGATTATAAAAACTATAATTGGTAGTGGTCCTACTAATAATTAACCTATAGGTAATGCGGGCTCAATAACTCTCACAATACAGTACAGCTGATCATATCTTTAGTTACTTATCAGCCTATCTTTCTCATGACAATTGTACTAAACTTTTTATTTCACGACCTTTAAAGTCGTGAAATCTCATACACATAAAAATTCCATTAAGTTTTGTTCCGAAAATTCTGAACATTCTTTCTCATAGTCGGAGTCGGTAACTGTATTTGGCAGTCCTTGCTCTCAATAACGGTATTAGTGAAAAAATCCCATGGAACAGAATGTTGTTATCACATATATGTAATCGGTCGATGGTGACAAACTAAAATGACATTCTAGCTGTTTCTAAGTTTACGATAGCAAGTTAAGAGCGTTTACACCTTACGGCATTTCATACAGACTTTCAAGCCCTTGATTTTGGAAATGACTGAACCGATTTTAATGAAATTTATACATTCATACGCATAAGCAGGATACAAAGGTCTAAAAAGTTAGTTAAGAACATTTTCGAAAAAAGTGTTACAGCCAAATTAGACCGATTTTAAATCCATAGAAACAGATATTTCCAGTTATATGTTTTTAAATAAGACATTTCGAAAATGTTTATAACTAACTTTTTAGACCTTTGTATCCTGCATATGCGTATCAAAATTCATTAAAATCGGTTCAGTAATTTCGAAAAACAATGGCTTGAAAGTTTGTATGAAATGCCTTAAGGTGTAAACGCTCTTAATGAAGTACGCGTGTGACCCGATCGTTTACGTCGCTTCACGCGTAGTTTCGGTTTACATCTAGTGAAGCGTAGGTACAGCGTGATTTGCTGAAAAAGTCGTATAATTTTGGAAAGACCACGTACATGACTTACGAATGTATTATTATCTGTCAATGTACCATCACATAACAATCCGTTGACTCTCAAATCACGAGAAAAAATGTAATTTGCTACCGGATAATTAGGTACCATGAACCTAGCTGACATTCGGGATCATGATGTTCAGTAATAAGATGACTACGGCGGAGGAAGAGGATTCCGTATCTTATGAATGTGGTGTACTTTATATAAATACCTCAATACCTGCGGTAGATGCTCAGATAAATAAGAATCTGTTGTAATATGGGGACATTGAATAGTTATATGATGTTGATGATTTTAGATATTTATCTATGCAAACTTCAGAGATACGGGGGGGGGGGGGGTATTTTTTTGTCATTTTTCATCAAAAGTCGAAAACGATGCCGCCTAAAAAAAAATGTTTGAGAATATACAAACAGCGCTCTTTCATATGATACCCCAGGCACCCCACATGACCTAGTAGCCCCACTTAAAATTTTAAGACCCCCTTTCAGTCTCTTTTGCAAAAAAGGTATATTTTTTTTGTTTTCCTTCTTGTTTGCAAAATTGTTGGGGAAACGTCATCTAAAACTATTCCTAATTTCAAGTTGATAGCATTAGTAGTTCTTGAGATATCCAGGTGTGACAGACAGACAGATTTACTTAGTCTCACCATAAGGGTTCCTTTTTACCATTTTGGTACGGAACCCTAAAAATCAATCTGTCTAGCTTTTTCCCAACTATGTCGGCTTCCAGTCTAACCGGATACTCGTACAGCTAAATACAGGTATTTTACATGGAGCGACTACCTATCTGACCTACGCAACCCAGTAACTGCGTAACGCTACCCCTTGGTAAGACTGGTTGTCAGGCTTGTGTGCTTCTGACGACCCGTAACGACTGTCAAAGATCGACGAATGACAGCCGGGATCAACGGCTTAACGGGCTTGCTAGGCACGGAGGAGTCTCGGTATGTAAAGATGGTCACCCATCCACGAATCAACCCCGGCAAGCGTAACTTAATCTGATCGATCGACCTGTGCGGATGTTTTTACTTAACTCTTAAGACCGTAGACCAAAAAATATGCCAAGTGCTGAGAACATACGCTTTAGACATATTGTATGCTCTGCAAAACGACAATCTATTAATCTTTTAATTGTCTATCAATCAGCTGTCTACAACACTTTTCACGTTGAACGCACTTTATGCTCCGGTTGTACCGTGGGAAATGCTACTGTATAAGGGCCCTCCAGCCTCTTAGCTAAGAAGAAATGGCAAAGGTGACGACATTGCATTTTCGCAGTTGCTTGCTCGGTTACCAATGGTAATGGTATGCAATAAATCAATATTGTAATGCTCACACGTTTTTCATAACTCAACAATCGATTTTTTTGTCAGTGCGCAACTGATAACGTTCTAAGATAATCGATACTAATTAAATAAGTATGGGGTGACAAAAGATCGATGAATGAAATGAAATCAAGGTTTCTGAACCACGGCAAAAGAAAAATATGTTCCTTAATTTAATTAATAGATAAATTTTTTTTTTTTAGTTTAGTTTAGTTAAGGGTAGTTATGATATTGAAATTATTATATTTATGTAAGATTTATTATTAAGTCAATTATAGATGGTTACTGACTAATTAGGAACTAATTTACATGTTACAATTGCAACACAATTAGAAAAAGGTGTCTATTTATATTTTAGAATAATTAAAGTTAAGACTAATAAGGGCACACTTCTGCGTACCGTTCTTCTCCATAGGACTTACTATGCTTTGGAATGGGCAACTAGCTTCATCTTTCTGACTGGCCGACCCCTTGACAATTCTAAAGTGCCATTGTCATTGGTTTTTTTGGAACAAATGCCTTGAGTTTAAGTATAGGAGCATATTTATTTGACTTGCAAAATCCATAAGATATCAATAGAACAGCAATTTGAATAAGTACAAGTAAAGACTAAAGTTTCTTTTGAAATTGTAAGAAATTGACTTTTTAAATTATTTCTCGACTTTCAGAAATACATAGTAAAATTATTCCTTGTAACTCCGTATCAACCCAGCCAATCCTGTGATTGTATGGGGCGGATTGCCGACAATATGACCGCCACTTGTAAATTTTCGTATTTTATAAGTTTTATTTTGGTTTTACGTGCTATTAACACTTATTCGTAATATTAGCACTATGATAAATGAAAGCCGTCCAGCTAGAATAAGCACCCATATCTCCCGTATTAAAAAGACGAAGGATGGGTCTCTTTTGGCACCATAAGACACCTTGATATAAACTCACCTCAGAAGGAACGTACACACAAATAGCACGACACTGTACACAACTTGTAACAATCGGTACCGGTGACAATGATCGTTGTTTAGCGAGCAAAGCTGACTGGTAGTGCGCCCCGGCCTCGTCCGCGTCTTATATACGCACCCCACGGCTCCCCGACGCAGCGAAGATGCCGCAATGTCGCCCTATCGTGATGGATGTCTCTCCGAACGTACGGACCTCGCCTCTGATAGTACGTCGATAACCGTGACTAAATATCACTGTTTCCACTAACTTATCCATCGGGTCACACACGATGACATGACGTTACACGCAAGCTCGTACATTGCTGGTTTAACGAGCCCCAAGAACACCCACCCATCTCATCCATGCATCAATGAGCTTAACTTCATCGCGTGATCAAACTTTACCAAACGTTAAGTTTTCGTAACACGTGTGTTTCTGCCTTTTGTTGGCATTGTACCGGTAATTATTTCATAATGTGATGACTTTTTGTCTGCGTTCTCGGTTATAAACCAATTAAAATACCAAATTACGTGACCGTGAACCTTTATTTTAATTATTTTGAAGCTCTATTGCGTCGGTCTTTAGTCCTTATTTTGTTATTAGATTTGCTAGGCTCAAGTCTTCGGGTGTTCCGGGAAGACCATGCAGTTGCAGCTCAATTCAGGGAGTGCATATTATATTTTGTGGTTCTATAGATGCGTTAGCTTATTATTACAACAATCAATACGATGTATTGTTAAATATATGTCTTATTGCGTCGGTCTTTAGTCCTTATTTCGTTATTGGAGTTGCTAGGCTCAAGTCTTCGGGTGTTCCGGGAAGACCATGCAGTTGCTGCTCAATTCAGGGAGTGCATATTTTATTTTGTGGTTCTATAGATGCGTTAGCTTATTATTACAACAATCAATACGATGTATTGTTAAATATATGTCTTAAATCCTGCTTATTTTATATCATTGCAGCTTGATTGTCTTCATTTAACATATCCGATTCCCATGTAATTTTATATTTTCTCAAAGCTAACGTAAATGAATAGGCACGTAGGTAAATAAGGCATGTGTGACAGATAAAATAAATTTTCAATTCATTAAAATTCTGTGCTACTGGCAAAAGATGCACAAACCAGAAGCAATACGTAGCTACTTATAATGATTTTATCTCACTTTTAACAAGGAACCTGTTGTAACATCTTACTCATATCTTTGTATCACAAGGTGTGTCGTGATATCGTTCATAACAGCACTATGCAAGTCCAAAATAGTGGGAATACGGCTTAACGTGGTTTACAATACGTGTGCATTGTGCCTAAACTACAATATAGTTCGTTATAGTAAGTGGGTCAGAGCTTCTTCCTTGTAGTTATCCTTGCTGCATCAAGCGGTGAAAGCGCCTATCTGTCAAACGCTCATGATGAGGAAGTGGATCATATGTGCAAGTCTTTATGTTCTTTCGCAGTTTCGCACGCTCTTCAAAATATATCGACGGTGTGAAATATTCGAGTATTTCAGCTCATTTAAGAAAATAAAGCTATAAAGTTATCCATGTATGCAAAAGTTGTTACGTTGCTAGAAGTTGTGTGAAATATTACCTCATTATTTTTAAATTAACATTTTTTTGTAAGTAATAATATTCTTATTGTACGGAATATAGTACCTATAGAATGTATAAACGTAGGTAACGTTGTTTTATTGTGATAGAATCAATGTTCAATAGCAGGTAATTTTATTGTTCGAAGACGTTTTATTGTTCCAAGACGTATATGCATTTAGCTGCATTATAAAAAAGACAGCACAGGACTTAATTTATTCATATAACTTGTTACTTTCGAGAATCGTCGCTTGCGATTTGCGAATCAACTGGTAGGTTATAGTTTATGATTGTTTTTTTAACTATTTTATTTATTTCACAAATTATTATCTTCGTGCAACAAATTTTTGACCTAATTTAATTATGATTGATGATATCTCCGAAACGATGCATTTTTGGACCACCTATTCTAGGAGTTTTAGTATTATTTTTACCTACAGAATATAACCCTAGAGTTATGGGATATCAAAAAAAACACGTTGTATAATAGGATACTGTTAATACCTTGAAACTAGTAGATAATGAGATAATAATAATGAAATTTACGAAACAGCCTAAATATTTTTAAATAACGTGCGAAAGTGATTATTACAATAGTTGTTTAGTTCAACTACTTGCACGACCACACACGAAGTGCAAGGTCGAAACAATAATACAATTTTAAATATTCTGACACACTAGATAGAAGAGAATGCTTAGCGCTTATTTTAAACAGTATAATGAACTTGTATTTGAGGGTGAATTAGATGGGGTAAGGTTAAAAAGGCGACGCGTGCCGCAAGTTACAAAAGCAGCGCTTAAATATCCAAGAAAAACTCGTGTATTTTGCCTGAATAGTCTGTTTTTAAATAGAAAATCTAAAATCTAAATTCCAATCTTTAATACCATAAAATACATTTGAGTTAAAAATATAATTTATATACTGACTTGTAATGATTACCTAGTTACTTCCCATAAGTTGATTTTAAATGTCGATCAACAAGACAAGCGTGGAAACTTTTTGTGCAGAGTATTTGCAGATTTGCAGTGCGATTGATATAAATTATTATGATTATTAATATTTCCGCTCACCTATCTCTACATGTGCCACATTATAAGAAGTAGGTAGGTAATGTCAAAGTGTCATCGTTTGCGCGTCGCGAGGGTTTTGCGTCATTACAACATGCGCGTGCGAGTCGCTTGTGTCGTGATATACGAAATAACCAAACGCCACATAGGACCCCTGTGAAACTGCAAATTGTTATGTCAGTGTTAAGGGTCCTCGAAACGATCAATTGCAATTGTGCAATTTGTGTTTTTTGTATGGCACCTGCTGTGTATAATAAATACCTAACAATACTAAAAGAACATATACAATCAGAATATTTAAAACAAATCTTACAAAACTACTATTAGATAATTGTTATTACTCCGTAACTGATTTTTTACTACCTATACTTAATTAAATAATTTATTGGGATTTAAACCTCGTAAGTTAGTTTATTTTTATATTTGTATAGCTATATTGCATAACGATAATATTTTTGCATGCCTTAAAGGACAGAATGTACAAGGATTCTAACATTATTTGTAACATCTGATTTGTAATACCTACATTCTTAACAAATAAATATATTCTATTCTATTCAATTTGTATGCGATTGATACACATTGATGCGCAAATTGATCGTCTTCCAAGCACAATCAAAGCGATTGACAATATTACTACGTTAGAAATTGATGGAAATTAATCAATTGCGATTGATTGTTTCGGGGAGGCTATCTTTGGAAGGATTTAGAATATTTTTTTTGCATCGTGCTGCACTAAAACGAAAACAATGTGTGCCGAAAAAAAATTGGGAATCCTTTATGTACTATATATACTAAAATAATTTATCGACCCACCAAATATCATTTAAATGTTATTTTTGCAGTATTTTTTTAGCTTCTAATACTCCATCTATTGCAACAGGATGGAAAGTCTTTTGTCGAGAAAGCTTCTGTTCTGGAGTAGACTTTAAACAAATACATTTCTTGGGATCGAGTGATATTTTTTTCTCTTTAAATTCTTGAATCGTTTGTAATATAAAAGCATTTTCTTCTTCCAATAATATTTTTTCGCGGTACAAAGCTCTTTTTGACAATTCAGCTATAGATATCCTGTGCCATAGTCTTGTCAAACCACTTGTTGCTGCTATAGCGTTTAAAACGAGTGAATCATCCGACTGCTGTTTGCGAATATTCAATTTCGATGCGGTTGGGGAATGAGGCAAATATGAACCAAAGGGTAGAACTTTTTCACGCTGCGTCTCAAATTTTCGACAAAGTCCTGCCATACGCAGAATTTTATCAACTTTTTTGGACGCCTTTTCCAACCATTCGACAGTGTCATCTGACACTTTCACCAAGATTGCTAACTGTTTTACATCTGTATCGACACCATTGTACATAAGGTTTTTCAACCTGTAACAAGCATCCCTATGCCTGTTACGACGTTCTCGGAAAACAGCCTGTTTTGTACCAGATTCGTAAGCTGCCAATTCCAATCGTAATCTTCTGAGCAGGCCATCACTATTAGCAATTTTCTTGCCTTGAGAGGCGATTATGTCAGCCATCATATTTTCTTTTCGTCGTAATTTACGCACTGCTTTTTGATTTTCAGCAGTACCGAGGACGTAAGCTCTAAGTACAGCCTTATACTCATCCCATACTGCATTATAAGTGTTCTCAAGAAAAGATCGCAAAATTTCACGCTCATTGGAGTACATAGTGCGATCCTCGTCTGATTTTACCATGTTTTCTCCCCTTGTAGTCCATGCTAAAGTATCAGCTGTAGTATGAGCATGATACAATAGGAGTTGTAAATGTGTTTCGGCTGCAGTGTGATCCGACATAATATTGGCTGTCTCATCATCAGCTCTACTTAAAAGTTCATTCATTCGGACCTCATTCTCTTGTGACAAGTCATCCAAGTCCGTTAAAAATTTGTTCATCATTCTATCGATAGTATCACAGAAGCTGGCAACCGTTCGTTGGAATTGGTAATCGGCAACGTCCAAGAGGTTCATCGTAAATCTAATTATATGATCTTTTTTATCGTAAGCCCTTTCGAAGACATGCCACAGTACTTCAATATCTTTTCTAAAGACAGGTTCCTTTATCTTGAGCATCATTGCGCGCCAACTCTTGTCAAGTTCCCCTCGTCTTAAGCTTTGTGCAGCAATCTCTCGTTTGAGCTGGTCACGTTTTAATTGTATCATTCTATCCATCTCCAATCTTATTTTTTCTAGTCTTTTCGCCTCCTTTCTGGCTTTTTTCTCTTCTTTTGTTAACCCCATTTTTAACAAATTGTATGTACTTGTAAATAATCAAAATCTTTAGAAAATACAAGAAAATAGAACAACTGTCAATATTGTGTTGATTGATTTGGATTGATTTAGTTGTTTGTCACATAGATAATATAGAAGTGGAAATGATCTATAACATTATTATCATGGAATTAGTAAGTGCTATATACAGGTGACATCGTGATTCAACGTATTCCTTGGACGCGATAGTTTAAAGCTACGATTTCCTAGACGAGCGATGGCCGCACTTATCAACAGTAGTGACAGCTGTCATGAAAATGATGACAGCGGCAAAGATTTAAATAGTTAGATTCTTAGTGTAATTAGACTTAGAGTGATAGTTTCATTCAAAATTCCGTTCAAAGTTGAAGCAAAAACGTTCGCCAGCACGCACACAAGCAAACTGTAATGTTGCAAGAAAATTACATTTTCCTGACAAAGTGGGAAAAATGGAACTGTTCCAAAACCTTAACTTTATCAAAACAAAATAAAATCAACACATTTTTTTTCATGACACGTGCGTGGGAACCCTAATAATATTCGGCAAATCAAAAAAAAAAATACTTTTATGTGAATAGGTATTACCTATAGGCAGTACATAATTATGATAACAAAAAATGGTGTAAAATATTGTCCTTTGCCTAGCAAGATTTTCAATGTAATGGTCTGTCTGGTCCGATCTGTCAAATTTACGATTTATTAACTGTTTTGATAAATGTTATATACAAAAACTTAAGATGCTCGGGTAAGTACTGCCTACTTACCCGTGAAATGGAATCTTTAATTTTTTTTCGTGATTATGTGATGAGTTGTAAGTAGTTGTAACACCCTTTCACTACACAGTACGTCATTTTTTTTGCAAAATTTACTGTAATACTGGGTCTTGATTACTGACGTGCCTAAAGTCCTAGGTAGCCTTTAAAGGCTAACATGAAATGGCTTCACTTTGCATACGAGTACTGCGGTTCTAAGCCTATTACTTCTATGGTTAGATTCGTCCTAAGGCCTTAAAAGATAGTCGCGTTTCTGTTTCGTTTTGATACCTCTGACATACGCAGTGACTTGATTGTCATGGAAACGCTATTTAATTATCTGTGAGCTTACTATTCTCCGTATAGAGACTTTTTCGTATGACTAAGTACGGTGAGGGCAAATCTAGCGATTTAAATCTCTGGGTAGCGGGGTATGACTTTACGGTGTCAAAAACGCTCTCTAGGAAAACCCCAACTTACTTTCATAAATAACGTTTCAGTGACGTCATTCGCCCGTAAATTTTGGACACTATTTGGCGGCCACCGTTTCTTCTAGGAAACTGTAGCTTAACCTCTTTGCAACATTTAAGCACCCTTTAGCCTAGACAAAAATCCATGGGATTCGAGAAAATCTAAGATTTGATGTTCCTGAAAATGTATCTTCATTAAATATCATTTCTCTCTAAACTCTCAAATTAAATAGCCATCAATGCTATTTAATTTGGCAGTGATTACGTTAAGAAAGCTTTCGATGTTGCCAAATATTCTAAAACATCAAACAGCTGAAGATACAACAAGGAGAATACCATCAGATATTAATATGTGGTAAATTATTTCATGAACTGTTAAATAACTACACTACCGAATTGGGACACTGTAATGGTAGCGTATGTATGTAAATCAATAAATAAATAAATAAAATCAATTTTGGAACTCACCTACATGAACTTGGACACAATATAACTGTGATACTAAGCGTACAAATTCCAGAGAAATCTTAGTTTAATCAACTGTATAAGGAGGTACAAATGATAAAAAATATTTAGAGGTGCTCATGAAGCAGTTTTTTATCCGTGTGGGGCCGGACGTAATGAATAGCACCACCCCATTTCTTCTCGTGGGTGTCGTAAAAGGCGACTAAGGGACTTACTAGAGAATGGGCAGCAGTGTTCTCTATGATATTTTAACACCATACTGCGATCGCCAACCCACCTGCCAAGCATGACGATTTTGGGGAAGGCCTATGTCTAGCAGTGGACGTCTTTCGGCTGAAATGACGATGAAGCAGTCGATAATGCTGGCAAAGCGAGAATGCTATAATACGCAAATTGATTAAATATTTAAAAACTGTGTGATGATCAAATTATTAACTATTCTACTTCATCCCACTACTTTCTGACCATCCAGCAAGCCTTCCTGTATTAGCCGGTCGTTGCGAGAAGGTCGCCAGTTGGAACGCCGCTTTCGAGTGGTTATATTATGTAGGCACTCACAAATCAAAATTTCACAGAAAGTTAAGGACAGTCTCCCTTTTTTCTGTCCCTTCTTTGTGTTTCCCTTTTCCTTTAATGATATAATACTAGCTGTTGCCCGTGACTTCGTCTGCGATCCAGGATAAAAAGTAGCCTATGTCCTTACCTAAGTCATGGTCTATCTGTGTGACAAATTACATCCCAATCCGTTTAGCTGTTTTAGTGGAAAGCTTAACAAACAAACAATCTCACTTTAGCATTTATAATATTATAAGTTAGGATTAATAAAATTAATCTTGTAAAATTATAATATGAGCTTATTTTTAAATTAAGCGCTTGACTACCCCCCGAAGTAAATTTCTGGCTACGGCCTTGCCTGGAACTGTGCCATTTAACTATTAAACATACTTGCAACTCATTATTACTTGTATGTGCACTTTCTATACTAAAATAACTATAACTATTACGAGTACTTAGCTATAACATATTTTTTATATTTTTTATTAACAGCCCCGTTACCAGGCGTTGGTGGGAGGATGTGAGCCTTTGCAAAGCTATCTGCACAAACGTTTGGCAGAAAACCTGAACAGTGAAGCGGCCTTAGGTACAGTTGGCGACGTGGCGCAGTGCGTACAGTGGCTACGTTCTACTTTTCTGTACGTACGTGCGGCTCGAGACCCTAGGAAGTAAGTATAGTAATCATTATAATAATGGGTCTTAAAACAGGCCCTAGAAACGATTTAAGGCAGAAAATAAGAATCACAACTAACTTTTTGATCCCATTGGTTATTTGTTCTGGCAATTCTTCGCATACCGAAAAGCGTAGCGTAGGCAGGCCTCGCATAAGGGGGACAGATGATCTTCCGAAGGTCGCACGAATCCACTTGTGGCACAGGACTGGTCATTGTTGAGATGCTTTAGGGAGGCCTATGTCCAGCAGTGACCGTCTTTGCCTACAACCCTAAGAAAAATGTGAGCTCATGTATGTTTACCAAATCTGATTTTTGCAGGCATAAATAACACAATAATTTTACCTCTGTGTCTTCTAACAGGTATCTTGGATTGCCACAAAATTCACCGCAACATCTTATCTCCAAAAAAATTGAGGGTAAGTTTTCCAGTTCTGTATTTTTTCGTACTGTATATAGACGTATAGTAGTAATTGTGTGTGTTACGAAATTAATACATAGCGCTGGTGCAACAAACCGCAAGACAGTTAAGGGGGATGCGGAAAGGTAGCCCGTGAAATACAAATTTTGTTACGTTTTTTGCAATTTGTAGGTCAGTAATGTATAATCAGCAAAACTAGCTCTCTTCGTAGAATCCTATTGAATGGCTATTTCTGAAATAGTCATTAAATTGGATTATATGAACTTAGATAGTTGTAATGCTGATTCTAATGATTATAATTCTGTAAAGCAATATTTGTTACGGCCGCGAATCATATTTAGATCTACATACAACCTGACACAGACCTGCAAATTGCAAAAAACGTAAGAAAATTTGAATTTCGCGGGCTACCTTAGCGCATCCCCCTTAACGTCAACTGTTGATAAATGACGCCTTTATTTTCAGCGTCAGGATAATCGCGCTATTTATCTCTATTGTATTACCATTTGGATCTTATCTTGGCATTTGTAATAAAATTACTTTAATTAAAATTAATTACTCTATCCATTAACCGCTTACAATTAGGTATTGGTGTTTTTCTGCTTTAAAAGATCCATTACCATGAAATCTTATGTTTTGTAGTTTTAATTGATAAATTAAGTTAAAATAATCTTTGGACTCTTTTGTTTACTAACGTTGGTAAGTTAAAACAAGTTCCAAATCATTAGTTTCACTTTGTCGGAAGAACCCATCAAAGGAAAACAGATTTAATTGGTACGATAACAATATTTTATTGCACAAAAAACACAGGCCATTCAAATTATAATAAAACTAGCTTTTGACCGCGGCTTCGCCCGCGTGGAGTTCGGAAAAAATACTCTTAACTCACTACTAAAGTTTCTATAATAATATTATAATTCAATCATGATTCGAAAGACATGTAGCGCCATCTAATAACATAAGAACATTATTGTTGTTTACCTCGGGTACAGTACATTTTTTCGGAATAAAAGGTATTATGCCCGTTTCTGTACACTTGACAACGTAGGCAAAATTTCAGGATGCTCGGATCATTGGTTTAGGCGTGAAAAGGTAACAAATAAACTTACATTCGGATTTATAATAGTAGTTAGGATTTTAAGGTCTGTCCATTAAAGTAATTTATTCGTAAAAATACTTTTAAAAGTAATTATAATTACGACTACGCATTTAAGATCATCATCATCATTCTCCTACCCTTACCACAATTAATTTGGGGTCGGGGCAACATGTCCCTTTCTCCCATACGATAAGACTTTATTATTCCTCATCTCGCAGTCACCCCCTTTTTAACCATATCATCTTTCACACTCACAGTCCATCCATCGTTTCTTTGGTCTTCCCTTACTCATCGTGCATGTAAAATATGTCGTCAATAAAGTCATATACTCCTATCATAACAAATAACTCGCGGCATTTTATAGATGAACTAATGAAATATTCATCATAACCTTATCTATGTGTACTAACTGCAATTTTAATATATTCGTAACTAATTATACAATAAGTAGCAAGAATCCAGTGGCATCATCATTGCCGTTTAATTGCTACATTTTATTTTAAAAAAAAGTTAATCTTATAATTGCACCAACAGTGTGCTGGATGACGTTACTTTTTAGGTCAAATTACACAGCCATTTGTCCTTATTAATTATCTATGGTAAAATTTAATAGCTACCCAATCTCCGCAGACGCGATGGGTTATATCGAACTATCGATAACTAAACAAGATAAAATAAAAATGATTGGATGAATTTCTTTTTTGGGTTCAACGACCGCTTGTTGTTACTTGAATGGGTTAAGAAAATCTGTATTGTTTATTTATCGTGTTTATATATCGAACCCCATCACGTCTATGAACATTATACAAAAAAAAACTGATAAGTATTTCAAGTGACTACACTACAGTGCGGTTGATAACCCCAAAAAAACTCATCAAATTAATTTATTTTTAGTTTTATCATAATTATACATCGATACTCATCGTCTGCGGAGTTTCGCTAGCTAATTTAGTGTGACCCTGTCTATGTATAACATCATCTGCGGGGCGACCTCGGCCTACTGTGACATGACTTGAGTCACACATTTTATCACAGGTTGAGCGATAAAACTGTTTTCATAAAATGCTAGTACAAATTGACAAGACATAATTTATCATGTCTTGTCACAAACGTCTTGGGCACGCCCGTGCTCGGCCCGCAGCCTATAACACTATACTGCTGGATATAGACCTCTCCAATCGCACGTCGTTTAACACGACTGTCCGTTACTTCCATCCAGCTGTTACGTGTTACGAGTTACCAGCCATTTTGAGAAGGTCATAGTTCTACCTAGCCTAGTGGCCTAGTGGGTCTCAGGAGTAGGCAGTGACCTATCGCTGCCGGCTGTGGTCGAGTCGATGGTCGGCAGTGAGGAGTCCTGGGACGCGGTGGTGTCCTTCTGCGCTGCGGAAAGGGAGCGGGAGATCTCGCCCATTCACCCGGCCCGCAGCAGGCGCACCGGGTGTCGGCGGAGGGCCGATAACGCCCTCTTCCAGCCCCATAAATGGGTCCAGGGACGGCGGACTTGGGGACGTCCGCCGCCCCCTACCACATTGGACCCGAGGTGGCGGCGCGTAGTGTTCCACGCGCGCCCCTATCAGAAGTCGCGGGGGGGGGGGGTCAGACACCTCCCCCCCCCAGACTTGAGGTGGCCCGCAGAGGCGGGCCGGCACTAGCCGGGGATTGCGGAAGTAATAATAGATCCCAAGATCCCCGGTGCAAGTGTGGGAGGGGAACACTGGGGTGGTTTTTAGTCAGTAAGAGTCTGACAGACCCCCTCGCCCGCCCCAGGGCGGAGGACATCCATGAGGATTTTCCACCCTGTGACAAAAAAAAAAAAAGTGGCCTAGTGGGTGGCGTCCCAGCCTACCTACCAACAAGATATTATCATCTTTGGATTGATTGAGTGATTAACTTTCGTGTTTTTAATTGGGCTTACCATGGCAAACGAGTGTTTAATATTTTTTTGGGTTTTCTCTTCACCATATCTAATCGTTGTGTTGGAAGTGTTGCAACCGGCTGGATTATTATCTTCAACAAGCCATTTGTGTGATAAATCGTTGTACCTACGAGTATATTATGCTTATCGATTTATCACCATCTACGGTGCCATGTCCCTTCTTCAATTTCCTGATTGGGTACTTTTATCTGAAACAATACCTGCCAGCCGATACCTACTCAACGAAGCCGCACTGAAGGACTTAATATAATTGCAATATCTTGACTTATGTGCAAGCAGCAACTCGTATAAATAACCAATGTATCGGTAGGTTTCCACATCATCGACTCGCATCAAATCAATTACTTAATTGACAGGCTTAGCGATCTTGGCCTCCAACAGTAGAGTCGATTGGCGAAATCATTCCCTACCTACACCATGTCCAAAAATATTAGGTTGGGGAAATAGTCTTTTCGCATTATAGTATGTATGGACTTTTAATAATTTTAGTAAAAATTCAGGTTAACATCACGAGAGGACTGCCAAAACCACTTGTCGCGGTATTTTGATCAGAAGTCCCAAAATTTCTATAGCAATGGGATCATGTCCCTGCCTACAAGATGGCCAAAAGTTATCGAACAAAATGGTACCTACATAGGTACTTTAGTTAAACGTAAATAAACTACTTATATTAAAAAATGTTTTGAATTTTCTTAAAAAATGTGAAGAAACTTTTTCCCCAACCTATTACATCGCATCTTGTATGGGCTTTCAATTTAAATTCCTCTCTGTTGAAGTTGAAGGAATTGAAAGACGCCGAGTGCCGAAATCCAACATCGTTGACTATCCAACGATGTTGTTCACTAGTTATCTAATTTTTTTTTTTCGTTTTCGGTCCGTTTTGAGTTCAATCGTTTCACATTGAGTGGAAAGACAAACAAAAACGAAAGTATTGACTTTACGACCTTGAATCTTCTTTATTATAATCTATCATCGAGTTAGTAATTGTGGCGTGTCACTAAAGTTCGCTATCCTCTGCCCTGAGCGGCCTCTCTGGAGTTCCGGATCGTGATTGAAGGATGGCGTTGTCGACAGGCGCTGATCCTTCGCATTTGTTGATGCACGCGATCCTCTTATCCTTGGTGTAAGTGAAGGGTTAATGCGTGTAAATCCACCGTTGAAAATATGGGATTAGATATTATTTTATTGTGACTACATGCCACAAAAATCACTGCCGCATCTAACTAGCTAATCAGTTTAGCTTCAATTTGAATTGGGTGCGTTTGGAAGGCAAATAGTTCCTTTGATTTCTTACAATATTATGATTAAGATAATACGCAAAATAACCGGTCTGTGTAATTTGAGTATTATTTTATGTTATTGGCAGACAAAAAGATAACAACATACACGCCGACTGCCTCTATCTTACAGTTCAGTTATTACATGCCCTTTAAACGTAAAGCTATTTCTGATGTCGTCGAAGACACTTAATGTGTGTGGGTTTGTGCTAAATCGTAGTAAACGCTTGTAAATATCACGTCTTTGGAATGGCAGTTATGTTTATTCATCTTCACTTTAGTTGTAATAATTGCTTGATTGTATCCTCTTCGTTGTCATTCTTCAATGATGTCCTTATCTGGAAAAGTTGAAAGGCGAATGATGCATCTTCGCACCATATACAAATTTATTCACCTATAGAATAAGTGCGTTTGTTGTATGCGACATTTAATTACTTTATGTCGTACTCGTGACTAATAATAATACTTGGCAATTGTACTTTTACTTAACAACCTCGTCATATTATTCTAGTTTAATGACAAATGTTTTAAGTACCTAGTGTATTGTTGAACTCATCCAAATCAATACACGACTTATTCTTTACCAGTCTTTCAGTCTTTATATAACCTATGCCTTATAATCTACAATGTTATCAGCACAATCGAAATCCATCGTGATATTTGCACATCCTCCTTGTTTACAGAGCTGTGTGTAAAAGCGATGAACGGCTTAGCTTCTTCAGGTCTCATTACAATGGACGAAGCTAGTTGTATCGAGACGACTGAAGCCGGACGACTTATGTCAATATTTTATTTGGACTTGGAAACTATGAAGCAGATTATGAAGGTAACTTTTTTTCATCATGGGTATCTATCTAACAGAAGTTTAGAGATTCGTACCCAATACTATTTCACCATTCTTAACTGTCTATTATAATTACTGATCATCAGGCCTATGTCCAAAAAACATGGATAGTTCTTGATGCATTGTACTCTTAACTAAACAGTTAGCTACAATAAAAAGTTTTCTACAATAACATTCCTGTCTTGAGCAGGTTGCAGGAGTTGGCTGGAGCAGCATTAGACAAGGATATGTAAAAAAAACCGAACATCGATTTCCCATTCCTTTGTTCGGACAGACTATGTTAAGCAATACTTACATACATATGGGCAGGCCATACAGCACCAACTGACGGGGTCCGGTAGGGCCAATGCCTGCCAGGGTTGCGAGTTTGTCCGTAAGGGATATCGTGGCCCTGGCACACAGACATCTGAAGGAACACGGGGTAAAAGTCTAAACAAACTTGGCTTAACTGGCCAACTAACTTTGTACGCCGATGATAATTGCCTTTTCTACTTCGGTAACAACATAAACACCATTGTAGCTGACGCTCAAAAAGACTTGGATATATTATACAACTGGTTTAGCTTTAATTTACTTACCATAAACGCATCAAAAACATCATACATTATATTCTCAGCTAAAAATAAAAAAATCCCTGTCTTACACAAATAAACAACACTAAAATCATCAAAAGTAATTGTGGAAAATACCTCGGACTTAGGCTAGACAACAAACTCACTTGGCAAGCACATATTGATTACATAAAAACAAAAATAACATCGCTAATGGGATCAATGCGCAGGTACATTATTAACATTCCAAAACAAATCCGCTTCAATATTTACAACTCTCTAGTTCGCTCACACATAAATTACCTAATCGAAATCTGGGGATGCGCCACCAAATCTACGATTAAAGATCTACAAGTAGCACAAAATAAAATTATTAAACTTCTATTCAATTATGATTATAGCACACCTACATCCGAACTATACAAACACACCAAACTAATGAGTATTCATCAACTTTACACATTCAATTCTTGCATTCTTATTAGAAAAATTATTAACAAAACCATACACACAATAAAATTATCCTTTAACATAAAAACATCCAAGTATAGCCAAAGAAACCCCAACCAATTACAGAACGCGCCCCCCGCGGCCGCAATATGGCAGGAAAAATTTAAAATACGAAGGTGTACAACTTTATAATAATCTACCGGCAGATATCAGGAGCACATCCTCTTTTAACATATTTAAAGCTAAACTCAAACAGTACGTCACTAACAATGCAAAACGAATAGGGTAAAAACGTAATCTAGTCGTGCAAATAAAATGCGACATCGTACCTACCTACATTAAGAAAAAAATCAATATAGCTACTGGACTTTACAATTACCTTAGTCATGTGTTTATTCGATAAGTGAACAATGTATGTTCTTTTAGAATAAATAAAGAATCTTTAAACCCAACACGCCCGCCCTCCCGCTCCGCCCAGAGCGGGAGAAGTTATTTGATAATATCAGATATCAGAAGTTATTTGGCCATACACGCTGTAATTATATTATAGATGCCTTATTTCGCTTCATACAAGGTATACGAATAATTTGGAACTGGAAGTCTCAAGATCCTCTCACACAATAAACATAACTATACTCCATTTGAAATAAGATTAGACATTTAAATAAACTTGTTTACAGTTCGTTCAACCGATTTTGACTTCTATTCCGTAGGTATAAGGATGGCATTAAAAGCAAAAATGTGGTTACAATACCAACTGTTTATTACAGCTGTCATTGGTCATGCCACCAACGCAATAGAGTCAAAATCGATTGAACAGACTGTAAAAAAGATTTATTTAAATGTCTAATCTTATTTCAAACGGAGTATAGAGTGAGTTAGGGTCTTGTTACTACGTGGATGTTGTAAAGGTCACCCGAGGGAACTGGGTTGTACCTATGTAGCGATGCTCGGAGGCGACGGGGTCCGGCTAACAACCTGTCATTACTTACGCACTATTACCATGTTTAGACCCTACGAGCTACAGCATCTTTAGCCATGTAGGTAGTACTATCATTTAGTGCTGTAGACTAAATTATAGATTTATAGGTGATACCGTCTTTCTTTTTCAATTCAACGATTTTGTCGTCTTTTTTTCGAGATTAAAAGGTCTTTTGTTCCTTGTGTAGGTGTCACAAAGGTAATATTAGTAATTAAAAAGAAAAAAACTTAAAGATTAAAATCTGTCATCCTTTTATATACTTGCTGGTATCAATGGCAGTTTTATCTATGTAGTTATAGAGATAAACATAAAGATGTATGACGATTATTATTTATTGATGAATCATTATAATTGGTACCTACCTACTACACCTACTGTAAAGTTCAGTACGGTACTGCAAGTGTCAACATGTGTAAGTTTAATTATTGACCTTTTTCCAAAGGTCGAAATGAGCTCTTGAGCTTAATTGAAGAATAATGAAGTCCTTTAATGTGACGAGATGTACCTACAAACTTTTTGCTTAAAGGCTAACTAACCTAAGGTTTAACTAACAAAGCAAAAAACGCTGCATTGGAAAAGTCAAGTCTGTTAATTACAATCGCGCCATATTATGTAGCTGAATTTTAATTCATGGTGGCATAATCCTCACTCCTATTAAGGGTCTATACTACCTCAGCGCCAATAATGGTAATTTAAAAAAGAAATAACTTAAGACCTGATTTATAGTTAGTTCAGATAATATGCAAAGTTTAATTATCTAATTTGAGGTAGTTTTTGAATACCAGCGGTTTATTGTTCGGTTTGGAAGTAACTTCGGATTTTTTTCTATGAAGAAAATTTTATGGAATCGTGTTTTTGCCAAACATACTCGTAGTACTTAACATTAATACTCAACTTTACCATAGATTTATTTCAAAATTAATGCTGCAGTATTTTCGACATAACGGAGG
This sequence comes from Tiliacea aurago, assembly GCA_948098905.1. NCBI lineage: Eukaryota > Metazoa > Arthropoda > Insecta > Lepidoptera > Noctuidae > Tiliacea > Tiliacea aurago. Next base: position 17,168,382 of record OX402586.1, on the reverse strand, counting down.
ATCATGCTAAGCCATTTGAGGTAGTATAGGCTCTTAATAGGCACATAGGAGATTAGGAGCTTGATTCAGACGGATTAAGAAATCTTCACTGAGAGCTTGATTCAGACGGATTAAGAAATCTTCACTGACGACTTCACGGGGAGCTTATAACGACGGATTCTTCACTGCCTTCATTCCGCTACCTTTACTATGCTGCAGTTCCCCTTGTATGCCTAGCCAGGTATTCTGTACCTTACTTCCAGCCAACTTGCTAACCACATAATAGTCGCCGTGCACTGAAAACTTCGTGGTTGCAATAAAAGTTATTTTACAGGGGGAGATACGTATGATGCGTGTAGGTACATATACGTGTGTATATTATAATATATATATAGTTATGGTATAGATATTATAGATATATTTAACATTTTAGATTTAAACTTCGCATATTCATATTTTTCTCTTCTTGTTCTCCCACACTATTGTCTACATTTCTCCTTTCTCAGGCCTGCTGCAAGAAATTTCTTAAGAAATAAGCTGTACTTAAATTATAATTATGTAGTATCCCTCTGTATTTTACTGTGTGCACATAAATAATAAAATAAATAAATAAGATAAAAACTGTCTGAAGTTGGCCGTGATTGACGTTATCCGGGGTTCATTATCATCAATAGAAGGCATTTAGAAGCATCTTAGGGCGGGCTGCGCACGTTCGTTCTAAATATGTATACCTAACTTACGAGATTTTCTACACAACAAATAAATAAAAAGAAAAACAATTATTTTTCTTTACAAAGTTTTCACTGCACGGTAACGATATCCACATTTTTGTGATTTCAAAAAACTGACAGTATTTTGTTCAAATCATTAAAAAAAACTACCTATCCCTCTTTTCCAATACTCAGATAGAAGGCAGGGAATCTCTAGAACGCCTCCTGGTTCTAATATGCGAAAGCCACGAGTTGGCTGACATGCACCTGCGAGTGGACGAACGAAGATGTTTGAACCTGCTCAATAGAAACAATGCTGGGCCCACCATACGGTTCCCTATGAAGGGCAAGATTAGTACGAGACAGATGAAGTTAAATTGGTGAGTGGGTTTTTTATTAATTAATTAACTAATTCATTTCTGTACTATAATTGTATTTCTTTTGCAATATAAGTCTATTGCTTTAGCTTAATATTATGCACTGGTTTATACAACATGTCCCGGAATTAACGTAGAACCTCTTAAGGGGTCATTGTAATCATCATTATGAACAACTTATGGGAGCAAACCAGAAATCGCGAAAAAAAAATCAGCTTTTCCTTACATTATGTTCGAATAACTCGTCAAAATGTAGCGAACTGCGGATTTTTTTTCGCGATTTCAGGTTTGATCCCATAGTAAACGTTGTTCATAATGATGAGTACAATTACCCCTTAAACGGTTGTGCGTTAATACCGGGACATGTTGTATACAGCGTGTAAAAAAATACTTCACGTAGCATTCTGTAACATGAAACTAAGTTACTTTGTGCAAAAATAATTGTTGGGAAATGACTTTTATTTTTGGTGTCAAAATTCGCTGTTAACGATAGTGCGTAATGCAACGCACAAAAACATTATGCTTATGGGTGCATGCAACGGTACAGGGATCGCGGGAGTATTATTATAGGACAATGTTATAAAGACGAGATATATCAGTAATTTAAAATTTCTATAGAAAACTTATTTTTCTCATAACTCTTGTTTAAATCAGTGTCCATTCAAAATAAATATTTAGGAACCTAGCTATTCTGTATTCCAATCGGAATAAAGACACACTACTTTAAGAATATGTTTGATTTAAAAATTATTTTGGTATTACGTTTGTATGAACTACGCATCCATTGCCTCTTAAGTTATAACATTTAAAACTTGTTTTCATAAAAAAAAAGTCGAAAAAGTGGGACCTTTGACCTTCAATAATTATCTTCGTAACCAAAAGGTGCCTAGGAGACATTGCTAGGGCTGTAAAGGCCTCTACGAGGCATCTTTTATAGTTATAAATCGTAGTCTTTACTTACCTACGTGTGTTATTTCGTTGACAAGGATAATAATAAAATATTTCATAATAATGAAGCTTCTTCTGCCATTTGATTTATTTTTGCTTATAAAATTTATTTGCTGATGAATGAATGAAACTGATGAGTTTTTGATAATAGATCTTATTTTGTTTACAGCGTTATTCAAGCTGTCCTCGGATGCCTTTCAATCCCCGATCCGTCTCTAAATCAAGAGGCCATGAAAATCATGAGAATTGCTGACCGAATTTGCAAATGTTAGTAGAAGTTTATTTAGTTAGTTAGTTGTTGTGGTTGTTTAGTTAGTTGTAGTTAGTTTGTTTTAAAAAAAACAATAACTAGGAATTATCTTTTTTAAGTAGGTATTCATGTAAATGATAAATGATTTATTTTCTGTAAGTAGGTTTGTACAAACACTTTTACACGTCAATCACATTTAAAAATAAAAATAAACTAGATGAGGTCGGCGTTTCGTAACTGACTACTCTGAGAAGAAAGGCCGAAACAAACTCAGAGGTCACAGTCTCTAAAATAATCTTGGTCAAATCATGTGAAGACCATGTAGATTGTAAAGTCTTGTCTCTAAGTACAACAGATTTAAAACCCTTAGACAATAAAAACCTTATTATATGAAGTCCTAAGACAGGTAATTAGTAAGAATTATTTGAAGATAGCAAATTGCCTCTAGCTGGCTGCAAACTCTTTGTAAGAGAACTAGAGGTAAGTACCTACAGATTTACCTGTAAGATAACTTTTTGCTTTCTTATAAGCATGATGTTCATCAATCCAGTAGCATGGGATTCACGAGACGATGTCGCAAAACCCATGCTTTAAATTTGATTGCCACTGTTTCAGGAGATGTCAGTGGTATAGGTAATATAATTATAGATAAATAACCTATAATTGATCAATGTTAACATACCTGTACTTCTTGCTTTATCAAACTTTTTCTTTACCAAATTCCAGGCCTAGTTACATACGTCACCCGTTCAGATCTCATATCCCAGCAGCCACAGTTCTTCGCAGCGGTTCTAAACTCGATACTCCTAGCAAAGTGCGTGGCTGCCCATCTATGGGAGAACTCGTCATTTGTGAGCAAGCAGCTGAAAGGCATTGGACCTACTTTCAGTACATTGCTAGCGTCGGTTGGGAAAGTCAACTTTGTGTTGCTTGAGGAGAGCCATCCGAGAGACTTAGAAAGGGTGAGTGAACATTGAGGATATATTTGGTCTTGGTCGTGATTGAGATGAGAGAATGATTTGAGACCTTTTGGCCTCATTCAAGACTTTTCTGAAGTTTCATTTTTGAGTTCGTTTTTTTTTTATATATATACAGAGTGGATTTTGGAGATGGGGCAGTAAGGGCAGCTACCTTAACTGTTGTAGCTACAGGAAAACAGTCTTAAGAGACTGTCCTTGACTTTTTGAAAAATTTTGATCTGCATTCATCGATTTTGAAAAAAATGTAGTCAGCAGGAAAATGGGCAATATTCACAAAAACTTTTATTTATGCCAATCGATCCTGTTTCTTATAAGGATCAAAAACTTCTATTGGACCAACTGAGGTTTGAGTACTAGAAAAGTCATAAAACGCAAAAAACTTTCCCCATACATTTCGTAGGAAATGAGACTCCAACTTAGTTTTTTATTGTGGATAGATAGACTGCTAAAATGATTTGAGCGAGCGAGATTTGAGTTTTTTATGAGTCTCTGTCGCTTAAGACCGTTTTCCTGTAGCTACAACGGATATGGTATATTCCTTATTGCCCCGTCTCAAAAATCCACCTTGTTTATATATACTATTGTTTTTATTTTTCGGTTTCTGGCATAATATTTAGTTTGTGGTCTCCCTGCGCGACGCGAGTCTCAATAAATACATTTTCTTTCTTTCTAACTATTCTGCTTAAAATGCGAGTTGCAAAAAAAAAATATTTTACGTTAGACTAGATTAAACATTTTGTTGGTTGCTCACAAATGTTTAGAATAAAATATAGCATGGACATAACAGGTACTTAGTAACAAAACGACTACTAGCTCGTAATTCTAGAACAATATACAGACTCTTGACTTTAAACTAGATTTGACTTGAGATTACAGAAGCTGACAGTTCAATATCAAGATTCGTAACTGACCATCGTCTATGAATATAGTCCACATACAGCCATTTATTTCCATTCCCATAGATAATGAACAAAGGCCCTCCAGCCGGCAATGTACTCCGCAAACAAGTAAGTCTGCTACCAAAGTACCAGCTGACAATGATATCGGTAGACGAGAAGACTGTGACCGTTCAACTTGTGTTACTGAACAAATCCCACTTGGCTGCGAATATGGAGAGCCTTACGGCCGGAGACAGCCATAAGAGTTATATCATTGTGGGCGATTCGAACAATAATCTGTTGTTATTGGCGGCTTTCAAGTGAGTATTTTAAGAGGAAAACTTAAAAAAAAAACTAACTCAGTTTACAGGATTATTCATTACGTATAGATATTGTTCTTATTCATTTGATTGATAACCCGTGTCATCTAATTGTATACTTGTAATATTTTATCTATGCTATTGCTGTGTTACAGGGACAGGGATTTAATTAGTGTTTTTGATGGCAGCATTACACATGAAGTAAGGCGGAAACATAATTTCGAACACAAAATATTTGCTCACTGCGTCAGTTCCACTTTTGGTTAGTTATTTGTAAAATAATAGCAACAATTACTGTCTAGGTATGTGATGGCACATAATTTGCACGTTTTTATTCCAGTGGGTATTGACGTACAATCAGAATATTTGTTCAATGATTTAGAACCATTTCTAAGGGGAACAGCACCATATACAGAGAAGCAAACAAATGCAATACCAACAAAAAAAACTGCAGAAAGGCAAACTTGCATAACGGACACATTTAAAGAACGTAAAAGAAAGATTAACCCAGATGCTATAGAAAAGTCGAAAGAAAAGAGGAAACGGGAGAATGCTTTAATTGAAAACTTTAAATATCTCAAACAATCATTTGAAACCGCTTCTAAAAATGTAAACCAAAGTATGCATAAACAAAGGCAAAATGAAGAAAACTTAAATAAAACCGATGCATGCTCATTGTTCGGTAAAACAATAAGCAACACACCGTCAGCTGTTAATACAAAATCAGCAAAAGACAAATCAAATGATTTATCAGACCAAAATACATGTTATGAAAAAATGGATAGCGATGAGTTTATAGATGAAGAAAATATTGATAGCATACTTAACGAAATTGAAAATGAAATGGGTAAAAGTAATGCTAGCTTTGACAATACAAAACCTTTAAGTAACAATATATATTTTCGTGAAAAAAATCTCAATGTTCAAAATCCTTTTTCCACTAAATTAACGGCAGATTCTCTTAAAAATGTGTCAGTTCAATATTCAACAAAAAATTCAAGTAGTTACAAAACGACAAATACACAAAGGAAGCCTAAACAAAAAACTCTAAAATCAAACTACACCTTCATTGAGTTGTTAGAACGAAAATTGAGTATCAGCGACGATGAAGATAAATCTGAAGTCGTGCAAAAAGACAACGGATTTTCAGACACCATAAAAAGTCATATACAAAAGTACTTGACGAAAACACAAACAAAGATTACGGGTATAGAAATACCCGACAGAAATATAAAAATGTTATTAGATAAACCAGATGATGGATTGCAGAATAATGATGAAAAGACTCAAGAAATTAAACCAGTCAATCTGGATTCCGAAATATTAAATAGTCTCATGCATTGCCCTTGTCCTCGATATGAAATTAAAGAAATTTTAAGTGGTAAAAAAAATGTTGCACCAAATAGTAAAGAAAAAGTAAATCGAGATTCTAAGGATTGCGATATTATGACGAATATTAATAATATTGAAAAACAGTATAAATTCATCGAAGACGCCACAAGCCATTATGATACCGATATGAAAGCTTTAATACCTTTTCGTGAAATACACAATATAATATTAGATAATGAAGATTCTAGAAACAATATTGACAATAAAGTCAAGGAGGACGATTTAAACGACACATTAATTTTAAACTTTGATGAAAGTAGTAAAATGTTATCAAACAAGGAACTTGTTAAAAGAAAAGTTGGTAATTGTAATGAAATTAATGAAAATAATTTGGATGACATAATATGTGTCGAAGAATATACCTTAAAAAAAGGAAACGACGAACATCGTAATTACGAAACAACCTTAGATCTAGATGTAACAATGACTAGTCCTACAGAAATTAGTGACGAAATCTCTAATAGGAAAAACATAGACATGAACAATCAGTGCTCAGATATGAATGAACTTAACTTAGTTACAGAAAGTATTGTTACCGAAGGAAGCAATAATAATCCAAGTTATGTTGTGCTTGACAATAAAGGCTTCGAAAACCTTTACGAATCCACTAATACATATACTCCTGTAAAAAATCCTTGCTCGGACTTACTTCTGAAAAATAGGACTCAACTAGTTGCAAAAGATAGAGCATCGCATAATAAAACCTTGGCGATAGCTGACATCAGTCATAACCTTTACGAGCCCACTAAGGTAAATGCTTTAGCAAATAATCCTCCCTCAGATATCGTTTTGAAGTATAAAAATCAACTATTTGAAAATTGTAGAGCATCGCATGATAAAACATTGGCGATAGACGATGTCGGTCGTAATCCGTACGAGGCCACTAAGGTAAATGCTTTCGCAAAAATGACTTGCTCAGATATAGTTACAAAAAATAGACATCAACTAGTTGAAATTGATAGAGCCTTGCATGATAAAACCCTGGAAATAGAAAATATTGGTCGTAGTTCCCGTTCTAATCAGGAACAATGCAATAATAGCATTGGTTACCCATCCATGTCTAACGATTTGTATCCTTCCTATGATTTAATGAATAATAGTCGAAACAACTCAAGTAATTCTTTTCATTCAAACAATACAGAAATAAATAAACAAAAAGCAGAATATGTTAATAGATACACTTATTCAACTAGTAAAATAGATGTTTGTACTAAACATACCCCGGAATATTGTGTACAAGTTATCAAAAAAGTAAAAATGGACCTGGACATTACAGCAATAGTATCCCGTACACATAACTATTCTCAGTATTATAAATCAAATTGCGAAGAAGCTTCTTCAAATATTAAAAGAATGAAAATTATTGAACTTCCTAAACGTAAAAATACTTTTCAAGATACTACCGAAGACAATAATAAAATTATAAGTACCGTCAACAATGAAATAAGAAATACATCAAAAGTAAGCTTACCATCAGCTAGATTGTCCAGACCCGAATTTCCAACGGTTAAGAATGTAGTTAAACTGCCGAGTAGAGCTATTGTTGGAAATGAAAATACAAGCAATTATATACAAAGTATAAATAAAAGCGCAGGGCCTAAGATGAGTGATTCCATGATGAACAAAAAACAATCAAATAGTAATGCTGATAAGATACAGATTCCTGAAAAAATAAAACATGGAGGATTAGAAGAACCAGAAAATCATAATGATAACTATGAACACACAAATGGAAAGTTAATAGAAACAGAATTTGCAAATAATCCAGTTACCGGAGATAATAGAATAAGAAATCTATTACATAAATACAGCAAAATATTGGCGTAAGTTTAATTATTAATCATGTATAATTTTCTTTGCTACGTTTACCTACTTATATTCCGTTTATGTTCTAGGAAAAATGCAGTCAAAACTGTAACTCCAAGCTGTTCTGGTATCAATAGAACTGTAACTTGTAACAACTCAACCAATATCAAACCTCAAAAACCGTTCAAGATAACCGACATCCATAAACTGCATGCCACTTTACCAGAAACTATAATAGATAATAAACCCGAAGTCGAAAAAGATATCCTACAATTCCCAAAAGTAAATCGCTATGTTGAAGCTAAAAACAAACGCGAAGACTTAAATTCAAGTCAGTACATACAATGTACTGAAATGAGCCCTTTCGAACAAATTCCTCAATATGAATCTATAACAGATTTGGATTTAGAGCCGATCCATTTACCTGCCAATGATGACTTAGAGCCGTCTAAGGACTACAAAATAGATCAGTCAATGTTTGATCCGAAAACTCTTTTACAATGCGTGGCTGATGATGAGACGGACGAGATAGTTCCGCCGCCTCCTGAGTTTTGTGACGGCATGACTTACTCGCCTAGCTATGACAATGCTGAAGCTTCAATGGCTGATAAAGTTAGTGAAAGAGCACCTCACCTAGATATTTTTACAGAAAAGGAATTGCAATATAATGAAAGCATATTTGACGATTCCTGTGCTACTACTCTAACTCCATCTACGGAAATAGAAACTTGGAATTTATCTGAAGAAGATGGTTGGGAGCCTCGAAATGCAATGAATAGAAGTCCCGCTCAATCGTTCACAGTCACGTGCAAAAATACCAATAATGACTATATTTTTTTGCAAAATGGCGTTATGTCGAAGCAAGAAAAGTTGGAAAAATTTCGATTTAATCAAAAACAAAAATTTAAAATGAGAAAATGAATGCTCGGAGTTAACATATGGTTGTACTTTAGTACATTAAATAAGTTACATTATGAATTGTATTACTGTTTGATTATTTTATCCCTTTGGGATTCGCATCCAAATCTAGAATCTAGTCGAATTTCATCTTGCTCAGGACGTAGCCTTCTTAATTTATTGGTATAGGTAATTGATATACCTACTAAATATTGTTTATCAATGGTATAGGTAGGTCATATTTGCGGTTCGGGCTCGTTTGTTGTGCAAAATCAGTGCGGTTCGACTTGTGATCTCACACGACGTGAGTAGCGAGGTAGCGAGCTTAGATCTCCGTCTCCGTAATATGTAAATCTCTGTCAGTGGAAGAGTGTCCAGTCTTGAGACGAGCTCTACAGGACGCCAGCAGGTCAAGCTATCCGAAACTGTCAAATTTTCCCAATCAACCTTGAGTGTTATAGTGTAGGGATAAAGTTGAAAATCTATTAAAGAAATTTGACAGATTGTAGTAGCTTGATGTGCTGGCGTCTGTACCATCGCGGACTCTGGCGACTAACCACTTTTCGACCTTATTACTACATAAGGTTGAAAAGTGGTTCACCGCCAGTATCCGCGATGGTACCTACCTAATCTATGAACTAAGGTAAGTTTAAAAAGGTCATTCAAAGGTTCATAAATAAAAAACAATTGGATATTTACTTCAAGTACCATAGTAAGGACTTGTAAAAAGTAGGTACCATACCTACATAGCGTAGGTAAATGTTTTCGTGTTTGGGAGTGTCTCTGGTCTATTTATCTTTTATTTACTAACACAGTTACACGGGACCTAAGTACAAGGCAAGAAATAAGTTATTTTGTACGTTTCCTCAGCGAGAAAATCGAATCGATCATCGATCGTCGAGAAACGTAGTCGCATCCGTCGATGGTGGGACGGGTGCGTAAAGGAGATCCCTACATATAATAATATTTGATTGCTGACTTTTCACACCGTGGCGAGTACTACATTACCTACTCGTTTGTCGCAGCGACAAGAGCTATGAAAGGGAGTATTCCTACTCGCTCAGCGACGTTCGCTTGGAGGGCAAAACACTCGCTGTCGTCGCGAACTCGCTGCTCTCCAACTTGTTTTTAGTTGCTAGCTCTACTCCCGGCGGGTGGTGGAACAGGCGCAAAAGGCCCGTATTACCTCACGGAAAACTCAAGCATAACTAAAAACTAGTTTCAACTAACCAAATGGCTTTAAACTACACTCGCGAGCAATAAACTGGAATCACTTCATCGTCCGCTGCTCGAAATAATTTTTTACAACTTCAATGCAATGAACTCTGGATTGTGGCATATCATTTGAAAGGCAATTTTGTTAGGTTTCAACCTCTTTCAATATTATAACCAAAGGTTATTCACCTTATGTCATGGAACGTAAAACAAAATACATATTTTTTTTTAAAACAAAACGCGTAACACAAAATATTAAGGGGTAAATAACATATAAATATTTTTTTTATCTTTTCATATTACTTCCTATCCATTTAGACGTCCACAACTTCAACCTATTGCAATAATTCTCTAGATTTAGGTTGATATAATTATTTTGAAAGCCAACAAAATTACCGTTCAGGTGATATACCATAATCAACAGCTCATTGCATAGAAATTGTAAAAAAATGTCATTGTCAGTTTATTGCTCGCGAGTAGTTTTAAACTTATAAGTAAGTCTTGAGGGAGGTTCTGTAATACGGGCCATAAAATTCTATTAAAAAAACATATCCGTCTTGACCATCCGATTCCTGTTCTAAGGGCAGTTTTGGTGGTTTTTAAACCCATTGAAATAAAGTTCAAAATAAAATAATTGGCTTGTGTAGGTAAGTACTGTCAATTTTTTGTGGCATCCCAATCGCCTTTTTGGGACACGGCATGGGTGCAGTCTTTCCCAAATATTTAACACTAGCTTCTGCCCGCGACTTCATTCGCGAGGAAATCTTAAAACACCACAATGTACTAAAACAGCCACAGTTTTATAATAAAAACTGCCTCGTTGGTCTAGTGGTCGCAAGCGCTACTGTTGAGCATGAGGGTCTGGGTTTGATTCCTGGGTTAGGCAGTGTTATTGGGTTTTCCATCTGGAATTTCTCAGTAACAGTCTGGGGGCCTAAAATGGACGCTTTCGCAGAATCATAATATAATCTGCGTACAATTCATAAAGGCTTCTACATACCAGCGCGACTTGTCGCGCGACGCGACACGGCACAAAGGCCCCGCGTGTCGCGGGACGAGCGGTGCCTTTGTGTCGCGACGCGTCGCGCGACAAGTCGCCCCGGTATGTAGAAACCTTAACCCGCAATTCATCTGTTTGACAGTTTTCTATAGAGTTTCGTAAAATGGTCCACAAATTATGAATTGCTGTGGTGAAGTCTAATGTCAAATAGCAGAGGGCCTAAAATGGACGCTTTGGCAGAATCATAATATGAAACTGCGTGCAATTCATATCCCGCAATTCATCTGTTTGACAGTTTGTATGGAGTTTCACAAATTATTAATTGATATAGTGACGTCTAATGTGAAATATCAGCTGTTAAACAGATGAATTGCGGGATGTATGAATTGTACGCAGATCCTTTTATGATTCTGCCAAAGCGTCCATTTTAGGCCCCCTGAAGTCTGGATTGGTGCCCGGGTAATAATGGCTATAGGCTCGCCCCCTATCACATGAGACCTAAACTTAGCGCGAAAATAGTAAGTAATTTTCGTGGCCGAACATGTTTAATTCTTTAAAAATAGGTATATTGGTTATACCAATTTTTTGCTTATTGTAACCAACATTTTCCTGTTAACTATTTTGCCTCAATTTTTATTATCAAAAACGCGTTTTCATTTTTTTTTCACCTTGATGCTCTATGTGCGGACCTCCACAACCCAGCTACTGGGTACCACGATACCCTTTGGTAATACTGGTTGAGTATGGAAGAACATCTACTAGATTGCCAAATAAAATTAATTATGAGCACTGAGAGCGCGAGCGAGCTTTTTCTCGCCGGATAATTTTGTAATCTAAGAAGTTTTCTGGGTGACAAAACCATCACATTTTAAAGAAGTTTATAATTGGGGTATTATACTCTTAGAGTACCTACTTATTTATCATCATTATATTCGTACTTTAAGGTTAGTTTTTTTTTTCAATTATGTTATTTATTTTGATAATTCCTTAGAGTATGATCTACAATTTTAACAACAAAAATATAATAGATTTAAAAAGTAAGGAAAAATTACTTACCTACTTAGTTACGGAATATGAGAAATAAATTGCGTAATTAGTTACTTATCTGACAATTTCCGTAATTTTGGAAGCCCTACTTTATGACGTTGTTGCACCCGGTGTGCGACTTCTCCCCAAATGGTTGGATGCACACAATTTCACGACGTCTAAGTACTTACACTAAATATCTGCTAAACTGAAATTAAGAAATTCGACATTTCCGCTGCGACTACGCACACTAGGTTGTATATGTCGTAGCCAGATCTTAGAAATTATCATTTCATGAAGTGTTCGACCATTTCATGAAATAGGCAGGATATAGCCCAACGTCGACTGACATCACTACACGCGTTGATGTTTATATCTACGTTATGGTCAATTTTAGCTGGCCATTTCATGAAATGGTCGAACACTTCATGAAATGATCAATTCCAAGATTTGACCAAGATGAAATAGGTAGGTACAGTGGCGTAGCTAGGGTGGTGGCGTGGGAGGCGGTCCGCACCGGGTGGCACCCAACCGTTAAAAAAAAAACGGTCAAGAGCGAGTCGGACTCGCGCACAGAGGCTTCCGTACGTATGTATGATGTTGATGATTTCCGAAAAACTGTGCTATTTAGAGACATCGTTTTATTTTTCCTGTAATCTTTACATAAACTTCTATCACATAGAATAATTTCAGATTTTTATATGTGCAAACTTCGGAGATAAGGGGGGAACGGTATTCTTTTTTACATTTTTCATCAAAAGTCGGAAACTGTGCTGCCTAAAAACAGATAAAAAAATGTTTGAGAATGTGCAATCAGCGCTCTTTCATATGATACCCCACATGCTCTAGTAGCCCCACTTCAAAATTTTAAGACCCCCTTTCAGTCCCTTTTGCAAAAAATTTTTTTTTTTTTAATTTCTTTCTTGTTTGCAAAGTAGTTGGGATAACGTCATCTAAAACTATTCTAAATTTCAAGTTGATTAGCATTAGTAGGTCTCGAGATATTCAGGTGTGACGGACTTAGTCTCACCATAAGGGTTCCTTTTTACCATTTTGGTACGGAAACCTAAAAATTACACGAGCTATCACGTTTTTCAACGATAAACCACAGCCTTAAGTTATCCAAACTAAATAATTTAAATAAAGCAAAAAAGGGAAGGAAAAGATCACGGCAGTAGTAACGAAATTAAAAAGAAAACTAGGCTATATACAGGGCTGAAACCAATAATCGGCGTTCCTGGAGGTGCGGAGGACGCCCATCGGCGTTCGCGACGAAAACCGTCCCGCACTCTGCTAATAAGCGTAATTTTTATCGCCGCAGCGAATGGGTTAAGTTTGATCTTGGGATAAATTCATTCCAACTACGGAGCTTTCATTGTGCGTGGTTCGACACGCACTTGGCCGGTTTTTATCCTTGGGTGACACCACAATAATTATTCGTACCGGGTGTCACCCGTGTCACCCATGCTAGCTACGCTACTGGGTAGATAGTGGGGATTTCAACGAAAAGACAAGATAATATAAGCAACATCAAATTTATTTAAATTAGCGCAGAAACAATTCATAGCAAAAATTAAAGTTAGTCTATTACACGTTCAAAAAAAACTTCACAAATAGGTGAGAAGTGTGATAATGTCCACAAAGTTGACAATAATCTACAATTTATTACTATTTTATTTATATCTTGAGATTAATCCCAAGAACATGTAAAACCAAGACTCACTAAACACAAAAATAATACATTAAACTTCAATGCCACGACGCTCGGACATTGTAATTTTATTTAGTTGGTCTTGGTTGAACGGAACTCCAATCCTTTACTCGAGTAGTCTTTTCTAACTTGAACAGTGCGATGTTTTACAAGGGCAGGTTGAACTCACACCATTCAATTTAAAAGAAACTTGGTGCGTGCAGGATCCTCGTCATTGCCCGGCATGTAAAATCAAAGCATCGACGACGACACTGTACAGTTAGAAATTGTTACAACCTCTATACTTTGCATTAAAATAATGCCCATTTTCACAGGCAAGGGATCCTAACTTCGCAACCACTAATTCCAGTGATAAATTCACTCTAGCACGTAGTTCTCAGCTTCCCTGCAAAGTTAACCATCTTGTATTCAAAAGAAAACCTAGACTCACTGGTTCAAATTCAAATAAAAACACTCTGCAATCCTGCCTCACATGATTCATCCACAAATTCCAACCCTTGCGTTTGAAATAAAGTTACATTTCCAAGTTCAAGCTGACCGCAATGTTGGAGCTTGTTACAAAGCAAAGGTCGGGCAGTTCGTCAACAAGACATTACTAGCTGAGAATATTTTTTCCGTTTAATGCTCAGCATGTTAGATAGCTGCTTAACACACGACACTTAACTAATTTTATGTAAATAAGTATACATCTGGTTTAACAAAATGACAAATATGACTGGCTATGCCATGATTATAATATACATTAAAAGCTAAGACTTCAACTTTTTCTGATAAGTATACATTTTTATTAATATGAATGCAAAAATCATGCCTAAATAATGCTGAATATTAAACTGGAAATATCCACACGTATTTTTTTTACATTTAAATATTTTATATTTTTTTTGTATTTTTTCCTTTTTTTTAAAGTAATTTCCACGCTGGGAAAATTACACTAATTCTATGCAAAGTATAGCTTGTATTTGTTATGTAACCACTCCATACTTTGTTTCATTTAAATTTACGGGCTATGCCATTTACCCTCGCACGTTGGCAGTAATAGTACAAGTGAAAAGTCACTTGCCAATGTTAGATTAAGTATTAAAAAATAAACTTAAACAGCAGTATTTGAAGAAATGCACTGATATGATGGACAAGTGCAAATTGAAACTAACAGGGAAAAAAATCACAAGTAAGATACTGCAAACATGCCAGTTATAAAGCATAGCCCGAAGTGCTGTTGGCACACAGGCATAATGCCATATTCAAATGGGAAGTGGTGATAAAGATAAGTATAGGCTCAAAACCTAGCGACATCAATCACCAGCTAAGTACCATGGCTTCACCACTAAAAGGTTATTTGTTCAAATAACTCATTCAAAATAATATGCGTACTGTGGAGCGCCCCGCAAGTGGTGCTGATGTCGCAAGATAGTGAGGCATTCACTTTTTTGTCATGATCTTGAGGTACTCAAGAGCATTCTGAGCTGCAGATGACTGGGCATCCTTGCTGGTAAGTCCGGATCCATAGCAAACAGCCACTGGCAGTGTTGACAACTGGACAAGGCATTGGCAGCGACCAGTCATTGACTTCTCTTCAATATCCACATAAGTAACTTCAAATGACTGCTCAGAAGCGATCTCTTGCAGAAACTGCACAAAATTGAAGTCCTTGTTGTTGAGTGGGGTCACCTATTCCAAGAAAAGTTATGTATTAGTATCTTAACAATCGCCGATATTTTATCAAGGATACTAATTACAAACCATTCCATTAATTGATTTTATAAAATATTATTTATCCATCAACAGATATATCCATGCATAATTATTCAAGATTAAAGTATATCCATACCTGCAACTTGGCCAGGTTGGGGCCGACCGACTGTTTAAGATGTTTGTGGAACTGCGACACCTTGTGGCTGTGACTTGTAGTCAGAGTGGAGATTTTACTATCTTTCAAGTCGGCATAACGGGCCGCGACTCCGCCCTAGAACATAACACGAAACATTAGATCAAATAGTAAATTTTGACACAAGGGACTCTTCTGTCCATTCATGCCTGGAAAAACTGATTGAAAGATAGTAAAACACCTGGCCAAGTGCATACCTCTCAGGGAATGATACAAAAGAGCCACTCACATGGCTGATGCTAGTCTACAGATCTGTTAATATAATAAACATATCAGGTAAATAAAATTACAAGTTAAGTAAATAATATAATTTAACTGTGAAATTGGGGTTAACTAATCTGAGAAGCCAAAATAATAGAAACATTGTTTTCCAGTATATTAGATTAAATTAATGAGGTAACAACAAGTCAATTGCATGACTAGACACTGTTAGCAATGTAAAATTGGGTCTTAAAATTGTTGAAATGATAAAAAGAATTAAATGCAATATACTTCTTCCTCCGGCTGGAACGATTCCGGGGGGTTGTCCTGTAGAGCCTGCCACATCTTGTAAGCAGCCTGGCGCTTAGCAAGCTTCTTAGATTTTCCAGTTCCAACTTCACGGCGCTTCAGCAGGGTGCACACAATGGTAAACTGGCGCTCATGAGGCAAACCTTGAAAAAAATAAAAAGTTATTTTTGAAAAAAGAAATAAAAAAAAGATTTGGTAAGTGTGATTTTGCAATTGAGATACAATGAAAGACCTGATGATTGTATCAAGTAAACTTACGCCTGTTAACATTGTCATCATTTTCAGCATGGTAAGATGGTGGTGGCCAGAATCTGGACATGCAAAGCTCTTGCAGCCATCCAACGGGATTGCCCATCAATTTATCTTCAAAAGATGATACCACAGTTCCACTGTAAACAAAGAATTTGTAGTTCAATAATTTGATATCTATGAATAAAATCATATTAATGATATCAATATTTTAAATGACACTTACGTCTCAGGCACATTGCCATTAGTAGGCTGATCGGTAACTGCCCCAGTCAATTTGTCAAGCAAAGCTTTAGCTGCAGAATGCTTAGCTTCCTTCTTGGAGCGTCCAGTACCCATAGCTGTAATTACATCTGTTATTACATTGTTGTGAATGTAAATAGTTTAGTACATACTTGCAAGTACTTACCAACCATATCAGCAACTGTCACTCGGTAGCGGAAGGTTGGCTCATGTATCATGCCCTCTATTTGCACCAGTTCATACTTGGGCACAGTTCCACGACGTGCCAGCAGTTCTTGTAGCACAGACACAGGAGTTTTTAATGGAAGAGACTCCATTTCCTGAAACGTGCAACCATTTAACATAGTAATTTACTTATACAGCCTCTTTCTTATTGCTTCCAAATTGTTACTGCACGCTTAGCACGAGAACCATATAGAAGGGTTTTGTCGATGGAAGAGTAGACAAAAATTACATTTCCATGTAGACCATGCTGCACATAGGTATTATCTCAACTATACTTATTAACATAGAATTAAAGTAAATTGCATAGCTAGCACTATGCAATTTTAATTCATTCAGCGAGACACTTTCTATTTTTACTCTACTGTAGAATAGAAATCGCTTATTTACCGAAAATGTTCTACAGTCTACACGGAAACCTCACTTTCGTCTACTCTTCCGTTTACTAAACGCTTCTCTACGGTTCTCATAATAAGCCTGCAGAACTGCTGAACGCCCATAGGCATCATAACAATAAAACTTTCTATTGTGTCTCATTAGGTTTGAGCTGCTACTTCTGTTTTTATTTCAAATAATGTTTTGTATCCTGTTGATGACTTGATAGTAAGTTATCTGTAAATGTTTTAGTGATACAATACTGTCACCAGTCTGAATGAAACACTATAAAAACTGGTGGTTTTATAGCACAAGATACTTACTCTCTTAGCAGCTTCATCAAGGGGTAAACGTTCCAAGTTGTTGGGAGGCTTCGGCCTGTTCTGGTAACGCCGGCGCGGGCCGTGCGGCGCGTGCTCGCCGTCTGGGCCGGCACCGTGCACCGCCATGCCGTGCACCACGCCGGGGATGCCGCCCGGCACCACTCCCGGGTGCGGGTGTACTATGTTTCCGTCCATCTATGTAAACAAAAATTCTCTCCATTAGAAAACAACTGCTGCAATGCAATTATTACAGCCCAATTATCTGACAAGTTACGAAAAATACCTAGTCAGCTTACAACATGACGTGGCCTGATATGCCTAGATAAACAAAGATAGATCGAAACATAATGCTAAATGATTATCGTACCTGATGCCTAAGAACATACATCGTAAATTATCGCAAGATCGTATTGGTATCACCAGTTCACCACTCCCACAACATAAAACTAATTTGCTACACCAGAACTGTTTCAGATTCCTTAAAATTAAATGAAAACGGGGAAATCCTAAAACTTGAACTCTAGATGCACTGTGTTGATTAATTTTCCGCGAGCATGCGAACTCTTAGGTGTGATTCTAGTTCTGTGACTGTGACATGGCGGCCGCCAGCCATTACAGTAACTCAAAATGGCTACACCGCATGTATCCACCGGCATCCGGCGCCTACTTATTCATAACAAACTCAATTTAGTTGAACAATTGATAACATTCACTTTGATTTTACATGATTTATGCTATAATTCCGGATGAAATAATCTAAATTAGGTAATTTCGTGATATTTTTGTGTAGGTACTTAACAACTTACCATTTTGCAATTTCCTCTCTGAACTTGCTAGTGAACACTGAAAAGATATAAGTAAACGATTTACTATTTGTACTGATTGAATGATATTTTTTTATTCGGAAAATATATTATACTAACCACGGAAAGCTGCCCTAGCTGCTTCGACAAGAATATTGAAATTAGTTAGATTTAACCGGTTGTCAGAGTAAAAATTAAAAACTCCCATCCCACCACAGCGCATCAATTTATACCTCACAAGCGAAAATAAGGTTAGTATGGTTGCTGAATAGCTTGCTTTTCGTTAGTAAGAATAATAGGGAAGCAAATGCGTTATTGAAGTTTCAACTCAATGAACTTCAACATTAGGTCATCAATATTATTTACTAGGTCCAGCCCGTGACTTCGTCCGCGAAAAAATATATCATACTTGACATTCGTCAATCCTGTACTTACCTACTCCTGTAGCTTTTTGTCAGTGAAAAAAATTTGTAATCGGATCAGTACATATAATATATTATTAACAAACAATTTTACATTTTTCTAATATTACTTTAGTTTAAAACTTATGTTTAAAGTCTTTACAATAAAAAAATAACCGGTCAAGAGCGAGTCGGACTCGCGCACCGAGGGTTCCGTACGTATATATGATGTTGATGATTTCTGAAAAACTGCTATTTAGAGACATCGTTTTATTTTTCCTTTAACCTTTACGTAAACTTCTATCACATTTTTTTTTTGTTGTTTGCAAAATAGTTGGGCAAATGTCATCTAAAACTATTCTAAATTTCAAGTTGATAGCATTAGCAGTTCTTGAGATATCCAGGTGTGCCAGACAGACAGACAGACAGTGTCACCATAAGGGTTCCTTTTTACCATTTTGGTAGGGAACCCTAAAAATGAACGAGCTTTACAGTAGTCACATTTATGATGACAACACACATCACATCACACACACCCACACATCACACACACCCACACATCACACCATCATCAATACATCTAACATCTCACCTTGGTACTATGCAACTGAGTAGCAACAGAAATAACCTCAAAATTTAAAAAAAGTTGTTACTGCAATATTTGTTTGAATAATTATTCATTACTAGTCGTCCCATTATTTCACCTACCGGTCGGAATTCGACCCCTTCTACTTACAATCTGTATAGTACATACTAAATTCATGTGTATACTAATTCCATGCTATTATAAAGAACGTACTAATTCCATTCTATTAAAAAGTACTTAGTTACTCCATGCTCAAGCTGTCACTTTCTGTTACACACATAGTACGCCACCCTTTAAACGAAATCACTCTCAGAGAAAGCGAGAGAATAGATGTTACACATCAAAAAAATGTGCGGCCGGGTGACCTCCGTCTCTCCCGTCAGGAATGAAGATCGGTAAATCCGCATCTGCATCCCGCGAAATTCAAATTATTCAACGATTTATGCGATTTGCAGTTCAGTGTGAGGGTGTTTCTTGATTAAAATATGTTTCGCGACTTTATCAGATTTTTATTTACAGAATTATAATCTGGGGGATGCGCTAAGATAGCCCGCGAATTATTTTATTTTAATGTTTTTTGCAATTTGCAGGTCAGTAACAGGATGTGTATATTGATCTAAATATGATTTGCGGACGTAACAAATATGGCTTTACAGAACTATTATCATTAGAATCATTTACAAATGAAAACATTTACGTAAACATTAAAATTTCATTTATTGTGTTTTTTTAAACCTATAATCCTCGTCATGGCACTCCTAGTATACCCTTATAGTTTGTTTCAAATAAAAGTGAAAATGCAACAAGTGGAAGAAAAATCCAACAGTAAGGTTGGGGGGAAGACCATTCAAATATAAAGAAAAGTAAGTATGCAAAGCCATTTGAATATGTGAAAAAGAGATGCAACTTATGTTTCACATTAGTGAATTTGTGTATTATTCGTATATTGATGGACCGGAACAAAAATGTTCAAGCTTTCGGTGTTATAGAAGTTTCCCACATTTCATGGAGATTTTTATAGATCTGGTAACTGTTATTGATAGAATACAACAAATATTTATTTTGTTCTCATGCAACACTATCTGTTAAAAACTTAAAAATATACTAGCGCCATTGTTGGCAGTGTATTATCTATGATTGTTGGTGTCAAACCCCAAAGAGGAAAATAATTACAACCACAAATAAACTATTTCCGGTCTGCAAATGCACTATTGATTAGGGGTATGAGGATGAGGCGAAATTATTGCAACAGCTGCTCAGGTAGGTATTATTCCTAAATTTTGACGGTAAGATACCACCTAGTGAATCATTGATTAAAATTGTGTAGGTATCTTACTGCGACACATTGTAACGAGTAGGTACACACGGCTACACATCAAGCTATACATTTCCAGTCTATGCTGATCTCGCATTGTATAGGATTTCCGTACAGTGCGAGATCAGCGTAAACTGGAAATTTATAGCTTGATGTGTAGCCGTCTGTACGTAGTGGCAACCTACACAAACAATTTCGGACAGACACTCCAAAATTAACTTACATTCTGCATTCCCCCTGAAAAAATATATAAAATTTGGGCCAAAACAACAGGATCTAACTGTTGTTTTGGCCCAATTTTTCTACATTCTTCCCCTTTATGGAAGCAGACGCATAATTATGTTGGACAAAATTGATCAAATTATTCGCAGCACATAATAATCATTTTAAATGTGGCCTTGGACGACCGAGCGTGGCTTCAAGCCACACTACTCATCCGTTATGGTGGCCTCAGCGTCCGCAAAATTACCAGTATGAGCTTACGTCCTGTCCTCTATCCACAGCACTGAAAAGATGACCGAAACCTTTGAACCCTCTCTCTGGTCGACTCTGAAGTGCCGTGCTTGACGGTGAACAGACAGTGAACGCCTGGATAGCGGCTTGCCAGGATAAAAATCGGCCCGTAGACACACCTTCCCAGATACAGTGAGATGAGCCGCTCTGCAGGTTGGTACGGAATAATCTTATCAATACGTCCACCAATACTGCTGACTCTGCTGAGTATGCCTGCCTGCTGGCTGTGGGTGAGTGGCAGTCGGGTCTCTGGCTTCTAGCACTACCAGCACCCAACATAGGCACTATGCTGGGTGACACCACCGTCCACCTCGCTACTTGTCTGCGTCTGGGCGCTCCTTGCGGGGCTCCGAATCGCTGCTAGTGCGGTGAAACTGTCGACTGCCTCGGACACCATGGCGTATCTTGCAGTAAGAGTGCAGGCCCGATAGCACGGTACGCTAGCATTAATGACATCATCCGTCCTGCTCTTGTCACCGTCGGGGTGCCAGCTTTTTTAGAACCCATGGGTTTGGACACGACGATTGGGAGAAACCAGACAGAATGACCATACTGCCTTGGAAGTTAGGCAGGCCATTGGTGGGGGATGCAACTTGTGTCGACACCCTTGCGCCATCCCATCTTCCTAGTACGGTGGGCTGCTGCAGGTGCAGAAAACCTCAAACGGTGAAAATATTCCAATCTTATTGGGAGTTATATCTATGTTCGAGCCGTTTGGGATTGAAACACTGGGACCATGGGTTCCAAGTGCCCATTTGGTTTTTCGAGATATCGCCAAGCGGGTGCATGGTCGACTCTTCACGTGACCAGAGGGCTGGCCTATTTTTTGGCCAAAGAATCAGTATTGACATACAACGTGGCAATGCTGCCAGCTTTTTGGGCACTTTTCATGTTGACAGCGATGCGGACGAATTTTTTTCTCATAGTCCACAAATGCCATACACAGCGGCTGGTTGTAGGTACTCCCCGTCTTCTGTACATTTGCCTAACAGTATGGATGTGGTCTACAATACTGAAGACTTTTCGACATCCGGCAATACAAGTACACCGCGCGCGACCAAATAAAAAAAAAGTTTGTGAAAAAATAAGAAACGCGTGAAATGCATTCCGCCTTCGTTCGCTTTTTTTTCTCAAATTCGGATTTTGCTTAGTTTTATAAAATACTAGCTTTTGCCCGCGGCTTCGCTCGCGTTAATTTTGAATTTGACAATCAAAAATTGAGGTTGTACACTGCTTGTTGTTTGGCGTTTGGCGGCAAAAAAACTCCACCCATAATTTGAAAGACACGTGGCGCCATCTATTACCATAAGAACGTTATTGTTGTTTTCCTCGGGAAGAGTACTTTTTTTCTGGATGAAAGGTTCCCTATGTCCGATTCTGTACACCTGACAACGTATAATTATGCAACATTTCAGGATTATCGGTTCAGTGGTTTAGGCGTGAAAAGGTAACAAAAAAACAAACTTACTTTCGCATTTATTTATATAGTTAGGAAGGATTAGGATTAGTGTTTATTCCTCAAGTAGTGAGAATGAAAACTTTTATAGATGTATCTATAGAACTCCTTGCAAAATATTTATAAGAACAAAAGTTTACAAGAGCACTTTGTAAGACTAATTAGTCAAATTACTCTTGATTTTTATAAATACTTACATACCTACTAAGGCACCGTATATTTATAATTGTTTGTTCTTTATAGCTTCTTTGGGTAAGTATTATAAAAGAGTACTGGGGGCCTAAAATGGACGCTTTGGCAGAATCATAATATGATCTGCGTACAATTCATACATCCCGCAATTCATCTGTTTGACAGCTGCTATTTGATAATAGACTTCAGTAAAGCAATTCATAATTTGTGGACCGACTTCTTGGCGGTCAAGTGAAGCGTCATGTTCAGCAGTTTGTTTAATTTTCCAAAATTTGTGTTTAGCCGAATATTAATGTGTAATAATGGTGGATTATTAACCATTAAGTGTTTGTGAACGTGCATTAGTGTAGGCAAATGAAACAAAACAGTGCAACTTCGCTTCAAGTTCTCTCAAGAAGTCCGCGTGAGGTCTCAGTAAAGTGCCACATCTTTACTGAAACTCAAGGGGAGTGGGCAGGGATATCATCATCATGCATTTATAATTCATTTCATCAATACTATACATGAACTAAAACGTGACATTGGCTAAATGCACAAACCGTGCGAAGCCAGAAGGAAAAAAAAAAAAAAATTGTGGACCATTTTACGAAACTCCCTTTAGCACTGTCAAACAGATGAATCGCGGGATATGAATTGTACGTAGATCATATTATGATCCTGCCAAAGCATCCATTTTAGGCCCCCTGATCTTACTATAAAACATGACACAACTGTTAAATTACCAAAAAATTATATGTGTAGGTATTATTTGAGTTAGCTAAATCATATTAAAGAGTAGTAGCACGTTGGAAGATGTTTAAAAGAACATTTGAGCTCACAAACTCACAAACAATAATTTAATTAGGAAGGTTATAATAAGTCTCACTCAACCCAATAAAAAACCGACCAAGTGCGAGTCGGACTCGCGCACGAAGGGTTCCGTATCTATAAAAAGCAGGTTTGTTGTATGGGAGCCCCCCTTAAATATTTGTTTTATTTGAATTTAATTATTTATTTTTAAAGTAAATATATAACTAAATATTCTGTGAATATTTCAAGCGTCTACCTGTTGCCGTTATCAATAAGGAGCAAAAACGAGCAAAAAGAAAACACGTTTTTTGTTGTATGGGACCCCCTTAAATATTTAAGTTATTCTGTGTTTTATGTTAGTAGTATTTGTTGTTATAGCGGCAACACTTTTATAAGTTTTGGCTAAAATGTTACCATGTGCTAATTAATGTAACTCAACATCAAACCAACATTATGTTTTGCAGTCCCCTGACAGGGTTCATGTATGTACAAAAGCCGACAGTAATTTATTGTAAAATGTGAGATGTGCATGAGAAGTGAGAACAAATAAATCAATATCGTAAGCGAAGAGCGCACCGTCACCTATGGTGTGCCACAAGGTAGCGTACTCGGTCCGACACTCTTTCTCATATACATTAACGAGCTGGGTATGCTCACCATCCCCAAGGGTAAAATTATAACTTTTGCAGATGATACTGCCCTTCTCTTTAGCGCAAACTCATGGCATGAAGTTTACGCGAACGCCCAGACAGGCTTTGACGCTGTACTGAGGTGGTTGCATAATAATGTTGTCACACTAAACGCGGACAAAACAAAGTACATTGCCTTTTCTCTAAGGTCCTACACACACACAACTCAAACAACTCCGTTTTATTCTATAACTGCCCACTCCTGCACTAACCAAAATGACAACACATGTGGCTGCACCCGCCTACAAAAAGAAAATAGTGTAAAGTACTTGGGAATTATAATAGATTGCAACTTGAAATTTCGTGAACAACAACACCCTCAGCAATAGGTTGCGTAAACTAATATTTTTCTTTAAGACCCTAAGACATGTGGCTGACGTCAGGCTGATGAAATCAATCTACTTTGCCTTCGCCCAGTCCTTATTAACCTACTGTATAACGTCTTGGGGCGGTGCACCTACTCGTAAATACACAATCATACAATTGGAAAGAGCGCAGAAAGCTATTCTGAAGGTATCTAATTTTCTACCTTTTCAATATCCCACAGCTCTCTTATATACAGACACAAAAGTCTTAACTGTACGTCAGTTTGTTCTTGAAATGGCCCTAAAACAGTATGGACTCCTTACCTATAACTCCTCGCTGTCACGAAGCAAAAGACGTTTTGACCCAGTAGATCGCCATGGTAAACGACTTACTACTATGTTCTCCAAGCGTTTCTTTTGTTACCTTGGTCGCTTTCTCTACAATAAAATAAATAGAACGCTCTCGATTTATGATCTTACCAAAACTAAGTGCAAAATGAAGGTTAGGAGCTGGCTCCAGGAATTAAGTTATGAAGTTACGGAAAAACTTCTAGCTACCACGGTATAACTTGCATGTGTACGAACCGTCTCGCGCGCAGGTTTGACGACTTCCAGCCTCCCGAACAAGCCGGATTCCGTGAAGGCTTTAGCACAGTAGACCACATACATACGCTGCGGCAGGTTATACAGAAGACCGAAGAGTATAACCTGCCTCTCTGCTTAGTGTTTGTGGACTACAAGAAAGCCTTCGATTCGATCGAGACATGGGCTGTACTGCAGTCTCTTCAACGGTGCCAGATCGACTATCGGTACATCGAGGTGCTGAAGTGTCTGTACAAAAACGCCACTATGTTAGTCCGACTACAGGACCGGACCTCGAAACCTATTCTACTGCAGCGAGATGTGAGGCAGGGAGACCTTATCTCTCCGAAACTGTTTACCGCTGCACTGGAGGATGTCTTCAAGGTTCTGGACTGGAAAGGGCTAGGCATCAACATAAATGGCGAGTACATCACTCACCTTCGGTTTGCCGACGATATAGTTGTCATGGCTGAGACTATGGAAGACCTCAGTACAATGCTCGATGACCTCAGTAGAGCTTCCGAAAGAGTGGGTCTTAAAATGAACATGGATAAGACAAAGGTCATGTCGAATGCCCATGTAATACCCACTCTCATGAAGATCGGAGACGCTACACTCGAAGTTGTGGACGAGTATGTTTACCTCGGACAAACTGTCCAGCTAGGTAGGTCCAACTTCGAGAAAGAGGTCAATCGTCGAATCCGACTCGGCTGGGCAGCGTTCGGGAAGCTACGCAATATCTTCTCGTGCCACATACCGCAGTGTCTCAAGACGAAAGTCTTTGACCAGTGCGTGTTGCCAGTGATGACTTATGGTACAGAAACGTGGTCGCTCACAATGGGCCTTATCAGAAGGCTAAAAGTCACCCAAAGGGCAATGGAGAGGGCTATGCTTGGAGTTTCCCTACGTGATCGAACCAAGGTAACCGACATAGCCCGAAGAATTGCCAAGCTTAAGTGGCAGTGGGTAGGGCACATTGCTCGCAGAACTGATGGCCGATGGGGCCGAGAGGTTCTGGAGTGGCGACCACGTACCGGAAGACGTAGCGTTGGAAGGCCTCCCACAAGGTGGACCGATGACCTTGTGAAGGCTGCAGGTCTCCGCTGGATGCGGGAGGCACAGAACCGGTCGAAGTGGAGGTGCTTGGGGGAGGCCTATGTCCAGCAGTGGACGTCTTTTGGCTGAAATGATGAATGATGATGATAACTTACCGCATCCGTGTTCGAGTGCATAATCCTAAATAAAGGTAACCGTTTCCGAAGGGGTGGAGACCTGGTGTCCTGAAATACAGGCCTTACAGCCTAGCTTAGGCACCAGTCTCCCACAGTATAACTTCTAAAACTATTATGTATGGATATTTTGAAAATGTACTATATATTGTGGTAAGAAATAAATCTTTATCTTATCTTATCTTATTCTAAAACCCTCTTGTCGACTGAGGCCCTAGGCCGGTGCCTTGTTGAATTGGCAAACCTCCCGGACATTAAATGGGCCCCAAAATGCCGTGTGCCCTGGTGGCCCGCAACACTTTTTACCACTGCCCAAGGGGCTCGTCCGCCAGCACATTCTCCGATGACGACGCAGGCTAAAAGTCAAGGCCTCTAGGATTAAGGAATCTTAGGTCTTACCTCTCTAGCAGGACCTGAGATTCTCACATCCTAGGGAGGTGGACTATCTCTAGGTACACATGCATTTGAAGCAAGACGAACCTTTCCTGGTAAAAGGAAACTATACTTAATCAATGGCTAAAATTATATTTTTAATGAAGTCCACTTGACTGTTAGCTACCATTCTTACAAACCCATTACAGAATTTAATTTGCTTTCACAAAAATAATTCGGTAGTAATATAAGTAATGGGGTACCTACATAAAAAAATAAGAATCAGGTAAAGTACATATTATTTATTAGTGGACACCGGTTTTAAGACTTATAGAATATAAAAATATCTAACAGTCAGGTAAGTACAGTAAAATTGACGGTCTTTTTTGTATGAAATCAATTTCTTGAAATCAATTTATGTTCGAACAACTCGTAGTGCAAAACAAAATGTAGGGAACAGATGATTTTTTTTTCGCGATTTCAGGTTTGGTCCCATAGTAAACGTTGCTCATAATGATGAGTACAATGACCCCTTAAGAGGTTGTGCATAAATTCTGGGACATGTTGTATATATACATATACTATCATATAGCGTGGCGACCTGTCGCCACGGCATGCGTCACCCCGCCAGCAATCGGTTTTACGTGCGGCTATAGATATTTCACATCAAAAACTTTATTGCTAAAAATATTACAAAGGTTTTACATTGGCCCTAAACTAGGCAAACCTGTATCTTGGTCACCAATAAACCTACCGTATAAATAGGAAATTATAATGTTGTGCATCAGTTAAGTAGGTAGTTTCATTTCCTATCGAACTGCACCAGAATGGTTAAATACATAGCTGACGTTGCAATTATCTGTAAAGAATAAACAATTGACATTAGTAAGTTCCTTACTTAGGAAAAGTGTGAATGTGGAATTGATAATGATGACCTATGAGCAATTAACACGCTGGATGATGTTATTTTCCATCCTCAGAACATAACTTCTTTGACACTGCTCTTTTAAGGGGACGATAACCGACTTTTAATGATTTTATACTGAAGATCACATCTAAACGAGCAGTGTTAATGATTTGAAAAATATTGATAAATTAGAGCAATTTCTCAATTTTAAATTATGTTTATACTACATAGTGAAATTAATTTGTAAAGGTATGTCTAACGCGGATAAAAAACTGCGAATGGCGCAAAATCTACCAATCGTAATTTTCTGAAACCTTCACCAATTTAAAGATAATTTAATTATTGATCTTTAAGTATACGCGTTTTATTAAAATACCTTTTGTGTATAATAAATTAATAATGCGTCAAATTGGGGACAGCGCTCCTTGGTGGCCGAGTCCTATTACTGGCTGAACGTACGACGCGTTGCATGAGCTCAGTACAGAGCACGCAAGCTAACCACTCAAGGTCACAGGCATATATCTGCGTCTTAAATTGTTGTTACGACTCGTTAGTAGGTATAGTATGTGAGGTTAAATGAGGGATAAACAGCTTTGAAAAGGAAATGAACAACTTTTACTAGAATAGAATAGAATAGACTTTATTATGCACACATGGCTACATATCAAGCTATACTTTTCCAGTATAAGCTGATCTCGCATTGTATTAGATTTCCGTACAATGAGAGGTCAGTTTATACTAGAAGTACATATATAGCATGATGTTAAGCCGTGTGTACACCATAAAAATTACAGATTGGTATAAATGTTGAAATTTTACATTAAACAAACTAAATTTTACTACCTACTTAAGGCGCTGAAAACAGCTAAACCGCGGTTACTGTCAGACTGCATACAAAAGAAAGAGAAGCGCGATGTGACACAACGCTTGTAATTTATTGCAATATATGAAGCAATTATCTATTTGCCCAAAAATGAGTTCAGTATAATAATCGAAAATAAAATACAACCAAGTTCTGCATACAAGTATGACGTTCTTGTTATTAATTAAATACCAACCGTACGTTGATATTTAATACAGATATTTTGGATTGAAACTCAAAGTAAAGGGTTAGATTCTTGTTAATTTGTATCGATTTTATTTTTCTAAACGTGTTTTGGTAACAACCAAGTTTTGAGAAATATGTTCAAGAATAACATACTTATTTTTTCCGCTACCACAAACTATATAGATTTAGCAATTTTTTTTTTTAAGACGAGCCTACATTTATCATTTGCCTCTTGTCAGCGCCTTAAGGGACCTGTATTCCGGCAAGAGAATGCGTTTCTGACACCGACCGACCCCATCTGCTTAGATACACTTGACGTTGTAAGAGTTCAGATATTTTTGGTTAGTTGTGTGTTTAAGAATTATTGACAAGCATCTGCTCAGATATTACTACAAGGTAAGGAGCTATTACCTATTGTTTTTTTTTTGTTGAGAAAAAAAATGAGAAAACCTCGATCACCCTGATTTCATTTGAGTTAGTGTAGGTAGTGTATAAATATTGAATGAATAATAGTAACAATGCTGTGCTATACATGTATCACATGAACGAAGTGTTTTTATTAATTATCAGGCTCTAAGAAAATGCTACGGAATTGTGTAAAAGTGCAAATTGACACTATTCTTAGCTATAATGTCATCTGTCACGTTGCGTTGCTTATTAGTCTATTAGGCTAGTTTGTAATAAACTATTAAGAACTTTATAATAATATAAGAAAAAAAAAAGTTGGTATCTATACAACATTAGTTTTAGTTATATGCGAAACCTGAATATAGTTTGTTCAGAATAAGGAACTGAATCGATTTCAATAATTTTTACACCATGTTTTTTTTTCCCAAAAATATTTAAGTGTGATGGAAAATGTTATCACCATTTAAGTACAATACACCAAACTTACAATAAAATCACCGTACTATTAGGTACCTACTGCCAAATTATTATCAATGAGCGCAAGACGACCCTGGAGGCGCGGGGGCGACGTTAGCATGTTTTTGTACGGACAGCCCGGTAACATAACGACCTTATAACTTTGCGATTTTTCATGATACAGTTTTGAAATTTTGTACATAGATTCTTTACATAAAAATACTAGAAACGTGTTTCGGGTTTCGCATATACTAAAAATAATGTATATGAGACATGGCTCCTCCACCTATACGGACACTCGATCTTCTCTTCTATTGGCACGAACTACTTTCAAGTATGAGAATAGCCAATGCTACCTATGATAAAAATGGCAGTCAGTAAGTTGGTAACGGTGCTCTCACACTCGTGGAAACTATTTAATCTACCCCTACTGTTGATATGATAAAATAATTTAAATACCTTAGACAGCAGAGCGGCATCCAGTGAAAACAACCCATACGCTGTAATTTCGTCCTCTTGATACATCATCATCGATGAAAAATGTTGTATCTAGAAATTTCCCACAAGCGGAATATTTTTATCGCAGATAGTATAGTAGACAATCTTAAAATGTTATCAGCACGATAATTATTACAGTATTTACTGTGAATTTATTTTACCTCCAATAATAATCGTATATCGTGTTTATCCGTGGGAATACTGTGAAGTGCTTGTCCTATTTTCATCACCTGAAATATAACAACCTTTTTGATAATACTCAATAATCATCCAAAGAAAATAACGCAATCCCATTAATTACCTCTTGTTTTAATAAATTTCCTGTTCTGGACATAATGAAAACTTTAATGATCTGATAAATGATCCAAATAGAACAGTTAACGACGGGGTGTAAGGAGAAGTCTCTCTCGACAACCAGGCCGTGGTATATGATGTGAGCCTCGCTTACCATGGAGTGGAAAACCTGTAACGTTGTGATCAATAGGGGTGCCTGAAATGCTTCGTTAATGTTTCGCTTTACCTCGAAGGCCTTTTCGTACAAAGATTCCACATATTGCAGTGTCAATATTTTGCTCTCCGCCTTTTCAAAATAATTTGTTACAATTATTTTTTCTTTCGATAGATTGGCTATGTGTACCCTTATATTCTTCAGTAGAACCACTAGCATCAAAATAAGCACATAGTAAAACGCTATCACAGTGAACTGTATCAGTTGCGGTAACATGAACGAGATGGACACTAAAACCATCTTCCAGAAGGAGTCATCTCGAGAGAAGTTCACTGATATTTGCAGTAACAATACTGTTAGAAGAAATACCATTATCATATTCATTCGAAAACGAAACTGCTTCATTGTACTCTCCATATTTGGGGAGTCAGTGTTACTTGCTATTTTGTTTATTATTTTCACGTAAGTACAACGGTGTTTAAATGCACTGAAGTATGCAGCTAGGCAGAAAATAATAAAAATAACAAGTTCTACAATATAGTTCATTTGAGTCAGTAGTTCCCTGGTCATGACTGTGTCACCGATTGAGTCTTGCACATACTGAACGTGTAACACTAAGAAAGACAGCAGAAGTAGTAAGTAAGAAATAGCACATAGAGTATTAATGTATATCGACTTTTTGATTATTGTTAAACCACGTTTGCTATTGCTGAATTTAACACTATAGGGGAACAGACCAAGCATTGATAACACGATGTAGAGAGGTTTAAATATATGGCGGATATTGAATTTCTCATTTGTGCTTGCGTAAAAATATTTCTTTACGTTCGAAAACATTATTTGGAAAAGTAGTAAAGGATATGAAGTAACATGGACAACTAACGTCTATTGTACAAATGAATCAGCACATCGGCAACGAGCGATTGTAAAACACAATTACTATACAAAGTGAGGCGATAGTATCTTTGCACATTATTTATTCATAGAAGGTTTATGTTTGTGTGCACAACGTAGTATTAAATGTCTATCAATGGTTCGAACATTTTCGCTGATTGTGTAATCTCCATCTATTACGTAAACCTAACCATAGTGTCACACTAACACGTATGTATAACAAGCTGCTATCTAGTTAATACTTACATGAAAAATGTGTGCCTTGTTATTATTTTGAATATAGTGCACGGTTCTTCGAATACAAGATTGTACGAAACTCAGGCAGCAATTTTTTATAATATGGGCGGCTTTTAAGTCGTTACCTCAACTTAGAGGTTAATATAAGTAGATGACATCGCAGTCCTATTTTAAATTAGATTTAGCTGAAACATGTCTTTTCGTTCCGCGTCTCGCGGGGTTTAAACTTGTATGTACGGCTTCGATCGATATTGATCGAAGATGTACGGTCTCATCGCCGTACATTTTTCTGCTTACTCTGTAACCTTCATTAGGTCAATGATGCGCGTCATAATTTAGCATAATAAAATAACATGACTAACGAATTAAAATCTAGTGAACTTATAACTGTGAAGCTACACTGTGTAGTAAGTACTGTTACTTACTCAGCCAACTACTAAGTGCATCTTATTGGAAAGTGATTGTCGTAACTAACTGAACTTAAAACCTTCAAGACAATTCGGTGTACGGAGCTAAATACTAGAACCCGTACAAAATATTTTTCTATTTGCGAGATAACTATAGATAGTATGCTTTAGAGTTCAACGTTCAAATACTTATTCTTGAGTTTTACGACTCTTTGATCTCTGAATTTGTGGCATAGTCAGAAAGATTTAAAAGATTCTTTTTCATGCAGTGATCAGAGACCATGAGACCACTGTCAACATTAAACTGTCAATTGTTGTCAATGGATAGAAGAATATAGAAAAATCATACTTCAAAAATATAAATGTTTAGTCATGTAAAATTTAAGGTAAAATTAGAATAAAATCATAAGTCAAGAAAAATATGGTTATTTGGAGATCCTTTTTTCAAGGGTGCCGTGGGGGAAGGCGGTATTTGTTGGACGGAAGATATACCGTGTTGGGTTGTGACGATTGGTATGGGAGAAATGTCAGGCGGAGTTACAGTACCTGCCCCGTTTGCCCCAGCGGGATGAAAGTCACCATCTGTGGCGCCTCTGGTTGCACCGGTACGGACCTAACCACTTTACAAACTTAATTTAACTGGATTTTAAAATTCTTAAAAGCGTTTACACCTTACAGCATTTCATACAAACTATCAAGCCCTTGTTTTTCGAAATGACTAAACCGATTTTAATTAAACTTTATACGCATACGCAGGATACAAAGGTCTAAACAATTTGTAAAGAACAATTTCGAACAGTGTTACAGCCAAATTAGACCAATTAAATTTTCCATAGAAACAGAGATTTCCAGTTATCTGTTTTTAAATAAGACATTTCGAAAATGTTCTTTACTAACTTTTTAGACCTTTGTATTTTGCTTATGCGTATGAAGTTTCATTACAATCGGTTCAGTAATTTCGAAAAACAAGGGCTTGAAAGTTTGTATGAAACGCTCTATCTGTAAAAGTAGATTAAGATAGTACAATTGGCAACCCGATAAGTACCTAATAACTTCAAGGTAGTAAGAAGTTGACAAATTAAAGAGATCCTCGTAACATCCTTGCCGAAGTATCTGATTAAATAAGTTCCTTGATTAAGAAAGTTTTTATTTCATCTGCAGGCCAACCATTAGCCCTGTTACTGAAGCAGAGTCCATTGCTGGATGAGTTAGCTTTGTACGACCAGTGTGCTACTTGCGGCTACGGTTTGGAATTGAGTCACGTCGACACCAAGTGTAGAATTTCCACGTACTCCGGGAAACACATGTTGTGCGATGCACTTAAAGTACGATAATAATTTTATTTATATCAAGCCTACTTTCCCTCCATTTTAATTTTTTGTTACCGGGGTGGGAAATCCTCATGGATGTCTTCCACCCTGGGGCGGACGAAGGGGTCTGTCAGACTCTTACTGACTAAAAACCACCCCGGTGTTCCCTTGCGTCGTTTAAAGGGGCGCGCGTGGAACACTACGCGCCGCCACCTCGGGTAAGCCTACTTTCCCCCCTAACGTAACTTGCCAGCGTGATTTAAATTGCTGCCTACCATTGATATATTAAAAAGAGGAACATACGTTACGCGCTAACATCGCAATCAGTAAACCAGGGGGCCTACTCCGAAGCGTTAATTCGAAGTATCGGTCGAATGTTCGGCCGTTTTATAACTTCCATAGTTTCCTTTTTTGACTTTGAATCCTTACCCGTCTTACATTTTTGACTTTGGCTTATCTCTTCGACTGTCGTTTTTTATTTTTTTCGCCGTATTCAGCCATAGTTAGCCGTCGTCAAGCAACGGCCGAACAGTCGGCCGATACTTCTGATTTCTGTTCGGAGTAGACCCCTGGGCTCGGCGCAGTCTGTCCGGCAACTCGCGCGTATCGTGTCTCTCACGCATGTTTGTAATATCTATCTCGCTCGTGCCACTACAGGTATCACCTAGTTTGATAGGACCACATTACCTAGTTAAGCCGCTTTTATTACATCAATGCCGCCAATTTTTTTTGCGTAGGTCATTTTGGAGTCGCGTAGGCCTGTGGCTACGTGCGTAGCAGCTATACCTTGCTACGCTTCGTAGCACCGCACGGGTCACACATGTCGTGCATAGACTCACAAAAAAAAGCAGCGTTGTGTTAATTCACGCTGTGAAGTGAAATTAACTTTTACCTTAAACATAAAATAGCCATCAGTGTGTTCCGGCCTTAATGGAGCTTTTAGTAAATGAGTTGGTTATTTCAGGGCGCGAAGGTAGTGGTTATCGTGGCACGGAACACACAGGACACGTTCGAGTACAGTGCGCCGATTGTGACTGAAATAGCACTGCAGATTTGTAACACATGTCCGGGTGTAAGTAACTTATTTATTATACAATATTATTTTTAGTATATGTGAAACCTGAATATAGTTTGTTCAGAATAAGGAACTGATTCGTTTTCAATAATTTTTACACCATGTTATATTTTGTCCCAAAAATATTTATGTGATGGAAAATGTTATCACCATTTAATTACTTACAATACAATCGCCGTACGGTTAGGTACCTACTGCCAAATTATTATCAATGAGCGCAAGACGACCCAGGAGGCGCCGTTAGCATGTTTTTGTACGGACAACCCGGTAACATAATAAGTTTATAACTTTGTGACTTTTCCTGATACAGTTTTGAAATTTTGTACATAGATTCTTTACATAAAAATACTAGACACGTGTTTCGGGTTTCGCATATACTAAAACTAATATTATATAATTATTCTATTTTTATTTTATTTTCTCATACCCACATATTTCGTCACAAATAATTAAATATTAGGTATACTAAGGGTGCTTACATGAGGAAGCGGGTTTTCGGGACCACATACCGCTACAGATAGCTGCAAGTTGATCTTCGGAAAGAAACGGTTTTATGTTTTAGGCGTTTCTTTATCTATGAGCGCATAAGTTAACCAGGGACTTACTCACCCGCACCGTTAGCTACCGACTAGCCTTTACGGGGAACCCGCTTTTTCATGCAAACATCCTAAGACTTGTCGCCAAGCAGTTTTGAAGTGGATTTCCAGGTCCAGATCAACTTCCGTGTCTTCTTCTTGAGAGCAGCTAAATTGTAATTTACACAGGGTGCCTAAGATATCTATCTTAACATGAAACCGTCTGTACAACGGTCTACCGCAAATCAGGTTGACGGTGTTACCCTCGTGGCTCGAATATCACGTGATTTCTTTTCCATTTAGATCTTAAAATTTCCACCATCCAGCAATTCATGAAATGCATTACCAAGCGTTTCTTCGATTCCGCCGTCAGACATCGCAACCCTCTGATTGTGAAGGCCGCTAGTTACGGACCCTCTCGGATTAGTCAAATCCGCCGTCCAAGGCATACTC
Source organism: Tiliacea aurago (assembly GCA_948098905.1). Classification (NCBI taxonomy): domain Eukaryota; kingdom Metazoa; phylum Arthropoda; class Insecta; order Lepidoptera; family Noctuidae; genus Tiliacea; species Tiliacea aurago. The sequence continues at coordinate 17,133,135 of OX402586.1, read as the reverse complement.
ACACCGACCCCGATGACCCCATTACCCTCCTCCAGGACAGCAGTAGGGCCACAAGTACAGTTCACAAATCAAACAACCCAACATTCCGACTTTACCGCCGAGGTCCCATGAGAAGACCCAGGCGTAATTGTCCCCCCCGTCCCTTTGCTCGACGATTTGCCACCCCGCGCCTCAGCTGAGTGCGTCGTAGCCTTTAATAACCCCCGATAATCATCCAGAATTGCCTCCATTACGAATTGGATCCAGCCTATCCCAACTTGCTGTCCTCCCCCAGCGACGCCCTAAGCCGAGGTTCGTACCCCACAGGGGGTGGCATTAGCGTGCAGTCGCTTAGATGAATATTATAAGAAATTCGCCCCTCGCTGGAGGCTTTAAGCTAGCTTAAGGCAGCCACAGGATAGGCCGGTTAAGTAGTTACGACCTTTCAAAGTCAACAAAGAGATACCAACAAAAAAAAATTAAAAATCTCTCCGGTCATGTCGGATTGCTTTCCCTTTGAACTATGAGAGTAAGGGGAGCGAGTATACCTGTGTCAGCGCACACACTTCTTGTGCATTATAATATCTGCCGCGTCGATGGCTAGTCTCCGCTGAGATTGGCCATCATGGTCTAGAGGAATATTATTATTAATAATAAAAGCGTGTTAAAAAACTTGTCTTTTTTTCCATCAGGCATTCACGTTAGTGGCAACCCAGCCAGTGGAGAGCCTGGTCCCTCTAATTGGCGAAATCCAGCGCCTCCGCGGCGCTTACAACCCTCGCGTGCTCATGGGCTGCGTGGAGCTCAACTGTGTGCGCGCCAACACCGTACTGGCAGACTTCCTGAAGGTTAATTTTATTTACTGTTGTATGAGGATCCCTATTCTTATTGCTACGATAACGGGGCGATTCTATTGTGATGATAAAATAAAACTGACCGCCTTGAATGTCCGTTACGCAATGATCTATTGAAAAAATCAATTACTATTAGGTTAAAAAGTAATATTAGGTAAAAACATTTGTTTGTGCTGTGTGCAGAATGCATGGCGCTTAAATCGATAGAGTAATGTACGGTTCCGTACTTAGTATCGTATTCATGTATTCACGGTAAACAAAGACAATGTTTTTTATAAAGATCTGATCCTTATGATTGACCCTATCGATTGGTGGCAAAAAATACAAAACGTATTTTTTTTCGTATCTGTCCGATTCTAGGGTGAGCAATCGAAATTTAAAAAATACATGTTCCCTCATACGTTCCAACTGCAAACGTAAGTTTGTACGCACAATATTGAGAGATTTACCATGTTATTTTAAGACCATAGACTTCTTATAGGTTTTTCTGTAATCTAAAGTATTGAACTATTTTCTGTATTTATTTAAATGTTTCTGTCTGTCTGTCCGTCTGTCACAGCCGATTTGCTCCGATCTACTGGACCGATGAAGATAAACTTACTTAAAAAACATGGCCTCCCATACATTCCAACTGCAAATTTTGCAGTTGGAATGTATGGGAGGCCATGTTTTTCAACCACAATGTTAAGTTTGTTCTTGGGATAAATTCATCCCAACTACGGAACCCTTCATTATGCGTGGTCCAACACGCACTTGGCCGGTTTTTCAAATTTAATTTACCTCCGTAACCAGATGGTTTCCAGATATGGTATAGTACAAAAACATGATCACATAGACGGAGAGCAGGTACAAGTGACTTTAACCTTTTTTTAACCCGTTATAATAAGTATAAGTAATGTAGTAAAGGTATAATAATAGACATTTGATGAAGGTTCCTCCTGAAGCCGTGAAGGTGCCAGTGATAGGGGGCGCCACTCCGACCACAATGGTGCCTGTGCTGTCTGCCGCTGTACATCCCTGCGCCATGACTCAAGAACAGGTGTGTATGATGGCACTCATACTAAATGGGGTACTAGATTTAGTTCAATTGAGGTACTTACGGTGAAAAAAACAACCGAACTATCTAAATCAAAGTTTGTTATTTTATTGCGGGACTACGGGCTTTCTCTTCCAAAAATTAAAAAAAAAAAACCCTGAAATGCTGGCGAGTATTCATACAATCACAATCACAATCGTCTGTGTGGTGCCGGACGTAAAGAATAGCACTCCCCTATTTCTTCCCGTGGGTGTCGTAAAAGGCGACTAAGGGACTTTCTAGAGAATGGGCAGCAGCGTTCTCTATGCATTTTACCACCATACTGCGATCGCCAACCCGCCTGCCAAGCGTGGCGATTATGGCAAACCCCCCCTTTGGGGGAGGCCTATGTCCAGCCGTGGACGTCTTTCGGCTGAAATTATGAATTGATGATTCATACAATATTTGAAACAATACGTAGCAAAAATTTAGGCGATAAAAATGTCTTTGTTATAAATAATTACAGATCGAATGCGTGACATCCTGTATAATGAATGGGAATGAGGCAGTTTGCGCAGCAAAGGGTTGCGTGACGGCGACCGCCTGCCTGGCCGGCGCGTACGCAATAGCCCGCAACACCATCAACGTGCTGAAGGGCATGCAGGGGACGAAGACCACCCAGTGCGCGTACGTCGACAGTCTGGGCACCTGCGCGCCCAACTGCCGGTATTTTGCTAGTGAAGTGAGTTAAGGGCGATTAAGGTAGCCCGCGTAATTCAAATTTTCTTTGACATCAGATGCTTCACTGGAGTGAAGGTTCACTTTTGCTTAATTCCACGTTTTGACCACACCGACAAAATTATGAACGTTCATCTGCTCGTTTCATTTTATTTTTAATCTTTCGGTCGGCGAGTGAAAGAAATGCCGAAATCCAACATCGTTGAATCGGTGGTTTATTTTTGGATTCAGGCTTCGCTTCGACGAGTGAAAGATTAAAGACATAAAGGACCAAACAGTGAAGACTCTGTTATTTATATATTTATTTAATACTCTAAGCACACAAACGTACAGATGCGGACTTAATGCCACAGGCATTTTCTACCAGTCAACCTTTGGGCGTTGCAGAGAGCCAGACAAACAGTATTTAGTAGTTGCAATAGCGAGAATTGAGGAATAAATATTATTTAAATATATAGGTATACATATAGCTATTAATTTTGCCTGATTTTCTTGATTCAAGCACTACTTATCTTCTCGCCGCCCTAACTTCTAATCTGTATGAATGGTCAAAAAAAAACAATCTGAGGCGGGGTGCTACAGTTTTTGAGCTCGCTTCGCTCTCTTTTTGCATCCTACAATCTCTTAATTATTCTGAAGCTTTTATGTATTGCATAAGTTGACAAAGTAACTTCAATATCATCTGTATAAATAGTAAAAAAAATAACCTATCCAAGGCGGGGTTAAAACATTTTCGTCCTACAAATCCTAGTCTCTTAATTGTGTTGACGCTTTTATATAACCTTTTGCTAAAGCTTTTTATAAAATCACCTGTACGAGTATGAATGGTATACCTAAACAAAATTTAATCTATCCGAGGTGCTAAAACTTTTGATTTCATTTCGCTCGTTCTCATATTTGTTTTGTTAGATTACAGGGCGGCAAATCGCATTGCCACGGGGCGACTAAGAGAGCTGTAGGTCCATCAAACTTATTTTCGCCCTGTAGCAAAATGGTTAGGTACAAACAATATTTTTTATCTTGATTTTCCAGGTCGTGCTCGGTCCTTCCGGAATAGAGAGAAACTTGGGTGTACCAGAACTGACCAAGTTCGAGCACTGCCTTCTGTGTACTTCTCTGCCTTACATTAGGAACGAGATAGCTCGAGGCATTTGGTTGGTAAGTATTAAGAATAACACAGAAATATCTTTCGTTTATTTACTTGTATTGGAATGGTGACGCAAGTATTAGAAGGGTTTGAGTGCCCATCAAGATGGAGAGCAGTGGTCGCCCACTTGTATCGACCCTGACTTAGGCCGTGTTCAGATAACCCGTGCGGACCACGCGCACGCCCCGCACACGCGTTGTGCGCGCCTTGCACTCGCGTTCGCCACGCGCTAAATTCGCGCACGCCACGCGTGGCGGGCGCGTGGCTATTTATTATTTAAACAACAAACGCCCTTGATCACAGTCAATACGGCACTAGCCGTAACGCGGGCGTGTGCGGGGTGAGCGTGGGGCGGGCGCGTCGCGTGTGCGAGTCGACTTCGATAAATGCAATTTGAGATCTATTGATGATAGACAACAACACAACGACAAAGCGAGCGGGGCGGGCTTGGGGCGGGCGTGTGGCGTTCGCGTAGCGGGCGCGTGGCATGCGCATAGCGGGCGCGTGGCGTGCCCGTGTCGGGCGTTTGTCGTCTGAACACAGCCTTATGAGTTGTAGGTCGTGATTTCGAACCACGCCATGCACTTCACTTTGTGTATTTAATTTCATCACCACTGCTCTCAAAACGCTGAAGGAAAACATCGTGAGAAAACCGTTTTCTCGTTTATTTTGATGTTCAAAAGTTCCTTTTAAGGGTCGGGTAATCGCAGTCGACCTTAAAGGTCATAAAAAATGCGCGTCGCGCTCTCGCCGCGCCGTCACCGGCGCCTTTAATTTTCATAGGGAATCTTTATTTTTAGTAACTACGAATATTTGAAATAAATTACAGATATAATTATAGATAACAAGACGGTCTGTTCAACAAAAAACACGAAAATATCTTAATTTAAGTATTTTGAAAGTATATCGTTTTAATGCTTTGGGTAGACATTACTTCCTGAATTTAGTTCATAAAGTATTTTACTACAATACTTAAACATTCAAATATAGAATTGATGTGTATGCGTTCTAGTTTAACATATTTTTTGCATAACTTAGCTTCATTATAAGAAGGCGTAATATCATTCATTCATTCAGATTTTAAACGTCATCAAAATTATATATCTACGCCTTAATGGCTTACTCGAGCTTGTTTAACCATAGCTGTGTTGTTTCAGGTGTACACGATGTGCCAGCAGTGTTGTTGTCCGACTTGCTGTTGGCACCCCTACACATGTTACACGCCGCCCATCTGTCCCTGCGTGCCCCCCACCAACTGGACTAGTGGCTGTCCCGACGCTTGCAGGGACGAGTATCTTGCCTCGGTTAGAAGCCTAATTATACACATATCTTGTGAGATACTTCTCACAAGATATGTATAATTAGGCTTCTGCGGATAAAATATATGGTATTTAGATTCGGAGATTTGTGTCTGTGAACGGTTTCATCATGATACAGGACGAATACCTGGTGTAGGGCAAAAACATTAACATAATGTTATTTTACTGCAATGCTAGGCTGGCTGAGGCTGAGTTAAATATTTTAGCATTTTCAAAATCTTTATCGTTGTAGCAACCATCCTCCGAAATTGATTAAATCAACTGATTAAGTAATGCATCACTATAATCTATCTATATATATATTATGTATGACGACGTCAGCGACGGCGGAGCGATAGGGTCGTCACCATCTTGATTCAGTGGTAAAGGGTCCATTTCGTTGATGTCGTTGAATTATAACACGAAGTGTAAATATAACCTCACTTTTAATCAGAAAAACTAGATAGATAATAACAAGTGATAATAATTTAACTAGGCAAACCAACAGTTTCGTTTTGGAGAAGTGACTTGGTCCGCGTCTCGATGCGAAGTCCCAAACCTTCCAAAACGACTCTGTCCACGTGCCGCCATTACAAAATAACGTCACGGCGTTTGCCCCACTACTACATTATACAATTGAGCAACTTTTATTAAAACAATATCGTTATCCACGACATGTATATAAAATTCAAAGTCCTGACTGACTGACTGATATATCAACGCACAGCCTAAACCGCTGGTCCTAGAAACATGAAACTTGGAGGGTGTGTTCTTTGTAAAGAGTAGGTAACCACTAACAAAGGGTTTTTAGAAATTCCACCCCTAAGAGGGTGAAATAGGGGATGGAAGTTTACATGAAAGTCCGTCAGTCTTGAAGTTAGGATCTTCAAATTTGGTGTATAGGCTTTTATTTTATTTTTTTTGGGTGGGAAATTATCAAATAACTTCTCCCGCTCTGGGCTGAGGGCGTGTCAGACTTTTACTGACTAAAACTCACCCGTGTTCCTTCCGTTGCCTGTGTGCCAGGGCCACGATATCCCTGTCGGACAAACTCGCAACCCTGGCAGGCATTGGCCCTAACGGACCCCGTCAGTTGGTGCTGACATCTCTTTGAGGCGCGCGTGAAACACAATGCGCCGACGACCCGGGCCTGGTCCTTATCGGACGGCGAGCTACCCATCGCTGACCGTTCGCAGGCCCGCGCCAACGGTGGCTGGAAATCAGCTTGCGACTCCCGACGCCCGGGGCGTCTCTTGCGGCGGCTAAGGGCGTGAGAGCGGGAACCCTGCCTCACCCTCACGCGTTCCGCCTCCTCCTTCGCGAGCATTACTGCTTCGCCGAAGGAGATGACGGCCTCCCATGCACTCTCGCTTCGAACCATGGCCTGACGCGAGAGATCGCCGCCGCCGATCGCCTCCGTGAGGACACGGTGGTGCTCCGCCCAAGCCGGGCAGACCTCCACCGTATACTCCACCGTGTCCTCCGGGCGATCCACACAGTGGTGACACCCGGGCGTTTCCTCCCGCTTTATCCTGAACAGGAACCTCCCGAAACAACCGTGTCCGGTGAGGACCTGCGTCAGGCGGAAGGTGAGGACGCCGTGGCGCCTCTCTAGCCACTCCTCAAAGAGGGGATTTACCGCCACAATTGTGGCGTGCCCAGCGCTGGGTTGCGACAATCGCACTCTCCATACCGCCATGAGATTCCGCCGGCAGCAGAGTTTCACCCCGGCGTTTCGCCTTCTCGCGCCACTCCCAGATGTGCGCGAGGACTTTTACCTCCAGATCCCACGGCGGTAGTCCGGCAAGGAGGCTCGCCGCCTCACGGGAGACCGTGCGGTAGCCACGTACCAGCCTGATGGCCATGACCCTTTTAACTCCAAATTATGACGTGGGCATCAGCTAAGAAGGGGTTTTTGGGAATTTGACCTTTAAGGGGGTGAAAAGGGGGATTTTGTTTATATGAAATAATCTTATTCCTTGAGTTAACAAACCTGAAACTTGGCACGAGTACTAACCTAAGTAAAATATAATATAAAATTTCTCATTTTTTGTATTTTTAAACTACCCTCTAAAGGAACGGGGATTGGGGGATATCAAAGTTTTTATGGAATAAATTTAACGCGCGGTCCGATTAACTTGAAACTCAGTATTTTTACTGATAACAAAAAATCAAGAATAACTTGTATCAGGTTTTTTTAAAATCTGCCCCTAATAATGGGGTGAAAAGGGATAGTCAATATATAAGGGAGGATTTTACTGCTTGGCTTGATTAACTTGAAAAGTGGTATAAATAACCTATAAATCCAATAATACAAACGTCAAAAAGATTTTTGAACAATTTACCCTTTTGAGTACCTACGTAAAAAGGGGCGATATAGTTTGTATGAACAGAATCTTATTACTTTTGATATATAAACTTTAAATTTGGCCCGAGTTCTTATTTACATAACATCACGCCTGCAATCCCTAAAGGGATAGGTTGAGGTGTACCTTTAGTACACCCACATTTCGCCAGTTTTGTTTAAGTCCCATGTAATAGGGGCGAGTCTATTGCCATCACCCGGGTATAAATCCAGACTTCGGGCTGCTACTGACAAATTCCTAATGGAAAATCCAATAACGCTTTTCCCGACCTGGGAATCAAATCCACCCCTCATGCTCAGCAGTCGTACTTGTGACCACTAGACTAACGATGCAGTCATTACTTAAATAACAAAGTTTGTCATAATTTTTGCGTTTTTCAAAACTACCCCTCAAAAGGATTTTAGGGAGTCAGGGTTTTAATGGGTTTTTGGGGGATTTCAGTTTGTATTGAAGAATCTTAACGCGCGGTTCGATTAACTCGAACCTCAGTGCTCATACTTTTGGCAGAAAAAAAAAAAGAAAATAAATTGAGTTTTCGACAATTGGTAAAAGGGGTAATTAAGTTTTCGGGAGAATTTTATAGGTATACATCAATTATTATTTAAGAACAAAAACGTAGAAAAATTAAACAATACAAAATTTCTTCCAAATAGACTTAGACATGAAATGGAGGACACGTAGGTATACAAAACGAAGTTGGTATTTATACGCTATCTATATCCTCCGTAAAGTTGTAAATCAAACTGCACTCTATCTGCTTACCACGCTTACGTTGCAGTTGGTTCCAACTAAGATATGGTATAATGCTGCTGATAGAGAAGCTGTTTTTTTTCGACATCCACGCGGGCGAAGCCGCGGGCGAAAGCTAGTAGTTATCTAAAGTCCTATTACCTCTTCCATTATTTTAATCTTCAACTACATAACGGGTGTGTAAAAAGACGCGAAGCCATGAGCTATGAACCACGTCGTTGTGATTTTTTTGTACTGGACCATCCAGCCAACTGTTTGTTGTTCCAAGTTGGTTCCAACTTGTTGAAATCTAGTTTTAAATGTTTAATTTAACTTTTAATACCCTTAACTCTTGTATCGTTGCATTCAACCAAAAGCACAATATTTTGCGTGCGTTTCCTAGTGCCCTGCCGTAAACAGCGATTTTTCGCACCAAAAATAAAGGTAGTTTCCCAGTAATAATTTCTGTCCAATATTTATTTATTATTTATTTATTTAATACTTTAAGCACACAAGTATACAGAGGCGGACTTAATGCCATAGGCATTTTCTAGCAGTCAATATTTATTTATTTATTTAATACTTTAAGCACACAAATGTACAGAGGCGGACTTAATGCCACAGGCATTTTCTACCAGTCAATATTTATTTATTTATTTAATACTTTAAGCACACAAATGTACAGAGGCGGACTTAATGCCATAGGCATTTTCTACCAGTCAATATTTATTTATTTATTTAATACTTTAAGCACACAAATGTACAGAGGCGGACTTAATGCCATAGGCATTTTCTACCAGTCAATATTTATTTATTTATTTAATACTTTAAGCACACAAATGTACAGAGGCGGACTTAATGCCACAGGCATTTTCTACCAGTCAATATTTATTTATTTATTTAATACTTTAAGCACACAAATGTACAGAGGCGGACTTAATGCCATAGGCATTTTCTACCAGTCAACCTTTGGGCGATGCAGACACAAACAGTGGTAGGTGCAATAGTGAGAATTGAGGAATAAATACCACTTAGTTGTAAATGGGCAGCAGCGTTCTCTATGCATTTTAACACCATACTGCGATAGCCAACCCGCCTGCCAAGCGTGGCGATCATGGTAACCCCCCCTCCATTGCGGAAGCCTATGTCCAGCAGTGGACGTATTTCGGCTGAAATGATGATGACCACTTAGTTTGATGTATTGAATGCGTGGCAATGTTTCATTCAACACCATGTATATTTCCCACAGATATGTCGGGAGATGACGTGCAGATGCGGCAGCACAGAGCTCTGCTGGCGCCCCCGAGAGAATGATTACGACGCCGCGCGGGCCGCCAACATCACGCACCAGATTCCCCCGTACATAGCCTCGTGCGGAGCCCAGATCCCCAGGAGCGTTCGCATAACACAGGAAATCTTGGATAAGGCCAAAAACCCCTGCTCCAAGATTTGCTAAGGATCCTCATAGGCCTTTGCTCTTTACCATACGAGAGAACAGCTGCAGATACAAGGTTTTCAACTCATTACATGTTTAAAGTTATGGAAACAATTACATTACCATCAAGATAGTGTTCTTTTTTGGAACGATGAAAGAAAGGGTTGGGTTTTCTTACTCTAAAGGCTCATCCAAAATATTTCGTCAGCTGTCGTGAAGAAAACATGTGAACACGTTCAGTTTAGAGCAAGGGCTATGAGCAGAAAGCATACGCATGAAAAAGGAAGTTGGATTGATGTCGCAAATCAGGACTTGCTTTCCTGTGCCAAAATAATTTGTAGAACCAAGTCCAATGTCCATGTCCTCGTTGTTATCCCAAAATCAGTGTGCTCCTGGAACACTGGAACGTATTTTGCAAATTAGTGAGTTTTTTTTTTATGTTCCATGCACCTCTGTACTACAATAGTCACGTGCACACACGGGCTAAATTATTGTGACGACTATTAGGCACGAATTATATAAATATGAATCTCAAAGCTGGACATTTAGGTCATGCTCTTAAGTACCATTGGCCCTCGTCTGACTGAGTCTTCGTCACCATGCCATCGGTACTGCAATGGTCATCTACTTTTCCAGCTGAAATCAAAATGTGTTCGTTCGACAAAATTTCATGCATGCACAGAAATCTCGTTTTTTGTAAGCATTCTTGATATCATAATTATGGCGGTAACAAGTTTGATCCTTTAAAAATTTCGCCGTGTTTTGTAGTTGGTGACGAAAATAATGTAATATTCTTACACTTGTATGTTTTGTATGTTTAGGTCTATAAACGAGTTTATATTTCGCAAATAATAAAAATATATTCATGAATATTTCATTTATTTAAAACTTTGAAATAGGTACTCCAACAAAACAAAAAAATCTAAATAATTGTTGTTTGTGCATAAGTAATTCTACATATGCAACACATGTTTTATCTTTCCTCGCCAGTTGTCCAATCTTTCTTTTAGATTTTCCAAATAGTTTACGCAATTACCTTCTTCAATCTGAAAATGCAACTCACAATACAGATGTATTGTACCACTTTGTGCCACTGGATTTCAATTTTAGATGAAATTGAAACCCAGTGGCACAAAAAGGAGTTCTGTTTAGCTTATTAGCAGTAGCAGTGGGTCGAACAAGGCTGTCAAGGAATTAGGACATGATGACGGAGTTGAGTTTAAAAGTTCTGTCAAAATAATGAGTGGTGATAGTTAAGAGAAATAGATGAATATGAGAAGTACGAGCAGGCGAAGCTACGTGTGTCAGAACAACTACCCATTTTTGGCCGATGCGGAGTGAGTTTTGGCTTCTCTTCACTTTCAGTAAGGCGCCATCTCCACGGTCAGGGCTGCGTGCCATCGAAATTTGCCGCAATGATATCGCTGTGAGGAGATTGATTCATAGAATATATATTCTATTGAATCTGATGGAACGGTGAGGCTATCCGCACGATCGTCTCGCCCGTGGAGATGGCGCCGCACACGATGAATTGTGACGGCGACGTGGCGCCGGAACGGTGTCGCTGTGGCGTGTTACATACAGATATCTATGGTATGCCACACTGTGTGTTCCGGCGTCGCACCGCACGTACACTGAAGTGCGTGTGAACAACTGCTGTTCTTTAATTTAGGCAGGTACAGTCACGAGCATAAATATATGTCGGCATCAAAATCACCACATGCGAACTAGGCAATAGGCATCACACTCATGTCACGCAAAATGCTGCATCGCGCAAGCAGAGTTTACCGCGCGACTAGCATATATACAACGTCCCGACATCAAAGCCGTATAGGCGCACAAATTGAGGGGTCCGTTTTAGCGGACCACCACACATCCTCTGCGGCCAGGGAGCAATGCTCCGGCACCACGTGCCACGCCCTCTCACGGGGGCGTAGTGACATCCCGCATTCCCGACATTAATCGTCGGGTAGTTGCCTACCAGACACAACACCTATCTGGTCGGAGGATCCTCCCTTTTCTACGGAGGATGAGTGAACTGTATGTACACAGTGTACACCCTATTCCTCATATCTCTATAAATACAATAACTTAAAGAGAGAGAGAAAAGACCTATTTCATACTAGTATGGTTTCGATAAAACTACGTGCGTAACACGATAAAAAAATATGTATTTACTTTATAGGCTCTCGACCTCAATCTCGCCTGATGGAAAGGGCTAGATGAGGTCTACGATAGAACGAGCGTACCCAGAACATGCCTGTTCACTCTTGCTTGGAAGGCAGTGGGGTTATATGTGGAAGGGAACAGAGACGCTGGCAGTGAGTTCCACACTTTGGCTGTGCCATTATAAATGTGGAGGAGAAGCGCTGAGTACGACAGGTCGGGATATCAACAAAGTGCGGATGGTACGTCTGGTTGTCCGGTAATAAAAGGGGCGATGATGGGATCAGGTTGTGGAGCTCCTGCGCAGACTCTCCGAAGTACAGTCTGTAGAAGATTGACAGGCAACATTACGCCGATGAGTCAGGCTCTTAAGCCTGACTACCAAATTCTCGTCGCCTATTAGCCTTATTGCTATGCATTCCACCGAGTCAAGTGCCATTCCATAAGTGGCTGCAATACTACATATACAGGAACGAACCTGTGCTTTGTACAATATCTAAAGAACATACATATTACATAACAAGAACCCTCCGTGCCTCGGAAAGCAGGTTAAACCGTTGGTCCCGGCTGTCAGTCGTAGATCCTTGACAGTTGTTAAGGATCGTCAGAAGCCCGAAAGTCTGAAAACCAGGCTTACCAAGGGGTATCGTGTTACCCAGTAACTGGGTTGTGGAGGTCAGATAGGTACTCGCTCCATGTTAAATACTGGTATTCAACTGTATCAGGTTAGACTGGAAGCCGACCCCAACATAGTTGGGAAAAGGCTGGGCAGATGATGGTGAGGTACTTTACGAGAAGATCGCTTTTCAATTCGCGTAACTGTACGGTATTTACGCTCGTGACTGTTCTCGGGACTGTCATTGGTTGTTACTTTTAAAACATTTTGGTACTGCTTACCAAATCTCGCCGATATACCTACATGTTATATTTTGTATAATATATAGGTACTTATATAATTATTACTTATTAAGTTGAATTACTTTTATTTCTATTTCATTCTCCCTCCGTGGAAAAACAATACGGTCTGTTCTGTTTTCCATTTCAATATCACTTGACAATTTTGCATTATTATCTAAGCATCTCTGAAAATATAACGAAAGTTCATGGTGATTAAGACTTTCACTGTTCCAAGCAGAGCCGTAACTTTCGCTTAAGTGGCCCCGGGGCAGGAGAAAACATGGGGCCTCGTTCATCAATCATTTTCAATGCTTGGAAGAGAACAAAAAAATATTTTAAGGTGGATCCGCAGTAGAATAGATCAGCCTGCGAAATTCAAATTTTCTTACGTTTTTTGGAATTTGCAGGTCTGTTTGTAGGTCAGGTTGTATCTTGATCAAAATATGATTCGCGACTATAGCAGATATTATGTATTTACCATTGAAATATTATATATTTTTTATACGGGGCGTTCTTGGCAACCATTTGTAAAATTGTCACGTAAATAAATTGTATTGACAAAACACAAAACAAAATGGGGGCGTGAGTTCCGATTTTGGCGTCAAGAGAACCACGCAGCGTTGTATGACAATTATTTTGGCCACGTGCCAAGAGAACCCGTAGCGATGTATGACAATTATTTTGGCCACGTGCCAAGAGAACCACGTAGCGTTGTATGACAATTATTTTGGTTTCGTGCCAAGAGAACTACGTAGCGTTGTATGACAATTATTTTGGCCACGTGCCAAGAGAACCACGTAGCGTTGTATGACAATTATTTTGGTTTCGTGCCAAGAGAACCACGTAGCGTTGTATGACAATTATTTTGGCCACGTGCCAAGAGAACCACGTAGCGTTGTATGACAATTATTTTGGTTTCGTGCCAAGAGAACTACGTAGCGTTGTACGACAATTATTTTGGCCACGTGCCAAGAGAACCACGTAGCGTTGTATGACAATTATTTTGGTTTCGTGCCAAGAGAACCACGTAGCGTTGTATGACAATTATTTTGGCCACGTGCCAAGAGAACCACGTAGCGTTGTATGACAATTATTTTAGCCACGCGCCAAGAGAACCACGTAGCGTTGTATGACAATTATTTTGGCCACACGCCAAGAGAACCACGTAGCGTTGTATGACAATTATTTGGGCCACGTGCCAAGAGAACCACGTGGCGTTGTATAATAATTATTTTGGCCACGCGCCAAAAGAACCACGTAGCGTTGTATGACAATTATTTTGGCCTCGTGCCAAGAGAACCACGTAGCGTTGTATGAAAATTATTAGGCTAGACGTGCACCGATGCGGCCTCGAACACGACCGCAACCCGGCTAAAACTTGAATTTAGTATATACATTTCAGGTCGTGCACATCACAACAACCTGCGTTCCTATGATAATTTTACCTTCCTGAGATATTCTTCCGTGACGACGCGATAGCAGGAGATGCAAACGAGTCTGAATATCTTAAAATTTTAAACTTCAATCTCCTTTTACTGGCGATGATAAAATAAAAGAGAAGTACTTAGATACCTTGGGTACGGTTAAGCTAATGCCTCCTGATTTATTCGGTTTGATGACCTCATTACAACACTTTAGAGATTTCTGAAATGAAAATGTTGTATCCGGTAAATCCAAGTAGATAACTAAATTAAAAAAATTAAAATTGTGGCTTTAAAGAATTGTGTTTCTTATTTTAACCCTTTATAGGATAGAAACAGTGTCTGTAACTAATAAAAAACTTAAAGCCGATTTTTGGAATGAAGTTCCTTAACGCGGCTTGCGGTGGGAGTTGACATGTAAAAATCCAGGCGACTTTCTCTCTCTGTCTCTTTCTATTATATACGAGTGTTTGTGTGCGTGCGAGTATCGCGTAAGGAACTTCGTTCCTAACGGGGGTCCCTCGACCGCACACGTTTTTTTTTTATTGGTAAAATACGACTACACATTTCGTTTCTGCCCTGTAAAGGGTTGAGAATAAAAAAAAGGGGGGCAGTGGTGGCCCAGTGGTAACTGGCGACTTACGAACCCCGACAGGCTCTTTACTTTGTGAAAATTATTTCATCACCACTGCTCTCAAAACGGTGAAGGAAAACATCGTGAGGAAACCGGCATGTCCTAGAACCAAAAAATCGGAGACATTTGTGACTTCTGCCAACCCGCACTGGGCCGACGGCGTGGTGGATTATGGCCCACTCCCTCTCGCAGAGCGGAGGCCTGTGTCCCAGAAGTGAACATTGTAGGCTTATTATGCTATTAAGAAACTGAATTGTATCGTTTTTGTTTTATCGACCACTGTGCCACCACAACTGGCCAAAAGCAATTTTCACGCTTATCGATTTTTTTCTTGCTTTTTCCATACTAACCTTGGGTAAGCAGATGGCAATTCCGGAGGGCTCTCCGTACGGCAAAGTTTTTCTAATGCAAGGCCCTATCGAAGCCTTCCGATCCAACATCCAAGCTACACTTCGAGTATTCAAATTCTACAAGAAAAGTAAATTTTAAAAGTTATTATTTTTGCATACTCACTATAAGAAACGTAGGTATAATCACCAGTCCGTGAAAGTATGAAATAAAAGAAATGAAAAAAATACTAAAATATAGGGAATAGATAAACATGTGACTGCACTTTGTCCAGATATGTCGGACGTGTCTAGGGGATTTCTTTATTTCTTTAGCTGATTAGTGCTCAGCCGAAGACCCGAGGGAGCAAGCGGGCGTGACGACGACTCATGAGTACTCGTGACTCTCCGTCCACGGTGGTATAGCTTAGAACAAAAGTAAGGGAATTATAACCAGCCAGTATATGTAGGCTTCTGCTTTTGGAGATACACTACTTAATTAAACAAATTTATAATTTAGTCGTATAGTAATATCAAAAGTTAAATTTACGTATTGATAGATGGCGCTGTTCTCTAAATGATAATGGTTTAGTCTAAACATATGTTCCATTTTGCTTAGATTTTCTTAAAATATTTTTTTTTTATAAATAAAACGATTTAAAGAGTTGAGACACCTTTTAAATTAATTGTGTTAATACGCAACGTTTGTTTAAATGGATAAAATCATCCAATAACGTAACACAATTTTTTTAGACTGTTAAAGTAGAATAAAAGGAACGCAACTCGCGTTAATGCTCCTAGAGTATATCTGTCTTATTACAAAACAAGATTTATATTCTGATGGGACTGGCATAGACAATTATATAAAAGTCCCTAATAATAAATAAAGAGAAAAAAAATATATTTTTTTTCTCTTTATTTGACATGGCGCCAGTTTTTGTAATAAGAACGTAACTGTGATTGAAATACCGTTCTTTATACAAAACTGAAAACTTAGTTCGGTACTAAGTTGTCAGTTTTGTATTGGGAACTTTACCTTGGACGGAATAAAGTTCGAAATTCAATAATAGCTCCATGGTTTAAGCCTGGGTCTGAGGATAAACCTGGTTTTGTAATAAGACAGTATATGTTCTGTGCGTTAAATGTCATATTTGTTCAAAAAATTTTAAAAATTATTTCGGTGTCCGTTTTTCTCTTTCCGAGTGAATGGATGCGCTTCGATTAATTTGTGGCTTGTATGAACATTCATGATTCTACTTCTAAACATTGACCTGGAAAAGTATTGGATACCGACGACATCGCTCTATCTGATTGACTCTTGCACGAATATCTGGACTGTTTACTTGTTTGTGAATCGGTTGTGTGAACATGAACGTGAGCAAGTGTTGTGTGCTGAACTGCAAAAGTACTCGTAAGTGCAAATAATTATACTGTTACTATTGTGTGTTTGTTTATGTAATAATGGTTCTTTATACAGGGTTACAGGGAAAGTCGTACTGAATATTAGAGGATGTTATTATTCAGGTCATTTCCGATGAATTTCATTCTGAAATAAAATGTCCGAAACTTCATTGTTTAAAAGTGCCAGGTAGTAAGCCGGATTCTTTTGTATCGAAATTTTGTTATGTTGTACTACCAGATGGGCCTATTCTAATAACATTATTTTAAGATTTTATGAACAAACCTAGTAGATGATATACCTTTTTGAATAGCTAAAGAGACGTAGAACTTTGTAAAGTTATTCGCAGAATAAGTTCCATACAATTTTTTTTATTAAAAGCCTGTTAAAGTTAAGAACACTCTATTAGAAAATTCATAATGCTAACCGTTGTCGAGCAGTTTTTTAAGCTGTTAGTAGTAGGTTCAGTTTCTGTTGATCATTTTTATTAATGGACATGTCCTCTAACTAGATACATCAAAAAACCCGACTCTAGGAGCTCTAATCCCAAAGAAAACGATTAAAAGCCAAAAAATAAAGGATTTTTAAAAATAATCTTTAAAATGTAATATCTCCATAACGGTTAAGTTTCGGACATTTTATTTCAGAATGAAATTCATCGGAAATGACCTGAATAATAACATCCTTTAATATTCAGTACGACTTTCCCTGTAACCCTGTATAGGTACGAAATTTTGTAAAAAAAGATTGAAATAAAGTATTTGACATTGTATTTAATGTTTTATTTTTAGTAACTACCACTACCACTTAAGTAAAAGGAAAGAAAATAGACCAGGGTCTACTGCAGATTTGAAGCTGGCTATACAAGGGCTATACGGATAACCTTTATGCATCATTGATTGTTGTTTTTACTTGTTCGTAGAGGGTGCCATGAAATGTTCGAGTGACGTCTCTATCCTCCCATATGCAAATGTACTCTGTGTCTCCGTCCGATTGTTGACATCTGTCTCACACATAATTTGAATGTTTACTGTGTTGTCAAAATTTTAAACCAGACCTCACCTCACTCATTTTCTAATTTAAAAATTTAATTCTGTTCATTCGCTCACTGAGCTCACTCAATACTCACTCGCGACTCGCTCGCCTAGCCTCTCGCCACGATTTCATATTGTCAACATCAACTTTTGAGGACGTGTGAACGAGTGAGGTGGTTCAATGTCGAAATTCGAGTACCTCTTTCAATTTGCGATCACGAGTAAGTATCTCAAACGAAGGACCTCATTGAGTGAGAGACACATCACTACCACCCACTACCCCGTTCCATCAGTGGACTGTAACGTATGAATCGTGACGTTGCCGGAATGCCAGTTGACCGGATCAGCCTGGCGCACATGTCTGAGTGCATGGGTTCATAAGTGTTTGTTGAATACGCCATCGAACCGCGTATGAATCGTGGTGGTGCATTGTTCATCAGTACTAGTTCTGATGGACGCGCGGTATACGGACTGCGTCGTGCGCTGGCCGCGGCTGACATCGCGTCTCCGGACCCGCTCATCGCGTTAGCCTACCTACAGTGCTTTCACAGTTATATTACCTCTAATTTTGCATCATTGTCCAAGGTTAAAGTGATCTGTATTTTAGTTGCAATAAGGTGCAACCGAACCCAAGCAGCAACCCACCAACTTGGTTGCTGCTTGGGTTGATATCAGAGGTAAAATAACCATGAAAGGAACAGTCCTTTTCGACAATTCCAGATACGCGACGGTGTAGTGGGTGTCCACTGCCAACTCGTCGTATTTCATATTTCAAACTTACCGGGGTAGTGGGTGGAAACCTTTAGACAGAACATTTTTTGTTTTATTTCATTAGTAGCGTTTGCTGCATTTGTCAAATCTAGCATCTCCCGAAAGTTAAAGTACGAAAATTAAAATCAAGCCAATTTCATTTAATAATGAAATAAAAATGATAGAACTTACCTAGATGAAGAACTAGTTACTCAAAATGGTATTTACTTATACTTACACCTTCGTTTACGGTCCCACTTGCCAATTTTCTTTGTACGGGAATCTTGACTTCGCTTTCTCGAATCTTATGAACATCGTTCTTATTTTCTGTTTCGTTATCCTAAAACATTGCTATGGTGATGGAATGCCTGGCAAATACTTGACTGTGTTCGGAAATCTTTCCCGTTGCATAAAGGCTTGGCTTGAGCACATTAAGGCGGGCCACACCGGACTCTTTTTTATCGGCCATCAGGCCATTGGCCGTTAAGACAATCGGCATAATGACAGCAGAGCTCAGATTCCCTATGTCAACAACCTCGTGTGCAATAAAGTCGAGATATTTCATTTGTTTCTCTTTCTCAGCTTTCACGATGTTCTCGTCATGTGGAATGGTAACATCAACAATCATTGCGAGGCGCGCTATTCTACTATCACCGCTTTATCAGGCGTATTGGTGACAGTAGTCCTGTCAGTAATGATAGACCGATCCAAAAATAACATGACATGGTCATTTTCTAAAACTGGGTCGGACACATACTTGTAATATAGTCTTAAGAGTCCACAAGAATATAATTATATTTCAATGTAAGTTGCTGGTGAATAATCCTGGTTATGCCTAAGCAAGTACTCGCCGTTAGCCAGACGAGAACAACCACAGATAATACTTCTGATGGACTCACCCGGACGGTGGGCATGCCCGACATACGTTAACCATCCCGTCCTTCATAATAAGTATACGGTAGTTATTCGTCAAGATAATTTAATTCATAATTGCACAGACGAAACCTTCAGTTTCGCCGAAAAGGTCACCAAAACGTAGCCAGGATACGGACGCTAAGAAATCTTCACTGGGCTCATAAAGAGCCCGGTAGAAGAGCCCATGAAGCTCCTTGCTTTGCCATACCTCTTCGCAGTCATGGGTAGTAAGTACTACAGGTTGGCGACAGTTCACTTTAGCCATGGACTGCGGGGTGAGCCCCTTCTCCACTGCAACCACATCACGGCGCATACCCACTTCGGCTTTTAAAAATATTCCCTGAGACTGCACACCTCGCGGTTGTAACCACCTACTGTCACCTAATCTATTGTTCTCGGCACTATATCGGTGCCGGCCGGACATGACTTAAATAACCTCGACCCCCGCACTTCCACGGGATGTACAGTTTCATCACCGATGATCGTGGGTGATGCATCCGGTTTGCGGTCAACGTACGGACTGCTATACTGTGAATAACTAACATGGTTATAGTAAAACATAGTTGGTCTTGGTAATCCAAACTTTAATTTGCATTTTTCACACAGTTTTATAAATACAAGCTATCTCTGACTAGATGCACGTAAGTCCAGTAAATTTAATTCACGATTAAAAGTAATGTGTCCATATCTGATACGTTCCGTTAGATAGAGACAGCATTACTTTTAATTGGGAATTAAATTTAATGGACTTACGTGCAACTTGCGATATGTATATTATTCTTAGGGCGGATTCGAAAAAACTGGAGTATGAAGTCAAGTTTGGTCGCACCCTTAGGGCGAATTTCACCAACGAAACTGAACGCGATCAGCACATTTTTACACACGATTAAACCGAATCAAAAGCTGTCAGTGTCTATAATCCAAAGAAAATAATGACACTGACAGATCTTAAACGCGGTTTATGTGCTGATCGCGTTCAGTTGCGTTGGTAAAATTCGCACTTAGTAGTATTCGTGTTTTGAACCTTTTGGGTTAAATGAACATGAGAAATATTATTAAAATAAAATTAAACAACGCCTATAAAAAATATGTTTGTAAATATGTAGCACTAACACTCGTTGAGCTTTGGATCTGAAATCTTTAGACCAATCCCATAGGTGTCCAGACCCTCTTAAGTAAAAAATATCATTATTATTAGCAATTTTATATACACAGCACAGACAAGTAATGTTTACATGATAATATAGTAAGTTTTCATTTTGATCAGCTGGCCATCTTCGAGCGCCGTCGCCTACAGACACCTCAGTAGCACTTCACGGGTGGACACTTATGATCTAGCTGCTTAACTATTCATCACACACTTTACAGGGTCGAATAAACATCTACTGCTTAACCGCTAAACACTTACTAAGATTGAGGGGCAACGATCGAAAATGGCCAGCTGATGTAACATTGGTGTTCGCGAACGCGTCGCAGATCGCGTTTGGTATGATGCGATTGTTGTGGCCGGGTTAAATCCCGCCGGGGAAGCCACCGCCGCGCGGAGAAGATACGTTGTGCTCGGAGGGGGCCTCGTAGGGCACGCCGCAACAGAACAGTTGGCGCCACACACGGGACACGCGGGACGCACGCGAGTCGCTGCGCGGCAGCCCACCCGCCTCCTCGTCCGACTACAACCAAACAGCACGTTACCGGGAGCCACGCACGACACACGCCGCAGCGCTGCCCACAGCCGCATTCGTACCAAACTCATACCCCCTTATTACAAAACAAGGTTTATCTTCAGACCCAGGTTTAAAACATGGAGCCATATTTGAATTTCAAACTTTATTCCGACCATGGTAAAGTTCCTAAACACAAAACTGACAACTTAGTACCGAACTAAGTTTTCAGTTTTGTAAAAAGAACGGTATTTCAATCACTGTTACGTTCTTATTACAAAAACTGACTCCATGGTTTAAGCCATGTCAAATATAAATCTTTGTTTTGTAATAAGGCGATTATTGTTAAGCATCACGTGACCCAATTGAGTTTTTTACGCGTTAACAACTGCAGACATTGCCATTGTCTAGGCTTCGCTAAGTACCAAACGACATACATTTGATAGTATAATTTTGTGTGAGGACAGAGCGGCTATGGGGCGTGCGGGCTGCCGCATATCGACAGTATGATGACTATGGCAGTAAGTGTTTGGACGGTCGGTTGACCGTCCGCAACTACTTAAGAAGATGGATGCGTAGTTCATACAACCGTAATACCAAAATAATTTGTAAATCAAACATATACTTAAGGTAGTGTGTCTTTATTCCGATTGGAATACAGAATATCTAGGTTCCCAAATATCTATTTTGAATGGATACTGATTTAACAGATTTTTTTAATGGACAAGAGTTTAAATTCCTCATATCTCGTCTTTATAACATTGTCCTTTCGAAATATATATTCGGGAACATTG
This sequence comes from Tiliacea aurago, assembly GCA_948098905.1. Lineage (NCBI taxonomy): Eukaryota > Metazoa > Arthropoda > Insecta > Lepidoptera > Noctuidae > Tiliacea > Tiliacea aurago. The sequence goes on along the minus strand of OX402586.1, from coordinate 17,111,577 downwards.
ATATTCTGTAATCCAATCGAAATACACTAACTACTACTACCTTAAGAATATGTTTGATTTACAAATTATTTTGGTATTACGGTTGTACTCGTATGAACTACGCATGCTACACCGGCCCCTTAAGTACTTAAATCTTAAAACTAAAAAGTACCCAATTTTACGTCCGGCGTACTGCTTATTATTATTCTCGATTGTTTCAAATAAAAAAAACGAAATTTATACTAATATTATAAAGAGGTAAAGTTTGTGAGGTTGTAGGGGGTAATCTGTGGATCTACTGCACCGATTTTGAAAATTATTTTACCCATAGAAAGGCACGTTATTTGTGAGTGTCATCGGCTATATATTAATCCGAAAAATGAAAAGGCTTTTTCGTGGCAGTCGGACGAAAACGTTTCTTACGAACGCTGCCTTAACGATGATCTCTCATCGTTAAGGCAGCGTTCGTAAGAAACGTATGTGATTGCATTCTAGTAAAAAGTTGTAGATCTTACTAATGCCTACAAAAAACTCAGCGACAGCATCCGTCTTATTACAAAACGAGATACATATTTTGACATGGCTTAAACCATGGAACCAGTTTTGTAATAAGAACGTAACTGTGATTGAAATACCGTTCTTTATACAAAACTGAAAACTTAATTCGGCACTAAGTTGTCAGTTTTGCATATAGAACTTGACCATATTATTATACGGAATAAAGTTCGAAATTCAATAATGGCTCCATGGTTTAAACCTGGGCCTGAAGATAAACTTTGTTTTGTAATACGAGTAAGACGGCATGTGTCTAACTTTTGTAATTAAGTCACAAAAAGTAGTTTTTCGCCCAACAAAGTGGGCACAGGCCAGCTAGTTATAAATAAAATTACCATGTAGCGTAATAATATAGGGAATATAATATAATTATTATTATACGTACCCATTCCTTGTTTGACGATTCTGCAGTCCGCAGCTCTGCGATCTCTTCCGTTATGCTATCCTCGTTTTCACTCACTTCCTTGGTTGTAGAGATATCTGACACCGCAGGGCCCACTGGCGCTGGTATGGGCTGTGGGAGGATGTCGGCTCTCTGAAACATTTCACAGCACAGTTCATAAAAACCCGACGCAGCGTGATTCACAACGTTAAAGTATCGCGTGTAATCATTTAATTGCAATCGTTAACGATGCATTCTAATTATCATGTACAGAAACGACTCCGTTATCACACGACAGTAGCGTGATAGAAAGATATTTGTGACAAAACAAAGCGAACTGATTCATTGACCCCACCTGTACATCCACTTCTATAGGCGCCATAGCTATTGCCTTAGGTGACGTCGCTCGCTTCGAAGATATTTTAGCGACGATATACTTCGGCTTTTCGGAAGATTTCGCTAGAATTGACAATTTTTCGTTGTTATCACTTGGTAAGTAATGAAAGATATTCGCTCGTTTATTAATTTAATCTCACCGTGTTCGCTTTCCTTTCGTTCTTGGATGGCTGTATTCTCAGTTGAATCTTTGTATTCTTCAGCTACAGCTGCCAAGATTTAAGTAAACATAGTCAATCAGCATGCCTTTTCCCATCTATGTTAGGGTCGGCTTCCAGACTAACCGGATGTAGTACCTAGTTTACACGGAGCGACTGCTTTTCTGACGTCCACAACCCAGTAACTGGGTAATACGGTAAGCCAGGTTGTCAGACTTTCGGTCTTCTGACGACTCCTAACGACTGTCAAAGATCCACGAATGACAGCCGGTACTAACGGCTTGACGTGCTTGCCGAGTCACGGAGGGCTCTCGGTACGTAAAGATGGTCACCCATCCACGGACCGACCCTGGGAAGCGTAGCTTAACCTGATGTATCGACCCGTGCGGCTGGTATTACTTAGCCACGAGCTACACACAGGCAAGTAAAAACAATATACAAAAAAAATCATGGTTGTCCATGGTCTATGTTAAACCTTGTATCAAATATTGCGACCGGCCTAAAGCGTGATTGGACAACACACATATTAAGTAGTATCCAAACTATTATAAACATTCAAAGTACTTGTTACCTATACACGGTGTTTGGAAGCTAGGTGCAAAGCCGATGAGTTAGTGACAGTTCACACACCATTTGGAGCATTTTGAGCATGTTTTAAAAAGGTTTAAACCATTGAGGCTATTTTATTTTCATTTTTTAAAGTATTCAACGACTTCAAAAGTGTCTAGTATTTCTTCAATAACACAGTTGCTTGGAACTTTGTTTATTAGATTTATGCACATCAGTTAAACCACGAAAAGAAAAAAAAACATACCAGCTTTAACTTGGGCACTGTTTGCAATGAACTAAAAATAGCAGATCACAAAAAAAAATAACGTACTTCGTCTAAGACATGTATGGCTCAAAATGTTCTAAATGGTGCCACCTACCAACCCCTTAAGGCTTTGTACCCAGCTTCCAAACACTCTGTATATTAAGTTTATTAGAATCGGAACTTATAAAACTAACAACATATAATATTACTGACATTACCATAACATGTCATTAATTGAGTCACGCATTGTCAGGATTATGCCAATGAGTAAAAGGATAAGACATACTTGGAACAGCTGGTGCGCGCGAGCGTTTGTGATGCAGTTCGACTTGGGCATCGTCCGGCAAGTCAGTGGGGCGGAACGCCTTGTGCCTGCTCGCTGTCTTTTTCTCTACCAGCACCACAGCTGACCCTCCGGCGGAAGATGGATTGCTTTTCTCTTGATCCGTCATCCTTCACGATCACGGCAGTTCAAGTATTCCATACGTTACATGTACCCTTAAAACCTTGCTAATTTGTCACCAGAAAATTGGCTAACAATTTTTAGAAAAGCACAAATACGTAAAACGTCACCCTTAGTAAATTTTGACAGCTAATTTACTTGTTTTTCTATTTCTATTTTTAAAATGGGGCTTAAACGGTGTCTGTTGTGTGATCCATCTGCCGCTTCGTGTGTTAATAAATCAGGATCTTGAATGCTCCCACTTACGTTAGAGCAAGATTTAATGACTTGAGATGCTGATTTTGAAAGGAACAAAATATGTTGTCTAAATATTATGTTCCTTTATTATCTGTGATTCTTATAAGTATCTGTTTATTTGTGTAAATGCAGACAACTTGTATAAATTTAGACATTTCTTTAAAGGTGAGCGCGAGCTCTCGAATGATTGCGGTTTATTGGTAGAATAGGTACCTACTGGGCTACTTGCTCATCAACAGCCTGCTGAGCTGCTCCTTATTGGTTTTCAATATATTCTCAGAATAGAATACTCCTTATTATGTACACCATAAAAATTACAGTTATAAAAATCTTGAAATTTTACATAGATTATACTTATCATATTATTATCAGCATATAATTTTCACACTGCTGGGACACAGGCCTGCTCTCTTTGAGAGGAGGCTGTAATCTACCACGCGGGTCCATTGCGGGTTGGTAGATGAAACAACCAAAAATTAGAAGACATGTGTCTTCTAATTTTTGGTTGTATTCCTTCACCGTTATGAGACCAGCGGTGATGAATTTATCTACACAAAGTAAAGCGACTGCTTGGGTTCAAACCCACGACCTACAACTCGTAAGTCGGGACATTACCACTGGGCCACAAAGCAAAAATATTATATACTTTTTTAGATAAGAAATTAGAGTAATAAAAATTATAAAAAATGGAATAAAGATAAAAAAATAAAAAAAACCACTGGGCCACCTCTGTGTGCCAAATTTCATTCAATTCCGTTCAGCCGTTTTTTATATCGTAGCAATAAACCATAATTATTTTCTTACGCGTAATTTTGAATCTTTGATATCTTTTAAAGTATTAATTTAAATGATATGATGTCAAGGCATATTTTAATTTTAATTAAATGTCCAATTAAAATAACATACTTTATTGGTTAGGGATTAATAATATACCAGTCAAAATAGCTTCGGTAATAACAATGACTTTTTTATCAATTTCTGAAAGATAATAATGGTTGCTGTGGGTCATCGTTAGAAGATAGATACATACTATTGCGGACTTTTTTGTTGATCTTATAAGATGTACAATCCTGTAGAATATTAATTTTATATATCATTGACGGATTACGCGGCTCACGCCAGGAAATCTCCCAGTCGGCATGATTTTTCCGACATCTCCAACAATAATCGTCATAATTATTACAGCCAATTTACACAAACCCTTAAATAATTGTACACTTAAACTTTCATAACTCATGAATTTATTTATTTTCTTCTTAGTACATCTTCCATTACAGGGTAACCCAATGCGGTAAATGCGCTTATCTTATATAACTTAATTATTCTAAATAGGTAGGTACTAAAATCCATATGATTTCATATTTCATGTAATTACTCCGTCCACTGGTAAAAACCGTTTGAAAATCAGTTCGGTAGTTTTTAAGTTTATCGCGTTCAGACAGACAGACAGACGCGGGGGAGGCTTTGTTTATATTTAAGGATTCTTGTAGCTAACTAAATTATGATATTGACCTAAGCACAACTACTGTATTTATCGTAAAAAGTTCTTTTGACGCGCGGACAAAATCGGAAATGACGCCGCCATCTTGTTTTTTCCATACAATTTCCCGAAACATTATCATAAACGCTAACGTAATTCAAGCGCCAAAAGAGGGATTGTACCCACTGATATAATATATCTCTAGTCTGATATACTAGAAAGATGCCTGTAGCACTGTAAACTCACCTGGTTAAATACAGGCTATTTATCTATCTAACCTGTATGGCTGTATTCTCCCACTGCAAGGAAAAGGGTCCTTTCCCTCTTCCAAACAACTTTGCTATCTGCTAATTCGGGTCATTTATATTTATAAATGTATGTTATTATTTCCTTTTTGTATCAAAATATTTAATTTATATGTACATTGAACATATAAATGAAGTATTTTGATATAAAACATTTAAAACATAAATAGTAGCCCACCGGTATCGGGAACCAAGCTACCGGCACCGGCGGAAAGTAACCTCCAAACAAATCGAGCCGTGTCCAGTATTTCTGGCCACGGCTCGATTTGTTTGGAGAAGGTTTGGAGGTTACTTTCTGATTCAATCACGTGATCGAGCTGCCTATCGAGAGCAAGTGTTAGTTGAGGCTCTTGGCTATTAAGCCATTGGCTACACGACTAACTAGCACAAGGATCGCTATTGTTATTATTATTTTCGGTAGGGGTTCAAATCGTCCCTCCAGTTTAATAACTTGCAACTTAATTTTATTCTCATTGCATCCCAAATTCAAAATTATTCAGCATACAAACTTCAAAGCTACATTTCCATAAATATACTGTTAAAGATGAAAGAAGAAAAAAAAACCAGTCAAAGCACCTGTCAGAATAATGTAAAATTTTCTTTTTGCCAAATAAATTATTGTTGTAGCCTCATATCATTATAGTTCAGGCGTTGATTTTAGAACTATGCATGCGAAGAGGAAAATAAAATGTGATGGAAAATAAACAGTCTCCATCAAAGAAGAAGCTATTGTCCATCCAAGAAGAGAAATTGATACGTGAGGTTGATTACGACTATCTCGCAGGAGGCTCGAGCCGTCTGCATCAGAAACAACTTCTTCTGGGTAACACTCCCCTGATAACACAGGTTTAATTACTCTCAAATGACTTCTAATAAATGGTACTTCAATTCCCAGATTTAGAAATACTTCAGAAGAGTCCAACACACCGTCCGGCTTCACAAAGAGTACTCGTATCCATCAAACCGAGAGTGCCCGCCATCAAAACTATTTACATAGCAGAAAAGAGCCGTTTCAAGGCTAAAAAGGTATTATTTATTTTGGATTAATATAACTTCCGGTTGTTGGCGTTGTTTTAATTATTCATGTATTTTTCAGGGTTCAGATAAGTCGGGTTCACGTCTTGGTATTGGAGACCATTCCTCTTTTACCACACGTAAGTATATATTTGGCCATTTTCATTTTAATTTGGTATTTTGTTTGTTTATAATGCTGTCATTATTGCAGATTTTAGTGAAGATGATTTAAATGTTATAAATTCAATCGGTTGTGGTACGGAGCAGCCTTATACGAAAAGTGAAACAGAATCAGATAAAGCTTCCTCAGTCGATATTCAAGTAGAGAGCTCAGCAGTACTTTCGAAATGTTCCCACACTACCATAAGGCCTCTGAAGGTAAATGTATATAATACAAAACAGAGGTCTGCGGAAAAATGCTATGTTTATACACAACCACAACTAAATATGAACCTTCCTAAAATCGAAGCCAAAACAGATAAAAAGACGTTAAATTCCAATAAAGTCGATATTGCCACATTAATTGTTACAAACACATCTTCTGAAGAGTCTGCACAACCTTCTGGTGCCACAATTAACGAATTGAATAAAAGAATAGATCATTTGGAGCGTAAAATTTTGAGACAGGAAATGGTTTTCCGTTCTATAGATCCTAATATACCTCTGTCTTCATCAGATGAAGAGCCCAAAGGTAACATAATGGGGACTACATCTGGGGCCGGGAGGCCTGGGTGTAGCTACATTCAGCAATATAGCCATGTTCCTGAAACATCGGCGTTTCAGCGGTACGCGCAGCAAGCTGCACCACTTTCTCCAAGCAAAGCTACCACTTTAGAAAAAGAACATAATTCAGAGCAATACGGTCGAGATTTCACCGCATACGACGGCATCACTGCTCGAGGCCGGCGACAATGTGCGTCCGTGCCATGCAAACGAGATGATATCCCAAAAATGGCAGCCGAAAGAGTTCATAAGATTCGACACAAACTTAATCCAGTACGAGATTATCGGCTGATGGATACAGTCCATTATTTAGCACAAGGCGAATTTGCTCCACGTGATGATGGTATCAAATTAACACCTTCAAGGGAAGCTGTACTTAGCGACATTATTTGGGAAGACGTTTGTCGCACACATTGGCCCAACGCTAGGCTAGGCCGACGTTTGGCCCACTCGGACAGGTGCAGCACGAGATGTGAGCTGCAGCGACTGATAGACAGCTTGCTGAGGGAGCGCGTCGCACACGTGGAGCGAAGGAGGCGCCGTCACTATAGAATAGTTAAATTGAACCATCGACATGAAAGCTGTAGACCTGTGGGCAAGACTGGAGATATCATAGTTGCCAGTCACAAAAATAGGCAGGGTGAGGAGGTGGCGATTAGCGACCACAACGCTGCGAGCGCAATGATCGCTGACAGACATTGGGATGACTCAAGTTCGCGCAGAACTCCGAGAAGTCATGATCGATTGGGATCAGAGCCGCGACATAAACGTCGTTCTTTGGATCGCAGATTTGGATACGAGGATTGTTCTCCAGGTCCAAGTTACGCAGCAAGCAGGGCTCCAACGAGAAGAGAGCCAACTTGTTGCTACCAGACGTCGAGCCCAATGAAGGCGGACAGGCGCGGTGCCACTCCGAGGAAGCGCCGCAACGGAAGCCATGAGTTGACTAGCGGCAGTAGTTCTACGTGCAAGCCAAGAAACCCTCGGCTTGTCGTCAAAAAAGTAGCATCTCATCGCAAGTACGCTAGAGAGGAACCTAATCTCGAACATTACATCTTATTGCCAACCCTAGTTGTACGCACACCATCTAATATGAAACGTCAGAAGAAATTCAACGAGTTGTATCATCGCATCCTTAACGTTCAGTTAAACAACGGTAAGTATTCCATATAATTTCTTTACGGAAAACAATTTCATGTACTTTTATGTTAAAAAATGTCTTACTTTATAAAAGTAGGTGACTTTATTGGTTTTACATGTCTTCAATTTCCTACAGTAGGTACTGTACCTACTTCGTTCCGCTTCTATTTTCTTACGCTGATAGCACACCTCCTGAATTGAACTCTGCGGTTTCGCTGCTATGGTTTCGTGGTGGAGGTGTGCTACCAGCGTTAATGTCCAGCATGTATGTGTGTAGCAGCATTCCTCTCATATTTAAAAAATAAATTACATAATAAATAAGTAAAAACTAAAAGTGTAGTAACACTCTATATAAGTACTACCAAGTCGATTGAGAGCGTCCGGCCTGTGCCAAGTGCAAAGGGCAACTGATAGAAATCCGACGACTGACAACACACGAAGTTTGCCGAGAGACATTAAGAAAATAGAAGCACTGCTAGTCTGTATTGTTAAATATTGATGACGTTTTTTTCAGTTCAACACAGTACCGCACCTGATCCCGCACGCCCGAGCACATCACAGGGCCCTAATACGAAGGACGTTGGACTGAACATCAACATCACATTATCCAACACTTAGGAACCAGTATATCAACAGAGAGAACATCATAGCGTGAATCTCCCGAAAGATAATAATTAAAATTTCATATAATTTTTTTATGTGTAATTAAAAAAAAAAACAATTATAGTATGCCGTTGGATGCAAGGTTTTTTCTTTATTAACATCTGCAATATTCAGCATCGTGTGTTTTATTATTCTTTGCCAGGAATCTCAACGGGATTACAGAATCAGCTTTTTTAAATGATTGTTCAGTTTTTTAGAATTCATAAATGCATAATTATAAATTTTGAAAAGAAAAATATTTTGGGTTATTTTTCTGCATTCTGCAATCCTCATGACTATGGAAAAAGTAGCTGTGTTCAATAATGTATAGCGTAGAGCAAGGCCACGCTCGGGAACCGGAGCATTCATTGCACGTGGCGTTGTTTACTTTGCATTTCCATTTTTTATGATAAAGACCGGCCACCGTTGAAGAACTATCTACGACCTCCATTCAAAGTGAATAAAAACGCAATTAATCGGATGACCTACTTTATAAGTATATTTCGGCCCCTACATAAATCGTCCACTAATTTATAGGTCTCATCAATCACCATTCTAGTCGGGAGACGTCCATTGATTATTCCTTCATATTCGTACAAGTCTACAGATAATTTTTGAAGTGAAAAATTCGCTGCTTTGAGCGATTTTTGGTAGGGGCAAAAAAAAAACAACAAAAAACGGCAACTTAAAACTTAAACTTGACGCGGTTCGCGTCACCGACACGCTAACCGCGTCACGTGACGTGTTGCGCCAAACTGGCGACGTGCAGCGGCCTGTGTACGCGCATATATTCATTTGTTACCGAAAAACGGGGTGAACAGAAATGCAGGGGTGAATCGAGACGCAACTTTATAATGGATTTTGACGTTGAAATAATATCTTTTGTTGCAAAAAAGGACAATAATGTGTTTGTTACCTGTACTATAATTAACGATTAAGTGCCTTGGCAACAAACTATATTATTTCAAGGTTAAAGTCCATTTTCAAGTTGCGTCTCGATTCACCCCTGTATTTCTATTCAGCCCGTTTTACCCGGTATTTCAGTTTTAAGTATGAACTTCTGTCGGCAGTCCCCATGAGTAGGTACCTATATTTTTTTTTTCAAATATAAAGTAAGTAGTGCTCTAGCCTCTTTCAGGCAACTTACATAATATTTGTTTTTTGAAGTAAAAACTTCTTTAGGCGCGTTGAGCACTTTTTGTGTGAACAAAAATCATGGAACTCGCGTCATCGTCACCGAACGCTTTCCATGAGCTATATGTATACTGTTTTCACTTCCATCGGCAGTCCCCAAAGGCTACCGGCATGTTTTTTTTTTTAATAATAATCCATTAACAGTGTTTTTAAACGAATTGGTGACTGCCTACCAGTAACATCTTCCTCTTAAACTTGATCACGCCACTTTTTCTGACTCCCAGTCCCTTATAACTTAGACATTTTTAACTCTAGGAACCGCTTCGTGAGCGCCAAGATGGTAGGATTCAACATTATGGTTTGAATATTTTTAGATATATCCTGGAAAATCTTTCTATGCAAATCACAATTTCTTAAATGGCCTTGAAATTGTGATTTGTTTTTATTTTATTTCGGAAGAAAACGGTTACACATTACAATGTTATGGTATAGAACTTAATACTAAGTTAAGAGTATAAATGTATAACCAACAACAATTTCCACATAATATAAAAAAAATTAAACAAACACGAACGGCGTGCGATATAAATTACCCACATTAAGTAGAGAGTATGGTTAAAATTAAATAATATATAAAAAATAAAACTAAACTGAAACATATACAGGAATAAATAATAATAATAGAAAAAGATATAATATAGTATTTAAAATAGAAATTATGATTTTAGGATTGTTGTGTACTTAATTCTGCTATAATTTTAAGCGCAATACTTCTACATTTTCCAGCGGAAACAGCAAAGAACTCAATATCCTGAAAAATCTTATTGAACTGAGCACCCCTACGGCGTATTACTACGCCGTAGGGGTGTTCGCGATCCTGCGTTTGATCGACAAGATGTTACAGCAAACAGCGGTCGCGCGCGCACACCTCGACACATATTAGTTCTGGGTACCTACTACATAATTTATTCTATTGCATAAGTCTATACAATCATATGAACTGCCATGTTACATAAATCAAACAGAAACGTCGATTCCAGTTTTGAAGCTTATAGTTATTAAGTAAGTCGCTGTAAGATGCATACGTACGAAAATTTGTATAAAAAGCTTTTGTTTAGGACTCTAAAAATTAATTGTCCTTGCCCCGACGACGCCGCGCCGGTGAGCTACTATTTTTAAACAACTTACAGAATTTACAGACGCCAGCAGGTCAAGCTACCCGAAACTGTCAAATTTTCCCAATCAACCTTGAACCATAAGCTGTAGCGATAAAGTTGAAAATCTATTTTGAAGAAATTTGACAAATTGCAGTAGCTTGGTTTGCTGGCGTCTGTACCTAATCCAATTATCCATACCTACACTATCAGTACCAATGGGTTTAATTTTGACAGTTCAACAACATTCATTGCGTCATTTATTTATTTATTTAATACTTTAAGCACAGAAATGTACAGAGGCGGACTTAATGCCATAGGCATTTTCTAAGTTCTAAGTTTTCGGAGTTTCTTGCCGGCTCTTCATCATATTAAACGACCAATTGGAACCGTGCACCTAATTAGACACTGCACAAGCAGCAATTCTTTACTGGCTAGACAAATACGATTACGAGGAAACAGAAAATCTATTGGGCAGCATAACTTGATACCCACTCACATTCACCACACGCGCAAACCTCACACACACACATACCTCACACACATAAATACTCACACTCACCAAAACTCACCATCACTCTCCACAGAAAACAGTGTTAATTTAAACTCTTTTATTATTGTTTTTTCCCTTGTATATTGTAAACCTATCTGTCAATGCATGCCATAATACTATCTGTAATTTATTTCATTGTTTGTCTATCGCTCTTCTATAACATATTCCCTGTAAATTGAGAAGTCTGGCTCTTGTGATACAGGAACTCCTAGTACAAGAGCCAGGGCTAGACATATGTTTGTTCCTTTGATGTGTAAATAAATAATAATTATTATTATTATTAGCTTCTGACGTTTCATAAGTGCCCACGTAGGCTTATGTAAAATAAAATATTTTGATTATGATTTACGTTGAGCAGAAAAATTCGAACATAATGAAGCACTGGATTAGCAATATACTTTCATTCAGATTTAGAGTGTAGTTCTCCATGTAAAATAGAAATACCTACAGTACAAATCCTATCTACCAATTTTATAAAAACGCGTCGCATGAAGGAGCATAATTATAAGAAGAAAAGGTATCGTGGTGTGATCATTAATATCGATGTCAGCTGCCTTTGTGTCGTATCATTAAATATTTATTTTTTTCGCTGAATCACATACAGTGTCGGTGTAAAGTTCCTACCATATAAAGTTTTTTAATTGATAAGAGAGGCAGGGTACCGTGTGGTGCCGGACGTAAAGAATAGCACCATCCTATGTCTTCCCGTGGGAGTCGTAAAAGGCAACTAAGGGACTTACTAGAGAATGGGCAGCGGCGCTCTCTATGCATTTTGACTCCATACTGCGATCGCCAACCCGCCTGCCAAGCGTGCGGATTATGGCAACCCTTTGAGATAGGCCTATGTCCAGCAGTGGAAGTCTTTCGGCTGAAATGATGATGAATGATGAAGAGAGGCAGGAGAAATAGAGTTGTAAAATTAAGAAAAAATAATGAGGAAAACATGAGGAGAACCAAACTTTATTTTGGCGTCTAGGCCAGAGTATGCACTGAAGTCATGAAGTCAAAAAGAAATTAATGACTTCAAAAGATCTAGTTGGCGAGAACTGAATAGTATGTATAAATAAAAATAAAATAGGTTTATTATTCCTTACACACTTTTCCTTATTTTCTAACACTATGACCTTATTTGACCTAAACAAATTTATATTAACTACTAAATAGTCTTTTAAAACTAAGGTGTTTAAGGACCGCTATCTATAGCGGCAAAAGCCTCCTCCAGCCGTTTCCAAGCTGTCATGTCTCTGGCGATTCTGCTCCATGTTCTGCCTGCAATCTGTGGAATATCGTCGCTCCATCTTTTGTGTGCTCTACCTGGTCTGCGTTTTACATTTATTGGATACTAATTCGTGGTGACTTTTTTCCAGCTGTCGTCTGTTACTCGTTGGATAAATAGTATGTAGGTATACAATATTTTGTCTTGCACTTTCCAAGTTTACGCTGGTATGACTCAAATCGGTGAAGAAAAACATCGTAAGTCTGAAATGGCCAACCAGCCTTGAGCAAGCATGGTGAATATGGTGATCAAAGCTCATGCCTTCTCTGTATGAGCTGGCTGGCTGGTATAATTATATACTAGCTTCTGCCCACATCTTTGTTCACATGGAAGTCGTTCTTCGTCGCTGTGGATCGCGACCACATACGACGCGTCTCCAAGTTATGCGGTCGTCGTGGAAGTCGTAAGACACCACTATAAACAAAAATAACAGCCACATTTTTATTTAAAAAAACTGCCTCTTGATCTAGGGGTTGCAAGCGCTACTGTTAAGCATGAGATCCTGGGTTCGATTCCCGGGTCAGGAAAAGTGTTATTGGGTTTTCCATCAGTAAGGGTGCCTTCAAATGTACCGCAAACTGCCGCGTGGGGGCAGCGCGGCTGCAGCGCTGCCGCCGCGCTGCTTTGTTAGTCCATAAAAATAAAAAACACGCAACTGCAACGCTACACCCGCGCTGCGGCCACGCATCAGTTCATCGATCGACTAGTGACGATGCGCACGTAGTTTTTGTCTAAACAACATGAACGAAAATCAGGTTGAAGAATTTAGCGATGAGGTTGAGAGTCGTCCAGCGATATGGGATTCGATGTCAGATAAGCACAGTTATAAAATCGAAAAGAAAAGGCTTGGGAAGAAATATGCAATATATTTATTGAGAACTTCACAAACAAGACTCTTTCTTCAGCACAAGTAGTATTTTTGAAAGACGTATTTTGTTTTTCAATACAATTATGGTTACAGTAGCCTTTTACTTTATGAAATTCAGTTCGTTGACTTATAACTTATATAAAATAACGGCAACATTTTATTAGGTTACTTTTTTTTTCTTTTTCCAAAATCTTTTTCGTTTTAACGAACGAGTCGTAACAGTCCAATGGTTCGCCCCCCATTACATGGGACCTAAACATAACTGGCGAAATATGGGTGCACTATACATCTGCCTAACTCTTCAGAGAATACAGGAGTGATGTTATTTTTATAAAACTTCCCTGTATACTACGTTTGTAGTTTTGGTCTCAGCAGCAAGCGACGTACAGTTCTCCATGTGAGAAGCAGTTAGTCCTAAGATCGACTCCGCACTTTTCAGTAGCAATTTCCAAATGCTCGCAAAGTTTTTCCGTTATAGTGAATTAATTAACGCCTCCGTTCATGCATATACTGCCTCATATCAAAACACTGATGCACTTACTGATGCAATCTTACAGATTATTCCTGACGAACGGCTATCACTAATATAATATAACAGTAGATGTAAACACACGGCACAGTCACATAACATTTATGTAGACTGGTCGCTACAATGAAGACTGGCCGAAAAGAATCAACATTTTGAAATTTCTTATTTCGAACGAATAATCACGCGTTATAATTTGATGCTTTGAGCACTGAATTGAAACAGTATGTTGCTTGTGATTTCTGACTTTCTGAGAAAAAAAATTTGGACCTCAAATAATTTAGAACTTTTAGACTTGTAGGGTATATTATATTGTTATGATTTGTATTAACTTGAATAATTTGTTCCTTTCTTTCATAGAATTCTTAACGTTCAAACTCATTCATTCTTAACTTCTCAACCATACTTTCAATAACACGCATATTCCCAAACCACGCATACCGAACGTATAACAATAATGGTAGAAAATGAAATAGCGACCCTAGCAGATACCAATCAAAATCGGCCCACAGACACGCGTATCCAAGAAATACACGATAAATTGAAAACATCCCTCACTGAATATTCCGTAAAACTATCCAACCTTAGGTACACACCAAAACTTTTTCACCTCGTTAATTTATTTAATCAAAATAATCTAAAGCAATATACTAGCGAACAAATCCAACTTATAGACATAATTATATACTCTGATATATAGTTCCGTTTGGTGCCGGACTTAAAGAATAGCTCCATCCCATTTCTTCCCGTGGGTGTCGTAAAAGGCGACTAAGGGACTTACTAGAGAATGGGCAGCAGCGTATATACATTTTTAAAACCATACTGCGATCGCCAACCCGCCTGCCAAGCGTGGCGATTACGGCAAATCCCCGCCCCCCCTATTTGGGGGAGGCCTATGTCCAGCAGTGGACGTCTTTCGGCTGAAATGATGATGATGATGATGATATATTGCACAGCATCAGTTATTAAGAAATATTAGCAAACCAGCATGGTAGCAGAGACTTTAAAAATATATAGAAAAACTTAGAGCAGACTGCAATAAACTAACTCATTACATCAACAACAATAGATCAAACAAAGTATTTAAGGAAATAGAAGCAAAACAAACATTGCTGCACACACTAGACACGAAAACGACAACAGAAAACTGGAAGAGTTCTTGGACACATTGAAACAGCAATCATCCATAAAAGTACAGACGTTGAGAATATACAAGAAAGCACAAAAACTTAAAAATGATAACTTCTTGTTTGCTACGAACGAAAATAACTTTTACAAAAAATTACAGAAACTACAAAACTGACAATGAACTACCCACAGCGGAACAACTAGAAACATTTTGGTCACATAAAGATAATTTAATTTTGCAAATATGGGTACAGAGGATAACACAAATTAATACACGATCAGCCATATTTTACCATGTAGGCATGCAAAACATACACAAAAACATACTAACTTAGAAAGGTTTTTCACCAAGGAACTCACTTAATTTATAGGACCTACCCATATGGGAAGAGCAAGTGCAACAGATACACAGGCTCAGAGCAAGTGCAACAGATAACAGACGAAGAAACTAAATGGAGCTTACTAAAAGAAATGGAATTCGTTGAATTCACTGAGTCTGCGAAGGCGAAACTACACAATTGGAAATCCCCTGGTATTGATAAAATACATAATTACTGGTATCCAAACTTAGTCAATACACAAAGTTTTAGCTAAAAAATTTACAGAAATCATCTTAGGGCAACAAAACATTGAATTTATTGCTGCAGGAATAACTTATATGTTGCCAATCACAAGCCTGCCCACAATTTACAAGATCCTAACGTCAGCAATCACTATAAAAACCAATAAACACATCATAACATAATAGCAGAGGAACAATAATAGACAGACTGAGATTTTTTACAGAATAGGCCGGCTGATGCATAAGTCAAGCCCACTTCACCTAAGTTTTTACGGTGAGAGTTTTACAGAAGGAAAAAAAAACAACGAAAATAAATTTATTTGACCCAGGTTAAGGCACACAATATTTACACAAAGACAAAAAACAGAAAATTCTTATTGTGTGCCTCACGGCTGCGTAAAATAGGCCCAGTTCAGCATAAATGCCAGAAAACTAGTGCCTGACGCTAGTTTACAGAATGACAAATGAGTGATAATAATATACAGGGTCAAATTTAATTAGCTAGCGAAACTCCGCATATGTTATGGGTACCGATATCTAAACACGATAAAACAAAAATAAAAATAAAAATTTGATGGTTTTTTTCTGGGTTCAATGACCGCTAGTAGTGAATTTACTGGAAACAGTTGAATTTTTTTTCTGTTTTGTTTTATTTTATTTAGATATCGATACCCATCACGTCTGTGAAGTTTACATAAAAAAACTGTTTTTGAAATTTATATTTCAAGTAACTATAGTCGTTGACCCCAAAAAAAGCAATGGATCATTAATTAAATTTGACCCTGTATATCTAATAATTAATACTATTGTAAAAAAACTAGATAGATAGGAAATAATTAAATTAGTAACAAGGAAAATCATTAAGCGTTCTTCCTCTCTCCTACTTAATTAAGATGTTGCTGTGCCCGACAGGGTCCATAATAATTGTTTCTAATAAGTATTATTTACCACCTGTATGTCTACATTATGGATTGCATTATAGATATTTGATTTGATTTGACAGCTCACTTCACCCAAGTTTTCACGGTGAGATTTTTACCGAAGACACCGGCTGATACACCAGTGACATTTATACGGCGACGACAAATAAATAACGTCAGTCCTCCACTGCTTGCAATATTTCTCAGCCTACATTCTCTACGTACTAATTTCCTTCGGTAGCAACTTGCGCTGTCGGGTGTACGTATTGTTGCATCGCTAGACACCACGCTTGATGTGAAGCGCCAAGCCCGTCCAGTTGAATACATACCTGCTGTCAATTCTGTTCTATACCGGCTTTATAGTGATATTAAACTTAGCAGGATAATTTGTGAGTGACTGTGACAGATGACGTCAGAGTTTTGGACACAGTGTATCTTTAATTAATAAGGGTGGAACTGACAATCTGTGGGGGCAATAACCTTCCAAACAGAAATACGTATTTTCTGTGCGTGTATTTTGTGTGATTAGTTAAGTTCTTGCTAAGATCTATGAAGTTCGCCAAAAATTTCTTAAATTCAATAAAAACTATAAGTTCTCTGAACAGTTTGTCTTGTAAATTGAGAAACAAATACAGTTTTCAGAAAATAATTTTCGAAGCTTAGGGCTAGCAAAACGATGTTAGTCGGACACCGGTTAATATTTGATAGGAACCGTTTTCCATAGCACACAGTGGCTTCGTATCGATTGGAAGTTATCTATAAGTATACACCATGACATTTTGACATGAATAGCTTCTTCATTATACAAAAGTACCTACCTACTTACGTTTTGAGCGGTAGTGGTCCGGTGCTAATGCCCGCGACTTACGATTTGTAGGTTCGAACCCTGACAGGCGCTTTACTTTGTGTAAATTATTTCTTCACGACTGCTCACAAAACGGTGAACAAAAACATCGTGAGGAAACCGGCATGTCCTAGAACTAAAAATTCGAAGACATGTGACATCTACCAACCCGCACTGGGCCCGCGTGGTGGATTACAGCCCACTCCCTCTCGAGGAGAGAAGGCCTGTGTCCCAGCAGTGGGAACATTATAGGCTGATTATGATGATGTTAAACTTGTGAGTATCGAGTGCCGAGTCGTGTGGTTACCATCGCGACGTAACTAGTGAAGTAACCGTACGACTCGCTAAATATCAAAACGGGCCTATTATATTTTACTACTTTAGGATACCTATAACTTTGTTCTAGAAAAGTTTAATGTAGATATGTAGGAAGATTGAAATATATCCCTACAGAGGCTTTAAAACCACAAATAGTACAATATCTGAGTGCTGACTCAGATAATGTAATATTTGTGGTATGCGCCAACGCGCATAGACGAACTTATCTCTATTTTTAAATTGGCGAGGTCAAACGAAACAAACTTAACATCAAAAAGCACCACTCCTTAAAGAGTGTCTACTATGAAAAAGGGCACATAGAAAAGTTAAGGCATATTGTCATTCAAACTTGCGTATGACAGCACGGTTGGCCCAGTGGTTAAGCAATTGACTGCTGCGCTGCGTGTCGCGGGTTTGATTCCCGCATGGAACAAACATTTGTATGACGTGGCGTGACCTACAAGTATTTGTAAGGAGTTTAAATGTAAATGTAAACGCACCCACAATACAGGAGAAATTCCTAGTGTGGGGCAACGTTTAAAAAAAAAATTCATACTTAGCGTCGAAGTTTGAAAATTTGAATAATGAAATAATTGATTAAACAATTTGCAGTATAAATAAATTTAATTGTCAGCTGGTTAATTCACAAATCCACTTAAGTTTTCAGTTCACTTCGTATTTTACCTTAGATGAAGAGAAATGTCGATTCTTGTTAGTTGAAATTTAAAAATAAAATTAAACTCTGCAATTATCATACACGACCTACTCCCACGTGTAACAATTACAAACAGTTATAATTATAGTGGCTATAAATTAATTGAAAACAGTGACAATATGAAACCGCGTAATTTTGTATGAAAATGTGACGTGTCTACTTTGCTCCTAACCATGGAAGGCGTGAAGAAATGGCTGACAGAGCGAAATGCGAAGAAGAATGGGATGTATGTGCACTATAGTCCCCCTAAACGTGAGTATATTAGGGTGAATATTTTTTTTTTCTGTAACTCCCTTCTTTTTGGTTTCAAGATAGGTAAAAGTACATACACAATTTTCGTGCAATTGTGTGTGACATTTAAAAAAAAACCAATACGTACTTATTTTGTAGTTCAACTTAGTATTTCTGGTTCAATCGAATTTCGGTAAACTTAACATTTAATTGGGTTGTGAATAATAAAACGTCTACAAACCTACTTAAGAAACATTGACTCTTATTTTATGTCAATGTCATATAAATAAATAATTAAGTTTCTATATGTAAATTAGGTAGGTACTTATGCAGATACTAGAATTATTTTCTAGGCACTAAATATCAATCGTCTATTTTTCGGGCAAAGAAACAGCATGACCATACAACGTGGCAATGCTGCCAGTCTTTTGGGCACTTTTCCTGTTGACTGCGATGCGGACGAATTTTTTGATGCCCTATGATTCTGGGCCCCTCCATTTTTTTTAATATACTTGTAGGTACATATTATTATTTTAAGTCCGTTAGCGTATTTATTATGTAAATATTATTCATAAAATAAAGTTTTATAATTTCAATATAGTTATGTATATGCAGGGTTAAATTACAACAAAAAATAAATCAATTTTATGGCTGTTTTGGGGTCATCAACCGCAGGTAGTTTAGTCACTTGAAATATCAGTTTAAATAATCTTTTTTTTTGTGTAAGCTTCATTGACGTGATGGGTATCGATAACCAAACACGATAAAATAAACAATAAACAGATATCCTCAACTCATACTTCCAGTAACAAGAATACCAGCGGTCGTTAACCACAAAATCAAAATCATCAAATCTTTTTCATTTTTATTATTCGTGTTTAGATATCGGTACAGACCGCGAGGCCTAAGCTGAGCTTTGCATTTGTGTGAGTGATTACTAAAAGTAGAGAATAAACCGATAAAAAAACGGTATAAACAGGTTTCAACCAAGCAAAGGACGCGTCGCGCTCTAGGCCGACATACGAGTAACACCTACACTATCTATATGTGCACTCACACAAATGCAAAGCTCAGCTTAGGCCTCGCGGACTGTAGGTACCCATCACGTCTGCAGAGTTTCCCTAGCTAATTTAATTTGACCCTGTATAGTTTGCTTAAACCCATTTAGTAAAGGTCACTTCACTATTTAACTTTAAACAAGACCATTACCGCGAACAAAACCTATGCACAGTTCCAATCACAGTAAAAAAAAAACACAATTTCAATGGGAAATCGATATTGAAAAAACCGACCAAGAGCGAGTCGGACTCGCGCACGAAGGGTTCCGTACCATTATCAATAAAAATGTAAAAAAAAAATAAAAAAACTCTCAATCTTGTTTCGGTCTTTTTTATTTATCTGTTTAGTCAGCGTAGACTCGCTGACTCTCAATCTTGTTAGTGCATTACTTTTAAATTGTCTTTTTTGCAGTCGGGTTTTTAATTTTTAAAATATATTTTTTTATTTTAGACTTTTTAGTGTCCAGGCACACTCATAGGAACAAAAACTGTGTTACTTATATAAGTCGGGCAAAACAAACTTCACACATCCCAAGGCTTATAGGCCTATTAGCCCCACATCTTTCCTACTAAAAGCCCTGGAGAGACTCTGTGATAGACACATTCGAGACGGACCTCTTCAGGTAAAACCACTTCATAAACAACAGCATGCGTACTCCACAGGTAAATCAACAGAATCCACGTTACACAGTGTGGTCTCCAAGATTGAATGGGCAGTAGACCACAAATTCTCATCATTACTTATCGAGGGCGCCTTTGACAAAACCATGTTCAACAGTATTAACATGGCTCTAGACAGACACAACATAGACTCGACCCTAAGTGGCTGTATCACCAATATGCACAAACTGAGAGCTGTACAAGTCACTGTAAATGGCACTACAAGGGCCATCGTAGCGAAGGGCTTGCTGCAAGGGGGCGTCCTCTCGCCGCTTCTATGGAACCCGGTTGTAGATAGCCTCATCAAAACACTCAATGACAAAGGAAGAAGATGAACATCATCAACAACTGCATCACCCTGCGACAAAGCCCCGAAACTACACTTGTTTGAGAAGCATTACAACTCACAGAAGAACGGTGTGACTACTCAGGCCCAAAAGGGATGAGAGTATACACCGACGGATCAAAGACCGACTCCGGAAGCGGAGTTTGAGTTTCAACATAAATATATCCAGCCCGCTGGGAATGATCAACACCGTCTACCAGGCGGAATGCGTGGTCATTATACAAGCGGCTTACGCCATAGAAGCCAGGATAGTTACGGACACCCTTATACGTATACTCTCCAATAGTGCCTCAGTACTTCAATCCTTAGGGAAAAAAAAAATTTCCTCGAGACTAACACTAGAATCTCACAGTGCACTAGAACGGGTGACACTGTGCAACCGTAACACAATGACACTGTAATGGATAAAAGGTCATAGCCGATCTCTAGGTATTGACACAGCTGACGAACTAGCTAGGAGAGCATCCAGCGCGTCAGTCTGTGGACTCGAACCTATCGTAACCATCCCCTTCAACCAACTACGCAGAAGGCTACAGGAGTTCACCCACACCAGGCTGCAGGCAATCCAGGGAAGCTATGCCATTCTTAGATGGCAGGCTGACCAGACGTTTGCTACGCCTGGACAGGAACGGCCTGTGCCTGGTGGCGGGGACCATCACGGGATACTGCTCACTAAACAAACACTTCCACACAACAGGCATAACGGACAGCCCTTTGTGCAGGGCTTGCATGGAGGCTAAAGAAACCGTTGTGTATGTGCTCTTTGAATGCACAGGCGTCACCCAGATCAGAACAGAAACCTTCGGGTCACCCAGATCCTTCACAGATATCCTAAGCAGACCAGGAGACCTAATCAGCTTCTGCAGGGAGGTGGGCTGGTTGGAATGACCAACTGACAGCCGCCATGGCCCACATGAAGAACTCAGTGCGGAAACCAAACCCTCTAACCTAGAACATAGATATAAGTCAGGTAAAATGTAGAGATGATTGATTTCATGCCAAACAAAACAGACAAATGGAAATTACAATTTACGTAAGTGGTTCAATTCTTCAAGAGAATTTTGATCAACACATTTCAATGATAAATAAACGATTTTTTTTTCTTTTTAAATATGATTGGGCTACGGAATAGTTAAAATTATTCTAAATTTCATTATGATAGCACGAGGTCCGACACAAACGGCCCATTTTTACGATACCAAAAACTTTTTAAACCAATGTATTATTCCTATTTAAATTTAAAGATATAACTTATATATATTTTTGTAATCCCCTTTTAATTTCCTTTATTTTGATACCCTACTCGATACGTTTGGTGAAACTGTTTTTATGAATGTATTACTATTTCGCGCTAAAAATCCGCCATTATGTTTTTTTTTAAACACCTATCTAAGGACACTTGGGTTTTTAAGACGAATATAACGATACCATAACTGTCGAAATCCACACAGCAGATTGGAAGATACTAGGTAATATAGAAATTTACAAACAAACAAAGAAATATACATACAAGATACGCGCGAAAAACATAACCCTTCCTTAGCAGTCGGGTAATAAAAAAACACGTTTGTTGTATGGGAGCCCCCTATAGTATTTATTTTACTCTGTTTTCTAGTATTTGTTGGTATAGCGGCAACAGATATCATCATCTGTGAAAAATTCAACTGTCTAACTATCACAGTTCATGAGATACCTACAGCCTGGTGACAGACGCACAGACATACAGACAGACAGACGGACGGACAGCGGAGCCTTAGTAATAGGGTTCCCGTTTTACCCTTTGGGTACGGAACCCTAAAAAGGCCGTTTAAACAGCCTAACGAAAACACTATGTTAATAGCTCGACTGAAACCTGTCTGGGAAATGTACGGGAGCTCGCGTGATAGCCAGGAAACTATCCGCCTACAGGCGCTCCATAAAACGAATGTAAACACAAAATTGCCATATAAAGCTGAAAGCTTTTTTCCTATGCAATTTGTCTGTCTAACATTGTCTAAAAAACATTAGAGAAAATCTATTACTGTTGGAAAAAATATAGCGTACTGCTTAGACCATTTTGGTCACAGGCTGTCAGAAGCTTTTCGTTAGCTGTCAATCATCGCAACCACGCACGTCATTTGCAAAACTAACACGTTTTCGAAAAACATGGCAGCAAATAAAACATGAAGACTTTTCTAAGTATACATATAAGCTGTATCTATTCATACACGAAATCTCTTAAGGGGTCATTGTACTCATCATTATGTACAACTTTCATTATGGGACCAAACATAAATTGCGAAAAAAAAATCAGCTGTTCCCTACATTTTGACGAACATAAATGTAGGGAACAGCAGATTTTTTTTTTTGTGATTTCAGGTTTGGTCCCATAGTAAAAGTTTTTCATAATGATGAGTACAATGACCCCTTCAGTGATTTTGTGTATAAATAGATACACCTTATATAGTACATACTAAATCCATGCTTTTTCAATGCCAAAAAATAAAAAAAAAATTTAAAGTTAACGAAATTGGCGGGAAGTTAGCATGTCTTCAGAAAAAATTTTTAGATTCTTGATAAAAACTAAATATTACAATTTTAACTAAATATTTAATATAAATATTTTGCGTGCAAGTCTGCAGTCTGCACAAGCAAGCGACTGAATAAAATAATTCCTAGAAACATGCTAGAAACTATGTCAAGTCTAGCAGGTCAAAGAGCAAAAATGTGAGTAATATAGACTGAATAACATAGGTAATTATAAATAATACTGTTAATAATTTATTTCAACAAGTGCTGGTTACAACGTGGGTGCGATTCGACCTTAGCGTGATGTCGTGAGTCCGACGCTTTTGCAGAAAATGTCCTAAGCATTGCAATCACACAACATACCGTGTGACCAACTAGACTACCTACATAATTATTATTATTAGTATAAAAATAAAATTTCTAGATAATTATTTTATATGATTTAAGCTTGCACCATAATTGCGTAAAACACTATCAATCACAAACTGAACGATTTTGAAGTATATTGCTAATCCATTGCTTGTTATATTAACAAAAAAAAATCTGCTCAACAACGCGATTATCGTCATTACTATAATCACGTTGTTGAGCAGATATTTTTTTTTTCAATGGGTTTATTTTTACTGTTAAACAACATTCATTAATGTTGTAACTGTAAAAATAAACCCATTGCTACTGATAGTGTATTACCCAATTATAGCCCGCTGGAGTGCACGATTGATGGAAATAGGCTCGCCTATATTACCTACATGGGCCGAAATGTGGGTGTTATATACCATACACTTTTTTTTTTTTTTTTCCTTCTGGCTTCGCACGGTTTGTGCATTTAGCCAATGTCAAGTTTTAGTTCTTGTATAATATTGATGAAATGAATTATAAATGCATGATGATGATATCCCCGCCCACTCCCCTTGAGTTTCAGTAAAGATGCACTTTACTGAGTCCTCACGCGGACTTCTTGAGAGAACTTGAAGCGAAGTTGCACTGTTTTGTTTCATTTGCCTACACTAATGCACGTTCACAAACACTTAATGGTTAATAATCCACCATTATTACACATTAATATTCGGCTAAACACTAATTTTGGAAAATTAAACAAACTGCTGAACATGACGCTTCACTTTCCCGCCAAGAAGTCTACCATACACTTATGACCAACCCTTCGGGAAATACAAGCGTGACGTTATCTTTAAAAACATTCTGCAAACCAATACCAAGTCTACAACTTGTGAAGTAATAGAGAAGCCAGAAACAAGGATCACATACATGTTGTTAAGTGTCGAAAGTCAAACTTTCATACGTTCCTTTAGCTTCGATAGATAGTCTTGTATATTTTTATTTTTTTGTTGAATCGCGGTGTTAAATGTCTCCGTCATTTCATGACCCCCTTGTATATTGTAAATAAAATTTTATCTCGGTCTGACGTTCTGAGCTCGGTGTTTTCTTTGGCCAAGCCATAAATACCTTGCAGGCTCCTCAGAACTTTTTGGGAGTTGTACACAATCATGTATATACATGTTTAAGAAAAGTTTTTTGCGATTTCTGGCTTTCTTAGCACTCACACAGACTCCTCTAGACCAACTTAGAGATAAGTTGGTCTAGAGGAGTCTTTTAATCCATAAACGACATCATAGAAATAAAACGTGCAAAACAACATTTTTCTAGCTGCCTGTATAATTTTTCCAAAATTTGAGAATGCAGTTAGCAATTGCTCACAGTCTTCTAAAGCCGGATCCGCTGCGCCATGTTTTCGTGTTATAAAAACAAGGCGCAGTGGACCGGGCTTTAAAACATTTTCCTAGTGACAACGGTTTTAACCCCAGCCCCGTCTCAAAAATCCACCCTGAATTTCAACTAAACAAAATATTAGGTAGCGTTAGGTTAGTCGCCGCAGGAGACGCCCCGGGCGTCGGGAGTCACAAGCCGATTTCCGGCCACCGCCGTAGGCGCGGGCTTGCGGACGGTGAGCGATGGGCAGCTCGCCGTCCGATAAGGACCAGGCCCGCATCGACGGCGCGCTGTGTTCCACGTGCACCTCATAGAGATGTGTGGACCAACTGACGGGATCCGTTAGGACCCATGCCTGCCAGGGTTGCGAGTTTGTCCGATAGGGATATCGTGACCCTGGCACACGGGCAACGGAAGGAACTCGGGTGAGTTTTAGTCAGTAAAAGTCTGACACCCCCGAATCACCCTCCGCCCAGAGCGGGAGAAGTTATTTGATAATTTCCCAACCAAAAAAAAAAGGTTGTTTTCAGTAACTCTAGGAAACACCTAAGCGAACGCCTAAATATTATTGCATTGCTGGATTTTCGCTCGAATCCGTTTACTTATACAAAAAAACCGGCCAAGTGCGAGTCGGACTCGCGCACGAAGTGTTCCGTACTATTATCAAATACGTATATACAACAAACGTGATTTTTTTTGCCGTTTTTATATGGCAAAAAAAATCACGTTTGTTGTATGGGAGCCCCCCTTAAATATTTGTTTTATTTTAATTTAATTATTTATTTTTAAAGTGAATATTTTCTGTGAATATTTCAAGCGTCTACCTGTTGCCGTTATCAATATCGAGCAAAAAAATCACGTTTGTTGTATGGAAGCCCCCTTAAATATTAATTTGATTATGTTGTTTAGTATTTGTTGTTATAGCGGCAACAAAAATACATCATCTGTGAAAATTTCAACTGTCTATAATATAATATAAGCTTTATTGGTTCTCACAGTATAAAACCTTAAGACTAGAATGCTACAGATTAACAGTGATCGTGATTTTATAGTCACAGTACGTATCGCAACTGGCATCTTAGCTAGATTACAGAGTAACCTGTGTTAAAGATACCAGTCCCATTCCCCTACAAAAACTTAAAATTTCACATCAGATTCCAAGCATTTATACTTTCTAGAATTACTTAACAAAGTGAGAAAAACAAAAGTAAAATAAAAACAAAAATAATTAAAAACTAATGGAAAATTTTCTTTTATGCGTGCGCGAGTGTTAAAAGAGGTGTGTGTAAGTGTGGGTGTAATTGCGTTTAGATATGTGTGTGTGTATGTGTGTGTGTGTGTGTGTGTGTGTGTGTGTGTGTGATATGTAGATGTATATTTTAGTATAATTATTTATACTACACCATTGTACATAAAAGGTTTTCCGTCTCTTGGTAGGTTAGCCCTTGAAGCCATTTTGTAATTCGATTTTTACAATCGCGGCTGGATAGTTGGTAAATAGGGAGTATTTTATTCAATTTGTTGTACAATGTAGGTGCAAGAAAATAATTGAACCTACTCGAATGGGTAAGGTTACTTTTCCTAGTTACACAAACAATATCTTTTCGCCTTTTGGAGATCTCTTTGTATGGTGTCGCAGAATGCTGAATGAGGACAGTTCTTGCTATGAAGAGTTGTCTCACGGTCAACACTTGACAACTTTTATAAAGTTCGGCAGTTGGAAACATATAATTTTTAAAGTTGCTTACTTTTAAGATAGCTCTCTGAGCTCTTTCTAATTTTAACAACCTTGTTTTTGGCGCACCTCCCCAGGTCGATATGCAATAACTCAGTAACGATTGGAAAAGCGCAAAATATATCTGTTTTAGCAATCGTGTATCAGCTACGTGACGAAGAGTTTTAAAAACATAAATAAGTTTCCTAACTCTATTCTGCAATAACTCAATGTGAAGTGAGAAAGAGAGACCATTGTCTAGGGTTACGCCAAGATATTTGGTATTGGTCACTTGAGCTAATTTGGGACAGCTACAGAACTGGTTGTCGGGAATAGAGCACGAATGTGCGACAATGTATAGGGAGGGTGGAGGTTGGGTGGTTTGACGGAGTGAGAAGGTCATGTAGTTGGTTTTGTCCGTATTGAGTGTCAGTGAGTTTCTAGCCAACCACTCCCTAATTATGTTAAAACCATATTGAGCTTTGCTAAAGACTTCTGACCATGTGTCACCAATGAATGAAAGTGCAGTGTCGTCTGCGAACGCCGTTATCTTGGTGTCATCTATCACGGTTCATGAGATACAGCCTGGTGACAGACTGACAGATAGAACAGACAGACGGTGGAGCCTTAGTAATAGTGTACCCATTTTACCCTTTGGGTTAGGAACCCTAAAAACGGGCATTAAACTGACAAAACAACAATCAAAGGAAAGTCTGAACAAGTGAACACATTGCATTTTAAACAGTAGGCCATCTAATTACTTCAAGTGTTAACCGTCAATGTATTAGAAATTAGCAGTTTAAACAACTTAAGCCGTTGTGTTAGTACGTGAATATTGATGGAGTTCGATCACCCCCGGCTATTCACCTATAACGATCCATTAAATGGTGTCAACGTACACGTCACACCTACTAATAAGTTATGACGAGGATAGCTTAGATACGCATCTATGTCAAATTAAGGGTTAAAGAAAAATGTTAGGTTCAAGAAATGTTTCTATGTGAGACGAAATGTTTTGAATGTTCTATTTTTGTTCATCATCATTTTGATAGATAAGTCAGTTTATTTTCAGACCAACTAATCTCGGTTTTCCTTTAACTATTGTCTGTCCTTTAACTATGTCCTGTCCAAATCTCTGATGTTGATCGAGCTATGCCTTATCGATAAATAGCATACAATTAGTTCGTAATCAAATGAATGTTGCTGTGTGATCAGAAAAATAATTGTATAACAGTGTCCTCTGCTTCGATAAATCCACATATCTACCACAAAATACCTAATACACTTATTTTTTCGCCCTAAAGCACTTTTCAATCGCGACATAATTTAAAACACTTAATCTTAATTAACCCAGTTTCATGCAAACACTGAATAATGCTAGCATGAACTTGTCGCATATCATTATTGCGCTGAAACTGTTTGACGTGCAAAAGAACATCAACTAAGAAAAAAAACAAACACGAATAAGGGCGAGGACACATTCGATATTAACAAAATATAGACGAACAATAA
The DNA here is from genome assembly GCA_948098905.1 of Tiliacea aurago. Classification (NCBI taxonomy): domain Eukaryota; kingdom Metazoa; phylum Arthropoda; class Insecta; order Lepidoptera; family Noctuidae; genus Tiliacea; species Tiliacea aurago. The sequence goes on along the minus strand of OX402586.1, from coordinate 17,083,534 downwards.
CAAAATGTTTTTAATTCCGTGAAAATCAATGTTTATTTGGAGGCCTTATTTTTGCTTGTAGGGTGTGTTTGCGCCCTAAGAGTGTAAGGTCAGCAGATGTCACGATAAGTCGCGTACAACGGGCTGTTAGCGCATAAATCTCGTAATCTACCACCAGAAATAACCGAGCCTTCAAACAGGATGTTTCTTATGCAGTCACGGAATAAAAGTAAAAATAAATAGTTATTTATTATTCATTAGTACTTCTATGTGACCTTAACATAATATCAGGCTTATATTGCCGGAAAGGATATGCAGATTTGTATAAATTTCGTTCACATTTCGCCAATAGCGTTATATATTATATAATAAAGCCCAACGGCATCTAGGGGGCGGTGAGCCTATTACCATTCATCATTCATTCACTTGTTTCCAAGTTAAACTTGAATAATAGTAATGAGACAGTAGGAAAACACATAGTTATTCATAATTCCATTCAATCTCAGCCATCATAAAAAGCTTAGAATGGATACTAAAACCCGACGAAGGTTGAAACAGACAATACAATTTTTACACAGTCCTAGACTTATCCTTCAACCAAGGCGTGCACAGCATTGTGATTTTTGTTGGTTTCCAAGCCAAAATATTTACTAATTCATTCATTCCTAAGTGCATCACATGCACTCTTCTGGGTACGGATTAGAGATGTAGAGAATACTACAGAATTTGGCCGTATACAAAAAAAACAGTTAAGAGCGAGTCGGACTCGCGCACCAAGGGTTCCGTACGTATATATTATGATGTTGATGATTTCTGAAAAACTGTGCTATTTAGAGACATCGTTTTATTTTTCCTGTAATCTTTACATACACTTCTATCACATAGAATAATTTCAGATTTTTATCTATGCAAACTTCGGAGATAAGAGGACTTTGATAATGTGCAAACAGCGTTCTTTCATACGATACCCCACATGCCCTAGTAGCCCCACTAAATTTTTTTAACCCCCTTTCAGTCCCTTTTGCTAAAAAGATATATATTTTTTCATTTCTTTCTTATTTGCTAAATAGTTGGGCAAACGTCATCTAAAACTATTCTAAATTTCAAGTTGATAGCATTAGTAGTTCTTGAGATATCCAGGTGTGACAGACAGACAGACGGACTTAGTCTCACCATAAGGGTTCCTTTTACAATTTTGGTACGGAACCCTAAAAAGAACGCCTATATTATCCTTATCATCCTGTAACTTCATCTAACCTAACTACTAACTAAACTTATCTAAGCTGCGTCGACAATTCAAAGAGTGAAAAATACAACTGAATGATTATGTGAGCACTCTGTATAAAGTCAATCAGTAAATCACTAGTCGTAATATCGCAGAAGACGATCGCTTGGACTGCGCCGACATTACGTTCAGTTTCTCTGAGCTTCTGCTACCTACATTACTTCTATCTTGCCAATTAAAATGTAGTGCTGAACTGTTTAAAAATTATGAATTTCATTAAAAGTTTACAAATAACAATGAAAACATAACTAAATCCATGTGAGTTGGGTAAGGCAGAAGACGAAAAAGGACATGAACTAAAACAAAACATTGAATTATGTACGGTATTCTCACTTTACTTATATCTTGGCAATTAAAATGTGTATTGTGTTAAACTTGTAATATAGTAACAACAATAAACTTATTAAAGAAGAAATAAGGATGAACAAATAACTAAATCCAGACGATTATGGCAAGGAAGAAGGCGCAAATAGACTTGAACTTAAAGAAGACGTTGAATTATGTACGTTATTTATTTCAATTCAGGGCACTTTTATTCAAATCAAATCAAAATATTTTATTTCACATATGCCTACATGGGCATTTACGAAACGTCAGAAGCTAGATGCATGGTTCTAATTGGTTGCTAGGAGAAGTGCCGGCAAGAAACTCCACGGTTACTCTTATAAGAATAATGGGCTTCTAAAATGTTTTAAAATTATAGTGTTAAGGGGACGATAACCGACTTTTAATGATTTTATACTGAAGAACACGTCTAAACGAGTAGTGTTAATGATTTGAAAAAAATATAAATGATAAATTAGAGCATTTTCTCAATAACTTAATATGTGAATATTTTAGATTATGTTTGTATCACATAGTGAAATACATAGTGAAAAATATTACATAGTGAAATAAATTGTGGTAACTTAACGAGACTAACAAGTCTCGTTAATTTTTCAGATTTATATAGTAGTTTATCGGTGCCGATTTTAATTTAGGGAATTCCCTTACACACTTTTACTGACATGTAGATAATATAATCGTGTTTCTATATGGTTAAGTTAGTATAAATATTGTTATTTACTTAAATCTGGTCGTCTCATAAAGTTTTCAGACTCATTTAGTAGTCTGTCTGTGCCGCTTACTTCATAACCTCCTGAGAAAGAGAATTGTTTTCTTGTTGAAACACTACAGTCAAGTTTAAAAACATCTTCAGTTTTGCAAACCTGAACATTGGAATACACACATTAATAAAATAGTTTGTGTGATTATTGCAAAGCTGTTATTTGAGTGGCAAATCTGTATTATTTCAGATGTTTTTTTTACTCGACTGTTCCAGAAAAAAGCCATTTTTTGTAGTAAAATCAAATCAACATTCTTATAAATCCATTAACGCAAACATTATAATTCAATTTACTTAATCAGTCTCATTTCAATAAAAAAAATAACACATACATGTAACCTTCACAAAATTTTCCTCATTAGTAGTGGGCGTGGTATCAGCTGCCCAGCTTCGCCAGTGGGCACGCGGCGGTGCCGAGAGCAGGCTGGAGCGGGCAGTGTTGGCCGGCCAAGGTAGACGCCTGCTGGCCGAAGCCGAGGGCCTGTCGCTGTCCAACCATCTGCCAACGTTGGTCGCCAAGTGTGACGCACTACATGCGGCTGTAGAAAAAGGGTCCCTGCTTGATCTCCAGGTATTACTGGTAAAATTCCTTGAATAACATTCTAGTTAGGACATGAAAGAAGGTTACATTTTTCCGACCATCTGCCAGCCTTGGTCGCCAAGTGTGACGCACTACATGCGGCTGTAGAAAAAGGGTCCCTGCTTGAGCTCCAGGTATTACTGGTAAAATTCCTTGAATAACATTCTAGTTAGGACTTGAAAGAAGGTTACATTTTTTCACCTTTGTTGCCAAGTGTGACGCACTACATGCGGCCTTGGAGAAATGCTCTCTGCTTGAAGTCCAGGTTTATATGAACGAACTTAAAGCAGGCCTAAAGATTCTGGGTGGTTACTGGCTGAAGCCCGAAGATTCTGTCAAGGGATTTGAAGGGTTAGTTACTGGACCAGGCGAAAACTGGGTCACCCACTTACCCAGTGTCGGGACCGCTAAATGAACTTAAGAATATAATTGAACTGGAGAGGTTTATAGATGCTACGATGACATACTTTTACTTCAAGTCCAGGTTTATATGAACGAACTTAAAGCAGGCCTAAAGATTCTGGGTGGTTACTAGCTGAAGCCCGAAGATTCTATCAAGGGATTTGAAGGGTTAGTTATTGGCCCAGGCGAAAACTGGCGCACCCAGTGTCGGAACCGCTAAATGAACTTAAGAATATAATTGAACTGGAGAGGTTTATAGATGCTACGATGACATACTTTTACTTCAAGTCCAGGTTTATATGAACGAACTTAAAGCAGGCCTAAAGATTCTGGGTGGTTACTAGCTGAAGCCCGAAGATTCTATCAAGGGATTTGAAGGGTTAGTTATTGGCCCAGGCGAAAACTGGCGCACCCAGTGTCGGAACCGCTAAATGAACTTAAGGATATAATTGAACTTGAGAGGGTTATAGATGCTACGACGACATATTATACATTTACTTCCCTCTTTGGACTATGATTACCAAAATACTGAAAGTAATAGGTAGATAAATATTAACTTATTAACTACTACTTCCGCAGCCGTAGGTTTACATATTTCATGGACAAGCTCAAACACGAGTGCTACGCAAACAACGCAGCGCGTTGCTTCATGAAACGTCACTGTAAATATGTGCACAACTCGATGGCATACAGAAAAATAATAGAATAGCAAAGGCTGGTACTTTAATGTCCAACAGAACATAAAATGTGACTGAACCTTTTTAGATCGAAGTTCTTTATCGTAAAATACTCTGCACTCTTGGCGAACGAGAGCTAGACCGAAAAAAAATTTACATTATTTATTTTTTATTTTTCCTAAAGTGCAAAACCGAAAGGAATTTCGTTTCAACCGTCCCACGACACCTCTCGACTGTTTATCAGTTTCTGTACTTTGGCAATAAAACACCAGTTAAAAGAAAACACTGCCCATATTTTTTACTAAGCACCCATCTGCTTACCTTAGTAAGCAGATTACCTAAATCAAGAGTTGTTCTTGAAAAAATCTTGATTCATGTAAAACGTATAAAATGTAAGTGAAACCTTTTACTTTTTATTTATTTATTTATTGAGCACATCAATGACATCTTTATAAGGATAGTAACAGTAGGTAATCACGGGTCTTCAATACTGTGTAAATACATCACTTAATACATGCACAATATTCCTATTAAAAGGTGAAAATTATTTAATTACTTCTTTAAATTACATTATTAGCAATAAAAATTTGATAGTAATAAAATTACAAAATAAACTTGTATTATAAAATTAAATTAAATTAAAAATAATACAATTCGTCTATAGAATTATCCGGATTTCGTCACATTGCATGAGAGCAATACACAAAATCACAATAAAATATTCGTACACACAAAACTAAATTAATTAAGGCATAAAATAAAATAAATTCAAATGGAAATATTAGTATATTTTATTACATTATTAAATTAAATTTCAAGACAGTTAAATTCAAATTACATTACTATTCAATTAGAATAAGTTTAAGTAGGCAGCTGATAACAGGTCAATCTTAACAAAAAAAAATTCAATATTGGCAGACTATCAAAGAAAATATCGATAAATATCGACTGTTTACGCAGTATTGTCAGCAACTTTTCGTCACGTATGAATGACACTCTTTGGCACTAAACTACTCTTATACAGAACCGTATACTCGTAGTAGAGATTATCTTATATTTTTTTACTAGGTGAACACAAACACCTGTTTATATAAATTGCAACAAACTACCACAGCTTCTACCAAAGCTAATATCCCGTAGCAGTATTGCTACGCCGTAGCGCTACGAACGAACCGTAGCACGATAACCAACATTGTTTACGAGACTTCAACTCCTTGAATGTTTAACGCAGGAGTTGCTGGAGAGTGACTACAACCGGCGTAAATACGTGATGTGTCGGGACGAGGCCGGCGTTGGGCTGCTGCACAAAGCCGTCTTCTACGACTACATGGACATCGCAGAGTATCTAGTCAGGAATTACCCGCAAATGGTGCATGAGAAGGATTCTGTGAGTTATTGTTTTGTGATATAGCAAACTATTCTTAGTTAGTGCCAGTACAACTTACTAACCAGCTATCTATAAAAGTCTCCGTAAAATGACATTAATTGTTAACGCAAACTGAATTGCGAAGTAAAGTAAAATAGATTATCTTTTGGACAAAATCTGATGTAATTTATGACTGACCCCATCTAATGGCTACCGTGACTAGATGTGAAAATACGAATATGAGCTAAAAAAGCCTTATCGGTTGTTGCTTCGAACCCGCAACATCACAAAACCGACCCTTTAACATCAATGCCACCACGACTTGCGTTTGCATAGGTCAAGTTAACAGAGACAGACCAATCGTCTACCAGACGATACATGCTATGATGCTACCTACATCTTATTGTCACAGGAAGGTCGCACCCCCCTGCACTACTCATCAGTGTGCCGCGACTCTGCCTCGCTGTCCGCGCTGCTGGAGGGCGCGGGCGCGGCGCGGGGGGCGCGCGACGCGGCCGGCCGCACTCCCGCACATTACCGCGGACAGGCGCGAGAACTGCTCGCGCTACCCGACGTCATGGCGCGCGATAATAAGAACGCACCCGGTAAGTGGACGCTTAACTTTATTTTTTTTTAAGGTTTATAATGGAAGTGGAGAGGTGATTTGGAAGGATATACTCGTTTTTTTAAAGTCGTTAATACATTTTTGAATAATTACGAATTCATAAATATAAAGTAAGGCTTCATTTTTTTTTTGCTGAAAAAGTTTTGACCTAAAAGTTTCAAAGACGCTTATATTATTCGCAATTTATTCATTGTTAAAGTTTGATTAAAATCATACCATTATTGGAAGGATTTTTGAAAACACTAATTTAATTACTAAACTTATCTGAAACTGCAGAAACTTAAAACACAAACTGCAAAGTTAATAAATGCGATAGCAATTAATTTATTATAACGATATGCGGTATTTTCTCATTAAATAGTTATTGTATTAAATATTGAAAATCACTAACAACCGACCTATTCAAAATCATTTATTAAAACAAGTCTCTTGACTTAAATAACGAAACCATAAAAAATGTATGCATACATTTATTCCGCTGCCGACGGCATCGATGAATTGCTTTGTACTAGCAATGAAAATGGTATCACTGCAAAACGTATTATATTATAAAACATTGATTGTAAGCATTAATTACCACATTACCCTCTGTAAGATGATGATTTTAGAACATGAAATCATAAGTCCAGCAGATTGTCTAATCATTTTTATAACCTAACAATGACATCATTATCAAAGGCCTAAGACAATGTTTACTTCAATACTCTTAACACGAGACAACGCAAGCTTTCGTATTAGAAATAGAGTAAATAGAACTATACTATCCGCTGCAATTTTAATGTCGTGCCACCTAAATCGAATTTAAAACGAAACCAATAGCGTTTCTGCAAACAACTGAACACATATAACAGTCTAAACTCCTTCAAAGGTTCCAAGTCATTGTAAAAGAACTTCCACATTGTATTTCACTATTTGTACACGAAATCGGCGCAGCTATCAACTACCATCGAACGACCAGTTTAGAGTCACGAGTAGGTAGCGGCCGTGGTAGGTAATCACCCAATTTGTCGCATACATTATATTAAATTTTATTGTATTAACGTGGTATGAACAATATGCATGTTTATAAGCTATGCGGTTAGCTTAAATGCAGTAATGCAGTCGAATTTATACCTAGCTAATAACATTTGTATTTGATTACGTTAAACTACGTTAGGCAAAATTTCTATGAATTTAGTCTTCTTCAGCCGAAAAATAACAATAGAATCCTACAGGCAAGTTAAAATGTAAAACAAATCCAGCTTCTCGGGCAGATATTTCGAATTTTAAGACCTCCGCTTAATAGTCAAGCTTCTTAGTCAAGATAACCCTTTTCAGAGCATACTGCCAGTCTTTTTACACGTGCAGACTGTGGGTCAGGTATACGCTGAGGGCATACAACGCGCTGCGTGTCCAGTATAACAATGTATTCAGGATGCTGTTGGGTCTACCATGCTTTTGTAGCGCTTCCGGGATGTTTGCCGAGACCAGGGTCGATGGTTTTCATGCCATTATACGGAAACAGTGTGCCTCTATTCTCGGTAGAATACGAGCTAGCTCCCACAGCATCCTGAGTGTATTGTGTGATAGGTGGGACAGCCCCATGCTGGCTCACTGGATACGGCTGCACACGTAGGTGTCAGTCGTTTCAATTTTGTATATAGTGTCACTGTTTTGTTTTTTACTAACATTTGGTTAAGACCTTTACTAACAACTTATGGATCTTGATCTGAAATAAAATAAATATATATATTAATATCCGTCTGAACCGTTGAAAACATATTTAACGTCTTAAATGAAATCGTAAAACTCAACACAGTTGTACTAGAACGAAGAAAAATTAAAATTCCGAAGAACCGTAACAAGCGAAGTCTTTTATTTACACAATAGTCGACGATTACAAATTGCGCGGCTTGACATGGCGCTAATGAGAAAGTTGTACATTCTTCTCGGTACAGATAAATGTTCATTTGCTAGCCTACAATTGCCTTAGCATCCAACCTTTTGAATGCATGATAGGTCTGAATTAAACTCAAACCGCATTATTACAAAAGAAGATTTATATTTTGACATGGCTTAAACCATGGAGCCAGTTCTTGTAATAAGAACGTAACTGTGATTGAAATACCGTTCTTTATACAAAACTGAAAACTTAGTTCGGTACCAAGTTGTCAGTTTTGTGTTTAGGAACTTTACCATAGTTGGAATAAAGTCCGAAATTCAATAATGGCTCCATGTTTTAAACCTGGGTCTGAAGATAAACCTTGTTTTGTGATAAGGGGGATTTTGTTTGTCCCGATTGTGCAAAACAATTTAGAATCAAGGCTAACGAGATACTTCCAAAGTACCCTGCAAGCGTGATGTTATTAAAAAAATAACATAAAATACTAGTTATCACTGAAAACAAACCAACAAAAACAACATCAATCGCAATTAAATTCTGACACTTAATGTCACGAGAAATAAAAAACAGAAATATTTTTACCCACAACCGTATTATTGACAGATAGTATATATTGATTACATATTCCTTTGAAAGCACATGCCGGCCGTGCTCCGTTTGAAACTACCAATTACCGACACACGTCGAACTGAAATATACTAATAAAAAAAGAAAAAACTAACTAACATAAAAGCTTGTTAAAATGAAAATCAGTCACACGTTTGAATTCTAACAAGGTAATGCTAGAATTTCGGTAGCATGTGAGAATAAATGCATGCAACTGTTTGTCGCTTAGTACTGATTTAGGGTTCCGTCACACCTAGAATGTTTTCACCGAGTATAGTTTTGAGGCAGGTAAACTTTAGGGAGGAAGGGAGTTGTGTGCAGAGTTGAGATTTACATAAGAATAACGTTGGCACTAAAAGTTTTAATTTGGCTACTGTATAAGTGTACATAGATACTTATTAGTTAACCGACTTCCAAAAAGGAGGAGTTTTATTGTTTTGATCGCTTTAATTGTGAGAATATTCATAGCTTTGCTGCAAAGTCACAGTACTTGAAGTTTTACCTGGACTGAGTAGGCTCCGATAACGTTCGGACCTATAATTTATTAATAAGTTTATTAAGTAAGAACTCAGAGTATGACTCCCTAAGACATTTCTTTTAAATTAAATTAGGTGATGAAGTAGTTTCGCACTTTACCTATCACATGCTTACATGCAATTAAATTGCAGACTAATAAGTCTATTTTATCTTTGCATATAAAATACCTACAAGATATTAGTTTGTAGCCATTCGTGTCGCGGTGCCCCTCCACATAGATAAGTATTTTAACGTTGAAGAAATGTCGGACGTAGCAGGCATGTTTATGTTAGTCAAATTTAAGACCCAACAATTTATGGTCTTGGAAACTGCATTAATTGTTTTTTTTTTTGGCGCATAAGAAATATTTATGGTTTAGGTACCTTGCTACGTATTCGCAAAGTTGGTTTTTTATAATCATTTTACATCGTAACGTATCAAGAGATTTGCATACCTAATAGAAAATGTAATGGGAACAATATGGTAGCCTGATCTATCAAGGAGTGCAGGAATTAAATATGTAAATATGTGTGTAAGTAATTGTTCTGATTTTCGTGAGATTTGTGTTAATAAAGGCATTCATGATCTATCCACAGAGAAAGTTCATACAAGCGGGCGATAGGCAGAGGCTATTTTTAAGAAAAGAAAGAATATTCATTTTCTTTAACCATCTTTCCGTATTATATTATAACAATATTACCAATATTTCACCACGGCAGGCTGAATATGAACAAGTATCCGTCTTTAATTCGAGCCTCCAACCGATAAAAGTTGATAGCTTAGAGTTCGAGAAAGCTGCTACGTTCATTACTATGTATAACAACACAGGCGATTTCATTAATAAAGCTGTTGTATTATGTAGTTCGTGACAAAACATAAAACATTATGATAAGCAGTTCTTATCATTGCTAAGTAGTTCTCTTGTCACATTCATAATGTATCAATCTGAGAGTACTATAGATCTTTTAATCGAGTACTTGAATCTGTCTGGATGAATTATTTATTTGTATTTTCCAGATCCTCGGTTTGTTGTTCTTTGTTTTATGAAAGACTTATTCTAAACAAAGTATTCACCCGTACAATACCACGTTACGTTAATATTTTTTAGGGTTCCGTATCTCAAAAGGACAAAAGGAACCCTTATAGGATCACACGTGTGTCTGTCTGTCTGTCTATCCGTCTGTCACAGCTGATTTGCTCCGAATCTACTGGACTGATTAAGTTGAAATTTTGGTACAAATATGATTTTCTGTGACCCAAACACGGACGTGTTACGTAAATAAATTAATTTTGAATATGGAGGTCACTTTTGGGGGGCAAATTAGAAAATATAAAAAAAAAGTTTTGCTGACTGTACCGTGTGACATATCAAATGAAAGGGCGTGTTTTAAGATTTTATTTATATATACATTTTAAAATTATTTAAGAAAATATATGAAAAATGACCCCCGTTATCTCCGAAACTACTGAGCCTAAAATTTTGATAATAATACAGAAAATAGTTCTTTACTTATAGATTACAGGAAGTCTGTGATCTTAAAATCACTCAATATTAACATGATAAATCACTCAATATTGTGAGTACAAACTTACATTTGCAGTTGGAATGTATGGGGATAATGTTTTCCAACTACAATGTTAAGTTTGTTCTTGGGATAAATTCATCCCAACTACGGAACCCTTCATTGTGCGTGGTCCGACACGCACTTGGCCGGTTTTTTTAAATCTGAGGATTGTTACTTTCCGTAACGAACTTTCGCTACAATTTTGATATTTTGCCATTTAGTTGGTTGAAACTTAAAATAACTAATAGAATTTAAAATTACCGACTTCTCTAACCTATCAAACTGTTTTTAGGCGATCGTTAGTGCCGTGTGTCATGAATTTATGATTCAAACTAAATACATTTTTTTTTAATCCTGACACACAGCACTTTCATTTAACTTGTTGTTAGACTTAAAGCTATATTTATATCCATAGGGTGTTTTCCCCCCTATAGAGCTATTTTACCTTTCCATTACAGCTCGTATTATAATAATTATCACAACAGACACATCAATAACGGTTGCATGGTGCCTCTGTCACGACATTGTCTGTCAGCGGCTTGTCCATTCCGATATTACAGGCATACATTAATTTCATTAGCGTGTAGTAGGCTCGGCTTTCAGGCTTGGTGTTGCGTGGTCATGAATATTTATTTTTATGGAAGCCTTTCTACTCTAAAGGCACGACACACCCCTTTTATTATTTTTTTATTTATACCTCCCTAAAACGATTGGTCATTCTCACTGTAACTTATCCGCGAAGGCCATCGATTCATTACGTGTTTTGGTAATAAGTGCAGTGACGTAAAACTTATTTTTACTTGAAGGGTGTTTAGAGACTCTGCTATTAAGTTGGTAAATTAGTTATTAATTATATGTCTACAAAAATATAGAATGAAATTAAAATTATACGCTTTGCTTTCGTACGAATATTTCCGGCTCGTAAAAATTTGGTATTTTAAGTACCTATAAGTAAAACGTTAAGGTGCTTTCTTAAACTACTTAACAGCAAACCTAATGCTATTACGTATCTACGCCTACCATATGCGCTGCGTAATTTGTACGACATTTCCTATCAATGTTTTTGTTACATTCTGGTAGAATTGATTACTTAATTAGAAAATTGGGACAAATTGTTTCCCTACAACACTAAAAATTAATGAAAGGTCCGTTCATAACACTATAACAGCAATTTAAATTAACTTAACAACAAGCCCGACTAACCAACACTTGAAACTTAAAGAATTTGGTGATTAAGTGTATCACGCGTACAATCTAGTTTGTTTTCGGACTGTTTTGTTGGTTTCCATTATGTTAATCTTGGTTAGCGAGTAGTACACGCAAACTTGTTGCTTCGCCAATTTCGTACCTTCATATTATTTGTACATAATAAAATCTGACACGTTTTTATGGTTGTTGGATGTGAAAGAGTCACTTTGTTCGGCTACAAAGTAGGAGTGGTTTAAAACTATTGCTGTAATGACACTATTACTATATATTACTTTATGTTAGTAACCCGACAAGGGTTACTAACATAAAGTAAAGTAGTTATAAGATAAGCCAGTTAGTAAAGTATTCAATATGTCACGATCGACGCCTTCACCCAAGAAGATCATCACATGAGCCGTAGATACTCGTACGTAAAATAGACATGGCTTTTTACATTCACACAATAAATGAAAAATATATAGGTACATATGTACCAATCCTCAATTTGACATTTACGTTTACGAAGTACCTAAACCTACTTAAGCTGAAAATAACTTGCATCGATTTAAGCCTTTTCGACCCTTTCAGGCTTCATGTAGGTACCAATTAGTTTAAAAATATCTTGTGCCTGATTTTCATATTAGTACGTACGGCAGGTACGAAGTATTTTTACCTTGACGGTTGACCATTACCACATAAAAGTTATAAACCTACCTAGGTAGGTTTAATAAAAATTATAACCAAAAATATATTGATACCATTCAAAAGAATAAATACGTTGTACTCGATGATTGTCCTACATTGAAAGGAACGTAGGGGCCGAAGGGCACAGCAGGTGTATGTGATCGATCGATATCCAAGTCATTAAACATTAAAACCTATCTGTCTAACATTCAGTCTGCCTGAATAATATAACGAATGTCCTTGACACTTCAGGTCGTCATAAATGTAACTAGCCATCAATGTTTACTTAGAATTTCGACTTTAAATACGGACTTTTTGATGTAAGCATTGTATTGTTTAACTTGACATATACTACTACAAGTTAGTAGTTTCGAGATGTGGTTTAATTGTACTAATGATTATTTTAATAATTTTCTGAAGGAGTAATTTCATCATGCTTTCATGTTGTACGCTCTCGTCATATTTTGGAGAACATTAGCCGCCTTATTACAAAACAAGATTTATATTTTGACATGGCTTAAACCATGGAGCCAGTTTTTGTAATAAGAACGTAACCGTGATTGAAATATCGTTCTTTATACAAAACTGAAAACTTAGTTCGGTACTAAGTTGTCAGTTTTGTGCTTAGGAACTTTACCATAGTCGGAATAAAGTTCGAAATTCAAGAATGGCTCCATTTTTTAAACCTGGGTCTGAAGATAAACCTTGTTTTGTAATAAGGGGGTAGATGTTTGTTGCTTTTGTTTTGACTTGAAAACTGTTGTCTTTTACTAGGCTTCTCGTCAGGCAGAGTGGGTTTATTTATAAACGTTGCTTAAGGCGAAAGGCCAGGGTAGCCCTCGAAATTCAATTACTGCAATTTTCAGGTCAGTAACAGGTTGTATGTTGATCTAAATATGATTCATTAAATCCTATTGAATGACTGTTTCATGAAATAGTCGGTTAATAGGATTCTATGAACTTAGAGAGTTATATTGCTGATTCTAATTATTATAATTCTGTAAAACCATATTTCTTACGGCCGCGAATCATATTTTAATGAACATACAACCTGACACAGACCTGCAAATTGCAAAAAACTTAAGAAAATTTGAATGTCGCGGGCTACCTTACCGCATCCCGCATCCTTAAAGATAAGTAATTATAAGCGATTGTGTAACCATACATTTTTAAGCAACGATTATAGCCAGAGGGATTTGTGGCTCAAAATCAAAATCAAAAATATTTTTATTTCACTTATGCCTTTTTTTTTTTTGGGTGGGAAATTATCAAATAACTTCTCCCGCTCTGGGCGGAGCGGGAGGGCGTGTCAGAGTTTTACTGACTAAAACCCACCCGTATTCCTTCATTTGCCTGTATGCCAGGGCCACGATATCCCTTTCGGACAAACTCGCAACCCTGGCAGGCATTGGCCCTAGCGGACCCCGTCAGTTGGTGCTGACAACTCTTTCAGGCGCGCGTGGAATACGACGCGCCGTCGACCCGGGCCTGGTAGTTATCGGATGGTGAGCTACCCATCGCTCACCGTCCGCAGGCCCACACCTACGGTGGCCGGAAATCGGCTTGCGACTCCCGACGCCCGGGGCGTCTCCTGCGGCGACTAGGGGCGCGAGGGCGCGAACCTTGCCTCTCCCTCACGCGTTCCGCCTCCTTCGCAAGCATTACTAATTCGCAGAAGGAGGTGACGGCCTCCTATGCACTCTCGCTCCGAACCATGGCCTGAACCAGGGCCGGACGCGAGAGATCGCCGCCGCCGATCGCCTCCGTGAGGACACGGCGGTGCTCCGCCCAAGCTGGGCAGACCTCCACCGTATGCTCCACCGTGTCCTCCAGGCGATCCACACAGTGGTGACACCCGGGCGTTTCCTCCCGCTTTATCCTGAACAGGAACCTCCCATAACAACCATGTCCGGTGAGGACCTGTGTCAGGCGGAAGGTGAGGACGCTGTGGCGCCTCTCTAGCCACTCCTCAAAGAGGGGACTTATCGTCACAATTGTGGCGTGCCCAGCGCTGGGTTGCGACAATCGCACTCTCCATGCCGCCATAAGATCCCGCCGGAGCTCTGTCCGCTGTGCCGTGATTTCTCGCGGTAGCGGAGTTTCACCCAGACGTGCGCGAGGACTTTTGCCTCCAGATCCCATGGCGGTAGTCCGGCAAGGAGGCTCGCCGCCTCACGGGAGACCGTGCGGTATCCTCGGACCAGCCTGATGGCCATGACCCTTTGGGACGCGTTCAATCGCTGGGCTGGTCGCAGCCTTATAGAACGCGCCCACACCGGTGCTCCGTAAAGGGCCATGGACCGCACGACCCCCGCGTAGAGCCTCCGGCAGGAGGCGTTTGGACCCCCCAGATTGGGCTGGAGCCGCTTTAAGGCAGCCCCGGCCCGCTCCAGTCTGGGAGCCAAACGTCGAAAATGCTCCACGAAGTATTTATTTCACATTCGTATACCACACATTTAGGCTTAGCCTACATGGGCACTTATGAAACGTCAGAAGCTAGGTGCACGGTTCCAATTGGTCGTTTCCTATGGAGAAGAGTCGGCCAGAAACTCTACGGTTACTCTTTTAAAAAAAAAATTGGCTTATACAAAGCTTTCCAATTACAGTATGTGTGAGAGGACAGCGTAGGCCCGTCAAAAGTACCAGGTACTTAACAAAATAGAAAATGGTCTACAGATCTTCAGTCTATTAATCATAAAGAGTAGCCTACTGTCTTGTTAGAAACTACTAGACGACTATTTAGGTAGGGTGTCACACGCGGACTTTAATTAAGTTCAATCTCTGTGTGTTCCAGCTCGTGGACCAAGACTAACTACTGAATTTTATCACCTATATTTCTTACACAGTTATAAGTGGAATTCTAAAAATCAATAAATTAGGTCGTATTGCTAAGTAACACACAACAATAATACTAATGTATGGGACGTTAGTCAACGGACGTTCCGTAACATCGATATTCCGTATTCCGTAACATCGATATTGATTTTATCGAAATAGAATTCCCTACTCCACTTTATTTTACGCCGGCAAAGAATAATAAATGGTACATTAAGATAATTAATATAACAACATTGCAGTATTACTCGTACTAAGCCTTGTTTTAATTAGACCTCTTTATAGGATATTGAATGTTATATAGGTATTCATTTATTTGCTAGCACTCAATCGACATTCGATTGATTCTAGGCTGATTGGTTGGAACGCACATTGTTAATCGGTCTGTAAAACTTTATTCTTTCCCCAAATAGCCGATAGTTTTTTTGATCACCGTTATTTACTGATAAGAATCAGTTGTTGTAGGGTTCGATTTTTTTTTGATCAATTTAAAATAAATAATATTCTGAAATCATTTTATGAAGAATCACACAATAAGAAATTCTACAAGTACGAGTTGAAGTTGCGTGGTGAGGGTTCCGTATAATTAATATGTTATCTAGCATGTTTTTTCTCCCAAGAATAAACTTAACATTGTAGTTGAAAAATATGTTCTTCCATGCATTCCAACTGCAAATCCCGCTAACCCTCCGCGTATCTCTGCTGTTTTATCTATCTATCTAAATGTAAGTTCGTACGCACAATATTGACAGATTTACCATGTTATTTTAACACGATAGACTTCTTATATAGGTTATACTGTAATCTATAAGTATAGAACCTCTCGAAAAATCTGTATTTTTTTTCAAAACACAACCCTCACAACAAGCCCTTTCATTTGATATGTCACACGGTACAGTCAGCAAAACTTTTTTTTTTTATTGTTTAATTTATGCCCAAAAGTGACCCTCTTATTCAAAATTCATTTATTTACGTTACACGTCCGTGTTTGGGTCACAGCACAATCGGTCCTGTTGCTTCGTAGAAAATCGGCTGTGACAGACGGACAGACAGACACAAGAGTGATCCTATAAGGGTTCAGTTTTTTTCCTTTTGAGGTCCAGAACCCTAAAACATGAAACGGAAATCCCTGAAACTGCTCTTGAAATTGATAATTTATTCTTATCGTTGCATATTCTCTAATATACCTAGAGTAGGTAATAGTAAAAACTCTCCACTGCTGGCTATTCGATAGACGCTTTTTAAGAAACTATACTTAAGTTTTAACATATTAATTTCCGGCTAGGTACTTTGACTATTTCCATAAATGATGAGGATATTAACAATATAATTCCATAACAGTCGCTATAAAACTTTATGAACCTACGCATTACTTGCGTGAACTGAAACCCAATAAGTGTTAATGAATTCACCCTACCCACAAAAAAGGTTTAGCATTAACCACCATTTTTCTTCAATGGCGTTCACCTTGAACTTTTCCATCGATTGTAATTCCAAGTACAAGTAGTGGCACATATCGGAGGTTCCTTTTGAACTAATGTGTCGGTAAAGCGATACGACGCCTTATCTTGCATGTTTTCATGACGGAACGACGTGTAGGAGCGGATTGTTGGCATAGCACATGGGTGAATAATGTAGCAGGTATATGTTACTGTGAGTGACGTAATGATTGAACTTATTCTGAAAAGAAAGAAAGAAAAATAATTTTATTTGTCACAGAAAAAACGTGCGTACGAAAACATATTATAATATGTAATAAACTCGAAGGTTACACAAAACAGATCTAAGTACTATGGCAAACAAACAAATAGTCGGAAGCTGCACGTCATGACTGTGACAAGAAGGCTTGCACTCAGCATGATGCTGTGCTATGGCTAAAACCTGAAACAGTTCCTGTAAAAACATTTTCCAAAAAAAAAAAACAACCGACTTCCAAAAAAAACAAGGCCATGCGTTGTATAAGCCCATATGACTGTTATCTACTTTTATTTGATATTTTGTATACAGAAGCTGTTGGTGTACCTTTATAAATAAATAAATAAATAAAACACTCATCATCATCATTTCAGCCGAAAGACGTCCACTGCTGGACATAGGCCATCCCTAAAGGGACGTTGGGGTTTGCCATAATCGTCACGCTTGGCAGGCGGGTTGGCGATCGTAGTATGGTGTTAAATTGCATAGAGAACTCTGCTGCCCATTCTCTAGTAAGTCCCTTAGTCGCCTTTTACGACATCCACGGGAAGTAATAGGATGGTGCTATTCTACTAATAAAACCCTACAAAGTGAAAATTAACTTTAATTTCGGAAGTCGGTATCTTTAGATAGATATTTCCACCAACTTCCGAAATTAAAGGTTTTTTTTCACTTTGTAGTGTTCTTTTTGTAAGAACGGCCAGCCTCAGCCGCGGTGGGTAGCGTTGAAACCACCTGCTCCTCAGCTCGCGGGCCGCCTCGCCCCTACGCGCCTACGCGATTTTAAATAACACTCTAGGGGTAGGGCAGACAAGACTACGTGGAGTCGGTTTTGCTGCGATTCGTTTCGGTCACGCCGCTCCCGCAGCACGCTCAATCAGATTTCAGTTTATCCTAAAGCATGTAAATTCTAACTAGGATAAACCAATTCGACCTAGGCTAAACTGGTTTATCCTATCGGGCTTAGGACAAACTAGTTTAGCCTAGGCTATACTAGTTAATCCTATCGCGTATAGGAAGAACTAGTTTAGCCTAGGCTAAACTAGTTTGTCCTGAAATCGGGTTTAGCCGGTAACATATACATATTGGTGCTCGTGACTGTACATTAACAGTCCATAGGTTGTTTAGTGATGAGTTAGTAACAGAAAGTACTTATAGTCTATATTAGTATTGTTAGTAGCGACACAAACAGCTAAATTGCCTAACCCGCCCGCCCGCCCGCTGATGTTGATGATTTCTGAAAAACTGTACTATTTAGAGACATCGTTTTATTTTTCCTATAATTTTTACATAAACTTCTATCACATCGAATAATTTCAGTATTTTATCTATGCAAACTTCGGAGATAAGAGGAGGGGGACCCGATTTTTTTTTTTACATTTTTCATCAAAAGTTGGAAACTATGCTACCTAAAAAAAAAATGTTTGAGAATGTGCAAACAGCGCTCTTTCATATGACACCCCACATAGTAGTAGCCCCACTTCAAATTTTTAAGATCCTCTTTCAGTCCCTTTTGCAAAAAAGATATATTTTTTTAAATTTCTTTCTTGTTTTCAAAATATTTGGGCAAACGTTATACAAAACTATTCTAAATTTCAAATGTTTCATTAGTAGTTCTTGAGATATCCATGTGTGACAGACAGACAGACTCTGTCTCACCATAAGGGTTCCTTTTTATCATTTTGGTACGGAACCCTAAAAACATACAAACGAACATATAACCTTCTCCTTTTTGGAAGTAGGTTAAAAAAATGGTTTGTACCCAAATTATTTTAATGCGTCTTGACAGTTTCAGTTGTCAGAGTTTATCCTCATGTCTGTAAACCTCCGTAGCCTAATTTTAATCAAATAGAATAGGCTTTTAGTTCAAGTCTTCGTTTATTACGAGTAGGTACATGTACTACCTATGTTGAAGCATCCATCTGGAAGCCAATACCAACATCATCAATCATTTCACCTTACGTTGTGGTTAATTAAAGTAGTTAATAACTTCGATGCCTCACTAGTCTAGTGGTCGCAAGCGCTACTCCTGAGCATGAGGTCCTGGGTTCGATTCCCAGGTCGGGCAAAGTGTTATTGGGATTTTCCATTAGGAATTTCTCAGTAGCAGCCCGGAGTCTAGATTTGTGCCCAGTTGGTGGCAATAGGCTCGCCCCCTATATATTACATGGGATTTAAATATAACTGTCGAAATGTGGGTGTACTATAGATATACCTCTGCACAAAACCCTTCGGGGATTACAGGCGTGATGTTATGTTATAACTTCGATAGGAGTTGTTTAAATTAATGAATTACAAAAATACTATAGGTATGCTCAGTTCCAGCTTTTTTCCGGTTCATTAAGATATAGAAAACACTCCCCTCTTTCCTTCATTAGTCTTAAACCTAGTCGCAAGCGCGATTGCTGAGCTTGAGCGGTTCGATTCCCCGGTCGGACAAAATGTTATTGGGTGGTTCCACTAGGAATTTTTCAATAGTAGCCGACGTCTGGATTTGTGCCTGGTTGATGGCAATAGGCTCGCCTCCCTATTACTTAGGACAAACTAAACCTAACGTGGGTGTATGCTACAGGTACACCACTATTCTATACAACGTCTCGTTTTGCATCCTCGTCAAATTTCAGGAGGCTGTTATGAAAGACATAAATAATCAAATAAAATTACGATACCTGCTCAATAATTAATACGTACTTGTTTTTTTTTAGTTATTTATGTTGGACAGTATTAAAGATTACACCGCTTTCAAAGAACAGAATCGCTCCGTTGCGTATGCGGTAGGCAGTGTCTCACGCACGACTACGTTGCTCGCTGTGTGCATTCGTGTCAACGACCGGCAGGCCTTGCAATTTTTTTTAATTAAATATAAAAATTTACCTACCTATTAGTGTCGAGAATCATTAGCATAGTTACCTCCTGGAATTTGACGAGGATGGAAAACGACACCTTGTATATAAATACACCCACACACCCATTCACCCTACACTCACCACGTTAACTCAACGTCAAAATTCATATTTTATTTGTAACTTATTTTTTGTTTTTATTATTAACTAGCTTCTGCCCGTGGCTTCGCCCGCAAGGTATGTCGATAAAGAGTACCCTATGTCCTTCCCCAGGATACAAAGTATCCCCATAGTAAATTTCATCAAAATCGGTTAAGCCGTTTAGCCGTGAAAGCGTAACAAAGAAAAAAAACAAGTCACATTCGCATTTATAATATTATTTAGAATATATATATATACAACTTGTCCCTACTTTTACTATGGGACCAAACCTGAAATCGCGAAAAAAAATCAGATGTTCCCTACATTTATATTCGAATAACTCGTCAAAATGTAGGAAACAGCTGATTTTTTTTTCGCGATTTCAGGTTTGGTCCCATAGTAAAAGTTGTTCATAATGATGAGTACAATGGCCCCTTAAGAGGTTGTGCGTTGATTCTGGGACAAGTTGTATATTAAACTTAGAAAGTTAGGATTAACTAAATCTAAATTAACTATAAGTATTAACTTAATTACCTATTAACACTTTTTTCATGGAACATCATTCCATTCTGTATCTGGAGAAGGGCGTTGTTAGCTGCGCTACAGTTTATACTTTTGCAGCTATCATCGTTTTACTTGTTGTACTTACTCTTGTGTTATTTTTCCGAAATAACTTTTTATATATTTTTTATGTTTATACGACTTGGCGAAACATCGAGATTTCTTTTATTATACACATAAACTCTCCGGAATAAATAATTTAAATGATGGTGAAAACTGCATCAAAATCCTTTGAATAGTTTAAAAGAACAACTCGGTCACACAGGCAAACACGAACGACTTTAATTTATAATTGGTTTCCTTTCCTTGTCAGGTCTTCTGGTGATAAAACGCCACAACATCCGGATATGGTGCCACGACTGCGACATGGCGCGTCTGCAGCGCGTGGTGTGGGAGGGGCACGGCTCGCGGCTGCTCAGCGAAGTCTCGAACCAACCGGTGGTCAAGAAATTCTTAGAGGCTGTGCCTTACATTATGGTAATTTAATTTTCAACGATTATGCTTTATTTACAACTAGCTGCGCCCCGCGGATTCACCCGCGTAAGTCTAGATCCCGTGGGAATATAGGGATAAAAAGTAGCCTATAATATAGGCTACTTTCGAGGTAGCTGACACCCATGACATATTATGTTAATCCAGGGTGTCAGCTACCTCGATACAAAATTTTATCAAAATTGGTCCAGCCGTTTTTACGTGAAAGAGTAACAAACATCCAAACTTTCGCTTATCATAGTATAGGATTTAGCTAAGTTTATTCTTAATAGAAGTCGTTCGTGAACCAACTGCAATATTTTTGCTAACTACAAATCTCAAGATTAAACAATTAAAATTGCTTAAAAGAAAAGAGTAAGATATTAAGTAGAATAAAAACAGAAAAAATAGACTGGAAATGTTATCCTTGTAGTACTTATCCATGTCATAGTTATATAGGTTTCTTTTACTAACAAAAAATTGAGCAATGGTTCCATGAGATCACCATACTACCCACAGATGTTGTAAAGCAATGGTTCCATGAGATCACCATACTACCCACAGATGTTGTAAAGCAATGGTTCCATGAGATCACCATACTACCCACAGATGTTGTAAAGCAATGGTTCCATGAGATCACCATACTACCCACAGATGTTGTAAAGGACGACTTCATGGAAGCAGCATCCTTATGTTTATTTATTTATAATAAGCACACCAACAGTACAGTCACTAATAATTGAAATAAACTAAACAAAAACAAAAATTTTGTACGCCATAAATGGCAAAACATGTAGATCCTGTTCCCAAATATTATTTTAACACCACAAAAAATAAATATCTTATCTTATCTTAATAAAACAGATAAAACTGGCATTTCAGTGACCATACAAATAACAATCATCACACTGCACACGAATATTATAAAGGCGAAAACTTGTGAGTGTGTGTGTGTGTGTTTGTTACTTCTTCACGGTCAAACGGCTGGACCAATTTTGATAAAATTTTCTATGGAGGTAGCTGACACCCTGGATTAACATATAGGCTACTTTTTATCCAGATATTCCTACAGGATCGAGACTTACGCGGGCGCAGCTAGTTGTTCATAACATCAAGCTGTAGTCACCGTCTAAGCGAGCTGAGTAAAACAATTCCCCTTTAGGATTTTGATAAACAGTAACCACATTCTATAGTTTATTGAAGACTTAATATTTTTCTTTCCTTCTTTCAGAACACCATAAAAGACATACACACAGCAGTAGTGCAGAATGATCTGGAAGGTTTGATGAAACACGCTGGAGACCCCATGCCAGCGCTAGCTTTGTCCAGCAGGGATGCTAACAATATGACAGTCATGCATAAGGTACATAATCGATATTTTTTTTTATATGACAGCATTAGGTATATAATCAATCAACTTTTAAAAGAAAGAAAAATAAGATTAGAAACACGTGCATACAAAAAGAAAATTAACTCGTCGAAACATAATGACAGTCATGCACAATATGACAGTCATGCATAAGGTAAATAATCGATCAATTTTTAAAATATATGACAGTAAAGCATTAGGTATATAATCAATCAACTTTTAAAAGAAAGAAAAATAAGTTTATAAACACGTGATTACAAAAAGACAATTAACTCGTCGAAACATAATGACAGTCATGCACAATATGACAGTAACGCATTAGGTATACAATCGATAAACTTTTAAAAGAAAGAAAAAAATAAAAATAAGTTTAGAAACACGTGCATACAAAAAGATAATTAACTCGTTGAATCATATCGACAGTCATGCATAAGGTATATAATCGATCAATTTTTAAAACATTATGACAGTAATGCATAAAGTATAATAATAATAAGTATACAATCGATCAACTTTTAAAGTTAGCCTTACCAGTAACCTTGTCCAAGCTGTCTTTTTTCACACCTGTCGATAAGGCGATTAAAATAATATTGATTTCTGTACGAACTAGTCAAATAATTCCATTTCAATATGCAAGCAATGTGCCGATTTCAATCTGATAATGATGATGATAGTATTGTGCATGGGTTCGATACACAATTCGAAAGGAAATACTTAAACCCCCTTATTACAAAACAAGGTTTATCTTCAGACCCAGGTTTAATACATGGAGCCATTATTGAATTTCGAACTTTATTCCCACTCTAGTAAAGTTCCTAAACACAAAACTGACAACTTAGTACCGAACTAAGTTTTCAGTTTTGTATAAAGGACGGTATTTCAATCACAGTTACGTTCTTATTACAAAAACTGGATCCATGGTTTAAGCCATGTCAAAATATAAATCGTGTTTTGTAATAAGGCGGAATGGGTTTAAATGCTCTTTAGCAAACATGTGGTTATAAACTAGAACCTTATAACTTAGAACTATAAGTTGTTATCAGTAAAATATGGGACAACAAAATAATATTATACGTATTCCTTGTCCTTCTGAGTTATTAAAAATGATGAATTAAAAATGATGATCATTCATCATTTTGAACAGTATCCAACTTTAATCGAAAAAATATTTAGGCTGCAGGTTTAGGCCACGGTGGCATTCTCAAGTACATTGCTGAAAGGTATCCGCAAGGTATTAATGACGTAGACAACGATGGCCGCACTCCACTTCATTACGCTGCAGCCATGAGAGATGATCAGCACACATACAACACACTCGTTAGTCTTGGAGCTGACGAAAGTGTTGTTGACAACGTAAGTATTGATCGTATACATACCTACAACTAAACGGTTTCTATAGGTTTTATTCCTTGACACTGCATGCTCAAATCCATGAGCTCATCACAATTTACAAATTAAATTACATAAAGTCACAAGTTTTATTAATTACATACTACTTATTCCTTGTTTTCTGGTTTTTAGAAAAATAAAACTCCAGCTTATTTCATAAATAGGCCCCAGGAAATAGATAAAAATATGTTCAAAACACTACCCGATGCACCTAGAACTCCATCGAGTGCTTACCCAAATTCTTGGGATTGGAAGCTACTGGATACAGAGGTCATAGCTGAATTAAATAAAAAATCTAGGAGGAGGAATCACAAGGCATCGAACGAAAATATTTCGTCGAAAGATACAAATACGATCACTGCATCTGAAAGTACAGATAATCGTATCGGTGGGATGAAGGGCAGTAGCACGCATGAACTCATTAATAATTTGCCTGAATTAGATGATGCAAAACAAACTAAAGACGATATTGAGAATCACATTGCAAATGTAGAAAGTACCCAGGTGAGCAGTGCATGACACGTTTTCACGGAATGTTGTTATAGTTAAGTTGCGATGCTTTTTTATGAACATCTGCATGAATTTTTATTTTATGCATTTTAGGAATCAGAAGTAGTGGAAGAAAATCACGAGCATGAAGAAGATGTAGCAAATGAAGCAATCGCAGAAGAAGCTACTGAGGAGCATGAAGAAAAAGCTGATGACGCTGAAGAAGCAGTAGAACGTGTTCAAGAAACAAAAGAAGACGATGAAAATCCAGAGCATACCCCTGAAGAAACAACTGATCATGTTGAGGAAACAGCTGAAAATAACGAGGAAGCTACTGTAAATGTTGAAGAAAGTGCAGCAGATACCCATCAAGAAGTAGATTATGATGAAAATAGTCCTGAGGGAGGAAATGACGAAAAGGCTGAAACTGAAGGAGAAATGGCTGAAACTGAAGTTGAAAAAGATGACGACCATACTCATGTACAAGAGGCAGAAGGTGAAGCCTCAGAACAAACAGCTGAAGAGGAGGAAGAAAGTAACAAAACACCTCAAAAGTTGCATGAGGAGGAAACAAAAGAAGAAAACGAAGAAATTGAATCACATCACGCTAATCACGAAAATGAGAATCATACGGGGGAAACTGGGGAACATGAATCTCATCAAATCGAAGAGATTGATTCCAAAGAAAATGAAACTAATCAAGAAAATGAAAGTAATGAAGGCGAAGAACATGATGGTGCTGCTTCAAACGAAGGTAATGCTAAAAATGGTGAACACAGTGAAGATGACGATGACGTACAAGTTCCAGGAGAAACACAGTCTGAATATAGTGATTCGAATCTTAAGAGCACAGCAGAACTATCTGAAATGGGAAGTGCCAAGAGAGGTAAAGCCGAAATCTCTTCTGGCACTATACACGAAACAATCAAAATATAATCCTCGTAATTTTAATCAATTATAAGAGGGTCCCTGACAAGTTCAATATTTTTGATTATTTTGCTAATTAAGGAAACGTGACCAACGGCCGAAGCACACAGGAAAGTCTTATAGAAGGTGTTGTGAATGGTGAAGCCGAGCGGGATTCACAGGATGCAAGTATGACGCAAAGGGAAGGATCAGTGCACGGAGAAGTTCTAGTAGTTGTGAGTATACCTCTAACTTGTTCAATCAAGTAAGACAATTGACCGACTAAAGAAGGTAATAAGTAAATTGATTAGCTGATTGTGGTGTTCTTTAGACTAGAAGCATCATTGTAGCACTGTGTACTCTCACAGACACCTCGTAACACCACTGTCATGAATTGATTTGCCAGCTTCTTAGTTCATTGTACTTTCTATCAAGTAAACTATTAGTCAGCGATTGTAGCTCTAACTCTAACACCGCAACCACATACTTATTTTATTTTGACGATTAATATCCTACTTACAATTTTGCAGGACAATGAAATAGACCCGGAAGTGACAGATTTGATTAACAATGCAAACATGGAAATGTTGGCTACATTAGTTTTAAATGGCGAAGGATCAAGGCTTATAGGAAGGATTTCGGGAAATTCTGAACTCCAAGCTTTTCTCGACAATGTACCAACTTATATGGTAACTCCTGGTTTCACAAACATTATTATATATTTTATGTAACAATAGCTTTAGTTTACACATTATGTTTTAGCAAAAAATAAACAAGGTGCATATAGCTGCGAGAGAGGGCAATATAAGAGATCTTCAAGCGGCGCTAGACAGACGAAAATTCGCAATAGCTCGAGACCCAATATCACCGAATGGAGCAACACCGTTACATGTAGCTACCATATTTGGTAAAACTAACATCATCAAGTATTTGGGTGGAAGGTTTGTTAACAGAATTTTCATATAGTTGGTAGGTTATACAGGGTGACAGGGAAATTCGACCTACTCCTTGAAAGGGGTTATACTAGAGGTCATTAGCAACAAGTTAAGTCCACTTAACTAGGGGTCAAAACTGGATGGTTACCGAGCTGTGACGGTTCTTCGATTTTTTTTAATGTTCGTGACTTTTATAGGTTCCCTGAAACTCTGTCAGCAGTGGACTTTGAAGGAAGAACAGCATTACATTATGCAGCGGTACTCCCAGACAATGGACATTACTACAATTTGCTTCAACAACTTGGTGCCAACTCGAAAGATTTAGATGATGTAAGCGAAACTATTACCTTTAACCATTTATCATTATGAATTTTTTTTGGCCGTCATCCGGGTTGTGATCGAATAACCTCTTAGTAGGATATTCGATCGAAAAAAAATCATTCGTCCTACTTGCATTTTTCAATTTATAATTTTCTATTTATGCTCAATTTCTTACTAACATAGTGGACTATGAAACCACTGCTGGCCCAGTGCGCAGTGGTAACAGCCCTTACTGCCCGAGCCCGCCCGAGTTGTGGGTCATGGGTTCGAACCCAGGCAGGCGCTTTACTTTACGTAAATAATTTCATCACTGCTGCTCTCAAAACGGTGAAGGAAAACATCGTGAGGAAACGCCATGTCCTAGAACCAAAAATTCGAAGATATGTGACAGCTGCACTGGGCCCGCAAATTCAAATTACCTAGCTTAACTCCGCAGACGCGATGGGTATCGATAATAATCGGTACCTAAACATGATAGACCAAAGAATAAATTAATTTGATTATTTTTGGTGGGGTCATCGACCGCAGTTATTGTAGTTACTTAAAATATCAGTTTAAAGTCAAACATAAGACCACAGTTTTTTCAACTCATACATTAAGTAACAACACTAACAGTGGTCGTTAACCTCCCAAATACAAAAAAAAAAAAATATTTTAGCTAGTTAGCTTATACCTTTGCATAGAAAGTATCAACTCTGACACATAATTATATGATTCGTTTTAGAATGGGAAATCTGCTGAAGAGTATCAAAATCATCCAAATTTACTACCTTTTGATCAACTGCTATCAGATTACGGTATAAGTGAAGATGCAGCTAAAAGTATGTTCTCCGATAAAGGTATGTAATATTAGCGACAAAAGTCGCTTCTGCAACCAATGAAAAACGCACTGTAAATGAAGAATTTCACTAAGTATTACTTGTTTTAATATTAAAATGTTGTCCGCATGTTTTAACTTGAGTATGTCTAGTACCTGAGGATCAAGTATCATCTCGCCGGGTTTTGGATGCGCCTGAAGCATTGGATACGTTGGAACGATGCTATCATCTCTTATCGTCTACCAGACCACCTCGAACGCCCTTATCAGCCTCTTCTAATAGAGCTACGCCGCCGCTCGTACTTGCACGATTCCTGAAAAGGCCAATCTTTGATGTTATAAAATACAGAGTCACAAAATTAGACCATGACCTTTTCGACGTCATCTGGCCTGCTGTGAAAAAGCTCCCGGATAGCAGAAATATTATTCAAACGATCGAGGAAGACTTTCCTGGAGGAATTACGGCCCCAGACTACTATGTTTATGATGTATTTAATGAGTTTTTACATCCACTTATAAGAGATCTTCATAATATAAACGTGAATTCTGATTTACCAACACACCCCAGATCAGATTTTATAGCCACCTCATCTGCAAAGCTATCTTCTGAACCTTTAGTAGAATTAAATATTGATCCAAATGATGAATTCGTGCTTTCTGGAGTAGTAGAATGTTCGCGTAATTTAGAAGGTTTTGAACTTCCTTTAAACATAAAAGTGGGAAAGTTGGAAACAATAGAAAGAATTGTAACAACGCTATTGATGAAAGAAGATTTTTCGAAATTCACCGAACATTCTAATCCCGAATCTGACCAAAAGGGTGGAACTTATTATACCTTGAATGAAGTTTTGGAAAAGCCGTCAGAAATATGTGCAGCTTTAGCGTCTAGTGGTCTTCTGATAGCTCTTTGTGATAGAGATGAGATTGATGACTGTGCGCGATTACATGGGAAGCACTGGCCTTACGGTCGAGGTGTATTTGTCACTGACGATAGAAGCATAGCTGTTTGGATTAATGTTCATGACCACATTCGCGTACTTGTATCTACTGCACAAGACTCTCCTGGAGAAATTGGTCTAGCGTTCAGTAAAGTATCTTACATCATGACTTATCTGCACGAGAAACTCGATTTTACATGGGATGCAAAGCTGGGATATCTGTCTGCTAGGCCAACATACTTAGGTGCTGGCCTTCGTTTCAGCCTCATTGTTAATTTCCCGGGTCTATCGAAGGACGCCGACAACATGAAACATCTCTGTGCCATGAGGGGGCTGCAGTACCGTGAAACTTTAAGTGCTGATATTGCCAGAATTAGCAACTATCAGTGTTTAAGTATAACCGAAACGAGCTGTTTCAACGATTTTGCGACCGCAGCTTCAAACTTACTTCACCTGGAGAAAGATTTATCAATGCAAAACTCAGCACATATAGCAACGATGCTATCGAATATTTTTCGTAAAAAAAGAAGTAGTATTACTAGTCACGAAACCCCAGAGAAGAGGGAAAAGTTCTAGATGTTAAAAATATAGATCCAATTCAACTGTTATTCACCTTCACACAACTGTTCACATTTCACAAATAATTTTATCGAATGTTGGAAAGATTATAGGTACTGAAAACGTGCCTGTGTATGGTTGCAGCTGAGCAACATCTAGATATATTTGCATCTATAAAGTTTTAGGTCAGTACTAACAATTTCGTTGATATTATTGTGCGGTGGCGTGTTCGTGAGAGTCTTACACCAAGTGAATTCACTGCAAACGTTCACGCTTGCACATCAAATAGTTACAACAAAAAGCTTTTGTTTAACTGCACGCTCATCATCAACCATTTGTCTTTCCAACATTAGATACAGTGTGACGTCAAAAATGTGTTGTCCTGTCTTTAGATGGTGTCCGCTTTTTAGAAACTAAGCATTGTTTACTATAAAGATAACGTGTAACTGTACGTATTCATAAACATACTATTAATAATACAATCTGTCGATATCATTTTAAAACATAATAACAATACTCAGCGTTTACGTTTAACGGTCGATCAATAACAATAGGCCATATCAATAATGACTGGCGAATGCTAATAGAGTCTTTCTGTCCAGTTCCCACTATTACCGTCGACTATAATCATCTACCACCCACTGCCCCCACCAGATGTTTATGTTCGCGTAAAAACCCACGTGTTTGATGTATTCTCGCACCCCTTACCCTTCCACGCGACCATATCGAAGGCCGACACTGAATAATTGATCGGTTTCAGGCACAGGCCACGCCAACAACGGTCATATGGACATTCCAATCTTTCGGACCGAAGAGGGCAGATATCTTGCTAAGTGTAAGCTCCTATTTAAAGTTTTAAAATACTTAGGTCAATGATAAAATGGAAATTTTAAAAAACAATAAGGAAGTTGATTTGAACGATGTGTTCACAGCTCTCGGCGATCCTTTGATCAAAGGTCTGACCGAGGTGGCTAATATAAAGCCTAAGGATCCGGTTGCGTTCCTGGCCAGCTTTCTTCATAACTTTCCTGAACAAGAAAAATCTAATTTAGGTACGCAGGTGAGCATAACATCTACACATTGTTTTAATTATCTTTTAGATATTTTTCTTACCTTGTTCAAGGTAGTTTTTGATGTAATTTGTAATGAAGCGCGTAAACAGATGGCAATTCCTATACTATTTAGTGTTATACTATATTAGTGTTAAATCAAATTAACTAGCGAAACTCTACACTTGTCATGGATGAAAGTAATATTTTTTAAACATGATAAAACAAAAAAATTATGATTTGATGTTTATTTTTTTTTGACCTTGTATTTGTGTTATCTTACCAACAATCACGCCAATAGCACACCTCCGCCGAGAAACTGTAGCAGCAAAACGGCAGTAGTTCAATTCAACTGGCTCGCGTCATGTTCAACTAATCGCATCTGCAGTGCTATTCTGTAACAATCTCACCGTGAAAACTTTTGTGAAGTGAGCGTGGAGTGAACTGTCAGTGAGGGATTGACATTAATAACAGCTCACTGCAAGCTTACTTTACCTACATTTACACGGTGAGATTTTTTCAGAATAGATCGGCAGATTCGAGTAGCGGAACATGACGCGAGTTTAGCGGTTTCGATGCTGTGGTTTCGTGGCGGAGGTGTGCTACCGCCGTCAAAGTCAGTCATCAAAACTTTTCCACCACTAGGAAACCGATATGCTAGTGACTCGAGAAGCAGCCGAAGTAGAGAACGATCAAGCGCCGCGGCTGGCAATCGAACCAGTACTGTCCAGCTTGCCGCCAGAGCGGAACCGCACGGCCATCAAGCACCAGAGGCCTATTGACATCGTCACCGTGGACCCGCAGCAAGCTACCAGTCCTGATGCACCCGAATCAGCCTTCAGTAGTGCCACTAGAGTGAGTTTTTTAACAATTACCTTCCCATTTTTAAAGGAAAAAAAAAGACAATATTCCCTAATGCACCCGAGTCTGCCTTCAGTAGTGCCACTAGAATGAGTTTTTTAACAATTACCTTCCCATTTTTAAAGGAAAAAAAAAAGACAATATTCCCTAATGCACCCGAGTCTGCCTTCAGTAGTGCCTCTAGAGTGAGATTTTTAACCATTACCTTCTCATTTTTAAAGTAAAAACACAAAAAAGAAAAAAACAGAGAATATTCTCAAATCGTGGGAATCTTTTTTTATGTATACAGTACGAGTATATTCAGTGATACTTCTTTACGAAGTTGACCCATTTCAATAATTGCTTTTTTATTGGACCTTAAAGTTTCTTTAGGTCCCATTTTTTGCTCAATTTCTGACGAGTGGGGATTTTAGTTCAACAATACGTATTTTATATACTAGGTCTGTGTTGGTGATTTTGTAGTACCACTTTTTGCTATAGAAACATAAAATAACTTCACGCCTGTATTCCCCGAAGAATTGAGCAGAGGACGGTGCACCTATAGTACACCCACAAAATAATAGTACATACATTACTGCAGCGGCCTGCAACAGGGGCATTGATGGATGAACGTGAAAATGTGGGCCGAAGCGAAGCCGAAGCACTCATACGTGAGTCCATCAATGCCTGGTTGCGGCCAAGGCTTGTATAGTGCTTTTCTCAAATAATACGCGGAAATTCAAATAAAGTAAATTATTTATAAATTCCAGATTAATTAGCGAACAACGATAATTTTTCACGCACCAATGCGCAATGTGTTCATTTGTTTTTTTTTTCAATAAATAGCTTTCTATTTGCAAGCCAGTTGCCATGTTTCGGAGTAAAAGATCGTTCCATTTTTAAATTACACGATAGATACGAGTTTACTATAATAATTTATTTGGCTGCTAAACCATGACACATATGGATTTCCATACAACTTTTGGTGGCCGCTGCTCGCATGTATTTGGCCAGTACAGCAATTTCGATTAATCTCGAAGAAGGTTGTCAAAATAATGCTCGGATTTCCAAGCATATTTGAGAAAAAGGTAATTTTTTAGTTTGCGAAAGCTTTAGTTTTGTAATAAACGTTTTGTATTGTATTGCCTACAACAGCTCTTTTGGCTCAGCAATCCCAAAAACCATCGTCGTAAGATCGTCTTGGGCTTCGAGGGTCTGGTATAGAGTTGGTACTTTCTGCAGTGGACTTTGATTTATGCGATGAAATGCGTTCCAATGTATCCTCTTGATTTAGGTTTCCTCTGAGAAGAACACTCTTTTAGACATTATGTAGATCATGTATTTAATATTGTTGCGCGCACAACTAAAAAGCCTACTACTAGCGCCATCTAGTATCACGTAGCGAAACTAATAGAGTCAAGATGCTTCGAGAAAGTTCGATTCTAGAACTATCGACACCCGGTCAGTCGGGGCCGGTATGTACTCGAATATTCTAGATGTTTCGGGAACTATCCGAGGCCCTATATAAGGCCGGTATGGGCCGCGACGGAGTTTTAGTTTACTCTGGAAAACGAGACAAGCGAGAACAACTGAACGATATTTGAGAGTGACATTAAGTGATTGTGTTTTTAATTGTGTTTAAAGTAGTAGTGTGTTTAAATGGGTGTTCTTAATTAAAGTGTCTATTTGTTTAGTTATTAAATCGGCAGTTTTTATTGTCACGAACCCCAAGCTCGTAACAATTGGTGTCAGAAGCTAGGATTAAAATCATGCCGATTTTACCTAAAGACGACACGGAGGGTATCCGTACCCGGAGTCAACGCCAACAGGAGACGGACCAGAGACGTTTTGGTAAAGCTACGCCACAGAGGTCGGAAGGCCAGCTACCGACCACGGAGGCCGACCCGTCCGCAGCAGCTCCAGCATCAGCAGCACCAGACTTTACTGCCCTGGTGATGATGCTGCAGGAACAGTCCCGCCGTCAGGAGGAACAGTCCCGCCGTCAGGAGGAACAGGCTCGTCGGCTGGAAGAACAGGTCCAGCGCGATAAGGAGGAGCAATCCCGCCGTCAGGAGGAACAGTCCCGCCGTCAGGAGGAACAGGCTCGCCGCCAGGAAGAGCAGATGCTCCTCATAAAGGACCTTCACGCAACCTTCAGGAAAGACGTGAAGGAGGTGAAGGAGAAGGTTGCCCAGCATGACAACCGCCTGTCAGAAACTGAAACTCAGATCAGCAAGTTTAACAACGTCATTGCTGATGTGAAGCGGGTAACCTTAAACTTGGGGATGGAATCGCAGTTCCCGTAGCTACAACACCTTCGCTACGTGGATTCAAAGTGCCACCGTTCGACGGAACTTCTTCCTGGTCAGCCTACAAAATCCAGTTTGAGGCTGTCATGAAGGCGAACGGGTGGAATAACAGTCAGGCCATGACTGCCCTCACCCTAGGCCTGCGCGACCAGGCCTTAACTGTCCTGGAAGCTCTTGGTAAGGAAGTGACTTACGAGCAGCTCCTTGAGGCATTAGAGGCTCGGTATGGCGATGCTCACCTGGAACACGTATTTCGTGCGCAGCTCAAGGATCGTGTGCAACGCAGTAACGAAAACCTGCAGCAGTGGGCTCTTGAAGTGGAGAAGCTGGTTCGTAAAGCTTACCAGTCCGTACCTGCGCTTATTGATGGGAACCTGGTGCAGGCATTCATCGACGGCATCCGCGACCTCGAAGTTAGAGCTGCTGTGAGGCTCGGTCACCACAAGACGCTTAAGGACGCCTTGGCCCATGCACTGGAGGTGGAAGCTGTGCGGCAGGATCATCGTTCCCATCGCGTCAGGGAGGTTGCAGCGTCTACAGTTTGCGATCGTAAAGGATACATCCCTAGGTGCTACGGCTGTGGGGAAAGGGGCCACCTTCGATCTAGTTGCCCTAAGCGAACTACAGAAAAGGAAGATGGCCGGTCTCCAGAGGGTAGTGCGGCTAACAGCACCACCCACCAGCAGCAGGGAAACGAGTAATAGCCAGGACTGCGGGGCGGGTGCTGGCTGATGTTCAAAGAGCCCCAAGGATTTCGATCACACAAACCCATGACGGGAACAGCTTAGTCATCAAGGGCGAGGTCAACGGAACGCCTTGTAAGCTGACCATAGATACTGGAGCTTCTCGTACGGTCGTCAGTTCCCAACTTATAAGTCGGTTCCTTGGGGACTCCGCATACAACCGAGACCGCATTAATTTGTTAACAGCCACCGGTCAGCGCATACCCGTCCATGGAGAAAAGAAGATGGACTTGAAGCTAGGTAACAGAATCTACCTGCATAATGTCATCGTGGTTGATATAATGGACGATTGCATCTTGGGCCTTGACTTTATGAGGAAGAATTGTTGTGAGATTGACGTCAAGCAAGGTGTTTTGAAATGTGGACAAGAGGAATTTTTCATGGAAGGGGCGTTACCAGGGAATGTGTACAGCCTTAAGAAGATTGTTCTTCCGCCGAGATCGGAAACGATTGTGCCGATAAGTCTTCCTCGGAATCCTGGGCAAACCCATCGTTGTGTACTCGTGGAAAGGGTGGACAATGTCCTTCCATGGAAAGTGGCACGAACTTTGGTCAGAGCCACAGACATCTCAGGGGTACGCGTGCTGAACCTTTGTGATCAGGAACAGATTATAAAAAAAGGCACACTAGTTGGTACTTGCGAGGAAGTGGATTGGTTGCGTCGATGCCAATATCAATCGACTGGGACCCTCAGCAAGGATGCACAAACGAAAGTGTCCACACTTTTAGAAGACTACCGCAGCCCTCTGTCCCAAGATGAAATGTTCAAGGCAAAGAAGATGTTACTCAAGTACGCTGATGTTTTCTCGTCAAATGATGGTGACATCGGGAAGACTGGCTTAGTTCAACACAAAATAAACACAGGAGAAGGATTGCCTATACGTCAGCGGCCAAGGAGATTGCCGGTAGCACGTGAAAAGGAAGTGGAAACCATGATTGAAGGAATGGTGAAGGATGGTGTTATTGAACCCTCATCTAGTCCATGGTGTTCACCTGTAGTGCTCGTAAGGAAGAAGGACGGCAGTATGCGGTTTTGTGTTGACTATCGTCGTCTGAATGATGTCACGAAGAAGGACAGCTATCCTTTGCCAAGAATAGATGACACGCTGGACATGCTTGCTGAAGTTAAGTGGTTTAGCACGCTGGACCTTAAAAGTGGCTACTGGCAAGTTGAGATTGACCCCAAGGACAAGGAGAAAACAGCATTCTCGACAGGAAAGGGTCTGTGGCAATTTAAAGTTATGCCGTTTGGATTGAGCAACGCTCCGGCAACGTTTGAAAGACTGATGGAACTGTTACTAACAGGGTTAATTGGCGATGCCTGCCTGGTCTACTTGACATCATCATCGTAGGCCGTACATTTGAAAAACATCTTCAAAACTTGGAACGCGTGCTTATGAAGATCCAGAGTGCCAACCTGAAGTTGAGTCCAAGGAAGTGTTCACTATTCAAACGGCAAGTTAGCTTTTTGGGGTATGTAGTGTCGGAAGAAGGTATCCGCACGGATCCAGAGAAAATCGCCGCAATCAAGGATTGGCCAGTTCCAAAGGACAAGACGCAGGTCAGAGCATTTTTGGGATTGTGCTCTTATTATTGGCGATTCGTTAAGAACTTTGCGGATATAGCCAAACCCCTGCACAAGCTAACCGAGGAGAAGCGACATTTCTGCTGAGATGAAAGTTGCGACATCGCATTCCAGGAGTTGAAGGACCGACTGTGCAAAACACCTATTTTGGGGTATCCTGATGC
Organism: Tiliacea aurago; assembly: GCA_948098905.1. Classification (NCBI taxonomy): domain Eukaryota; kingdom Metazoa; phylum Arthropoda; class Insecta; order Lepidoptera; family Noctuidae; genus Tiliacea; species Tiliacea aurago. The sequence goes on along the minus strand of OX402586.1, from coordinate 17,048,116 downwards.
AGGCAAGGAATTTATAGTTGACACAGACGCAAGTGACATAGGACTTGGTGGTGTGCTGTCTCAACGGAATGGTGATCAAGAAGTTGTGATAGCGTACTTCAGCAAGTCGTTGTCAAAGCCGGAAAGGAACTATTGTGTCACGAGACGGGAATTGCTTGTTGTGGTAAAGTCATTGCAGCATTTTAGCAAATATCTTCTGGGGCGGAAATTCCACTTACGAACTGACCATGCTGCACTGAAATGGCTATTGCAGTTCAAAAATCCAGAAGGACAAGTTGCGAGATGGATTGAGCTACTGCAGGAATACGACTTTGTGGTCGAACATCGCAGCGGGAAATCTCATGGCAACGCGGATGCATTGTCAAGAAGACCTTGTCCTGAAGACTGCAAGCATTGTACTAGGCAAGAGGGTAAGGAAGTGGTACCTGTGAGAATGCTCAGAACAGACCTCAGCAACGAGTGGAAGGAAAGCCTACAACGTACACAGCAGGAAGATTTGGACATCAAGCCGATTCTGGAGTGGATAAAGGCCAGAGCTCCCAAGCACAGCTGGAGCGACGTCTCAGCGATGAGTTTGATCACAAAAAGCTATTGGGCCCAATGGGACAGCTTGGCGATTCAGGATGGAGTCCTGTGCCGTAAATGGGAAAATGCTCGGGGAGACAGCTGTCATTTGCAAATGGTTGTCCCTAAAGCTCAAGTACCGGACGTTCTACAGCTGTACCATAATGGTTGTTCAGGAGGTCATCTGGGAGTAAAACGGACTCTACTGAAGATACGAGAGCGGTTTTACTGGGTCCACTGTCGGGACGATGTCGAGGACTGGTGTCGCAAATGTACAAGTTGTGCAGCTGTAAAGGGACCTCAGATTCGCACTAGAGGTGCATTGAAATTGTACAATGTTGGTGCACCATGGGAAAGGATAGCCCTTGACGTTGCGGGGCCATTTCCGGAGAGTGAAAGTAGTAACAAGTATTTCATGGTTGTGATGGACTACTTCACTAAGTGGCCTTCCGGCCACTTAGTGAAGTAGTCTTCGACATTCCAAACCAAGAAGCTTCAACAGTTGCAGATAAACTGGTTCATGAATTCTTCTGCCGTTTTGGAGTACCCTTGGAAATTCACAGCGATCAGGGAAGGAATTTTGAGTCCCAAATATTTCAGGAAACTTGCCGAGTAATGGGTACTCATAAAACGAGAACAACTTCTTACCACCCACAATCGGATGGAATGGTGGAGCGATTTAATCAGACATTGGAGCGATACCTGGCAAAAGTTGTGGAAAATCGGCAACGAGATTGGGACAAACACATACAACCTTTTTTGTTGTCATATCGAAGTGCTGTTCACGAAAGTACATCGGTGACACCAGCATTCGCAAATTTTGGAAGGGAATTACGACTGCCTGCAGACCTGATCACCGGAATACCACCTGATGCCCCACGCAGTATTACCGATTATGCGAATGACTTGCGGAACAAAATGAATGACATCTATGAGCACGTCAGACAATCAGGCCAGCAAATGTCTGAAAAGATGAAAACCCGTTATGACCGCAAAATGAACAATAAAGGGTTCGACGAAGGTTCACTAGTGTGGTTGCACAACCCGGTCCGCAGCAAAGGGAAATCTCCTAAGCTTCAAGCTAAATGGGACGGACCGTACCGGATTGTGACAAAGATCAATGACCTAACCTACCGGATACAGAAAGGGGCAAAGGTACTCCTAAGATCGTCCATGTGGATCGACTGGCGCGTTATCATGAGGCCAATAATGCTCGGGACGAGCATGTCTTAGGAGGGGGCAGTGTTGCGCGCACAACTAAAAAGCCTACTACTAGCGCCATCTAGTATCACGTGGCGAAACTAATAGAGTCAAGATGCTTCGAGAAAGTTCGATTCTAGAACTATCGACACCCGGTCAGTCGGGGCCGGTATGTACTCGAATATTCTAGATGTTTCGGGAACTATCCGAGGCCCTATATAAGGCCGGTATGGGCCGCGACGGAGTTTTAGTTTACTTTGGAAAACGAGACAAACGAGAACAACTGAACGATATTTGAGAGTGACATTAAGTGATTGTGTTTTTAATTGTGTTTAAAGTAGTAGTGTGTTTAAATTGGTGTTCTTAATTAAAGTGTCTATTTGTTTAGTTATTAAATCGGCAGTTTTTATTGTCACGAACCCCAAGCTCGTAACAATATTGTAACCCCTCAAAATTTGCCTTTAAACCGTATTTTACGTCCATGACTTAATATTGTTCGTCAAAGCATTCATACCAAGTCATTTCTTGTTCAGGATGAGCACGGCCAGTCGATGCTGCACTTCGCAGCCGCGCGCACGCACGCACGTAACGCGCTGTACCAGCTGCTGCAGGAGTCTGACATCAGCCTCGGCTTCAGAGACGAACTGTACCGAACAGCCAGGGACGTGTCCATACAGGCTAATGTACCAGAGAATACTGTTGAGATCGATAAGTGGATGTTACATATGGCTGCCAGAGGTAAGGCGTATTTCAAGGATGCTATAGCAGGATTTATGATGATAAAATATTTACTGATAAAAATATATTCTGTTGCTTGATTTCATTCACCAAGAACTAGTAATAATAGTAGAATTAAAACATGAATGATTAATGTGTTAGGTTCTTACCAGATGTTATAAAAATAAGAAAAATCAAGTCGGGCAATACAAAATAGAAGTAAAAATGAATCTTATTAACTATAAATAAAACTATACAATTAAAACTTTATTTGATTTTATGCACTTCAAATTTATAATTTACTTACCTACTTACTTTCTTTCTTTTCTTTTACTTCTCTTTACAAAACCTTTAAATCTGATAAATCATATTTTGTTATTAGGAAATACGGACAAGATAATGGAACTTCTAATGGAAGGCTACGATCACATACTGGACGTGGTCGATGAAGAAGGAGTGCCGATAACAGAAGTGATAGCTCAGCGGGGTGACAGCGATATGAGCAACTTGCTCGCTTCTATACCTGCGTTTGAGGTAAATATAGCATTGACGTTTTATTTGAACTAGCGACCCGCCCCTGCTTCGCACGGATTTAACGACTTGACAAAACATCAAGATTTCTTTTTTCTCTAAATGATGATGAAAACTGAAAAGTGATACAACGAATAGTACTTGTACGAATACGAATGCCAAACCTACGATTTGACGGATATGAATAGGAATATCCCTTAAAAGAGCGTAAGGCCGAAAAAAAACAAGATTCAGCCGCCCCCACTGTTCCTTCTTGTACCATGAGTCGGGGGCCCGGGAGATACTTGTACATTGCACCACCGCTGCCATGCCGAGCGGGCCCCATCACCGAGTGCGCCACCTGCAACTGAAATATTAGTTGCAGATGGCACTACTCCTCAGCCATTCATACCCTCGCCGTGTACAAACTTGGTAATAGAGGTCATTTTTGAAGAGATTGTCTTCTTCGCGGTCCGGGCGGTAAAGCCAATATCCTCGTCCTGTTCCAAGTCGTGAAACATGACCATGATTTGTCTTTCCGTAATACGAGTTCACGAGAGACGGCTGCAGACGAGAGAACCACTGCTTGCTCATTAGCAGTATAAGTGCACAACGAGCGTCGTCCTTGCTCGTCCATCATGTCTTCCGCTAACATCAGAGGGACAGATGGAAAAACGAGTCCACCTTTGTTCCTACTCGGCCTAAGGAACCCATTCTGTGCGCGAGTCCACCCTCAACTACAGCGCCAAAACTTCTCCTTTTAGCTTGCGGGGTTGTAAAATTACCCCGAAACCCCGTCTTGCGGGTAGTGAAAGATCCCGCATCATATCTTTTTAGCCTGCGGGGTTTTAAAATTACCTCGAAATCTCATCTTCCAGGTAGTAAAAGATTCCGCATCGTCTCCCTTTAGCTTGCGGGGTTGTATAATGACAGCGAAAGCCCGTCTTCCGGGTAGTAAATGATCCCGCATCGTCTCCTTTTAGCGTGCTGGATTGTAAAATGACCCTGAAAGCCTGTCTTGCGGGGAATAAAAGATCGCACATCGACGGTTCTGCCCTCTTACTCCACCGTGCCTGATAAAAAGTCAAAAGACACCTGTATGACCACCTCCTTGACCCACAGCTGGCCTCTTCACCTGCTGGGTTGTAAAATGACCCCGAAAGCCCGTCTTGCGGGGAGTAAAATGTCCCATATAGACGGTTCTACAATGTTTCTCCATCGTGCCTACTAAAAAAAATTGAGCCATCACGGGACGCCCGGCAGCTGTGAAATATCGAAATTATTTACACACACACACATATATAGACTGTATAGTGGCGACGCGTCGCCGCGCGGCTTTGTTCGACCCGCCAGTAATCGGTTTTACGTGCTACGTGACATGTGTATGACAGGTATGACTACCTCCTTGCCCACAACTGCAGGTGTGTGTCCCGTCTCCCCCCGATCAGAATTTCGCTACAGACAGGAATCCCTCATCTCCAACTCCACGAAGAGACCACCGCCTGTACCTAGGATGCACCACGAGGAGGTCTTCTGGCACCGCACACCGCGCCTTCTGGCCTATCCTTCTCATAGAACACGACGAAAACAAAACACAATCCCTTCCCGCCAGCAGAAACTTTTCGCCCGGCGTACGAGTATATAACTAGGTATATGAATTTGAATCTCTTGTAGTAAGTATACGCAAAATCGAATGTCATGATTTCATGAAAAAGTCATTTAATGGAACAAATCTAACTTAGAGAGATATATAAATGATTCTAATAATTAGAATTCTGTAAATACATTATCTGATATAGTTGCGAATCATATTTTGATCAAGATACAAACTGTTACTAACCTGCAAATAGCAAAAAACTTAAGAAAATTTGAATTTCGCAGACTACACCTTAACATTTTTTAATACACGCTCCATAGAGTTGAAGATTTATGATTCTTAGATAATTCATTGAAATATGTTAGTAACACGTTTTCCGAAAAAGACTTTTCATAAAAACATCGTAAGATTTATGATCTTTCTTTTGATTTTGGCGGAAAGGTTTTCCACTACTGCTTTAGCCTCTTCTCTAAAGAAATCAGGCGTTAAATCCATATAATCTGAAACTGATGAACTCATTCTAAACAGATACTTATCTGTTTATGTAAATAATTAGCACTCGACAAAGCAACTAACACAAAGGCACGGTTGGCGCACTGGTTAAGCGATTGACTGCTGCGCTGCGTGTCGCGGGTTCGATTCCCGCACGGAACAATTATTTGTATGACCTGCAAGTAGTTGTTCCGGGTCTGGCTGTTTGTGTATGTGAGTTTAAATGTTTGTAAACGCACCCACAATACAGGAGTAATTCCTAGTGAGGGGCAACGTTATTAAAAAAAAAAAAACCGCCTTTTTATGTTTATTTTTCTGTGGCATTCTACCAGCCAGTATTTTTTATTATTGGTGATGGTAAATATTTCGCTCAAATCTACGTAAATTAATTAATAATTTTGTAAAAAGTAAATTATAAGGTCATGTTACAAAATTGTTGATAATGTTATGAATTACACTTTTACGCTGCGATTTAACAGAGTGGCTGTATAAAAAGTTGGCACATGGCTAACATGGCTTTTTTCTGTTTCCTTGTCTGTGGCATTCTACCAGCCAGTATTTTTTATTACTAATATTGGTAAATATTTAGCTCAAATCTACGTAAATTAAATAATAATTTTGTAAAAAGTAAATTATTATAAGGTCATGTTACAAAATTGTTGATAATGTTTTTATTAATTACAAATTAACGCCGCGATTAATAATATTAATCATCCAAAATCATCAATACAACTCTCGTAAGTTAGAATGTCATGATTTCATTAAATAGTCATCCAATAGTTTAATTTGTAACTACGCATTTATAACATCACTGCCACGTTGTCCTTGCTACGATCGACGATACTACGCGTTAGTGGCTATGCTAGACGTCTCGGCTACACGCTGCTACGCCGTAGCGGCTATGGTACTACGCCGCCCGTAGCTACTGGAGTGCCACAAGGATATTTTGGCGCCGGAATGACATTGAAAGGGTTGTTGGTAAACATTTGAGAAATTGTGCCACAGAAATTGTATGAAAATAACAAGATGGCGACGTTAGTTCCGATTTTGGCCACATGCCAAAATAACCTTTATTATGCTAATTTTTTTTTCTTAAGCTACGCTCTACTACGCTCTATTAACTACGCCACTAGGCCGTAGTGATTAGTCTACTACGCCTTAGTAGCTACAGACTAAATATGGCTACGCTGCTACGTCGTAGTGGCTACGCTGCTACGCCGTACTGACTATGCTGTTACGCCAGGGGATACGCTGCTGCGCCGTAGTGGCTACGCTGCTATGCCGTGGACACGCTGCTAAGCAGTAGTGGCATAAATGTACTCTGTGGTAGTGGCTACGCTGCTATGCCGTAGTGGCCACGCTGCTACGCCATAGTGGCTACAATACTACGCTACAGTGCAGTGGCTCGATAGCTACGATATATCGGCTACACTAGCCTGCCCTAGCGTAATGTAACATTGTGTATAGGAGTCCCGCGAATCGCTGCACGGCGCAGTGCGGCGCGGCGACCTGGCCGCGGTGCGTACGGCTCTGGCGGGCGAGGGCGCGCACACGCTGGCGCGCTGCCAGAACTCGTTCGGTCGCACGGCGCTGCACGTGGCCGTGCTGGCACAGCATGAAGATGTCGTGGCCTACCTGGCACAGAACTATCCGGAGCTACTGCGGCTTGGGGATAACGTGAGTGTTTTTATGAATTATAATTATCACACTGATGGCCCAGTGGTTAAGCCTCGCCTCTCATGCACGAGGCCCAACCCCGGTTTCGGGGGTTCAAAATGTATTTAATTCATATGTACTTTCTCGGCTTTATTACAAAACAAGGTTAGGCAAAACTCACGACTCACTATCACACTCACACACTCCAGCCTCGCTTCAGTCATGGTAGCACAGTGGGCTAGCACATTTTGTAAAAAGAGTGCCGCGCACGATCCTCATTTTAAAAGAGTGTGCTATCCATCTCTACATATTGCTTTAGAGGCGTACCTACGTCTTTTCAATGTTCGTTTGTCTATTTATGGAGTCCGGAGTCTAGAAATTCGTTCTCTACCTCAGAACATCTGCTTCAGAACAATCGAATAATTCAAATTTAGGTACACAACGCATGAGTTTGTGTGTTGAATGTTTTCACTAACGACTACGTCCTATGGGACCAGTGGTGAAAGGAAAACATCGTGAGGAAACCGGCATATCCTAGAACTAATATTTTTAAGAAATTCGACATCTACCAACCCGCACTGGGGCCGCGTGGATTATGGCCCACTCCCTCTCAGAGAGGAGGCCTGGGTCCCAGCAGTGGGAACATCGTAGGCTGATTATGTAACGACTATGTCCTGCTCATAAAAATGTTGTCCAGGATAGCGAATATTCACTCTCAAGAGTGCAGTGACAAATTCTAACGCTGGTAGCCCACCTCCGCCACGAAACCATAGCAGCAAAACCGCAGTAGTTCAATTCAACTGGCTCGCGTCATGTTCCGCTATTCGGATCGGATGCGAGTAGCGGAACGTGACGCGAGCCAATTTGCTACCAGCGTAAATGTAATCAAATAAACTTTTTTGCATTAGTTGGAGCGCACACCACTACACTACGCGATGGGAGTAGACAAGATTGAGTCTCTAAGCAGAGTGCTGATCAGGGCTGGAGCAAAGCGCGTCCTCAAAGACCTGAAGGGAAGACAACCCACGTACTACTTCATGAACAAGTCAGAGATACTGCGCCTCAAGGAGGAAGAGGACGTTTACTGAACACTTCAACTTAGCATAACTTAGAATAGGCGTCAAACATGGCTGTGGCTTGTACGAAAAACTTTGTAAACGGGCTTGAGAGTAGGAACTATAGGATCTAGGAATTCGCCGCTTCTTATTAACGCACATTTTGCAACTCGCAAACTTTTAGTTTCAAATCATCGTAGTTAATCTTAGGAATATAGGAAAATTATTGAGTGCCGAATAGTAGATATTTGTCAATTTTCTATATATTTACATATAATATTACTTGAGGGGACCCTAATAAATACCTTGGAAATTATTATATAATTAAAATAAAACTTTATGTCAAAATAAACAACAATGTTTTATTTAACGCTTTATTTTAACATAATCCTGATAAAGTAAATAATGTTGCTACAACAAAATGTTAATCTAAAATCGAAAATTTATTCTAAAATCAAGTACATCAGTTATTAAATAATCAGAACAATAATTACTATCTTAAACACTTATTAATTGTGATTTTGATGCGTACACAAAAATAATAACGAATAAAATCAGTTAATAATTATAAGAAGTACCTATAATTAATTACAACGATATCTTCTTACATGTTCATGTGGGGGACTGCCAAGGAATGGGATTTATATACATTTGTGAGACGGAACCACGCATACCTGCAAATAAGAAGATCCATCATAACATCATCTTTTTTTTATTTATTGTTTTGAATATTTTGAGATTGTGAGAACGTTGTAGCTTAATAGACTGTAGATTTGTAGGCCATTTTCTATTTTGTTAAGTACCTGGTACTTGTTGACAGGCCTACACTGTCCTCCCATAGCTATTAACACTAGTTATTTGAAAACATTGTAAAAGACAACAACATTTTTAAATGAGTATCCGTGGAGTTTCTTGCCGGCTCTCCTCCATAGGAAACGACCAATTGGAAACGTGCACCTAGCTTCTGACGTTTCATAAGTGCCCATGTAGGGTTATGTGAAATAAAATATTGTGATTTTGAACATCGCTAACTCGTACGACAACCTAGGCCCGTATTTATAGAACGTTACTCAGTACTCAAGCATTACTTACCTAAGACTAAATTCAACCAATCCAATGGCTTGAATTTAGTCTTGAGTAATGCTTGAGTACTGAGTAACGTTCTTTAAATACGGGCCTTAGTTTTTCAGACTCTTACCCCTTTATTTATAACTGCTGATAATAATGACGGTTTCGTGTCAATGCAAAGAAGGAACCGCCGATCGCGAACTAAGAAGAGCCGCTGCGGGCAAAGCTCTTATGAAGCCCGAAGTGAGCCTGCGTGCCGCAAAGCTGAACACACCGGTGTACATCTCCCGCCTGCACTACACCACTAAGGCGGAGGACATCGTGGAGTACGTGCGCCAAAAGACGAGGTACTCGCCGAGAGTGCAGTTACTGGAGTAGCGCCGGAACGTCAACTTCAAAGCGTTTCGTCGTGCGTGTATTACCGAACTGTTATCTGCCCCTCGTCATGGAAGAAGACTTTTGGCCCCAGGACGTGTTGTTCCGTTGCTTCCGCGGACAAGTTCCACAGGACAGCACAGTCTAGTGTAAAGTGAAGTGCCACTTACATAGTCATAAGCCTTTTTATTAACACAAGTTTTTGTTTATATATCATACGTATGTTTAGGTTACGGTATTTTTCTATGTCACCTGAAATAATTGGTATTATTATTATTATAACGCTGCCAGTACTATTACTTATTCTGTGACGCTGCTTAAAGTTAAGTAATGATAAGCGACTGTTTAACCATAATAACCATACATTTTTGACGTTTAAATTTCTCTTAACTTTAATCATCGTTTATAAAATAAACTCCATAGTGAGTAACTATACCTACTTATAGTACCCACCAAAAGAATACAAAATGGTATGTATTGCTACGGCTACGTTTATAATTTAAAAAGAAATAATTTAAAGAAATATGAATATTTATTCTCCTCCCCCCCCCCTTATCTCCGAAACTACTGAATTTTTTTTTGTAATAAAGGAAGTAGTTCTGTACATAGGTACACTTATAATACAGGAAAACCTATAAGAAGTCTATGGTCCTAAAATAACATGCATAATCACTCAATACGAGATAAGTTTTTTGTGCTTACAAACTTACATTTGCAGTGGGAATGTCACATGTCTTTCAACTACAATGTTAAGTTTGTTTTTGGGATAAATCCATCCCAACTACGGAACCCTTCATTGTTCGTGATCTGCACACGCATTTGGGCGGTTTTTTTTTTATCAAGCAACAGCCGTGGTAGTTTCCTAAAGGCGGCAACCACCCATTCTCCACAACGCGACGTAGGGACTTGCTGGAACTTAAACTTACTTAGTTCGCCCTGGTTGAGTGGCACGGGCAGGGGCTTGTTCTTGCTGGTGCGCAGCCAGTCTCTATACGCTTGCTCGCCATTCGACCGCCTACGTTCCTCGTCGATGGCCGCGCGCGCCGCCTTGCGCTCTTCACGAGTTTTCATCACTACAACACATTTATTTTTATACACAGTTTAACAACTAACGCAGCTAGTATAGTTACTTGGGAGCCATTTAGATTGTATCCTAACTAATATTATAAATGCGAAAGTGAGTTTGTTTGTTACGATTTCACGCTAAGGGTGCTCGCCCACGAGCGATTTATTCGGCGAATTTCTCGACTATTTTTGTGTGAATGTATTTCTTTCCGACAAAAGTCGCCAAGAAAATCGCCGAAAAAATCCCTTGTGCCCGCGGACACCGTAAAACGGATGAACAGAATTTAGATGAAATTTGGCACATGGATAGACACTTGGGTTAGAACCTGGGGGTCTACTCCGAACATAAATCCGAAGTATCGGCCGAATGTTCGACCGGCGAAAAAAAAAATAACGACAGTCAAAGAGATAACTCAAAGTCAAAAATATGTCTAAGTTGGGTAAGGATTCAAAGTCTAAAAATGAAACTATGGAAGTTATAAAACGGCCGAACATTCGGCCGATACTTTGGATTAGCGCTTCGGAGTAGGCCCCATGGATTACTTTTTATCTCGATATTTCCACGGAATCGAGACTTCTGCGAGTGAAACTGCGGGGCGCAGCCAGTATTATTATATCTGAGACAGGGATTGAATCTGCAACAAAACAGTTTATGACATCACCTTTCATTTCTTCTTCCTTCCTACGTATCCAGTCCGCTAGTTTTTTTTCTTTATCTCGTTCACGCTTGTTTCGAAATCTTTCGAGCTGTTCGTTGTGTCGGTACTGTCGCATGATCTCTTCGGCTCGCTGTCGCTCCGTCTGTGTTCGTTTTCGCTCCAGCCACTGACGATACGACTCCTCGCGTTGCTGCTGCGATGTTCTAGGCCCAGACCGAAGCTTCACCTTCTCGAGACGAGCTTTTTCACGTTTCTAGGATTATCGGAGAAAATCTTGTATAATTTCGGTTCTTATCTATGGCTTATCAAGACTCGAAACATAACGTGATCAGACCAAAACTAATTGTTCGCTTAGAAAAAGAGAGAACACTCATAAAAAAAAAATATAAGTATTAAAAATGTTCTCACCGAATGGTCGGATGTCCAACTTTACAAATTCAAACTCCAATTCACTACGATTGACCTAGGTACCCCTATCTACTTTCCTACTCTTCAAAAAATCCTGTCATGTCAATCGCTGCACTAAGTTACCACAAAGTAATCTACGACTATCTGAATTCAGGTACCTCTTGGTCTTTCCGTGCCAACCATTGCTTGAAGGCTTCGCTCTTTTTATTTTCATTGCGCTCCCGCTCCTCCTTAGCTGTAGTAGTGGTCGACACGGATGCCACTGATAACCTAAACGTATCGGGCCCTTCTTCACGATAAGTGCAACCAAATCGCGGTGTCTCTTGTTGATCTAAGCCCTCTAGGTTCTCTATACCTGTCAGTCGACATGACTTTCTCTTCACGCTACCTGATGAATGACTTGAGTCTCGACCACTCAGCATTGGCGTTGAGTTACTCCTATAGCTACTGTGAGGATGCGGAGTGACGTCCGAGACACAGGAGTCCGCTTGCAGAGATGTCACAGAATGTGACGACTCCACTGGTTCAATGTAAATAGCCGGATTTATGTACCGTGTTTTACTTTTTCTCGAAGCATCGGATTCCGAATCACTATAATATTGTATATTTTCGCCAGCACCATCAAAAATATGATTAGAATTATTTCGTGATTTCAATTCGTACACCGTAGTGTTACGGGCGCTATCGCCAAAATTCCCCTTGTCAATGTCGCTCGCCATGATCTAAGATCCCTTTAACAATTTATTACCATAATTAAATAATTCAATAGGTAGTTGCACAGCCCAAAATATAGACGAAGAAAAACAATATAAAAAGATACAAGTAGACTGTCAAAATGGCTTACCCTAAAAGAAGTGGTAAAAGAACGTTACGTCAAAATATGGATGGTTGGTTTTGAAAACAAAACTGACTTTAGTTAGTGACCAGACAGTATCGATTAGGTAGGTAGTGTAGGTACCTATAACAAAAAGGATTTTATCACTTTTCTTGAATAAGCGTTAATCTAGTCCTTTTTAGGGTTCCGTAGTCAACAAGGAACCCTTATAGTTTCGCCAGGTCCGTCCGTCTGTCTGTCTGTCTGTCCGTCCGTCCGTCCGTCCCCAGCTTAGCTCAGAGACACCTAGTACTAGAAAGCTGTAATTTGGCATGGGTATAGATATTAATCACTCCAACAGTCGTAAACGAAAACCTAGAAAAAAAAAAAAAAATTACTCTACGGCTAAGATGTACCTACGGTTTTGGAGTTTTAATTTTTTTTTACTATTTTAATATAAGTAGGCGTTTCCAATATTACCTACTGTATTTGTAGGTAATAGTACCTACCCAGGTCAAAAAAGAAGATATCACTGACAGTGTTACTGAGATTTTAAAGATACATTTTAATAATATTATTTAGTCCGCTATTATTTTGAGAGGTTATCAAATGGAAAAAACAATAATATGCATAGGCTTCTTATGCTTATTCAGTACTTAGTAAGTCACTGGAGAAGTCTTGTACTCTAATTACATTTAACACCGTAAACCAATTATTAGTACCTATAATCCATTTGAAATAAGATTAGACATTTAAATAAAACTTTTTTTACAGTCCGTTCAACCGATTTTGACTTTTATTGCGTTGGTGGCATGACAAATGGCAGCTGTAATAAACAGATGGTACCTATTGTAACCACGTTTTTGGTTTTAATGCCATCCATGTCTACGGAATAGAAGTCAAAATCTGTTGAACGGACTGTAAACAAGTTTATTTAAATGTCTAATCTTATTTCAAATGAAGTACTTATAGTAATTCTAATGCACAGGTGGTCCATAAATAACTGTAGCACTAATGTTACTTAAATCCATTTACAATAATAATTGTACGAAGGAGGATCCATGTGTCACTATGGCAAATTCTTGTCCTAATGTGGGGTCCACAAGTAGTAGGATCTCATTGCCTGGTGATGGCATGGAAGTATTGGGGCTCACTCTGGATGTTGATTTAAACTAGATAGTAACACAACAGTTATGATACCGGTAACAAACAAAAACCAAAAAACTTCCCAAGCAATGGGTAATTGCTACTGAAGACTGCGGAGCAGACCTCAGGGCTAACTGCTTCTCACACGGACAACTGTACGTCACTTGCTCCCGCGTCACCAGTCCTTAGTCTGTATATTTTGGCTGCTGAGATCAAAACTACAAACGTTGTATACTTACAGGGATTTTTTTATAAAAATAACATAACATCACACCTGTATTCCCCGAAGGGTTATGCAGAGGTATAGGTACCGTGTACGTACCTACATCCAAATTTCGCGATATGTTTAGGTCCCATGTAATAGGGGGCGAGCCTATTGCCACTAACCGGGCACAAACCCAGACTTCGGACTGTTACTGAAAAATTTCAGATGGAAAACCCATCATCACTTTGCCTGACCCGGGAATCGAACCCAAGACCTCTTGCTCAACAGTAGCGGTTGCGACCACTAGACCAACGTTGCTGTTTTCTATAAAATGTGGCTGTTGTTTCTAAAGACATATCGAACGAAGTCGCAGGCAGAAGCTAATTCTGAATAAAAATGTATTTTCACCAGACTATTTTTGAAATAAAACTCGACAATAATGGATATTCAAAGGAAATTGCTGGTGGCTAAAACTCACCAGCAATGAAATTCTATACAACTTTGCTGGCGCCTATTCAAGTAGCGGGGAAAGGTCGACTGCTCAAAGGTCGTTAAAATAATGACCACATTACAAGCATTTTTGAGTAAAATACTCTCGTGACTGTACAGGTAAACCAGAAAACATGCGCTTAATGTGTTTTCGAATTAGCACAAACGTCGCGCCACAGAGTAACCCCCGTCATGCTTTTTAAGTTTTGTACTAGCTTTGTTTAAGTGCAGCTATCAAAGTCAAAGTCAAATTGTTTATTTCACTTTTGAACGTCAATATTTACAAAAAGAATTGATTCTAGTCGCCCATTCCAAAATGTAGTTTCGTATGGAGAAGAATGGGCAAGGAACTCCACCGGTACTCTTTTAATATCTAGTACAATATTTTTATAGGTACATTAATTATATAATTTTAGGTGAAGACGATGCACCTAGAATAAAATTACTATACCACAATAGGTAATAAAAAGAATATCGTTGCGCGTTTGTATGATGTTATCTCTGTCGGGTTACCTATTCCGGTCGTAGATCGTACGTAATTTGTCCACTCAAAAAAATTTTTTTTAATTGCATAGTTGTTTATTTATAATTTTGTAAACATTGTAATACAAAATATAGGAAAGTACTTCCGTGGTTGTAACAGCATTTACAGCATTATATTAGATCTCCCCATCGCGCCTTCGTATTTTTCCGAAGATGACGATGAGTCCCGGAGCGCAACTTTTCTTGGGTTGTATGTTCCTTAAACTATATCATGTACTGGCTGACAAAAAAAAAATATGCTGTGTTACTACACATATATTTTTTATTGATTATCTTTAAATGTTGAAGCAAAAAATGTTAGGGAAAATACAAAATGCATTGATACACATTCATAGAAATGTATTCATTATTATCGAAATAGGGTACATATTAAATTAAATATTGACTATAAGCCAATCATATCACTTTTGGATAGAATTCAACCAGAAATAAAAGAATAGTGAACAGAAATTTTAAGATTCCATTATATAGAAATTGTCAACCACTGAGGGTTATTGAAGGTTTTATTAAGTAACAACATAATATTTTAGCTTAACTAAAACCTATTTTTATGAATAGTTTTGGAACAACTGTCTGTTTAATCATATTGTAGTTTTATAGCAAGTTTGTCTTTTAAATACTATGGGGAATAATGTTTAATGTCCAAAAATCAGCTTTTATGGAACCACAATCTTGCCAATGACACCAAAAACAAAACGGTCATAAATCTCACAATCAAGCATGTAACTACTACAATAATATGTCACAAAGAAATATGTTACGACACAGCACTCAGTATCACATTATAATACGAGTCTTCAGCCTCTCGCCTTGCTATAAGACCACAACACGATGTACT
The DNA here is from genome assembly GCA_948098905.1 of Tiliacea aurago. Taxonomy (NCBI): domain Eukaryota; kingdom Metazoa; phylum Arthropoda; class Insecta; order Lepidoptera; family Noctuidae; genus Tiliacea; species Tiliacea aurago. The sequence goes on along the minus strand of OX402586.1, from coordinate 17,032,715 downwards.
AACTTAATTTTTACTCACTAGACAAAAGCACCTATAATAGAATAATACGGTAATAGGTCTGTAAGTGATACTCCATATCGCACATCAATCTACAAATACGGGAGAGCTTCTACAAAATGTTTGTTGTTTGTTTGTTTGTTGTTGTTTGTTGTTTGTTTGTTTGTGTGTGTTTGTTTGTTTTGTTTGGTTGTTGGTTGTTTGTTTGTTTGTTTGTGTGGGGTGTGTTGTGTTTGTAGTTTTTACTTAAGGCGACGATAACCAACTTTTAATGATTTTATACTGAATATCACGTCCAAACGAGTAGTGGTCATGATTAGAAAAAAAATTATGTTAAATTAGAGCATTTTCTCAATAACTTAATATGATTATGTTTATATTACATAGTGAAATTAATTTGTAAAGTTATGTCTAACGCGGATAAAAAACTGAGAATGCCTCAAAATCTACCAAGCGTATTTTTCTGAAACCTTCACCAATTTAAAGATAATTTAACTATTGATCTTTTAGTATACGCGTTTTATTAAAATACCTTTTGTTTTGTGTATAATAAATTAATAATGCGTCAAATTGGAGACAGCGCTCCTTGATGGGCGAGTCCTATTACTTGCTGAACGTACGACGCGTTGCGTGAGCTCAGTACACAACACGCAAGCTAACCACTCAAGGTAACTGGCATATAACTGAGTCTTAAATAACTTGTGCATGTAGAAATAATATTTACATAAATGCTGCCTAGTGAATAAAAAATAAGGTATAAACGCCAGTATCAGTATTACTCTTAGATCCACAATGTATTCTTATAATCGCTTGTGACTAAAGAGGTTACTACTTGAGATTGAAATAGTGCCTAGTATAGAGACTCCGTGTTCGATGAACGTGGCTTTTTGATCTTCTCCAAGTTCTTGATGACGATGTCGTGGAGCGAACAGTAGCGGTTACGAATCTCGCACATCACCAGCCATAGCGACAAGTATTCCTTCTCGTCCAGTTCCTGCCAAAAAAAAGATCAATTAATACTGATTAGTTGCACAGTGTACACATTACTGTTGATTAACTGATACTAGAACAAAAAAAACGCATTCATTTCCAGTATATTTCGTATTTGTAACAGAAGACAAATTTTTCCTGTCTAGTCATTGATGTATTAAATAGGTAGATATTACATCAATATGTCTAGTCAATTAAGGAAAAAGGCACCAACAGGTTGTTTTTTCCTGTATTTTTGGCTTAAACGGAGAATGTAAACCAAATTTTCTATGTAATATGCATAAATCAAATCAAACAGAATAAATCAACTTTAAATTGACATATTTCAGGTACCTACCTACATAGAAAAAGGTTCTGAATACATTTGAAATTTCTTCTCTCATCTAAAAGTGAAGAGAATATAATACTTACTTGGACAGCTCTCCTGTAGTCTTCAATGTGTGGGTATTTAGCGACTTTAGACACAATCTTCGCTCGCGAGATGAAGTATCGTGAGATTTGGTCAAAGAACGCGGCGGCCTCAGACTCCACAGACTGAATCTCAGCAAGTGTATCCTCCTGTATTGATACGCCGAAGTTGTTGCCATCCTCGATTTTAGGAATCATGAATGATATCCACATTTTCAGCTGGAACAATGTTAAGCAACACTGAGCAATTGGTTCGACATTCATTTTTACACATAAACCCAAGTAAGTATAATGTAGAGTATAATGTCGTGATCGCAACTGTTTGCCAGATCTGTGTACTTTAGTGCCAGCTGCCTTCTTACCTGCAGAAATCTCTTGGTCGCCAGTTACGGAATAGCCAAGTGTCACCCCTCATCCTAGGCGGGCGAAGAAAGCAATATGACGCAAGGCAACACAAAATCACACGTTACATTTATGTGACGCAACTGAATGTAAGTCACCGATGTCGTGGAATAATGATATATCGTATCGTACGAGTCGTAGCAACGCAAGTGTCTTGTGGGAACAGCAACTGCCTCGTATTCACACGTCACGTCGTTTCATTTGTCACTCACCTAGGACATGGGGTCAGCCTCGATAACACCATGAAGTAGTAGTAGTAAACAAATTAAGTGATAATTTGCATATTTCTCCCTAGAATAAAACTCACCCAATTTGTGAGGTGCGCAGGGAAAGAAACGTCTTATCATTGGACGGTTGCAGCGTCGCGTCATACGGCGCAGTTTCAATTGGCGACTGACGCGGCGACATACGCAGTGTTTGTGCAGATGTCGATCGCGATTGAGTTCCATTAGGCTTAATAGCATATAATCAGAAAGATCTATACACAGTTTTCCAAATACATGTAGGCATGTTGTTAATAGTGAAACAAGAAATTGGTTGCATCTCCAAATATATAATACCTAATGGTTATCTCAAGTTGATTATAGTTGATAGGATAATAGTGTTACTATATTTGAACATAGGCCACATCCAAATTACAAAGACTTGCACTGTGTTGATTCTACTCACCGTATCATTTTTTTTCCAAAATCACACTTTGCTGGTTCATAACTGATATTGATTTTATTTCATTATGAATTACACAAGTCAAGTCCTGATGATGTTTCATAAAAATAGACAAATGCAGTTCAGCAGCAATTAACACAATAATCCTTGTCACAAGTATCATCTGGTGCGACTTGCAAGAGGCCTACCCAGCAGTGGACTACACTGAGCTGAGCTGATTGATAATAAAAGCTTCATCTTCTTCTTTTTTATTTAAATCCTCTTGCTTGGGTCCTTTTTCAGAGTCCTAGTATGATATTACTGGGAATTGACGAAATCTCCATGATATTCCTAATAATATTCACATGAAACTTACCAAATTGGAATCTTCAACCAGTTCCCTAATGTGTGGTTTTACAAGATGGATGAGGTCACTGAGTGGCTTGTTACATGGCACAGTGCCATTGGGCAAGGCATACACTCGAGTACCCTCAGACGTGTTGCTTGACACCTCGGATGAGTCCATTCGCTGACGTTTAGCATTTGGCTCATTTGCTGCTGATGCAGGAGGTGGCACTGGAATGTTTAAGTCCTGAAATTATGTAACAAAAGAAGTATGTAAGGATCATAGCAAGTGGTGTTCTGTAGTTTCTGCCATAGGAAAAAGGCGTGTGTTTATGTATGTAAGTATATGTATGTGCTTATGAAAAAATTGGGACACATCTGTTGACTGAAAAACGAAATAAGGTTTTGCATAAATCATTGCACTAGCAAAAGTGAATTATTATTAAAAAACAATTTATTTAAATACCTGATGTACATCAGCCAAAGCTCGATTCTGGAAATTTGATGTTTCTAGAAGTTCATTTAATTTCACTATCTTCTCTGGAAATCCTTTTATTATTAGATGCTCAGCCTTCTGCTTGAGGGAATCTTTGTAATCCTGTACCTGAAACAGGTACACGTGCCCGATTTACATGTATGAGCCACATAACAGCCATTATCCGTTGTTACGCCTAGCTAGGATCCCCCACAGTCGCGCAATATGTTGAGGTTATGCGCTTGTAATATGTAAAACCTACCGCTCCCATTGTAATTATAACAAGTTCCGGTGCTTTTCCAAAGGTAATCTTTAACCCACAGCAGGATTTCACCACGAAACAATATTATTCAACAGCACTTTTACAGAAAACTGTGAAGTCACACACACACTAATCAAAGTAGGTACGTTACTCGTGTCAAACAAAGCGATGTACGAATAAAATAAAATTAATAACGGGTTTACCTTTTTCGCTACGTCTGCCATTGTTATAATATTGTCTTTTTGTGGGATTTTAACTATAATATGTCCCTTGTTATACTTGTAATACAAAATACTGTATAAAATCCACACAACTTTTTACGCTACAACTCGTGTATGAGTGAATGAAATGAAATTCGTTTGTTAGTTTCCGAAGCGTTCATTCTAATGATTCTACTATAAGCGACAAGCGTGCTCGCCCACGAGCGTTTTGTCGGCGATTTTTGTCAGATATGTAATATTTACATTCTGACAAAAATCGCCGAATCTATCGCCGAGAAAAACGCTCGTGGGCAGACACCCTTAGAGAATAAAAGTTACTAAACTAAAAAAATTCAAACCCGTCAATACCGATTACCGATTTCTTTAGCGGTGCGTTTTCCTTTGGAGTAATATCCATGTTATATTTTAACTAACAATATTTTTACACGTTAACGCGGTGTGACATAACTATCTTTTTATTTTTTTTAGTTTAATACTGGTTTTTCTTTCATTTTCTCCTCCCGAACATCAAATTAATGTAAAATAAAAAAGTCAGTTTCTCCTCCACAGACTACTATAAACTCTTTGAGTATTTATACTCTGGAGACGCCGTAGCTGAGCGGCCATACGACCATGCACATTGCACGTTATTGACGTTATATACGTAAAACTAGTTCATTTGCTGACAGCCTCTCGATATAGAGTAGTGTATTCCTTGCTGACAGCCGACCGACATTGTGAATCGTATTGTGTCACAAGTAAGTCGTCCCGAAAAATGGTAAATTGTGCAGTTTTCTGTTACAAAAAGCGATCTGCCACTTCTAATTTACGAAACCATAGTGTTTCCTACCACATGTGGATATATATTATACATCAACATGGTTTTATATAAGCTTGTCGAAATAATCATTATGATATTTACGATAGAAAAATACAGTGGTACGTTGGTAGCACAAACGCAGTAAAGTCCATTTCACGAAAGAAGTCCCGCAGACGTGGCGCTGCAGGCATGGGTTATTTTAGGAATGTTGCTAACTTAGCGTATAATAATAATTAGTTCCACTTATTTCCGCGGGACTTCTTTCGTGAAATGGACTTTACAGGGTAAGGATTTGCATAGTGCTGGGACAACGTGATTTTTTCAGTCAGTATGTTCAGCACAGAACACTATTATGTTAAATGATGTTTATGAAGGTATAGAACACTATATGATGTTCAGTAACTATTATTTTTTTGTGTATGTATCAGGGACAAGTCAGCACCCTAATTGCGTAACACACAATAATCACAATCTAAATGATTTTGAAGGATGCTAAGCCATTGCTTCTTATGTTCGATAAATTGGTTTGTTCAACAACTTAAATAACGCAATGAGCGTTTGAGTCTACAAGAACCCGGGCACAGGAGAGAAACGTAGAACCTACACATCGTTCAATGGGGCCTACTCTCTATGTCCGTCAACGAACATACGGGTACGTCCGAAAGTAGTTGATCCGTCAAAACAAATGAAAATTCCATTTTCCTAACGGGTAAATACACATCGGGATTAGGGAACACTATCAAATCATGTTGTCATTCATGTTTAATACGAGCCCTGAACTAATTTAACCTAACCTAACTTATAATAATATGTCCGTAAGTGATACGGAGTAGAAACGCCCAAAACTTTGGCTGAACTACGGATTTCGTGATTAGGGAGTAGACACCAAGGATCAACGAGCACCACACCACACCACAAGGAATATCACAGAACCCATTGATTGTTTCTCACTATTTATTACTAATGATATGGTCTGTAAAATCTTGACACGAATGAATAACAACAAGAAACCCATGTCACGAGCACGCCGATCGTATATGAAAGAAGTATCGACAAAACTGTCTGATGAACTTTGAAGCGATGCATAAATAGGAAAATTGTTGAAGTACTTGGCGAAACTTCGTTCAATGCTCAATCACAACCCACTGTGTGGATCGCCCGGAGGACACGGTGGAGCATACGGTGGAGGTCTGCCCGGTTTGGGCGGAGCACCGCCGAGTCCTCACGGAGGCGATTGGTGGCAGCGATCTCTCGCGTCCGGCCCTGGTGCAGGCCATGGTTCGGAGCGAGAGTGCATGGGAGGCCGCCACCTCCTTCTGCGAAGCAGTAATGTTCGCGAAGGAGGAGGCGGAACGCGTGAGGGTGAGGCAGGGTTCGCGCCCTCACGCCCTTAGCCGCCGCAGGAAACGCGTCGGGAGTCGCAAGCTGATTTCCAGCCACCGTAGGCGCGGGCCTGCGGACGGTGAGCGATGGGTAGCTCGCCGTCCGATAAGGACCAGGGCCGGGTCGATGGCGCGTTGTGTTTAACGCGCGCCTCAAAGAGATGTGAGCACCAACTGACGGGGTCCGTTAGTACCAATGCCTGCCAGGGTTGCGAGTTTGTCCGAAAGGGATATCGTGGCCCCGGCACACAGGCAACGAAAGGAACACGGGTGGGTTTTAGTCAGTAAAAGTCTGACACGCCCTCCCGCTCAGCCCAGAGCGGGAGAAGTTATTTGATAATTTCCCACCCAAAAAAAAAAAAGTGGGTTACAGAAGCAGGTTTAGGCGATTTAAAAAAAACGTTGAATGATAATGTTTTGTACCCAGTGTAAAAGATTCATTTGTTGATTGCTCTGAATAACTTTTTTTCTCATTTCTACTTCATTTAAGTAATTATTAATAAATAAACAACTTTTATAGTTCAATGTATTTTATTGTTTTTTATAACATTTAAAACTAAAATCCTCGAGAAAAATGTATACGTCTGAGTGCCGAATGTTTATGAATAGTGTATCTACCAAGTATGTTTATGAATCTAGTAGATCCGCAGAAATGTGTTCGACATAATGTAATAATAAACTAGTACATATAAAAAATCTGTGAGTTCCTCTAGTCGTCATCATTCAGACATATGACTATGGCAATGGAGCTATACCCGCATCGTTTCATAAATAAGATAGCAAACACATCATTTTGGTTTTGTTTCGTAATTTAGCAAGGAGAAATTAGGCAAGTGCACAAGAAAATAAACGATAGGTACCGATAATTCGCAAACCAGTCAACTCCACATTTCGTCAAACACATTTAGGATGTTGATTTTGATTTTTTTTAAGTTTTTTTTTGTATAAAATTTTAATAGCAGATATTATCCACCAACGGTATTTTTTCATATGTAGTCTAAACAAATTATTATAAAGTTTTATGTGTCTCCTGACACTATAATTATGCTAATATATATATATACATAATTTGCTCATAAGGAATTAGCTGATTTGCGGATTAAGGTATCGTAAAACGAATAAAAATTTTGTTAATTCATTCATGCATACCGCTCATTGTTTGTATCACATCACTAGCACGTTTGTGTTTGTTGTCATAGGATTGGATAAATACACACAAAGTCGATCTGTGTGTATGTTTTTGTAATTGTGTGGTTATTATATTTTCGTTTGGGTTTATAGCAATAGAAAGCATGTATCTGTGTGCAATTGTCAAATTTTCGTAGTGTGCTGTATGTGTTTTCCTCACCCCCCGCAGAAAGTGGCAGAAAAAGTTGTTCGGTGATTCGCTTTTTGGCATCTCCTGAGTATAAATACTCAAAGTATAAACTAGATTCATAGAACAACATTCTGCGCTCGAAGCTTCCGCAGCGAAGGACGTGTGTTGCGCTGCTCTCGCTGTGCCCCGCTCTCCCGCTGCTCTTTCGTGCCCGGTACGTTACGCTTGCGTAACGCTCTCGTAGTCGCCCCGACTACAACCGATCGTCGATTGATTACATTGATTAATTTATTAATTAATTTAATCGAAAGACACTAGATCAAAAAAAGTGCCTTTTTCAAGGCAAGCGTTTCTTAACAGTTTGTTCAGAGAGTAGCTTCATTAGGCCCCTTCTGGGCAAAACCACAGTTTCGTGGTCCTCGGTGGAAACCTTACGGTGTTAACGAAACCGAGTGGGGTGTTGACCCAAACGCACCCACTGAAACCCTTCAGGGGGAGGCAGTAAATTGGACGGGTCCCAGAGTTAACCGGCCTTGGGGGATCTCCTAGTCGGCTCTGGTGGCAGTTTTCCTTCCACAGCTACTCACCTAGTGTCTCTAGGGTGTGTCTACACCCTTCGCGCTAGACTGGAAAGGGCCCCCTTGCACAATAAGATTGGCAACGGGATCACAAGCTTAGGGCTCACCAATAGGTTACACATCCTCCCTGTCTGCACCCGACAGGGAGGGAAACACATCCCCGGGCCAATCCACCCGGGGAGCTAGGTATAGGGAACGATAGGTAGAAGTTTAGTGGAGACGGCTCCAAAATTCCTCCCTATTAGGAACCACCCTTAAACCCGCTATGGAGGACGCCCTTATTGTGGCGTTCTTCAAAGAGGTCCTTTTTAAGGACCCAGCCTTTTTGCAACGGTACGGAGTACAGATCGCTCAATTAAAGAGCCAGCTTCCTGCTGGCATCGATAAGTTCAGCGATGTACTCGCGAACAAGCAGGCGGAAGAGGACTTCCAGAGTCCCTCCCCTAGCCCGATCGTGTCAATGGACACTTCCGCACCTGCAGACAATCGCGCGCCAAGTCCGTACAGTTCAGACTCAGAAGAGTCCAGCTCTTCCTCTTCGTCTTCTTCTTCTCCCTCTGCCAAGCCAGGGGTCCTAACCTCTGGACTTGGCAAGAGGAAGAAGTCGAAGAGTAAGTCGGGCCTGGCGACAAAGATAGTGGCGTACGAGCCTCCCTCGACCCCTACCCCTTCTGCCCCCATGGCATCCACCTCAGTGGCCCCTACCGCGGCCCTCCCTACCGTTACTCCGTCACCGGTCCGGCGTCTTCCACGCAAGACCAAGACGGTTTCACTCTCGTTTCTGCCTCTAAGAAGGCTTCCCGTCCTCCGCCCATTGTCATCCAGGACAAGGGTAAATGGACGTAAATCTCAAAATGGTGTGTTGATCAGCGGATCAACTTCACCAGCGCGGTCAGTACCCAACCGGGCATAAAAGTCACCGTTCCCACGGCTAACGATTTCAGGGAACTAACCAGGACACTTCGGGTGAGAGGCATCTCATACCACTCATATACCCTCCTCGAAGAGCGTCAGACGCGTGTGGTGATCCGTAGGATCCCCAGTGAGATTGCCACCGCAGACATAAAGTCGGACTTAGAGCGACAGGCTATTCCTGTCCTCGAAGTCCACAGGATGCACCGCTCTAGAGGCGGTGCACCATACGACATGATTCTTGTCGTATGCTCACAGGTTGAAGGGCATCACCCTATTTTCAAGGTCGCTTCGATCTGTAGCCTTAAAGGTTTTGATATTCAGAAGCCGCACAAGTCCAGCATTATCGGACAGTGCCACCGTTGTCAACTATACGGTCATGCGCAGAAGAACTGCTTCGCGAAACCCAGGTGCGTCAAGTGCCTGGGTGAGCATGGCACTTCTGAATGCTCACGACCGAAAGACCGTGCCCTCTGCACCGAACCTCCCAGTTGCGTTCTTTGCGGCCAACAAGGCCACCCAGCCAACTACCGTGGCTGCCCTAAGGCACCTAAATCGTCTTCCTCAAAATTGACCAAGCGTTACGACGCGAGGCAACAGAGAGATAACCAGGGGGGATTCTCCTCCTCTCTGACCCAACCTCCGCAACGACTGAGCCCCCAAAGGTCCAGTCCGTGGAACCATTTTAACCACCAGCAGGCCTTCCCTGCCTTCGGCCAATACATGGCTCCTCCCCCTCCTCAACCTCAACCCATCCCACGGTTGATGGACCCTCGCCTTCGCGCTCATAGCGCTCAGCAGCAACAATCTACCGCCGCCGGTAGGAGCGCGCCTCTCACGCCCCCAGTGGCCCGCGTGCCAGAGCCTGCTTCCAAAGCCGCTCCCCCTCTCAACACTCGCGCGCCTCCTCAATCCGCGGCCACTCCAGTGGTCGCATCACCTAACACCTTCGATGCGTTTAATGTGATCTCGAGCACATTTAACATCTTTCTTTCGCCTCGCGCCAAGAATATGGCCAGCGAAATAATTGTAGCCCGAAACTCTTGCGATCGAAGTCAACCCTGATAAAGAGCCAGGGGGTCCTATTCTGTAGGCCCCGGCGATCACCCGCCCTCCCCCCACCGATCACCATGTTCGGCAAGCCTATCCCTTGGGAGAAGCGAGCCAAATATCTCGGTGTGGTCTTAGACCATCACATAACGTTCGGCGAGCACCTAAAACAGGTGCGCTCGCGCGCCAGTTTTGCTCTCGGCAGACTACACTCCGTACTCAACCCGCGCAGCAAGTTGTCCCTTAAGTGCAAATTGCGTATTTACACCGCGTGCATTCGACCGATCATGACTTACGCCTGCGTAGTCTTCGCTCACGTAAAGCCATATCACATTCATAAGATGCAGACGCTTCAAAACCGTAGAATTACGAAGGCTCCTTGGTTCGTTCGGAACGAACAACTTCACGTAGACCTTAAGATGCCTACCATCAAGCAGTTTATGAAGCGCCTTGCAAAGCGCTTCTTCGAATCCGCGGAACGTCATCGCAACCCCTTGGTTGTGCAGGCCGCTAGTTACAGGCCTTCTGCCATTAGTCAGACTCGCCGACCGAGGCATACTCTCTTAGATCCAGATGACCCCATCACTCTCCTTCAGGAAAGCAATAGGGCCACGAGTACAGTGCACAAAATACACAAACCGACCTTCCGTCCTCGCCGCCGAGGTACCACGCGAACTTCCCGAGTAAATGTTAATAAAAGTCCTCCCCCCCGTCCCTTGAATGTCGATGCGCCAGCCGCCCGGTTAGAGGCTGAGAGCGCCGTAGCAATAAATATAATATCCCCCGATAATAATCATGATCAAAATGTTGATCCAGCCCATCCCCAAATTGTTACTAATTTTGTGATCCCCCAACGACGCCCTAAGCCGAGGTCCGTACCCCACAGGGGGTGCCCTTAGTGCGCTGTCGTTTAGTTTTTAATAAATATATATATAATTTACGCCCTGGCTGGAGGCTTTAAGATTAAAAACCTTAGGGCAAAAAAAAAAAAACTAGATTCATAGATTGATACACACTCCTCCGCCCATCTTTATTTTAATATTCTCTGTGGCTCTGACATGCTCCACCTCCAGGCATGAAGCCGATTACAACTATTATTGAGGGTCCGTATTACAGAACGTCACTCAATACTCAAGCATTACGTTTCAACTAATCAAATGGTTTAAATCTAGTTTTAAGTAATGCTTGAATATTGAGACCCGTATAGAACATTACTCAGTACTCATGCATTACTTTACATAGGACTAGATTCAAGCCATTGGACTGGTTGAATTTAGTCTAAAGTAATGCTTGAGTACTGAGTAACGTTCTATAAATACGGGCCTTAGTGACGTTCTGTAATACGGAACATAAGAATTCTACTCTTTTACTTACGGCCGAACCCAATAACCTATATCACCAGTTTCAGCCTACTGGAGATTTAAAAATATATCTATCGATGGTTTTAACGTCCCAATAATCTAGAAATCATACCGGCCCACGCTATCTACTGATGGGAGGGTGTATCGCCTACAACAGATATCTCTTTGTATGAAAATGCCAAAGTATGCGACCCAGTATACGATTTGTTTGATAGATGGCAGATTTGGCTATTCCCCGAATAGCAGGGATAAACGTAAAGTAGCCAAGCTAAAATGAACTCTTTAGTAATTGCAATAATGATCATAGATGTTTTTTTTATTTAAAGTAATAAAACAAAATTCAAATTCAAATATCTCGAAAACGGTGCGCCCTTGGCAAAATATAACAGAAATTTAACCCCCCCCCCCTTACTAACACCCCTCGTGCAAGCACCATTCCAACATTAATTTAAGTTAAAAAAAAATTACTTTAATTAATGCGCTAAGGTAGCCCGCAAAATTCAAATTTTATTACGTTTCTTGCAATTTGCAGGTCAGTAACAGGTTGTATTTTGATTCGCGGCCATAACAAATATGACTCTACAGAATTATATCTTAATCCAGTAACTTATTTAGAAGTAAGAAACAAAGAAGTTTTAATATAACCCTAATTACACATGTTGTTTTTTAAAGTGATGTTGGTTGTAATGGAACGCACGGGAGGGCGAAGTAGAGAAACTTACTTATTGTTTTCGTTAGATAGATAGCCTTTATCAATGATTGTGAGACGCCATACGAGCATAGATATAATTATACTGTCTATCATCAATAGCGATCTGTCTTTAACTGAAAATAAGTTATTGGGTTCGGCCGTTAGGTGAATCAGTAGCTTAGCCGGAAAACTTCAAATTTTCTTACGTTTTATGCAATTTTTATGATGTCATGATTGCATGAAAAAGTCATTCAATGGAACAAATCTAACATAGAGATATAATTAATGATTTTAATGATTATTATTCTGTTATTAAATATCTGATACAGTCGTATCAATGCTGATTCTAATGATTAGGCAGGAGTACAGACGGCTACACATCAAGCTATATATTTCCAGTATAAGCTGGTCTCGTATTGTATATGATTTCTGTACAGTGCGAGGTCAGCGTAAACTGGAAATTTATAGCTTGATGTGTTGCCGTGTGTACTACTTAGTCTGTGGTCTACACTACGTTGTCAACAATGTAGGGCGGCACTTCTTGGCGGGAAAGTGAAGCGTCATGTTCAGCAGTTTGTTTAATTTTCCAAAATTTGTGTTTAGCCGAATATTAATGTGTAATAATGGTGGATTATTAACCATTAATTCGTGAACGTGCATTAGAGTAGGCAAATGAAACAAAACAGTGCAACATCACTTCAAGTTCTCTCAAGAAGTCCGCGTGATGAGGTCTCAGTAAAGTGCAATCTTTACTGAAACTCAAGAGGAGTGGGTGGGGATATTATCATCATGCATTAAATATAATTCAGTTCATCAATATCTTTATTTAGTAACAAAGTAACTAAATAAAGACTCGGCTATAAGGTCCCAGCAACCAGGCCATTAAAATATTATTTAAAAATAATATGTCAACAACAAGCAAATTAAAATAGAGACTAACACATTAATTCGTTTCATAAATACAGGGAGACTTAGTTGCTAACAAGAAATATGACTACTTTTAGATTTAACTTTTCTGGTGAAGATGACATTAATAAACTAGAAGGTGACCCTTTGAAAATTTTTACTTATGTTTTTATTTTAAGATCTATGGACAGTTTATCACATTATGTGTTATCCAACAGAAACCAAAGAAACCATTCGATGGCTAGATAGTGAGGAGGTTGTACCAGATAAACAAATACAAAATCTGGATGATGTTGTCATTCGCGCTAAAATGTTCGCCTGTGGTGATGTAGAGATTGGGCATGTAGGAGTAAGTGAAGCAATGGCGAATATTGAAGAATGTGGATTGAAGAATGCAATCGAACTAGGAGAAAAGGAACATAGTGACCTTATTGCTGGGAAATATGAAGGCAAGTGTACATGCTATATCTTAGCTCCTCTTTATTGGAATTGAAACCCGTATAGCCACAGGACACTTCAGTGTAGCGATGGGTGTTGAATCAATTATCTAGTTGAATCAACCGTTGTTCTCTTTTCACCATGTTCACTGTTTATCAATCAACTAGTTGAATTCGTGAACAACGTTTATGAATTCAACACATAAAGAATACAAACAACAAACTGGACAAATTAAAAAACCTATGTCGAAAATAACATCATATCTTGTAAGCGGACAGTGTGTCATAGAATTTTAACTTTTGAACTCGTAACAGAACAAAGAGTTGATTTTTAAATATTTCTCTCAAGTGAGACTTTATGACGATATTGGTGGAATGGCGCGCGCCGCTCGTGCCGTCTGAGAGTTCATACAAGTTTGTATATTATGTTGTGTTGACGAACCAGCATTGAATTTATGTTGCAAGTTCCAAGAGCATGTTAGCTCGTTGACGAATTTAACTAGTTGATGAACATAAATCAGCATTGATTAATTCATTCAATTACATAATTTTTCGATATCTATCAGTGGCATTGGCGTAGCTAGGGATTTTGTCTAGGGGAGCAGCCACCCAGCTGAATTACCAGTCATTTAATGAGAGATCATAATTGACTCCTAGTAATAAACGCCACATGGTAAAAATGAGAGTGAACTGCATAGTTCACTCTCATTTTTACCATGTGGCGTTTTTCCTAACTGCTTCTAAAGTTGAAAGTCTAATAGCAAAATCTACCTATATTAATATTATAAAAACAAAAGAAATTCTATTCTATTCTGTCTGTTACCTTTTCACGCTTAAACAGATTTCGATACAGTTCGGCCAGCAGATATAATAGTATCCTGGGAAAAGTACCTACTTTTTACCACAGGAAAATATCTAATTCCAAAGGTAATCTTATACTTTGTTTTTTTTAATTAGAATGGTTGATATTTATAAAAACAAAAATTAAAAGGAATTAAAGAGATCAACATACATTTACATTTTCTTATTATTAAACTTAAATAAGCTTTAGCTTCCTATGTTTTTTGCTGAATCGGTTCAACACGATACTGTCTCAGGGAGTCTGCGTATCACTGGTCAGTTTCCCCTCAGTCATCAGTATAACTAATTCGCCAGTTTCACTGATTGGTCAGTTTTGACAATTAGACAAAGTCAAATTATTTATTTCAAATAGTGCACATATAAGACACTTTTGAACGTCAAAACTTACAAAAAAATAGAACTGACTCTATTTGCCCCTTCCGAAAGGTAGTTTCGTATGGAGAAGAAAGGGCAAGAAACTACACCGTTACTCTTTTAGTAATGTTATACGTAATTATTTTGTTTACATTAATTATATAATGTGAAGGCGATGCACCAAGAATAAAATGACTATACCACAATATTAGATAATAATATGGTACGGTACGGGTATTTAAGGGCACGGTTGGCGCAGTGGTTAAGCGTTTGACTGCTGCGCTGCGTGTCGCGTGTTCGATTCCCGCACCGAACAAATATTTGTATGACCTACAACTAGTTGTTCCGGGTCCGCTGTTTGTGTATAGAAAAAAAAAGTAAATATAATTAAAAATGAAGCTTAAAAAATTCTCTGTCATTGACAGATAATTTAATTAAGTGATAGATATATGGTGCTCACATAATTAGAAATATCGTAAAACAATACGTTTACAAAAAAAAAAAAATAAGATAATGTTCGCGAAATTCCAATTTTCTTAAGTTTTTTGCAATTTGCAGGTCAGTAATAGGTTGTATGTTGATTAAAATTATTCACGGCCGTAACAAATAGGGTTGATTGAACTTGATTTTTTTTCATAAAAGTTCATGGATTACTTAGAATTGTATGTGCTTCGCGATTTTAAAATGGTCTTTTAATCGCTGCGGTATTCCCAGTATCTCTTTATGGCATTTATTGCACACTGCCCTAGATCCCTTTTTAAGGTTCCGTAGTCAACAAGTAACCCTTATAGTTTCGCCATGTCCGTCTGTCTGTCTCTCCGTCCGTCCGTCCGTCTGTCCCCGGCTTAGCTCAGAGATGTACTTAGTACTAAAAAGCTGTCATGGGTATACATATTAATCACGCCGAGAAAGTCGTAAAATAAAAGCATGAAAAACATTTTTTTTTAGGGTAACTCCCTTGCACGTAAAATGGGAATGATATTTTTTTTTCTCGTCTATTCCATGGTGTGGGGTATCGTTGAATAGGCCCGTTCAAAAATATTGTGGGTCTGTGAAAACCATTTTTCAATTCAGGGATCGTTTGCGTATTAAGTTATTTTTCACTTTGTAGTGTTTTTTTGGAAGTCGATTTTTTTTTATAAAAAGTTTTTTTATCAACATACAATCTAAAACAGACCTGCAAATTTCCAACAAAAACGTAAGAAAATTTGAATATTGCGGGCTACCTTGGCGCATCCCCCATAAGGTAATTACAGAATTATTCGATGATGCTATCTCGTATTTCTGTTTCAATGGTCAAAAGAAAACCTAACCTTATCGCGGCAGCCAGCGTGCTAAATATTTCGACTTTAATTTCTTGTAGTTTTGTGCCCCGGGCCCCGACAGGCTTAGTCCGCCACTGGAGTTACAACTTAAGAAATGATTGCATTTAAGGCATTTTGCATGTTAAACATCTCTATCTCTAAGCTATTTACAGCTTAGGCAATTTGCTGTGTAGACATTAATTTTAGGCATTTTGCTTCGTAGACGAGTTGAAAGTTAGACTGTTAGGTACTGCGAAAAGCAAGTTGGAAATAACTCACGAGTGTAGAAGGTAGAAGTTCTTGCCCCCCCCCCCCTTCCCCCCACTACGCCCATGACATTGGAATCGAAATGTAAACTATTGCTTGTTACATAGCTGTTTTAATAAAGTATGTATCTACTTGTATTGTTATAATTTCAGGTGGACTAAAAATTTGGGAGTGCACTTACGATTTAATAGAATATCTGGAAGAAAATCTAACCAAAATCAAATTTGAAAACATGAATGTCTTGGATTTAGGATGTGGTGCTGGGATTTTAGGAATATATGCATTCTTGAATCATTCAAATGTTACTTTTCAAGATTATGTAAGTGAAAGTGAAATGTATTGTTAATTATTGTTACCTATTTAAAACAACTGTCCAATTCAGTACTTACCTAATTAAAAATATTATTTCAGAATAAGGAAGTTTTGGAACATTTCACAATACCCAATGTTATGTTAAACATTGAGGAAGAAGAGAAAAGAGAAACAGAAATACAAAGGTGTAAGTTTTATTCAGGAGACTGGGATTCATTTAACAAGAAGCTGCCATGCTCTGAAGTGTATGATGTTATCCTTACATCTGAGACTATCTATAATGAATGTAACTATGACAAACTCATCTCACTATTTGTGGATAGACTGAGTAAAGATGGAGCAGCTTATGTAGCTGCAAAAACATATTACTTTGGTGTTGGTGGTGGAACACGACAATTTGAACAAACTATTCAGACACATGGAAAATTTATCAATGAAGTTTGTTGGAAGAGCACAGGCGGTATTCAAAGGGAAATATTAAAAATCACACATAAACCATAACCTTTAATAAAGATTTGAACTAAAATGTTTGCAATAAAATTGTGATAACTTACAACATAATGGAAGACTTTCCCTTACAATAACTTGGTTTTTAAACTAAAACTTTCTAAGGGGACAATCTTTCGTAGACCCACCCATCCTCTCCTTCATGCAAGAGCTTTCCATTGGGAACCTCACCTTCTTTTGGCTTCCTGAATTTAATTCTATCATGAAGCCGGTCCCTTTGTCCCTGCCAAAACTCAACAGCTCTAGGAGAAATAATGTATCCTCCCCTGAAATTATTATTATAGGCCATTATTTAAATAAAGACATAAATTAAACATGGAAAGTCTGAATGATAGCAAATAATGTTTGTTCTGTTAGTTGTTACTTATTTGTAGTTTCTATCAAATGGGAATAGAATAGTTGCAGATATAAATATTTCAAAACTTTTTAATTATTGGGTATTGTTTGTCATGATTAGGTACTCATGACTGGTTTTGCCATAAAAAGGAATGTTTTATTTTTGCATCAGATTAATAGAAAAAATACTGATATAACAACTGATAGAGGTAAAGGTGTATGGATGAAGGCAGCCCACCCAAATAAAATTGGGATCATGATGAAATTAGATTCTTAAAATATAATCACCAAAAACTAGGCTTGGGAACTTCTTTCCCAGGAATCGTGTACTCGGCTTCTAAAACTGCCTCTCTCTCACACAAAATGTCCCTTGATTCAATAGGGGTGCTCTGAAAACTAGTACATGCTGCAATTTGGCTAGGCACTGGTCGTGAGTGGAAATATTTGGTTGATTCAGCCTCATCCAGTTTTTCCACACATCCTTCAATTCTGACAGATCTGTTTAGAATTTCCCAGTAGAATGTTGCAGCCACATTTGGGTTGCTCTCCTGAAAAAAGGCAAAAATAATTTTCTAAAATAACATAACTGAGTTGCTTATCATAATTTTAGTTGAAAGACGTAACTGCTGGACATAGGCCTCCCCTAAGCATCGCCACTTTGACCGGTTCAGAATATTATTGTATAGAACAAACCATTTCACTAGCTTTCCTGCTTCCATAATTAGTAAAGAATTTAAAGCCATCTTTTCCATATCCTTTACACAACACAAATCTTGCTGATGGGAAGCCATCTCTGTAAAAAGCACACGTTTACTGTTAGAAATTAACATTATAAACTTAATGTGAACTGATAACAAACAATAGTGGGAAACTATGGAGATTGTGTTAATGTTGTTGAGTTAGAGTTAAAGAAAAGATATCTACTTGGAAACAGTTGCCAAGCACATAGCATTGGGTTCTAGAATCTCCTTCTTTGAACAAGCTTCTTCAAACCATGCCTTGAATTGACCAAAAGGCTCTTTGGTTACCAAGTGTTTCTCCAAAAAGGTTTCATCTTTATCCTTGTATTTTATTCTCATGCCTGCAATTAACAAGTAAAATAAAAAATTGGCTACCGCCAATTAAATGCGCATCGTCGTAATTAACTTTAACTAGTCTTGTTAAACGAGAGAGTGCTACATTTTACCTCTAAATTAACATCAATTTTAATTAACTTACCTCCAATATCAATACTCATGTTTCTTAAATTATTTGATCCTAATTTATTGATAGAATACTTTAGATTAAGTAAGCGCTTTGAACCCATACAACTCGAATAAGAATAACGCGGTACGATTATTCGCTTTTATGGACTGGCTTCACACTTCACAGTATAAACACACAGCCTTTCCAATTTGATGTTAAGTAACAGAATTTTACTGTTGTGTGATCTTGTCAATAAAAAGATAACAATGGTTGATAAGAACTTTATGAGCAGCGTGCAATAGGAAAGGAAATATTAACAAATTATGAAATCGCGTACATTCCTGTTCAACAGCTGACATGCATTATATATAATGTACTCTGTGATGCATATTACCAGTCCCACAAACCTTATACCGACACTGACTAAACAATGTAGGTACTCAGTGTACTCTGTGCACTGACTGCACGTGCACACTGACTGACACTACTGAGTACTGACACCAAAGAGTAGAGTAACTATATGACCATTGAGGTAGGAAAACTCAAGTGACAGACAGGTGTTTCCTGTTCTCCACTGCACAGATTCCAGATTCCTAGGAAGGGGAAAGGCGTTGAAAGTTTTATTGAAATGTCGATTTCAATTATTTGCTTGCCAAACCACGAGAAATTATCACTAGGATAAATGCTCTAAGCACAAATGAGACACTGTCAAAATGGCGCTGTCGTAGCTCGTTCCCTTTGAGTATTTATCATCCTCGTTCTCCAAACAAGCTATATCCTCCATACGAGGTGTGAGGTGGATTTATTTTACTTTTGCGAAAATTACTTGTACTACACTCCATTTGAAATAAGATTAGACATTTAAATAAACTGGTTTACAGTCCGTTCATCCGATTTTGACTTCTATTCCGTAGGCATAAGGATGGCAAGCATAAACGTGGTTACAATACCAACTGTTTATACAATACAATAACAGCTGCCATTTGTCATGCCGCCAACGCAATAGACTGAAAAATGGTTTATCTTATTTCAAATGGAGTATGGGTATTTTTGATAGAATGAGCCTGAGATTAGAGTGCGAACGTTCTTCAAACAACGGGAATTTCCCGTATGGCTTGTGCACTGCACTGGTAGATTCGTAGTCTTCTAGTCTACCCACGAGACCACGAGAACAAGGAAATGCATAGAAGGATGATTTTATTTCACGGCGATCTGAAATATAATTAATTAAACAGAGTAGTGTTCCTTACACACACGTATTAACATCGCATTTTTAGAGATAAAATATATATATTTTTTTAAGTTGGATTATTATCTCAGCGTTGGCAAGTGGCAAAACAGATACTTATGTCACTTTTCTTTCGCGCGCTGACATGACATCGCAAGAAAAAATTCGCTCTCATCAAATCGTTAATTTCTATTATGTTTACAGTGCTCTTTACTGAAATTATGATCTTTGACAAAGTGTAAATTATGCCAAGTGATAGAAAGTGTAATGAGTGCATTGTTAGTGGAGACCTGAGACGGCCACGAGTCCACGACGTTCATGAACGACATCAACAGAAAGCAGATAAATACATCAGAGGCAGACTGCTAAACCTGACCCAAGATCCGGAGGCATCCCACAACCTTAATGTGCGAGAGTGCCTGGCTTTAACTTACCACCTTGTACGCGATACTGATAGCGCTTTAAATAAGCACTATGGTGGACATTAACACTGCCTATTGCCAGTTGCTGCAAATTTTATAAAGCATTATCCCTTCAGAGACACGAGATGTCACCAGTATTGTTATCTCAACGATACTAGCTGGATGAGGAGCTGCCAGAGAGGCTCGTGAAGCCCTTAGCGATGTTACTGTGCATAGCTAACTGGTATGCGTTTATCAACATTCAGTGCGTGCGAGACACGCCAGTAACGTGTGACCTTCCCGTTACTAGCTGGATGAAAAGTTAACAGTGTGTATAGCTAACTCGGGTATGTACTTGTAATAACAGGTAAGTCTCATTTCTATGATCAAGGTTAAGAAAATTT
The DNA here is from genome assembly GCA_948098905.1 of Tiliacea aurago. NCBI lineage: Eukaryota > Metazoa > Arthropoda > Insecta > Lepidoptera > Noctuidae > Tiliacea > Tiliacea aurago. Next base: position 17,012,377 of record OX402586.1, on the reverse strand, counting down.
AAAAAGGTGGTTTGATAGGCTTTTAACTTAAGAGCATGAACGCTGCGAGTCAGCCTTACCCAACCCTGCACACTGTCTGTGTGTTATACACGTGCAAAAGCATTATACGCCCTTGTGAGTGCTGGACCCTACCTCCGTACCTGGATTGTAATCATTGAGTATAAAATACTCTTAACAACACTGACTCTTGTCATAAAGGGGGTTTGATATGCTTTTAACTTACGAGCATGAAGGCCGCGAGACAGCCCTACCCAACCCTGCACACTGTCTGTGTGTTATAAACTTGCAAAAGCATTATACGTCCTTGTGAGTGCTGGACCGTACCTCCGTACCTGGATTGTTATCATTGAGTATAAAATACTCTTCACGACACTGACTCTTGTCATAAAGGGGGTTTGATATGCTTTTACTTACAGTATGAAAGCTGTGTGACAGCTTAGTCAACCCTGCACACTGCCTGTGCGTTTATACACTCGCAAAGCATTTGTTAATATTGAATATAAAATACTCTTAATATGCTCATAGCATGTTATCCCACCACTATGTGACCTAGCTCTCGCATCAAGGACAATACTATGGAAGCACACCTCGCCTCAACAGGTTACTTTTTATCAGCCACCTAGGTGGCTTAACTATCCTGAGCTACAAATGATACCTATTTTGTAAAGTATATAAAGCAAAATTGTGTAACTTTTACACTCATACATTCAAATACTATAAGTACAGGATATGTTAAAATGATTCTGTGATGCAATGGCTGACGGTACAAGATACTTTGCAAAAATGATTATGTGATACAACGGCAGACAACAAATGCTTCAGATATCTATGGAAATTCCCCTAAATGTAACTGAAACGAACCAAAACCATACAAAGTATTATTCAATGCTCCCTTAATTATCTATAAGGTAATAGGTGTACTTTCAGATTCCTCTAAACTGAGGGAACAAGGGATTGACATAAACAGGGGGACCGGTTACCTCTATCATAGGGACAGCAATGACTGACCTTATGCTCATAAAGAACATAATACAAACACAAACTGCGGATTGACTCGGCTGATGCAACAAAAAGCACCTGCCAACATAAAAAATAATTAAAATATAAATAAATAATAATATAATACTACCAAATTAAAACCAGAATAAAACTAATATTGCTTCAAAAATTGACATGATTGCTAACTTACTCTATTTGAAAAACAAACAGATACAATAACAAACTTGGGTATATAATTTTATAGCCACAAACAATAATAATTAATTAATACATATTAAACACAAGACATTCACTCTTGCTATCTAACGCTATCAATCTGGTTTTTTTTATATTATCTATTTAGAATGATTTCTTTGATATTATTATTATGATAATACAGAAACTTACCAGTCCTTTTGAAAAAATGTACCTAAATAGCACAACAGGAGTTGACTTGTTATAGTAAATAAGAAATAAAACATCCTACAACTGGGTACAGAAATCAATCAATATGGAAAACAAAGATGAATATTGTTGGTGGACCTTAATAACAATCCGGCTTATATCTACACTCCTGAATGACAATTTATCAAGATTGATACTGGAATGCAACAACCATATGCTATGCCGAAAAAACAGCTGCAGACCACTGACCCTGTTATCGGCCGTGGGTACAAAGATACAATAAACTATTTGATACCTATCAAAATTCAATACCTCAACTTCTGAATACCATTTCAGTTAGTAACAACCGAGATGAATTAAAAATGCATTAAGTACAGATTTACAATGAATTTATACATTTTAGACCCAAACAAAATAGAAAATTTAGCTTCATTCTGAACCTAAAACTGGTACTTAACCCCTCCTAGGGCAGTGAGAATTCCATTACTGGTACTTAATTGACAGAAAATTACAAAGCTCCCAGATATAACCCTATTACTTTATACTGCTAACTTGTACACTATTCAATTATTTTTCAACCTATCAAAATAGATAGGTATCTACTTATATGATTTTATTCTAGAGGTACCCGCAGCATTCTTCCTATGACCAGATAGGTTAAAAATAAGGGCTCATTATAAATACATTGTCTAATAACTTCTTTAATAGAATTCTCATACTTCAACTGTATCTTATAGCTCTGCTGTACTGACCTATAATAAATGTAATCAGTGGTCTTGACTAAATTACCAGTAGTGAGTGACACTTAGGTACCGAAACAAGATTTCCTACCAACCCACCCTGATTATTTATTCGTCAATATATCAAGACCGACATAATAAGCACCTTTATAGACAGACACCAATTTACGTGTACAAATCGAAAATCGCCCGAAAATTAACCATGGAGATCTAACACCTTGAAACAAGTGCCTTGAAATAACTATATTAAAACAAAAGTAAGAGTTTATTTACATAACATTACGCCCGCATTCCCAGAAGGGCCGGACAGAGATGGGTGATCTTATTCAAAGGCTATAAAATCAAAATGTCTAATTAAACATTTAATCATTCCAACCAAGTACTAGACTACACATTTAGCAGTACCTAGATAACAATGATAATCACAACACTAAAGTAAAATTGTCAAGGAAACAAAGGGGGGGGGGGGCAGCGCATTGTGAGGATTAAGTATTGATGGATCGTGATTAGAACATGAACAAGGCCAGGCATACCATACAATCAATGCAGGCACCATGAACAAAAGTACCTAAAAATTTCTTCGTTCTTAGGCACATTGTACAGTGAACATAACTAATTATACAACTTCCTCACCTAAGGCATATAACTCAATTTAATGCCCCATAGATGAAACTAATCTTTTCGATTAGCTCTCAACTTGTCTAGTAATAATTATTTTGACTATTTGCTAGCAGAACGTATGAAAATCATGTGGAAGTTAGGATCCCTTTGATCATAAGTACTTGAAGTAAACGGTTTCACTATAAATTAAGAAATATATTTCCTTCTTTTTTAAATTCTATTAAGTAAATGGTGCTTACTAAACATCCACTGTTGGACATGGGCCTCCCCCAGGGGGCGGGGTTTCCCATAATTGCCACGCTTGGCAGGCGGGTTGGCGAAAGTGTCAAAAGCTTATCCAGCGCCACTACAACGCAAAAAAAAAAAAAAAAAACAGAGCTTTTACAACGATCTGGGCAACAAAATCTGCCACCTCATTGACTAAAACACATATTATAATACGCAATTAAACGTAATAATAGAGTTCATGAGCTTAGTGCAATCTCACGCAGTAAGTTCCACACTGAATCCCAAATAAGTGAACGTTAAAGCTTGCTTACATATAAGGCTGCTATTCCCAGTCTCGAAAATATTCAAAAGTATTCAATCTCACATACAGAACAAACTTTACTAAACAAGTTGGCTGCCGTTTTGGCTCTAATGTTGACTCTGTCTAATAAAACAAATACTTCATTATAACCGTAAGTTACGATAAGCGAAATAGTAAGCTAAAGTATTATTAATCCTTTACCTCTCACAGTACAACAAATACAACAGCTCAACTTAAAGTTGACATCAATTGAGACAAACACAATGTGGGTTTTCTCGATGTTGATTATGCCTCATTGCTGACTAACAATAGCCAGGAATAGGAATAATAATTATATATAATAGGAATTCTAATTCCTAACAAAGTAACGTTAATGAACAAAATAAAAAGTACCTACTTAACAAACCAGAATATTAACCAGATATTGCAGACAACTCTAAACATCTACTCTGTTTAATTAATTATATTTCAGATCGCCGTGAAATAAAATTGGGAATCAAACGAGCTTACCTCTTAAGTGAAGTCTTGATTCTAGTTTTATGAACGGCGATCTGAAATATAATCACCCACCCGCCACTAGCTAACAACCCCAATGCTGCAATAATCAGTCTACCTAATTCACTTATCCTTTCAGGAAACCCTAGTGAATGTAAGTATGCGGAACTACTCTGTACAGAAAACAGAGCTTGTTCCTTACTTAAGGATCTCTAAAATAAGTGACATAAGTATCTGTGTTGCCACTTGCCAACGCTGAGATAATAATCCAACTTAAAAAAATATATATATTTTATCTCTAAAAATGCGATGTTAAATACGTGTGTGTAAGGAACACTACTCTGTTTAATTAATTATATTTCAGATCGCCGTTCATAAAATTAGAATCAAGACTTCGCTTAAAGAGGTAAGCTCGTTTGATTCCCAATTATAAAAACAACTCTGTACCTATCTACCTTTCTTCCCGTTCTATCTTATGGCACGAAGACGGATGTGGGAAAGAGATAAATGATTTACTCTTTGTTTTACTTTTTTGGCATGTCACAAAATGTAGGTACATGTCATTTGGTTTTATTGGTATATTTCAACCCGACCAAATTTGATATTACTTTACTTCAATGTCTGACAGTTAATTGAGTTCGAGTTCGTTCATTGAAGTACTTAACTTGTTCGCGTATTCTTTGTTTATGCGTTCGTCGTAATCTCTTACAATTTTTCGATGTTTTAATAATATTTCAAATGTTAAATTGCACGAATTATTTGAGTAACTACAAATAGTGAGTGCAAGTGAGTGCATGGATGCTGTGGAGCAATATCTTGTGTGGTTGGGGGCTGCAAGACCCATTAATCACGAAAATAAAATACACAAAAGTTTTTGATCTTTCTACTTTAAATTCATTTGTATGTAATGAAACTGTGAAATGGTTAATGTTCGCAACGATGCGTCACCAAATAGTGTTTTTGATACTAATTTAAATTCGAAATGATAACAGTGATAGTTAAACAAAAAACAGTGGTGAAACAGTGTTTAGTACATAAAATCGTAAGTACGACCCTTACAAACCTTAAAGGCGACGCGCGACTGGTCGCGCGACGCGACACGGCATAAAGGCCCCGCGTGTCGCGGGACGAGCGGTGCGGCGGTTTGAAGCGGCTTCTGCCCAATCTAGGGGGTCCAAACACCTCCTGCCGGAGGCTCTACGCGGGGATCGTGCGGTCCATGGCCCTTTACGGGGCACCGGCGTGGGCGCGTTCTCTGAGGCTGCGACCAGCCAGCGGTTGAATGCGTCCCAAAGGGTCATGGCCATCAGGCTGGTACGGGGTTACCGCACAGTCTCCCGTGAGGCGGCAAGCCTCCTTGCCGGACTGCCGCCGTAGGATCTGGAGGCAAAAGTCCTCGCGCACATCTGGGAGTGGCGCGAGGGGGCGAAAGGCCGGGGTGAAACTCCGCTGCCGCGAGAAATCACGGCACAGCGGACGGAGCTCCGGCGGGATCTCATGGCGGCATGGAGAGTGCGATTGTCGCAACCCAGCGCAGGGCACGTCACAATTGTGGCAATAAGTCCCCTCTTTGAGGAGTGGCTAGAGAGGCGCCACGGCGTCCTCACCTTCCGCCTCACGCAGGTCCTCACCGGACATGGTTGTTTCGAGAGGTTCCTGTTCAGGATAAAGCAGGAGGAAACGCCCGGGTGTCACCACTGTGTGGATCGCCCGGAGGACACGGTGGAGCATACGGTGGAGGTCTGCCCAGCTTGGGCGGAGCACCGCCGTGTCCTCACGGAGGCGATCGGCGGCAGCGATCTCTCGCGTCCGGCCCTGGTTCAGGCCATGGTTCGGAGCGAGAGTACATGGGAGGCCGTCACCTCCTGCGAAGCAGTAATGCTCGCGAGGGAGGAGGCGGAACGCGTGAGGGTAAGGCAGGGTTCGCGCCCTCACGCCCTTAGCCGCCGCAGGAGACGCCCCGGGCGTCGGGAGTCACAAGCTGATTTCCGGCCACCGTAGGCGCGGGCCTGCAGACGGTGAGCGATGGGTAGCTCGCCGTCCGATAAGGACCAGGCCCGGATCGACGGCGCGTTGTGTTTCACGCGCGCCTCAAAGAGATGTCAGCACCAACTGACGGGGTCCGTTAGGGCCAATGCCTGCCGGGGCTGCGAGTTTGTCCGAAAGGGATATCGTGGCCCCGGCAGACAGGCAACGGAAGGAACACGGGTGGGTTTTAGTCAGTAAAAGTCTGACGCCCTCCCGCTCAGCCCAGAGCGGGAGAAGTTATTTGATAATTTCCCACCCAAAAATAAAATAAAAAGTGTACATGCTATATCTTAGCTCCTCTTTATTGGAATTGAAACCCGTACTAGCCACAGGACACTTCACTGTAGCGATGGGCGTTGAATCAATTATCTAGTTGAATCAACCGTTGCTCTCTTTTCACCATGTTCACTGTTTATCAATCAACTAGTTGAATTCGTGAACGACGTTTATGAATTCAACGCATAAAGAATACAAACAACAAACTGGACAAATTAAAAACCTATGTCGAAAATAACATCATATCTTGTAAGTGGACAGTGTGTCATAGAATTTTAACTTTTGAAGTCGTAACAGAACAAAGATTTGATTTTTGAAATATTTCTTTCAAGTAATCTATGAAGATATTGGTGGAATGGCGCGCGCCGCTCGTGCCGTCTGACCTGAGAGTTTATACAAGTTTGTATAATATGTTGTGTTGACGAACCAGCATTGAATTTATGTTGCAAGTGAATGAGCTAACATGCTCTTGGTGTCAACCAAGAGCATGTTAGCTCATTCACGCTGAAACAGATTTCGATTGGCCAGAAGATATAATAGTATCCTGGGAAAGGTACCTACTTTTTACAACAGGAAAATATCGAATTCCAAAGGTAATCTTATAATTTGTTTTTTTTTAATTAGAATGGTTGATATATAAAACAACAAAAATTAAAAGGAATTAAAGATGCAACATACATTTACATTTCCTTATCTATATGACGACGTCAGCGACGGCGGAGCGATACGGTCGTCACCATCTTGATTCAGTGGTAAAGGGTCCATTTCGTTGATGTCATTGAATTATAACACGAAGTGTAAATATAACCTCACTTTTAATCAGAAAAACTAGATAGATAATAACAAGTGATAATAATTTAACTAGGCAAACCAACAGTTTCGTTTTGGAGCAGTGACTTGGTCCGCGTCTCGATGCGAAGTGCCCGTTCGACAATCCCCACCTTCCAAAACTACTCTGTCCACGTGCCGCCATTACAAAATAACGTCACATTACGTCACGTCTACATTAATCAATTGAGCAATTTTTATTAAAACAATATCGTTATCCACGACACGGCCAGCCTGACGAGTTACACGTCCTCGTGTGAATCTGTAACAAAATAACCAACTTTGAAGCATTTTTGAGCACTCGGCCAACCTGACCGTATCTTTTAATTACAATGACTATTCAATACTCACGTCTCAACAACCAAACAAACTTCTAAATCATTTTAACAACTTCAACACAGAAGGTTCCTCCAAGCATCATAATTATCAAATTTCGAAAAGAAAACACACAAATTTGGAGCAACAGTACAGGCTCGGTCAACCTGACCACATCTTTAAGGAAAAGCACAACTTGAAAATAACAGTTGTCAAACAAAAGGTTCCTCTAAGTCTCCATCATATTTACTCAGCAACTAAATCAACTTCGATCACATACAACGCTCATGGCCCAGCTGCCGCAGCAGCTAGTGACACTTATGCCACCCATATCGTCATCACCTCATGTGATACGACCACACACATCACATAGAGTCTGCGACTCCCAGGTCAGTACAAGACCAAAACAACAATAGTCTCCATTGAGACCCAGGTCCCCGCCGTACCACCAGCTGGCCATCGCCCCCTGAACAGCTCACAAGTGAGCTGCAGTTACGACTACAAACTAGTGCGTACGGTGCGATCAAATAGCCATGATATGTGTCTACTACTCGGTGGAGGTACTTTCATCACCGTCCTCTACGTTTAACTCATTAGGAACATTACTTAGAGGCATCTTTCGTATACGATCGTGAGCGTACTTGTAGGTTCTATTACCATTCAAAGTTTTCAATAGGTAACAATCACCATCAAGCAATAACCACAATTTTAAATGGTCCCTTTTATTTCGGGTCTAATTTTGTCTGATTTCTCTCTACATTCTGAATTATAACTAAATCACCAACATAAAATTTAATTACTTTAGCTTTACTTTTTCAAATCTAGATTTATCATAAATTTGCACACTTTTCTATTTTCGTAGCCGCTTGCTCTCTTATCTTGTCAATGTCTATTTCTGGTTCAGTATCATCCATAGTTAGAAGATTTAATGGTCTAGCCACACGTCCTATCAGAACCTGAAGTGGGCTTGCTTCTGTTACACGATGGACAGAGGAATTCACAGCTAGTTGCACGTCCTCTAACGCTTCTTGCCAAGACCTATCTGACGTTTCTACAGCCGTAAGCATACTTTTTAAAGTGCTCATCGTCCTTTCAAATTGGCCATTGGCGCGACTTGAACGCGAAACGATCAAATGTAAAGAAACACCATGACTCTCACAAAAATCTTTAAACTCCATGCTGGCAAAGCATCGACCCTGGTCTGCAATAACTCGAGCCGGAGCTCCAAATAGAGACCAGATTTAATTCGAAGAGCATGGTACATAAGGACAAATTTAGTAAACGCATAGATTAAAACTATGACGTACTCTTTTGAATAATTTTTGCCACCAAGTTTGCTAGTTATGTCAACTTGCACAGTTTACCACGGTATACTAATCTTAGGGATTGGATGAAGCTTGGCTTGCACACGACCTGAATGTGATTTTGACAGTTTACAAGTTATACATCCGTCAGCATCCATCGACAAATTTACGAACTATTTGGCCATATGCTTGAACCAATAATGTTCGTATACCCTGTATACGTACCATCGCAAATGTACGTTCACCAATGAAATTACGACTGACAGATTGCTTGACAAGAGAGCATTCGGCACCGAAATAAAAATAATACGACTCACCAGATTGTTGCAATTGCTCGCAAACACCTGCCACTTGGCAGTTGTCGACGCGCCGTTCGGCTACGGTGCCCCTTCCGCTGCTACAGACCGTATGGCACGCAGAGGACGCGCCGCCCTTGCTGAGAGCTATGATGAGCGATGCCCCCTCCAGTAGATGTTCATCCAGGCAGACGTCAACCGTTGCCCACCAGGCACGTGGATCAGAATCTGGGTACTCTGGGTTGATTTCTGGCAGAGCGATCTTCGGTGATAAGGCTGCTGTTCTGATAGCCTCGATCAACTGCATCATATTCCGCTGCTGGGTCTCGAACATTGTGCGCCAGTGAGATCCAGATCCCACTTCTGATGACGACGTCAGCGACGGCGGAGCGATAGGGTCGTCACCATCTTGATTCAGTGGTAAAGGGTCCATTTCGTTGATGTCGTTGAATTATAACACGAAGTGTAAATATAACCTCACTTTTAATCAGAAAAACTAGATAGATAATAACAAGTGATAATAATTTAACTAGGCAAACCAACAGTTTCGTTTTGGAGCAGTGACTTGGTCCGCGTCTCGATGCGAAGTGCCCGTTCGACAATCCCCACCTTCCAAAACGACTCTGTCTACGTGCCGCCATTACAAAATAACGTCACGGCGTTTGCCCCTCTACTACATTAATCAATTGAGCAACTTTTATTAAAACAATATCGTTATCCACGACATCTATATATATAAAAGAGAAGTCCACTCACTGACCACTCATCACAAAATCTCGGAAACTACTGGGCCGTGAGGTCTAAAATTTGGCACAAGCAATCTCTATGGGGTGCAGGCGCGCACTAAGAAAGGATTTTTATAAATTCGCACCTTAAGCGGTTGAAAAGTGGTGTCAGTTTGTATGAAAGTCATATGTTTTTAAAGTTAGAGACATGAATGTTGGCCTGATTGTTCCTTTCGACTTCTAAGTGCTCACTAAGAAAGGATTTTACGAAATTCGGCGCTTAAGGGTGAAAATAAGGGTTTTTAATGTTTGTATGAAAAATGTACCAAATCCAGTTAACATCCAAATTGAATCTTACGACAACGAGTTATTGCATACTTTACATTGAAATTAGAATTCGGAGGCCGATAAAGATCTAAATTGAATTTTACGACAACGCGTTAATGCATATTTTACATTGAAATAAGAATTTTTGGAAGTTTCTTGAGGTTTATATTTAGTTTTTTTTCTAGGTGGCGTGATAACGTTCTAAAGTTGTTATGCCAGTTCTAGGTGGCCAGTATTTTTCAGTATGCAGGCATCTGCTAAAAGATAATGAAATGAGGTTCTAATTGGTATTCAGGTAATTTGAACTTTGCATTTATAGCATTAAAGTCGAGAATGCCAAGGGGAAAACTTCACAATGTTTAAACCTTAATCGCGGCTTGCAAGCCGATCGTATCAAAAAACGAAGTCATGTATCAATCACAGAATACAAACCTAAGCGATACACGTTCAAGCTATAGTTACCGAAATTTCTGTTCTGCGATATTTTGTTATTACTTACTACTAATTTGCTTTGAAATATTTTTCATCATCGTTGTTTGGTTTTCGTATTGGTTTGTTTCGCTTCCTAATTTTAAATTGGAGGATAATAATTGTGTTTTTACCTATTGCCGGGTTGGAATTTTGTTATTTCTATTTCTTTGCGAATTACTTATTGTGTACGTATTTCACACTGTGGTAATAACTATAATAGTTTTTAGTATTAGTCGTTCTTACTAGAAACAGTGTCCTTGAATACCTACGTTCGTATTTTAATTTTATTGCTTAGTAGTTTTGGTTTAGGCTGGTGTTGTAAGGGTTGGAAAAAGGCGGGAGAACCAACTGACGGGGTCCGAAAGGGCCAATGCCTGCCAGGGTTATGAGCCTGTCCGAAAGGGATATCGTGACCCTGGCACACACAGGCATTTGAAGGAACACGGGTGGGTTTTAGTCAGTAAAAGTCTGACACGCATCAAAATGACCTTCATTGAAATTTCCTGAGAATCAGATTATTTTTACTCCCTGTTGTGCGTCCCCAAAACCAGCAATAAAAATATCATCTTGAAACACCTGGAACTCAAATGGGAATAGTTCTCCCGCTGCCATGAGTTCACAGGTGGTTTCGTAGGTGCCATTACAAGAAATTTCAGCGACGTATTCACGCTTTGAACTATAAACAGCTCCTCCTGACCGATCCTGGGTGAAAGGTTGGAATATTTCCCAGTTTTTAGACACGTGGCGCACAAAGCTGTCTCGAATTTGAGAAGACAATGACATGGCCACGTTACTGTTCACCAAATAGGAGAGAGATGAAAATAAGCATGCGCCATCGCTAGGGATATTTACTATTTGGCAAAGAATTTGCATGCCACAATTGTGGCGATGTGGGGAGGTGGATCATCTGGAGGACACGGTGGAGCATACGGTTGAGGTCTGCCCTGCTTGGGCGGAGCACCGCCATGTCCTCACGGAGGCGATCGGCGGCGGCGATCTCTCGCATCTGGCCCTGGTTCAGGCCATGGTTTGGAGCGAGAGTGCACGGGAGGCCGTCACCTCCTTCTGCAAAGCAGTAATGCATGCGAAGGAGGAGGCGGAACGCGTGAGGGTGAGGCAGGGTTCGCGCCCTCACGCCCTTAGTCACCGCAGGAGACGCCTCGGGCGTCGGAAATCGCAGGCCGATTCCCGGCCACCGTGGGCGCGGGCTTACGGACGGTGAGCAATGGGTAGCTCGCCATCCGATAAGGACCAGGCCCGGGTCGACGGCGCGGTGTTGTCCATTCGCGCCACTAAGAGATGTCAGCACCAATTGACGGGGTCCGAAAGGGCTAATGCCTGCCAGGGTTACGAGCCTGTCCGAAAGGGATATCGTGGCCCTGGCACACAGGCATTTGAAGGAACACGGGTGGGTTTTAGTCAGTAACAGTCTGACACGCCCTCCCCGCTCCGGCCAGAGCGGGAGAAGTTATTTGATAATTAACCACCCAAAAAAAAAATGGCAGCGGCAGAACTATTCGCATTTGAGTTCCAGGTGTTTCAGGATGGTATTTTTATTGCTGGTTTTGAGGAAGCACGACAGGGAGTCAAAATAATCCGATTCTCAGGAAACTTTATTGAAGGTCATGTTGATGTTTTAATTCCGTTGGCTAATTTAAATAATAAAAAAACCGGCCAAGTGCGACTCGGACTCGCCCACGAAGGGTTCCGTACCATTATCTATAAAAATCGCAAAAAAATCACGTATGTTGTATGGGAGCCCACTTAAATATTTGGTTTATTTTAATTTAATTATTTATTTTTAAAGTGAATATATAACTTAATATTCTGTGAATATTTCAAGCGTCTACCTGTTGCCGTTATCAATATCTAGCAAAAACGAGCAAAAAAATCACGTTTGTTGTACGGGAGCCCCCTTAAATATTTTTTTTATTCTGTTTTTTAGTATTAGTTGTTACTTACCGGCAACAGAAATACATCATCTGTGAAAATTTCAACTGTCTATCACGGTTCACGAGATACAGCCTGGTGACAGACGAACAAACGGCGGAGCCTTAGTAATAGGGTTCCCGTTTTACCCTTTGGGTACGGAACTCTAAAAATATCTTTTGACCCCTCACGCCGGCAAAATTGAAGAATCAACGACCGTCACCGACTCAGCGGTAAATGTGCAGTTGAATTCACAATCCCAGTCCCAATTCACTGCTATTGATTTTGTCGAGAAGTCGCTTACCTATAGTGAGCAAACGGAATGCGAGTCATTTTTTTTTAAGGATATTGGTAAACCGTTGCTGCATCTACTTATATTAATATTTTATAGTTTGGGAGGTTGTAGGGGTAATCACTGGATCTACTGAACCGATTTTGAAAAATCTTTTACCCATTGAAAGCCACGTTATTATTTTGTGAGTGTCATAACATAAGGCCATCATTTAATCCGAAAAATGAAAAGACGGTAAAATGTTTACCGCCCAACGAAGTGGGCACGGGTCAGCTAGTATATATATAAAAGAGAAGTCCACTCACTGACCACTCATCACGAAATCTCGGAAACTACTAGGCCGTGAGGTCTAAAATTTGGCACAAGCACTCTCTATGGGGTGCAGGCGCGCACTAAGAAAGGATTTTTTTAAATTCGCACCCCAAGGGGTTGAAAAGTGGTGTCAAAGTTTGTATGAAAGTCCTAGGTTTTTAAAGATATAGACATGAATGTTGGCCTGATTGTTCCTTTCGGCTTTTAGGTGCTCACTAAGAAAGGGTTTTACGAAATTCGGCCCTTAAGCGTGTAAATAAGGGTGTTTAATGTTTGTATGAAAAATGTTCCAAATCCAGTTAAGATCCAAATTGAATCTTACGGCAACGCGTTATTGCATATTTTACATTGAAAGTAAGTAGAATTCGGAAGCCGATAGAGATCCAAATTGAATTTTATGACAACGCGTTAATGCATATTTTACATTGAAATAAGAATTTGGAAGCTCCTTGAGGTTTATTTATCTTTAGTTTTTGCCAAATGCCAATTTCTAAGTGGCCAGTATGTTTCAGTAATATGCAGGCGTGATAACGTTCTAAAGTTTTTATGCCAATTTATAGGTGGTCAGTATTTTTCAGTATGCTAAAAGATAATGAAATGAGGTTCTAATTGGTATTCAGGTAATTTGAACGTTGCAGTTATAGCAATAAAGTCGAGAATGCCAAGGGGAAAACTTCACAATGTTTAAAAAAATGTCGCGGCTTGCAAGCCGATCGGTTCAAAAAACGAACTCATGTATCAATCACAGAATACTGTAAAACCCGAGGTTACCTAAGCGATACACGTTCAAGCTATTTTTACCGAAATGTCTGTTCTGCGATATTTTGTTATTACTACTAATTTGCTTTGAAATATTTTTCATCGTCGTTCTTCGTATTGGTTTGTTTCGCTTCCTAATTTTAAATTGGAGGATAATAATTGTGTTCTTACCTTTTGCCTGGTTGGGATTTTATTATTTATATTTCTTTGCGAATTACTTATTGTGTAGGTATTTCACACTGTGGTATTACTACTTATATTAGTTTATTGTATTAGTCGTTCTTACTAGAAAAAGTGTCCTTGAATACCTACGTTCGTATTTTAATTTTATTGTTCAGTATCTTTGGTTTAGGCTGGTGTAGAAAGGGTTTTAAAAAGGTAGTTATAAAGAAAATTACGTTCAATTAATATTTTTTACGTGAGTCGTGAGCATTGTTTAATTAAAATGGATAGTCAAATTATTATCACTTCTAATGGAGTGCAAATCCTTTGCCAAATGCTCTTTTGACCCCTCAAGCCGGCAAAATTGAAAAATCACAGACCGTCCCCGACTCAGCAGTAAATGTGCAGTTGAATTCACAATCCCAGTCCCAGTTCACTGCTACTGATTTTTTCGAGAAGTCTTCTTGCCTGTAGTGAGCAAACGGAATGCGAGTATTTTTTTTCTGGCATACAACTCCAGCACCAAATTAGTGTCTTTGTTGAAGAATCACCGACTTACACTCAGTGTGCACCATTTTATAATGTGTCCCATAACCAAATTCCTTCTTTTGGTTCCGAACACGGTTAATCCGAAAAATGAAAAGACGGTAAAATGTTTACCGCCCAACGAAGTGGGCACGGGTCAGCTAGTTAAACTTATGTATGCTTTACTTTCCTATGTTTTTTGCTGAATCGGTTCAACACGATACTGTCTCAGGGAGTCTGCCTATCACTGGTCAGTTTCCCCTCAGTCATCAGTTTATTTAATTCGCCAGTTTCACTGATTGGTCAGTTTTGACGATTAGACAAAATCAAAGTCAAATTATTTATTTCAGCTATGCAAGAGTTGAAAATTGAACACAAATTCAGTAAAAAAAAATGAATACTTTCATTTTTAGGGTTCCGTAGTCAACAAGGAACCCTTATAGTTTCGCCATGTCCGTCTTTCTGTCCATCCGTCCGTCGTTCCGTCTGTCCCCGGCTTAGCTCAGAGATGCTTAGTACTAAAAAGCTGTAATTTGTCATGGGTATCTAATTATTAATCACGCCGAGAAAGTCGTAAAATAAAACCATGAAAACATTTTTTTTAGGGTACCTCCCTTGCACGTAAAATGGGAATGATATTTTTTTTTCTCGTCTATTCCATGGTGTGGGGTATCGTTGAATAGTCCGTTCAAAAAATTGTGGGTCTGATAAAGCCATTTTTCAATTCAGGGATCTGTTTGCGTATTAAAGTTATTTTTCACTTTGTAGTGTTTTTTGGAAGTCGATTAGTTCTTTTTATAAAAAGTTTTTTTAATAAATTTGAATATCGCGGGCTACCTTGGCGCATCCCCCATAAGGTAATCACAGAATTATTTCGGTTCTAGTTTTTCTGTTGTAACATAATATCTCCTATTTCTGTTTCAATGGTCAAAAGAAAACCTAACCTTATCGCGGCAGCCAGCGTGCTAAATATTTCGACTTTCATTTCTTGGCGGGGTGCCCATTTAGTTTTGTGCCCCGGGCCCCGACAGGCTTAGTCAGCCGCTGCACATACGTCGATTTGGCCGATTTAGGCGGCCAAAAGTGAATTTGCAATGTATACCCGATAGCAAAAAAGTTATTAGCTGCCCTAGTAGACAGTTCCAGGAACAATACCCTACCCTCTCCCTTCCATTGTATTACGCGCAAGACCGAATTCAGGTAGTCGGAATTTGATCGTCGCTAGTGGTGTACGTATCTAATCTCGGTGCTCTCTGTTTAAAAAGAATTTTCAAAGTGAATATTTTAATGTTAGAATCTGGATTTCAAAACAATATTTATGGATTCTAGTACTTCAGGTAAGCACCTAACCTATTATTATATACTTTTTACATTTTTCTTTCAATTTGACATATATATAGATCCTTAAAAATAATCTTGTTACCGTATTATTTTTTGCAGTAATTTTAGTTTTAAAATGGCATTTTGTTGTGTATCCCTGTTCGTCCCGATCGTAAATTTATTACGATAAATTTATTTGAACCCTTAGCTAATATCAGTCCAAAATTTGGACTCCGATTTGCACCGTTTTTCAAAATAACAGCCCTCCAAAAATGTTGTTACCTAATTAAATAATTTGTTTTTTTTTCTTTCTTTTCTAATATTGACTTTTAAATGTTTTAGGGTCACCGGACACATCGGGTGTAAAAGTAGTGACTCGTAGACGTCTATTTGAGCAGTTGTATGAGCAAAATCTCCCATCGATTAATGAAAAACTCGAAGTTTTAGAAAATAATCTTCGAGTTATGGTGACACAGAAGAGATTAAAAAGCTTCTGAAGCATAGATTTTCATATTTTAAAACCAACATAAAACAAAGATGGTCTAAAGCGCATAACAAAAAAGAGCCGTTTTTAAAAAACAACAACTCTTGGTTAGATGGGACATTTGAAATACCTATATCGACGCAAAATCGCCCAGGTCGACCATGCAAATCATTTAGTGAATCGAGCGAGAGAAGTAAGAGAGGAAGACGGAAGAAGTTCGTTCTGTCATAGAAGATGGAGTAATAATCCAGGCTGCCCAAGTGATTTTACAAAAAGGTGGAAATAGAAATGCGTCACAAGTCCTAAAAGACATTACGAATTCTCCAGCAAGTGCAAATGAATATAAAAAAAGGACTTCCGATACAAAGAAAGATGTTGCTCCCCTGACCCCTCAGCAAGCGCTTTTAATGTTTGTAGAAGCAGATTTGACAAAACGTCAGTATGAAATAATAAGAGCGACTAATAAAAGTTTTTACCCGTGCTACGATCTCTTGTTAAAAGCGAAACAGGAATGTTATCCTCCCAAGGAAACAATACGTGTTACTGCTACCTCTGTTGAAAGTGACTTTCAGTGCCTAATAGATCTCACTGTTAGGCGCTTATCACTTTACCTAGAAGAAGTGTTAGTAACACTTAACGAAGCTGAACGAAATACTCTGCAGATAATTTGCAAATGGGGTTGTGATGGTTCACAACAAGCACGGTTTAAGCAGAGATTTAGCAATGATGAGGAATCAGACGCAAATATATTTATAAGTTCCTTTGTGCCTTTAAAAATTGTGTGTGGAGAAGAAAAGAAAAAAGTTGTTTGGCAAAACCCCACACCGTCTTCGCCGCGATATTGTCGCCCGATAAGATTTAGATTCGTAAAAGAATCTAAAGATGGCACCAAAGAGGAAATAAGTTACGTTGAAGACAGTGTAAAGTCACTGGCCACCACAGAAGTTGACCTAAAGGGTGAAATATTCTATTTTAAGCACATCTTTAAAATGACCATGGTTGACGGTAAAGTCTGCAATGCAGCAACTGACACAACATCAACGAGTAAGTGTTACATATGTAGTGCTACATCAAAAGATTTTAATGATTTGTCCAAAAAAAATGAAGTCAGCTTACAAACTTTAGAGTTTGGTATTTCCGTGCTACATGCACGAATCAGGATATTTGAAAGTATCCTTCATTTGGCTTATAAATTACCGATAAAAAAATATCGCGAAAGGAAGACACAAGATGAAAAAAATATAGAAGCCAATAGAAAACGAGAAATTCAAGAAAGGTTTCGCCTCGAAACAGGCCTCTTAGTGGATATGCCAAAATCAAATTTTGGTAACACCAATGATGGTAACACCAGTAGACGTTTTTTTGAAAATCCGCAATTGGCTGCTGACATCACTGAAATTAGCTTTGACCTGATATACAGGCTGAAAATAATATTGGAAGCTATATCAAGTGGACATAATATAAATGTTTTAAAGTACGATGAATACGCTTTAGAGACGGCAAAGCTATATGTTGAATTGTATGGGTGGAATCCAATGACTCCAACCATGCATAAAGTCCTAATCCATGGTGGGGCCATCATAGAAAATGCCCTCCTGCCCATAGGCAACTCTCAGAAGAGGCAGCTGAAGCCCGAAATAAACATTTTCGGTCTTACCGCCAGAATTATGCTAGAAAATTTTCTAGAGAAGAATGCAATGCGGATATATATAGTAGATTACTATTAAGCTCAGATCCGCTAATTAGTAGTATGAAAAGGCCCAGAAAACCATCAATTATGTCATTTTCTCCCGAGACAATTGATCTTTTGATAACTGCCCAGCCAAATGAGGATGATCAAGAATGATTATTTTTTTTTTCATAAATATGTCTTATCAATGACAAAAAACAATGTATTTTTATTTAAAATCTACTACCGAACCTTTATACACCATCAAATAATTTTGGCCGCCTAAATCGGCCAAATCGACCTATGTGCGCTGGATATATACTTAGAAATTATTGCATTTTAGGCACTTTGCATGTTAAACATTTTGATCTGTAGGCGATTTACAGCTTAGGCAATTTGCTGTGTAGACATTAATTTTAGGCATTTTACTTCGTAGACGAATCGAAAGTTAGACACTCTGATCATAAAGGCCGACAATGCCTGGTAGGTACCTACTGCGAAAAGCAAGAGTTGGAATTAACTCACGAGTGTAGAAGGTAGAGGTTCTTGCCCCGCCCCCACTACGCCCAAGACATTAGAATCGAAATGTAAATTATTGCTTGTTACATAGCTGTTTTAATAAAGTATGTATCTACTTGTATTGATATATATAATTTCAGGTGGACTAAAAATTTGGGAGTGCACTTACGATTTAATAGAATATCTGGAAGAAAATCTAACCAAAATCAAATTTGAAAACACGAATGTCTTGGATTTAGGATGTGGTGCTGGGATTTTAGGAATGTATGCATTCTTGAATCATTCAAATGTCTTCTTTTCAAGATTATGTAAGTGAAAGGTATTGTTATCTATTTAAAAACAACTGTCCAATTCAGTACCTACCTAATTAAAAATATTATTTCAGAATAAGGAAGTTTTGGAACATTTCACAATACCCAATGTTATGTTCAACATTAAGGAAGAAGAGAAAAGAGAAACAGAAATACAAAGGTGTAAGTTTTATTCAGGAGACTGGGATTCATTTATCAAGAAACTGCCATGCTCTGAAGTGTATGATGTTATCCTTACATCTGAGACTATCTATAATGAATGTAACTACGACAAACTCATCTCACTATTTGTGGATAGACTGAGCAAAGATGGAGCAGATTATGTAGCTGCAAAAACATATTACTTTGGTGTTGGTGGTGGAACACGACAATTTGAACAAACTATTCAGAAACTTGGAAAAATCAGTGAAGTTTGTTGGAAGAGCACAGGCGGTATTCAAAGGGAAATATTAAAAATCACACATAAACCATAGCAACCTTTAATAAAGATTTGTACTATAATGTTTGCAATCAAATTGTGATAACTCACAACTTACTGGAAGAGTTTCCCTTACAGTTGGTTATAAAACTAAAACTTTCTAAGGGGACAATCTTTCGTAGACCCACCCATCCTCTCCTTCATGCAAGAGCTTTCCATTGGGAACCTCACCTTCGTTTGGCTTCCTGAATTTAATTCTATCATGAAGCCGGTCCCCTTGTCCCTGCCAAAACTCAACAGCTCTAGGACGAATAATGTATCCTCCCCTGAAATTATTAATAAAGGCCATTATTTAATTAAAGACATAAAATAAACATGGAGTCTGAATGATAGCAAATAATGTTTGTTCTGTTTGTTACTTATTTGTAGTTTCAATCAAATAGTAGGGAATAGAATAGGTACTCTTTGCTTTAAAGTTGCAGATATAAATATTTCAAAACTTTTTAATTATTGGGTATTGTTTGTCATGATTGGTTTTTCCATAAAAAGGAATGTTTTATTTTTGCATCAGATTAATAGAAAAAATACTGATATAACAACTGATAGAGGTAAAGGTGTATGGATGAAGGCAGCCCACCCAAATAAAATTGGGATCATGATGAAATTAGATTCTTAAAATATAATCACCAAAAACTAGGCTTGGGAACTTCTTTCCCAGGAATCATGTACTCTGCTTCTAAAACTGCCTCTCTCTCACACAAAATGTCCCTTGATTCAATGGGGGTGCTCTGAAAACTAGTACATGCTGCAATTTGGCTAGGCACTGGACGTGAGTGGAAATATTCGGTTGATTCAGCCTCATCCAGTTTTTCCACACATCCTTCAATTCTGACAGATCTGTTTAGAATTTCCCAGTAGAATGTTGCAGCCACATTTGGGTTGTTCTCCTGAAAAAAGGCAAAAATAATTTTCTAAAATAACATAACTGAGTTGCTTATCATCATTTTAGTTGAAAGACGTAACTGCTGGACATAGGCCTCCCCTAAGCATCGCCACTTTGACCGGTTCTGAATATTATTGTAAGTAACACAAACCATTTCACTAGCTTTCCTGCTTCCATAATTAGTAAAGAATTTAAAGCCATCTTTTCCATATCCTTTACACAACACAAATCTTGCTGATGGGAAGCCATCTCTGTAAAAAGCACACGTTTACTGTTAGAAATTAACATTATAAACTTAATGTGAACTGATAACAAACAATAGTGGGAAACTATGGAGATTGTGTTAATGTTGTTGAGTTAGTTAAAGAAAAGATATCTACTTGGAAACAGTTGCCAAGCACATAGCATTGGGTTCTAGAATCTCCTTCTTTGAACAAGCTTCTTCAAACCATGCCTTGAATTGACCAAAAGGCTCTTTGGTTACCAAGTGTTTCTCCAAAAAGGTTTCATCTTTATCCTTGTATTTTATTCTCATGCCTGCAATTAACAAGTAAAATAAAAAATTGGCTACCGCCAATTAAATGCGCATCGTCGTAATTAACTTTAACTAGTCTTGTTAAACGAGAGAGTGCTACATTTTACCTCTAAATTAACATAAATTTTAATTAACTTACCTCCAATATCAATACTCATGTTTCTTAAATTATTTGATCCTAATTTATTGATAGAATACTTTAGATTAAGTAAGCGCTTTGAACCCATACAACTCGAATAAGAATAACGCGGTACGATTATTCGCTTTTATGGACTGGCTTCACACTTCACAGTATAAACACACAGCCTTTCAAATTTGATGTTAAGTAACAGAATTTTACTGTTGAATGATCTTGTCAATAAAAAGATAACAAAGGTTGATAAGGACTTTATGAGCAGCGTGCAATAGGAAAGGAAATATTAACAAATTATGAAATCGCGTAAATTCCTGTTCAACAGCTGACATGCGTATTACAAACAAACCCTATCTAGTCTGTGAAACAAACTGATAAACCGATACTGACTGACACTACTGAGTGAGTACTGACAGTGAGTGACACTGCAGGGTTGGATTTAGGTAGGTTGTAAAAGATAGTACAAAAAAATTAAAAGGATAGTATTTATAAAAAAATATAGTACACTTTCATTATTTTTAATTTAACATTATAATAGTCAAAATCAACACCCGTTAAGGCAAAATTTACTTCTCTTCTAAGTTTATCAGTTCTTGAATATTACTATTAGTCACTAAAATGGCGTCTATGGATTGTTTTGCCAGTTTGTTTCGTATCTTCACACAAAAATTCGCGGAAGGAACGAGATTAGTGGAAAGAGAGAAGTGTACTGCGAACGATAATCGCGGAATCAATACAGAAAATATCGCAAGATCAGAATTCGGTCGGATGCACGCACGGTCGAAATATTCATAATGTGACGCAAAACTAAGCATTCGGGAGCAAACTTTAAATTATAGTATTTTAGCGTACTATCCTTAGATGTGGATAGTATATAGTACAAAGGGCGAAATTATAGTGTAAATACTATAATTATAGTACAAAATCCAACCCTGAGTGACAGACAGGTGTCTCCAGTTCTCCACTCCACTCTTACTCCACTGCACAGATTCCAGATTCCTAGGAAGGGGAAAGGCGTTGAAAGTTTTATTGAAATGTCGATTTCAATTATTTGCTTGACAAACCACGAGAAATATCACTAGGATAAATGCTCTAAGCACAAATGGGACACTGTCAAAATGGCGCTGTCGTAGCTCGTTCCCTTTGAGTATTTATCATCCTCGTTCTCCAAACAAGTTTTAATACGAGGTGTGAGGTGGATTTATTTTGCTTTTGCGAAAATTACTCGTACTCCTCGTACTACACTCCATTTGAAATAAGATTAGACATATAAACTTGTTTACAGTCCGTTCAACCGATTTTGACTTCTATTCCGTAGGCATAAGGATGGCAAGCATAAACGTGGTTACAATACCAATTGTTTATACAATACAATAACTGCTGCCATTTGTCATGCCACCAACGCAATAGACTGAAAAAATGGTTTCTAATCTTGTCTAATCTTATTTCAAATGGAGTATAGGTATTTTTGATAGAATGAGCCTGAGATTAGAGTGCGAACGTTCTTCAAACAACGGGAATTTCACGTATGGCTTTTGCGCTGCACTGGTAGATTCGTAGTCTTCTAGTCTACCCACGAGACCCCACACAGGTTATACAGACAAGTAAGAATATACAACCAGTGAAAGCCTAACAAGTTACTTGAATCCATGCAGTATAGTGAACCTCTTTTTTTATGTTCTATCAAGAAGCTGAGTTTTCGGGCTGTTTTGTTAAGCCGGCTCCACACGCGGCTTGCACTACAAACGCATAAATATGTGGATGCATCGCAAACGCTTGCTGCTAGTTTCCTTTGATTTGTGTACAAACACCGACTCTCGATCGTATCGGTGGCGCCTACGGTGGTGGGTCGTGAATTCGTGAGTTTGGTTTTACAAAAATAATTCGTTATTTACAGTGATAGTTTAAAAAAATATATATTCGACATGGGAATTGTCAGAATTTAAAACCTTAGTTATTGCATATTTCTTCGTTTCTTTCTTCAAAATGTTGACGACATAACCTCAAACTCTGTATATACAAATATTTCTCTACCAACAGCTCTATGCCACAATCTTCTAAAGTTATCAAAAAATAATAGGCCCGTTTTGACATTTAACTTGCATCGTTTTATCGTGAGTATCTCGATACTCACGATAAATTGATGCGAGTTACTCGATACTCTTATCGAGTCGTATGGTTACTTCACTGGCTACGTCGCGATTCGCGATGGTCAATCGCGACCACAGAGATTGCGACGTAACTAGTGAAGTCAAAACGGGCCTAATAAATTTTGACAATTATAATCATAATAATAACCATAATCATTTTTTATTTGTATAACATAGGTAATAGTGAATACAGTTCTTAAATTAATGTTCTTAGGTCGCTATGTTATGCCAAGAGGCGTACAAATGTGGTTGCATGCAAAATAAAATATTGATCATGCGAGAGGTAAACAAATTATTTGGTAGTTATGTCAAAATTAATAGAATGATGCCCAGATTAAAGAAAGAAGGAATGATGATAAATACATAAGAACAAAACTTATAAATGTCACAATAAGGAATAATTTCGACAGTCAATGCATAAATAAATTATCATAAATTACAATTAGTCAAAATATTCAATTAAAATTTTGTCGCTCCAGTCAAGTAAGACTTATATAAGGCTATATTAATTTATCATTTAGAAATTCATCAGTCGTATAATAACATTTTTCAATTAATAAAAGTTTTTCTGCACCCCACACACCTGCATACCACTACGTTTACCCACTGGTAATCGTACCCAGTCTGCTTGTAAGTGCTCATATACCACTCGTGGTCATTTACAAGTTGGGGGCTGGGACACTTCAAGACAACTACAGGACAATATCCTATAGCCGTTTATACAAACCTAAACATCTACTTATCACCTATTCCAAATACTTCACTACCCTACACATATACACACATGCAACATACGATGTGCCACCCCTGCCTTTTTTGTTTTTTATAGTTGCATCATTTAGTCTGATCATATTTAGTCCTCTTAAGCACTCTCGAGTCCTCTTAAGCACTCTCGAGTCCTCTTAAGCACTCTCGAGTCCTCTTAGGCTCTCTCCGAGTCCTCTTAAACACTCTTGAGTCCTCTTTAACACTCACTCTCTTGAGTTTTCATTAACCCTCATTTACCTCATTATCCCTCATTTACCTCCTTTCACACATTTTCATCCTCTTCAAATTAATTTTAATCATGGATAGAATTATTTTCTTTGAACTTTTAAACAAAGCTGAGCTAGAATATGAAATCAAAATAAGATTAGAGGAACCAAAAGATACAGTAATACAGCTTAAAAAACAAATTCTTCAACTCGCACCTCAAACTCCCTCTGAAGTTAAATTAGACTCGTTACAGTTTGGCAAATTAAATACCAGCATTTAACAACCTGTCACAAAAAGGTTTATGTTCACATGTGGAATCGAAACTAAGTGAAGGTGACATCAGGGGAGCAGCCAGGATACTGTTCAGCAGCGATGTGGTGGCGCCTTACTCTCCAGAAACACTAACAGCTCTAGAGAGTAAACACCCAGCGCCTGCGGATGGTCTCACCTTTCCCGACCCCCCCAACCCTCCGGACCTAAAGTCATCCTTCCTAAACGTTTCGGCCCCCCAGTTGTTTGCAGCTGCAAGCTCCTTACTTGCACGTTTATCATATTAGACTAAATAGGTTTTATGTCTTTTGAGTGGTATATCAAACGATTTTATATTCAATGTATGATATGCTTATAAAAATTTGTTGCTTTTAGTTTTATTCCTTTATTCAGTTTACTTTGAAAAGAAGTTTATAGAAGATACAAACTAAGTGAAATTAGTTCAGACTAGGACGTACCAGTTTATCCTAAAGCATGTAAATTCTAACTAGGATAAACCGATTCGACCTAGGCTAAACTGGTTTATCTTATCGGTAACAGGATGAACGAGTTTGGCCTAGGCTATACTGGTTTGTCCCATCGCGTGTAGGGAGAACTGGTTTGGCCTAGGCGAAACTAGTTCATCCGAAAATTGGGTTTGGCCTGTAACATATATACTCAAAGACATCACAATAGGCACATCACTATTTTTGCTAAAACTTGTGAACTTGTGTCAGTCAGGACTTCTTGGCGGGAAAGTGATGCGTCATGTTCAGCAGTTTTGTTTTATTTTCTAACATTTGTGTTTAGCTGAATATTAATGTGTAATAAGGGTGGATTATTAACCATTAAGTGGTTGTGAACGTGCATTAATGTAGGCAAATGAAACAAAACTGCAACATCGCTTCAAGTTCTCTCAAGAAGTCCGCGTGAGGTCTCAGTAAAGTTCCACATCTTTACTGAAACTGGTGAGCGGGCGGGGATATCATCATCATGCATTGAATATAATTCATTTCATCATTAAAAAACAAGTTTTGTAACTAAATAAAGACTTGGCTAAAAAGTCGTAGCAACCAGGCCATTAAAGTTCTTTTCTTTTCATTCCATTTAAAAAAAAATACTGCCGTGTTTTGGATATCAAATTGCCGTGTTTTGAGGAAAATTTAAGAAATTGCCGTGTCTCATTCATACATTTTCTTAAATCATATATACCTAGCTCTACTGTCCATAATTCAAGGATTAAAGAAACAAAAATAAATACAAATGGTTGTTTTATTCAAAGAATTATAACCATCATAATATAAATATCCAATGTCACTTATAATTATTTCTTTTTCTTCTTCCTCTTTCTTTAATATGTATTTTGAACTATTATGTAGTTTAGCATTTCTTTAGTTGGCTTAAAATTTGTGCAATTTCCTTTAGACTGAATGTATTGTTTGGCGAGCAATGTATTGTTTATAGTGGATGTGATCATTTTGTTACGAGATTTCATTTTTATAATATTTACGCTACTAAAAATTCCCTCGCAATCAGCATTGGCATTTCAAGCCTTAATCTTTCGGGGGTGCCCCTACTAGTGACGTGGAAACATTGGTCCTTAATGTTCTAGTGATGTGTGACCTTTAATCGACTTCACTTGAAATGCCACCCACTTGTCAAGTGTAGTCGATTACCTATGCGTGTATAGATTGTGTTCTTTACTGTGTTCGATTTTAAAGTAGATTGCTCTGATTGCCGTGTCTTATGATACGGCAGTCAAGTGAATGTTCTGTTCTGCCGTGTACCGTGTTTTTTTTGCCAAGCAGCCCCAATTGCCGTGTAACACGGCAATTGCCGTAGCAATGGCAACACTGTACTAGTGTCAAGTACTCAAGTTGGTGTGTTGGAGTTTGTTGAAGAATTTTAAGAGATTCTTTTTTATTCACAATAAAAAAAAAAAAATATTTAATAGGTCAATCATGGAACCTGAGGTAATAAAGGAAAAGATTCACACAGAACCAATGCTGAACGATCCGCGGTATATAACCTTACTGAGCGGCATAGTTCTTCTTTTTACTCTGGGTAAGTGGATTAAATTATCAAACTAATAAAATACATAGTAGTTAATTACTTCAATATATAAATTACCGAAATTCCTTATTTTCCATACTCATTGTCATATACCTTTAATTTTGAGGGTATTTTTTCCTTAGTGGAATGTATGCCAACATTGCAATGGAACTAATAACACGTGAAAGGAACAAAGGAATTTTTTCTGTAAGTTTTTCTGCACCCTGCCTGAGACTATTCTATCTACAGTAGGTACAACACAGTCTGAGCCAGGGTAAATCATTCAACATTTTAAATTAGATTTACCATAAGTAAATATTTTCATTTTTTTTTAGTGTTCTGGTGGTGTTTCACGAGAAGGCGCACGCTTCGTAAGTCTGTGTTATTGATGGGTCTCTCAGACTCAGGCAAAACTCTATTGTTTGTGAGACTTGTATACTCTCAATACAGACAGACATTTACATCCATGAAGGAGAATGTTGAAGAATACCTTACGTCCAATGTAAGTTTAAAAACACTAGAATATAACAAGTAGAATATTAATTTGAACTAAAGAGTTTGCAACTAACTCTTGCGGGTCAATGACCCAAATGAGTCTTGGATTCAGAAATGAGAACTTTCTGCTTGACTGACTCCGCCATTCACTTTCAATAGATGAATATTATTTGTGTTTGCTAACAGTGGGTAAAAACTAGGTACCTAAGAGTGCAAAAGAACTATTATTCATTGGACCATTTAAAATCCTCATAATTTTCCTCTTAACTCGAGGGGCATATACCCAGGAATCTATTACAAAAAAAAATATGACAACTATGAATTTTATAGAATATTTTTACCATTTCCAGAATAACTTGAAATTAGTGGACTTGCCTGGCCAAGAGAGACTGAGAAACAAATTCTTTGATCAGTACAAAAACAGTGCTAAAGCTATTGTGTATGTCATTGACTCTGTCACCATTCAGAAGGAGATCAGAGATGTGGCTGAGTAAGTATGCTTTGTAAAACACTTTATGAATGTACAAAGTGCAGTACAAATGCAAAAACCTCACAAAACATGCACATCATGTATTGAGATCAAACTGTATCTCAATACATGATGTGCATGCTTTGTGAGATTTTTGCAATTGTACTGCTCATTAATAAAAATGTATAAAAACATCACACCTCTATACCCGAAGAGGTGGAGAGAGGTGTATAGCAGCAGAGGTTCACCAAAAGTTACCATAATATATTGCCATATTCTGTTGACCACACCCTTAAAATCTATTCCATGATTATTATGTTTCTTTCAGATACCTATACACAGTGTTATCAGACCCTGTGGTGCAAAGCTACAATCCTCCCCTCCTGATTCTATGCAACAAACAGGACCAAGATTTGGCTAAGGGCAGCCAGGTCATCAAGAGTCTGTTAGAAAAGGAGATGTAAGTACTAAAAATACTCTTACAATCTAAAGACAATTAACTATAGTTGTAACACATCTTATGTACATTAACACAAGGTTGAAATTGCAATGATTGTCAAGTGCTCATAAAATGGAACAACAATACACAGATAGATAACTAGTTGGGTTCAAAGGAACTAGTTATCATGAACATTTATTTTTAAACTTTCGCTCTTTGTAAACATCATAGATACAATGAATCTAGAACATTACGTGATTAGAATTTTAAAACGCATTATAAACATGAATTAGGAATTATAGTTAAAAAAGGTTTTTCGAGAGTGGCCCCAGTCTAGTCTATTACTTTGAATAAGTAAAAGATAAATAGTACCAGCATTTAATTTTAAATCATACCCAGATTTCCCTAAAAATTGGATCTAGAATTTCATCTCTAAAAATGTTGGTTCCAGAAACCTAGTCCGCGTTACAAAATCCAGTCAGCTGCAATCGGTGGACCCGTCGCAGGGCAACAACGCGATCTACCTCGGCAAGATCGGTAAAGACTTCGAGTTCTCTCATCTCAGCAATCGCGTAGACATTGCTGAGAGCTCGGCTAACACTGGTGATGACGACACGCCCGCAGACATCAAGATTCTGCAAGAATGGATCTCTAAACTTTAGTACACACCACATCATTATTTTTGAGGCTTATTTTTTTTTCTATTTCTCTTATGGCCGTGCTTTTTCGCGACAGCTAAGAACAATAATATAAAATCGTGGAGAGGATGTTTTGGTTTGTCAAAGTACATATTTTGAAATTGAGACGCTTGTTCTATTCTTTTAAGTTTTTTTTTGTTGGTCTCATTTTCCTGTTGAATTTTTAACTTTGTGATTTTGGATGCACTGAGGGGGTAATTACTTAGAACGCATTTATTATTTAAGGATGTTGAAAATGTCCGAAACTGAATAATGTTTATGCAGAGATATCCTTGTTAGGGTTCTCAAAGAATTTTGCATAGGATGATGTAAGTATTTTACTATTGTCAAGGATTTTTATAAATAAAGCTTGACTGATTTTTTTAAAGATTTGGTTATAGTGACTCTTTTTATTTCTTCCTATTTTACATTTAATAAACAACATTGTTTTAAGAATAATAAGAGCTAGATGATCAAACACTGTTGTATAAAACGACATTGATCACAAAGATGATGTAATTCGACGGCACGGTTGGCGGAGTGGTTAAGCGATTGATTGCTGCGCTGCGTGTCGCGGGTTCGATTCCCGAACGGAACAAATATTTGTATGACCTGCAAGTAGTTGTTCCTGGTCTGGCTGTTTGTGTATGTGAGTTTCAATGTTAGTAAACGCACCCACAAAGGAGTAATTACTAGTGTGGGGCAACGTTTTAAAAAAAAGAAGAAAAATTCAAACTATAGAAATATCCACACACGCATGTCCTGCCTGTAACACTCCGAGAAGAGTGTCAATTCATTGCAGTCTTCCGAGATCACCCACCAGCTCGACAGGCGTGTTTCAGGTGTCAATGACACCACAGCCTAACCCTAAAACATCCTTAACTCTTAAATCAAGATATAGCAGTGATTTAAAGCGCGCGCGCTATGTGACTTATGGCCATTGACATTAAGTTGAATTTACAACAGACAAGTCTTTAGAAACAGCCTATAACAGATTACCACATCATGGGAATCTGTTCACTGGGCACGCCACAATTGTGGCGATAAGTCCCCCTCTTTGGAGGAGTGGCTAGAGAGGCGCCACGGCGTCCTCACCTTCCGCCTGACGCAGGTCCTCAACGGACACGGTTGTTTCGGGAGGTTCCTGTTCAGGATAAGGCGGGAGGAAACGCCCGGGTGTTACCACTGTGTGGATCGCCCGGAGGACGGCTTGGGTGGAGCACCGCCGCGACTTCGCGGAGGTGATCGGCGGCGGCGATCTCTCGCGTCCGGCCCTGGTTCAGGCCATAGTTCAGAGCGAGAGTGCATGGGAGTCCGTCACCTCTTTCTGCAAAGCAATAATGCTTGCGAAGGTAGATAGACGTGCTACAAATTTTGATGACGTAAATAACGCCTTACTGCAGGTCCAAAATTGGTTCACTGCCAATAATTTAGTATTAAATGGAAAAAAAACGAAGTGCATACGATTTTCTTTACCAAATGTAAAAAGTAGTGATTATGAGATAGTATTGAATCAAGAGAAACTAGAATTCGTCGATAAAACTGTTTTCCTGGGGATCACGCTCGACTCTAGGCTTCAATGGGGTCCTCATTTAACATCTCTTGCAGGACGGCTAAGTTCAGCAGCATATGCTGTCAGAAAAATCCGTCAATTTACTGATGTAGATACCGCGAGGCTAGTCTATTTTAGTTACTTTCATAGTATCATGTCTTACGGTATTTTACTTTGGGGACGGGCTGCAGACATCGAGTCTATTTTTATTCTGCAGAAAAGAGCCATCAGAGCCATATATAATCTCCGCAGGCGCGATTCTCTTAGGGAACTGTTTAAGGATATTAACATCATGACGGTGCCTTGTCAATATATCTATGAAAACATCATGTACGTAAGAAAAAATTTACATCTTTTTAGTAAAAGAGGCGAAAGACATAATTATAGTACTAGAAGTAGGGATCTATTAGCTCAACCAGGTTTCAGACTGGCAAAAGTAGACTTATCTTTCATGGGGTACTGTTTAAAATGTTATAATAAAATCCCTCCCGTCATACTTGAACTGAATGAGACGAAATTCAAATCTTGTATAAAACGCACACTATGCAAGCAGGCATATTATAGGTTGGGGGATTACATCGCTGATAGAAATGCTTGGCTCAATGCTGGTCCAGCTCCACAACCACAACTAATTTATTAACATTTGAAAATACTGTTGGAGCTGATGAAGATTGGAAGACTATCTTTTCATTGTATAAACTCGAATATCCTTTGTATTATATAATTGCATATCACAGGTGTGAGTACTATGTGCAATAGAGCTACCATTTACCGGGTAATTATGTGTTTCATTGACTTAAATGTACCCTGGCGGCTGAGAGTATGTCATGCTCACTCAGATGTCTCGCTGATGGTGGCGTGTGTGTTGGATCATTTAGCTCCCTTCAAAATGGTTGAGCTGAATGGTGCTGATCCATGCGTCATGTTCGTGAACGGGCGCTGTCAGTTGGGACTGGTCATCTCTTAGCTGCCACGGCTTATTTTTAATTATTTTAGTTTTGAATTGTTATCTTTTTATCACGGACGCTTTTGACGTATTGCATCGTTCTCACATCTTTAACTTCAATATGAATGATGTAACCAATATTTTGTACCAATATTTTAATTTAAAAGAGTGTCCGTGGAGTTTCTTGCCCGTTCTTCTCCATAGGAACCTACTATTTGGAATGGGCAACTAGCTTCATATTTGTAACTGACCGACTTCTTGACAATTCAAAAGTGCCTGTCAATGGTTTAATTGAAATAAATGCTTTGAGTTTGAGTTTGAAGGAGGAGGCGAAACGCGAGAGGGATAGGCAAAGTTCGCCGTCACGGGCCTAGTCGCCGTAGGAGGCGCCCTGGGCATCGGGAGTCGCAGGCTGATTCCCGGCCACCGTAGGCGCGGGCTCGCGGACGGGGAGCGATGGGTAGCTCGCCGTCCGATGAGGACTAGGCCCGGGTCGACGGTGCGTTGTGTTCCACGCGAGCATCAAGAGATGTCAGCACAACCTGACGGTCCGTTAGGGCTATTGCCTGCCAGGGCCGTGGGTGTGTCCGAAAGGGATACTGTGGCCCTGACACAAGCAACTGGTGGAACACGTGTGGGTTTTAGTCAGAAAAGTTGACACGCCCTCCCAGCTCCGCCCAGAGTGGGAGGAGTTATATAAATGTTTGATAATTTCCCAACGAAAAAAAATGGGAATCTGTTCACAAAACATATTGGTTGGGTCTTCTGGTCTGGGGGCTAAGATAAAATCCATTTCCCCATAACTTATCTTTCCAGCAATTCCGCTTCTCCATCCCCTCATAACATTCTACTAATGGATGTGCTTTTTTTTCTCCCAGACTCCCATTCAAAACCACGCAGGTGTTATGCTAACTTAACCCTTCCTCATCCGAATTGTGCAGAATCGATTCTATTCCGATGTATCGATTAATGATAGTAACATGACTTAACTAAAATTCAAGATTGAAACCAATATTGATTATCATAATTGTTATTTTTGAATATTCATGACTTTAATAATGATACCTTTTGACAGGAATCAATAGCTTTGTTCTTCTGTGTGACTTCAGCAATAGGTGAAGGGGTTACATATTTGAATAGTTTTTTTTGCCAGTAATATTAAATTCATTATAGTGGGTCTTTTTTAATAGTCGATTATGAGTTCTGCATATTCATAAGTTGATCATAAATTAGTAGTAGGTAATGAATAGTTGACACTTATAAGCACGTGCGTAACGCATCGACTACTATGTACATTTATAATCACGCTCCTATAAAGTTACAGGGTTAACAGACAGACCGTTAGTTAGGAAGTACCTATCATTGTGTTTATGCAGAATCAGAATGAGAATCAGTATTTAATCATTTAAATAATTGCATTTAATCTATTTATTTTGGAATAACTAAATACCAAAAATTTTAAAATTAAATTTAAGTAATGAATACTAAAATACATAATGCTTATGTATGATATGTAGTCACTATGGGTGAAATGTGTATAATTATATTGTATGTACAAATGCCTGAAATAAAATGATTTTATTTTTATTTATTTGCTATGAATGTACAGGTATAAGATGTTGTACATAAATTAATGAGATCGGCTACAGTCAGCAGAGGTAGCCAGAGTCATCAATTCATCACTTTTGCACCATTTAATTAACTAAAGGATTATACCTATTATACCATACAAGTCGTTGGTGTAGTGGTCGCAAACGCAACTGAGCATGGGGTCCTGGGTTCGATCCACAGTCAGGCAGTCTTGCTGGATTTTTCCTCAGAAACTGTTGCATGGAACGGTTGAATGCAATAGACTCACCGCCTATTAGGTACCTATAATAACTTCAATGAGACTGAAATGTTATTGGCGAAATGAGAGAGTAAGTACTACCAAGTACCTCTGCCTACCCCTGGTGTAAATAAAACAGGCGTGATTTTGTTATCCAAAATCGCAAAGAGACGGAGCGCTTATTATTGTAAGAAAAACAACCCAATGCAAGTACCTGTTTTCTTAGCATTCAAACTACAAATTTATGGCTTAAAACTCGTCTGAAGATGATTACGGTACATTACTCAAGCAGGGCAATGGCTCCACAATGTTGTCTCATTAATGACAAACCATTTCCAACTTAGTGAAAAAGTCGAAATCCTATTGATCAAAGTCAAGTGCGCCGGCGACGTCGTTAAGGACACTGCCTGGCAGTGGCTGAGTCCGTCATAGCGCGCAGCGTGTTCCTACCCTTTATACTCTTTAACTTACTCTTCTGCCTTTATAATAGACGCCATTTCTCGAATGAATGTAATTTTACCTCGTGCTCAGTAAGGGACGATAACCGACTTTTAATGATTTTATACTGAAGATCACGTCTAAACGAGCAGTGTTAATGATTTGGAAAAAATATATGTTAAATTAAAGCATTTTCTCAATAACTTAATATGTGAATATTTTAGATTATGTTTTTATTACATAGCGAAATTAATTTGTAAAGTTATGTCTAACGCGGATAAAAAACTGAGAATGGCGCAAAATCTACCAAGCGTATTTTTCTGAAACCTTCACCAATTTAAAGATAATTTAATTATTGATCTTTTAGTATACGCGTTTTATTAAAATACTTTTTGTTTTGTGTATAATAAATTAATAATGCGTCAAATTGGGGACAGCGCTCCTTGATGGGCGAGTCCTATTACTGGCTGAACGTACGACGCGTTGCGTGAGCTCAGTATAGAACACGCAAGCTAACCACTCAAGGTCACTGGCATATATCTGCGTCTTAAGGAGTCTTCAATGTTATGAAGGGCTAGAAGTGGGTCATTCATTATAATAGGGGGGTATTTTATCGACTGTGGGTACCTTTGGATAAACGAGGTCTAGAGTTGAGACTTGATGGTCTACTTGATAGGTGAGGAATAGTGGTAAGTAGGTACCTATTGTTTTTGTAGTTTTTTGATAGTCGCTATTTATAGTAAAAATAAATTAATCGTAGATACCGATTGATACGCTCTCTATGACGCTATGAGTAGTACTTTTAAAATCCCTTTAAAGTTATCTGGTGACTACCAGAACAATTTTTTAATAAAACGTTGCCCCACACTAGGAATTGCTCCTGTATTGTGGGTGCGTTTACACACATTTAAACTCACATACACAAACAGCCAGACCCGGTACAACCATCTTATAGGTCATACAAATATTTGTTCCGTGCGGGAATCGAACTCGCGACACGCAGCGCAGCAGTCAATCGCTTAACCACTGCGCCAACCGTGCCTTAGCACCTCTAGTCCGAGGATAATTCGGATGCTTTTAGTACTCGACCAGTTTTCGTCGTTAGATACTTTTCGTCATGTCACTTAACATTCACGCTTATGGGGTCACCGGCCGGATTTAGATATTATTACGATGGACAAACAGATACCACACCTGCACCTGCCTCATTGGTCTAGTGGTCGTCAGTCAGTGCTACTGCTAAGCAAGGACCGAAAACCTTTATAAATTACAGTACAGGTATTGAAGAAATTCGGTTACCTGTACGATTAAGGTTACCGCTATTGATATAATAATATGCATGATCCGTTTTTTATAATATTTTAATGGCCTGGTTGCTGTGACCTTTTAGCCAAGTCTTTATTTGGTTACAAAACTTGTATAATATTGATGAATTGAATTATAAATGCATGATGATGATATCCCCGCGAGTTTCAGTAAAGATGTGGCACTTAACTGAGACCTCACGCGGACGTCTTGAGAGAACTTGAGGCGAAGTTGCACTGTTTTGTTTCATTTGCTTACACTAATGCACGTTCACAAACACTTAATGGTTAATAATCCACCATTATTACACATTCATATTTGGCTAAACACAAATTTTGGAAAATTAAACAAACTGCTGAACATGACGCTTCACTTTCCCACCAAGAAGTCTGCATGATCCGCTTGAATTATTAGTCCACAGATTATAGAGGATAGTTCTCACTCTATAAAAGGTTTATTATCTATATCTTTCTCTTATCAAAACGTCATCATGGGGTGAACATCTTTTCCTTTCCTATTAATGTGAATAATCTTCTTTTATGTTTGATACCATGTAATTAGTATACTTTATGATTTGCTATTCATGACAACTTGATGATCAAGGAATACACGAATAGTTACTTGAAGATATCGTGTTTTAATCTCACCGCATGCCACCTGTCCACGTGCCAGTAATAACTCGCACGACTACGCCTTATATTAGCTGTCTAAACCACACTCTGTTCAGATAGTTCGTAATAACAGCTATCTGGGTAACCATAGGAAGAAGAAGTATGTTACCTCTATTTAGGTTACCGTTTTAATACCGGTTACCTAAAGCCAGGTCCGTGATTGGTCGGCGCGCGGATCGACTCACACACAGGCGATGCTCGCCCTTTGACTAATGCCGACGGCAAGTTTAAGATAGAGGTAATCTTTATTTCGGTTACCGGTATTAATACCGGTTGTATTAAATTTCTAAGAATTAAGGTTTAGGCGCTATAAGGCGCCCAGTTGTTTTCAATGAAACTCTGTTTCAGTTGTCACAGATTGTATATTTTTCACAAGCAACAGCGGAAGAATAACGTTACATACTGCAATGGTGATTGTTAACACAGAGTACAGCACTAATGTTCGTAGAACTTAAGTTGTATGTTTCACATTCAGATTCGAAACCTTCTCTGGCTTTACTTGAACCTTGAACCATCGACTCACACGAGCCTAGCCCCTGGCCTAAAACTAGTATTATTCAGGTGAGAACCATAGACAATTAGTTCGTTCGCCACAAAGGTAACCTTTAAAAATACCGGTAAAAATAATAAAGGTTGTAACCGAAAAATACCGGTATTGATCATACTGTGGTCGGTCCTTGCTGCTAAGTATGAAGTCCAGGGTTCAATTCCTGGGTCAGGCAGTGTTTGGGTTTCTCCATCGGAAATTTCTCAATAACAGCCCAGAGTCTGTATTTGTGCCCGGTTGATAGCAATAATAGGATATTAATGGGTGGACCTACTATAGGTAGGTACACCTGTGCACCCTTCCGGAAGTACAGGCGTGATGTTACGTGTTAATTTATTACGGAACAACCACGATGGAAGTAGGTACCTACCTATAAGTTCCATTTTGAAAATATACAGTAGATAAGTAGAAGTAGAATACGTAGTAAGTAGTAGTATATTTATTCCTCAATTCTCACTTTTGCACCTACCACGTTTTGTCTCAGTTTCGCCATGTCCGTCTGTTTTTCTGTCCGCAGCTTAGCTCAGAGACTCTTAGTAAAGTTTTTTTTTTTGAGCTACCTCCCTTGTAGGTACCTACGTAAAGTGAGAATAATATTTTTTTTCTCGTCTATCCCATGGTCTGGGTTACCGACATCTTCAGTGGCGTCTTGAGCAACACCTTTCCGCAAGGCCGGAAAGAACACCGTTATCGGTATCCCTAACCAGGCAAGCTCAAGTCTGAGCCCAAGAGCAAAATCTACGAACAGCTTATTTATAAGCGGCTCAAAGACTATGTCGAGACAAAGAGCTTCATCTCCAATGAGCAGTTCTGTTTCCGAACCCAACACTCGTGCATCCAACAAGTCCACCGCATCGTAGAGCACTGCAGCACTGGCTTCCAGCTTAGTGCGATGACGGGCGTGTTCTTCGACATAGCGACAGCATTGGGCAAAGTCGGGCACAACTCACCTTCACGCTGCTCACCAGTGAGTTTCTCAAAAGTAAAAAGGCTCAGTTGGCTCTATTCGCCGACGACACTGCCATTTACTATACTGGTAGCTGTCAGAATTCTATTGCTCGCACTTTCCAGATCTCCACAAACGTCTTAGGCGCATGGTTCCGGAAATGGGGAACCGAGGTCAACCCCAATAAGAGTCAGGTGGTTCTCTTCTCGAGATCGCGACATTTCCGTCACCCCCTCTCCGATCTTTAAGTATGGAGTATGGCAAGGCGATCACTTGGGAGAAGCGAGCCAAATACCTAGGTGTGATAAGGTAACACCATTCCACCGGTATCCACCATATACCTTACTGTCAGTGAGCACATAAATCCTAAAGACGGTTCTTTCGCCGCCTCTTTCGCTTTTTTTTTTTTTTTTTTTTTGTATGGCATCTCGTAGCAGACCTAGAGAGGTCGTTGCTACTTAACCGGATATTCCTGTGGCTGCCCTAAGGTTTTTAATCTTAAAGCCTCCAGCCAGGGCGCAAATTATATATATTAAAAACTAAACGACAGCGCACTAAGGGCACCCCCTGTGGGGTACGGACCTCGGCTCAGGGCGTCGTTGGGGGATCACAAAATTACTAACAATTTGGGGACGGGCTGGATCAACATTTTGATCATGATTATTATCAGGGGATATTATATTTATTGCTACGGCGCTCTCAGCCTCTAACCGGGCGGCTGGCGCATCGACATTCAAGGGACGGGGGGGAGGACTTTTATTACCATTTACTCGGGAAGTTCGCGTGGTACCTCGGCGGCGAGGACGGAAGGTCGGTTTGTGTATTTTGTGCACTGTACTCGTGGCCCTATTGCTTTCCTGAAGGAGAGTGATGGGGTCATCCGGATCTAAGAGAGTGTGCCTCGGTCGGCGAGTCTGACTAATGGCAGAAGGCCTGTAACTAGCGGCCTGCACAACCAAGGGGTTGCGATGACGTTCCGCGGATTCGAAAAAGCGCTTTGCAAGGCGCTTCATAAACTGTTTGATGGTAGGCATACCTCTTTCGCTGTCGGTAGGCTCCATTTTATATTGACCGCACGCAGCAAATTATCACTCTAGTGCAAATTGCGCATCAATACCGCGGTATCCGTCCCACCATGACCTATGATTGCGTCGACTTCACACGCTAAGCCACATCATCTCCATAGGATGCAGACCCTCCAAAACCGTTTCCTTAGAAAGGTCACGGGAGCCCCTTCTATGTTCGCAATTTGGATCTACACTTAGATCTCAAAACGCCCACCATCCTTGTTCATGAAACGCCTCTCAAAGCGTTTTTTCGACTTTGCTATCAAGTACCCCAATCCCCTGATTGCGGCGGCCACCCGATACACTTCCTTTCGCCTAAGTAGGATTCGCTGACCGAGGCATACCGCATACTCTCTCTATTCCCAATGACGCTACAACCCACCTCTAGGAGAGTAGTAGGGCCATCAGCACTGTAGCACACAAACACAGAATCCGACCGCCGTCCTTTCGTCCTCGTCGCCGAAGCCGCGACGTCCCCGACCATCCCCACCCCGACCCTTGATCGAGCCAGCCCGCCACCGATGAGCCTGTAGCTTAAAATTCGTCCCATAATTATTCAGCCTAACCCTTGCTGTCCTCCCCCAGCGACGCCCTAAGCCGAGGTCCGTACCCCTTAGGGGGTGCCCTTAGTGTGTATTCGGTTAGTTTGTAAATGTATGCCTTGCCTGGAGGCCTTAATTTATTGAGGAAAGGAACCACACCCACAGGAAAGTCCGGTGAAGCAAACGACACCCTTGCGTGATGCCATCTAAAAAAACGTAATATTAAGTTCCGTTTGCGTAATATTAAGCTTAAAAATGCTATTTTTCAAGTGAAAAAGTTCATGGCAGTAGTATTATAACGAATTAAAAGTAAAATGTCACAGCTAAGCTTTAGGTAGGTACAAGTTAACGAGTAATAGTCGACCAACTTATATTTGCAGTTAGAGAATTAACCGTGACGTACTTAAATCGATGTTTGGAGAACTTGTTTTTCAACTACAATGTTAGTTTTGTTTTTGGGATAAAATCAAAATCAAAATTCATTTATTCAAACTAGGCTGAGAATCAGCACTTTTCGAACGTCAAAAATTATTTATTTATTTAATGCACAATGTACATACACAACTTAATTACACCTTGAGCAGTTACACGCTAGGCTTAAACTAGTGAGTAGGTACTTACATGACCCTGTTAGGGCGCAGCAAGATAACTTAAAACTAGTACTGAGTATCATGTAGGTTAGGAACTTTTACCATATTATTCCAAAACACGATCTAAATTTAGTACTAGGATAATTACTAGGTTTGCCACCATGACTAAATAAAACGTTATTATAAAATGAAGTTTATCACTAGTTCATGAACTAGCTATGGTACTAAAGATAGTCCGCCGACACCTAGTTTTTCTATGGGCTAACTTCGGTACTAATTTATTTGAGGTTAGCGTTTATTGTTATTGTGTGGCTTTTTATTTACAAATCGACTTGATGGATTTGGAAGATTTGGATAATTATGCTGGAGACGTCTCGGCGATCTTACAGACATCGTCATACGTAGTACGACGCAATATTTCCTATAATAATATGAACATTCGCGTTAGGCAGTCGAAATAAGATGATACAAAGCATTGCTTACCTAATATTAATTAAAAATCCATGTTTTGGTCAGTGGGTCTTTTTAGGGTTTTACTAAGTTTATCTTCAACGGTTTAACCAGACACAACAAACCACATATTATCAACAGTACCTAATACTAAGATTTATTATTTATGGACGGACACAACATAAACATTCGTCTCAAATTACGAGTGCCGCGCCGTACCTATGTAGTTCACTCCACTTCACGCTAAAGGTGTTAAAAAATATGATAACTTGATTATAAAAAGCACGTCAAAAGTACAAGTTGTGCTTGTTCAATATATTGTAACCTAAACAAAGAACGATTTATGACATATTTTTGTATTGATTAATAATTATTTATGCATATCAAGTGTTATTATAATATCAATATTTAGAGAAACGAAACGTTGCTTCAAATAGATGCAGAATGAACGAATGAAAGAATGCCATTTTTGTTTCTTATCTGTGGAACCATGAACCTTCTTTGGTAGTAACTGATCCTCAAAGTCTTCGTTTTGTAATAAGAACACGTTTTGAGCCTGATATTAACTTGAATACCGTAACAATCCTAGACCTTGTGGTCTTGGTATAAAACAGTACTTAAGCATTTTTTTGTAATAAGACGGATACAGTTTAAAATATTATCTATATCTAGTTTTATAGACTTATACTAATTATATACTTATATCTAGTTTTATAAGTAAAATATTATACAGGGTGTTTGGTGCATCGTGTGCCAAATTAAAATGGTCGACTGAAGGGGTCATCCGCTAGCCTTTCAGAGCCCTTAACACCCCTCATGCTCTGTGGATTTTTTTTTATCGACTTTTTATTGTTTTCCAAAAAAAAGACCCAAATTTTACATTCAAATACAGATTTAAAAAAAAATATAAGGCGTAGACTCTGAATTTTAATTTTATTTCGATGTGTATTGTTTAAGAATACTTTTAAATACAAAATTAGTGATATTAGTCACCTAGTTTTTTTTTTAATTCACTCGCAAAGGTAAAACTTAAATTAAAACTGTACATGTTACAGCTATTTATAAGGCTACAAAAAAAAAACCAAAAGCGACCGGGATCTTCCAACTCCCTCATTAATTCTCCAGTCTATCCTCTTTCTAATGATGTGCCACATGCCATAAAAGTATTTTAACAACTTTGTGAATTCGCTAGAATTGTGAATCAAGTCAAGAAAAACTACATTCCAAATTCTAATGATAAAATATTTATTGCGGAACTGTTACTTGAGAAAGAGGTAAAATTTGTTTTCTCACTCTTTCACAGTAAAATCTATCTTCTATCTCTTTCTTGCATACCTTAAATCGGTTTGAACAAATCGCGCCGCCCGACCCGCCATTTTTTTAGTCGAGACATGACTGCCTCTGCTACCTAACGTGTGTGCTAGTTCACCATACTCCGCGATTCTTTTATTACTTTGTTATCGTTAAGTTTTGCTGGTTCTTGTTACATTTGTTTAATTTTTGTTGTTATTGTTAAACTTTGAGTTTTTTGTTATTGCAATGGCGACATTCTCTAACGAAGAATATGCGGACATCATGATAGCTTACGGAGCCGCTAATGGCGTCGCTCGTGCAGCGCAACGACTTTACCAGGAACGCTTTCCTGGTAGACGATTACCTGGCCGCAGAGTCTTCCAAGACACATACCGACGCATACGCGAGACTGGCAGTGTTACTTTTAATGAACCAAGGGGCCATATTGTGCGACATAATGTTGAAATAGACGAGAGAATACTGGCACTTTTTGAGGAAGACCCTACAAGAAGCATTAGAAATGTGGCATCACATCTTGATATTTCAATATGGAAAGTGTGGAAAGTACTTCGTCAAAACAAAAAGCATCCATTCCACTACACTCCGGTGCAAGGTACGTAATTTTAAACTAACTTTAAACCCGTACAAGCTTTGTTTGACCTTGCCTTTGTTTAGCAGGTAATGGGTATGGTATGGCGTCACTTCCAGGTAGTGAATCTATTAGCACGAACAGCGGGTCCTTTCTTGTGCAATTACTTATTGCCCAAGAGAAATTTAAAAGAGTTTTTTGTTTGTTGCAGGTCTTGAGGGTGGCGACTTTGAGAGACGAGTGGCTTTTTGTCGGTTTCTTTTACACACGGATGTGGATGATCCTGATTTTTTAAAAAAAATGCTGTGGACGGATGAATCCAAATTTACCAAGGATGGGATCCTCAATTTACACAATTTGCACCACTGGACAACGAAAACGCAAAACCCACGTGTTAAAAGACAGAAATCTTCTCAAAGAAGGTTTAGTGTAAACGTTTGGGCAGGAGTGATTGGGAATCAGGTAATTGGACCGCATTACCTGCCCGATAATCTCAATGGCGAAGACTACCTGGAATTCCTACAAAATGACCTGCCCGAATTAGTGACCGATGTGCCCGTATTTAATGAACGTGTGCCCATTGTATTTCAAAATGACGGCTGTCCCGCGCATTGGCGATTGACTGTGAGGGAATATCTCGACAATGTGTTCCCCAATGCATGGATTGGACGCGATGGCCCTATTCCATGGCCGCCACGTTCCCCAGATCTAACTCCGTTAGACTTTTATGTCTGGGGACGTGCCAAAGAGTTGGTATATGCCACGGAGGTTCCAACTAGGGAGGTATTAGTCCAACGCATAGAAGCGGCATTCAATACTATTAAGGAGGAAATACGACTTCGTACAACAACTGTTGAAAAACGAAACAGGTGTCGGGCCTGCATTCGCAACAGAGGCCAACAATTTGAGCAAGATTTGTAACAATGATTAAATAAATGTTAAAAATGCAATTTTGTTTTTTTATTTCAAGTAAATCCCACGAAAGATACAGATATGAGACACGAATTTACCTAACCATAACAATGAGATAGCAGATTTATAGGTTTGACAGGTATCATTTAAGAGATTTTTTTTTAAATCATAATTTTGAATATTAGACTTAGGTGACTCGATTCACAATTCTAGTCAATTCACAAAGTTGTTAAAATACTTTTATGGCATGTGGCACATCATTAGAAAGAGGATAGACTGGAGAATTAATGAGGGAGTTGGAAGATCCCGGTCGCTTTTGATTTTTTTTGTGTAGCCTTATAAACAGCTGTAACATGTACAGCTTTAATTTAAGTTTTACCTTTGCGAGTGAATTCAAAAAGAACTAGGTGACTAATATCACTAATTTTGTATTTAAAAGTATTCTTAAACAATACACATCGAAATAAAAATAAAATTCAGAGTCTACGCCTTATATTTTTTTTTAAATCTGTATTTGAATGTAAAATTTGGGTCTTTTTTTGGAAAACAATAAAAAGTCGATAAAAAAAAATCCACAGAGCATGAGGGGTGTTAAAGGGTTTAAAAGGCTAGCGGATGACTCCTTCAGTCGACCATTTCAATTTGGCACACGATGCATCAAACACCCTGTATATTATAATTAACACAGATACTTAATTGAACTCTATTTTAACATTTTATCATCCATTTATTCTTGGATACTGTAGTAACATTTTTTAAGACCCAGGCTTTATCCTAGCTTACACATGTTGTTTTTGTGGACCGTATATTTTCAGGTAATTTATTGTAGATTTGTATGCTTCGGTATTCTGGGCTATTTTTAACCGACTTCCAAAAAGGAGGAGGTTCTCAATTCGGCTGTATGTTTTTTTTTTTTTTTGTATGTTTGTTACGCGATTACTCCGTCAATTATAAACCGATTTCGAAAATTCTTTTTTTGTTCGAAAGGGTATACTCCCGAGGTGGTCCCATTGCCACCAAATCAGAATCTGATAAGGGGATCCCAAGGAAATCGAGCGAAACCCTCAAATTTTATCTTCAAACCTATAGCGATTTGGGTATTTTTTATAGTAACTCGTGCATTTGCTCTCTGAAAGCACCATTTGGTGAAGTGGAACTGATGATGGAGACCACAGATGGCCACCGGAACAATATAATAATGAGTACCCATTTAACGGGTTGCGATTAAGCAATTTATGCTCGTCACTATGCATATGGTGAGTGGCAGTTCTCCTGGTTCTTACCAGGAGAACTCCTTAACAATCAACGTCCCAGCATCGGGAAAAGCAATATTTTGTAAAAGGTGCTATTGCTATTGTAACTTAGATAAATTCAAAACTGACCCACTAAAAAGTGAAAAATAAAAAAACTTTTTACAAAAAAACTGTTTAATTTTGACAAGAACGAGCGCCGCAAAAACAAGTTAATCCTACCAGCACCTAGATTACAAATGTACAAAAAACTTTTTACAAAAACATAATAACCGACTACCAAAAATAACACTACAAAATGAAAAATATCTTTAATTTCGGAAGTCGGTGGCAAAAAACTCAAATACAGATCCAAAGACACCGACTTCTGAAATTAAAGATATTTTTCATTTTGTAGTGTTATTTTTGGTAGT
Source organism: Tiliacea aurago (assembly GCA_948098905.1). NCBI lineage: Eukaryota > Metazoa > Arthropoda > Insecta > Lepidoptera > Noctuidae > Tiliacea > Tiliacea aurago. Next base: position 16,968,883 of record OX402586.1, on the reverse strand, counting down.
CGGTTATTATGTTTTTGTAAAAAGTTTTTTGTACATTTGTAATCTAGGTGCTGGTAGGATTAACTTGTTTTTGCGGCGCTCGTTCTTGTCAAAATTAAACAGTTTCAGATTCTTTTGAACAAAAGTGGCTATTTCTAATATATAAATGGAACATGGGTTAACATTTTGTTCTTTTATGAAGTGGGGTATGCAGCTATCTCTAGGTTTTATTTGAAATAATTAGATGAGACAGTCCCCCAAAAACGCCCACTTCCTAGTGCTTTAGCTGGGAAGAAGAAGTGGCGCAACAAACTCCCCAGCAGCACAGCTGTCTGTTCGCATATAAAACTTGAAGCTATACAATACAATATAAAATAATTTGCATTACGCAACACAAAACGTTAAATTAAATTATTTGCCTTATGTTAGCTAGCACACACCATTACACAAAAAAAAAAAAAAAAATATAATAATCGTCGAAAACTATACTCAAGCAGAAATAACGTAAACAAAACGTATCTAAATAAAAGCCTCCAGGCATAATGGGCGTGCCCGCTTAAATAAAGCTACAGCTATAACTCGAAGTCACAAATGATAAACTAGCACCATCGAAGTAAAATAAAAAAATATATATAAGATAAATTCATCCCAACTACGGAACCCTTCATTGTGCGTGGTCCGATACGCACTTGGCCAGTTTTTTTCATGGTTCAACAGTTCCAACACGCACTTGGCCAGTTTTTTCAATACAGAATGCGTTATATTACCGCAGAATTAACGTTATGCCATCATTACTAGGTAATTGCCGGTGCATATTCACTTTCCGAAAAAATAAATGCAGGGGGGTGCTATTAACTTAAATTATGATTGCTCTCATCAAGCCAGATGAAGATGCTTATAAAAAGCTGTCCTTATTTTGGTATTAATAACCTGCGTCCAGCGAATGTGTAAATCGTTAAATTTTGCATGAAAATACTGTTTTGTTAACTGTAAATACTTAGGCTGAAATTGATGGCTGATTCCTTATCAAGGTTGGGTCTGATGAGTGCGTTTAATAAAAGGTGTTGTAAAATAATAATGCACTTCGCGGTAGATCGATTAAGTAGGTACCTACTGTTTAATGTGTTTAAAGGATTTTATTACCTATAAGTACCTACTACTCAGTTTCTAAGCTAGTTATCTACTAATTTGCAAGTTTAGTTTGTGTTTGACAAATGCATGGGCGGTGAGAACAATAGGTACATAGGTAGATATGTCTTTAACGCCGCTACTTGGTATGCACTTTTGAATCGTTAAAATATAAAATAATCGGTAAAAAAAGTCTATTATGTTTCAAAGCCCTGCGGGCTAATTGCGTAACACACTAGCAGTAGGAATCGATTTCAATTTGACAGTTCAACAACATTCATTGCGTTATTTACGTTGTTGAGCAGACAATTTTTTCTAACATATTATGAAGCAATGGATTAGCAATATACTTCAAAATCATTCCGATTCTGATTCAAGTTGTGTTACGCAATTAGGGTGCCGCTTAGGTCTTCGTCGAAAAATTGCTTTGTGATAATAAACAGTTGCATTGCTATTAACCCTTACTCTCTCGTAAAGATATTGGCATTCCAAGAAGGTACAAAACCTAATTGTTCACAATGTTCCTACGGTGGAAGGCTTGCGAGCAACCCTCCCACGGTCATCGCAGGCCTGCCCACTTGTCCTGCCTGTCTTCAATATCCTACAAATCATAAGCACAATAACATGAGATGTGCTATACAATGTGTGACATCTCATTGTCCGCTTTGAAGACTTCATTTTAAGTATTTCATCATATTTTCTACGATTCTTAGGTACTCGAGGATTTTTAGCTCTGTTTTCATGGTTTTTAAAATTGCAATTCTTTCTGTCTCTTCCTATTACTAGATGAAAAGGGTTGCTTAATTACTATACCAAGCCACAAAGAAATTATAAATTTACTAGATTCTGATCATTGTGGGCAAAGGATTTCTATCCAAAACCGAAACAAAAAAGGATATCACTGTTAACCCCAAAACTCCAAGTCGCTTGGAAGCTTTTAAAGGTAAACTCATTGACAAATTACCAGTTTCATCTATTCATGCTGATCTTAATCATCTATACAATGATTTTTTTTATATTTACTGTCTACAATTTAATTCCACATTTATTCCCAAGACTATCTCGGTTAATAGTAACGCATCTTTCAGTGATTGGGCTACCATTGGTATTCATAAAATTAGAACACGGCTTTATGAGCTGTACAGTGAAAGGTATTATGTTAACACTGATGAATTTAATTTGTATGTTAGAAATTATTCAAAATTATTTAAAAAAGTTTGCTGTGTGGCCAAGTCGCGTTATTTGAGTTCGAAGATTAAAAACAGTAGTAATGTAACTAAAACGACTTGGAATATTATTAATAGTGAAACGGGAAGGTCTAGTAACCGAGATACTGACTAAAGCCTGTCAATTAATGACAACATAATAAAATCAGACTCACCAGTCGCCGTGGCCTTTGAAAAATTATTTTCAGATATTCCCGTCTCAACTACTAAATCCCTAAACTCATCGCCTTCTGTTGTTGAGTCTTTGCTTAAGGAAAATGTTAATGTTTGCGATTCGGAATTTCATTTTGAACATATTACCTGTAGAGATATAATTAAAACCTTTCACACTTTAAATGTAAAAAAGACTGCAGATCTGTGGGGTAATTCTGTAGAAGTTGCTAAGTCTATTATAGACATTGTAGCACCTACTTTAGCTCTTATCTTTAATAATTGTATTGACTGTGGGGAGTTTCCTTACCTTATGAAAAATAGTAAAATTATACCGTTGTTTAAATCAGGTAGTACATCAGGACTCCTCAAATTATAGACCTATTTCAGTACTACCTACCTTTAGTATTTTTTTTGAGAAATTAATTTTAAACCAATTGCAAGGTTTTTTTAATAAACATAAATTACTTCATAGCAAACAGTTCGGTTTTACAAGGGGTCGTTCGACTACTGAACTGTTAGGACATATTTATAATGCATGGGAAGATAAATGCGATGCGTTGGGCATTTTTTGTGATTTTTCCAAGGCATTCGATTGCGTTTTTCATGAAACGTTAATCAGGAAACTCCGCCACTACGGTTCCGGAACACCGCTCTGGATCTTCTTATTTCATACTTGAGTAATAGGATTCAGAGCGTTGACGTCAATGGGAAAAGATCTCCTGGATCTATGGTAACAATGGGAGTCCCACAGGGCTCGATTCTTGGTCCTTTCTTGTTTCTTATTTATATTAATGACTTGCCTTACCTCATAAAGGATAATCATGATATAGTGTTGTTTGCAGATGACACTTCACTTTTGTTTAAACTTAAACGTCAGCAGCTGGTTACTGACGATGTAAATATCGCGATCTCAAAAGTAGTTCACTGGTTCAATGTTAATAATTTACTTCTAAATGAAAAAAAAAACCAAATGCATTAAGTTTACGCTACCTCACGTTAGGCAGGTAAAAACTAATGTGTTGATAAAGGGCGAAGAATTGAATCCTGAAGATAGCACAGTATTCTTGGGCTTGACATTGGATGCTAAGCTTCAGTGGGGACCACATGTAGATAAACTGTCAAAAAAGCTAAGCTCCGCAGTTTATGCTGTTAGGAAAATTCGTAATTTAACTGACATAGAGACAGCCCGTTTAGTGTACTTTGCCTATTTTCATAGCGTAATATACGGTATTCTGTTGTGGGAAAATGCCGCCGACATTTAGACTATCTTTGTTTTGCAGAAAAGAGCTGTTCGATCAGTTTATAAATTAAGTCCAAGACACTCTCTCAGAGAGAAATTTAAGGAGATTAATATAATGACAGTGCCTTCTCAGTATATTTTTGAAAATCTTTTATATGCCCATAAAAATATAAAATCGTTTAAAAAATACAGTGATATCCATAATATAAATACTAGAAACAAACATAAATTTGTTGTACCTACAACAAGGCTCAAGAAAATAGGTGGCTCGTTCCGATGTCAATGTATACGCTTTTATAATAAACTTCCAAGCCACGTTCAAGATCGAAGCCTTAATAAATTCAAATCATTCATTAAACGTAAGTTGTGCCAGAAAGCCTTTTATACCTTTAAAGATTATATTGAGGACAAAAAGGCTTGGGATTGAGCTGCTCCAATTTTTAAAGTATTATATTATTTTAATTATTGTGAATGTGAAAACTATGTGGGTTATTTTTTTTTCCTTTCTTTTATTATCAGTTAGTGTTAATCATGGTCTGGCAGTTTGAGTCTTATGAGCGGCCTACCCAAATGTCCTTTCTTTGGTATTGTTCGTCGCATCGTTGAGCTCCTTAAGTTCTGAGTAGAGCTGCACGATTACTGACAAATGCGTGCACTGACTGGTCAGGTCCACTCAATCTGTGTGGTTCTTTCCTCAAAAGACCATTTCAGACACCAATCCGCATGGCCTTCACATGATCTGACCAAGATTATGTCTGGACTTTAAAAGAGACTGTGACCTCTGAGTTTGTTTCGGCTTTTCTTCTCAGAGTAGTCAGATAGGAAACGCCGACCTCATCTAGTTTTAAAAATATGATTGACGTGTAAAAGTGTTTGTACAAACCTACTTACAGAAATAAAAATCATTTATCATTTATACTATACCATACCAAATACCTACCAGTAACTAGACTCAGGGTCTTATACACAATTTTGTGGTGTAACCAGATTTTAGAATTTTAAATACTTCAATTATTTAAATATTCCTGGAAGAATTTAAAATTATTCTCGCGATATAATTAACAGTTAAAAATAACCAGCTAAGTGCGTGTTGTACCACGCAGTATGAAGGGTTCCGTAGTTGGGATAAATTTATCCCAAAAACAAACATAACATTGCACTTAGTTGAAAAACATGTTTCCAACTTCAAATGTAAGTTGGTCGACTATTAATTGTTAACTTGTAAAGCCTACTTAGCTATCATAGTTTTCCTTTTAACTTCGATATACCTATATCCTACTACTGCCATGATTTTTTTCACATATTCTAATTTAACCATTTATCTGGCAGGGGAGGACGATGACGACACTTTACTCTAACAATCATTTGCACTATAAAGGTTAATATTACGCAAACGGATCCCTGAATCAAAAAATGTTTTTTACAGACCCTAAATATTTTTGAACGGCCTATCCAACGATACCCCACACCACGGGATAGACGAGGAAAAAATATCATCCCCACTTTACGTGCAAGGGATTACCTTACAAACATTTCGAGATTATATTTTGACTACTTTGTCGGCTTGATATTAATAAGTATCTACCTATTCCGAGTGTCTGAGCTAACTTGTAAAGCCTACTTTGCTGTGATAGTTTTCCATTTAAGACCGAGATATATGCCAATGACCTTGAGTGGTTAGCTTGCATGTTCTGTACTGAGCTCAAGCAATGCGTCGTACGTTCAGCCGGTAATAGGACTCGCCCATCAAGGAGCGCTGTCCCCAATTTGCCGCATTATTAATTTATTATACACAAAACAAAAGGTATTTTAACAAAACACGTATACTAAAACATCAATAATTAAATTATATTTAAATCGGTGAAGGTTTCAGAAAAATACGCTTGGTAGATGTTCCACCATTCTCAGTTTTTTATCCGCGTTAGACATAACTTTACAAATTAATTTCACTATGTAATATAAACATAATCTAAAATATTCACATATTAAGTTATTGAGAAAATGACAATTTATTTATTTATTTTATTTATAAAAACTTTATGCACAAGTGAAAAAAATATTGTACAAAGGCGGACTTAATGCCTGAGGCATTTTCTACCAGTCAACCTTAGGGTGATGCAGAGACAAAACATGGCAGGTGCAACATAGGGGATAGATAACTCGAAAATCAAAAATATATACTAATACATAGATACATTTTATAAACAAAACAAAAAGTGTCAGGAGAAAACTAATGAACGCTGGGATGATTCTGCCAACTTCTTACGAATATATTCCCGTGCCTTCACTTTATATGTAATTTAACATATATTTTTTTCAAATCATTAACACTACTCGTTTAAACGTGATCTTCAGTATAAAATCATTAAAAGTCGGTTATCGTCGCCTTAACTGCGTTTTATAAATGCTATTTCCGCGAATTTTTTCACATATCCAAAAACATCAGTTTTGTTGGCACCCCGGGGACACTTAACTCAAAAATTATTTAAGATTTTATTTTACAACGTTATCGGCGTGATTAGTATATATATGATATACCCATGCCAAATTACAGCTTTTTAGTAGTACTAAGAATCTCAGAGCTAAGTCGCGGACGGACGTAGACGGACATGGCGAAACTATAAAGGTTCCTTGTCGACTACGGAACCTTAAAAATCAACTCAACTCAAGTACCTACAACAATATCTATCACTAGCTTTGTTTTCTATCTTATTCTTAAACGACATTTTGCAAGGATTAATTTATGATCGCCGTGTGTTGCTTTTTTTTTGTGGGAATCTTGGGTAACCATAGCGTGCCATACCCAACGGAGTGAAAGGATCAATCAATGAACGTTTTTTGCTGGCTTGCGGCTGCACTCAATGGAGTTAAGTTAAGGAGAAGTGGTTACGTTTAAATTAAATAAATAGGAAAAAAGGAAAAGAAAACAACAAGAATATAAGAAAGGGTAGGTAGAATTTGCGCGATGCTGGAACATGTATGCATAGAGGAATACTTGAAACATAATGCAATATTGCCCATCCCCACAACAATTTTTTTTTTTTAAACGTTGCCCCACACTAGGAATTTCTCCTGTATTGTGGGTGCGTTTACAAACATATAAACTCACATACACAAACAGCCAGACCCGGAACAACTACTTGTAGGTCATACAAATATTTGTTCCGTGCGGGAATCGAACCCGTACACACGCAGCGCAGCAGTCAATCGCTTAACCACTGCGCCAACCGTGTCGTCCTCTCTTTTACTCACTCACTTAAAACTTTACTTTAATTTATTGTGGGTGTTACTACAGGTATACCTCTCTCTAACCCTTCGGTGATTACAGGTGTGATGTTGTGTGCTATGTTACTTAAACCTTTTTCCTTCATAACCATCAGTCTTCCCCTTAACATAGGTAAACGTGGGAGAAATGCGATCGCCAGCAAGTGCACCGGTCCATGGGAATCAAATTGCGATTCACTTTACAACACTTTCCTTACCCTTTTTGGTATTGCGGCATTTGCGATATTTTGCTCATGGTCCATTAAATAGTGACATTAGTTAACTATACATATACCTAATATTGATTGCCGGAGAGAGCTACAGTACATAGACGTCTCAACATTTTAATAATAATGTTGAGACGTCTATGCTGTCTATGTCCTGCTCGATTGCTAAGCACTACCAATGAAATTGCTATACCTAACTTAGGTTACTACTTCAGAAGAAGAACGCATCTTTTTACAAAGATTTTAGTAAATAAATGATTTCATAAAAACATGATGCACAGGCAATGTTACCCAACACAACACGACCTACTTTAAATAAAAAAACCTATACGTGCGAATAATAAGACTACAGTAACATCCTGCCTGGAGCCGTATTAAATCTTTTGAGAGCGACTTAAAAAAGCCACAATAATATTATATGACATCGACAATCGATTTCAGCGACGATCGACAGTTTCCTGCCATAATTCGACACAATGCCTCATTTGGACATTAATAAGATTGAGAAATTCAGGCAATTTTAATTTGAGGCAGGAGTATCACGGGATGATATTATAAAAATTGTGATCACGTGCTGAAGTGGACATTGACTGACAATGGGGCCACTCAATGACTGACGAAATTATGATAGTTTAGTTAATAATTACAATATTTCTTTATTGGCATAACAATCAAAATATTTTATTTCACATAAGCCTACACGGTGTATTAGGTGCACGGTTCCAATTGGTCGTTTCCTATGGAGAAGAGCCGGCAAGAAACTCCATGGTTACGCTTCTAAAAATAATTGGCTTTAACAATATTTCAAATTACAGTGTTAGGACAGTGTAGGCCTGTCAAAAGTACCAGGTACTTAACAAAATAGAAAATGGTATACAGATCTACAGCTACTCTAAGCCAACAACGTTCTCACATTAACAAAACATAAAAAAGCTATATAAAATATTATTTAAATAATAAAAGGTAGAACCTTGTTGAAATTATTATTGTTTATTATTGTTTGCCTTGTTTTATAAATTTTTTTTTTCTTATTTTTATTTCTGGTTATTAAATAAACTTCATAGTCTTATGATTGCAATTTGGCTACTTGTATTAGAGTGTGTTTTTTTCGTCAATTTGTAGGTATTTTATTTTTGTAATGTGTGTCTTGTTTGTGCAGAATAAACAATTTTTCTTTCTTTTTTTTTCTTTTAAATTAAAATTGTAGGTAATATAATGTCAAAAAATAAAAATTATGTCAAAGAAGTATGTAAAAAAATTAAATAAAAATAAAATCGTAATTTGGGAGCAGTTAATAAACATTTACATATTTTTGCCGTTAATGACGTACCAGGGAAAGAGAACCAGAGGTACCAGAAAACAAGGCGAATACTGTAACTTCTATTTAGGCACTCTTCATAATCAGCCTATACCTAATGGTTCGCACTGGCTAGGACACAGGCCTCCCCTCATCGAGAGGGAATGGGCTGAAATCCACCACGTGGGTCCAGTTAGTAGATGTCACTTGTCTTCGAATTTTGGTTCTTGGACCATTTTGAGAGCAGTGGTGATGAATACTCTAGGCACTCACGAATGAGTAATGTAGGTAGAATACTACGGAATAGAATTCTATTCCGTGTAATAATACAAAAGCATGCTTCAGATGGATTTATTCTTCGTTCGTCCCGAAGTTTTGTCCCACATTCCTAAAAATTCTTAGTTCATCCCATAACACCATTGAAGTGGTGTTTCGTCCCCAAGTACTTTAAAGTACAGTCGACAAAAAAAAAGTAATTGTAATTTTTCAAAGTAGCGTAGCGTTGCGTAGTTTTTCATAGTATAAAACAAAGTCGCTTCCCGCTTCCTGTCTGTCCCTATGTATGCTTAGATCTTTAAAACTACGCAACGGATTTTGATGCGGTTTTTTTTTAATAGATAGAGTGATTCAAGAGGAAGGTTTATATGTTTAGAAAAAGCCACGCGGCCAGGCCGCGGGCAGCAGCTAGTTCTATATAAAAATGAATCCCTATTTCCCTTGGTTACGCGCCATAACTTGAGAATGACTACCGACTTCATTCATGTTTTTTTTTAAGTTTTCTAATACTTTGTAGAAGATTCTTGCGAAGAGAAAAGTTAAGAAAATTGCGCAGAAAATTTCAGAAATAGCAAATAATGATTTATCTGTAGGTAGTAACCTAACAAAAAGTACGAGGCTTGCATGAATGTTATTATGTTGTTGTAATACGAGTAAATATTCACTCGCGGAAAAGACAGAGAGGACCGGTTGTTTTAAATAGTTGATTGATGTTAACGTATCCTTTTTTGCCGATTGTACAAAAAAGCAAGTTTGGCCTATACAAAAAAAAATGGGCCGTACAAGGAATATAAAATAGGACGAAGCGAGAATAAAATAATTAAAATTATATTTTGGGACGAACGAAGCATATTGTTTGGGACGAACCAGGTTTTTTTTAATTAGGACGAAACTTAGTGAGCCGAACGAAGAATAAATCTTCAGATGACACACGATGACCAAGATTTATAGACACTTTTCCTTCGCAGTTCTTTAAATTGTTTTTCGTCGTAATGTAAGTAGTTATGTAGATAGGATAGATAGTAGGTAAGGATAGTAATCATGGTTCATAATGGAAACTATTTAACGGATCCTCTAAAAACTTTTTGCGCTTCTAATGTTTTTTTTTTTAAATAATTGAACCCCCTATTAACTTTCCAGCCTTTTCTCCCAGTCGGTCGCAGTAACTAAGACACCCCGACCAAATGGGTTAGGTTAGGTGTGGGAAGGGGTTGGGGACGTCCGCCGCCCCCTATCACATTGGACCCGTGGTGGCGGCGCGTAGTGTTCCACGCGCGCCCCTATCAGACGTCGCGGGGGGGGTCAGACACCTCACCCCCCCCCAGACTTGAGGTGGCCCGCAGAGGCGGGCCGGCACTAGCCGGGGATTGCGGAAGTAATAACAGACCCCTCCGCCCGCCCCAGGGCGGAGGACATCCATGAGGATTTTCCACCCCGTGAACAAAAAAAAAAAAGGTGTGGGAAGGGAACACTGCCACTGGGGTGGTTTTTAGTCAGTAAGAATCTGACATGACTCATCCATGGCTCATCCATGAGGATTGTTCACCTCGTAAACAAAAAAAAGTTAGAACTCTGAACAACCGCGCGCGAGCCGACCACCTGGTAGCGGCCGGCGAGTGCTACATTCAAGTTTGTCACAGTTATTTTGCTATTTCGGCCGGCGAGCGCTACATCAAAGTGTGTCACAGTTACTTGGCTATTTCGGCCGGTAAGCCCAAAATAAAAGTTTGTCACAGTTACTTGGCTATTTCGACCGGCGAGCGCTACTTATATAAAAGTTTGTCGCAGTTACTAGGCTATTTCGGCCGGCGAGCGCTACATCAAAGTTTGTCACAGTCATTTGGCTATTTCGGCCGGCGAGCGCTACATCAAAGTTTGTCACAGTCATTTGGCTATTTCGGCCGGCGAGCGCTACATCAAAGTTTGTCACAGTTACTTGGCTATTTCGGATGGCGAGAGTTACATAAAAGTTTGTCACAGTTACTTGGCTATTTCGGCCGGCGAGCGCTACATAAAAGTTTGTCACAGTTACTTGGCTATTTCGGCCGGCGAGCGCTACATCAAAGTTTTTCACAGTTACTTGGCTATTTACATAGTATGTTTAGATCCCTAAAATAGGAATTATTGGAGGTTCACAAAAAGAGGCGCCAAAATTAAATTAGAGTGTTCAATAATAGGTATTTTAGGAGCGCAAAATGGATGCATTTTATGAAAAGCAAAATGGGTAATTATTACAGGTGCGATTAAATACATGCCTTTAATAATTATGGATAATTATTTATCTAATAGGAACATCAACGCTTTGCTGAGAGAAGGGGTGCATTGCATACAGATGCATCCGCACTTCGTGAAACTCGGACTAATATGGGTAAGTAGTTAAGTACAGATTAAACACGAATTACATTACGATTTTAGTAGCGTCTTAACCTTTATCAGTTAATCTTAATCGGCGGTTAATTATGTTGATCTGGCCGACAATGCTAATGGTTATGGTCTCAATATGTATTTATGTAAAGCTATAACGATTTTTCATAGCATTCTATTGCTACCGGCTTCGACAACACCGCTATGTATCTACGTATATTTTATACATGTTGGTTTTGATACAGTCAATATATGGGCGCATAAAATGCATTGATATTAAAAATGTTATATATGTTGAGCTGCACGATTACTGACAAATGCTTGCACTGATTGGACAGGTCCACTCTTTGTGTGGTTCTTTTCTCAAAAGACCATTTCATACACGGATCCACATGGTCCTTACGTGATCCGACCAAGACTATGTCTGGCCTTTAAAAGAGACTTGACCCCTGAGTTTGTTTCGCAATTTCTTCTCAGGGGTAGTCAGATAGACAATGTCGACTACATCTAGCTTTTTTTTTAAATATGACCTGTACCTAAAGGTGATTCCGATATCCTCTTTGCAGAATAAACGATTTCATTTAATTTTACGAAAACCAAAATTATTTTTGTTTTTAAACTTTAATTTTCGTGCTGTCTCAGTTTTTACGATTGCCGTACGAAGGGTATTATAATATATGCCGTAAAGTTGCTGGCTATGACTTCAATTGAAAGTTTATGTCAACCTTTTCTTATTGATTGTTATCTCATTAATTTTTCGCATTGGTTCGGGTGGTGGTCGCCGGTATCCTGTCGGCGAGCGCTGCGACTCCGTAGCGAATGGCTAATTATTTTAATCAAGGATTAATCGAATTCTTTGTTGGGGAGATAAAGGAGATTGTGCGCTGTCGTCACATGTCATGTGTCTTAATATGCGCACTAAACCGTTAAAATATCGCGCTCGCACGGAACAAACAGGCCGCGCCGTGTGTGGTCCAGTGCGCCCTAATGGAAATCAACGCAAATTTCAATATTTATCAACAAATGTGAGCGCATTGCGCCACTGAGATATGCGGTTATGCAAAATACTTGTTAAGTGGCAGTTATTGAGTTTAGAATGGAGTAACTTTTAAGTTACGTATTTTTAACTGACTAGCTTTTGACGCATTGTTTATATTAGACTTCCTCGTGCCGTAACGTATGTTATTTATAGGTCTTATAAGCATTGTTTCCCACTACTTACGATTAACTTATCTACAGTCATGAGGACTGCATCCAGCTTCTGTATGCATTACTTTTTAGAAATATACCTACCTACTTGTAGAGGGCAAACATCACATTATAAAATAAAGTTACCTTTTTCGCTTAATTTCACACAAACAAAAGAGTCAGTTGTTCTTGTATGTAATAGGTACCTAGACCTATAGGTTTCGTTAAATTAAAAGATTTACAGTCTGTAGCAATGATTGTCCCGTATTACAGAACGTCACTCAATACTCAAGCATTGCTTAAAACTAGTTTCAACCAATCAAATGGCTTGAATCTAGTTTTAAGTATTGAGCTTGAGTATAGCGTGACGCTCTGTAATACGGGGCGCTTCTTTCGCGTCCGCGGTGGAAGCTGCGGTCGATAGTGGTACTCGTTAAGGGTGTACAATTAACCGATTACTGTGAAATAAGCATGGCGGGCCGCGGATGCCCGACAACCCGACCTCTGGAGCACGCTTAGGGGTGGCACGAAGAGTGAGAAAAAAATTTACGCTTTTAAAATAATAACACCAGTTGATTAGGCAATTTTGTGGTCTGACTAACGCTATTTTGATTTTTGTTAAATAAAATATGTACCAAAAACTTCAACGGAATGTGAAAGTAAACCTGAAAGAAAAAATACACCGTGGATCAGTTGCTAAGTACACCGCAACCGAACAAAACATGTAGGTAGAGTGTATCCATTTGCTTATATGAATATACGCTTAGAACTTCCAGGTTCATAGAATATATATTTTTTAATTTAGAATTTAATTTTTTTTTGAATGTGTTAATAAGTAAAAATAAAAGGAATTAAATGTAATTACTAATGTTGTAGTTAAATAGTTTATATACCTCTTTTACTTTAGTTTCTATTATAACAATTTTTTTTTGTTTTTTGTTTTAGTATTAAACGTGCTGGAACGCCGAAGTCTCCCCTCTTGGAGGTGGGAACTAATTAATGGCTGCAACACAGTTTTTAAAACTAATGTAGCTGTTAACCAACACAAAAAAAAAAAATGTTCATGTTGAAAAATATATTTGGATTTGTATTTTCTGTCATCAAAATAAGTAGGGCGGGCTTTCCTTGCCCGGTACCGGTCCGTACAAACTTTGCTTTGAGGATTACGTGACTCGGCTGAAATTAGCTTGAAAGCTAAAACATGAGAGGATTAAAGTTGTCAAAACATAATAGGCCCGTTTTGACATTTAACTTGAATCGATTTATCGTGAGTATCGAGTACCGAGTCGTATGGTTACTTCACTACCGTAACTAGTGAAGTAACCATACGAACTCGATACTCACGATAAATCGATTCAAGTTAAATGTCAAAACGGGCCTATTAATTTTTGACAACTTTATAGTGAAATTATTCAATTTTTGTGCGTACTATCCATACCTTAAATTGTCGGTAAAAGGACTGAATAAATAATTTGGTTGGGGGGCAATCCTGTCCTTCCTCACAAGTGTCAAGTGGCAACCTTGACCACGAGCCGCTTGCCTCTCCTTTGTCGGCGAACAGTGTCTTGTTGACATTTTGTGGGGCAAATCTTCATTCCGCGGCCCCTTTGATCCCAACCACTGTATTATTTAATTTTGATGTACGCCTCATACGTTTTATAAGTAATGTAATTGGACTATCCTTGACGTGCTTTTTTCCAAGTGAATCTTACTGGAAAAGGACTTGAATTGATGTTGAGGTAATTTTCTGATATGTAGAGCTTTTTGTTCCTTCAAAATTCTGCGCTATCTCATTTAATAAGATTGTGAAGTAAAATCGTCGCTATTACTATTTGCAATCCGCAAATAATTAAACCTCACAGCAGTAGCACGTGAACCGTAGAGAAGCGTTTTGTCGACGGAAGAGTAGACAAAAATTACGTTTCCGTGTAGACAGTAGAATATTTTCGGTAGACAAACGATTTCTATTCTACAGTAGAGTAGAAATCATCGTCATGCTAGGCTTAGCATGGCACTGGCAGGAGACCCCATTACTAAGAGCCATAGCCTAACCAAGAGCCTAAAAAGTGAAATTATTGGAACACAAATCCCAATGGTGCGTAGGTGCGTAGTACTCGCAACCGGCGTGCGTGTATGACTAGATGTATGAACGTAGGCGAAGCAAAAGGAGTATGTAAGGAACGTAGCAGGTAGCGTTCTATATTTTCTGCCTACCCCATGGGAATAGGCAGGAACGGAAGAAGGCGTGAATTTATGTATGTACAAATCCCAATGCAACTATTATTTCGCCATCATACACTGAGCCAGCAGTCACTACGTTGCACACTCTCGTTTTCGGAAAAGTACAAAGCATTATATTCTATACAATCCTCCATCCTATAGATGTCTCTAAGTTTTTTATTTGAAGGAAGCTAATTAACAGACAAACAAATATAGTGCGAAGACTAAAACGAACAAAACCTTTTGAGTTAGTGTAGTGTAAAAAGTGTAGACATAATAGTGACAATGACACACTTAAAACACATGAACAAAGTGTTTATAATAATATATTAGACTCTAAGAAAGTGGAACGGACTTGTGTAAAGTACAATCAGCACTATTCTAAGTTTTATTATAATTATCACGTAGTAAATTAAGTTAGATTCAAATTACTTATTAGTCTTATAGGCTAGATTGTAATTAATTATTAAGAACCTGGTTCTTTTTAATAAAAGAAAAAAAAAAATTCGCAGTAATTTTTCTTTAATTATTCCGCGCTATTTAAAACTAAATAGGTACTTAAAACTTCAAGTTCTGTTAGAAAGTTTTTTTTGTTATGGAGAGGACACTTTATTAATCATCAAGGAGTCTGTCACTGAATTTCGGTTTCGGGAACTTTGGTTTCATACACTATTATCTATATATTTTTTAGATAATGGCTTCGTACGGTATTTAGCCAGTGTCACGTAAAATTAAGTAACAAGTACAAAGTTTGTTTGTAATGGTGAAATTAATTATATTCAATGAATGATAGATGATATCATCTTTGATATCACTTTACTGAGACCTCACGCGGGCTTCTTGACAGAACTTGGAACTTACACTACACTGTTTTGTTTCATTTGCCTACACTGATGCACCTTCAGGTTAATAATCGACCATTATTACACATTAATATTCGGCTAAACACAAATTTTAGAAAATAAAATAAAACTGCTAAACGTGACGCGTCACTTTCCCGCCAAGAAGTCTAATTTATTGTCATGTAATTTATTTTTCTGCAATATTCAGCATCGTACGGCCGGGGCCGTGAAGACATGGGTACACAAGCTAAAAGAACAAGTGCAATGCTCGGTTCTTTTTTTAAATGTAGACATTTAAAAAAAAGAATCGAGCATTGCATACTTGTTAGACGGCTGAACTACTTTAGCCCTTAAATACTTACTCGTTTGTGTTCCTAGGAACAGTTAAAATGGTAATAAAAACGTCTTCAACATCATCTACTTACATGGAATAAGGTTGTACCTACTTACAAGAAATGAGTTGAAATCCTTGATGCACCTGCTAGGTTCCGCCTACCTTCGAGCCTGACTACCTTCAGGCTATTAGCTCATTGGTGTAAAAGTAAATACTTATGATTACTTTAGTATAATATAACTGAAGAAGTACGCGATAGTTTTTCAGTAGTAGTAATTACGAGTTCGGTATGTCTCGAACTCAATAAAGAATTGTAATGACAAATTTTTGTTTTTTTATTTTTATTATAGGATGTATAAATGAATGGCCATTGCCAATCATGATCGATTGTAGAACTTGTTGATGAGTCGGTTTTTGCTGCATTTGTGCGATGTATTTTAATAAAGTAATGAATTTTGATGGTATTGACGACAATGGAGCAACGTGGTCTTGAAATACATGTTATTAATGGCGTCTTAGTTTTTTAATAATATAGTTATGTTCATGTACTACCTTTAAACCTAAGTAATTCATCATCATTTCAGGCCGAACGACGTCCACTACTGGACATAGGCCTCCCCCAATAAGGGGGGGGGGGTTGCCATAATCGCCACCACCGCCAGTAGGTGTTAAAAAGCATAGAGAACGCTGGTAAAGTCGCCTTTTACGACACCCACGAGAAGAGATGGGAAGGTGCTATTCTTTACGTCCGGCACCACACGGACGACCTAACCTAAACCTAAGTATAAGGGTAAAATTACTGGGAATTAATTTACAATGATCCATAAATTCCGAAAAATTATTCATAGAACAAACCCCGTATTCTCGTAGCACGTGGGTGTCGCCGTCGTAGCCCTTGAGTAGTAATGTAGGTAATGAGCAATATTGTTAACTACCCATAACTTTTAAGTTATGTTTAAGAAAAATATAAAGAAAATAATATTTAATTTTATCGAGCAACCACCATCACACTGTAATTGAAGCAGTAAACATGCAATCAGAAGTATCTTTTAACATTCTTTGAACAAGTCAGGTTCACAAAACGCATTCAAAGAATCCTCGTCGTTGCAAAAATAACAAATTTGATTTTTATTAATTGAACTGCCAAGCAGAGCAATCATGTGGCAGCGAAAAACAACGGGCCATGCATCTGCCCCATTTATTAATACCACTGACAATAAAACATTTGAAACACGTTCTTGCGAATCAATACTCGGCTCTGCGATATGAATTATTTATATATTTTATTGTCGCTTTATCGCCTGCATCGTGCACCCTCTGGCCGGCGGATGCCGCGTCTTGCTTGAAATAATAATCAGAACATAATTTTATTTTTGACAAATAACTGGTCAGCGTATGTGTAGTCAGGTTTTTGTTGCGCGGGCGCGGCGCGGCGGTCGGCGAGGCCCGATGCCGCGGATTCCGGGTCCCCCGCTTTATTGCCTGAATAAATATAAGAAGATGCTGTCGGTATTCCGATCTCGTGTAATTGTCCCCGATGAATGCGTCGCAAGAAAGTGCCTTGTACAAAGGCCGTATGTACCTACATACTATACGCATCTAGCTAAGTCCTACCTGTTTATTTGCATGATGGCTGGTCCATTTATTTTTATTCGAGTGTACGCTCGTAATGTAAAATTAATAAATCATTCTATTGAATAAAAAGGATTACTGACCTCCCGGGTTCTCATTCCATTCGATTTTTAAATATATCCTATCACAATGTGAACATGAGCTGTTCAGTTCTCAAAACTTCAATGAATAATTTGCTACTGCATAGTTAACAATAACAATGTTTTAATTGTCGTTCGCCCTGAAACTGCAGAACTTGAGCTCTCGCTTTTTAAGAAAAGTTGACCTCTGGTGGAGTAATGACAGAGTACTTTATTTAGGTAGTTATTTAACTCCACACACAAGTAAATGCACAATTTCATTGTTATTTGAAATAATTCTAGTACCAGCTACCAGTTTCCTTTTGTTATAGCATTGAATTATGTTGTTTCTTTCTTTGTCCCGAATACCGATAAACCCTTAAGGGTTTTCTACATACGCGAAAGGCCCCGCGTGTCGCGGGACGAGCGGTGCCTTTGTGTCGCGTCGCGTCGCGCGACAAGTAGCCCCGGTATGTAGAAGCCTTTATGCCGCACCATTTCCTGCATGATCACAACCTTTAAGACACCTTACAAATCAATCGGCTAACAAAAACGATGCTAAAAAGGCTATGGTAATAAAGTTATGTATCCGATCGCAACGGGACGTGCTTGCGAGACAGATATTAATTGTAGTTACGTCTGGATACACGTCAAGCTCGTTACAAACTTACAATATAGAAAGTAACGCCCGCCGCCGGTACCTGTATCTCGCTTGACAATGTATAAATCATTGTCATATCAGACCAGAGGCGCTGCAGCTATGGTCGGCTCATTTGGCCAGTCTAAATGATGCCTTCAGCTTTAGCTGAATGATGAATTGTGTAGACGATTTGTAGTTTAAAGCTGTTTCATTAGGCGTGTAGTTGTCTATGGATCTTTTCAGGTTGTGTTTATCGCTTGCTGCTGTGAATGTTTCTTGGTTCGTTATCTAAATTCAACGTAGCTCAAGGCTATGCTTTTTTCCTCGTGACCAGTTTGAATAAAAAGTCTATAATGTCCACCAACCCAAATATGATCTAGGATGTAAAACGATTTTTTTCTTAAGCCGTTTAGAACCTTTTCAAAACAACACGCATCAGTTTTTGCCATTGCCCTTCCTCCGTAAAGCTTCACTTTACATTAAGTGATACGGCCGTGTTCAGCAAGTCCGTTGGAAATTTCATAAATCAGGTTTCGATCGATCTGGTTGACTGTCGTGGTTGTCAATCGGCTGTCCCTTATTCCCGCCTGAGGATCTTATGCAAAACGAGCCTCGATATACGAGATACTTTCGTACTCCGGACTTATTTACCAAACCTTTTTGTTGCTCTAATTTGGACTTAATTAAATAGAAATAAAGGAGCGCAGCGTGTGCCCACTGCCTTTTAATGCATTTCGATATTTAAATTAGTTTCGACGTTGTTCCGTGGACAGTGATAACATGGATGTGTTTTTTTAGTTTATTTTTAGACGGCTCGTGATATCTTAAAACATGTTAAAATCATGCAACATAAAAATAAATGGTGAATTCTCTGCCTAATTGATTAGTCAGCAATAACAACAATAGTGAGTGAAGAACTGAAAAAATATTTGTCTGCCAGTCGACTATTTACATGAACAAATCTAAATGGTTTCGAATCTTTTATTCAATGGGATCTCAAAGAACAAGCAGCCAAGAAAATATTTTTTAAGTGCCATCATCAACAACAAAAACAAGTTCAATTTATAGCATCGAAAGAGGATTATTAACAAAAACGTAATATGACTTTTATGTTCAACATAGCAACTACAAAAAGGTGGACAAAGATTTATTGAATGCTCTTAAACCTTTATTTTGTGCGAACATTTTGTTTATACGGAAAATCGTCGGTGTTTTTTATCAAAACTTGCGTTTTAACAAATGCCCGGGACAGATTACGGTATGCCCGATGGCCGCGCAATGGCCGCAAAGTATTTTAATTAATGCCACACCAAGGGTACATAAATTGCCAGTTCATTTTGCTGATTAAGATTTCTTGGTGCAATGTCACCCACTTATTGGCCAGTTTTGTGGCTCCTTACAATGAGGTTCATAGTTAAGCGAAAAATAATTGTTAGAATATCTGAATTCTGAAGGATTATTAGATATATTAATAGTGATTTAAAACGTAAAACCGATTTTCAACATTACTCATCAGTAAAAAAAAAAGCAGCAATCAGTGAAAATCGGTTTTACGTTTTACATAAATTACGGTACGGGTATTTCAATTATGTTGCGAAATTATTATAGGATTTATAAATAGACAAATGCAAAATTTTAGAAGTATTTAAAACACAACTTTACGGACGAACTATACGAGTTTACAGTAACACAGTAATGTATTTTTAATTAAAATCTAATTAGCAACAGTATAAAATTAATTTTATGCACCATAAATGGAAATTACGTGCAGAATTTATATTCAATTATCCAGTGCTTCTATTTTAATGTTGTTACCTTAACTGATAACCATTAAATCAGGCTCGGTAAAGGTATTTTCCAGTATTTTTTAACCGACTTCCAAAAAGCAGGAGGTTATTAAGGCGCAAACGACAGGGTAGCCCGCGAAATTCAATTTTTCTTACGTTTTTTGTAGTTTGCAGGTCAGTAACAGGTTGTATGTTAATCTACTTATGATTCGCAGTCGTAACAAATATGGCTTCAAAGAATTATTATCATTAGAATCAGCAATAACATTCTTTAATCAACAAACAACCAGACACAGACCTGCAAATTGCAAAAATCTTAAGAAAATTTGAATTTCGCGGGCTACCTTAGCGCATCCCCCTTAAGTCGCAAAAATTCATCAATGCCATTACAAAAACGAAACCTCAAAAAAGAAAAAAAGTGAAAACACCAGGAAACCAGACGGGCATTGTCAACGTAATGTGTGCTAATAAAATCGGCACGTATTGTACCGCTACCGAAATCTGGTTGTCGCAGGAAGCGTGCGCGTGCTCAGTACAGCGCAGCGTTCCGAAGCGTGCATTATTCAATACAATATTGTCAATAAATTAATGCTCACATTCGGACGCCACCTCACATACTAATGGCGACACGCGGCGAATCGCTTTTTGCGTGGCCGTCGAACCATTCAGCTCCATTGATACAGAGCACGCAAAAACTGGTCGCTGATCATGAACGTGAAACTAACTAACATTGCCGCTTTTTGTTTTCGTTTCGACAAGGACGTGATCCGTTTTTGTTTTGGTAAAGCGACGTGAATATTTAATGGGGAGGTAGTCAGGTCCTTCACAATTGCTGGTTGCTATTTGCTATTTGAGTAGCTATTTGAGTTCCTAGTGCAGCTATTTTCAAGTAGCGACTGATAAGTTTTCTTTTTATTTTGGTTTCTTGATATTTGATGAACGTGAAACTAACTAACATTGCCGCTTTTTGTTTTCGTTTCGACAAGGACGTGGCCGTTTTTGTTTTGGTAAAGCGAAGTGAATATTTAATGGGGAGGTAGTTAGGTCCTTCACAATTTGCTAGTTGGTACCTATTTGAGTTCTGAGTGCAGCTATTTTTAAGTAGCAACTGATAAGTTTTCTTTTTATTTTGGTTTCTTGATATTTCATGAACGTGAAACTACGTGAAACTAACTAACATTGCCGCTTTTTGTTTTCGTTTCGACAAGGACGTGATCCGTTTTTGTTTCGGTAAAGCGACGCGAATATTTAATGGGGAGGTAGTCAGGTACCTTCACAATTGCTGGTTGGTATTTGAGTTCTGAGTGCAGCTATTTTTAAGTAGCGACTGATCAGTATTCTTTTTATTTTGGTTTCTTGATATTTACTGTAGATAGTCAGACACATAATATAGGTTCTTCAATACATAATCTAGCCTGTTTGTTGTTTTTCACGTTTATGTGTTTGAACGCTTTTTATTTAGTAGTTTGCGTAGGGTGTTGAGGAAAAAAATATAAAAATAGCACCTACCAGTTAAGGTTAAATTAATACCTCAATTTAAGCACCTGATATTGTTTTATTTTTCACCCAACACACACACACATTTAACACCCAAATAAATTATAATGTATAATAATATTCATTAAAACTTTGACCCAATCAACATTCAGCACCATATTGTAAATATAGGTGATATACCCATATTTATGTAAGTAATAAATAGTTAAGAATTTATGCTGATTGCAAGTTTACGAACGCAACTGTTATCGTATCCCAATTTGTATTTTATGTGTATCACGAAGAAGGCGTGCGTTGCCAAAATGGTTGTGTGTAATAAAATGTGGTAACGACGATGCATTGATGGTCATAAGTTATTGAATGCCGAATATAATTACAAGTCTCTAACATGTAATATAAAAGCCATTAAGAGCAACTTGCATGTAGCTACGTAAGTACATGGTCGTTAACACCAAGACTTACTTGCTTGTTAATGTAAGTATTTTCAATTAAAAGTGATAAACAACACTTCAAGTTCAGGAATAGTGAAACGTCACCACCGTGTCTGCGTTGCTATTTACATTATCACTTATTAAAAGGAAAAAAAAGAAGAAACAGCATCTACGTCATAAGACCCCTCACCAGCCTCACCTCGTCGTGCTAGATACAAGATCTTAACCTTTTGTCTAAACAAAAATTACTGCGCTTTAAAAGTTCCAAATTAAATTTTCGGACTAAATTGACTTGAATTTTTCTATTACCTTAACTGCGACTTACTATTACTACTACACCAAAAACCAGAAACCTTGGATGAAGACATTGGCAACTTCAACGTGTAACACAGCATAGCAGTGACATAAAAAAGCATCGAGGAAGCAGTTTAACCACGCCAAAAGATTCACCACTCAAGACTCTGGAATCAGCAACGTGTAATACAGCATAGCAGTGACACAGTCAAGAACAGAGAGGACAGGAGCCAACCTGGTGGCGAAGCTATGAAAAGATGCCCCTCCCATAGATAAATATCACCCGTCTCTCCACTATTCCAATGCTTTCTCTAGGATGCATATCAGGTAGGCTCTAATAATCCTACCATATCCCATGGGCACGTGTTCCCTACCATTATCGCGCCCCCCGGTCTACTCTTTGATACACAATGGTCTCTGTAGTCCCATAAAACATGAAGCTTCGGGACTAGGGTGAATCTTTGGGTTTATTCGAGCAATCGAGTCTGGTTCAACCATGCTGTGGTCGGTGCATTACATTCATTCATACAAAGATTGTTAGTTCCTCCTTGACATTAAATTCCGGAGGCTGACACCTTTTCATTGCGCATCGTAGTCAGCTTATTAAAACAAGCAAAGATATTTAGCGGGAGTGGCGTAGGCGCAGTACGGGTGACTCCTAATCCATAATTAAGACAAAGCTGCTATTGATATTACTTCGATGGTGCTAGTTTGTCATTTGTGACTTCGAGTTACAGCTATTGCTTTAAGTAAGCGGGCACGCCCATAATGCACATTATGCCTGGAGACTTTTATTTAGTTACGTTCTGTTTACTTTTTTTTTTAAGTAAAACTTCTTTTGGCACGCTTGACTTGGGGAGTAAGCTGGTGAATGCATGATGAGAGCGTGACAGAAGTGACGAGAGCGTTACGGAAGTATAATTACTATTACTATTTGTAAGTTTTACTTCAGTCGTGAGGTCTAAAGCATAGTCGTATTTTGTTTTTATTTTTAATTCTTTTTTCTGCTTTTGTATAGTTTTCGACGATTATTATTTTTTTTTTTTTTGTTATAGAGGCCTAGCTAAAATATGGCAAATAATTTAATTTAATGTTTTGTGTTGTGTAATGCAAATATTTTTACATTATATTGTATAGAATCAAGTGTTCTAACTGAACAGACAGCTGTGCGGTTGGGGAGTTTGTTGCGCCACTTCTTCTTCCCAGATAAAGCACTAGGAAGTGGTGAAGGGTGGACGCTTTTGGGGTACTGTCTTATGCACAGACGCCAGCAGGTCAAGCTACGTTCAAAAAGTACTGATTCTCAGCCTAGCTTGAATAATGGACTTTTAGATTTTGATTGCTTCAAATCAAAATTCTGAATTATTGCAAATAATTTAATTTAATAATTTGTGCTGATTCGCCGAATTGCAGAGTTTGTAATCAGATTGAGGACGTACAACATTTGCTGATGGATTGTGTCCGGAACAGGCGCGAGAGGGAGTCATTTTTGAGGGAATTTGACTTAAACAAACATGATATGGGGTTAATTCAGTCAGTTTTATCGCAACCAACGTCAGAAGGTGCCAAAAAGTTGGGTAGTTTAATTACAGTACTTAAACTGTGACTTCCATCTTTGTTCAGTATTATAATAAGTTATGTGTTTGTATGTTTTATATATAAGTATTAATGTTATTTTTACAATGCTAAAAGGCACGATGGGGTTGGCGTATCTTTTCAGATAAAAACCCCTAAATAAATAAAGAGAAAAAAAAAATAATAATTTGTGTTGCGTAATGCAAATATTTTTACATTATATTGTATAGAATCATGTGTGCACTTCTTCTTCCCAGCATAAACACTAGGAAGTGGTGAAGGGTGGGCGTTTTTGGGGGACTGTCATAAGTACAGACGCCAGCAGGTCAAGCTACCCTTTTTGACGTTCGAAAAGTACTAATTCTCGGACTAGTTTGAATAAATGACTTTTTGATTTTGACTGCTTCAAATCAAAATTCTCCTCGCAAAGGCTCATAATTGTCAAAGTCTCGCAAGAATAATCAAAAAATTCCAGAAAAAGTCTATACCATACACAAATTGTGCCATAACTTGGAAGTGGAGCACCTGCGTCTTTAGATCTACGGAAAGTAAAGTAAAGACGAAAGTATTTCTTGCATAAAATGGTTTTTTCTTTCAATTCAGTCCAATACCTTAAGGGGGATGTGCTAAGGTAGCCGTTTTTTTGCAATTTGCAGGTTGTATGTTGATCTAAATATAATTCGCGGATGTAACCAATATGGCTTTACAGAATTATTATCATTAGAATCAGCAATACAACTCTCTAAGTTCGTAGAATCCTATTGAATGACTATTAGTACTACGAAGAGAGTTACACAGACCTGCAAATTGCAAAAAACGTAAGAAAAAATGAATTTCGCGGGTTACCTTAACGCATCCCCCTTAAAAAGTAACCGTCGCTCGTTCCCACCAAATTCTTTCCATGCAACGTCCAACACATGCTTATCTTAAACTTTTCCTCCAGTCTCATTAAACACGTACTGACAGCGATGATATTCGGCAGGACTGCTCCGGGGCTCTGCGACCACTGCGGGCGTCTCATTAACTCGTGTTATTATTCCGCAGCCATCTTGTCGCGCGTCAATTTTCGCGTCGCGTGTGACGATGCTGCGCACGCGCCGAGCACAGCTGTTGCAGGCTGTGTAACTGTACTTAAGATTTTTTGAATTTGATTTTGGTTGTGCTGATTTTTTTAAGGCTTTCACGACATATTGGGAAGGTTGATTGAAAAACAAGGAACATGGCATGCGATGTATCTTGTGCTTTATAATTCAAAATAAAAATAATAATAAAAATAAATGATAGAAAGGTAAAAAATGACGTATACCACAAAAATGTTAAATTGTTGTGTCGTAGGCCCATAAGTAGTAAAGACATCAACGAGTTTGTTTGAAGTGATAATCAAAAAGGAGTTGCGATAAAAAATTTGATGATTCTTTGACACCGTCAAATCGCCTGTCGCTGTCCTCTCATACCTAATAACACTGTAATTTGAAAAAATTGTAAAAGCCATTTTTTTTTAAAAGAGTAACCGTGGAGTTTCTTGCCGGCTCTTCTCCATAGGAAACGACCAATTGGAACCCTGCACCTAGCTTCTGACATTTCATAAGTGCCCATGTACTCGTAGGCTAATGTGAAATAAAAATATTTTTGATTTGATTTGATTTGAAAGAATAGCTCCATCCCATTTCTTCCCGTGGGTGTCGTAAAAGGCGACAAAGGGACTTACTAGAGAATGGGCAGCAGCGTTCTCTATGCATTTTTAAAACCATACTGCGATCACCAACCCGCCTGCCAAGCGTGGCGATTATGGCAAATGCCCCCCCTTTTTGGGGGAGTCCTATGTCCAGCAGTGGACGTCTTTCGGCTGAAATGATGATGATAATAGTAGTATCATAACATCATCATTTTAACCGAAAGACGTCCACTGCTGGACATAGGCCTCCCCCAAAGGGAGGGGTTTGCCAAAATCGCCACGCTTGGCACGCGGGTTGGCGATCGCAGTATGGTGTTACATAGAGAACGCTGCCGTCCATTCTTTAGTAGACCTTCTTAGATCGCAGATCTTCGTAGATCACAGGCGTCATCATGCTTAAAATGAGGCTCCAATCACAACTAAAACAAACGATTGGTATAGAAATAAACATTTTGTATTTTGTATTTGTATTTTATAACATGTTAGTTAGTATTTGAAAAATATTTTCGTTACATATGTATAAGCATGCATAATCCTTTCAGTAAAAAAAAAAATGTTACTGACATTCTATTACAATGGGATCACCTCTTAATGGACCCAAATTACTTTGTGCTTAGCTCTGTAAAAAACATGGAAGCTCTGAAGTGCAACATTGTCCTCCGAGCAACCGACGCGCGTCGGATCCAAGGCTGTATCCGTGCTTAGAATTAAAACGTGTCTAACGAGCCAGGCGACCTCCGTACAAACGACGTTTAATTGATAAATTCCTGAGAATAACGGCTTTGTATCTAATTGAATAAGTTGAATTATTTCAATAAGAAAGGGCAGGCGGCGGCGCCGCGGCAAATTGTCCCTACCCGTGCCGTTTTCCTTTTGTAGTTGTTGCCGCGCCGACGCCCATTGGTCCATTTTAATGAGCTCCGATCAATGGGCGTAATTATTTCTTGTATCATTCTTTGTCCGACGCGAGCGCGCTGTCATCCTGTAAGGCTTGCCCGCCTTACATACGCACTTGTGCGAGTTTTTGCAACGGTTTTTGGTGAATATCCATATAGAGAGATCGGAACAGGGCCTCCGGCGTTATCGACGGCGGCGTATCGACAGCTACATATCGGTGCCAGATATATCACAGTGCAGCAATCAGTCACAGTTAATCATCGTAAAGTTCGATCATATTTTTGAAGTAAGATTTATTCTCGATGACGAGCTTGCAGCTTGAGAACAAGTCGTTAACATAACTCAATTGTATTTTTAGGGTTCCGTAAATCCGTACCCAAAGGGTAAAACGGGAACCCTATTACTAAGGCTCCGCCAACTGTCTGTCTGTCTGTTTGTCCGTCTGTCACCAGGCTGTATCTCATGAACCTTTATAGCTAGACAGTTGAAATTTTCACAGATGTTGTATTTCTGTTGCCGCTATAACAAAAAATACTAAAAAACAGAATAACATAAATATTTAAGGGGGCTCCCATACAACAAACTTGATTTTTTGGTCCATTTTTATGGTACGGAACTCTTCGTGCGCGAGTCCGTCTCGCACATGGCCGCTTTTTTTAGCTATTGAACAAATCATCTTCCCAAAACTTAGTTTCACATAGATCCAAACAGATGTATTTGAATAGGAACTTGTTTCGAGTGGAACTTCTATAGAAAACTACAATCGCTTCATATAGAAAGCGATTCGACAAGCACCTTATTCGGGCCGCAGATAAGTTAGCGAGTTCCAATTATCGAGTAGTGCGGTGCGTATGGAGAGGAGGCTGCGCACCGATGTCGAACAATGCATAACAGAATAACTGCAATGTGCAGAGAAATTACAGTAAGGCTGATCAGAAGAGTCTTTGAAGGTAATTTTGATTATAGGATAGTACATTTTGATACAAGTGGAGAATGTTTGTTATTGCATTCGAGGCGGAATTAACACCCGAGCCGTAGGCGAGGTTGTTTCTGAGCCGAGAAATGCAATAACAAATGTCCACGTGTATCAAACGACGTTTTTCAATACACTTTTGAAGAAATAAAATAAAATAACGAAAAATATTTTTGTCATGAATTATGAAACTATGATTTAATTTTATTTTTTTTCCACGCTTTGCTTTCGCCAGGTTGAAGGAGAAGCAAAGGTATAAAGCCGATAAACAGCCTTATATGAAAAATAGAAAATTCAAATCTTTTTGAGTTTAGAACACAAATAAATGTTAATTTGTTCATAAACGTTTTATTTATTGTAATAATCATGGTATTCTATTTATAAACATTATTCAAATATTCCAAAAATATTAACGCGCGCCGTAAAGACGCAACTTTGCCGAGATTAAAAAAAAAAATCACCTCCGAATAGAGGACCGTCTCTGGCGTGAGACGGTGTGAATAGATGCATTGAACCAATTTGGACTAAGTATAGGTATAAGTTATCTGTGGCAATTTTTATTCCCGCACACGTGTTGGAAAATAAAAAATCGCACGCGTGTGAAATACATTGCATTTCGAACCTAATCGTAGTGCGATATGAACCAGTTTTCGAGGAAGTGTATTGAAAAAGTGTTTTCCATGTTTGGTGGAGAGTGCTGTGGATATTTCAGTCAACTGATTATCATAGTCAAGATCGAGCAATTTATGCATTCACATTTTTTTATACTATGTAGTATAGTACCTATGAGTAGAGGAACACTAGTTTGATTTGAACACCACGTTAGGAATATTATTCGCCTCTATGTATATTTAAACTATAAGTTTATGTATTATCTACTGCTTTTTCATAAAACAGCCCATTATTTACTATTCATTGGATACTCTCTAAACTTTTTCAGAACCTAATAGGTATCACGAGTCTTGCGAAGCATTTTTATGTTTTCGTATGTAAAACTTCTGTAATATCTCTATACATTTCAGACGCCTTGTTGCAGTTGCCGTAAGCGTAGGTTGAGGTACTTACCTACTGTTTTCATGTCACTTTAATGAGACGTGCGTACATAAGTAACTGATGTAAAAAAACTTTACTTACATGAAGTGTAGGTTTTACTCTTATTTATTGAAACTCAACCTCTTTTATGTAGGTACTGGCTGTTTATAAAACAGGTGAAGGTTCAAATAAAATATTGTGTTCTATTTAAAAATTATATTTTTTAAGCGCGCTTTATTTATCTGGGTGTGCCAAATGGGGTTAAAACTGAAAGCTTGTTATAGGTGGCAGCACAGTTGTCCGTCAACAAACCGCGATTGTTTTGTTTATGTTTACTTTTGTGTGACTTGGAGTGTACCACTGTTAAAAGACGAGCTATGGACAGAGGAAGCGTCTATCACTGGTAAAAAAGCAGCTATAGTGGAGGATTCAATAAATTATTATGGTCATCTTGTGTTTGTTGACTTTAAGTTCTTTTTTTATTAAAGACTGGAGGAGTATGACAGAAATAACCTGATCTGGGGGCCTGAAATAGACGCTTTGGCAGAATCATAATAGGATCTGCGTACAATTCATATCCCGCAATTCATCTGTTTGACAGTTTTGTATGGAGTTTCGTAAAATGGTCCACAAATTATGAATTGCTAAAATGAAGTCTAATGTCAAATAGCAGCTGTCAAACAGATGGATTGCGGGATGTATGAATTGTACGCAGATCATATTATGATTCTGCCAAAGCGTCCATTTTAGGCCCCCAGAGTTGAAAACTCGAGGAGGATCTTTCTGACTAAAAACTTACGAAATGTTAATTCTAGCACTGATATAATATGATAATACAAAACACACATTCTTTTATTTACTATAATTTACATAATATCACATCACAAGTGCCTGTAGGTAAAGAACAAAGACTTAAGGTTTCTACATACCGGCGCGACTGGTCGCGCGACGCGACACGACACAAAGGCCCCGCGTGTCTCGCGACAAGCGGTGCCTTTGAGTCGCGTCGCGTCGGTATGTAGAAGCCTTTAGTTCTCTTGGGAGCACCACCTGTATACGAATTTCTCCCGTAAAAGTCTTCAGGTTTCAAAAGGATAGCACATAGTCTCGACGAAATAACGGGTTCACGTTTTTTTTTTCCGAGAGCCTTTTTCCACAGTTTTCGTTTTTATTTATTTATTTATTAAATCATGGAAGACTTACAGCTTAAAAACGTAACAAAATGGAAACAATAGTCAACAGGAAGCCAATTACAAGTCTTCGCGTATAGAATTAGATTAGAAATTTATATATGAGCATACAACAGCAATAAGTCATACATTTTGTTGTCTAAGAAGTTAGATATTTGACTAAAACTATTTGGTTTAAGTACATAAATGAAGAAAAAATTAATTAAAAAAAAAATAATTAAGAAGGTAAAGGTAAAAATAATTAATAATCGAAACTTACGGTTTTAACATCTTTATCAAATACATCCCCATATTTTTGCAGTCAACAGGCAGGGCATATTAATTAATTATGCGTAATAGAAGTAGCTTGTTTACAAAAAATGTATGGATAGTGACAGCTAGCTGCCAAGTTCTTAAACTTTGGATAGTAGCGGCATCTGAAGTGTGTGTCAGTGGCAGTTTTTATCCGCATTGACAGTTCTTTGGTGTGTCTAGAAGATTGTCTGGGATGTATTGTTATTTTCCTGACGTGACAGTATTTTGTTGTTCCTATTTTTCATGGTTCGTAATATTTTAGTAAAAGTTTGTAGACTAAATCTTGCGACTTTTGCCAAGCTGTTCCATATAGTGAAAAGCTTTTAAAAGAGTATTTTAAAAGAGTAACGGTAGTGTTTTTTGTCGGCTCTTCTCCATATGAAACGACCAATTGGAACCGTGCACTTAGTTTCTGACGTTTCATAAGTGCCCATGTAGGCTTATGTGAAATAAAATATTAGGATTTTGATTTTTGATTTGGCTGCACTCGTTCGGTTTTCGCCTCAAATCAATGTACCGACTGGAATTCCAATTTTGCTGAACAGTTATTGTTTAGTTTAACATTCAATTCTTTCTTATTGCACATTATAATAAATCAATCTTAAGAAAATATTTAAAAGCCATTCGTTCACACGTCTCCAAATTTCAAACAAGTCATTAAAACCGTTTTGCAATTAAAAATACACATAAAGTGTGTGCAGGTGTGATATGAGGAGTAAAAGTTCGAATAACTTATAATTGTTCGTGTTTTTGCTGTTTATTACCTCGTGTCTGATGCACTCGGGTCAGTGACCGGAAGCTGCTTCGAGAAAAGAAAAAAAAAAGTTTGTATAATACTTCATTCGCAAATATGCTTCATGGAATTTAAATAAGCTGGAAAAGCTACGGACCTAGGAGGTAATTTTCATGGAAAATATCACGTATTTAAACTTTAAGCCGTAGAAAAATAGGAGAAGATTCTCAAGTCAACGCATAATTATATAAATATTCTAAAGAGGTAAAATTTGCTTGTTTGTAAGTTTGTATAACATAATCAGCCTATACCAGTGCTGGGATGAGTCCCAGCACTGGTATAGGCTGAGGCCTCCTCTCTGTAAGAGAGAGTGGGCTGTAATCCACCACGCGGGCCCAATGCGGGTTGGTAGATCTCACATGTCGTCGATTTTTTGCTGTGTCCCAGCAGTGTATGCAACATTATATGCTGATTATGCTTATAATAATAAAGTTTTTATTTTTTTTCCGAAACAAGACAATTACACCAATAATAAAAGTAAAACAAAAATTACAAGATGTCTCGAATTTCGGTGTGCCTCGTGGCATAGGCCTCCTCTAATAATTTCCATTGACGTCTGTCGTGAGGAGGTACTCTCCTCCAGTTTGGACCTGCTGTCAGCTTTATTTCTTCCTCCCAGCGGGTAGGCTGCTTTTCCCGATTTCTTTTGCCGTCCCTTGCATACAATTCAGCCATTCAGCGGGTTGAACGACATTTCGTCAAATCGGCAATTCGTTAAATTTGATATTGGTCAAAGCTGTAGTTCGTCAAATCGTCTTTTTGTCCAATTATGACATTTGCCAAATACGCTATTGGTCAAGTCCTTATACAGTCGGAGTCGATCTCCAGAGGCATTTTTTTGGTGTCGGGCTGGATAAACCCATTTTATAATCTAAAACGTTTTCAAAATATTTTTTTATATGCAGTTCGGTGTCTAATCTACGTGAAACAAGGCTAGAATTATGAATAAGTTTATTTTAAATATTAAAAAAAAAATCTTAAACCCTTCAATCTTGATCGCTCTGGGTTGACCCAACTCCCGATTAAATGAAAAAAATATTCTTTAACTTTTTAATGAGAAGGTTCATAAGAAACAACTTATTTAGATTACATAATAAATGGTTAATCTTCATAGTAATCAAATATTTTTAGTTATATTAACAATACTTTTGCCACAATTTGAATTTAAAATTGTGACCGGGCATTTTATCTCATCGTTCTGCGCTGAGGTAAAACATCACGCTCATCCCTAGTTACGCGTTATAGACACTCTATTCCCCTCCCGCGGGGCAACGCCAGTAGTGGTGTAACCGCCGAGAAGGATACCTGTGTCCACGTTCCCGCGCTCCAACATTACGAAGGTAAGTTTATGATTGCTCTGGATTTGGTTCTCGAATTTTATGATTGCTATGGCCCGTTATTTAAATTAAATAGTAAGCTTGTGAATGTGTTTGTTATGTGAATTAACTGATCGTTATGATGTTTTTTTATGAGACGTAATGACAACTTTCTACTGCTTTTAAATTCGGCTATATTTATGATTTTGTGACTTTTTCTGATCGCTATGGCTGTGATTGCGCTGTCCAAAAAGACCTGAAGGATGATATTTTGCATTAATTGTACGTTATAAATCTATTTTAAGTAGTAGTACCGGACTGTAACAATGTCAAACGATGAACTTTGCATATAACCTTTAATGTATAACCTTTCCTGGGTTTCTTTGGGTAACCTAAACCCATAAACAGATTTTGACGTATTTTACCTTCATGATATTATCATACGTATTGGCATTTAGCTAACCACAACACTGTAACCCTTTCTTCTCTAAAATTTAATCAATTACTTATTATTATTTACTTATTATTATTATTACTCACTTATTATTTCTTTAATTACTTTTTCAAAACGAGTCTGTCATTTTATATCTATAGGAGACTGTAGGTATTAATGGTTGATTTCAAAAGTTTTTTAATTTTGTCTCATTTACCTAGAAGTGATTTAATTAAGTCCAAATAAATGAAACTAAGCCAAAAGTTGATTTTTATAATTACATTAATTTGTTATTTTAGCAATTTTTTTATATAAAATATTCTGTATTTTGTCCTTGACCTTTTTCTAAAATAATACATTTCTCTTACATAGAATCTTGTAACACGTACACTGAATATGACTGAAAACAGCTAAATAAATAATATTTTATCAATATAATTTTTTTTGTTTCGCTGATTTCACCATTTATGATCGCTTTGGCACCAATTATGATTGCTATAGTCACGAAATTTTTTGAACTTAAATATTTCCATAACTGTTTGTGTAAATAAAAGGTCAATAGTAAAAATGTACTATTTGAATATCATTATTTTGAATGAGATACATAATTACCATTAAATATCAATATCTGAAAAGCACCAGAGCGATCACACGAGTACGCCCGTTTTGGAGATTGATCGTCGATGTTAACATGCGTTTTGAATTCACATAACTTACTTGTACCTACGAACTTACAAAAGGAAAAGCTGCCTGCTGTAGGTTCCTATTTACATCATTAAAATCACTATCTTACTCCACTCCTGCCTTTAGCGTCTCGCATCATGTAGCCTGTCCACCTCCACTTTTGTTCGTCTATAAGAATAGACCAACAAAAGTGGAAACAAAACTGACCGATGTTCTAACAAGAGTTAGAACATCGGTCAGTTTTGTTTTGGACCGGAGATCTGTGTTCCTAATTCTGTCCTGTCTCTTTGAGCCTATCATGCTTCTCTTCATTGCTCTTTGTACCTTGGCAAGCTTTTCTCTGAGCGATTTGGTGTGTGCCCATGTCTCACACCATATGTAATTAAATTTAAAAAAAATATGCATAATCATATGACACTTATATGTTTATGCATAATTATGATATCATTTTATCACAAACTTTTTAAATAATGTGGGCTGAGTACATACTCAGCCCACATCATTTAAAATGGCAGTAATGGCAACCTGGCAACTAAATTAACAATTAATCACATGTTTCCTGATAGGTGACCTATCACATCCGAGCACGATTGTGTTTTTATTTCCTGTAATGCTATACAATTGCGATGACCTTACATTTCATATTGAATTCGCATCTCCATAATTGGAATGTTTAATGCTGGGAAACAGTTTCGTTTTGGCTATGGATATGTGTAAACTTCACTTATGTGATGGTGTACATATCAAAACACGGCAAAAGAAAAAAAAAAAACGTTTTTCTCAAGTCATGCTTCCAGTACCAAAATTATTTCTTTCTTCGGTGGTACCCATAAGATTTCCATTGTCCTCATTCATCCTGATGACGTTATCTATCCATCGCGCTGAAAATCGCAATGTATCTTAGCCAGCTGAACCTTTACCTATCTATTAAACAATCTCCAGGAAAAACACCTCTAAAATTTAAAAACACAATTCTCTAAATGCCGCCAATTAAGGCACTTCTTTGCATCGTAAATCCCTTACTGAGTGTAATCGGCGACTCGAACCACTCATTACCTTTAATTTCTTAATCGTGGTTTTAATTGAAATGTTAAGCTACTTCGATAACGACGCACACGTTAATGTCCGCGCCCGATTAAACTTAGTTTTATCTTTTTGACAACTGGTAGCTTAATGAGTGTAATGACACATTACGCGTTTCGTAGAGGGCTTTAGTGTTGGCCACTTAGCGAGTCTGCTTATCGGCGGTGGATATTATTTCTTGTAATTATGCTGTGATCGTTAATGACTGAACTGGATGAGCTTGCGAATCATAATGACCACCGCAATATTCCGCACCGTGTTTGTTTTGTTTTGTTTTATATACTATATCTACTTGTGTTTATTTTTCCGTTTTACGTACCTAGTAACGTTTTCTAAATAGCTACACCTGTTGACAAAACTGCGTTCACACTTCTTGTGGATTAGAGGGGTCCGCGTCCACTCGACCCGCTTACACTCGACCCGAAGAATAATACCTTGATATTTCTCTTTTGTTAGGTGTAAATACGTCGATGACAGACAGAAAAGTGTCGATTAACGCTTGCACCATTCTGAGAGTGTAATATTGAAATAATGTTTGGATAAATAAATAATAAACAAGTAAGTTAATATCCTTTTTTAATATAGTAACACGCTTTGTACAGACGCCAGCACATCAAGCTACTACAATCTGTAAAATTTCATTAAAAGATCTTCAATTTTATCGATATAGCATAAGGTTCAAGGTTGATTGGGAAAATTTGACAGTTTCGGGTAGCTTGACCTGCCGCCTGTACTTTGTAGTAAAAACTACAGATTATTGTTAATTATTATTACAACCTTATAGCTGGTGGCACGCTAGAGGTAGAGGCTAACTTTATAAAGTTACATTTTTTTTAACTAAATCACTGACTACCATGCAGGATAAATTATTGTATAATAACAAAATATTCTATGTATAATATAATTAATAAGTTAATATCACTTTCCCTGACTGTACCAATGGCACTGAATTTGTAGTAAAACATCTGGTATTATTCTGCAGGTTGAGACTAAGCGGGTCGAGTGGGCGCGAACCCGATTAGAGTTGCCTTAAAATGATGTTTGTTTATGATATAGGTACACAAAAAAGTTGTAATTAAACGATTACAAACAAAAAACACCTATTTTTGTTGGCTTTGACTAAGTAATAACCGCCGCACGGGTGGAACGATCAGGTTAAGCTACGCTTGCCGCGGTTGGTCCGTGGATGGGTGACCATCTTTACATACCAAGACCCCTCCATGCCTCGGAAAGCACGTTAAGCCGTAGGTCCCGGCTGTCATTCGTGATCTTTGACCGTCTTTACAGGTCGTCAGAAGCCCAAAAGTCTGACAACCAGTCTTACTAAGGGGTATCATATTACCCAGGAACTGGGTTGTGGAGGTCAGATAGGCAGTCGCTCCATGTAAAATACTGGTATTCATAGCTGCATCCGGTTAGACTGGAATCCGACCCCAAGATAGTTCAGATTCAGATTCATTTATTTATTGTAAAACATAGGTTCCTACATTATAAGTTCTTATTTGGTAATACATAGAGGGCGCTATGTTTTGCATCTAGGGCGTAAAAATTGTGTAATACATGCAATATAATTAAAACAAGAAATTAATATAGATATAGAACCACAAATAAACAAGTAAATAAATTAGATCTTCTATCGCATTAAGAATTTCAATCACACTGAACAATGTCGATTAGATAATTAGATAAATTATGTGTATTGAGAAAAAATAAATATAAAAAATGTCCGCAATTATTAAAATAGTTCGGAAAAGGCTAGGAATATGATGATGGATATTCCATATTGTAATCAAAAACATGTACCTACCTAATTTATTTTTAGCACACACTTCACAATGACAAGCAATTAATAATATTGTAATGCGTTAATTTCAGTTGTCGTTATTAGTGATCGATTAATCACTCGAGTCATACTTAATTAGCGCTGTTTGTCCTGCGCAGACGCAGACCTCTCAATACAGCGCGTTTGTAATAATCACAAATTGACAAGCCATCAATCTGCTTATTCTCTGTTTAGACTACAATGTGGTGAGGTAATTATGAGAATATTGCTTGAGAGAAACAAAAAACGAAATTGTAATTGTTATAAAATACTAGCTGCGCCCCGCGGTTTCACCCGCGTAAGTCTCGATCCCGTGGAAAAGCCACCCTTAACACTTATGGGTACTTATAAAAAATAGATAGTAGCCGATTCTCAGACCTACTGAATATACATATAAAATTTCATAAAAATCGGTCAAGCCGTTTCGGAGGAATATGGTAAGAAAAAGGTTTTTAATTTCATCATCTTCATCATTTCAGCCGAAAGACGTTCACTGCTGGACATAGGCCTCCCCCAATTAGGGGGGGGGGGTAGCCATAATTGCAGTATGGTGTTAAAATGCATAGAGAACGCTGCAGCTAGCTAGTAAGTCACCTTTTACAGTTTTACGACACCCAAGGGAGGAAATAGGATGGTGCGGTAGTCTATAAATAAATCATAGGAGTAGTATTTATATACATATAAATACTACTATGATTTATTTGTTCATCAATGAACCTTATGGTTCATTTACAGATTGACCTTATCGTTGAAGGAACATTGACTAATGCTATTTGCATAAATCAAAAGCTTAGTGTGACGTTTTAGTTTCACTTTATTAATTAACGTAAATAGTTACATATCGCTAGCCATGATTAGACTGGAAGCCGATCCAACGTAGTTTGAAAAAGGCTAGGCATGATTATGATGAGCGGTAGCCATTCACTCTTCATCTCTTCATTTTCAAGCGTAGAGCCTTTGGTAGAGCAGACCTTGTGTCTCCACCCGTCTTTTTATACAAATAGTAGTGACCCCCGCCGCTGTTTCGAGCAGTTTTTACTACTTGACAAAACATCGAGATTTATTTATTATTTGTAAGTTTAATATTTTCTCCGTGTGGTGCCGGACGTAAAGAATAGCACCATCCCGTTTCTTCCCGTAGAGAATGGGCAGCAGCGTTCTCTATGCATTTTAGCACCATACAGCGATCGCCAACCCGCCTGCCAAGCGTGGCGATTACGGCAATCCCCCCCCCCTTTGGGGGAGGTAGTAGACGTGTGTCCAGCAGTGGACGTCTTCAGGCTGAAATGAATGATGATGAAGTTTAATATTAATATAACGCATATTTTTTATTTTATATTTTTTTTTTCTCTTCTACTCTTACACACGTTGTCTACATCTCTTTGTCTACTTTCCTATCGCAGGTATGCTGGAAGAGATTTCTTTAGAAATAAGCATCACCTTTGTACGTATTTTTCTGTTGCTTTCTTCTTGTCTGTTTATATGTGTGTACATAAACTGTTAAATAAATAAATAATAATTATTTCGGAATAAATTCTCTAAGTGATTTTGAAAACTACCTACATCAAAATCCGTTTCGTAGTTTAGAACAACAACGCGGTCACACAGAAAGACACAAAAAACTACTTTAATTTACAATAAATATACAACATGTCCCAGAATTAACGCCCAACTTTTTAAAGGCTCATTGTACTCATCATTATTATTAAATACTAATTAAAGCATAATATTTCGTGATAGCAGTATTTTATTGAATGACATAAAAAGTAATCAACAACCGTAACCAAGCGACACGTATTTAGTATATGATAATTATGAACAACTTTTACTATGGGAACAAGGACCCACCAGAAATCGCGAAATAAAAATCAGCTGTTCCCTACATTTATGTTCGAATAACTCGTAAAAAAAGCCAAACAAGTCACAGAATGGTATCCAAGGAATGGAAAAAGACGTAGAGGAAGGCAGATGAAAAGGTGGGAGGATGATCTGCCAAAAGGTTGGCGAAGAACAGCCCTGGATAGGAATAAGTGGAAGGAGATAGAGGAGGCCTATGTCGCAAGACAGCCTGACCTGGTAACTGATTAGTTTATAAGAATTTGTGTATGTACAGAGGTCAGAGAAAATAAAGGCTATTTTTATTTTATTTATCTCGTCAAAATGTAGGGAATAGCAGATTTTTTTTTCGCGATTTCAGGTTTGGTCCCACAGTAAAAGTTGTTCATAATGATGAGTACAATGACCCCTTAAGAGGTTGTGCGTTAATTCTGGGACATGTTGTATAGATAAAAGTGGTGGCCCAGTGGTAACCACCGCGACTTAGGAGTTACCGGTCGTAGGTTCGAACCATGACAGGTGCTTTACTTTGTGTACATTATTTCATCACCACTGCTCTCAAAACGGTGCAGGAAAACGTGAGGAAACCGGCATATCACAGAGAGGAGGCCTGTGTCCCAGCAGTGGGAACATTATAGGCTAATTATGTATGTAGATAAAGCAGCACTTGTTTATCGTAAGTACACACGGCTACGCATCAAGCTATACATTTCCAGTATACGCTGACCTCTCATTGTACGGAACTCCTATACAATGTGAGATCAGCTTATACTGGAAATGTATAGCTTGATGTGTAGCCGTGTGTACAATTTACAGCATGATCAGTCAATGTACAGACGCCAGCACATCAAACTACTAAATCTGTCAAATTTCTTTAATAAATTTTCAACTTTATCCGTACAGGATAAGGTTCAAGCTTGATTGGGAAAATTTGATACACTATTTACATCTTGACGAAATTAAATGGGCTTATAATCTGCTTGCCCACGCGCAAGGATGACTGCGCTGTTATAAATTCAACGGGCGTTATTGATGGCTGATGGCTGGATGTATTGAGTCATAAACTGATGGTGGAATATTGGTCCTATTGGACAGAGAAGAAATGTAAATTTAATAAAACTGATTCATTCGTCAATATCTAAGCTTTCGTCTGAGCTGTGCCACACGGGGCGCGGCGTAACCGACGCGCAAACTTTTACCGCAAATTCAGTTCATGTAAAACCCATCAACTTTGAATTTATTTGTCGGTCATTAAAAAAAAAACTGTTGTTCCATACATTTTGACCGTATAAGTATTGCACTTTTGTATGAAACAGCTGTTTTTTTTTAATACACGTCTAGTAATTTCAACTCTGGTGGGTCTTGAATCTTTTACTGAATTTATGGTAACAGTTACCTCGCATAATGATAAATTAAAGTCTGTCCTAGAAATAGTGGGGTCAAACGAATGTCCACTGCTGGACATAGGCCTCCCTCAAGCACCGCCACTTCGACCGGTTGTTCTGTGCTTCTAGATCCAGCGGATATTTGCGGCATTCACAAGGTCATCGGTCCACCTTATAGGAGGCCTTCCAACGCTACGTCTTCTGGTACGCGATCACCACTCCAGAACATATCGGCGACATCGGCCATCTATTCTGCGAGCAATGTGCCCTGCCCACTGCCACTTAAGTTTCGCTTGAAACTTGTATGATAATTAATTTATCAATTGGGACAATTGAAGAGCTGCAAGCGATGAAGCGGCACGCGCCCCGCATCATTGAATAAAAATACGTAATGGAGTTAGTTGTCTAAGAGAAAATATCAGCATCACTTTTGAGGGCGGAAAATGGTGTGGGAATAATGTAACTAACTTTTCGCCGACGGCGACGCCAACCGCCGATTCCGGGGTCTACTCCGAACATAAATCCGAAGTATCGGCTGAATGTTCAGCCGTTTCTTGACTACGGCTAACTATGGCTGACTAGTTGTTTTCTGTTTTTTATAGTTATAAGGTGTATTATTTGCTGTAATGCCAATAAACACATTTTTCTTTCTTTTCCTTCTACGGCGAAAGAAAAAAAAACAAAGAGATAAGCCAAAGTCAAAAATGTGACTTGAAGCCGGGTAAGGACTCAAAGTCAAATAAGGAAACCTCGTTCTCGCTATAGCCCGCGTAATATGTCTCTCTGTTTCGGTTGTCGAGCACATGACGCACGACATCGGGAAATGTAGTTTCGTGGGTGTGTTTACATGTAAGTGTTTCTAGTCCATTTAATATTTACGTGATGTTAGAGAGTGTATCTTCCTATTTAATACATCAATGCCTGCAACCTAAAAAACACGTAAGATAAAAAAAAAAATCCCCAGCAACAGAAACTCTTCACTGATTTATCGATACAATCAGCGCATAACAGGCAATACCTTGTCCTGGCGAAACTTAATGTGAGCTTAAAGGCCTGCCCACGCGCCGAAAGATTAAAACATCCTAGCATTACCGCGCAGTGATAAATTCAGCTCCTTTTATTGATCGCCATGTTGGATGCACCCGACGTTTGAAATAAGAGTCGTTTCGATCGATTTACGATCGCGGCATACCTACCTTACGATTTGCGAAGTGTTCTTTTATTTCGTGGTAAAATACAGAAATAGGTTAAGTGTGTGTGTGAAATATGTCTTGTACTCTCCTTGTAATTGGACACAACATAAAGTCTTTTTAAGAATACTTTTTTTATGGCTTTGTGCGGTTTGCACATTTAGCCAGTGTCAAGTAAAATTGGGTAACTAGTAAAAAGTTTGGTTAAATAATGATGAAATGAATTATTACACATTAATAATCGGCTAAACACATTTTTTTTTTAAATAACATTAAACTGCTAAACATGACGCTTCACTTTCCCGCCAAGAAGTCTCTAAGAAGACTCGCGATCATTGTTTTTTTTTTGTTGGCGTTTCTGGTTATATGTAGGGCAAACGTTTGTCTGCGGTGGGCCAATATAAGGCATGGCATGGCAATAACAGACCATTGGTGTAGGTTGTATCTATGTTGACATTTTGTGGGGCTGTTCTAAGGCACTGAACTTGTATGAAATACAGCCAATATTCGTAGGTTATTTTTGTTATGTTTCTTTCTGATGTTTCTTAATATGCTAGAAGGGTGCTCGCCCACGAGCGATTTTTTCGGCGTTTTTCTCGGCGATTTTTGTCAGAAAGAAATATATTCACACAAAAATCGCCGAGAAAGTCGCCGAAAAAATCGCGCGTGGGCGAGCACCCTAAAGGAAGTCGTTCCTGATGTGTGAAGCGATACAGAAAGTTAAGTTAAATTAACATAACGGAGAACAACTTTACGGACACACTGATCCGTAAGCAAATGTTATTTGTTTCCCAAACAATAGGATTTGGTTATAAAACATAATAGCGTTCAGTTACGGTCGGACGACTTCGGTGGTGTTCGGCCGGGTCCGGACGCGCGGCCATTCTATTGTTCTACCGCTAATTGAATCGATGCCACTGATAGATTGCGTGGCGCTTGCGGTCGGCGGCACCGACGGGTTAGCTTTAATTGATTCTACACCCATAATATAACTTCCAGTACATATTAATTTCATGCATTTCCTACACTCTACTACACGTCTGTCTCCATTAGTGACCTTGACAGTTAAAACTTGTTATAAATTGACATGAACGTCAATTTTATTTAGGAGGTGAGGAATCATCTGCTAAATTGAAGGTACAAAACGTACCTGTTAAGGTAGGTTTTGTACCCTAAGTTTGGTAAAGTAATAAAGGTAAAGGGGTAAAAAAAAAATTGGTAAAGTGGGTGAACTCGAATGTTGTCGAGTTCACCCACTTTTCATAGAGCTCGTATGGCATAATATGCCTCTGTAAGTGTGTGAGTGTATGCTTTATGTATGTATGTATTTTGTACATGTAAATGGTACACCACTGACTACCTGCAGTATAATCTCTCCTTCTCCTTTTAATCCATCCAAAGGTTGTCTGTAAAATATCGCTTTTAGCGATAAAACCGCCCATTGTGTCACCCTATGTAAAATTTCAACATTTATATCTGTAACTTTTATGGTGTACAGACGGCTACACATCAAGCTATACATATCCAGTTTAGGCTGATCTCGCATTGTATAGGATTTTCGTACGATGAGAGGCCAGCTTATACTGGAAAAGTACAGCTTGATGTGTAGCCGTGTGTACATAATAAAGAGTATTCAATTCTATTCTATTCCTCTACACAAATTACTAGTGGACCCTCCAGGATGATCACCGGCATTACTTTTGTGTTAAAGTAAACCCTCGAGGAGAGTTCTGCACCAGCTGTAGCAACAGCTGCAGCTGGTGGGGAGTTTGTTGCGCTACTTCTTCTTCCCAGCTAAAGCACTAGGAAGTGATGAAGGGCGGATGTTTTTGGGGGACTGTCTTATGTAATTTTGACGTTCGAAAAGGGCTGATTCTCTGTCTAGTTATGAATAAATGACTTTTGATTTGATTTGTCTGCATACGTTTCCTACATTTATGCTATGACGCTAATGGATATATAGAAGATTGAAGTATTTCCCCAGAGGTACCTGTTACATACAGGATAACAGAAGCTAGGTTCATGGGCTCAAGATATTCATACTAAAATCTGATGTCACATTATAAAAAACCAGTTGTTGTCTACCTGCGTAACATACAAGTCACGTACACAGAAGTAGAACAAACACAGATCATACATGACTGACAAAACAATGTGATTTACCTCGTACTCATGTAGTTACACGGTCCATTATCTCAAAACACCTCAAACATTAGATAAATATCTTCCTCAATTAGCAAACCGTGAATAACAGAAACCATGTATAAAGTCTGTGGTGTTTAGCCTATTTACGCAAAAAGTTGGAAAACTAATGTTTAACCTTCGTTTAATAGTACAACCGAGCGTTCCCGTAACGAATGGTTACCGCTACCGGACAATGGACAAATCGAATCTGTCACGGCGCCCGCGCATCGTGCCGTACCGACCACCTCTATTACACGCAGTCAATCAGCTCGAAACCTTATGAAGAGAAGAAAAAGGAAAATGTTTTTTTATGGCCACACTTCTGAATCGCCAGTATTGTGAAGTGTAGCCTAGATATTAGTTAGGCAGCCTTTTAACAATCAAAGGGGAATTGCTCTTATTTTCAAACTCCATTTGCCAGATTGGCTATAATTGCAATGGAACAAAAACGATTACCATTATTTTAGGTCTGCTGCACCGGTTGACGTCCTTACGTTAACGCCGGCTGTCGCTGAAAACCAGTGCTGGGGCTCTGTCTCGCATAGAGTCGCAGCATTATGCTGAGCGATGGCCGTTTTGCGTGAATGTGACTCATAGTTTCCCCCAACTTGTTCTTTCGTGTTTTTAGGGTTCCGTAACAAAATGGTAAAAAGGAACCCTTATGGAGAGACTAAGTCTGTTTGTCTGTCTGGCACACCTAGATATCTCAAGAACTACTAATGCTATCAACTTGAAATTTAGAATAGTTTTATATGACGTTTGCCCAACCATTTTGCAAAAAAGAAAGAAATTAAAAAAAAAAAAAATTTTTTGCAAAAGGGACTGAAAGGGGGTCTTAAATATTTGAAGTGGGGCTACTAGGGCTTGTGGGGTATCATATGAAAGAACGCTGTTTGCACATTCTCAACCAGTTTTTTTAGGCAGCATGGTTTCTGACTTTTGTTAAAAAAAAAAATAAAAAAATACCGTTCCCCCTTATCTCCGAAGTTTGCATAGATAAAAATCTGAAATTATTCTATGTGATAGAAGTTTATGTAAAGATTACAGGAAAAATAAAACGATGTCTCTAAATAGCACAGTTTTTGAGAAATCATCAACATCATATAATAATATATGTACGGAACCCTCGGTGTGCGAGTCCGACACGCTCTTGACTGGTTTTTTTAGGTAGCATTCGTTCCGACTTTTGATTAAAAATGTAAAAAAAAAACCGTCCCCCCTTATCTCCGAAGTTTGCATAGATAAAAATCTGAAATTATTCTACGAGTATGTGATAGAAGTTTATGTAAAGATTACAGGAAAAATAAAACGATGTCTCTAAATAGCACAGTTTTTCAGAAATCATCAAAATCATATATACGTACGGAACCCTCGGTGCGCGAGTCCGACTAGCTCTTGATTTTGCTTTGCGTTTGGTTTACCTCAAATAAACGTATTTTCTTTATTTCTAATATTTTCAGCCCCAGTCGTATTTTTGAATTAAGTACTTAATCTGCATGCATCTCGCTATTTCCTATTCAAATGCCAAACTAATGCAAGCCTTCTTGTCACAGTCATGACGTGCAGCTTCCGACTGTTTGTTTTTTTGTGCTCGTGATTATTATCAGTTTTGTGTAATGTTTAAATGTTTACCTTCGAGTTTATTACCTATTATGTTTTCGTATGCACGTTTTTCTGTGACAAATAATATTATTTTTCTTTCTTTCTAAATTACATCAAACGCATTATTTCCATTTTTGTCACGACGCGACGTATCTAACGCCGATATAAACAATTTCTCAGGCAGTCCGCATATTAGGTGATGAAAGCGAACGAAATACATTTATAGTAATAGAATCCAGAAAATAATACATACAGTTCTCGTATTTTCACATTAAACTAGATTGAAGGATTAAATTATCAAGAGAAATGTATCGGATCGCGGTGTGGCGTCGTTGACGAGAATTAAACAGACCTAAATAAGGGACGATTAACTGCCGTGCACCTTGTGTGTTGTAAGTTACTGTCTCATCTAATTGAAAGTGAAAGAAATTAGCATAAACAGGGCTACATATTCGAAGTTCCATTGCTCGATAATCCTTTAGCGAGAAAAGCAAATGTTAATTCTGTATTTCTGTTCGCTTTGTGTTGCCGCTAGTGTACGCGAGTTCATTAAGCTTAATAACATAATTTCAAAAAGTAATTACAACAATAATTAACAGTTTGTTCGTCTGTACAACT
Source organism: Tiliacea aurago (assembly GCA_948098905.1). Lineage (NCBI taxonomy): Eukaryota > Metazoa > Arthropoda > Insecta > Lepidoptera > Noctuidae > Tiliacea > Tiliacea aurago. The sequence goes on along the minus strand of OX402586.1, from coordinate 16,924,223 downwards.
CAATTGACATAACTCTTAATTTGCGTGAAGGCGCAACGCATTGATTAAGCAATCTATTCTATAATTCGTAATTACATTTTATTGTATAGTCGACGTAATAAACGATTAAATTGCATTGTGTGAGGTGATCGTTTTGTAGATCATTTGTGTGGGAACAATGTGTTGCAATAAGACTTTGGAGATTGGTTATTTTTTATCAAAATTGCCTCTGTTATACGTGGCATATGGAATTAAAAAAAAATCTGAGAAAATGGAAAAGATTTAAATAACGCATTTAACAATAATTGCGCAGCTTTTCTCTAGGCATCCATTAAGATTACAATAATAACATACCTACTGGAGAAAATTATCACCGTTTAGAAAATAGGAAATACTTAAATGGTTCTAGATAGCTCAACTTTATACTAAACACGCCACTGAACACCATAAAATACACCATAGTCAAGCTTAACATAACTAACTAACAATAAAAATCATCATCATCATCATTTCAACCGAAAGACGTCCACTGCTGGATATAGGCGTCCCCCAAGCACCGCTGTTCCGACCGGTTCTGAGCTTCCCGCATCCAGCGGATACCTGCGGCCTTCACAAGATCATCGGTCAACCTTGAGGGAGTCCTTCCAACACTACGTCTTCCGGTACGCGGTTGCCACTCCAGAACCTTTCGGCCCCATCGGCCATCTGTTCTGCGAGCAATGTGCCCTGCCCACTGCCTCTTAAGGCGACGATAACCAACTTTTAATGATTTTATACTGAAGATCACGTCTAAACGAGTAGTGTTAATGATTTGTAAAAAATATATGTTAAATGAGAGCATTTTCTCAATAATTTAATATGCGAATATTTTAGATTATGTTTATATTACATAGAGAAATTAATTGGTAAAATTATGTCTAACGCGGATAAAAACTGAGAACGGCGCAAAATCTACCAAGCGTGTTTTTCTGAAACCTTCACCTATTTAAAGATAATTTAATTATTGATTTAGTATACGCATTTTATTAAAATACCTTTTTGTGTATAATAAATTAATAATGGGTAAAATTGGGGACAGTGCTCCTTGATGGGCGAGTCCTATTACTGGCAGAACGTACGACGCATTGCGTGAGCTCAGTACAGAACACGCGAGCTTACCACTCAAGGTCACTGGCATATATCTGCGTCTTAAGTTTGGCAATTCTTCGGGCTATGTCGGTTACCTTGGTTCTCCTGTGTTCAAAATGTATAATACACTATAGTCAACTATAGTGTAATGTGTGAGTCAACGCTCCCAAAGTACGTGTGTTGCAAAATTACATGTAGAGAAGCCACGTCCAGCTTTACAAAATAATATATAAATATATGTATAAGGCCCACTAAGGAAACGGGCTTTACTTAGTTGCAAATATGTTTAACTTAACCATTGTATTGTTACTTTTTATTAAGCTTGCTTGTATTTTAAATGCAGCAGAGGCAACATAGATAAAGACACAAACTGAAAGTGTCTTACACAAAGATGTTTTGTACTACCCAAGGATCTTGTAAGAATCAATTTCAGCTGCATTTTGACCAGCCTCTTACGAGGCAACATAGATAAAGTCACAGACTGAAAACTCCTTATTACAAAACAAGGTTTATCTTCAGACCCAGGTTTAAACATGGAGCCATTATTGAATTTCGAACTTTATTCCGACTATGGTAAAGTTCCTAAACACAAAACTGACAACTTAGTACCGCACTTAGTTTTCAGTTTTGTTTAGAGAACGGTATTTCAATCACTGTTACGTTCTTATTACAAAAACTGGCTGCATGGTTTAAGCCATGTCAAAATATAAACCTTGTTTTGTAATAAGGCAAAAAGTGTCTTACACCCAGATGTTTTGTACTACCGAAGGATCTTGTAAGAATCAATTTCAGCTGCATTTTGACCAGCCTCTTACTAATATCTACAAACGATTTTGGGTCTGTCTATGCAAGTGTCAGCTGTAGAAGATTGAACCATCTACAGTTTATAGTTTTACATAACAACATACCTAATCAGCCTATTATGTTCTTACTGCTGGGACACAGGCGTCCTCTCTGTGAGAGGGAGTGGGCTAACCCACCACGCGGGCCCAGTGCGGGTTGGTAGATGTCACATGACTTCGAATTTTTGGTTCTACTTTATATTTTTACCATCTAAAATAATATGCTATCAGTTAAAATGTCGTAAGTCGTCATTGCACGCGGGATGGTACCATTACCTGCGTCAATTACCCCCTCGTAAAATCGAGTAATAAAGCAATTGAAACACATGCGAGTTGCAAAAGTTTGTGATGGCTGTTACCGGAATGGATATTACCATAGATTAGGGATGGTAAAATACTGTTTTATGACGATTTGAGTATTCAAATGGTGGAGGATCACTACATGGTAGAAGGAGCGAATCCCATGTAAATGTTACTTCAAAGCTTTTTCAGGAACTAAATTCATTGCATTTGTTTAGGTACGTGTAACACTTATTTAAAAAAGCAGTTGTTTCCTTACCTTGATACTTTTAACAGTCTAAGCAAAAAGCTTCCAGCGCTCGGCATTTAGTTTCCGAGATATACGCAGTTTTGTAAAAGTGGGTGAAAAAATTGCATGTTCGATTTTTATTGATTGTTAATTAATGCTCAATTATCTACAAGATCACACAGTTTTTCTCAAATCAAGCTTTTTCAGAGTTTCAACTTCAAATTTCTGATTAAAAAAAACCGGTTAAGTTCGTGTCGGACAGTGGTCCGACACGAACTTAACCGGTTTTTTTTTCACAAGGAAGGGATCCGTAGTTGGGATGAATTTATGCCAAAACCAAACTTAACATTGTAATTGAAAAACATGTTCTCCCATACATCGATATAAGTCACGGTCAATTCTCCAGCTGCAAATGTAAGTTGGTCGACTATTAATGGTTAACTTGTAAAGCCTACTTAGCTGTGATAGTTTTCCTTTTAATTTCGTTATATATGTATACTACTGCCATGATTGTTTTCACATATCCAAAAACCCATTTAGCTGGCAGGGGGGAGGACCTTAATTCTAATAAAAAATAGCACTTTAAAGCGTAATATTACCCAAACGGATCCCTGAATAGACAAATGGCTTTCACAAACCCGCAATATTTTTTAACGGCTTATACAACGATACCCCACATCATGGTATAAATAAGAAAAACAATTGAGTTACACAAAAAAAAAATGTTTTTTTTAAGATTTTAATTTTACTACTTTGTCGGCGTGATTAATATGTACACGAATGCCAAATTACAACTTTCTAGTACTAAGAGTCTCTGAGCTAAGCTGGGGACAGACAGACAGACAGACGGACATGGCGAAACTATAAGGGTACCTTGTTGACTATGGAACCCTTAAAAGCAGCCTGTTCAAATAAATTCAGATACGACCGTTAATCTTTCCTTGCCTTGATATTAGTTATACCTACATATATCAAATTGTCAGTTCAACATCAGTTCAGTATGTATTTTACAAAACCTGATTTCCTTAAAATACTTTATCGCCAGGAACATCCCTGACTCATACCTACGCGAGACTCCGCCGTAGTTACGATGTATAGTGAATTAAATAACTTACTCTCAAAAGATAATAAATAAAAAAAGTGTAACTTTTAAACTGACAGTTTAATTTAACGGTTTCATTTAAATGCATCAAACTACTAAATTCAAATTACTAAATTCACGTTTTTTTATCTTTATAAAATGAATGTCCTCTTTTTCATTGACTTATGTAAATTTCAATATGAACGGTCAAAGAAAAAAGCAATGACATGTTTTTCGCAAAATTCAAGTCTATGTAAAAATCTGGACATCGTTCGGGCGTAGTTACGACTTTACTTCTTTACTGGTAGTACACCTCCACCACGAAACCATAGCAGCGAAACCAGTGTACTCGAATCGTATGCGAGTAGCGGCACATGACGCGAGCCAGTTGAATTGAACTACTACGGTTTAGCTGCTATGGTTTCGAGGCGGAGGTGTGCTACCAGCGTCACTCTCTCTACTTTGACGTTGTTACGTATGATAGGTGATAGTTACGACTTTTCGAGACCACCGAGGTATGTCCCGTTGTACCCGAGATTTACGACACAATGTGTCACCAGTCCCAAGGAGACAATGTACAGCAAGCGTCAGCAAACCAATCGTCACTGGCAACTAGTTTACTGGCTGGCACAGGGTGCCTCTGCCTGTGCCTGCTTTAGGGTTCTGTTGTTAACCAGGAACCCTTATAAAGTTTCTCCATGTCCGTTTGTTTGTCTGCGGCTTAGCTCAGACATTCTTAGTACTAGAAAGCTGTAATTTGACATGGGTATATGGAGTGCGCCAAAGTTCATCTAAATTTTCAACTCCGATAATTGGAAATCCGAAAATGTTCTTCCTAACATTTTTTATCCTAACAATCACAATTCCTAACTACTCTGTCTCTAATGTTCATAATTCCGAAGCATTTAACTTCATAATTTCAGTAGCAATAAACATCTAATAGACTTTTATTTGTTTTCCTATATTTTCTCTATATAACCATCTTTTACAATATTATTCAAAGTCATATTTTAATTTTATTTATAGCGGTGTGTACCTCCAAAGATATCCATAGGTTAGGTTAGGTTAGAACTGTGACCAACTACGCGCGAGCCGAGCGAGCGAAGCGAGCGGTGCCGCGGCAGCGGCCGGCGAGCGCTACCTCGAAATTGGTCGCGAAATCTTTATAAGTATTTTTTTATAGTGCCCCCAAGACGACATTCTGACCTGAATTTCATTCATTTAAGACAAAAATCTGTGAAACGACCTTAAATCATTCTAAACAGTTGGTTTTTTAGACATAATTATCGTTAGGAAGAACAATTTCGGGTAAAGAACTTTAGTTGAGCCAATATGGACCCGGGTAGGTATATGTATAGTCTCGCCGACAAAGGTACCGCTCCTACACGTAGTGGGGATGATTTTTTCGGTTTGGTTTCATCGGGAGCTTTTCCATGTTACAGGATATTTAAAAACCCTTTGACTTCGTACACAATGCAGGCCCTACTTAAGGCGACGATAACCGACTTTTAAAGATTTTATACTGAAGATCACGTCTAAACGATTAGTGTTAATGATTTGAAAAAAATATATGTTAAATTAGAGCACTTTCTCAATAATTTTATATGTGAATATTTTAGATTATGTTTATATTAGATAAATAGTGAAATTTATTGTCTAACGCGGATAAAAAACTGAGAATGGCGCAAAATTTACCAATCTATATTATTTTTCTAAAACCTGCACCAATTTAAAGATAGCTTTATTTATTTTTAAACAATTTTTATTTATCAGGAACAGTTGAAACCTTAATTAAAATATACATATTAACACTAAAATATATATAGTATGTACAAGTTTAAAATAAAACAAAATAAAATAATAAAGGGGGGGATAATTTAAAGATAATTTAATTATCGATCTTTTAGTATACGCGTTTTATTAAAATACCTTTTGTTTTGTGTACAATAAATTAATAATGCGTCAAATTGGGGACAGCGCTCCTTGATGGGCGAGTCATATTACTGGCTGAACGTACGACGCGTTGCGTGAGCTCAGTACAGAACTCGCATATAACTGAGCGCAGTTGTAGGTATATATTGCCACCTAGAAATCCTAGAATATTACAAGAGCTTGAGTGGATGTTTTTTTTTATGTAAACAGTCTTGGACATTACCATCTGAAAGTTTTAACTACTTATCATTCCAAGCATAACAAACTGCGGAAAAACACGATACGAATACGACTGACTGGGACTCGAATCCGCAGGCAGTAAAAATTAATAATCGAAAAATAATATCTTGAATTCACTTCCTATAAAGCAATACGAAATTAAAATGGCTCACGTGTCCAATAAATTGAGACAAACTATAATTAAAAACACATACATAAGCCTATTTTTAGCAGTCCAACTTGAAAGTATGTGCGAAGTTATTTATATAAAAGTAATATGAAAAATATAAACTGATTTATGTTTAACATTCAATGGCGTAGATATTAAGTTCTGTTGATAAAAATCGACACCTGAAACGCAGCATTCAATTAGCAAGATAGAAATCAAAGATGAAATTTGCGTGAATTAGAGTGGGGCTCAATCGAGAATCGAGATCGTATCAAGTGAAGCGAATGTCGTGGAGGGATAATCGTTCCGCAGCTGTAACCGATACAACACTAGCATCAATTCAGACGGATATTTTAGCCTTTACTCACAAATTATACTTTTATTATCATATTTGAGAATTAACAGCCTCATTTTGCTAATTGTACGAATTATTGAAAATATCGTTTTACGGTTACGAGTTAAAGCGTTCAGACGTATACAATTTCGGTCCTCTCTGAATAAGGAAGGGAACTTATAACGGATCAAATAATTACGCGCTAATTAACTGAAGCGACTAAATGCTTCCTCATTTGGTGATATAAAACATTCTGCCGAAAATGGTGGAGTTGGAATCTGACTTTCTGGCTCAAAGTTGACGTGTAACTAATTAGAGCTTTCCGAACGGAGATTTTGATAAATTACGTAACTCAACATGGTTATGCAAAGTTGCTGGCAGCCACTATTTCCAAAGCTTTTATTATGAGTGGAACACATCCCTTTTTCTGCATAGTGTTGGAAGCCTTCCAGCTAATACATTAGAGAGCTGTTCATAAACTCCAAGTTAACTATCTGCTAATTAAACGGACGATTACGTAGCACGCGTGTACCGCTCGTGTAACCAACGTTCATAAATTTTTACATGCTTGTATCGTAAAGCCGCCCATAATAATCGCTTACGAGATTTATCGATACAAAGATTAATTATAAATTATCGTTAATTTAAAAATGTTAGACTAAAATAACTTTTTTATATCTGATGAGAAGTAACCATTGATGTATTAAATAGGAAGATAAGCCACTCTCTAACATCACGTAAATATTAAATGGACCCGATGTCGTGCGTCATGTGCTCGACAACCAAAATAGAGAGACATATTACGCGGGCTATAGCGAGAACGAGATAGCAATAATTGTCTCTGTTACGTACCCATAACAACTCGGAAACAAACTACGATTCGGGTATTCCCCGTAAACTTAGAGTCATTTAGGTTAATTGTGTTCTTTCCCCTAATTTATGCGTTCCACGTCGAGGAGCGCATACCATATCTTACATCAATGGAAGTAACATAGCTCTGGTACTTTTTATTTTTATTAAATAAAATATCTATAAGCGTTCCCTTTGTTAAAGGTTTTACTAAATGGGAAATTGAAGACGATTAATCCTTAAATGGCAAGTATTCGTGCAGTTATATTGTCAAAACTACTTATATTGTCAAGTCAGATACAGCTCTACGCAAAGACAAGTAAAAAGTGGAATAAACTGCGATATTGTTTCGGAAAGAATTTATTTATTGCCGCAAATGGTAGACAAGGAATAGTGATAGGTCGATCTAGTAATCCTGTTTTAAATGGCACCTGTTTATGTATACCTTCTATCAGCAGGTATCGCAATTTTTTCAAGACATTATAGTAATTAAGTTACCCAAGGACGCCTATCTTTATCATTATCAGCATTTGGAAATCCTTTACTAATTACAGAACTCTTCTTTAGACTTCTCTTTTAGGGATCCGTACCTCAAAAAGAAAAAACGGAGCCCTTATAGGATCACTCGTGTGTCTGTCTGTCTGTCCGTCTGTCACAGCCAATTAGCTCGGAATCTACTGGACCGATTAAGTAAAAATTTGGTACATGAATTTCTGTGACCCAAACACGGACGTGTATCACTTTTGGGGGGCAAATTAGAAAATTTTAAAAAGTTTTTTAAACTGTACTGTGTGACATATCAAATGAAATGGCTTGATATGAGGATTTTATTTATTTGGGAAAATAAACAGTTAAGTACACATTATTTATTACATGAAATTTGAGCTGTAGAGTGGATAAATGTAATTGTGACATTTTCCACATATTATAAAAATAAATTATAAAACGAATGCGATGTGCTCTTACAATTAGTATGTACAATTAAATTATGCTGTTAATGATAAAACTAAACACTAAAAAGGCATGCAAATAAAAAAGAAAAACAAGAAATTACAAATAAATAGACTAAGAGTTAAAAATATTACGGAGCAATATCCAACATAGTTCCACGAACAAGGCCTCTAAATTGATCAGTTGGCAAAGCGAAGATGTCAATATTCTGAAAGAGATTGTTATATTGACCAGTAAGACGACGTAGGGGTGCTCGCAAGCCTGCGTTCGTGCGACTAGAAGATACTGCAAATACAGGTCGTGCGCGCACCCCACGGCTTATGGTTGTTCTAGGTACTACGTAGCTAATCTTATTAGTGATATCCATACAATCACTTGTGTTATTACATATATCAAATAAAAACATTGTCTCTAAAATAATACGTCAGGCTTTAAGTAGCTTATTATTATGTAGCTTAGCGTATTTATGTAGCTTATACCTATTCACAAGATCACTATAAGATGCATAATTGCGAAAACAACGGAAATGCATGGCTTTCAAAAACGTACTTTGAACTTTTTCCATCGCATCTGAGTATTTACTGTAGAAAGGATTCCATACCGCGACAGCGTATTCTAACTGGGACCAGCACCCTAATTGCGTAACACAGTTTGAATCGGAATCGGATTGATTTTGAAGTATATTGCTAATCCATTGCTTCTTATGGTAGAAAAAAATGTCTGCTCAACAACGTAAATAACGCAATAAATGTTGTTGAACTGTCAAATTGAAACCGATTCCTACTGATAGTGTGTTACGCAATTAGCCCTCTGATTAACGATTTGTAAAGATATAAACATGTATACGGGCGGACAAATTCTGTGGCTGATCTCATTACAAAACCGTACATACGGAAGGCATTATTTATAATTTTACCAATATGAACGTCAAGATGTAATTTAGTATGCAATATAACTCCAAGATCGCGCACTCATTAGTGCGCGATCTTTCTCTTGTTAAAATTACATTATTTAAAGAATAAGGGTGCGTGATAGTATTTTTGTTTTTAGTAAAACTGATACAGCAACATTTAGATAAGCTAAGTTGTAGTTTATTAATTGAACAGTATGCAGAGAACCTGTCTAGGTCTTCCTGTAAGAGTAGAGAATCGTGCACATTTTTTACAGGTCTAAAAATTTTGAGATCGTCTGCGTATAGCAATAATTTTGAATTTTGAAAACATGTATTAATGTCATTAATAAATATGATGAATAAAAGAGGTCCTAGAATGGAGCCCTGAGGCACTCCCGAAGTAACACCTAGGGTGCTGGAAATGAAACCATTTATCACAACCCTCTGAGTCCTATTAAAAACGTAAGAAGAGAAGATTTCAGATATATTATTGTTATAATTTTAAAATAAATACTTTTAAAGTTATTTAAGAAAATATAAGAAAATTTACCATTTCCCCGTACGTATGTCCGAAACTACTAAGCCTGAAATTTTTAATTTTGATTTTTTTTTGTTCTGTATGGTAATCACAATATAAACTTATACAATATACATAAAACTTACACAATATACCTATAAACCAGAAATATGAAAAGCAATGAACCCAAGCAAGGTCCCGATCGATTAGACACGCTCAGGGGCAAAGGTGTGAATCGACATTTAATAAAATAATTTATATGACGCTGATGCGTTTTTAATGGCCGCCAGACGAATGGACGCGTTTTTGTTACTCATATACAGACGAAACAGTTAGTGTAAATGGGAGAGAAACAAGCAGTTACTGCTCATTGAAATACCATGTTTCAAGGATTTACCTTGATATGTAAAATTATCGTGGAACCGTATTAGGAACGGTTACAATCACGCTACGACTAGAGTTACCTATGATTGCATATGATTTATTCAGAACTCGGTTTATTCTAAAAGCGTATAATATATGGCCTTTAGATACAATGAAATTAAAGAACAACAAAATATAAATAATATTAAACCTACTAAAGTTCAGTCAACTTATTCTTCCGAAGCTACGAGCGTGCGTAGCGCAGTCGCGTAGCACACTTATTGCTCGGCCATCAGTCGTAATTACTTTGAAAAAATATAATTTTTGAAACACACACCCAGTACACATTTCAGCATGATATAAGCGATACGCCTGCGCCACCTTCCCCTTTCGATACTTGGTAGGATCAGAGACGTGACGTTACTCTTATTGCAAGCCCCCGATGCACGCACATCGATAGCGCGGCGTCGTATCGAGAGACAATCAATTAACTCGCCTCCGCAATTCGATTATTGATTTTGTAATTAAATCGCGTCGGTGGGCGTGTCGCGTACTGACTCGCTCGCATGAATTATCTTTATAGCAGATTTTTAGTGATGTTTGTTGACTTTTTCAATTAAGCCATTACGAAAGAGTAAATCTTAAAGGTTATCTTACAAGCCATCTTTTAAAATATTGTTCGTTACATTAATCTCCCGGTGCGCTGACGTCGAAGCATACCATTATATTGTACGAGATATCTCGCAGTATTATACATTGCTTGACAGTGGAGCTGAATGGAAATAATTATGGCGTTACGGTGACCAACAAAAAGGGACCGCGCTAACGTAATTATTTACCGAGGGATTGCTTTATAGCAGCATATGCAAACATTTTAAACTCAGTGCAGCGACTACAATCGCGACACGAGAGAAACGTCCGAGCACAAAAACTACGGTACTTAATCATGTCTTTCTTAATGGATTTTTGAAAATGCCCACTCGATTCTTATTTTTCACCTCTCAAACCGGACGTATTAAATAATCTGGATGCTCAATGAGACTAAATTGCACACAGTTTAATCTTGTGTTATAGGAATTACGGACGAGCTTTAAAAGCAATTATCGATTAATTAAGAATCGGTTTTACAGTCTGTTCAAGTGTTTCTACTGCGAGTTTTAAGATGTACAATTACCGAGCACATAAACTTATTTCTGAGAATTCTTTTAGTTTTAAAATCACTCGACAATAATACAATGAGAGCTAATGGAGGTATGCATACGTGCGACAAACGAGACACCGAAAAACGTCGGAGTATCACAATAGATGAAAGAAGACAGAAATAATTGGGAGCTCCTGTCTATGTGAGCAGGCAGGCGGCGCAGCTCATCAGTATGCGAGGAGCGGAGCGGGCACATGCCACCGTCGCCAAGCCATTCATCCGCGCCGCACAATCCAAAACAAATTGCCTTAACTAGAGGCTACTCTTTGTGAAAATGGAACGCGGCGATCCTTTTTCGGTAAAAAACCGACGTGTCGCGCGTTTTTTAAGTCGGCTATATGAGTAATTGAGGACAAGTCCCGTGGGACGTGACGCGCCGCCTCCGTGTCCCAGCGACGCCCGCCGTGAGATACGCTGATACTCCGGTGTTTATACCCATTTAAAAGTCAATCATTATCGCGAAAATAGCTCGTTTGAAAAGTTGCATTTGCATACCCATTTATAGGATAACCACGACTTTAGCCACTTAACTTGTCGTTATATGGGAATCCTTAGTCCGGAACAAACGACGATTGTCCAGTCCGCTAGTAAGTGAATAAGTAAACGACTCCTATACAATACGGTAGTTGTCAGGTAGAGAAAGCTACTATCGTCTGAAACTGAATGTAAAGAGCGACGCGTGCATAGCTCGAGGAGACGTACTCGGGGCTTAATTTGGTGGTTTAAAAGCGCAAATTAAATTACCATTCATTTTAAATAAACGCTATGGAATCAGAGTGTGGTGCGACCACGGGCTGCACGGCACACGCAGCGGCGCGGCGGCCAGCCAGTGTGCCATCAATTAAATTTTAATTTTCGATCGCCAACGAATGAGTCGGCAGTGCCGTAATTGGTCCGGCCCGTCCCGATGATTACTTTATTGGTCACACGCATACCCCGCTATCACGTGAAGAATTTTGTTGCCAATTTATTTCTATTCGCCTTTATCCTTTATTGCATTCGGATGTAAAAAGAAAAAGGACTAAGCGTTGAGTCTGCCTGTGGCCGATGACGCTGCGACGTAGGCGTAGCGGTTTCGAGACAAGAGCCGAATTTAAATAACTTGTTTCGGCTTCCAACCGCCTTTGACATAACCCTTAAATTAGAAGGGATGTAGTATTTCATTCCTCCTTCAATAGTTTGTATAGTTTATCTCTTTCTTAAGCGGCTTCGTCATTTGAGACGCGGCCGAGGTGGCATCCTTGTAATAAGCTCCCAAAATGACGGGGGCGCAGGTAGCTGGTTTTTGCAGGTCCCTCTCGCCTAATCTGAAGCGGCGTTTGTTTTTTGTTTATATTGTGACCTCGTACGCACGAGCGTGCCACGTGACTTGACAAATGGAACGTGTAAAGAAGAGCTGTTTGAGTTTGTTCAACGTGCAGTGCGAAACGCGACACCAGACATTATTATAGGGTTAGGTAATGCCGCGGGGTACACTGCACACGAAGTCACGAAGCGTATATCCGGAAAATCGTGTCACAAAGGTTCTTTAATATAGATATAGGTCCTTACCTATATTGTAATCTAACTGAATTAGTAACTTGGTACTGAATAAACTAATAAACTGCAAAGGGAGACCTACCTTTACTCAACACGATGAATCTAAAGGCTTATTTCATCATTCAGAATTATGCAAAGAACGGCTTCTTCCCAGCACTTGGAATACCTTCCTAGGCAATATTTTATGTTCTAAGCGACAGGATCCTAGCTGTCACATTCCTTACACAAGCACTAACTTAGAGTCACGTTGTTAGCAATGTTTGATCGTGTGTATTGAGCCTTTCAAATTCTTTCAAAGATTTCAAATACTAGCATTGATGTATTAAAGATACGCGCTCCTCGATGTGGACCGCATAAATTAGGTGCAAGAACACAATCGACCTACATTACCACTCGGTCATTACCTCTCGGTTTGCGGGGAATATCCGAATCGTAGTTTGTTTCCGAGTTGTTATGGGTACGTAACAGTGACAATTATTGCTATCTCGTTCCCGCTCTATCCCGCATATTATGTCTCTCTATTTCGGTTGACGAGCACATGGCGCACGACATCGGGTCCATTTAAGGCGACGATAACCGACTTTTAATGATTTTATACTGAAGATCACGTCTAAACGAGTAGTGTTAATGATTTGAAAAAATATATGTTAAATTAGAGCATTTTTTCAATAATTTAGTGAATATTTTAGATTATGTTTATATTACATAGTGAAATTAATTTGTAAAGTTATGTCTAACGCGGATAAAAAACTGAGAATAGCGCAAAATCTACCAAGCGTATTTTTCTGAAACCTTCACCAATTTAAAGATAATTTAATTATTGATCTTTTAGTATACGCGTTTTAAAATATCTTTTGTTTTGTGTATAATAAATTAATAAAGCGTCAAATTGGGGACAGCTATCCTTGATGGGCGAGTCCTATTACTGGCTGAACGTACGACTCGTTGCGTGTGCTCAGTACAGATCACGCAAGCTAACCACTCAAGGTCACCGGCATATATCTGGGTCTTAATATTTACGTGATGTTAGAGAGTGGCCTATCTGCCTATTTAATCCGTCAATGACTAGGACACATACTTTTCATAGACAAACTTTATAAAAAAAATATTAATATTTATTTATTTAAGTATTTCTTTAATTAAGCACACAAATGTATAGAGGCGGACTTAAAGCCAATTTATGGAGCAAAACAACCAACTCCTGGTTATTGTGCTCCATGTGCCAATGGCATTTTCTACCAGGCAACCTTTGGGTGATGCAGAGACAAACAGTGGTAGATGCAATAACGAAAATTATAAATATTAACCAGCCAGTTATTATTAGTCAGTTGAGTCACAGTAGGATCGAAGTTAAATAACGTTTTTATAAGAAAAATAATAGCAAGATTGTACAATAAACCATTGAACACACCATATAAGTAACAAAACTCGAATCATCGAGAAATAGAGATAGACACAGCATTTTATTAGCAGGTGAAAATGAATTTATTGTGAGTGCAACTGATAATTCAGTATAAGGAATTAGTCCGGGGCACGACACGCATCGTGTCGGATCGTGGGGAATTAAAGACCGGGCCACACTAAATGCTGTGCATTACCGTAAGAGTTTGATCAAATTGGCCTGACATAATCAACTGCTAAACAAATGCCTCTTGGAAAAAGCATTTAACTTTGCCAGCATTCCCCTAATTTCGCTATGGTTGATAGCATTGGTTCCGTGTAGTGCCGGACGTAAAGATAGCACCATCCTATTTCTTCCCGTGGGTGTCGTAAAAGGCCACTCAGGGACTTACTAGTGGTGAGGTGAGAGGTGTGTCCGTGGAGTTTCTTGCCCGTTCTTCTCCATAGGAACCTACTACTCTTTGTAATGGGGCAACTAGCTTCATATTTCTAACTGATCGACTTCTTGACAATTCAAAAGTGTCTGTAAATGGTTTAATTGAAATAAATGCTTTCCGTCTTATTACAAAAAAATGCTTAAGTACTGTTTTATACCAAGACCACAAGGTCTAGGATTGTTACGGTATTCAAGTTAATATCAGGCTCAAAACGTGTTCTTATTACAAAACGGAGACTTTTCGAGGATCAGTTAGTACCAAAGAAGGTTCATGGTTCCACAGATAAAAACAAAAATGGCATTCTTTCATTCGTTCATTCTGCATCTATTTGAAGCAACGTTTCGTTTCTCTAAATATTGATATTATAGTAACACTTGAAATTCATAAATAATTATTAATCAATACAAAAATATGTCATAAATCGTTCTTTGTTTAGGTTACAATATATTGAACAAGCACAACTTGTACTTTTGACGTGCTTTTTATAATCAAGTTATTATATTTTTTAACACCTCTAGCGTGAAGTGGACTGAATTACTTATGTACGGCGCGGCACTCGTAATTTGAGACGAATGTTTATGTTGCGTCCATAAATAATAAATCTTAGTATTAGGTACTGTTGATAATATGTGGTTTGTTCGTGAGTTGTGTCTGGTTAAACCGTTGAAGATAAACTTAGTAAAACCCTAAGACGACCCACTGACCAAAGCATGGATTTTTAATAAATATTAGGTAAGCAATGCAAATCATCTTATTTCGACTGCCTAACGCGACTGTTCATATTATTATAGGAAATATTACGTCGTACTATGTATGACGATGTCTGTAAGATCGCCGAGACGTCTCCAGCATAATTATCCAAATCTTCCAAATCCATCAAGTCGATTTGTAAATAAAAAGCCACACAATAACAATAAACGCTAACCTCAAATAAATGAGTACCGAAGTTAGTCCATAGAAAAACTAGGGGTCTCGGCGGACTAACTTTAGTACCATAGCTTGTTCATGAACTAGTGATAAACTTCATTTTATAATAACGTTTTATTTAGTCATGGTGGCAAACCTAGTAATTATCCTAGTACTAAATTTAGATCGTGTTTTGGAATAAGACGGTTTGAGTTTGAGTTTCAGAATGGGCCTGCCAAGCGTGGCGATTATGGCAACAACCAAGTTCTGAGAAATATGTTCAAGAATAACATATATTTTTTCCGCTATCACAAACTGTATAGATTTGTTTTTTATTATTTAAGCCTTCTTTTATCATTTGCCTCTTGTCAGCGCCTTAATTGCCTGCCAGGGTTGCGAGTTTGTCCGAAAGGGATATCGTGGCCCTGGCACACAGGCAAATGAAGGAATACGGGTGGGTTTTAGTCAGTAAAAGTCTGACACGCCCTCCCGCTCTGCCCAGAGTGGGAGAAGTTATTTGATAATTTCCCACCCAAAGAAAAAGAAAAAAACAGCGCTTTAATTGCGTTATTTACGTTGATGAGCAGAACAAATTTCGAACATATGAAGCAATGGATTAGTCAAAATAATACAGATTGTGATAGAATTCAGAGTGTAAAAAGGCTCTTTACAGACTCACGCGATATCGCGGGCGTGACAGGCGGCGACATACACATTATGCTACTAGTGTCGCGTCGCGCCTGCGATATGGAACCAGTCTGTATGAGCCTTTACTCAATCGGAGTGCTGGTAGATCCGATTAGGTTCTAGCCTTGCTTTTGTTCCAGGTTGACACTTCTAAACGGATTCCAAGTACAGTAAGTAAACCGTTGCCTAAGCAGTTTTAAGTACACCTACATATTATGGAAATATTTTTGCGTTCTTTAAATGCTTGGCGGTCTTAAGACGGCTCTCATAAACACATCTCAGCAGAAAACAATACCTGCCTTTAAGAAATTCCTTCATTAGCATTAGGTGTGGTCCAGCCTTAAACATTCGTTTCGTACAATGCAGATGAAGACGCGGCGAACGTGCGCGGACTCCTGACCACTTGTTCGTGCCAACATATTTTTCTTTACATCTCACGACACGACACGATATAGGTACGGATACCTTGTTTATGTACCGCGCTTTGACGTAAATGTTCCTTACTTGATATTGATAGTAATAAAGTTAAGTCCGACTCAGTGTGATATCGGTAAATTACTGGTTTGAATTGTTCGTCATAAGTTTATGCGTTGGCTACGGGCTCGACATGTGAATATCGAAGTGTATACGCGTTGAATTGAGAACATAAAGAAAACGATTAAAAAGGTGTTACGTACAGTTGATCATGATCATAATATGAGGGATCAAGATTTATGGGATGTCTTCATGCCTACTCCAACTCCCGTATAAACGGCAACGTTTATGCGAGCATGAAATACCTAACGTATCTAGGAATACCTACAAACGTACGTAAGAAGTCCTTTAAACTATGTATTCAATGGGCTTAGTGAAGTCGACCGCGGAGCTTATAAAGTAAACAGATTGCATCTGTAGTCTGTACTCCGTCGTACGTGCCGCGGGCTACACACGCGCCGCACCAGACGCCGTCATCCATGAAATCACTAACCCGAATAGTACTTATGTAGGTACATCTGTTGATATCGAGACCACAAAAAGTTATCCCTTTTTGTCTGGAAATAGATACGTCTTTTTATGACGAAAGAGCAGAGGTGCTTATGTTTGTATTTGGGATGAAAGGTCAGAATATATTTTCTATTGAATCTGTTAAAATATTTTCAGTGTGTTTAATTCTGTTGGTTCTCTGCACGTTTATATTGACGTAGGTATCACGTTGAGCAAGCATTTGTGTTACAAATGATAATAGTAGACCCTGGGGTCTACTCCGAAGAACATCCGAAGTATCGGCCGAATGTTCGGCCGTTTCCTGACTACGGCTAACTATGGCTGACTACGGCGAAAGAAAAACAAAAAACGACGGTCAAAGAGATAATAAGTCATAAGTCAAAAATGTGACTTGAAGTCGGGTAAGGACTAAGGATTCAAAGTCAAATAAGGTAACTTTGGAAGTCAAGAAACAGCCGAAAATTCAGCCGATACTTCTGATTATCGCTTCGGAGTAGGCCCTCTATTCTGTCAGACATAGTTAGCAACGCTGCTGTATGTGGTATTTTCATAGAAATATTTTTCCTTTAAAAATACCAGCCTGGAGGTATAGAAACACCTTATAATTTCAATCGTGTCAATAAGATGCGAAAGAGCACCTTAACGTACCTTTGACAAGATAAGTGCACGGAGGCCCTTGATTTCAAAGCTGAATTTATTTCAAAAGAACGGGGAAACATTTAAATATTTCAGAATACTTATCATCCAAAGGAGTTGACTGATAGAGCTTCGGCACTAGAACGCTGAGCTTAAAAAGTAAACAGCCTAGTAAAGCCAGAAGCTTTTCCAAGTACAAAGACAAACAGCACTAGATGAAATCTTGCCCATATTCATAACAAAATAAACTTCCTAGAACAATATAGCCAGCCCTAGTTGAATGAGATGCGCAGAATCAAGTAGGTACCTACCGGCGCGCGCGCACTTCGTGGAGATAACTGCGCGATGGCCCTGGATTACCACAGCAGCGCACTGCAATAAGGGTTACCATCCATCCGGATTTGTCCGGACATGTCCGGTTTTTTGGCCGCCGGCCGGCCCCGTCCGGACTTCGTCCGACCTTGTCATTTGTCCAAGCTTTTCGCACGAAGGGGAATTCTGGGGGGGTGGGGGCTGTTTTTTTTTTAAATAACAATATTTATATGACTACTGAAAAAAGCAAGACAAAAAACTAAAAAATCTGGACTTTTTTGTAAATGCCAGTTTATTTGCCCGAACTTTCAAAATTTTAAATGGTAACCCTCACTGTGCCGGAGTGCGCCGCGCCGTGTCGCTGTCGGCCCACTTTGAACTGTTTTGTTTCTCTATTCGTGTTTATTCATCGCTTAGTTTTTGTTGCCGCTGGGGTTATCAAAACGGCTACTTAGATATGCTGTAGAATAATTGCTTTTGTAAGGATGTTGATATAGTTTTTGTGGAGAAAGGAATTAATTGCATTATAGGGCTCGTCTTACTTCAGAAGGAGCATCTTCCGTTCCTACTTGTTAGAGGAAGGTTGAAAACGTATATTTATGTTCAATCATTTACCGCCGGAAATGCGATAGTCATCATTGGAAAATTACAACCATGTGCGATATGACTAATTTAAGATCAAAATCATTTAATATTGTACCTTACTATAGTATAGAATCTATTATAGAGACAATTTCATATAAGTATTCAGACAAAAATATATTGACACAAACATGATTTGCTACTCGTACATGATCATCACTTGTACCATCTTTAATTTCCATAAACACTTTACCTACATTTTGGGCTGCCATCAGCCATAATGATGATGTGCAAGAGAAAATGTTAGTGCTTATTGTGTAAGACGAAGCAAAAAGCTCGGGGCGCAGTGCCTTGTACCTATTAGCCCGTAATACACACTCGAGGCTCGTGGGAAACAACGTAACATTCTTTTTCGGATTCAGCACAATCATGCTCGCTTTGAAAAATAACCTCTGCAAAGTCTGCGAGATGCTATAGTCTTTTGTTTCTTGCTCCGCCTGCGTGGCTTCCAGCTTTTTTAATCTGAAACGTCTGTTGGTTACTTTGGGCCTTCCAGGAATGATCGCAGAGGAAATTGACAGAATCTCCACTCATAGCACGGTGATGACCGGTTTTATTTGTAAAAGACATGTCATGACTAACATTAGGTACAGACTGCATCATCGCGGCATCATGCAGAAAAAGAGAATTTATTTACGTTTGTGAATGGGTCACAGAAATTTATATATGAACTTCAACAGTAGATTTGGAGCAAATCGGCTGTGTCAGACGGACAGACACACGAGTGATCCTCCTATAAGGGTTTCGTTTTTTCCTTTTGAGGTACAGAACCTTAAAAATCAGGTAGCAAGTAGCCATCATTTCTATAATAAAATGGTGAACATACCTACAGACACACGAATTTTGTGATTCGTATAGGTCCTTTAATCTTTGAAATTATGTTGGTAGTGTAAGTACGTCTTATAGACGTACAGAACATGTGGGTATATTGTATACCTGATACTCATGATAGCGGTTGATTACCGACAAGATACCTACATCGCTTCTGCAAATTTATAGCACGTGACGTTCGGCATTACTCAACATAACATATGAATGTGTTGATTTCCTGGTGCTTTATCCTTGACTACAAAGAAATTAATTGTATTTATTGAATTGTCATCTCCTCGTTTATGGCTCGGTTATTACAAAATTTTCTGTTTATTTTTCCATTATTACTTCGCTGGAATATCTCGACGACCCAAAAATGTATCAGACCGCGCGAAAAAAGAGTTTGAACAATCTTCAAATAGTTGCTTGAAATATGTAGTTTGTGTTATTTCTCTGGTTATTTTTCTTTTTCGTTTCTTATTTATCTTCAGTTATTCATGTAAGTATTAGCACTAGTTTCTAAGTAATGTGTATACCAACCAAATGGACGGTATGGGTCTGAAATAAAAGACTTATTTTTTTTATTTATACAGCACTTCTAAAATGCTTCATGAAAGTTGCAAAAGTATTGTAGTGTCTAGTTAAACAAAATAATAGACAGCCGATCAAAATGCTTACACAAAATCACTTCCAATCCAATTTAAGAATGTTTGCCAACCATTCAATCTTCGGCTCAACAAATTAATGGTTGCTGGCGAGTGTTTGATACTTCGGTGTTAGGAGGCGGTTACCCACACAGATGAGGCGTAAGGAAAGGCAGTTTCGGTGTGGCACGACTTGGCGAGGTGAGGTGGGAGGGGGACGAGGCGCGGGTCAGAGAGGCCGTGAGAAGTTGCGCGTGCGTCGGGTTCCCAGGCACGCGCCGAGGAGCGCGCGCGACCAACGCACGCCTGAGCTGCCGCCAGTGACTAGTGAGATGAAACATTTGATTGGGTTGCTTGTAATTCGGGTGGTAAGTGGTGATTAGTTAGTTAGGTGTTGTATGTTGAGTTTCGGTAAGATTAAGGTAAAAGACGAATTTTAAGGAAATTAAATTTAGAAAATTACTTTCCTGTTACTTTGTTGTTTAAACAAGCAATTTTTCTTAGAACTACAACAGTTGGATTTGTTGGTATACAAAAAAAAATCGAATTTAATTTAAGTATTTTTAAAACTCCTTCAATCCATAATGTAGTAGATGTGTTGTAGCCATCTCAGTTGGGAATCAGTCGCCGGGGTCGCCGCGGTCGCGCCTCTCCGCCCTTCTCGTGGGACCAGCCCTAGAGCCAGTAGAGGTGAGACGCTAGAGGTGAGCCGCGACGTGCATAGCCTGCGAGCCGCGCGAGAGGAATCCACCTTGTTACTTACATCGCAACGAGATACCACTGGAAATTGTAATGTTGAAGATAAGGACGAGCGGCGTTTGTTTCTTAATAGACAGGTACATGAAGGTGTTTATAAATAGGTTTTATCAGCAATAGCTATAAATAAGACTATATTGGAAGTGAGAAGCACAGGACCGGTCGATGTAGCGACTTTTGGGAAGAAAAGATGGTGATGAAGACGTAATTCATTTGCATCGTGTGAATGATCATTCACTGCTTCATTTCATCTTTGTAAGCTTGTTTTCGGATGAATAGGTTACGTCATTAGCAATTTGACATCATCTGGATTATTATCTGTCGGGATTATCCATTTCCAGACCTCCAATGCAAAAATCATAACCACAGCAATCTAAAACCATACTTGCATATATAATTATCTCCTCATATCACATCAGTATACCTTTAATTTCCTGAGCATCTCGCAGATATTTCTCCAGTCAGTCATGCAGTCACGTCGGTCGGCGGCGGCGACGGGCGTCATTTCTAATTTATGTACGGTCGTGCGCAGCTCGCCTACCGCTCGACGCGCGCGCCTCTGGGAGGGCTGCTACATATACCTGCATAAAAAACATGGCTGCTACATTTTTACCTGACTGCTTTTTAGTCATATTTGGTTATGTGTTAGTGTGCTGCTTCTGTTGTTTTGTTTTATGAGTTCATTTAGAAGCTTTAGTTAGTTAGAGGCTATAAAAGGCTTGTCCAGACTGGTGCGATATCGCCGGCGCGACGCTACTCTAGTAGCACAACTTCTTTTTCGGTGCCTGTCGCGCCCGCGATATCGCACCAGTCTGTACGAGCCTATATTCTGATAGATTAGACATGTCACATGATTGCAGACCAGGGGCCCAAGTCTGCTATTTTTATAAATTCAGTCATTCCAACACGATCCCATTGTCATTTTGTTTAAAGTTCGTAATCTGCTAAATTCATAATGGTCGATCATTGGTCGGTCAATGTTCTCGTAATAGAATTGTGTTATTATAATGGCATTGTCGTATTGCCATCATTATAAAACCCGTTAGTAGAAATGTCATTCATTTGTCATTTTTTACGAGATCACCAATAAATGCAATTTCTTTCAATGTAGTGTCAGTGGCCGACCATTGGAAAGTCATAATGACGCCATTATAATAGTAGATTACCAAACTTGTCAAAATCAACAATTATGAAATCAATGATCGCCCATTCTGACACTATTGTAATAGCAGACTTGAAGCCCAGGCTGTCTTGTATGGATCAGAATGGAGTGGCTCAACGGCCACAAAAGGGATTAATGAAAGGCAATTGCATGTAGCTGAGATGAGAATGCTAAGAGGAATGTGTGGTGTGACACGAATGGATAGAATAAGAAATGAGTACATAATAGGAAGTAGGAAAGTGGCTCCGGTGACTGAAAAGTTGTGCGGAAAGTTTTGAGTATGAATGTCGATGGCTATAAGATTAGGGGAAGACCGAAGAAACGATCGATGGACTGTGTGAAGGATGATATGGCTAGAAAGGGAGTGACTACCGAAATGACGACTAAGAGAGAGGTATGGAAGAAAGGGACATGTTGCGCCGACCCCAAATAAATTGGGATAAGGGCAGGAGAATGATGATGATATGATTGCAAAAACTACCAATACGATATAAAATACCTATAGGTACGTGATTTTTCAGGCTCTAGGCATGTATCTATATTTTCCTAATGGTTCGAATAAATAGAAATATTTTTTCTTTTCCATAATACTCGAGTAACATAACGAGCCAGGAAGAACATCGTAAGTGACATAAATTAAAATTTACAGGAGAGGTTTTTTATTGATTATTTTATTGATTTTATTTAATTATTTATTGAAAAAGTGAAATTATTATTATTATTATTTATTTATTTAAATCACAATTATAACACCTTTACAGACTTATCCAAGGCGATGTTATAAGTCACAATGTCTACTTACACAGATTTATACAAAATAAATAATTGGTAAGGAAAATTACACATAATTAAATTATATTTTATTATAAACATGACAACGTTTATAAATACCTACATTATGTCGCTTACGATGTTCTTCCTTTTCAGGCTCGATAACCTGCTGCAAAGCAAAGAATTCATGAAAATTTTGTTCCACTTTTGAGTTTGCCAGGGTAACGCCTCGGTGATTGGTCTTAGGCTTTCTAGCCTAGACGGAACATCCGGCCAGATAAGACTAATTTGAAAAAAACCTTGAAAATTCATTCAAGATTCCAACCCACTAAGATACTTTTATCTTTTTTCGGGTCGCCCGATCGTGATTAGTTTCGACCCAAATATCTGCAGAGCATCCCTGAGTCGTGACGCGCGGACTCGACCGAGAATTAGATCCTGCCGCCTCTCTATAAGCCAGAGATCGCCAATTAACTATGACCTCCAGAAAGATGACAATAACACTTTGTTCTGGTTCTTTTTATAATGGATAGTGAGTACAAAGATCGCACGTGTGGCAATGCGTGAGGACTCTTCAGTCACGGCGCATGCTCAAACATTCTGTACTATAGTTACGAGACTGACGACCGACGCCTGCGCACTGATTGATGTGTTTGAGTTAAAATGTTTATCGTCCTAAGAAATGTTTGCGTTTAGCGTGAAAGGGTGCTATATTCACACAATGAATCTTTATAATAGAGATAGCGAAGATTCCATAAGTAGCGGGTTGCTCTTGACATTTTGACGTAGGTATAAAGACAAGTTTGGTGCTGGATAATGTTGCGGTTTATAATATATCGCACAATAATACTGTAGAATCGGAAAAGAAAAGGCAACCCGAATTATGTTTTATACAACATGTCCCAGAATTAATGCACAACCTCTTAAGGGGTCATTTTACTCATTATTATGAACAACTTTTACTATGGGACAGAACCTGAAATCGCGAAAATAAATCATAAGTTCCCCACATTTTAACGAGTTATTCGAACATAAATGTAGGGAACTGCTGATTTTTTTGGCAATAAAGAAAACAAAATCGTTACTGCAGACCACATCGCACCTTTAAAGATAAACCGTTACTAAATGAAAATATTTTTTTTACACATGAGCATAAAACAAATGCGGATGCGTTTTCGCAATAGAAAAATAAATTTAAGATCATTTAGAATTTTCATTTAATAACGGTTTGTCTTTAAAGGTGCGACATGATCCATAAAAAATACAATAAAAACAAAAAAAAAATGGCATACAAAATGTTTGTAAGACTTTTTTTTTCACTTACTCCTTTATTAACATTTACGCGGCTATTTTCAACCGCAGCTTGTAGGTCTTGGTAACATACGTCCTATCAGCAAGGTCCTTAACTATACTGTGTCTACACGTACCAACCTGGGACATGAATGATGCAATTCTGCTTCTCTGAATAAATCAAAATTAAGTACATTTATATTTACTTTTCCCAAACTATTGCTTGACATAAGTTTGAGATTCATAAAGCAAATCTCCAAGCACAAGTTTGAGCGAAAATTTCAAAATCCAAACTATACCCTTTCATCAACGAAGATATGAAATTAGCCAAAGGTAGATTTCTTGGTCTCCTAGAGTTAAAGGTTCAATTTGAGGCGCAGACTGTAGAATTAAGCTCGGCTCGTGATGATGCGCCGCTAATACCAGTAGCCACTGCGCTTGCGCCACGACTTGGGTGTGGAACGAAAACTCCCTGAAGGACTGCAAAATATCAATAAAATACAGGGTGTCAGGGGTTTAGACCATAAATTCAGCACATGATTTTACCCCAAGTTTTTTTTCATCGGTTAGAAAAAAAAAGTTTCATACAAAAGAGCAATACCTACACGGTCAAAATGTATCATCATCATCATTTCAGCCGACAAACGTCCACTGCTGGAGATAAGCCTCCCCCAAAGGGGGGCCGGGGGTTGCGATAATCGCCACGCTTGGCAGACGGTTTGGCGAGCGCAGTGTGGTGCTAAAACGCATAGAGAAACGCCTTTTACGATACCCACGGAAAGAAATAGGGTCTACTCCAAACATAAATCGGAAGTATCGGCCGAATGTTCGGCCGTTCGGCCGTTGCTTGACTACGGCGAACTATGGCTGACTACGCCGTAAGAAAAAAAAATGACAGTCAAAGAGATAAGCCAAAGTCAAAAATGTGACTTTAAGTCGGGTAAGGATTCTGGAAATTATGGAAGTTATAAAACTGCCGAACATCCGGCCGATACTTCGGATTAACGCTTCGGAGTAGACCCCCTGGATGGTACTATTCTTTACGTCCGGCATCACACGGAACAGCTGAATTCATGAATAGTTTGTGCGTCGATGTCCCATGACAACCATATCATTTTAAATCAACAGTTGTTTAAACGTTAATTGTATATTTTTATTTTCAACTCTGCCCAACCCTTTGGGGAAAACAAGGCGTGATGTTATGTTATGTATATTTTTAGCAGAACTTAAAAACATTATTATCGTGTGATTTAAGAAATTCAATATAAATATTAATCTGTGAGATATTGTGGTAAGAAAGTAGAATTGCACAAATCTACGTTCTTCCAATTTTAGATTTAGTTACTGTAAAATCATGAATAAATGAATGGTAGGGAAAATGTCGTAAAGGATAATCTTAACACGAACGACATATTAGAAAATAATCAGAAATGAAATAATTATAACAAACGCTGAATACAAAAAAGTCATCATAATTATGATGATAATGATAAGCAGTGATCGGAAAAGCCGAGCTAAAATACCTAAAGTTCGAAAAAGAACAGACACAAAGTGGAGGTACGGAACGGTGCTTCCTAGGCAAAAAAATACAGAAATTAAACCCACACTGTGTCAACCTCGTGCAAAAACCATGCCAAAATGAATTTAAGTAAAAAAAAACAACTTTCATAAATTAATATTAAATATTCCGAAAAAAAAAATTGTCGTAAGGAAGTCTCCACTTTTTTTGACTTTTTCTTAGAACTTTAGATAGAGTAGCTCTACTATTCCGATCACTGATGATAAGGCGAATGTCTGAAAATTCTTTATATAAAAAAAAGGCATTTATGAAAACGAGGCTGAGAATCACCACTTTTCGAACGACAAAATTACATGACAGTCCCCCAAAACGCTCGCCCTTCACCAGTTCCTAGTGCTCTAGCTGGGAAGAAGAAGTAGCGCAACAAACTCCCCAACAGCACAGCATAGAATCAAGTTTTTCTAACTGAACAGACATGTTCAGTTAGAAAAACTTGATTCTATATTATCGTATGCAAAGCAATTGACATTATCAAATTATTTGCCATATGTCTAGCCATAAGCTAGCACCCGCCAATATACCAACAAAAACATATTGAACTTGCAACACCAATCTCAAAAAGGATTCTGCTCAGCAGGATTACGAAGTTTGCACCCGCTCATTACGGCGCTAAATTATTAAGCAGTAGCAGTGTGACTGTGCATATGTGTGTTTTAGAATTATATCCTTCGAGATATAATCACCATGAGCGATACTTGTTATATTGGATGACTTTGCTGTTCGTTTTCATACATTCTTGCTATTTTTGCGGGCAGAAATGCGGGATGATAGTGCTTAGACTTGCCTTAGAATTTATTTAGGAATTGAACTGCAGTCGGTATTTCAGTGACATAAGTCATCATTCATCATCATTTCAGCCGAAAGACGTCCACTGCTGGACATAGGCCTCCCCCAAGTGGGGTTGCCATAATAGCCACGCTTGGCAGGCGGGTTGGCCATCGCAGTATGGTGTTAAAATGCACACCGAACGCTGCTGCATTCTCTAGTAAGTCCCTTAGTCGCATTTTACGACACCCACGGGAAGAAATACGATGGTGCTATTATTCACGTCCGGCACTACTCGGAACAGAATACAATATCACATAATTTAATTCAATTAACTACACTAAACACAGAACTTAGGATAAAGGGCGACTTAACCTGGGGTTAAAATAATACCTCAAAGACTTCACGTTGAGGTATTATTTTAACCCCAGGTGAAGTTTCTATCTCTTGTTTTGTGTTCAGATGTATGCAGCGCCTGCTACTTAGTTTAGTAGATCGCTTCTTCCCTTTTCCGCCTAGACATAGGTGTTCAGATGTATGCAGCGCCTGCTACTTAGTTTAGTAGATCGCTTCTTCCCTTTTCCGCCTAGACATTGAGAAATCTCGCTAATTAAGACTTCCCATTTACTGATTTCTTTTCGGTTTCATCACATTCGATTGGATGCATATAATTTGGTAAACAGTGGAAGTTGCACAAGAGCGTATTGCAGGGAGGCGTAACTGATAGTTGATACCAAGACAGTAAGGTAGCCAGTCAATCACAGTAGTTGTCAAGCACTTTCGATAAACACCGAGGATACTGGAAGCGGTGTGAGGAAACTCTAAACGTAATAATAGACTATTATTATTTACAGATATTTCGTAGTCGATGCAAGACAACGCATAAAATTAATAGTTAATAGTCATTTATTGGATGACTTATATGTAGATAAAGCCCGGAACATTATTGATAACCAAATTGACTGTCCAAATCACAACTGTCAGTTGCATGAACATAAAACACTGCAAATTTACATATTGTATCAATCCGCTCAACCGTCATAATAATATTATGTCCTGACTGTACCTACATGTAAACCACAATTTAGTTGACACTGGAATTTAACCGAAGGATCCCCTTTATTCCAGATGTATTGATATGCATTCGGCAGGTGTACCGGCTCTCGCAGTTGACATTTCATAGCCTATAGAACACGTGTAGACATCGCTACTATTGTCTTAGAGGTGGTCCAATTTGCAACTGAAAATGGAGAGACGATTATTGTACTGGGAATAAATAAATGAAATATACGCGCGTCTTCAACAAAGCCTCACCGGCTAGACCACCCAGATGCAACTGACAGTAAATGCCAACTGCCAATTAATTTCAATCCAATATCACTTACAAATGTTACAAAACATTATTTTGAAATACTATGATTGCTCACCCTATCTCAACATTTTAACGGACCAAGTAATGTACTCACTTATTATGATGGTACATAAAATGCTAAAGTGAGAGGGTATTCAGAATTATCAAGGATGCCAGATATTAATTTTAAGATACTATTCAGGGC
This sequence comes from Tiliacea aurago, assembly GCA_948098905.1. NCBI lineage: Eukaryota > Metazoa > Arthropoda > Insecta > Lepidoptera > Noctuidae > Tiliacea > Tiliacea aurago. The sequence continues at coordinate 16,896,360 of OX402586.1, read as the reverse complement.
ATAAAATGTGTACTACTTTATGTCCATTTCTCGGTTTAAAAGCCATATAATTTGTCCATATTTAAATTATTGGTTTCCTCTTTAACGTGGTCAATTAATTGTCCAAGATATTTTGAGTTGGTTTTATTGTATGTGTTACATGTAAACTACTATCGGATAAAAATGATCAAAATAAAATAACAGATGTTTTGCTGATGACCCCTTAACTCATCGATGGAAAAATAACAAAAACTTCACAGTGGACTTTTTCCAAGTGTTTAAGAGTGTAAAGCGAATTACCAGCTTTTGCATTTTTGTGATTGTAACTGAAATATATTTGTAAGCTACTTCACACTCAAAGACCAAACAGTACCTTCCTATACTCCATTTGAAATAAGATTAGATATTAAAAAAAACCTTTTTTACAGTCCGTTCAAACAATTTTGACTTTTATTGCGTTGGTGGCATGACAAATGGCAGCTGTTGTAAACAGTTGGTATTGTAACCACGTTTTTGCTTTTAATACCATCCTTATGCCTACGGAATAGAAGTCAGAATCGGTTGAACGGACTGTAAAACAGTTAATTTCAACTTCCATCTTATTTCAAATGGAGTATAGGTAAAAATATTTCGGAGTAGGTAAATACCCTGATGTTCTGAAAGACACAAACAGACTTTAGACAGAGGCTCTAATGATGGATCATCACCATCATCTGCCAGCCTTTTTCCAGCTATGTTGGGATCGGCTTCCAGTCTTCCCGGATGCAGCGGAATACCAGTATTTTACATGGAGGATATCTGACCTCCACCACCCAATTACTGGTTAACACGATACCTCTTGGTAAGGCCGGTTGTCAGACTTTTGGGCTTCTGACAACCCGTAACTTATATTCATAGACTCTAATGATAGAAAAAAAACATGCGGGGCAGTCTTTGGGGACTGCCGACAGAAGTGAAAACAGTATTCATGTGTATATAGCTCATGGAAAGCGTTCGGTGACGATGACGCGAGTTCCATGATTTTTGTTCACCCAAAAAGTGCTCAACGCGCCTAAAAAAGTTTTCACTTCAAAAACATGCAGGGCAGTCGTTAGGGATTGCCGATAGAAGTGAATCAGTATACATATAGCTCATGGAAAGCGTTCGGAGACGATGACGCGAGTTCCATGATTATTGTTCACCCAAAAAGTGCTCAACGCGCCAAAAAAGTTTTCACTTAAAAAACATGCGGGGCAGTCTTTGGGGACTGCCGATAGAAATGAAAACAGTATACATACAGCTCATGGAAAGCGTTCGGAGACGATGACGAGAGTTCCATGATTTTTGTTCACCCAAAAAGTGCTAAACGCGCCTAAAGCAGTTTGCTAAAGCTACGAAACAAGGTGAATTCAACCATTAATTGATCAATTTCGCCAATTACACCCAATCTATCATAATTACCCTTCACCAAACATTAAGACAAGTGAAAATAGTCACGATATCTCCATGTAACAATTCTTACGAGGCTTTCACAGTCGTTTCCTTATTATAGACATGTACAACTCGTAAAGATGCGGCTTAATGTAGATATATCGAGATGTATCGTGATTTAATGACCATCGAGAAAGTGAACCCAAGTCAAAGGCGAGTTCACACACTATTTTGAAAAGGATCGTCTATATTTCATGCCTTGGCTGATTGTGAGTGTTAAATATGTGATCCTTTAACGAAGAAATATAACTGGAGACATTTGGAGGGGAAATCTGTTAAATGTAATACAAAAGATTTATAAAAAAATGCAAAGTGCTTCTTCTGAAAGATACATATTGCACTTAAGATCTGCTCTCTTCTAAGGGTAGTCTGCCTTGTGTATAAAAAGCTACGAGATCGCACTACATGTAGAAGAATCTATGCAAAATAAACCTTTGCATCCTCTTGCTGTATTTTTCTCGTAGACGAAGTATTTATTGTCATTTAATGGCCAATGCAGCAAATACAATAAGCTGACCTTTCATACCGAAAATATTGGCCTTTTCATCTGAGACCTCAAACCCAAAGGACCAATTGTCTGTCCACCCTTTATGGAGAAAAAAAATCGCAGATATATAACAGTACCCAGAATAACAGGTTATTGGTGCTTAAACCGATTCCCTGGATGATGGTTATCTGTTCGAATGTCTCAATTACTACGTCTCTCAGGGGACAGTAGAGACAACTGGACTCAGTTTATGAACAGGCCAGTTCCGCGTGTCATTTGTAAGTAATAGCAGTAAGCGATATCTCCGTACGATATCTTCGAGGAAATAAAAGACATTATAATAAAAATATAGTGGAGGTAGGTGCAATATTTTTGCGTTATTCATGTAAAATTGCTTGCTGGATAATGACGAAAATTGCTGTACACTGCGGCTTTTGCATTTGCGGAAAATATAGTTTCAATTTGACGACACGATTGGCGCAGTGGTTAAGCGATTGACTGCTGCGCTGCGTGTCGCGGGTGCGATTCCCGCACGGAACAAATATTTGTATGACCTACAAGTAGTTGTTCCGGGTCTGGTTGTTTGTGTACGTGAGTTTTAAATGTTTGTTAACGCACCCACTATTGTGGGTGCGTTAACAAACATTTAAAACTCACGTCACGGAATTCCTCTCCTGTATTCAGGAGAGAAATTCATAGCGTGGGATAACAATTTTTTTTTTCGGTTTTTTGTAATATCAAAACTAGAACACTGCTGAGCACATTAAGAATTTCGCCTGCATCGTGGTTGCGTTTTCAAACCTCATGTATACAAAAACACAGCCTGTTTTGTTTAGATTTTTAAGATTAATTAATCATTGTGATTAAGTTAGGACGGAGGGTAGAAGCAAGTAGCTCACTGGACAAAGATGCGGCCACGTTACCGAATAAAATCATGAAGAACGATAAAACTTGAACACATACAAATAAAACACAATTTATTTCATTGTGAAGTCTCTCTCTGTCTCTCTCACACGTTAAAACTTTTTACAAAACCTTAACCCAGTGAAATGACAGCTAAAGAATGGGGGCCTATTAAAAACATTGTACTTATAACTTACACGTAGTAACATTGTAAAAAATACCGCCATTACACATGTTGTACCGAGCACGAACAATACATGATATATGTAACTTCCCTTGGGGTAACACAGTATCGATGAAAAAAACGGTTAAAAAACCGTGGTTCGTTTCTCGGACCTGTTATTCTATAATTCGTGTGGGCCTCGGGCCCGTAATAACAGTAATAAGACATGCCATGGCCACCATAAGTCACATTGGCTCGCTGTTAAACCGGGGCCCTCATTACTAAAAGAACTTAGTAACTGCACATGATATATTTTTAAATTTCCTTGTGAGATGTCAAACGTGGCTCTCAGGCGTTTAGTCCTTAAAAGACAACAAATTGTGGCTCGTTAAGCGAAAATTGTGCAAAAAGATGAACGAGTTAACAGGACCTCAAATCTGCTATTACAATAGTGTCAGAATGGTCGATCATTGATTTCATAATTGTTGATTTTGACAAGTTTGATAATCTACTATTATAATGGCGTCATTATGAATTTCCAATGATCGGCCACTGACACTACATTGAAAGAAATTGCATTTATTTGTAATCTCGTACTACTCTACTACTACTACTTCTACTAATGGGTTTTATAATAATGGCAATACGACAATGCCATTAAAAGTAACACAATTCTATTACGAGAACATTGACCGACCAATGATCGACCATTACGAATTTAGCAGATTACTAACTTTAAACAAAATGACAATGGGATCGTGTTGGAATGACTGAATTTATAAAAATAGCAGACTTGGGGCCCAGGTATTCATTAAACGACAAAAAAGAAAAGTGTAGGTTAGAAAATGCAGTATTCTGAACCTGTTTAGTATTGCTGACACGATGAGAAAAATGGATTAAATTGCACATTTTATTAACTAAAACATAATGCTGTAACCATCCTTAGTTCCTTACTAATGAAAGCTCGTTAGTCGTTATTGTCATAACAAATACGTATCCAGACACGAGTTTTTGCGATATTCTCATTAAACACCTGTCAAAATATCATAGACTTACGAGCTAAACGGGATGTACATAATGAAGAAAGTAACAGCTTCATTATCTGGGTATAACGAGTGTCTTGTATTTAATAGGTTCCCGTCGCCCTCGCATCGAAGCAGCGCATTGTGTGGTTAAAATAAAACTCACTTATGACACAGTGCTGCAGTGAGAGCCGTCACGTTTCTTGTCGTCTTCCTTCGCTCTCCCACAGTACTAGTCACGAACTTATACTTCACTTAATTAACGTAAATAAGACAGTTTTGCGAATGAAAAAACAAACGGGGCCGAGAGGTCGACGGTTCTGAAACCGGATTTGCGGATTTAACCGAAGCACAGTCGGCAAAGCCTTAGCCTCTTAGGCCACACTTTATGTCACTTTTTATTTTTTATTTTTAATGAGAGTTTTTATCGTGACACTAATAATCGTCGGGGAAATTAATTTAACCATACCGTAATTATTAGACAGCCGGCAAAGTGGCTGTAAATGCGTCAGTCCACTGGAAAAAATAACTGTTGAAACATTAATTAATTGTTACTCTTTACGATTCATATTTTATTCGAAATAATATACTAAAATTAAAGTAGAGATCATTTACTGATGTTTTATCACCCCTTTTTTATGGGGATATTAAAAGGAGCTTACGAAAATTGTAAGTCCCTTTTTAAGACTAAAATTAATTAAAGTGACAATCACAATTTCGTAACATATAAAATTTCTTACTCAAGCCCGGAAAGGAAAAAAAGTCCCCTTTAAAAAAGTATCGATCAGCCATTGACGACGTTTTATAAAAATTAAAGTCCTCAAATCTGCCGGTACGTACCTATACGCCGTTATAACCCTCTGCATGCCACATCAAGTACAAAGTATAAAATGCAAGTCAGTGCAGTCAAAAGCACCCCAAATTATGAACGCTCCGTACCGTGAATGGATTCGCGAGACAGCGATGAAAGACAACTACCTCGATGCTATATTTAAAATGCTTTACTTGCAATTTATTATTGTGAGTGCAACAACATAATTGTGGGTAGTAATGCACCTTTTGAAATGTTACTAGGCACAGCTTTCAGTTTCGTGGTTAATTGATAAAACTCGATGACGAGAATTTTTCGTATGAATGAGAGAGGTTTATAGTTTTTTAATTTATTTAATTCAAAAACTATAAACCTTACTCATACGAAAAGTACTCGTCATCGAGTTTATAAACAAAATACAACATAAACATAACATCACGCCTTGTTTCCCCGAAGGGCTGGGCAGAGGCCTGTTATGTTTAAGTCCCGTGTAATACGTGGGGGGCGAGCCTCTTGGGATCAACCGGGCACAAATCCAATCTCCGGGCTACTACTGAGAAATACCAGATAGAAAAACCCGATATCACTTTGCCCGACCCTGGAATCGAACCCAAGACCTCTTGCTCAGCAGTAGCGTTTGCGACCACTAGACCAACGAGGCAGTCAAAGCAAAATATTTAGGTCTAATAAATGGAAGGTGTCCAACGATAACATGAAGAATATAATCCATTGCACAAAAAAAGGCTGTAAAAATCTACAAAAGAAAGGTTAAACCTTAACATTTCATTCAAAACCAAAATTATTTAATCAGAAAAATATATTAAAAATACCATCACGTAATTTTTCAGCAGTGAGTAGGTAATAAGAACGGGAAATTACGAGTCAATTCCAATTTTGCGAAGGCTTGCTTTTCGTATTTTCAATTCATATTTTTATTGCACTGCCGATGCCGTGGTGTTTACAAAACAGAATTGCATGCAGGGTGTTGCCCACCTAAGGTATGATTACGTTAATAACTTAAATCAAATAAGTTAAACTCATAATCAGAGAGCTACATTTGCTACAGGAAATAATTTTCTACTTTCACAATTTTTTTGCCTAACTGCAGCGTGCGAAACATGAACAGTTTCAGTCAGTTCAGACCTATTTTTCTCTAAATTATTACCTACATACTGGGATGGAATTATTTAGCGTAAAGCTTCTTATAAAACGTGCATAAATAACGCTATCAGTTGGTAGAGTATGTATGCATGTCCCATCAAGTATCGAATGAAGATATTCATACTATTCTTGAACTCCGCAAGCATAAAAAGTACGATTATCATCATCTCCGATCTTTGCGTCGACTTTCTTCCACTTCGCATCCTCTACATACATTAAATATCTTTTAAAATAAGCGTTTCAAACTTTAAATTGTTAATAGCGTTGGTACGTAACGCTTGGTCGTAAGTCGTAAGTACGGTGTGCGGTATTGCGCGAGAGCCGACCGGTCCGATCGACGCGTACGCACCTGCCTCGGGCACACGCCACTAGGGCTCGGCGCACACTGGTAGGAAAGGGTTAACTTTGATTATTAAGTAATTATGTTATATTGTAATTTTTTTCATAATTATTAGCAAGTTTTGCTGTTTGTTATAAGGACAGTACGGTCTCTAGAATGGACGAAGAAAATTTTTGTGAAGTTTCACATAATTTTTGACGTAAGGACCTACTGAACATTTTCATAAACCTCAATGGGGCGAAATTAAAACTGAAACCGTCTTATTACAAAACAAGATATAATTTTGACATGGCTTAAACCATGGAGCCAGTTTTTGTAATAAGAACGTAACAGCGATTGAGATACCGTTCTTTATACAAAACTGAAAACTTAGTACGGTACTAAGTTGTCAGTTTTGTATTAAGAACTTTACCACAGACGGGATAAAGTTCGAAATTCAATAATGGCTCCATGGTTTAAACCTGGGTCTGAAGATAAACCTTGTTTTGTAATAAGACGGAAAGTATTCAAGTAACCCCACAGAGTGGTTTCGGGATTGAGCTGAAATATCCATAAAGTTAGATGTCTCTCTTTTTCTTCTTCTTGCAGCCCACTACAGTACTAAAGGACTGCCATCCAGTTCCGTAAAACTAACTCTGTTCTTTTCTACGCAAAATAGATGTTCAGCGTAACCCCACAGAGTGGTTTCGGGATTGAGCTGAAATATCCATAAAGTTAGATGTCTCTCTTTTTCTTCTTCTTGCAGCCCACTACAGTACTAAAGGACTGCCATCCAGTTCCGTAAAACTAACTCTGTTCTTTTCTACGCAAAATAGATGTTCAGCGTGTACTTAACGTCATCCCTTCACGCTCATCTACCTGCTAGATAAACCATTTTAATGATGCCAGTTAAAACGTCAAATCAAGCTACATTAAGTAGTTTCAGCTGATCGACAGCAGCTTAGTGCAAAACTTTCCAAAACCGTTTTCACCTTGTCCGTCTCTAAGTCACATCGCACATTATCATTACGTACCCTACTCTTATAATTTAAAATTTTAAGCTTCATAAAAACGTACAATTACGCCACGGCTTCACAAGCTGACTCCCTCATTACTGGATATGCTATGCTCAGTGCGAGCGCTCCCTTCTGTCCTCGGTCTCGACTACGCTCTAAGATAAGCCGGGGCGTGCGCATTTTATTTATTTTAACATTTTTAAGTCGGCGTGGGCGTTTATTTCTTATTGGCAGCGCCGGAGCACGCGGCGGGTAAGTCACGACGAACGCCACCTTGAGGGCTAAATAGCACCTACGCGCGCAACCGAGGCAAGTACACACCGCACCTTTATTTAATGCACACTTAAATAGATCCTTGCTGAACTAAAGATACCTATATCTGTGTCATCGGTTCGGTTTTGTGCGTCTGCGCAGTTGAAGTGGCTATGGCTTGGATCCTGTAGATAACTTAGATCCCGAATTGTTTTGTTCAGGAAAGGAAGGTACTTAGATAGATTTAGCTCCAAAGCTCTAAAGTCCGAGATAAAGGAAGACTTTTAGACTAATGATAATGAAAGGAGTCGTTCATCAATGTTTCAAAGATGGGGCATTGGGGATTGGGAATGTTATTGATTTATCACCTCAGGTGAAAATCGGTGCACAATATCCCTTTTGAATCTGGCAGTTCTCTTATTTTAAGAAACTTATATTATGTTTTAATGTTGCTAGATTTCAGTCAAATAAAAATAATGAGTAGGTAACATACCTGCAATAAATATGTAGGTAGGTATTAACAAATGGTTCGGGTGAATCCTTATTTATCCACATGGATATAAAAAGTATTTAAGTACAAAAAAAATAAAAAAAATCACATTGTAACTTGATCTAACTATACTTATAACTTGCGACCTTAGTGAAAGGTAAGCGAATGTTCTTATTTTAATACTAGCTTTTGCCCGCGGCTACGCCCACGTAAAGGTCGGAAATTATCGCACAGGAACGTAGGTAGATACTATACCGGGATTCAAAGTATCCTATGTCCTAAACTCCGAACCCAGGGTATGGCGCATCCGTATGCGTTTCATCGAAATTTGTTCAGCCGTTACGGCATGATAAGTTACAGATAGACAGGCACTTATTAAATTCAAATAATCTGTTTTATGGTTCCATAAATCAAAAAGAAAAATTTAAACCCTTATAGAATGACTTCGTTGTCTTTCAAGACCCTTTTTCTCAGGAACGCGTGGAGGTATTAAGTTGAAATTAGTTAGCAAAAACGGTCCCTTGAAGCTGTAAAGAAAATCAAACTTCCAAGTCAACGCAATAAAAAACATGCAAGACTGCCCGTCTTTGGGGGTCCCCAAAGACGGGCAGTCTTGCATGTTTTTTATTGCGTTGACGCCGATAGAAGTGAAAACAGTTTACATAATATATAGCTCATGGAAACCGTTCCGTGACGATGACGCGAGTTCCATGATTTCTGTTCACCCAAAAAGTGTTCAACGGGCCTAAAGAAGTTTTCACTGCAAAAATACGGCCATTTATGCCGCAAATTTTGACACTCGCAAATAAACCAAAGCCGCCGAACCTACTGAAAAACTTGTAACCTGGTTTTCTAACAAACGGTTGAATTCAAGAGCTTTCTTATTATATTTGCAACAGTCTTCTATGATGAAAATATTTTAACATTTAACAAAATTTTCCCACACTTCTAGACTTTAAGTATAGAGAACACGGCACTTCGCACGTACATACAGCGATGTATAATTATTGCAACCAACCACAAGCTGACTCGTGACAAGTCCGTCCTCCGAGAGCGGCGCGCGCGCAGCACGCGGAAATTATTAAGGTCAATATTGTACCTACGGGTACAATACCGAGGAACATAGTGAAGCTCTTTATAATAAGGTTTAATAATACATATATAATACACTAGAATACTAAAATTACTTGCTGTTAAGAAACTGTGATGTCATAAAGAAAGAACACAACTAAATGGTATGACACAAACGTAGCAACAAGCACTTTGGAATAAATGAAAAAGTTTGTGAACATTTTAGCCTGTGTGTTATTTAATGGGGAATTGTAAAACGCACAAATAAAAAAAAAAGACACCCCACCCCTACCAGACGTGAGGTGGCCCGCAGAGGCGGGCCGGCACTAACCAGGGATTGCGGAAGTGATAACAGATCCCAAGATCCCCGGTGTAAGTGTAGGAAGGGAATACTCGGATGGTTTTTAGTCAGTAAGAGTCTGACAGACGCCTCCACCCGCCCCAGGGTGGAGGGCATCCATGAGGATTTCCAAACCCGTGAACGAAAAAAAAAAGAAGAAAGTTAGATCAGTTACCATTAACGCGCGAAGGCGAGCAAGCGAAGCAAGCGTACCGCGGTAGCGGCTGCCGAGCGCCAGATTCCCTCTATTCTTGGTGAATCATTTGGGTTAGATGAGGTTGTAAGTATGAAAATTAGGTCAACTGAACGTTATAAATATAAATAAAAGCTTCTCATTTGTATTTTAAGTAACTCAAATTAATGTTTGTAAGTTGCTGTTCTGTTGATTTCTCGTCACTCGCAGTCAGTCGCTCACTTAGTAATACTATAACGTAAATTAATTATTTTTGTCACTTATAACTTTAATTTAGTCACTCGTTTAAATACTACCCTTATTTAATTACTTTTCGCTTTTAAAGTAAGACAGCTGTGTCATTTTATAAAAAGGTTTCTACTAAGTTATTTTTCTAAATAAAACAACAAAATAGTCATCATCAGCTACGTCAGTTACAAGTTGTTGTAGCTTTATCGACTCTTATCTAATAATAAACGTATCAATATTGAATGTGACACCAACAGGGTTACTGTTTTACATCATTTAATAATAATAATGAAAACTTATTGTTCAACTAACTAAACTTTATTGTAACTTTGTTGTTTTATATTCAACGACATGCTACCTACCGGGATAAAGAAAGAAAATCATGCTATCCTTGCCAAATGTTTTTTTTTTTTTTAATTACTTAACTTTTTTTTGTTTTTGCTGGTTACCCGTCTTATTTACGTTAGTCTGTTTTAGTTTTAGTTTAGTTTAGTAAGTATATTAAATTTCATGACAGCAAAATAATTGTAACCAATCAAATCAAATCAAAAATATTTTTATTTCACATACGCCTACAAGGGCACAAGTTATGAAACGTCAGAAGCTAGGTGCACGGTTCCAATTGGTCGTTTCCTATGGAGAAGAGCCGGCAAGAAACTCCACGGTTACTCTTTTAAAAAAAATGGCCTTTACAATGTTTTCAAATTACAGCGTCAAAAGTACCAGGTACTTAACGAAATAGAAAATGGTCTACAGATCTACGGTCTAAGCCTACAACGTCCTCACATTAACAAAAAAAACAAAATAAAAAATATGATTAAAATAATAAAAGTTAGAACCTTGTTGAAATTAAAATTGTAGGTATAAGATAAACGCAAACTTACAGATTTATAGCCTACCATATTCCAAATGCAAAACTGCCGTCCGTTCGTTTCTGCTTTTGAAAACCTATGATGAGACTGAGGATCTCTTAAAATCACTCTCATAACTTCTTGGCTCAACATAACCGTTTAATAGCCCAATAGTAATTTCTCAAACACATACACACATACCCATACCCCCACGCGCTTATAAACCCGCGCTTACGATCACCAAACACTCACACACGCAGTACACTAACAACAAACACTCACACATACATCACGTCTCACTTAAAACATTCTCTTTTTTACTATGATTTTATACTTAGTTTTTTTATAACCATTTTTTTTCTTTTTCTTTTTTCGTATTTGTAACCAATTACAGTATTAAATTAATTCGTATTATTCTAGTTTTAACAAGATTGATAATAATGTATGTAATGTAACTAATGACTTGATTTAGGAGTCAACACGTAGCATTCTTTTTAAGATTTTTATCGAGGGAGGCAAACTGTCTCTCCTTAACACAGGTTGCTTTGCTACCTAGCTAGGAGAACAGTAGTTCACCCTTACAGATATTTGTTAGCTTTACTACTACGCTTACTTAATTATTAAGCTCTATTTTGTACGTACTACAAATACCTTTTATTCAATAAATAAATATTTGATTTGATATTTGTATAATAATGTCAAATAAAAAAAACACAATGCTATGTACGCCGTAATTGTCATGTACCTACATTAGTCCTTTGGTTATAAAGATTATTACTAGCATAAGTTTAATGTATGTGATGTGGCTTTGCTTTTTTTATTTAATAAAGAAATAAAAAAGCATTATAAAATGTAAATTGCACTAACCTCCACACTAGGATTTCCTGTGTCGTGGAGACTAGTCTCCTTCGTCTTACAAGATTATTAGGTACATAGTAGGTCGGCACATGCATAGCATCAGCATCGGCAAAGCATATGACCCCGAGCCGAGTCGGCTAGATGTTAAGCACTGTAATAAGAACACATTACACGCACAGCTTTTTATACCGAGTAATTATTTGTCGTTCCTGTGCATTCCGACAAAAATGTGCAACATTTTAAACAACTTTTGAGTTCCCTACCAACTAGCCCAGAAGCTCAGATTTTAATCTTTTAAGCTTTATAATCAGCCTATAATGATCCCACTGCTGGGACACAGGCCTCCTCTTTCCGTTAGAGGGAGTGGGCCGTAATCCACCACGTGACCCAGTGCGGGTTGGTGGATGTCACCTGTCTTCGAATGTTTAGTTCTAGGGCATGCCGATTTCATCACGATGTGTGAGTGCTTTTAAGCTTGCATCTATCTAATAATATCAAATAAAAATCATAAATTCCTTCAATCATTCACTGACATACAACGCTAGCCTAAACCGCTGGGCTATAAGAAGCATCAGCACAAGAGTTTCCTATACATTATTAGTTTTAGTATATGTGAAACCCGAAACACGTGTTTAGTATTTTTATGTAAAGAATCTATGTACAAAATTTCAAAACTGTATCATGAAAAATCATATATCAACCTTATAACAGGTTGTTATGTTACCGGGTCGGGTTGTCCGTACAAAAACATACTAACGGCGCGGCGGCGCCCCCGCGCTTTCAAGGTCGCCTTGCGCTCATTGATAATAATTTGGCAGTAGGTACCTAACCGTACGGCGATAGTATTGTAAGTAATTAAATGGTGATAACATTTTCCATCACACTTAAGTAAATATTTTTGGGACAAAATATAACATGGTGTAAAAATTATTGAAATCGATTCAGTTCCTTATTCTGAACAAACTATATTCAGGTTTCGCTTAAACTAAAAATAATGTTGTTTAACAAAAGTGAGCACTAAAGCGGCATTTTTGAAAATTAATCCCCTAACATATTATTATGTGATTAAAGAGGTGATGAAGGTTTGAATGGAACTGCTTCAATTTTGCCGATGAGAATCCCATCGGGCACATAGCTTGTTAGTGAAATTGTGATTTAGTTTACGTTTAAAAATCGCTACGGATACGCCTACGCTAGCTACGCGGCGTAGCAGCTTTTTCGTAGTTCAATTTCGGTTTTACGTAGTAGTTAAAACGTAGCGATTATTATAATTAATTGTTATTTAAATAATGTAGATGATTCAAATATACTATACCTACTATAAGTTCTTCTAACAGACAGCTGTGCTGTTGGGAAGTTTGTTGCGCCACTTATTCTGTAATTTTGACATTCAAACGTGCTGATTGGCAGCTTAAGGGAATGATAACTGACTTTTAATGATTTTATACTGAAGATCACGTCTAAACGAGTAGTGTTGATGATTTGAAAAAAAAATATGATAAATTAGAGCATTTTCTCAATAACTTAATATGTGAATATTTTAGATTATATTTATATTACATAGTGAAATTAATTTGTAAAGTTATGTCTAACGCGGATAAAAATCTGAGACAGGCGCAAAATCTACCAAGCGTATTTTTCTGAAACCTTCACCAATTTAAAGATAATTTAATTATTGATCTTTTAGTATACCCGTTTTATTAAAATACCTTCTGTTTTTTTTTATAATAAATTAATATTGCGTCAAATTGGGGACAGCGCTCCTTGATGGGCGAGTCCTATTACTGGCTGAACGTACGACGCGTTGCGTGAGCTCAGTACAGAACACGCAAGCTAACCACTCAAGGTCACTGCATGGCATAATTATATCTGCGTCTTAATTTGAATGAATGAATTTTGTTTTTGAGTGTATAAGGGGTATATAGAAAAGTGCAGCAACAATTGCTATAAATTACCCAGAAACATTGTTTTTTCTCCCACAACAAATACTTAATACCATGTTATATTTAGATCTTTATGAAGCAATAAACTAAACCATAAAAAACTAAGATCCCGGATTTAATAGAGCGACCGACCTTGATGATTTGACATTTAATGCGTCGTCACTATTTTTATAACAATTATAAGTTTTTACGATTAAACAATTAAACGCGCTATGCAAGCATTTAAATACTTTGTAACTCCAGTACATAAGCAAATATGTGTTGCTTATGTACTGGAGTTACAAAGTATTTAAATGCTTGCATAGCGCGTTTAATTGTCGATTATAATCGCTATTACTGTGGTAGTAAAAAATCTCACGTGATATGCAGTGGGCTGACAACAGACTATACTCATGACATGACACATACCATAGACAAAGTTTGCTCCTTGTTCGTAAGTACAGAACTTGTGTAGAGAAAATAAACGTTTATTTTATTATTATTTTGGTTTTTAAATTAAATATTCTCAGGTTATTACCTGTTATTTTCAGAATCTCACGGGTGTGTGAACCATGGTGAGATTCTAGTTATTATTTTATGAAGGTAAATTGCTCTGTACTGCAGTGAAATTGTTATCCAAGTCTAGTTGTAAAAAAAATCTTACTATGCGGCAAGTGTTTAATATGGTAGCTTTTTGAAGTGTTAAGTATGTGTTTTTGGATAGATTTAGTGCATTCAAACTATTGAATATTTGTTATTATTTTGGCCTGAAACACAGGTTTGAATAAACCTAGATCGGGCTGGTCGCTACGTTTTTTTTTTTTTGGGTGGGAAATTATCAAATAACTTCTCCCGCTCTGGGCGGAGCGGGAGGGCGTGTCAGACTGTTACTGACTGAAACCCACCCGTATACCTTCATTTGCCTGTGTGCCAAGGCCACGATATCCCTTTCGGACCAACTCGCAACCCTGGCAGGCATTGGCCCTATCGGACCCCGTCAGTTGGTGCTGACAACTCTTTGAGGCGCGCGTGGAATACGACGCACCGTCGACCCGGGCCTGGTCCTTATCGGATGGTGAGCTACCCATCGCTCACCGTCCGCAGGCCCGCGCCTACGGTGGCCGGAAATCGGCTTGCGACTCCCGACTCCCGGGGCGTCTCCTGCGGACTAGGGGCGTGAAGGCGCGAACCTTGCCTCTCCCTCACGCGATCCGCCACCTCCTTCGCAAGCATTACTAATTCGCAGAAGGAGGTGACGGCTTCCCATGCACTCTCGCTCCGAACCATGGCCTGAACCACGGCCGGACGCGAGAGATCGCCGCCGCCGATCGCCTCCGTGAGGACACGGCGGTGCTCCGCCCAAGCTGGGCAGACCTCCATCGTATGCTCCGCCGTGTCCTCCGGGCGATCCACACGGCTGGTCGCTACCTAACATTCTAATTCCAAACCATCAATACTTGCACCTGTAATTAAAAATATTTTACCTTTAGTTTATTATTAGGCACTATTATTGTATAGGATATTTATACTACTATTGGCTATAAGTACACCTTTTGTAAACGTTTTTACTAAATAAATTATTATTATTATAGTTTTACAGTAGCGCCGCGCCGCGGCTCTAAATAGGCACATCAACTTTCAGAAAAATGTTCTGCTTTGTAGAGCGTCATCTTTGTCACTAATTACCCGTGCAGCTGTAGGCCAGTCTCCTTCTAAAGCATGTGTCACATTTAGCGCAATTACCAACTCATTCTTCCGGTGTATCTGCAGTGGCAGACCGCGAAATACGTTTTTTGCATAAGAACTTTTTCATAAGATATTTTAGGGAACAAATCTAACTAAGAGAGATTTATTGTATTAATGATTCTAATGATTATAATTCTGTAAACACATATTTGTTATGGTCGCGAATCATATTTTGATCAAGATAGGTACACACGGCTATACATCAAGCTATACATTTCCAGTATACGCTGACCTCTTAATGTACAGAAATCCTATACAATGCGAGATCAGCTTATACTGGAAATGTATAGCTTAATGTGTAGCCGTCTGTACAACCTGACACTGACCTGCAAATTGCAAAAAACGTAAGAAAATTTAAATTTCGCGGGCTACAGCTGAGAATTCATCATTTTCAAATCAAAGATAAGCTCATGTGTTTTAGTATTTAAATATTTTAACGCAAATCAAAAATAAATATTTTTCTATCAAAAAATAATTCGAACTCCAATCAAAATTACTGATTGCACAGCAAAATCATCATTATCATCATTTCAGCCGAAATACGTCCACTGCTAGACATAGGCCTCCCCCTAAGGGAGTTTTCCATAATCGCCACGCTTGGCAGGCGGGTTGGCGATCGTAGTATGGTGTTAAAATGCATAGAGAACGCTGCTGCCATTCTCTAGTACGTCCCTTAGTCGCCTTTTACGACACCCATGGGAAGAAATAGGACACAGCGAAATACTCAACTCAAAATATACTTAACTAAATAAGCAACAATTTATATTCGTGGCGCACCGGTATTTATCTTAAAATAACTACTAACTAGACAGCCAAGTCATTGAGCACAACGTTTAACTAGATGGCTGAATGTCGTATAGTCATTTAGTAAAATTGGATGATGAATGATGAAGAGTTTTTGTTTTGGTAACTGAATTTACCAACAATAGCGCCAGATGAGAATCTGGCGCTCGGCCGCCGATGCCGCGGAACGCTCGCTTCGCTCGCTCGCCTTCTGTTCTAACCTAACCTAACCCAAATGATTCAGTCACAGTCTGGCAAAGTACGTATGTATTTATTTATTTAATACTTTAAGCACACAAATGTACAGAGGCGGACTTAATGCCATAGGCATTTTCTACCAGTCAACCTTTGGGCGATGCAGAGACAAACAGTGGTAGGTGCAATAGTGGGAATTGAGGAATAAATATTATTTAAATATAAATATACATATTATTAAAACTATAAAATAATATATACACCTAATTATATATATAAATATATGTACAAATAAACATATATAAATATATTAAAATAATTAAGACAAACAATGGGAAAACATTCCCGTTGTGATGATACTGCCAGGTCTTGTACGCACTTGTGTACTTGTTGCGCGTTGTTGTTCTTGTACGCTCTGGGTTAATTTGTTGTGCAGTCAGTATATTTGATGTAAAAAAGTATTTAAATGATGGAAATAAATTGATAGGTAATTATTTATTTGATGTGCAAATCATAATATCCCATAATTATTAAAATACTGTAACAGCAAACGATCGACATCGGTTCCGTTTAAAAACACCTCATGTATGAGAATTAAAATGCGACAAAAATCTCAAGTACCAAAAAGTAAACCTTTGTTTTTTCACGAACCGCTCCCGCTCTCGCGAAGGCTGTGTTGCCAACTCGATAAAATTCCCGTCTCGTTTATTTTAAGTCTCGCATTAACAACGTAGGTAATTAAGCATCGAAATGTCGCCGTAGTGAGGCGTCGTTCTAAATAATCGTCGCTCAACAATTTGCCTCATTATCTTCACGGTTTAAATCATAAAATACCACACTGGGTTGTTAGCGAGATGATGCAGATGTGGAATGAACGTCTTGGTTGTAATAATTGTAGCTAGAAATAGGTGTAAGGCGTAGATACACAGCTCAAATAAAATTGGCCATCTATCCGGAATAGCTAGTTTTATGGGCATCGGTTACATAACCTACCGAAATCAAATTAAATATTACAGGGTGTTTATGATAAATTAAACAAAGATTTCTTGATGAAAATAGGTTTACTAAGGTCTTTTTACAATTTTTTATAGTTTTTAAATACGTATGAACAGAGAATTTTGCAAGATGAAGATGAACGAACGTAGGAATGAATCTATGAATGAAAGTTAAATTGAATGAAGATAATTTGGCGAATGTGTCGTAAACATGCTCGGGGGCCTTGAAAGTTATAGATGAAGCTTTCAAGATTATTAATTGTCCGTGTTGTTAACTGGTGAAGGCAGCAGACACAATCTGTTGATGGCTCTCCGTATGATGCCTTGTGAGGTAGACACGTCGGCGACTCGTGGTACACCATCAGTGCCGGGAAATAGCTTCGAGACTCTTCCAAGGCGCCAGCATAGTGGAGGAGTCCTATCATCTTTGATTAGGACTAGGTCGTCTATCTTTAATTCATGGCACCGCACCTTCCACTTTGTGCGCTGCTGAAGCTCCGTGACGTACTCTGTCGACCACCGCTTCCAAAAGTGTTGACGAGCTTGTTCCAATCGCTGAAAACGATCAAGACGGTTTGTGCTATAATCCAGCAGGTACGGCGATGGTAAAGACGTCAGCGGCCTACCAATTATAAAGTGGCCTGGGGTGAGTGGAGATAGGTCTTGAGGTGAAGGACTTAACGGACATAAAGGTCGGCTATTAAGTATCGCCTCAATCTGAGCAAACAACGAACTCAGTTCCTCGAACGTCAAGTGAATATTTTTAAGTACTCTGTATAAGTGAAATTTCGCGGACTTGACCCCGGCTTCCCAAAGACCTCCAAAGTGAGGAGCGTATGCTGGTGAGAAACGGAATTCAATGCCTTCAGGAGATGCAGAGTCAATAATAGAGTCGCTATTGGACTTAAGAAACGAATTTATTTCTTTTGCTGCTGCAACAAAATTTCTACCATTGTCGCAATATATGACCTTTGGTTTACCTCTGCGGGCTATAAATCTTTTTAGTGTCAGCACAAATGCATCCATTGTCACTGACTAACTCTAAATGAACGCATTTGTACCGAAAGCAAATAAAAATACACAAATAGCTTTTAGTTATTTTACAGCCTCGTCCTTTGCGATCCGTATAAGAAATGGACCGGCAAAGTCGGTACCTATCGTGGAGAAAGGAAAATCAGCTTCTACGCGATCTGCAGGTAAGTTTCCCATAATATTATCCATAGTACGAGCATTGAAACGACGACAGGTAACGCACTCGCGCGCTGCACGTCTAGCTAGAGCCCTGCCTCCTACAGGCCAATAGTGTTCCCTTATAGATGCTAGGAGATGCTGAGGACCGGCGTGCAACAGGCGTAGATGCTCCTGTTTGAATATTAACTTTGTTAAATAATGACTGGACTGCAACAAGATAGGATGACATTTGTCATAATGGTAAGTAGAATAATCGATGCGCCCTCCGACTCTAAGAATGCCATTTTCATCTAAAAATAGATTAAGAGACGAGAGAGCGGCTTTAGACTTTAAAGATTTACCCTTTTGTAGTAGTCCTAATTCTATAGGAAAGGAATCTTTCTGGGATAACTTTATAGAAACGTTTTGAGCGTTTTCTAACTCTGAAACTTGAAGTGGACCTAGTGATCTGTCCGATCTTTTGTGTGACCTACAATTATTGGCGAACCTTAAAACTCTAGCTAGAACCCGAATAAGAGTGGTTAAATTAGAATATTTTGCTAAATCCACAGACAAATCTGGCATAGGAGATGCCTCCTCCCCCCCTAAAGTATGGTGGGTCTTAAGCTCTGGCAATTCTATAGATTCCGCAGTATAGGCGGGCCAGGAATCCTCGGATTCTAAAAGAAACGATGGACCATTCCACCATATAGAGAGATCTACTTGGTCTGGATCGATACCACGCGAGACTAAATCAGCCGGGTTGATAGAAGTGGGAACATAACGCCAGTCTGTGGGATTTGACAGATCATTTATAGCAGCTACTCTGTGGGCAACAAACGTTTTAGTTTTATTAGAGTTGAGCCAACCTAATACTACTTTAGAGTCTGTCCAATACACCTGACATTCAATAGGGCAACGTAATGCGGCTAAAACTGTAGCAGTTAGTTGAGCTCCTAATAGGGCAGCGCAGAGTTCGAGCCGTGGTATTGTCGTGGGTTTAATAGGTGCAACCCGTGATTTTGCACATACCAGGCTAACTTGAGTAGCGCCGCTAGTAGAAACAGACCTCAAATATATACAGCTACCGTAGGCACGCTGCGAAGCGTCACAAAAACAATGTATTTGTACAGAGGAATGATTGTCAATTATAATGTATCTAGGAATCCTTAAAGAAGACAAACATGAAGATTTGCTAGAAAAGTTTAACCAGGAAGACCTTATTTCTGGAGGAACAGGTTCATCCCAATAAATTTTGTGACTCCATAATTCTTGTAGTATAATTTTAGGTTTAATTGTGAAAATAGACAGAAGACCAAGAGGATCAAATATTTTAAATGTTGAGGAGAGTATAGTTCTCTTCGTCACATTTTCAGAAGCCGAAACATTATGCTGAAAGTGAAGTTCATCTGAAGACGGCGTCCAATCTATACCCAGAGTACTAGTCGAATTACTAATCATGAGATTACCACTTTCCAGGTTAACGGAGTCTGCGAATAACTCAGGTAAGTTTGAACGATATTTACGCAGATGAAAACTTCCCTTTGCTAACTCAGAAGAAACTGAGAGACGGATATGACGTAGCTCCTCATCAGTGCTTGCACCGGTCAGAAGATCATCACAATATAGATCATTTTGTATTATAGTTTTGATCTTCTCATCTGAACACTCTTCACCTATCTGCCAAAGAGAACGAGTAGTGAGAAAAGAGGCACTAGCAAACCCGTAAGTAACCGTATTTAAACGAAGCGTTCTTAAAGGTTTATCTTCACTATCACGCCACAGTATCAGTTGAAGATTACGATCAGATTCTTTGAGAAGCACTGACCGAAACATTTTTTCTATGTCTCCTGTTAAAACATACTTATGCTGTCTAAAACGAATTAATATATTAAACAATGGTTCTTGCACTACTGCTCCCACCATTTGTAGGTCGTTAACAGAAACACCAGAAGAAGTACGAGCCGAGGCGTCAAACACAACGCGTAACTTAGTCGACTCGCTTTGTTCCCGTATCACTGGGTGGTGGGGCAAGAAGTAGGCATTTAACGGTCTAGGCTCCGGAGATTCGGATAGGTGACCTAATACTTCGTATTCGTTTATGAATTGACAGTATTGTTGTTTTAATTCTGGTTGTTTTCGGAAACGAGCCTCTAAATTAAAAAACCTTTTTTTTGCTAGATTATAGGAATTACCTAAACAGTCTATGCTATCACGAAGTGGCAACCCTACACAAAATTGACCATTACTAGTGCGAGTAGTGTTGGTGAGGTAATGTTGCTCACACAATTTTTCTTCACTGCTCGGGGGCTTCTTTTGAGGAAAATTTTCAAGTTCCCAGAAATTAGACAACTCGTCATGTATGTTACTAGAAGTGTCATCATTTGAGACAAAGTTGCACATGACTGAGTTAGCTTTATTTGTATTAAAACAAGGCAATGATCCCGTAACGAGCCATCCTAACTTTGACGCCTGAAGCTTAGGATAACCATGTCCTAGCGAATGCTGCTGGGCGCTTATGATGTCCCAGAATAAGTCAGCACCAATCAAAATATTTATTGGGGATGGTTCATTTAAAGTGGGATCTGCTAACTGAAATCCATGAATATTTAATTTTTGTAAATCAAAATATGATTTAGGTAAGTTGCCGGTAATTTGAGGCAAAACTAAACATGAAACTGTCACATTAAAAGAACTTGTTTCAGAATGAATGCGTAGAATACAGCGTTCTGTGTTAATATTTAACTTAGTGTTACCAATGCCTACTATGGTAGTGTCTGATGGCTGAGGAATCAGGTTTAGATTTGCCTCAAATTACCGGCAACTTACCTAAATCATATTTTGATTTACAAAAATTAAATATTCATGGATTTCAGTTAGCAGATCCCACTTTAAATGAACCATCCCCAATAAATATTTAGAGGAATCACTATCTACCTATCTACGTGCTCCTGCCTACAAACAGACTGCTGGGATTAGCTGTCTGCCTATTTAAAGTGAGCTCGTTCCATCTTACTAACATACCTATTGTGTTATCTTTTAGTCTGTGCATTTAGCGGACTTAGTTTCTCGAAGTCAAGTGAAGTTCCTTCCATAATTATTTTCGAAAGAGATCTAAATAGGATAGGCAAAGCACGTAGATAGGTAGATAGTGATTCCTCTGACTCGTTCTAAAGGTGGACCTTGCTCAATCGGAGTTCCGTAGTCCCAGCAGAGTTCCCAGAATGGCTTGACGAAGGTAAGGTTGCTCGACCCAGGTAGAAGTAGGATGCCAGTCCACAGACACGGCGATCTTGGATTCTCAACACGGCCTTCCGTTGGTACTGGTAAATGTCGTCCGGTGTCGACGATGTCCTTCGAGTGCCCTTGATACGGTACGGGAACAATGTGCGTGGCTATTTAGCTTCGATCCGACGATTGTAGGTCCTGTCACGGTCGCCACTTTTGTTTATGATAAATTAAACAAAGATTTCTTGATGAAAATAGGTTTACTAAGGTCTTTTTACAATTTTTTATAGTTTTTAAATACGTATGAACAGAGAATTTTGCAAGATGAAGATGAACGAACGTAGGAATGAATCGATGAATGAAAGTTAAATTGAATGAAGATAATTTGGCGAATGTGTCGTAAACACAGGGTCAAAGTAAATTAGCTAGCAAAACAAAAAAATGAAGTACGATCTTTTTTTGGTGTTATCAACAGTAGCACTTAAAATATCAGTTTAAAAAATCTGTTTTTTTTTGTGTAAACTTCACAGACGTGATGGGTATCGATATCTCAACACGATACAAAAGATTTTATCAACTCACACTTCAAGTAGCAATATTAACAGCGGTCATTGACCCCAAAAAAATCATCAAATCTTTTATTTTATCGTGTTTAGATATCGATACCTATCATCTCTGCGGAGTTTCGCTAGCTAACTTAATTTGACCCTGTATACTAACCAATGTGTAGGCTTGCAATAGTTTTATTTAATTAGTGTCACCGTTTAACTGGATTCTTAGTTCTTATACCTATCCTGATTCCAAACTAATGTCAGGACACGCTCAACATGCCTCATACCTTCCCAGAAAAAAAAAACAAACGGTGAACTAATTGCAGGACCTGAAAAAAAGAGTCAACCATGTAGAAATTACCAAACAATGCGAGTGTATCTAATTAAAGCAGGGTGTAACTCTTCGACTAGTGATCTTGGTATTCTACAGTTTGCCAACGCTTGTTGCGCGCACGACGAGATGCGAGCAAAAACTGAATTGCGCTAAATTCAATTGGTTAATCAATTCAATTAATTTGAAGGGATAGCTACCGAGCGATCGACGAAGCACAGTAATTGGAACGATTAATGTACGCCTCGAATGAGCCATTCTTTCTTTATATCGAGTTCGGACATATTGAAGGCATGTTCGGAATGAATCGAACTGAACTGAAATCGGCTGATAACATCTACAGAAGCTCTAGGATTATACTTATTTAATTAATCGGAGTACTGTTACGTATTTCTACATTTTTTGGGTTCCGTAATGATTTTTAAAGTGCTTTTTCATTTATTTGTTCCACAGAACAATATTTTGGGTAGTCGTATCGATTTTAAAATCGATTGTTCAATATTGCGATTCTTCGATATCGATTTTAAAATCGATTGTTAAATATTGCGATTCTCCGATAATAAAATAACAAAGTTCCATCATTACCTATATTGTTGTTGACTCGAAATTGATGTCATACAGTACGAATTACAGTGTGCGTACTCAAAATGACGACAAAAACATAATCGACTGTTTAAAGAAGACTTCGTCAAAAAATACAAAAATCAACATGATGTAAACTAAAAGAATGACAGTGAAATGACTGTTGTTAGTTGTCAAAGTGACGTGACCACGTGCGTCTGCGCAGCTCCGCCGCCGTGGGTGGTGGCCGTGGTGGGACCGTCCTTGTTTTTTCGCATTTTTTTTGTCTAACAACACGTGATGACCATATAAACAGCCTTAGGCAGACCACCGACATGTTGAGACAGAGACATTTTGGGTGGCGCGGGCGCATTAGAATTAAAAACAAATAAGATGCTCTAATCAGATTAATTAGGGTGTGAAGATGATTGACGGATATTCAAATATGTGCCTAATTTATTTGACCTAGTCTTGTGCGCATCCATGAGTTTGAATTGTTAAATTGAGACTGCATTCTTTTCTATTAATTACCTACTTTTATTTTCTCAATAAAGATAATTTTCAAAGATTACAGAAATTAGCAACATAATTGCTGCTATTTCCTTGGCCATTATTTAAGTAAATCACAAACAAACTCGGCTAATAACTAGCCGACAAAAATTACTGACTTCCTAACTCTCTACAGTCTAAATGATGTTAATGTAACGAATAAATCAGAACTCATTACCATACTATCTTCAGGAGCATTTCTTGGTGTATTCGTACATTCTACGTTGTGTGGTTCGTTCTCATATTACAGAAATTACAACTTCGAAGTATCCTCGAAGTAAGGTAGGTACTCCAGACCGGAGATGCTCAATTTTGGGTTCTGTTCAAATTGCCATTATTAAAAGCCCACCAATCGGCCCACCCAGATAGCTCAAAACTGTATTTAAGGCAATTGCTTTATTAAAAAGTGAAAAAGTACAAAAAGTGTTTATTAAAACAAAGATGTCTAAACTCGTCATTATGTTCAGAATTGAGACGCACCTGCAGTCCTTAGGGGAGGACAATCATCTGGCTACCAATATCTAATTAAATGTAAAATTGGTTTGAGAAAGTAACTTTTAATATTGGCCCCTTATTTCAGTAAAATATCCTTTGTGTTTTTCGGAGAAGAAGCAGTTTAATTAATTAAATTCTTTGGTAACTTGATTTGAGCTGTAGACATATAAATGTGATAGGTAATTAAGCCGACTGACACAATGCATAATCCTCAAACCATCACTAAACCACTCAGTTCATCTTCTTGCGTATTCTTACACATCAAATCTTTATTAATGAACTTATAAGATCCAAGAACTTAAAACAAACTCCTTCAACAACCCGTCAAATCCTAATCGCATTGAAATTTAAATAAAAATGTTACGAAAATATTTTCTGATGTGCCCGCGCGGTTGTACCACGAAATCAGAAATGTCTTCAAACTTAATTCAAATTACTTTCGGTCGACTTCAACACAATCTTAAGTCTTGATCTGACATGGATTTCGCATATCCTTTTATAATCTTGCTTGTAAAAAAATAAACCGCAATCTCGACAAATACCTACCTACATATTTCTAACCCGGTGGGCCTAAGTTTGATCGAAATTCGACCAACAGCCTCAACGACCACCTAGATTTTATACTACAAAGGCCCTATAAAAAGGGAATTATCCGGACCACCGCTGACTTGGGTAGCAAAAAGACTATGAAGTTGTAACTAATCCTTATTGAAGCTTATGCAGTTATAGGTTATTTTAAGCAGTTCTGCTGCGAAAAAGGTTTCAATTTGTAGATTATTAAAACAACTTAAAAAAGTAGATAAAAGACACATAACTGTAAAAACAATTTTGCTTTCCAAATTCGTGTACTTATTTCTCATACCAAAAGATTTTCACATTTCCTTCCGTAACGACCTAACGTTAATTATAGTTGTTTTCTAAAGTTTACCTTTACACTAATACCAATCAAAGTTCCATTAAATTTATTGTAAATTATTACATATTTCAATTAACAAGTGTAGAAAACTTAGTAATCACTGGTAATACGGCAATTTGCATGCGGCCGCCATCGTGCCTGCTCATTAGGTCGTGTCACGCGTCATAAGTCATAACACTGATTAATTGGTCTCCGACGCTTGATGCGAATACAATAAGATGTAAAAAAACAATGACAAGCAAGCAACGACCTTTCGGTAACGAGAAGCCGTCAGTCAGGCGGGCGCGCCGGCCAGCATACACTCGACAACTTCAATTTAAATGCAACTCGATGCCGACACTTGTTCCCACTTGAATGATAGGCAATAAAGTCACGGCACTACCTATCGACATTATCGCCGAATATTTTTCGAAACATTATCATAAAATATCGTTCGTATCTCGTAGTTTTTTTTCGATGCGAATCTTAATGCGAATTTATATCTCGTGCTCATTAAACGAGTAATCGATGAGGCTGTTCAATTAATATATTCGGAATCGAGTAGTATTGAGAGAAAATTACACGGGTATCGACATTATGATAAGCAAGACAGTAGTTACCCACAGCGCCCGCGGTCGGCTCCACTTGGGTGGCTGGCAGATGTTGCTCTGATTCATAAAAAAATCACTTTTCAATTACTTTCATCGTTAGTTGATATTACGAACATTACACGTAAACACATCATCTTATGAATTTTAATGAGCAATGTAATGAACGTGATCAGAGAGCCGAGTGTCCGAGTATCTTGAATTCTGTGTTGGAAAATATTTCTGATTGCGGTATCGTGTTACCATTTACTAAATTAATGATTACTTGCTTGGCGACAACGGTTCATTCCAGTTTATTTCTTTTAGCGTAATATTTGATTGATAGCCCTAGAAGTGCCATCAATTTAAAAATCTATAGTCATTCCATTAAAACTTACTTGAATTAAATTAAGAATCACTTCAGTTCTAATGGAAATCAATCATGTGTTTGTGTAATAGGTGTGATGAAGTCACACGGTGAAACGAGTGCAAACTTTATATACGGAGTTATGTCAACTCATACTGTTTTTGTACCAGCGATAATCTGTTGATTCTAATTAACCTAAATAGATATTTGTTAACAAATATAATGTGTCCGCCACTAACGTCAGATGCATTGTCAAAGAAATAACACTCCTTTATAAGCAGTGACATAGAGGCGTGTCAACAAATAAAACGAATTACCAACAAATCATACCTATTTACTAAAATTCACTTGATAGAAAATAACTCGTTCTTAATTTATTGTTCCCATAATATGTGTAGGTATTATGGTTACCGGGTGATTATGGATACAATGGAACGTCAAAATCAAGAAGTGCATTTATGAGAAAAGTAGAAGCAATTTAAATACTGTTTATTCAGATATTCGAACCTTGGCTTTAGTCGGAATAATATAACCATGATAAATTATATGTTTATTTTTAAATGTTATTGTAAAAACTGAAATCCTGCACATGTTCCCGAACTCGAGGGCAGGAAGTGGTCATGTCCTTTGGAATGGTGGTACAGCAGCTAACCAAAAAACATCATCATCATCATCATCATTCCAGCCGAAAGACGTCCACTGCTGGACATAGGCCTCCCCCAAAAGGGAGGGGGTTGCCATAATCAGCACGCTTGGTTGGCGGGTTGGCGATCGCAGTATGGTGTTAAAATGCATAGAGAACGCTGCTGCCCATTCTCTAGTACTGTAGGTCCCTGAGTCGCCTTTTACGACACCCACGGGAAGAAATATGAGGGTGCTACCTATTCTTTAAAAAAACATCAGAAGACAGGTAGGAAGGTAAATTTTTAATTTTTTGTTTCAGTAGATTCGTACATTGAAAATGATTGCTGTGACACTGCTCACAGAGACTCTCGCTCACAGCTCACAGAGGCAGAATTAAAATGCCTCTGAAATACAAAGCTTGTATCTTGGATGTAAGACCAAGGTCACAAAGTGGCTACTGACAATGAGTTACGATAAGACTGAAGATTTACTACAAGTATCAATCGCTTAATCTTTAAGTAGTTATTTAATTCATATATTTATAATTACATTTACACAGACTGTATACACACAAGTTTTCACCATATTTTATCTCTCTCTCAATACATACACTAACACATTCCCCCACATAGGTACTTTAACAGACACATCATAACATGCATTTTCTAGTAGTAAGTAGTTTTTCTTAATAATAATATACTGTGCTCGTCATACAACTACTGTTTTATGTTCAAATTATAGGCGAGGACGCTGGCACCCTAAACACAAGTTAAATCTTACTCTGGGTGCCAGAGTTCATCGAAAACACTCTTTATTTTAGTTGTTACGCTGCATAGTGTTTAGTGTTTACCTAAGTGTTTATGTACATTGGAAGATAATAAAAATATTTTCTTTTCTTTCTTTTTTCTTCTTGAATGCGGTTTATTTTTGGCAAAGAGTTAGACCCTTTGCCAAAAATAAACCCGCCACCGCATTCGTAGACATGAAAATTGTGTAAATAATTAGTGGAGTCGGCAATTGTGGCAAATTGCAGCCGCAGGTGCAATAATTCTCCAATACCCAGCATTAGTGTCGGGACAGCGCAAACAAACGGTTATAATTGAATGTTTGACGAATTAGTGCGACCACCGAGGGATAACTATGTGGTGGTTCTGCATTCCACCGGAATGTATGGGGGGGAGACTTTTGATTTTGTAAATGTAGGACGACGGACAAAATAATAGTACCTACATCAATAATTTTTTTTAAACGTTGCCCCACACTAGGAATTTCTCCTGTATCGTGAGTGCGTTGGCAAACATTTAAACTCACATACACAAACAGCCAGACCCCGAACAACTACTTGTAGGTCATACAAATATTTGTTCCGTGCGGGAATCGAACCCGCGACACGCAGCGCAGCAGTCAATCGCTTCGTCAATCTTTTTCTTTCTTCTTCTTCTCCGTCGTTCCTTCTGAAACATTATATGGAGGTTTTGCCTATTCGATGCCTGCTTTTATTCTAAATATTACAGTAAAGATCCTGAAAATGGACCCAAGACATGAAAAAAGAGCGTCCATATGTCTGCAACATCTAACTTTCCGGCACAGGAACTCATCTCTTCACCGATGGACATTGGCTTTGGCTTTGTGCCTTTATTTTATCTACTTAGGTCCTAAGAAACTCCTAACCTGTAGGATGAACCGTCGTCATGACCTAGAGGACTTTAAACCAAGCCAGAACAACATTTATAAAACAAAACCAGCTCAGCTTCTAGTCTAAACAAAATACCCACTAAGCTGCCTACATGAACTTGAACAATGCTGCTTTGAGTCCTAAGCCTCCGGTTACATACTTAGCTGATTTTATCAGGATTTCGCAGGAGGTCGTGACAACACAATGCAAGGCATATTGCCATAGGAGACAAGCAATTATGACGCATGGAAAAGAGAATAAATTATTGGCGCCATGCTTATTAATATAACTGGATGCATATATTATAAAACGCTTTGTCATTGTGAATGTCTGTGTGCCTTGCGTCTTTTTAGGGGTCCATAGCCAACAAGGAACCCTTAGTTTAGCTCAACACACACAGGCAGCGGGTATGGGTCGGGATGGCAGTACGGCGCGCGGCGGGCTGAATTCTCATATGACTAACACGGTGACACCACACGAAACGCGTTGCGCGGGTCGGGCGCGCAGCGGGTCGGCGGTGGAACCGTCCACCGCGCACGCGTTTCGTTTGGTGTCTTCATATAAATTAAATACAGAGCTGCCTGTGTGTGTTGAGCTTTAGTTTCGCCATAACCGTCTGTCTGTCTGTCTATCTGTGACTTAGCTCAGAGACTGTAATACTAATAACTTTACATACATAATATGTTATTAATCACGCCGATAAAGTGGTAAAAAATTTATATAAAATTTGTAGGGTACTTAAAGTGGGTATTTGGGGGTGATATTATTTTTCTCTCGTCTATCCCATGCTCTGGGGTAACTAATATTGCGGGTCAGGGAAATCGTTGTTTTTGGATATGTGGAAAAATTCACGGCAGCAGTAATAACGAAGTTAAAAGGAAGACTATGACAGCTAATTATAGGCTTTACAAATGAACGAGTAATAGTCGACCGACTCACATTTGCAGTTGCAATGTATGGGAGAACATGTTTTTCAACTACAATGTTCTATTGTAGAATGTCCGGATTTTTACTTGTACTTGAGTATGAATGAAACTCGGAATTAAAGGAAATAAACAGTTTATTAAAAAAAAAAAATGTTTGTTTAATTTTTCATGGGATAAATTCATCGAAACTACGGAACCCTTCATTGTGAGTGGTCCGAACCGACACGCACTTGGCTGATTTTTTCAGGAAAGCTTTCGTTGCCTGTAAAAGTCGGGCGAGAAAGTAAGATTTGAATGGGCAATGTGCGCTTTTATAGTTTCTAACGCGACGATATTATCGTGGACGTGCACATCACAGCATCATGACAACGCAGGGAAGTAAAATGTATGGAAATATTATGAAGACGCTTTTAAATTTCCGTCCTCGATAACGTTAAAATGTGCACGCATTTCCATACATTTTAAGTTTTTTTTTCCACGTCACGTTAGAAATTAAAAAATCGTACAATGTAGAAATTTATTGACTTTTGCTTGTGTTCTGACTTCTGAATAACTATCGGTAGGTACCTACAATAAGAGGTTTGGTCGTTCTTAACGTAGCAGTGGATTCTTATTATATTATAAAGAATACGTCTCATCATCAACCTGAGCCTATAGTATTCCACAGCTGGATATAATACGCCTCTCCAAAAGGAATAAAAGTTACGGATTTTTCAGCCAGACATGAAGGATGTACAGAAAGATAAGTAAGACAGTTTCCATCGCAATGAAGTACCTACTCTGGCTTTTTACTTATAGTCTCCTCTTTTAAAGTTCCCGCAGAAAGGCGCGACGCGACGCGGCGACAAGGTGGGACGCTATTCTAGTGGGACAATTTCTATGAAGTTTTCAGAGGAATTGTTCTACTAGAGTCGCGTCGCACTGTCGCGTCGCGCCTGTCTGCGTGAGCCTTTACCTGTACAGGACTGTTGGACTTGATGCTACTGAATATTGTAGCATAACTTAGCAAAAGTCGAAGCAAGGTGGGAGGGGCTTGCAGTGGGCTACAATAGTGGAATGAAGAGTTGCTTAATTGACTCAATGATTCCGCACTTTTCTGGACTTGGACTGGTTTCTTGTAAAATAAAACTTCTTCTTATATTCATACTTTTATTCTAGATTAATGGCATATTTCTTTTAGGTACATCTTCTTATATTTACTACATATAATCTTAAATAATATCACGTTATTCTCTTAATAATTTACATTGAGACGGCAAATTGTTATAATTGTTTACAATTAAAATAAACTTAGTAATTTTTCATACAACATTCGGTTAATTATAATAAGATGCAAACATAAATATGTACACATCACTTGAAATTACTTAGGTATGTAGAATTTAATGCTTAATATTTATTCACTCACACAAATAAACATAAAACTTAATGTATGTTAAAAATAAACTGTCCTCGTTCGGTAACTAGTAAGGGAAGACCATAATGACTTGGTTTATTCCGGTAACGTAACTAAATGAATATTGAGCGTAATTATCAACCGATAATTAATCATTACGATTATTATACTTTACATGTTAAACATTAACAAACACCTATGTAATGGAAGACTATACGATTTTGCTGTATAAGGCACACATAATTCTGTCATATCGAATACAATCAAACATTGACCCTCAAGTGCACAATATTTGCATAAACTCGTATTTACAAAAGCTTTACGATGCGCTAAGGTAGCCCGCGAAATTCAAATTTCTTACGTTTTTTGCAATTTGCAGGTCAGTAATAGGTTGTATGTTGATCTAAATATGATTCGCGGCCATAACAAATAGGGCTTTACAGAATTATAATCATTAGAATCAGCATTACAACTCTCTAAGTTCAAAGAATCCTACTGAACGATTATTTCAGAAAAAAATCATTCAGTAGGATTTTTAAGTAAATGTAAGGAAATCTCAATTTCGCGGGCTACCTTAGCGCATCCCCCTTAAGAAAACTAATTGTTAAATGAAGAAAATTAATTAATGGCACTAGTTATTTATTTAAAACTAATTAATGAATATAACGTAGGAATGCTACGTCTCTACGTAAATGATAAATGAAATACTGCCTCAGATGTCATCCGCGAATATGCACGATAATATTCTATTTCTTAAAACTAAAATAAACCTTTCGTTAAACAGAAAGGAATCATACAAACTCTCATCAAAATTATCTCTATAAAATCTATCACACATTCTAAACTGACCGAGCAAGTAACTCAAGTAAAAGTAGCTTGCATTGCTGAAAGCATTTATTTTGTTAATAGCTAACACTAGGAACTATATTCTGTCGATGTAGACATACGAGTACTATGTACAGCTAAAATATATCACAGAGTTATGAAAGGAATGGAAAGTGCGTCACCATGGTCTCCAGGGTTTTTCTTCTGGAGGCTGTTTTCTTGTGACAAGGGCAAGGGGGGCTGAATCTTCATTGGGAGGCGGTGGGGTCCCCCATCCTGAGCTGGCGGGGGAATAGCAGCGAGTTTCCGAAGACGTGGAGGACGAAGCGTCCCTAGGTGAGAGTGGTACCAGGGTTGGTAGGGCGCCTAATGTGCTCGCGTTGACGCCGGCTGGTAAGACCAGAGCGATGTCACCGTTCGACAATCTCGTTGGTACTAGACGGACGCCAGAGCCGGGACCAGCTGAAATAATAGACACCAGTTAGATACTGAAGCTGAAGCAAAATCTAGTTTTTATTACGGTTTATATTGTTGCATTCACTATTTCACAAACGATTCAGTGACTAGTGAATGTTGTGCAAATATTCATTGGAAAAGTCTATTAAAACTTAAAAAAAGTATGTACACCTTGAAGCCAAAACATAGGCCGGCGATGCGGCTATATTATTATTATTATTATACTACCATATTCTTTAGGTAGTGTGTCTATAATCCGATTGTAATACAGAATATCTGGTTGATTGACTGATTTAAACAACAGTTATGAGAAAAATAAGTTTTCTATAGAAAAATATTAAATTTCTCATATCTCGTCTTTAAATCATTGTCCTTTCAAAATATATATTTGGGAACATAGATATTCTGAAATCCAATCGAAATAAATATATGTTTAATTTACAAATTATTTTGGTATTACGTTTGTATGAACTACGCATGCTTCGCCGGCCCCTAGCGTTGTTTAATCAAACACAAAAATATAGAAACAATTAAAAAGCCATTGTGACTCGCGTGAATCCACGTTCAGCATACGAAGGGTTAAAACTCACCAGAAATAAAAATAGTAGAATGTTGGTTTTGAGGAGCATCTTCAACATCCGAGGGTGGCGTGGGTGCTCCGGCAGGCCTGGCCCCGGGAGCATCGACGCACCCCTCCAGGTGCCTGATAAGTCTCCTTCTCAACGTCGGCTCAATGCCCTGGAACTTCGACACCTCCGTCACGCAGTGCCTGTATCCGGCACGAAACCGGTCCGGAGAACCAGCGCCTTCAGACCGGAGACCCTCTAAATGCTTCACAGTCATCTCTAGGATGTCAGCCTTCTCCAGTTTTGAATGTCTCGCCGGCTGTAACAAGAATTAAATTGTTGGTAAGGAACGTTGGAAATTGGGTAGGTAACCTTATAGATAGGTAGGTTTCTGAATTCCTCTTGAATAAGCATTAATGAAATAGATCAGGACAGGACATCAGCACTACTATTAACTTTATGTGGACCTGTTAACCAAATACGTAAATATATAATGATAATTGATCAATGATTTTTATTTCTGTAAGTGGGTTTATACAACATTAGTTTTTGTTTATACTAAACCTCTTAAGGGGTCATTGTATTCATCATTATGAACAACTTTTACTATGGGACTGAAATCGCAAAAAAAAAAATCAGCTGTTCCCTACATTTAAGTTCGCTGAACTCGTCAAAATGTAGGGAACAGCTGATATTTTTTTCGCGATTTCAACTTTGGTCCCATAGTAAAAGTTGTTCATAATGATGAGTACAATGACCCCTTAAGAGGTTTAGTATAAACAAAAACTAATGTTGTATAAACACTTTTACACGTCAATCATATTTTAAAGACTAGATGAAGTCGGTGTTTCCTATCTGACTTCTCTGAGAAGAAAGGCCGAAATAACTTAAGGTCACAGTCTCTTTTAAAGTTCAGACATAATCTTGGTCAGGTCATGTGAAGGCCATGTAGATTAGTGTCTGAAATGGTCTTTTGAGGAAATAACCACACAGATTAAGTGGGCCTATCCAGTCAGTGCACGCATTTGTCAGTAATCGTGCAGCTCAAGTCAGAATTTAAGGAGCTCAACAATGCGACGAACCATACCAAAGAAAGGACATCTAAGTAGGCTACATAAATTACCCAAACTGCTAGACCATGATTAAAGCTAAATGAGAAAAAAAACCCACACAGTCTTCACATTCACAATAATTAAAATAATATACTTTACAAGTAAACATTAATGTCAATATTCATACTGGTTAACACTTTCACTGACGTCACGGCCAGAGGCGTATTTTCTTTCGTGCTTGATGTGACGCTACGCCCACGGCCGGTTAATTTTATCAAGTCAAAACAGCCATACCCGTGTAAATTTGCGTACATTACTATGTAGCCACGTGATCCAGTGTCGTATTGCACTCACTAAAATTTTTATAGTGTCCAGGCAATAACAAATTTAAATATTTTTGAGACCCCCCTCGCCGCTCTACACTCACACGTCAACGCGCATGTGCATATTGTGCATGCGACGTCGCGCCTCTGGACGTAAGTTTTCTATACCGCGACTCGTATAGTATATTAGTATCACGGTAAGCGGAGTCCGTATTTTTCGTCGTTTGTTCGGAGCGTTCGTCGTTATTAGCAGGTTTAAAGAGGTAAGAAACTTAAGTACTTGTTTTTATAGTACGGACGACTTTTTTTATTTGTATTTCGCCTGTGAACGGTACCGGTTATCGACGGACCGTCATATTAGAGGTATCTTGACTTGGTTTTTTGCGGCAGTCCGGCTATAGGCGTGGTATTATTTTGTATGAAAATTTGTAGTTCCATTTTCGGAATGTCACCTTCATCTCAGTGTCAGTGAGTGTTTAGAAAAAAAAAAATGTCTAGGCGGTAATTCCTCAAAGCCTAAGTAAATATTTTTAAACAGAATAATAAGTAGGTATGTTAACTTACGTCTTTCTTCATAGCATCTAAAATCAACGCTTTCAGTTCATTGAGGCAGTTGTTAATGCGCGCCCGTCGCCTCTTCTCCATAATGGGCTTGTTGCTCTGTAACAACACAAAATTTTGTTATTGTAGCCAATTTACGTAGTCAAGTTTCGAACATTCTATTGATAATAAGCCGGTATCCTGGCGACTTGC
Source organism: Tiliacea aurago (assembly GCA_948098905.1). Taxonomy (NCBI): domain Eukaryota; kingdom Metazoa; phylum Arthropoda; class Insecta; order Lepidoptera; family Noctuidae; genus Tiliacea; species Tiliacea aurago. The sequence continues at coordinate 16,861,775 of OX402586.1, read as the reverse complement.
GTCAATGCGCCGCATTTGCATCCATTAGCAACACGTGGAGTAACTAAATGTTATACGCAAGGTTAAGTCTAAAGTCTAGCACACACACGCGTAGTCGAGGTACATGCATTGTCGTATTATTTATGCTGTCTATAAACAACATTGTTATCGCTTTATCGCCGGGTGACACCAAGTAAGGCGCGTGACAAAAAGAGCTATTAATCTCTGGTTACACGCCGGTGACGGCGCGTGCGACTGCCTCAAGGTGAAGGTCGTCCGTGTCGTGATTGGATGCGCGCGCGCGCCGTGACGCTGAATCACGCGTGGCAAGACCACGTGACGATCAAACGAACGTTACTTAATGTGTAACAAAGCGTCGCTCGCGCCGCCACCTCTTTGTTAACATCATCATGATAACTGCCTGTTTCGTGTCTAATCAACAAATTAATGGCGACGATTCTGTATCGGTCCTTGGCGCGAATCCAACGCGAAATATCAAATAATTTTTATATGAAAATTCTCGGAATTGGCACTATTTCAGTGGAATAGTAAACTGCTCGTCTTTGTCATTTGATCTCGTTTCGTTAGCACTCTTAACGTTAATACGGCTTCGAAGTACACAAACGTCACGTTACGTGTTCAATATTAGCTCTCAAAGACTGTCTGACTGATACGCCAATGTCAGACGGGTGAACCGCATATATTTTCACACAAACAACAATAAAATATAGAAAATTATGGGTTGGACGTGAAGCATGAGGCGCTTGTGCCAGGGCGGGAAATTCTCGACGCCTTCCGCACAAGACATCGCTTCCGTAGTTGAGGATAAAGGGCCCTCATATTTATTTAATGGAATGAACTCGCGTGTAAATAATTACCAGCATTCTGTGTTTTCAATCTCTACGTATAAAAACAGTAGACAGCTTCGATCAATAATGTAGACAGTCTTTTCATGATTCGCATTTGTTTACACATTGTTCAAGACTCGAGGCATAATACATTTCGTATAATTTCCCCTTTACTTTAAAGGGGAAATTGTACGAAGGGTTGGCGAACGCAATATGGTTTAAAAAAAAATGCATAGAGAAAGCTGCTGCTGAAAGATTCTCTAGTAAGTCGCCCTTAGTCGCCTTTTACGACACCCACGGGAAGAAATGGGATGGTGCTTCTTTACGTCCGGCATAAAACAGTATCCTGCTTATGCGTATGAAGTTTCATTAAAATCGGTTCAGTCATTTCGAAATGCCGTAAGGCGTAAACGTTCTTAACTATTTTATCACTTTATCGGTACAGTATTTAACGCATCAAATGGCTTCAACAATAGTCGTTTATTATCGTTTCTAACAAAAGGAGAATCTCGAGATTTTCCTGCTCGAATTTTCTTTGACGCGTGTCCCCGTAGCGATCAAGCAGCTAGTAGATGTAAATGTGGGGAGTAATAATTACAGAGCTGTGCAAATTGACACGCGACGTTCCTGTCGTCGCCTTCAATTAGTGTTTACGATAAATTGAGAGGTGAGGTGATATACAAATTGACAAGAACGTTATTTAGGAGGATTATCAGTTGAGTAAAGTGTGGTCTACTACGCCACAGGTATTGTCAATTCAAATATTGTACAATAAATAAGTATGTAGACGATTGGATGTCTCGTTGCATTTAGTTTCACAGAGTTTGAGAATAATTTAATACAAAATCTATTATTGATTTCAATAAAACCACAAATTGCAAAACAAGAACATCTTTACGAGCCAACATCGTAAATGTTTTAAATTATCATAAATATGATATATTCTAATCATACTAAAACTTTAACGCATATTAAAAACATGAAAGACAAAATTCATACTGAAAAAAAAAACAACCTCGTCTGGTCTAGTTTTCCGCAGATCATAAAGATGCGCGCCACCGGTCGGCGGTGGCGTCGGCGGCGGCCGGTGCGGCACGTGGCGAACGGGCGCCCTGGGACGTCACGGCGCGCCACGCCCGCCCCGATATAGCGAACACACACAGAGGACACCGAGTACAGCAGCACACACCTACCCATTTTGCCAACGCCGCGCTGCCGCCGCCGCATGCGAAATTACAAACGCGCCATTTCAATTATCACGTGTATTTCTGAATATATTAACTGCTAACAAAATACCCGTCAGGCGAGTCAAAAGAAACACGACGTTTACATTATTACAAGCCGCTTGTTTAAATGTACCCACCCATTATTAACAGCGTGACATTAATATTTTTTCTATGTTTTATGAGACTAACCAGCAATTTTTTCTATAATCAGAATTTAAAGGTACTATAGTGATCATGATCAACGGTGGAAGTATCGGAGTCAATAAGCTTATGACCCAAAACAAGAAAAAAAGTTATCTGGCAGGACGGCACGCTATCTGTCACGCACTCACGGATAACGTCAGATAATAGTTTCAGATAACAGGTGCTATAAAGGGGGCTCGGTGCGAACCGCTCACACTGACACTAATTGATACCCGTGTGATAGACCCCTATCCACGACGGTATCAATTATTTAAGTCGCTGTGTTGATGACCGTCTCGATCTCTGAGTGACTATTATTATAAAATAAGGATCTATGAGAAAGCACCCTAACTCATTACTAACTGCTAGCTAGAATTAAACAATGTAGCTTGTCCCCTCTGTGATTACCACAGTGGACACTTTGACAATGAAAGACCAAATGTAGCGACACTTTCGAGGACAAACAAGGAGGTCTACTCCGAAGATAAATCCGAACTATCGGCCGAATGTACGGCCGTTTCCTGACTACGGTTGAATATGGCGAATGAAAAAAAAAAACGACAATCAAAGAGATAAGTGAAAGTCAAAAATTAGACTTGTAGTCGGTTAGCACTCAAAGTAAAAAAAGGAAACTTAGGAAGTCAAGAACGGCTGAACTTTCGTCCGATACTTCGGATTATCGCTTCGGAGTATACCCCAAGGACTAATCTTACAGTTTATGCTCAAACCCAGACTAATCCCAGACTACCCAAATTATAAGCTATATCACTTGTTTTCAATCCCGGAAAGGCGCTCAACAACCAACTTTTTAATTTTATCAGGCGTACCGGCATCGGAGGAACAATCCTAACGTCTCGTCCTCGAATCTATGTGGTTCTTTCCTCAAAAGAACAACAAGAACATCTCTCTCTGTTATCTGCATGGTCCTCATACGGCCTGACCAAGATTATGTCAGGACTTTAGAAGAGACTGTGGCCTACGAGTTTGTTTCTGTTTGTTCTGGATAGGGCAACCTCATCTAGTTTTAAAACTAAATTAATTTTAAGTGTTTTTTTTTAAGCAATCAATCTGACTAGCCTTTTCCCAATTATGTTGGGGTCATAGCTTCCAATGTAACCCGGTTCAGGTGAATACCAGTATTTTACATGGAGCGTCTGACTATCTGACCTCGACTACCCAGTTATTGGGTAACACCGATGCCCTTTGGTTCTTTTAATGCATTTTACAGATATAAATAATTATAATTTATCATGTAACGTTACGTTTTCTTTTCTATGTCTCTATTCATAATTGTCCAGTGGAACTTCTGCCGTGCCCACACTGGTTACGTAATGTTTGGCCCACCATGCGGAATGGATTTAGTCGCGGGCACTCGCGGGGCGCCACGTGCCAGGGTTATCAACTGTCTGCGACCGACTGAGACGCATTGACTGCGTTCCGGTATTCGTGACGCGCGATTTTTTTTATGTGTTACATCTTTCCTTCACTGTCTGTGAGAGTAATTTCGCGAAAAGGGACGGAAGGGTGTAACAGGGAGTGACTGCTTGAGCATGGAACTAGTAAGTAAGTAGTTTATAATAGCATGGAATTAGTAAGTAAGTAGTTTATAATAGCATGGAATTAGTATAAGTACTTACTCATACTCATGGAATTAGTAAGTACTATATAGATTGTGCTTTGATTTGTCGACTTCTTCCTGCGTGCTAATTGCGTAACACACTATCAGTAGGAATCGGTTTCAATTTGATAGTTCAACAACATTCATTGCGTTATTTACGTTGTTGAGCAGACAATTTTTTCTAACATAAGAAGCAACGGATTAGCAATATACTTCAAAATCATTCCGATTCCGATTCAAACTGTTTTACGCTATTAGGGTGCTGGCGTAAATCATGAGTAATTACCAATATTTTGTATTGGTCTGGCTCTGTCACCTCAAGATTTCTGACATCAATATCGAATTAGTATCCATTTTTTCTCATTTCGAGATCAAAAAGGCTCGAGAAGTCTAGGATGAATTTAGGAAGACAGTAGGTCTCAATCTCAACTATGACTTAGAATTATTTATGTAATAGGTATAAATAACTACTTCGTTCCCCACAAGTGCCCACAACTCTATCTTAAAACCGTCAATTCATATCTCTCTCGCCACGAAATTCCCAGCGACATTCCCAATTGATATTAACGCATAGCGAATGGGGCGATAGACATGATCAAGTCGTCACTAGGAGCAACTGAGTCACGCTATGCACCCTGGTTACACTTACACAGCGCAGCGTGCCATCTCATTGGCGCTATGGACAGGGATCGTCAACCTATTTTCTAATTGAACGAAGCAAACCGAAGAGTGCTACGTACGCGGTACGATGCTGCGTGTATATAATAAGCTTTATAGATTTCGTTTCCATAACATTAGACACTTTTTTCATTTGATAGCAATTCCTAATTATCTTCTACATTTAATTAATCTATCGAAAGCGCCGTCAGACCCAGAATTCGGTAATCTGCCGTATTGGTCACGTAGATCGTCGCATCTTTTCGTATATCTATCCCTACCCGTTCCCCACATCTCAGCCGGACCGCAGGTTGAATACTCCTACAGACGGTTATTTTGCTCTGTCTGGCACTCGCCCAGTGGTCATTACACATTCGCATTCGTATCGCCTAAATCTACACGTTTGACAGCTCGGTGGTAATGCATGCGATAAATAGCGATGCGACCGAGCTACGCGACCGCGCCGCCGCCGCACCGTACCGCCCGCGCCGCCACCGCCGCCACCGCGCCACCGCTGCGACCTTCTGAAAGATAAGTCGTTTAATCTGCGCATAATATTATGTAGGTATCTGTCGCCCTATCATATCGGTATTGTCTGAAATGCTTTGTTCATGAACGAAGATATTTAATGAGGTATCATTTTCAGATACATTTCATAGACGTATTGCGCATTGACAATAAATTGCACTGAACTAAATGACTAATTACATCGTTTAAAGCCATTTTATCAGCGTTTTAACATTAACTTACAAGTTTACGGAAGTAGGAATTAAACATCGTGTTACATCGACTTAATTTTGGTACTAACATCAATAGCGCCGCCTCCATCATTACTCCTAATGATGGCTGTATAAGAATTAATTACCGTGTCTTTGTTGGGAAGCGTCGATTAATATTAAGCGCTATTATCTAAGAGGGTTATGTAGTGTTTAATTAAAAAGCGTTAGTCAAACGGTGAATTCAAGGAATCCTCGAAATATCGGAGCGTGGAATGTCTTGATAGGAACATGAAATGTGTGGAAAAAGGTCCACTCTGATTATATACTTAGCGCGTGGCTGCTATTAATATTGATACCTACAGGTATGCATTCTCATGTCAACGATCAAGCTACAGAAGCGATAGACATAAAGTTTCTTTAAGCATATTCAATCATCAACCACAGCCACGGATCACAGATCTGGTCTGGTGTCTACGTAGAGTTGGAAATTGGACTTCTTGACACCACGGTCTATTTTCCGGATTCTGACTTAATCATTGCCTATCTGATTATATACCTACACATACATAAACTCACGCCTTCTTCCCATGCATGCACGCCGGTTGCGATTACTACGTACCTGACCTTTCTGAAGAACATCACCAATTAGGGCCTAGGGTGGCCCCTCCCGGCGTTCCCACTCACCTTTGCTTTGTAAATACCTTTGTTAGTCGTCTTTCACTCATCCTCTCAACATGACCAAACCCTCCATGGCGTATCTGATTTTGATATACATATATTATATATAACAATATGATGTTAAATGCAGGACGTGGGCGTCCTAAAGTGTCTACACTTATAGTTCCTCCGATCTCCGAGACTTTGGCGCCTGTAGCGAGTTCACCTTCTGTGTCAGTATTGTCTGCCATCGCTTGGCAGTTGGCACGGCCTACCAGTGGGCAGCGGGCGGCCGCTGGCATGCGCTTGGCAGCCACGCGCCCGGCGCGGCGTCGCGTGCCAATGCGTGGGAGCGGACGCCGAACTTCCGCCACGCTATACTTCGCCAGACGTCTAGATGTGCCAGTGCTAAATGTATTTTTTGTTTTGAGTAGCCGAGACGTGTTATGATGATCGATTGATAGAGAGTAAGTTTGAGTCTACACCATTCGGTGATCAGATGTTTTAATGCTGGAAGCCATGGAAGCTTCTCCTAATTAAAACAAATTAACACACCTGTTATAATACTGTTAACCTTTCAAACAACAATTCAAAAACTACACCTTTCACTCATAACATTCTTCTCTATTTAAGGCATGTAACAAGCCCACGACTTTAGTACGATACGGTCGAGAAGCCTTATCTAGCGCTGGTAGGTCTCTGTAGGCGGTATCGGTCGGCGGCATCGACACGTGGGCGTTAGGCCGGTCACACGCGACGCGCCGACGGCTTACCTCACGGCAGCCATGATGTTTATCATCACATGATGGATTGCCGGCCGCCTAATAGCTTCCTCCAGTCACAAGAAACGAGACGCGTGTAATTACGCGTCAGCATCCATCTACTGTCTGTTACGTGTCTTGTAGCGTGATTAATATGGGTACTGCGTCATGTGATCGTTCGGATAGGTGATGGACGAGGCTGTCTTTCTAATTGTACCTATCAAATTATCTGGCATCTACTGAGCGGACGGGCAGGACATGTTTTTGAATAGCCATCAGCTTCTTTTGCTTATCTGGCGGGATACAGTCCAATGCCAGGCTTCTCAGAATCATCTAGTTACAGGGCACAATATAGATACAAAAAGTCTGTACAGAATACGAAACGAAACATTCCAAATAAAGGTATCCACTCCACTTGTGGATGCGAGAGTCATAAAAACACAACGTTGACAGGTCTGGGGCGGCATCTCATTCATTATGCTATCCTATGACGCATTCTAGCGTCCTGGTGTAGGCGACCACCTCTGAGGGAAGGGGGAAGAGGGGACGTTCCCACGACAATTAGCCCACGGCGCGTCACCCACGCGACGCCCACGCCTCACTGACTCACGCTCCTACTGTCTGGACGGCACTGAGGGCTGACTCCGCTAATACTACAATTTATGGATTTTGGCAACGTATTTTAGAACGTGTTAGCGTGTTTTAAATTGGTATTTGTTCATGTAGGAATGGTCAACACGATGGGAATATCATAAATGCCCATCGTGTTGACCATTCCTACATATGACCTTCGTTCGGAAATGAATTTGAACCGATTCGAACAGAAGCTGGGGGTCTACTCCGAACATAAATCTCAAGTAGCGCCCGAATGATCAGCCGTTACTTGACCACGGATAACTATGGCTGACTACGGCGAAAAAAGTCAAAGATATAAGCCAAAGTCAAAAATGTGACTTTAAGTCGGGTAAGGATTCAAAGTCAAAAAAGAAACTATGGAAGTTATAAAACTACCGAACATTCGGGCGATAGTTCGGATTAACGCTTCGGAGTACCCCTGGAAACAAATGAACCTCACAAGCAGAGATAACAAACGGAAGGGCGAATATTAAAGTCCGTAGAAAAGAAAACAAGAAACGGAAGAGTCAATTTCCATCGCGAACCATGTGAAAGTCCTCTTTACCTACCTACCTCTTTACTACCTTTTAATATGGCGGACACACTTCATGTGCTACGCATACAAACAAGAGATTATACAACCGACAAAGACAGGAAGTGCCGAACTAAATGCCAAATTCTCAAGACAAGGAGTTTTCACTCCGTGGTAATAACTACGAGAGAACTTTTAGGAGAACTGAAGTATGCATTGCTTACTATTAACGTGTGTGAGTGCAAAATATCACACCACCAAACCTTCCGATAACAACTATTAGGTACATCATTACCAAGCCTAGACTCATCGATACAGCAGCAGGTGATAACCCTAGCCTGCCACTAAGTCGGTTCGAGTGGCTGGCAAGATAAGAGGGATGCGATGTGGGTGGCGCCTGAGTGTTGCATTATTTGGTGTTAACGCGCTCGCGTAGGATTAACATGAAGCCGACTCCACGCTGCGTGGGAAAATGTTTGCGGCGTTTAAAGGTTAACTAAAACAACCCTCTATTATGGAAAAATACTTCCTATAATTTGGTGGTATCCTTGGTTTGATTGTTGACAATCTTCAAAAGAATAAAATGGTATGCGTTGAAGATTTTTCCTGTTTTTGTATCAGCAGACTTAATGTAGAATTAGTTACTCAAGCTCTTATAAGTCTAAAAATAGGTCAGGAAAACGAACTACGTTTAAAAGGGCTATCTAGTGAATACCAAGAAAACAGCTAAATAAAAAAAAAACCGGCCAAGTGCAAGTCGGACTCACGCACGAAGGGTTCCGTACCATTATCTATAAAAATGGCAAAAAAATCACGTTTGTTGTATGGGAGCTCCCCTTAAATATTTGTTTTATTTTAATTTTAATATTTATTTTTAAAGTATTTATATATCTAAATATTCTGTAAATATTTCAAGCGTCTACCTGTTGCCGTAATCAATAAAGAGCAAAAACGAGCAAAAATATCACGGTTGTTGTATGGGTGCCCCCTTAAATATTTATTTTATTCAATTTTTTAGTATTTGTTGTTATAGCGGCAACATAAATACATCATTTGTAAAAATTTCAACTATCTACTATCACGGTTCATGAGATACAGCCTGGTGACAGACGGACAGACAGACAGACTGCGGAGCCTTAGTAATAGGGTTCCCATTTTACGCCTTGGGTACGGAACCCTAAAAACACATTTCCATCAACATTAACATGGAACTATTTTGAATCCTAAACGAAGTCGTTTAGGTTTCAAAATAGGTTTCATAATTTCAAAATCACCTACATAACTACATATCTATCCCATTAGCAATCTCCACACAGTCTAATGCACATTTATTTAGCGCTACGCGTCACAGGTTTTCCTGAAAATGTTTCATGTGACAAACGCTACGAGCTGGCTCATATTTATTTATACGAAGTGGGTATTTCAAACATTGTACTGTATTGTAAACACATCGGAGTACTGCAAAATAAATAACATTTCTAATGTAATGTGTAAAGTAGATTTTATTTTGTAATAGGTAAGTAGGTAGACTATACCTAACTATTTAAGTATTAGAAAATAAAATCTGCCACGACCCCGACCTATGAAAGTCAGGAACAATACCTACAGGCCTGAGCCTGACTGTAAAATACTTAAATCGATACAAAGCTAGAATAATCTCAATGATAAAGGTAGAATACCTACTTCACTATTTATATTTTTTAGATAGTTTAACTAATACACTCTGAACAGTAACACCGCACGGTACGGAAGAATCATTGAATATTTTCTTTTTAAAACGTTGCCCCACACTAGGAAATTCTCCCGTATTGTGGGTGCGTTAACAAACATATAAACTCACATACACAAACAGCCAGACCCGGACCAACTATTTGTAGGTCATACAAATATTTGTTCCGTGCGGAAATCGAACCCGCGACACGCAGCGCAGTAGTCAATCGCTTAACCACTGCGCCAACCGTGCAATAAACCATTGTAGAAACCTTTTCACTAGACCCACACAACTAAAACTGCAGCTATGTAGATTAATCGGTGGCGGTTCTGAAAGACCCTAAAGTTAATCAGAGATTAATTTAATCTGTGGTCAAATCAATCTGCCCAGCCTTTTCCCTACTATGCTGGGTCGGTTTCCAGTCTAACCGGACGCAGCTGAATACCGGTATTTTACGTGGAGTGACTGCCTATCTGACCTCCACAACCCAGTAACTGGGTAATACGATACCCCATGGCAAGACTGGTTGTCAGACTTTCGGGCTTCTGACGACCCGTAAAGACTGTCAAATATTCACGAATGACAGCCGGGACCAACGGCATAACGTGCTATCCGAGGCACGGAGGAGTCTCGTAAAGATGGTCACTCATCCACGGACGACAAGCGTCGCTTAACATAAATCAACCCATGCGGCTGTTTATTACTTAGCTACGAGCTCCTCAAATGTCATGTTAAATTAATTGCTGTTGTCGGCTAAGCACTCATAACAGAGGGTCAATTCACGTATTTTTAAGAGCGTTCTCATTCTAATCTCAGTCTCATAATTTCAGCCGAAAGACGTCCACTGCTGGACATAGGCCTCCCCAAAAGAGGGGGTTTGCCATAATCACCATGCTTGGCAGACGGGTTGGCGATCGCGGTATAGTGTTAAAATGCATAGAGAGTGCTGCTGCCCATTCTCTAGTAAGTCCCTTAATCGCCTTTTACTACACCCACGGGAAGAAATAGGGTGGTGCTATTCTATACGTCCGGCACCACACAGACTCAGTCTCAATTTGTCAAAAATACCTCAGTTTAATAAAAGTCTTAAAAATTTGAAGTGTTTTTTTTTGTTAGGCAGCACAGTTTTCAACTTTTGATGAAAAATTTAAAAAAATACCGATAACCCCCCCCCCCTCTTATCTCCGAAGTTTGCATAGATAAAAATCTGAAATTATTCTATGTGATAGAAGTTTATGTAAAGATTACAGGAAAAATAAAACTATGTCTCTTAATAGCACAGTTTTTCAGAAATCATCACCATCATAATATATACGTACGGAACCCTCGGTGCGCGAGTCCAACTCGCTTTGGACCGGTTTTTTTTACAAGTTTTTAAATTATCAAAGCCTCTGCCTAACTCTTCGGGGATTACAGGTGTGATGTTATGTTGTGTTTTAAATTGTTGCTGAGATGGGGATTTAAATTAAGACAGTTTTAAATAATAGGAATGATTGGCCTCTTGCTATCATATGATGTGATAACTGAATTAGCGGCTTGAAGAGCCTGAGAAATCGTGGGGGAAGCCGAACGTCAATTATATTGTGTCCAAGTTCTACATCTAGGTACATAAATGTAAGTAGAGCTTCATAATGATTTGCACGCCTCGACCATAGGATCGTGACACTGCTAGCAGTTCGCGTCGCCTCGCTAAAATGCGAGCGTGATGCAGCTCTACCCACCTCCTAAGTGGCAATATGTAGCCTATGTAGGTACATAAGTTAACTACACACACACGATCTTGTTGCCAAAGAGATTACTGAGTAAATATAGGAAAATACGCCGTTACCGTATAGATAGCTATATAATTTAGAAAAATTATAGTTTTTCACCGACTTTATTTCGAAGTTTGTCATCAATTTTATTTTTAATAATATGTTTAGTACCAAACTGATAATAGCTTAATAATAATTATATAAAATAATCAAAAATAGAAAAATAATATTTCATTTTGTATTAGTTAAAAAAATCATGTAGGTCTACGAAAGTCTACGACATCAAGCTACAATGTTTACAAACTTTAAAAGTATAAATGTCAAGTCTACATTCTGTAGGTCTATATATTGTAGGTGTTAAATTTAAATAAATTACATTTTTTTTTTATTTGAGCGCGTTGATGTCTTTCTTTAATAGCACTCTGGTTACTTTTTGCCAAACACTTATATTTTAGCTAAATATCAAACACCTCTATATTTATTTTACAAATAAAATACATTAGTTTCATTAAAAAAACAAAGGAAAATATAAATAAACAAAACTGTAACTTACCCTTCTATTATCACTACTCTTCTTCTGTTCAACCTGCGTCGCTGACGGGCTCATATTCACCACCACTGGGTTTGCAGCGGCCTGCTGAGGGCTACCGGCAATACCCGTCACCATAGTTGCTAATTAACACTTCACAAAAAAACATCCAGTACGTAAGAGCAATCACAGCATCATTAGATAAGGGAGCGTGTGGAACGTGCGCTCGTGCCTGCGGTCGTCGCGCGACTAAGTGCAGGCCGCGGGTCGCGCCGGGTCGCGCGGCGGACACGCGCGCCCTGCACGCGGCGCGGGCGCGGCGCAAGGCGTATCGCGTGCCTCCGCGTTATTACACCGAGCTCCATTATCGTACGTCACGTTTTGTTTCTTTTTTGTTTGAGATTAGTGGCTTATGTTAATGATGTCATCATTCTTTTTGATTGTTTATGTTAGGAGTTGGAACTACAATGCCACAACTAGAACCCTTGTTATGACTGGCTCTGCTATTATGGCTTGAGCTTCACGTCGCCGTCGCTTGGAATTCAGCATTTCATTGCCACCTTAATTGTTCTAAAGCGTTCGGGTTTGTTAACTCCTGGCGGTTGTAATTAGCAGAAACAATGGAATCTTAGAAAAGGTGCATCAAAAAGGCCACTGTACATCTAAAACTGTAGACTGAACTCCAGCAAACAACTGAATTTCAATGCAGTTCTTCATTATCTGCGGGTCACGTTATCACACAATGGAGCCGCGCACTTATTATTCAAACACAGCCGACTCTGACATCAGTCGCGACGCCGCGTCGCGCCGCGCCGCTCTCCTCTAATGTATTGACACTGAGCATAAATTTGTTCGCGTCTACCGTCCGACTTCAAAGCAGCCGCCCGTCGCAGATACAGCCTCTGTTTTGCATATGCAAAGGTTTGGGTTGACTTCGGGTTGGCTCGGACTGGCCCACCCGCTAGCATTGTCCTACATGCTTGAGATCTTTATTCAAATGATCTACCTATTGTATTAATGAACGTAGCTAATTAGGGCTTAAGAAATGTCAAGTACACGGGTGAAAGTAAGCGGTTAGTACACCGCACCAGACTAATTAGTTGGTGCACACTTCTATTCAAAATTAACGCTATGCGGTTACAATGGCTTGCATTAGAAATCGTTTTAGACGTCACAAGAAAAGAAAAGCTCATCTTGATTGCACTTACAAATAAAAAGGCACAAGTTCAAAGGATATAGGTATACGCAGGTAGCGATTTGAGAATGTGATTACAAGGCTAAAAAAGCGTATAAACTAAAAACCTGAATAAGGTTTGTAAGCTCGAGATTAATATTATAGGGTCTGCCAGATTGATGAATCGCTGAATATCAAGGGTCACTTAAAGGTATTTGAAAGTTGACTGTAGAATCCCCGTCTCTCGCAATCTAGGCGTGTCTATCCACATTCACCACATAAGCACCAGTTTCGGCCAACCTGAAAATTATATACGAGAAAAAGTTAATAACATGCACGCTTTGCTCAATTTGGGATCATCTCAGAACCAGTAGAGATCTGAAGTAGTTCATATTACCATTAGGTTTACTCATTCAAATATTTAGAACGCTTCCCTGTATATTTCTAGAAATGCTGATGGATTAGAAACTACTGGTTTAGTTGAGTTCACATTCCCGAGATTTCATTCCAACACCTATTTTGGTGGGACTAGGTAAGAATACGACCTTTCCCGCACCTAGTGCGGAAGAGGTTCAATCGTAAATTGGAAACTTTCAAGACGACTGCACCCTCTTGTAGGTTCTACGTGTATTGGTATTTACTATTTACGTAATGAGAGCAAACCTTGAAGTATATCTACAGCGGAATATAAGTCCTAGAGGACAAGGAAAAAAAACGGAACCTTTTTAATTTTTTTACCAGATTTCTGAGACAATAACAGTGACTGTTAAACTGTAACGTTGCGGTATTTTCGGAAGGAAGAAAAACAACAAACTGTTACAATTAACGGTCAACATATTTTTTAACAACAGCGTTGTTTTACTACAACTGCCGCGCGCCGCCATAAAACCTTTTTAGACAAAAGTCCTGCTCTATTTTACAAAATTTTACGAGTCCAAAAATAGAGCATTCCTTTGAAATTGGTTCGCTGTTACAATTTTTTTCTATTGTTTGTCCTGAATTTTTTATTGGACCGACAATACCGTTACTTATACGAAACAGTTTTGTTTTCAAGACAAATCAAAACATTACTGTAACATTTTTGACTTTTTAGTTAGGTAAAGAAGTTTACCTTAAGGTGTTGACAAGAGGCAAATGTTAAAAGTAGGCTTGTCTTAAACAAAAAAATTGCCAAATCTACATATATAGTTTGTGGTAGCGTAAAAAATATATATATTTTTTACGTTACCACAAACTATATATGTAGATTTGGCAATTTTTTAAAGAAAGAAGACATATGTTCAAGAATAACATATATGTTATTCTTGAACATATTTCTCAGAACTTGGTTGTTACCAAAACACGTTTAGAAAAAAATCTCAATACAAATTAACGGTAAACTAACCCTTTACTTTGAGTTTCAATCCTAAATATCTGTATTAAATATCAACGTACGGTTGGTATTTAATTAATAACAAGAACGTCTTATTTGTATGAAGAACTAGGTTGTTTTTTATTTTCGATAAATCAACTCATTTTTGAGTAAATAAATAATTGCTTAATATTTTGCAATAAATTACAAGCGTTGTGTCATCGCGCTTCTCTTTCTTTTATATGAAGTCTGACAGTGACAGTGGTTTACCTGTTGTCAGCGTCTTAAGTACAGAAATTCTATGACCAGCGCCAGCTTCTTAAACGCAATCTCGACCCAGTTTCGAATAGGTATGTTTAAACGCAAATTTCGGGATTCCAGACCTAAAGCGATACCTGAGAGGATTTTCATGTACCATAAAAGGTAATTAAATAAATCGAGGTTTTCCTTTAACGGTAAAGTATTTACGTGTTTCTTAAGTTTATAAAACTAAATCGATTGCGAGTAAATCCACTCAGTGCCGGAGTGTTTGTCTGTCGCGCATTGAGGCGCGGGTTCTATTCCTGTGCATAGATTTAAAATTCATCTTACGTCATACGTCTAGCCCTGCCTTGAGTCTACTGTTTACGTAAATGATTTGTATATACCAACACCCACACTAGAATTCTTCCATGTGCCTACGAGTGTAAATGTCTATTAAAAAGAAAGAACATAACATAGATAATATATTCACGCCTGTTATCCCCGAAGGATTAGGCAGAGGTGTACCTATATACAACATATTTTTTAGTAATATGCGAAACCTGAATACAGTTTGTTCAGAATAAGGAACTGAATCGATTTCAATAATTTTTACCCCATGTTTTTTTTCCCAAAAATATTTAAGTGTTATGGAAAATGCTATCACCATTTAATTACTTACAATACAATCGCTGTACGATTAGGTACCTACTGCCAAATTATTATCAATGAGCGCAAGACGACCCTGGAGGCGCGGGGGCGCCGCGCGCCGTTAGCATGTTTTTGTACGGACAAACCTTATAACTTTGTGATTTTTCTTGATACAGTTTTTAAATTTTGTACATAGATTCTTTACATAAAAATACTAGACACATGTTTCGGGTTTCGCATAAACTAAAAATAATATTGTATAGTACACCCACATTTTGCCAGTTATGTTTAAGTCCCATGTAATAGGAGGCGAGCCTATTGCCATCAACCGGGCACAAATTTGGACTCCGGGCTGCTACTGAGAAATTCCTAATGGCAAATCCCAACGAAAAGAATTAAAGAAAATACGTTTAATTTGCGGTAAACATGACGCAAAGAAAGAAAACAAATACAAAAAACCAACCGTGCGTGTCGGACCACGCACAATGAAGGGTTCCGTAGTGGGGATGAATTTATCCCAAGAACAAATTTACCTAACACTCTAGTTGAAAAAAGTGCTGCCTCATACATTCCAAGTGCGAATACGTAAGTTTGTACGCACATTATTGAGGGATTTACCATGTTATTTAAAGATCATAGACTTCTTATAGGTTTTCCTTAATTTATTATTTTTAAATTTTTGATGTAATTTATGAAATTCATATGTAATTATTTTAGTGTACCCATATTATACTGTAATTGTGTAATTTTTGTGTAAATTCAGATACAAGTTACTTGTGTATGAATAAATATGACTATGCCCTGTAATCTATAAGAAAATAACTATTTTCTGTATTACAGACGGGATAAATGGTACATTTTCATCTATATTCTTAAATTATTTTAAAATTGTTTAAAAAATATATCTGAATTCCTTACAACAAGAACTTTCATTTGATATGTCACACGCACGGTACAGTTTGCAGAACTTTTATTTTAAATAATTTAATTTCCCCACAAAGGCCCATAGGGAGGATAATAAACCCCCATATTCAAAATTACGTTCTTCGTTCAATAGTACTATTATTGATCGAAGTTTACGTTACACATCCGTGTTTGGGTCACGGGTGCTCATAATGTGTACTAAATGTAGATTCGGAGCAAGTCGGCTGTGACAGACAGACACACGACGGATCCGTTTTTTCCTTTTGAAGTACGGGACCCTAAAAAGAACAAGTTGGAAAATATGCGTCACATCCACGCAAACTTTCAATTAGCACTTTGATTAGTGGCAGTAACAGACAAAACAAACGACGTCCACTAATCAACCTCTCCGTCGTAAACGAGCCGGGCCTTTACTTCAAAACATCTCTTTTCATAAAAATCATAAAACTAATTTAGTACGGTGCGACTTTACACACAATACTGAGCGACGTACAACTTTCTGATGCAAATAAACCTATCTCGGTGACATTTCGAGCCCATTCTGTGCAGAACAAAGCACGGTACGGGCTCATTATGAGGATCGTCTTTCGCCGGCCCGCCTATTATGTCAGACGACACGTTATTAGCTGCGCACGTCAAAGAACCAGGGGGTCTACTGCGAAGATAAATTCGAAGTATCGCCCGAATGCTCGGCCGTTTCCTGACTACGGCTACTATAGCTGACTCATCATCATTCATCATCATTACAGCCGAAAGACGTCCACTGCTGGACATAGGCCTCCCCCAAAGGGGGGGTTTGCCATAATCGCCACGCTTGGCAGGCGGGTTGGCGATCGCAGCATGGTGTTAAAATTCATAGAGAACGCTGCCCATTCTCTAGTAAGTCCCTTAGTCGCCTTTTACGACACCCACGGGAAGAAATGGGGCGGTGCTATTCCTTACGTCCGGCACCACGCAGACAACCACGCAGTATAGCCGACTACGGCGAAAGAAAAACAAAAAACGACGGTCAAAGAGATAAGTCAAAGTCAAAAATGTGACTTGATGTCGGGTAAGGATTCAAAGTCAAATAAGGTAACTTTGGAAATCAAGAAACGGCCGATACTTCTGATTATCGCTTCGGAGTAGGCCCTCTGTTCTGTCACACATAGTGAGCAACGCCGCTGTATGTGGTATTTTTATAGCTATGGTCAAAAGCTGACTACGGCGAAAGAATAAAAAAACGACGGTCAAAGTTAAAAGCGTTAATTCGGGTAGGGATTTAAAGGGGTAAGGATTTAAAGTCAAATAAGGAAATTTTGGAAGTCAAGAATCAGCCGATACTTCGGAGTAGGCCCCCAGCCTTCCTATAGGTACTTACCTACATCGTTTATTTGTTCTCTTACTCGGCTCCCGCTGTTCGAAGAAGGTCCGAAATGCCCAAAAACAAACCCTTTTGTCGCTGACAACGCAAGTTTTATTGCTACCGAAACCAAAACCGCTTTTTGGAACCGCTCTATAATTACTTTTCTGTTGAAAATCTCGTTTCGTACGCTTTAATTTACCACCGGAGCGAATCAGCCGATGTGTTTGTTTGTTGTACGTATAACTACTAGTGAATGGGCCTTGCTTTCTCCGGTTGAAATAATTAAATCTGTAGGTACCTACCTAATGTATTTTTTTATTAAAGTGACGTCGGTAGATTAAATCATGAGAAAGGATCTCGTATCAAAGGAAAATAGGTATACTAACCTACCTACCTAGCCTATAAGATTACAACATGTAAGAGAGATTGATAGTGAAAACACGTTTTTTAATTATTTTGGATGGGTTTGCCCTTGACCTTAGTCTAGGTCAGAAGTGACAGAGACAAAGTCGACGATGGAGTGAGCTTACCCAGAAAAAGCCTGGTTCACTCTAACTTTGAAGAGATTAGGGTTGTATGCGTTCGTAAACACAGACGCAGGCAGAGAGTTCCACTCTTTTGCTGTGCGCATTATAAAAGACATTTGGAAACGCTTAGTACGAATTGGTGGAATAGCAACCAGGAAGGGATGGTAACCTGCAGTGCATGTATTTTCGATTCTAATGCTGCGGCTACACTGTCGCTATAAAGGGAACTACACTTCGCGCGCTCTCTGTTGTACAGCGAAACATTGAGCGGTGTGGGAACTGTGGTCCGCTTTAGCGCGACAATGTGGCCCCAGCATAAAACATAGGTTCTACGAAGAAGAGGACCTTTACGTATCTGCCTCATGCTACGGCTGCATTGTCGCGATAACGCGAACTACACTTTGTGCGCTCTCCGATGTACCTACAGCGAGACGTGTCGCTTTACAACAGAGAGCGCGCGATGTGTATGGTTAACTGGACAGTTGGCATATCATCCAGACTGTTCAGAATTTATTCATGTTTCTGCAGCGTCACGGTATTGTACTATAGACGCCAGCAGGTCAAGCTACCCTAAACTGTCAAATTTTCCCAATCAACCTTGAACCTTATGCTTTAACAATAAAGTTGAAAATCTCTGTAAAGAAATTTGACAGATTGTAGTAGCTTGATGTGCTGGCGTCTGAACAACGCACAAAATGAGGACGCACGAGTTATGTATCTTATTAAATTAATATTGATTTGTGTGCGTCAAAATCTGTGCGTGTTCAGTGTTGACTGCTGAGCTGCGCTGACGCAATAGCTGCCTTATCATCAGTATCTGCCGCAGTGGGTACGTATGTTTGTATAGAGTATATGGAGATAATTAAAACCATGAAGCACGTACTAAAAAATATAAATGTAACTACTTTATGGTATTCTAGCTTCTGCACGCGACTTCATTCGCGCGAAAGTCGTAAGACACCACAATACACCAAAATAACAATGATATCAATCAATATACAAAAATTTTAATGTCGTATACAATGGTGTCGTCTGTGTGGTGCCAGACGTAAAGAATAGCACCTCCCTATTTCTTCCCGTGGGTGTCGTAAAAAGCGACTAAGGGACTTACTAGAGAATGGGCAGCAGCGTTCTCTTTGCATTTTTAACACCATACTGCGATCGCCAACCCGCCTGCCAAGCGTGGTGATTTTGGCAACCCCCCGTCCCCCCCCTTAGGGGAGGCCTATGTCCAACAGTGGACGTTTTTCGGCTGAAATGATGATGATGATACAATGGTGCCCAAGATACAGGCTGTGCCTAGTTTGGGACCAACGCTATCTCGATCTTGTAATTCTTATGTTAAATAAACGATTTTCACTTACCAGCCATTTTTAGGGTTCCGTAGTCCACAAGGAACCCTTATAGTTTCGCCAGGTCCGTCTGTCTGTCTGTCCGCGGTTCAGCTCAGACGCTTAGTAGGTACCTACTGGAATGCTGTAATTAGGCATGGGTAATAAGGTTAATAAGCAAATTACCGTTAAACTGTAGAAGAATACGAACATAATACAATACCTATTCCTCACCCCCCATAGCAAACGACGGCACGGTTGGCGCAGTGGTTAAGCGATTGACTGCTGCGCTGCGTGTCACGGGTTCGATTCCCGCACGGAACAAATATTTGTTTGTGTATGTGAGTTTAATGTTTGTAAACGCACCCACGATACAGGAGAAATTCCTAGTGTGGGGCAACGTTTTAAAAAAAAACAAAAACAAATAGCGTGATAATTTATAGCCTACACGCTGACCAGATTTAAAGGGAACATCTATATGCTAAATTTGAACAGAATCTATCCGGTAGTATTTGCGTGATGCTAGAACATTCAGACAAACAAACAAAAATTCTAAAAACTATATTTTCGGCATTAGAATTGACCTCGTGGCAATAACTTTTTTTTTAAATAATATTCAATCTACATTTTTGAATTCGTAGTTTACATCAGCTATTTAAATTAGCTGTCTAGGTAAGTACCTACCAATCTGCTTTAAATATAACTTGGTATTTAAAGCAGATAGTACATACCGGCCGCTAATTTTAATTATAGAAATTTTGAATCGTCTATTGTTCTGCCGTAGATGGCCGTATGTAATGTTAATGTATCATACACGTGTTTTCATGCTTAGCTAACACACTTCAGTGGATTGTGTGCAGTTGCAATTTGCAATTAAACCTGGCATTTAGCATTGTACTGCAGAATATACGCTTCTCCCAAATCAAGCCACGACATTGGCATTAGAAAGGTACCTATGTGTATAGGTACGTGAAGAGAACATGCAATCTTAGTAGGTACCTATTGCACGTTAACCCATAGGATACCCACCTCTGTTAAACTTGGATACTATACCTACCTACCCAAATAGACAATCAGACGAATTAACGTAATTGGTTTAACCGTGTCAATTAAAGTTAAAAAAAAAAAAAAAATGGCTAAACTACAAAATATCTTATAAAAATTTAAAAACCCCCGACACAACCAAAAACCTTTAAAAATTTAAAAAAATATATGTATTGACCCTTTTAAGTTTAATATAAGTTATAGGTAATATTCTGAATCAACCGTCGTCGCAGGTCGTCGCGGCGGGGGACGGCTAATGAAAATGGGAAGTCAACAGCAACTATCCTTTCTACAATAGCATATTCATTATTGCTAGGTATAAGTCTCGTCTGATTGGCGCTTTCTTTAGACGTCCCCCGACGGACGCGACGACCCTTGGATCAAAATATTACCTACACAACTTATATTAAACTTAAAGGGCCAATACATTATGATTCTTTTACTTGTTACAGATTTTTGGTTGCGTCGGGGGTTTTTAAATTTTCGAAAGATATTTTCTAGTTTAGAAATGTGTATGCAACAAGCAGTTGAGGGACGCGCAATTTTAGATTCGACGAACTCTCGTAGTAGTGCGTAACACACTATCGGTAGCAATGGTTTTCATTTGACAGTTCAACTACATTCATTGCGTTTTTTACGTTGTTGAGCAGACAAATTCTCCGAACATTATGAAGCATTGGATTAGCAATAAACTTCAAAATCATTCAGATTGAGATTGATAGTATTGTTACGCAATTAGGGTGCAGTACGAAACGCACGGTCATCAAAGCGCGGTGCCTTTCAAAACATGAAAGACTTAGGCGTCGACACTACATAAAAGCCGAAACAGAACAGAGCCTACCTTCTAGCAGATTAGACTTGTTGAAAAAATATCGATGTATCGATATTTTTTATTCGATAAATCCATATTTTTTGTTCGATAAATCCATATTTTTCGGCGATATCTATTATTTCGATACATCGATAAAACGATATAAATATCAAGTATCGAAAATGCATCAAATATCGTATCAAATATGTCCAATAGCAACACCGTTTACCCCACTGACTAATACCACTAGAATTCAGTGCCGTAAAAAAGTAAACTTATTTTTATCAATGTATAGTTTAAAATTTTACATCAGAAATTATGTTTCTAGTTTGGAATTTCTACGAATAAAAAACAAAAAATACAATTTCATAAAGTACCTACATATTATTATAGTTTTTAGAAAATTTCACCATTATAACGATTTTTATTTTTCGATATATCGAAATAGATATCATTTTTTTCTTTTAATATCGATACGATATAGTATATCGACACTTTTTGACACTTCTTGTATTACTAAGGCAGATCATAACATCACCGTTATACTATACTATCACCCCTAACCAAAGAGAACCAAAGACGCAACTATTCTTTGTAGCTTCACAACAAAAAGTATAGTTAAACAGCCCACCGCCATAAACACATTGGTCGTTAAGAAGCTTCGTTCCTTGTATTCGTTGTTACACGCCTTTGGCGGCTCGTAAAGTTTTTCTTAAACATTATCGCAGATTGACCGTCGACGTCCTTTCGGCCATTCGCACACCGAAATTGACGGGTTGAAGCGAAATCGACAAAAGAACAATATACCGAAATGTTGGCAAACACGCGCTTAACAATAATACTTTGTTAACAGTTAATTGCAAGGGTTTGCCAATAACCTCGGCTTTGTTGGTAACTCTTTTATTTACACAGTTTACGACGTCGCAGAAGAAATATTTTAAGGACCCGTTTTTTAACTGTTATTTTCGGCAATTACTTTGGGACTGTGGTAAAAAAAATTACCAAAATAAAGTGCATAGTTTTTTTTCTTCAACTAACACAAGGTACCTATAATTTTACAAAATAAAACCAACGTTGCTTAAATTCTAACTTTGTGGACGGGTACAATCACGCGCAGAACAGAATGTGGCACCTGCCGTATCCGCAGCAATCATTCGAAAATTGACGACTGTCATAATTATACGTGAACCACACCTCGTTACGAGATAAACGCTCGCATCCCGAGCGAGGCCTCACTTCGGGGCGTAAGCAAATATTAGTATTGACGCCCGGTCCTCCGGCTCTGTAATTACATGCGATGGGCCACGGGCGGACGCAGCACCTGATAGTGTCGAGATTACTCGTGAATTTCGCAGACACCCCAACATAGTACCAACAAAATATCAATCATTAAGACCTAAATTCCTACTTTACTATCCAATGCGGTATCCGTCTTCAATAATACACAAAACATCGGACCCCAAAGAGCAATGGGATAAAAATAATGATGATGTTCGTTTTCTCTCTCGCGGTGGACTCTGCCCGCAAGTTATAATTTTCTCGCAGTTGATGTAAAGCAATTAGGATCCACAAAAAACTAACGCTACATGTTTTCAATTCTGAAGTTTATATTTATTTTCATAATTTCATGGAAATTTTCAATTTAAGCAGGACAAGAGTAAAAATAAAACGCTATGATTTTTTGTAAAATTTATTGACCATCGCTAAAAAAATAGTTACCTACGTCATATACATTATAATTTTATTTACATTTATAAGTTTAAAAATCACAGCAAATAAACTAAACGTGCCTTTTTAATTAACATTTTGCATTAAGAAAATTAACATAACTGGGAATTAGAATGAGACATGCTAGAGATTCTAAATAAATAAAATAACAAAATTAGGTTAAGCTTACATAAATATATCAAACATTAATGAAATATAACACAAAATGGTTATTAGTATGAAAAGGTACCTAAATAAAAATTTAATAGAAAAAATAACATCGTAATAAAATAAAGTATTTTTGTATGATTACATTTGTAATAAGGTCATCACATCATGAATACTGCTGAATGATTACGGTTGAACTCTTTGAAACTTAAATTAATTGAGTAAATACATTAAAATTATTGTAAGCATGCTATATTTGGAATGATTATCGTGTCAGGGAAACTGCTTATTTGTATATTTGGTTGATTTAGTTTCAGAGTAGAGTAGAGTTTTCAGAATGTATTACTTTTACCTATCGAAAGAAAGAAGTATTATGCACAATGTACAAACTCCAAAGATAATTATACATTACAAAATACAACGAGACACGTTTTACAAAAGTGAAGACAGGAAGCGTCTTTGGCACGCACTGCACTAAATCAGCGTAATAATAATTATTATAAGTGTAAATAATTGTGCACATTAATGATTAGATGTTTTGTTTGATGAGAGTTGGAAGTTTACATTCATTAAAACTAATTTAAATGGTAGGTTTATATTTCTAGAGATGAGTGAAATCATAAATGACTATTATAATTTTATTGTTTTAACAACACATTAGTTATGTATGATTGGAAAATATTATTTCATTTTCGTATATTAGCTTAGTGATATTATCAGGGATAGACAGTTCAGTGTTCAAAAAACAACCTACAAATAAATCACCCACGTTTACTTTCTATAAGATTTTGTTACTAATTGAGTACCCGATTGTACTTGAACATTACTACTACTAGTATCTGTGCCGTTATTTCATAGCAAAAACTTTAAAGATGTTATGTAGTAAATGACTAACGATAGATTTTCCTACCTCATTTGTGCATGTTGTTGTTGTTCTTTCTAGCCTTTAACAATAAAGACATGATTTCAGTTCAAGAAAATCGTCTGATGAGCCTCGTATGACATCGTAGGTTTTTCGTTTCTGGCTTGAGTTTAAATACATGAGTGCAATAAACTTCTGGCGAGAAACTCTCCTCGTGTAAATGAGCTTTAATTATTTATTTTATGTTTAAGGGGGATGCGCTAAGGTAGCCCGCGAAATTGATCAATTTGCAGGTCAGTAACAGGTAGTGTGTTGATCTAAATATGATTCGCGGCCATAACAATTATAGCTTTACAGAATTATAATCAGTAAATTCAGCATTACAACTCTCTCCCCCTTATTACAAAACAAGGTTTATCTTCAGACCCAGGTTTAAAACATGGAGCCATTATTGAATTTCCAACTTTATTCCGACTATGGTAAAGTTCCTAAACACAAAACTGACAACTTGGTACCGAACTAAGTTTTCAGTTTTGTATAAAGAACGGTATTTCAATCACGGTTACGTTCTTATTACAAAAACTGGCTCCATGGTTTATGACATGTCAAAATATAAATGTTGTTTTGTAATAAAGAGGTCTAAGTTCAAAAAATCCTACTGAATGTTTTTTTCTGAAATAATAATTCAGTGGGATTTTATGAACTTAGACCGTCGACCGACCGAACGTAACAGTGATTGAAATACCGTTCTTTATACAAAACTGAAAACTTAGTTCGGTACTAAGTTGTCAGTTTTGTGTTTAGGAACTTTACCATAGTCGGAATAAAGTTCGAAATTCAATAATGGCTCCATGTTTTAAACCTGGGTCTGAAGTTAAACCTTGTTTTGGAATAAGGGGGAAAGAGTTGCAATGCTGATTCTAATGATTATAATTCTTTAAAGGTATATTTGTTATGGCCGCGAATCATATTTAGATCAACATACAACCTGTTACTGACCTGCAAATTGCAAAAAACGTAAGAAAATTTGAATTTCGCGGGCTACCTTAGCGCGTCCCCATTAAATGAATTATGAACAGGCTGTCCTCCTTACGAGAAGCTCCGATAACTTCTTTAAGTTAAAATAATTGGCAATGATGTTTTTAACATCATGAAGTTACCAATAGGAATATTTAGGTAGTAATGATACCTTTAATATAAAACCCGTTAAGATCGGTGTCATTAGTAAATGAGAGCATGAATGTTAACTTAATTAAAATTAAAAATTTAATTGTTATAGTTTTTGTGGCTGACATTTAGAACTTTGTTCTACAGCCATGTTTGTATAAATAAATTGGCTAATTATTCGCTACAAGTTCGACACGTTCGTCTGAACTTAAGGGCCCCTTTTCCCGAAAGATTACACAGGTTGCACAGGAGCAGTCGCGATAGCACTATAGCACTGGCGCGGTGCGCGCGAGCCGTTTTTCACGTATTTATTCATTATAAAAAAAAAATAAGTGCCATATTATAAATCTATCCAATAATATCCCTGTCAAACCCGATTAGTAAATGAAATGTTAGTTTTCCATAAAAATTTCGTTCCCCCAAGTCTCATACAACTTAAAATACTTTCAAAATCGACTTTACTTCTGATTTTTTTTTCCAAGCATAATGTTAAATAACGTGTTTTTAACCAAAAAAGTAACTAGATCAAACATGTATATTTATGTACTATATATTTTTTTTCCAATTTAAATATGGTGATTTCTCTGAAAACAACTCGATCTAGAAACGTAAATTTCGGAAAAAGTTTTCCCTTAAGTTATTTCCTCTAATCAAAAACGGATAAGCAAATTTTTCTTCAATTTAAAATGTAATTTTGAGAAAATTATAGTGAAGACTAAAATGTTGGCATATTTTTACTGCCCTTTTTTTACCCTCTAATTAAATAGGACTAATCCATTTATTAAAATTCCTTCATTTTTCTAGAAGTTGTTTTGACGTTTCTGTCGAAATACTTTAATATTTTTTGGCTTTTCTAATACGCTACACCATTATACAATATGAGTTTTAGTTTATGCGAAACCCGAAACACGTGTCTAGTATTTTTATGTAAAGAATCTATGTACAAAATTTCAAAACTGTATCTTGAAAAATCACAAAGTTATAAGGTTGTTATGTTACCGGGTTGTCCGTACAAAAACATCCGAACGGCGCCCCCGCGCCTCCAGGGTCGTCTTGCGCTCATTGATAATAATTTGGCAATAGGTACCTATAACCGTACGGCGATTGTATTGTAAGTAATTAAATGGTGATTATATTTCCCCCACACTTAAATATTTTTGGGACAAAATATAACATGGTGTAAAAATTATTGAAATCGATTTAGTTCCTTATTCTGAACAAACTATATTCGCATATACTAAAAAAAATGTTGTAAAGAACATTAAAATTATTATTATAATATTACCCGAAAAGTGCTTTGGCCGGTTCTTTCGGACAGTTTTAATATTTTATTTAAAAGCACCATTTAAGTTTAAAAAAAGAGATAAAATGTTTAAGATTAAACATGATTGACCTTCTCGTCGCAAACCAAGCCGTCGTTACAGGATGATCGTAAGATCATATTTATTAAGAAAACAGACTGGAATCTTTTGGACATGAAATGTCTGACAATTCGTCAGAAAAAGTCTTATATTTTTTTACACATTCACATAATAAATCAATTTTTTATACGAAAATCGGTCTTCAACATTCGTATTTATCACAGGTTCGGGACTTACATCTAAAATATAAAAGTAAATCCGTGATATACAGACATTGAAATAATAATAATTAAATAGATAAGTATAACTGTTATCATACCTCACTTTTATTGTCGATTCAAAATTATAATATTGTTTGTCAACATCATTAACACAACTTGACAACAGATAAAATTGATTAGACTTTTAGAAACTTGGGGAACTTATTTTCCAACGATATTTAGAATGAAGGGGTCATTCTTTACCTATTTCAATAGTAAATTAATTTGCATAAATAACTACTGCATTTATAATTATTATTATCCAAATCAATACAAACGTGAATCCTTGCTACGATCTTGGCGAATAAGTTTGTGAACTAAACGTTCCTTGTTTATGCCTTCATCTTCATTTGTAACGTTGTCTATGATTCGGGGAACAGAATGCTTTCGACGGGCGCTGGCGCTGTCATGTCGTCGAGATCGGAGCGCGACCAGTCCTGGTGAATAAATACCATTAAATTAGTAACAATTTCTTTACTTTTAAGCGTTACCGTATACCGCTAAAGGTAGAAATAGTTCTTGCAAAAAAAGTAAATCAACACTTTGAGCCATCTATGATATTCCGAAGGTTCCAAACATTGGTCTGGAAAGAATGGGCAATAGTATCAAAATAGATAGTTTGTAATAAAAGTAGTCATTAGTCAATACTTCTTGTTAACATCGTCTTTCTATCCCGCGCCATAAAAAAAAAACAAATAAAAAATGGCGGCCAAATAAAGGAGCTTATCAAGCCCTTTCACTCGCACAGTATTCCTGTCTTGAATGAGCGAGTGAGAAGGCATGATTAGAGCTGCACATTTATTTACAGTTCTTTCAGCCGACGTCCACTTTTGAACATATGCCTGCCCCACACACGGCTTGGATAATAACAAAAAAATTAATACCTGTTCTTCTGTGCTCGCAAAGAATAAGTAGAAAAGATTGGCTCCGAGATCGATGGCCGCGGCCAAGTAGAACACCTCACGCCATTGCCCCAAAGTTTGCTGAAAAATATATATTTATTTAGAGAAAATCTCTTTGTTATTGTTGACATGGACGGGTGGATCTTCTATCTTAATATTTTTTTAATTAAAATCAATGTTTGTTTGTCCTATAATGAATGGTCTTTTCCGAAAGAGCTGGACCGATTTTGATAAAACTTTGGTGAATTTTTCTGCATACACCCGCGAAGCTTTAGGGGTTTTAGGGGTATGGTAGGGTAGAGTAAGGGTGGGGTAAAAAAAAAGGACACCACTCGAACAAAATCGCGCCGGGCTGCCAGTTATTTTAGATATAGTAGTGGTGGCTCAGTCAGCGGTAACGGCCCCGACTTACGAGAATAATGTTATAATGTTCCCACTGCTGGTGTGAACATTATAGGCTAAATTATGCTATGCTATACGAAATCCGAGAATTCACGAAGAGTTTGGTTACAATAATGAGAAAAATAAAACTGTTGTGTTGGTCGTGGGTTCGAACCCAGCCAGACGCTTTACTTTGTGTAAATAATTTCATCACCACTGCTCTCAAAACGGTGAAGGAAAACATCGTGAGGAAACCGACATGTCCTAGAACCAAAAATTCGAAGACATGTGACATCTACCAACCGGCACTGGGCCCGCGTGGTGGATTACAGTCCACTCCCACTCCAAGAGCGGAGGCACTTGTCACACCAGCAGTGGGAACATTATAGGCTAAATTATGCTATGCTATACGAAATCCCAGAATTCACGAAGAGTTTGGTTACAATAATGAGAAAAATAAAACTGTTGTGTTTGCTAATGTGATAAAAGCGCAACTGTTTAGAGCGTTTACGGCGTTTCATACAAACTTTCAAGCCCTTGTTTTTCGAAATGACTGAACTGATTTTAATGAATCTTCACACGCATAAGCAGGATACAAAGGTCTAAAAAGTTAGTTAAGAACATTTTCTAAAAAAAATAGAAGATAGAGGGATCATCTTTACTTATAGATTACAGGAAACTTTATGACCTTAAAATAACATGGTAAATCTCTCAATATTGTACTTAGAAAATTACATTTGCAGTTGGAATGTATGAGAAAACAACTGTATTTTTCAACTACAGTGTGTTAAGTTAGTTCTTAGGATAAATGAATCCCCACTACGGAAGCCTTCATTGTGGGTAGTTTGACACGCACTTGACCGTTTTTTTTTTTTAAATTATAATCCGATATTGCCGCACTGCTTTTCACTTCCCTCTGTTTAGAGCTGCTAAGGACTAGTCTTTATTAAAGGAGTCAAAGTCAACCCTTCATCTCCGACTGGTTCGTGCACTGTAGAGGTTTTAGCCTGTATAGCTTTCCCATGCAACCTCCACGAATATTTTAAAAGTTGACACAGATACGAAAAGCGAATTTAATTTATAATATTATGTATAGATGCCATAGATGGCATGTATAATGAAATAAATACTATCTTTTGCCTCACTACAATCACACAGCACACGAAAACATCTGCCTCACTACAATCCACACTACACCACACCACACCACACCACACCATACACTATACACACTACATCATACACTAAACACACCACACCATACCATATACACAGCACACCACAACATATATACCCATATCGTTTATTAATAATAAGTGTACCCCTAATGTCACAGTACACTATTTTTTGTAACTCATAGTTAGTTTATGTATACTGCAATGTTATGGAAGCGAGGAGTCTTTTAATACAGGCACTGTTTTGCTTATAAGAAGGCTCCAAACACGTTTAAATGTATTATTATGCTAATTATGACAATAAACTATTTTGTTTGTTTTTTTTTTGTCCTGTTTAGATATTTTTTTTATTATTTATAAAACTTCTTTAAAGATGTGAAAGTCTGAAACAAATGTCCTCCATGTATGTTGTGTTTGGCTGCTCAATTCTCAATCCTTTATTGCATTCCATATGTATTAATAGATGGTATAAAAAAGTAAAAGATCAATATGGAGCTCGGGGGATATGGTCTCGAGCTGCGCCACAGTATTTCACTTTTGCAGCTATATTCGTGTCTTTTGTTAAGTTATACCTAAATTATTCCTAATAAATAAACATTAAACTAGAAGAATAGAAAAAGAGGGGAGGGTCTCCAGAGCTGACAGGGCACATCTAGATGTAGAATGAGTAGATGCAATTCTAGGAATAATTATCCTATATTACTAAAATACGCCTTTTATTATTGGTTTGGAAAGGTTTTGGAAATATCACTGTAATTACCTGTTCAGCCTTAATAATATGTCCCACAACGTAGGGCGCCATGAAGCCACAGATGTTGCTGGCGGCGTTCGTTATGCCGTACATGGTGCCCGCGAATTGCGGCGATAGGTCGATGTGGTTCATTTGATTACCTGGAACATTTTATAATGGGAAGTTATTATAGGAAAGGCATAGACAAGTTTTAAAGAACTTATTAAATCGAAATATTGTGTACAAGGTTCTTTTGGCTCGTGGCCAAAATCAGAAGCCAAAAAGAAGAAGAATAAAGCCGCCATTTTGCTTTTTCAACACATTTGACAAAACAATTGCCCAGTCAACGTCATTCGAGCACTAAAAGATCCATGTGGCAGTGTTATGTGGGACAGAATTCATTTATTCAAGCACAATTTAATAAAAAAAAATAACTGTGGACGCTTTTAACGTGCACGTCTTTCTACGTCGTTTTCACGTATATAAAAAAGCACAATTTCGAAATGAATGATGTAGGTAAGTAACAAACATTTCGAAACAATATTTTGAATTAAAATAGTTTCGTGTTTCTTGTCCGTTTTATTTTTCGTATTACCCAGTAACTGGGGTGTGGAGGTCAGATAGGCAGTCGCTCCATGTAAAATACTGGTAGTCAGCTGAATCCGGTTAGACTGCAAGCTGACCCCACCATAGTTGGGAAAAATCTAGGCGGATGACAAACCCAACCAATCCAAACAAGATACGGAATCATACTCAATTATGGCCTATAGATGCGTTACCTGCGCTCATTAATAGTCAATGCACTTTTTTTACAATTTTAATTTCAACAAGGTTCTAACTTTTATTATTTTAACCATATTGTATTGTTTTTTGTTAATGTGAGGACGTTGTAGGCTTAATGGACTGTAGATCTGTAGACCGTTTTATATTTTGTTAAGTACTTACCTGGTACTTTTGACGGGCCTACGCTGTCCTCTCATACTTATTAACACTGTAATTTGAAAACATTGTAAAAGCCAGTTTTTTTTTAAAAGAGTAACCGTGGAGTTTGACAGCACGGTTGGCGCAGTTAGTTAAGCGATTGACTGCTGCGCTGCGTGTCGGAGGTTCGATTCCCACACGGAACAAATATTTGTATGACCTACAAGTAGTTGTTCCGGGTCTGGCTGTTTGTGTATGTGAATTTAAATGTTTGTAAACGCACCCACAATACAGGAGAAATTCCTAGTGTGGTGCAACGTTTCTAAAAAAAAAAAAAAAGTTTCTTGCCGGTTCTTCTCCATAGGAAACGACCAATTGGAACCGTGCACCTAGCTTCTGACGTTTCATAAGTGCCCATGTAGGCTTATGTGAAATAAAAATATTTTTGATTTGATTTGATTTGAATAATGCCAGGCAATTGCCTGACATTTACAATAATAATTATTATTATTATTACGTACGCGCTAATGAACATGTAGCAGCTAGTGACGTAACTAAATATGTATGTTCATTTCTTTCTAACAACAGATATCGGTATAGGTCTTTCCTTTTCTTCACGCGCTGTATGATTGTATGTAAGTATGTATCAATCATGGCTTACACTGTTTTTGAGTGCACTAATGTTCGTGTATGACGCGTCTATTTATAACACGTCATTGATAATACTCTATTAGATTACTTACCCGCATATGCTGCGCCACCGAAGGTCGAGGCTATACAAAGCAGTAGAACGACGGCGATTCTGTCGCAGCCAGCCCACGCGATGCCGAGTAGACCGAACGCGGGTATAAACGCCGCTGTAGAACAAATAATACACAGGTAATAGGAAATATTTAATTGTACCTCTTATAATTATGTACGCTTTTTAGGGTTCCGTACCCAAAGGGTAAAACGGGAACCCTATTACTAAGGCTCCGCCGTCTGTCTGTATGTCCGTCTGTCACCAGGCTGTATCTCATGAACCGTGATAGTTAGACAGTTGAAATTTTCACAGATGATGTATTTTTGTTGCCGCTACGAATACTAAAAAACAGAATAATATATATATTTAAGGAGGCTCCCATACAACAAACGTGATTTGTTGGCTCGTTTTTGCTCTATATTGATAATGGCAACAGGTAAACGCTTGAAATATTCACAGAATATTTAGTTATATATTCACTTTAAAAATAAATAATTAAATTAAAATAAAGCAAATACTTAAGGGCAATGGCAAAAAAATCACGTTTGTCGTATGGGAGCCATACGACAAACGTGATTTTTTTGCCATTTTTATCGATAATGGTACGGAACCCTTCGTGCGCGAGTCCGACTCGGACTTGACGGTTTTTTTAAATAAATGAGCCCCTAATAACTTTTTAGGATCTAATGATGTACGCTTTTTAGGGTTTCGACCTCTGAAGGAGAAAACGGAACCTATAAAGGATCACTAATTTGTCTGTCTGTCTGTCCTTCCGTCTGTGACAGCCGTTTTGTTCCGAATCTAATGAACCGATTTAGTTGAAATTTGGTACACATATGAGTTTGTGACCCAAACACGGACGTGTAACGTACATTTTCCATTTTGATTACTTACCTAAAATATTAATGGACACTCTAATATAATAAATGTGTTTTTGGGAGGCTCAAATAATTCCTAAACCTAAAAATCTTAAATAGCCAAGTAACTGCGTCCAACTTGGATGTCCAGACTCTTGGAGGCCAGAAAGTTAATAAGTCTAATTTATTTAAAAAAAAACCGGCCAAGTGCGTGTCGGACTACGCACAATGAAGGGTTCCGCAATTAGGTATGTAAAGTATTTTTCAGGTATCTTTTTTATATTTTTATTTTAATGATACACATGAAATGCAGAAAATGGAAATGGAATGGATGGGGTGGATGGGTTGCATGAAATGGAATGCATGAGTATTTGAAACACATAATTTCATATTTTTGTTTTTACAAGCTGTAGTTATTTTTATATAGTTGTTTTAAGTATTGTTCGTACTGACGTCATTAGTAGCTGAATAGCTTAGGACCTTTGCCACGTTTAACACTTATTTAAAACCAAAATTCAGTAAAGTCAAACTGTCAAATTTGACAAATAATTTGTTTACATTTCATACTTAAGCGATTTCCGTACTTTAGTTTAAAGTTATGGCATATTAATAAAATGAATGGATTCAAAGACTACTTCTGCTAAGTTCTTCATACCGTCAAGTATAAACACCACAACAAATAGCCGACACAAATTGATTTTTAGTAAAAGAAACCTTAAAAAGGAAATGGTGCGAGGAAGTAAATGTTAGTACAGACGGCTCCACATCAAGTTATACATTTCCAGTATAAACTGATCTCGCATTGTATAGGATTTCCGTACATTGTGAGATCATTGTGAACTGGAAATGTATAGCTTGATGTGTAGCCGTGTGTACAAGTCTGGGCGGCGACTGTTTTATTGTGAAAATCATTTTAACGTAAGTTAAGTTTTCCTGAGGCGATACATCGATGTGATTCGACTTGTACTGCCCGCCGCTGGTGAAAAACTACACTATTTACATAGCTGAATACAATAATATTAAGTGCTTCATGTAAATTTGACGTTGGCATGACACTAGACACATAAAGAACAACTTAATTACAAGAGGCACTGAAAGTTTCCAATTCAGGCTGCTTTGTGACGTTATTTAGAGGTCAAATAAAAGTCAAGTGATTTTAAGTATTTTTGTGAAAATAAATACGATCTTATAATTTTAAGACCTATTAATAGAAAAATAAGTCTTAGAAGCTTAAAATCTCGAAATGGTTTTGGAATCGGCATAGGTTAATTTTTACTTTACATACCGAAT
Organism: Tiliacea aurago; assembly: GCA_948098905.1. Classification (NCBI taxonomy): domain Eukaryota; kingdom Metazoa; phylum Arthropoda; class Insecta; order Lepidoptera; family Noctuidae; genus Tiliacea; species Tiliacea aurago. The sequence continues at coordinate 16,828,065 of OX402586.1, read as the reverse complement.
TGGAATGAATTTATCCCAAGAACAAACTTAACATTGTAGGTGAAAAACATGTTCTCCCATACATCGATATTCGTAACGGTCAATTCTCCAATTGCAAATGTTAGTTGGTCGACTATGACTCGTTAACTTGTAAAGCCTACTTAGCTGTGATAGTTTTCCTTTTAATTTCGTGATATATACTACTGCAATGATATTTTTCAAATATACAAAAGCAACCATTTAGCCTTAACAAACACTTAACTCTAACAAAAATTACACTTTAAAGCTTAATATTACGCAAACGCATCCCTGAATCGAAGAATGATCTTGACAGACCCTCAATATTTTTGAACGGCCTATCCAATCATACCCCATATCATGGGACAGACGATAAAAATAAAATATCATTCGCACTTTACGTGTAAGTGAGGTAACCTAAAAAAAATTGTTTTCAAGATTTTATTTTACGACTTTGTCGTCGTGATTAATATGTAAACCCATGCAAAATTACAGCTTTCTGGTACTAACTCTCTGACCTAACCCGGGTACAGACAGACAGACGGACATGGCGAAACTATAAGGTTCCTTGTTGACTATGGAACCCTAAAAAAGTTCGGCTTTGTAGAACGTCGTCTGTGGTGAACAACGAATGAACGAGCGTCATGTTATATTAACGCCCGGGTAGGGATGTACTGTATTGTATTTGTAATATATATTTATATATATTTTGTTTTTAATTTTGATTTTTCTATAAGTTTGCGATTTTATTTTATTTATATTTTGAATTATGACATGAAAAATTTACCTATGGATATTTATCTGAAATAAATGATTTGATTTGATTTGAATATAGCCCACTAGCGAACCCGTGCTTCGCTCGGTTTGTACGACTTGACAAAACAGTCAGATTTCTTTATTACATTTCTTTCTTTATGTGTATTATACACATAAACCTTCCGGAATATATTTTCTAAAATGATGGTGAAAACCGCATCAAAATCCGTTGCGGAGTTTAGTCTATATGTATATTGTATATAGATATCACATTACCATATTTCCAAGATCGATTTCACTGTTATGCAAATCAATATCTTAAGTAGTAATGGCATCATTTACAATAAACATTGTGATTATTATTTCTAAGTGCTTCAGAATGAGTTATCTGTCGGGTACGTTAGATAACCTACGTTCTAAATGTACTTGATCTAGCCAGAAGCGTCATAAATGAGTACTGTGCTGACTTCTATCGCGTCTATTTATGTAGGATAAATAACCTAAAATGAACCTACCTCACGCAATGATGTATTACCTTTAGATGCGTTACCTGCGCTCAATAATGGCAAAGTAAATGCCTGACATTTACAATAATAATAATTATTATTACGTACGCGCCAATGAACACGCAGCAGCTAGTGACGTAACCAAATATGTATGTTCATCTCTTTCTAACAACAGATATCGGTATAGGTCTTTCCTTTTCTTCACGCGCTGTATGATTGTATGTAAGTATGTAGCTACAATCGTGGCTTACGCTGTTTTTGAGTGCACTAATGTTCGTGTATGACGCGTCTATTTATAATACGTCATTGACCTCACAGCGTAAAAAATGCAGAGCGGACTACTAGCAACATCAATATGAATATAATTATGAACGGCCAAAATTCATGTACAATTTGTGCAAAAAAGCAGAATTTTTGGAGGCACTAGTTACTAGTTATTATACTGAATTTGTTTCTCCAATTTTTTATTTTTTCTTCCATAGAAACCCAGTTATATTGCACAAGATACCTATTAGTTAAAAAAAAATCAAGAAGATGTGTTACAACGCTATAATCGCGTATGAGCGTTTGTATGAAAAGTATGACGGGTTGGCCGCTCTTAAGCATTATCTAACCGCATAATATGCGGTCAAACGTCTACTTAGGTTATGACATCATAATTATTAATTAAAATGAGTTTTATGGTATAATGATGCAAATTATTGATACTAATGGAATGAAATTAAATTTCTTGCAAGAATCATTAGTACATTACAGATGGTCGAGTTTTTTCAGTTTCTAACACTCAGTTGCAGAAAGCTCACCATTAACACTTCATTACATAAAGCAGCATTATCGCTAATAAATTCATTACTTTAATGAAGTTGCACAAATAAATTTTAGATGGCATTAGACATTTTTAATGCCACTTTAGTTAAAGAAGACTTTAAACAATATTGCCAGGAACAAATTACCATATTGAACGAAAAGAGTGAACATTTGCGTTCTGTTATTATCCATACGTACAAGTACACCACAATTTTAGCATAAAATAAAGTAAATGTAGTTGATTTATGTGTATTCAGTGTACTCTGTGGTTTAATCTAGTTTAAATAATCTGGTTTAAGGTGGATGCGCTAAGGTAGCCCGCGAAATTCAAAATTAGCAACGTTTTTTGCAAATTTTATACTTCTGATTCATATTCTAATGATTATAATTCTGTAAAGCCATATTGGTTATGGCCGCGAATCATAATTAGATCAACATACAACGTGTTAAGGTTTCTACATACCGGGGCGACTAGTCGCGCGACGCGACGCGACACAAAGGCACCGCTCGTCCCGCGACACGCGGGGCCTTTGTGCCGTGTCGCGTCGCGCGACAAGTCGCGCTGGTATGTAGAAGCCTTTACTGACCTGCAAATTACAAAAAACGTAATAAAGTTTGAATTTCGTGGGCTACCTTAGCGCATCCCCCTTATTCTAATAATTTTAACATGTGTGCAGTCTAGAGCTCCTGCCATACGTGGAAATACATCAATTTCATAAAAACCTTCTGCAACTCTACGTAGTTCCGTCCGGTCTGGCATTTTAATATAGAGGTGGCTTAATTTTACTACTTCACGGGATACTTTTTGTATAAACAAACTGACAAACAACCCGACCCAACCTGTTTCCGACAGACTGTTGATTTATTTATGTTTAATAAATCACCCAATACTTGCTGGAAATATCCAGTGGCGAAAAATCTCAAACATATTAAAGCTGTGTCAGGCCATTAATGGATTTATTTCTTTGCGTCACTGGTTCAAAATCTTAATCAAGTAGGTTACAAATTTGAAGAACGGCCTCCTTGGAAATTCTATACCTTACACGAAACTCTTCTCCATCATGTTTTAAAAATAAATTCACTCGGTCTGGGATTCGACGGCGAGGTAAATCTACTAAATAAGAATCAGATAATGACGAAAGGCTGGTTAAAGACATCTTTCAATTACAGAAATGCATTCAAGTACCGTAGAAAACACTAATGTTGCTCTTTAATGGATGCTTTTCGGCCCATTAAAATAAAAAAATCTGAAATGTCATACTTAAAGTTCACCACCTGCTAATGGGCGCTAATGAAGTTACGTGCAACGTAAAAGTGTTTAAAATGGCCGGTTTCATTAGGTTTGACATTTCATTAGTTAAATTTAATGGAGCATTAAAATAAAATAAAAAATGGTTTTGTGCAATGATTTAATGCTACATTAGTGTTTAATGTAGTCTTTAAAATTTAAAGATCGTTTCTGCAACTGAGTGTTAAACACTTCGCTTAAAACTAGTGTGGAAAATTATTGATTACATTACTTAAATAAATGAAGCTAATAAAATTGGTACATAAATCCGAGTTATTAAATTAAGAATCTAATTCATTCATAGTCTTATTTACCCCACAATTATCCAAATTCCACTAGCCATTGTTTTCCTCTGCGTTACCCATAAGTTCAATGGTAGAAAATGTCGAAGGCATTAAGTCCATCTCTATACATTCTATAAACTATAAATCATCAAATTAATTATATGACTTACAGACTGTGTTCCACAGTTTCATACTGTTTAGCCTAGATATCCATCCCTTGGCTAGTGTCCAGTCGGCGAATATACACAGCAATATGCCACCAATCCATGCTGTCAAGTACGGAAGAGCACTCAGTCTTGAATTCTGGAAATAAAATGTGCTTTTTAAGTAAAAGTTACTGATAGATGTTACCTGTGCCGTGTGGTGCCACCCTATTTCTTCCCGTGGGTGCCGTAAAAGGCGACTAAGGGACTTACTAGAGAATGGGCAGCAGCGTTCTCTATGCATTTTAACACCATACTGCGATCGCCAACCCGCCTGCCAAGCGTGGCAAATATGGCAAACCCCCCTTAGGGAGGCCTATGTCCAGCAGTGTCCGTCTTTCGGCTGGAATGATGATGATGAGATGTTATCTTAACGCATTCAGCCCTCTTATATGTAATTATGTAGCACTATTGTCCATAGTCATTAATATACAAGGACAAATTAAAAACTTAAGCTAGCACAACTTCGCAGACGTGATGGGACGCGATATCTAAACATGATAAAATAAAAATAAATAAGTTAATTTGATGAGTTTTTGAAGTGAAAACTTTTTTAGGCGCGTTGAGCACTTTTTGGGTGAACAAACATCATGGAACTCGCGTCACCGTCACCGCACGCTTCTTACTCCGCTTACTTAGTTTTCGCTTCTGACGTGCAGTCCTACGACTGACAGTATTTTTTTTTTGGGGGTCATCAAACGCAGGGAGACTAAGTTGTCAAAACATAATAGACCCGTTTTGACGTTTATCTTGAATCGATTTATCGTGAGTACCGAGTCTATGGTTACTTCGCTAGTTACGTCGCCATTGACCATAGCAACGTAACTAGTGAAGTAACCATACGACTCGGTACTCGATACTCACGATAAATCGATTCAAGTTAAACGTCAAAACGGACCCATTATTTTTTGACAATTATAGTCACTTGAAATATCTGTATAAAAAATTCAGTTTGTTGTGTAAACTTCACAGACGTGATATGTTAACAGGATTGAACAAAAAAAAAACAGATTTTCTTAACTCATACTTCAAGTAACAACATTACCAGTGCTTGTTGACGCCAGAAAAGAAATCACCAAATCATTTTTATTTTATGTTAAGATATCGATCAGATCGATAGAGCAGTGTTAACGGCCGAAACTTACGAGTAGTAAGTAGGTCGTGGGATGGAACCCAGGCAGGCGCTGCACTTTGTGTAAATTATATCATCACCACTGCTCTCATAACGGTGAAATAAAACATCGTGAGGAAACCGGCATGTCCTAGAACTAAAAATTCGAAGACGGGACATACACCGACCTGCACTGGGCACGCGTGGTGGGTTACGGCCCACTCCCTCTCACAGAAAGAGGAGGCCTGTGTCCCAGCAGTGAGAACATTTTAGGCTGATTATGCTAGATATCGATACCCATCACGTTTGCGGAGTTTCTCTAGTTAATTTAATGTGACCCTGTATAGAAGTAATTTAGTAGGAGTAACGAAAAGCACGTTCGAATTTCAGTTGCAGCCCGAAATTTAATGGGCGCCCTCTGTTACTTGGGGTCCTGCCAGGGTTGCGGGTTTGTCGGAAAGGGATACCGTGGCCCTGGCACAGGCAACTGAAGGAACACGGGTGTGTTTTAGTCAGTAAAAGTCTGACACTCCCTTCCGCTCCGCCCAGAGCGGGAGAAGTTATAATTTCCCAAAAATTAAAAAAATGCCTGAAATTTAATGGGCGCCCTCTGTTACATGGGATGTGTAGTATCAGAGGTGTGCCTTTTTCTTACCCCTTCGGGAAACACAAGCTTACTAGTGCTATCTGTGAAAATCTCAAAACACAAAATCTACTTACAGCTACAATATCAAAATGCAGTATATTGTTCATATACGAGGGTAGTTCGGTGAACTGCGTGTAGAACACCCATGCTTGACCACACTGGGCGATGAGAATGGCCCACAGTGGCACGCAAGTTAAGAATTTCAGCCACGGTATCGACGTCGATGGTTTGTCTTCCTGCTAAAAAAAAAACAACACACATTGACTTTTTGATTTAGGTAATTACATTTTGAGGGCAATACACGATAGTTCGCAGACTGATAGTGGTATTATAATTGCCTAGGTATTGTGGTGTGTTCGCCCGGCCAGAAGACGGGGTAATTTACGCAGCTTAAAATGAGTTGCCGAAATAAAGGTGCATTTTTAATATTAGTCAACAATCGTTATTTCATAAAGGAGTTTTCTGCGGGGTATTTGCTTAACACACAGTAACTACTAAGTAAGTACTAATGTCATTTCGAAAAACAAGGGCTTGAAAGTTTGTATGAAACGCCGTAAGTCGTAAACGCTCTTATGAGCCGAGCAAAAATAAAAAAGTCAGTAAGAACGCGAAAACGAAGTAATAGCGCGGGCGGGCGATGCAGTGCGACGCAGTGGGTCGGGGGAACAAGAAATTTCACGCGGACAGAAGCTAGTGTTATTAAATGTGTCTGCTCAACAACGTAAAGGCTTCTACATACCAGCGCGACTTGTCGCGCGACGCGACACGGCACAAAGGCCCCGCGTGTCGCGGGACGAGCGGTGCCTTTGTGTCGTGTCGCGTCGCGCGACAAGTCGCCCCGGTATGTAGAAGCCTTAAATCACATGTCATCATCAATGAATGTTGTTGAATTGTCAAAATGAGAGGGATTACCATTTTATGTGTGTTACGCATATGCCCCGCAGTAATAGATATAGTCCGCGAGGCCTAAGCTGAGCTTTGCATTTGTGTGAGTGCACATAAATAGTGTAGGTGTGACGTATGAGAACACCGCAACGTGGTTATAGTAACAACGTAACGTGGTATAGTATGGGACGCAACTCCGCCGCGCACCTTCCCCACTTCACCTCTTGTACTGCAATCACTCACATAAATGCAAAGCTCAGCTTAGGCCTCGCGGAGTGTACCTGTCTGCATAAATGCATTATATTTCATAGCTTGACTGCACATACAGTCCAGTACCTTTTTAGGGTTCCGTAGTAAACAAGGAACCCTTATAGTTTCGCCAAGCTTGGTCGCGCGCTCGAACTGAGTGGACGTCGGTGTACGTACAGCAGAGAATTAAGTTGTGTTTAATCGAGATGTCTCGAATATGTAGTGGTTGTAATGCGGAAATACCTAATGTGCTATTCATGGAGTGTTGCAATAAAAATTGCAAAAAAAGCTACGGTCTCGATTGTCTTGGAATAACTATAGATCAAGTTAATGAAGAAGATAAAAGTCAGTGGATATGTCCCGAGTGCCGTTCTTCTACGCATTAAGCTCTGCGCAACGAGAATACACCTGCTCGTAGAGTGTCAGGGCTGGGGGACACCTTTACTGCCAGCAGTAATGTCAATACACAGCGCGGCAGTCGGCCGAAAATATCTGAAGTAACGGGGCCGAAGACTGCTCAGGAGCCTAATATGTTGGAAGAACTGAGAGCATTCCGCTTGGAAGTTTTATCACACTTAGAAATCCAAGGAAACAACATTAAAAGGATCGAAGAAGTCTGTTATAGCACAAAAAAAAGAACTACAGGAACTACGTGATGCAAACATGAAGGTATTTGAAGATAAAGTTGTTAAAATAGACACATTACACAGTAAATTAAATATGATAAAAGCTCGCAATCAACAGTTCGAAAAACAGGTTGACACATATCAATCTAATAAAACATCAACTCCGCAACAGGTGTCTATTGAAACATTATCTGATACCGAAAATGTGCAGTGCCTAACTACCCGCAAAATAGTAAATCCCGTTGTGGCCACGAAAAAGGCGTTGACGCCAAGACCAGTAAAATATAGCGAGGTATTGCAGGCAAATCAACAAACAATATCTGCAACATCTACGGATTTAGAAACCAAAGCAGAAAGTAAGGATGAAAATGTACCGGGAGCTTCAGAATGGACCACGGTACAAAGAAAAAGATCTAAGCTGTTATCCAAAAATGTGAATAGAGGTCAAAATGTTAGTATCGTTGATCTGCAAGCCATGGAGCGAAAGAGACATCTTCATGTATGGAGGTTGCATCCAGAGACTACCATCGAAAAGTTAACAGCTCATGTAAAGAACGTCTGCGGCAGCGATGAAAATGTAAAAGTTGAATAAATCAAGCATAACACGGAAAGGGATTATGCATCTTTTATTATCGGGGTAGCGGAGGGCGTGTATGAAAAATTGTATAAACCGGAAGTGTGGCCCATGAACGCGGAGTTTGCTGAATGGATTTGGTTTCGGAGATATACAAATAAAAGAGACAACGGAAAATAAAACGATAAATATTTACTATCAAAATGCAAGAGGACTGCGTACAAAAGTATATATTTTCTGTAAAAATATAGAAACATCAGAGGCAGATTTATTTGCAATTACCGAAACGGGTTGCAATGATTCTAACGCAGAGTTGGTACCACAAAACTATAGTATTTTGCGATGTGACCGGGCGGATGGGCGTAAACAAGGCGGCGCGCTTCTTGTGGCCGCACACTGGCTCAAGCTGCGCCGAGTTACGCTACCCGAGAATAACGTCGTAATAGATAGATGTACTCCTTCGAGCTGGTTTGTGCCACCGTACATAAAGGTAACAAGTATTTGTTTTTGTGTTGCATTCTTTATATACCTCCAAATAGTAATAAGAATTAATATATGTTATTGTTTAGGCTATTAGAACAATTGTGTGTTAAATATAAAGATGTTGTTATATTAGGTGATTTCAATTTATACTCTTGTAATGTAAATATAAATAATTATTACGAATATTTTATAGCTATTTGTGAACTTGCTCAGAAAAATAAGGTACCAAATTGTAATAATAGGCAGTTGGATTTAGTGCTATGTTCGTTGAGTACAGGTGAGAGTGTGTGTGTCAGTGAAGCAGATGAGGCGATAGTGCCAACAGACGCGTACCACCCACCGCTAGACATTACTGTACCGCAGATAAGCAAACGCTCAGCTGTTAGTGGTTGCACTTTTAAAGATATACCTGTAATTATGCAAGAAAGCGATTCCTGGCCACAGTGGAATTTTTATAAAGCAGATTACAGTAGGTTGTATAATATGATAATGAATCATGACTGGTCGCCTATGTATAACATGAGCGAGCCAGAGGAGTGTTTGAATTATTTTTATGATATAATGTATGGTATTATTGATGATTGCGTTCCCAGAAAAATGCGACATCGCCGTGTAAATTCTAGGTACCATTACCCTGAGTGGTACACGGCAGATATTGTTCGCGACATAAAATTAAAGGCACTGCTTCACAAGCAGTATAAAATTAGTGGATTAATGAGTAATTACGAACTGTTTTCTCAGAGTAGAGCTAGGATTCTATTTTTTTTTTTTTTAAAACGTTGCCCCCACACTAGGAATTTCTCCTGTATTGTGGGTGCGTTTACAAACATTTAAACTCACATACACAAACAGCCAGACCCGGAACAACTACTTGTAGGTCATACAAATATTTGTTCCGAGCGGGAATTGAACCCGCGACACGCAGCGCAGCAGTCAATCGCTTAACTAACTGCGCCAACCGTGTCGTCAAAATAATGATAGAATTGGCACACGACAAACACCTCGATAATGTGCAATACAATCTCACAAAGGATCCTAAATCCTTCTGGGGTTATGTGAGAAGCAAAAAGGGTACAGTGAACCGTAAAAAAATCACAAAAAATGGTCAAATTTTATCTGACACCGAATGTGTTCACGAGTTTGCAAAAATTTTTTCGTATACAGTCCCCTGAAAGCAAAACTAGATGTGCAAGCCGCTGTGGCAGAGAGTAACACAAGTAGTTCCCGAGTACATGATATAGGGAGTATTGATAAGAGCCAGGTAAGGGAGGCGCTAACTAAACTTAAACCTAAGCGGTCGGCAGGACCAGATGGCATCCCACCATTTATTATTAGAGACTGCAGGGATTATTTAACACAACCGCTATTATACGTATTTAATGTATGTTTCGAACAGTCATACTTTCCGGAACGCTGGAAAATTACACGAGTAATACCAGTACCTAAGGGCGAAGCAGGGAGTGAAGTTAGTGGGTATAGACCGGTGGCGCTGCTGTCGGTACCAGCGAAGGTATTTGAGTCAGTAATCCGTCATTCTGTCTTAAATCAGGTTTCAGTCTCGTTGTCCGACTCACAGCATGGGTTTCGGCCAGCTCGTAGCACGACTACAAACCTGCTAAATTTTATGGCATATGTGGTTTCTAGCGTTGATTTGGGAGTGCAGGTCGATTCCGCATATTTTGATTTTAAAAAAGCTTTTGATTTGGTCGATAATGACATTGTATTGACAAAGCTTGCGGCAGTCGGATGCACTCCTAAATTGCTGAAATTCTTTGCTGATCATATGAGTAACAGAAAACAGTATGTCGAATAGATACAAGTCTGAGCCCTATTTTACGAGGTCAGGCGTAAGTCAGGGCAGTAATTTAGGACCACTTCAATTTATAATAATGGTAAATGACTTGCCCGAGGTCGTCAGGAATGCCAAGTGCCTGTTGTTTGCTGACGATCTAAAATTGCTACTAGCTATGAAACAACAAAAGGACTTTGAGCGCTTACAGGAAGACATAGACAGGGTTGTTGAATGGGGAAAGAAGAATAAGTTGGTGTTTAATACGTCAAAGTGTTCGGTAATAACTTTTAGTAGGATGAAAATGCCCAAGAAATATGACTATAGAGTGGACAACACGTTATTGAAAAGAACGGAAACGGTGCGTGATTTAGGAGTACGCCTTGACTCAGACCTGGCATTTCGTAATCACATTGTAAATGTTTGTAAAAAAGCCTATAGGGGCCTAGGTTTTGTCCTAAGAAGAGCATAGGGGTTTAGAAGCATCGCTGCGCTAACTTCTTTGTACAATGCTTTAGTAAGAAGTCAGCTCGAATGTAATGCAATCATATGGGCTCCGCATGAAGCTAAATATAGCCTCATGCTAGAGCGTATACAAAATAAATTTACTAGGTTTCTGTACCTAAGGTGGTACGGTGTATATCCATTTTACCCATTGATGTATCCAACTTTGTTTGTTATAGGCATGGTGGGATACAATAAATTGGAAACAAGGAGGGACTTGCTACCTATATTTTTAAATTATTGCGTGGCAAGACTTCAAACCCAGGTATATTGAAAGAAATAAACCTGTGTGTGCCCGACAATTATGTATTGCGAAGGCGACAGCCACGTCTATTGGCGGTGCCCAGTAGTATGACCAATCTACTGAGTAAAGCCCCTATAACGCGTACCTTGCGTGTGCTTAATGACGTAGCAGACATCATAGATATTTTTACTTGTTCTCTGAGCGAGTTCACAAAAACCACAATGTTTACAATATGTTATAGTGAATAATAAAATTGTAATTATGGCCACACTATTGAATTAGGAAATCCCTGTAATGATAGTGATGATGAGTTAATAAATAAATAAAGTCCGACTGACTGACTGTCTGTCTGTCTGTCTGTCTGTCCGTCCGTCCGTCTGTCCCCGGCTTAGCTCAGAGACGCTTAGTCCTAGAAAGCTGTAATTTGGCGTGGATGTACATCACGCCGAGAAAGTCGTAAAATAAAACCATGAAAAACATATTTTTTTTGGGTACCTCCCTTGCACGTAAAACGGAGATGATTTTTTTTTTCTCATCTAATATATGGTGTGGGGTATCGTTGGATAGGCCGTTTAAAAATATTGTGGGTCTGTGAAAGCCAGTTTTCAATTCTGAGATCCGTTTGCATAATATTGAGCTTTAAAGTGCTATTTTTTGTTAGAGTCAAGTGTCGTCGTCGTCCCTGCCAGCTAACTGGTTGGTTGCGGATATGTGAAAAAATTCATGGCAGTAGTTTATATAACGAAATTAAAAGGAAAACTGTCACAGCTAAGTAGGGTTTACAAATTAACGAGTAATAGTCGACCAACTTAAATTTACAGTTGAAGAATTGACCGTAACGTATATCGATGTATGGGAGAGCATGTTTTTCAACTACAATGTTAAGTTTGTTTTTGGGATAAATTCATCCTAAATACGGAATCCTTCATTGTGCGTGGTCCGACACGCACTTGACCGGTTTTCTACCTACCCTTTTTCTCATTCAGAGAATACAGCTGTGTCATTGTTCCGTAAACATGCAGTATTTTGCACGCAACACATTATAAAATATGTTTAAACTTGTAATTTAAGCTAAACGCATCAAAACATCTGTGAGGTCGAACAGTGACTCATGTTTGTCCCACATTATGATAACTGTGCGCAAACTGTAGGTACTGAAGTATAGCAATCCGTATTCAATAATAATACTGCCCCAATTATTCCGTCAAACATTTGTCTTATGTACCTATTCTTTTAAATAAAATGTAATTATTAATTCCCGTACTACTAACAGGTTTATAATTCACGATTAGTAAACCCAAGCCTTCGAGGATTTTCGTTTTACATTAAAGATTTTTTATCAGGAGCGTCATTTAATTTTGAATGTTTATACGAATGACACACAACATTTCGATTTATTTAGTAAATAAAAAAAATTGGTTCGTGCCACAAATGTGTCAATCCAGTTCAGCCCAGAGCTTAAGATTTTTTTTGTGATTGAATTAAATACCTAATTATTGTTAATATAAACAACTGCTGGGTATTGTGTTACCCAGTAACTGGGTTGTGGAGGTCAGATAGGCAGGTGCTCCATGTAAAATAGTGGTATCCAGCTGCATCCTTGTGACTCTAAGCCGACCCCAACGTAGTTGGGAAAAGGCTAGGCAGATGATGATGATAAACAACTGCCTCGTTGGTATAGCGGTTGCAAGCACTACTGCTGATACCTTCTTGCTGCGAAGACTAAAGAGGAGCATAGAGCAATGAGGTCTTATTGCTGCGAAGACTAAAGAGGACCATAGAGCAATGAGGTCTTATTGATGCGAAAACTAAAGAGGACCATAAGAGCAATGAGGTCTTATTGCAGCGAAGACTAAAGAGGACCATAGAGCAATGAGGTCTTAATGCTGCGAAGACTAAAGAGGACCCTAGAGCAATGGTTTGGACATTGGACATGCTAGCCAAACCCAAATAAATCGGGATAAAGCCAACAGAAGGATGATAATATCAGTATTCCATGTCTCACCTGAGGTCCAATACTCCATGTAATATATTCAATCTCCTTCGGACAAATCCTGGGGTGTTTCTGTGGCGTGTCAAAGACGAATAGCAGCCAGAATACGAACCATACGACACCAATACCGCCGAATATGTAGAAGCATAGTGGCCATCCACCACCAAACTCAAGGGTGCATAACCATCCAGATATAGGCAAGGTAATTACTGTCCCTATGTTTGAACCTGAAAAAATTTCAAAGCATTTTATTGATTAGCTATTTACCACATTTTGAATGATTAAGGCGCCTGCCCCACCGCCGACGAGGAAGAGACTATAGCCGTCAACGATTTTCTCGCTCAGGAAACGTACAAAATATTGTAGGTTCAGTAATTCAATAGTTGATCGCTGACTATCACACTTTATCACAGCGAAAAGAGCTATCAAAGAGAGGTTTCGCTCAGTGACGCTTGCTTGGCGGGCAGAACACGCGCTGAGAGACTCACGCTGCTAAATTTAACATACCAGCGAGTAGGTAATCGCTCGTCGCCGTCCCATACTCGCTGCTCGCCAATTTTTTTTATTTGCTAGCTGCACTCACTTCTCGTTAATCGCCGGCGGTCGGACAGGTGCCTAAGCCAAAATTTTATTTGACTCAAAGGACTTGAATACATTATTTTAATGATTTAAAGATGCGGTAGATTATAGAATGGTTTAAGGACAGAAGGCGGCTGAAAACATGAAAAATATTGCCATTAAAAGACAGAAAAAAACAATAGACAAGTAAACTTCTCTGAAACAATTGCTGTTTGATCTCTGTTCAACAGTGAGTGACATTAATACTAAATAGAGTAGATAAGTTTACATGCACTACTACATAAATAGTGTAAAATTAACATAAATATGGTCTACATTCATATTGAGGACTATACTGCTTTCAAGTGAAGGCAAGAAAAAAAAACACTGCAATACAAACCCGCATAAACATAAGCTGCAAACTTTGATCTCTCTAGTGGTGGGATCCATCTGGCTAGCATAGCATGCATCGCTGGATAAGTAACGCCTTCCGATAAGCCAGCCAGTGCCCGCATAGCAATGAAGAATCTAATATCCGTATATGCCGCAATTGGACTAAGAATTGTAAATACTGCTGTGAAAAATATTCCTAAACCATATACAAGTTTCCCTCCATACATTTCTGCTATTCTTCCTCCTGGGACCTAAAAAATATAGACATCAGACATAAACTTAAGTTACTAAAATGGTTATAAGATTGAGATTTGACGCTTATTTTTCAGGGAAACAGGTTTTCCTTTTAGGGTTTGCCAGGATTTATTTAATACACGTCTGCCTACCCTTAAAGGCAATAAAGGTATGATGTTACAGTAATAAGTGATGTAATAAAATATCCAGTACATTCTGTTACAGATGCTTTACATTATAATCAGGAACTTGAAATAATTAATGTTAGCATCATGCTTTTGTTTTGTCAATGAAAAACAATAGTTAGAATATTATTTCTGGATAACATTAACAAATTTATTAATCAAGATTTTATTTTACCTGTGTTAATACATATCCATAAAAAAATGAGCCTAAAACTATACTTTGTTGTTCTACAGTCCAGTTGAAGTCTCCAGGCCTCTGAAACAAAAGAACATAATTATTATGTTTGTCCAAATTCTAATATAATTCATGAGTCATTGAACCATTTAAAATGTAGCTTTACTTTAACAACTTTTACAAGTAAAATTTATACTCCTAATAATTTGATTTACAGGGATTGATAGTCACACTTGGGTTTTTAAAACTTGCCTAATTGGTGAAATGTGAATGTTTTTCTTTCTATTGCATTACATGGGCAAGAATACAAGACATGGACAAAATATTCAACAGATGTTTTAAATAACATTTGGTTTCCAGTGGAATGACGAGTGTCTCGGCATAATGTTATGTTATTGCTTACATTTTGCTATTTGAGAGTGAGATTGTTTTGTATGAAGTAGCACAACTATTCCACTTACACATTAAAATTGTAATATTTAATACAGTGTTCATGGCATTAATATTAAATTGATGATTCAGCAATAAAACCTTTATATAATAATATATTCTTTAGAACAACTATTAATTTTTTTATTAAATAAATCCTTGAACAACCAAATAGGTCAAACACTTCACCTGCGGCACAGTACTGTTGCTGACGGGACTTGCAGGACAAACATCAACATCTGTAGATGAGTTTGTTGGTGTAGGTGTTGTTGCATTGACCATAGCCACTATAGCCACAGACAGATTTACTCTCATGGCATACACGCTGGCAAAGCCCAGGAAGCCCATAATGCCAAGCACAGTCCGACATTTGATCCATCCTGTTGTTTCTTCCACTAAAAAGGTTTTTTTTTATTATGACATTGATTATTTATTCAAGTATTTAAAGATAGCTAAGGTATTTGTCATTTCAAAACAAATAAGCATTATTCAAATTCAGCAAAATGATATTTGATCTCATACCATAGCCATTATCTCATAATGTAATCAATAGTAATCATGCTACATACACAAAGCTAAATAATTGGGTGTGTATAGTTAACCAGTAAACTCAAGGAGTATTTTTAGTCAATATGTGTTTCTAGTAGTACGTGTCTCACATTTTAAAGAAGTTTGTTTTGAGTGACCTTTATCAAGTTTGCTCCAGGCGCCTATTGTTCTCAGATCAAAACTTACCATGTTCCGCCTCCACCAAGTTCCGACGGCTGCTTGTAACATCATGTTCTATATCCGAGTTTATTATTGGACTTTCTTCTACTGACGATGACATTCTAATGTTTAAATTACAATAATAACACCATTCCGCACTAAAATTCACACTTTGTCATTGAACTCGATATCAACAAACACAATAGAACAAGTAAGCAAGTAGCATTAAAAAATCTGTAGCTCTGCACGCCGATTATGAGTCACGATCACGGTATAATTTTTTGTTAGAGAAATAGTTAATTTGTTCGTAAACAAAGAACAGCTCGCTTTCCGGACTGACCGACTGACAGCAGTGACACTTGACTCAACTTGACTGACTTGACCACAGAGTACATTCTAATATACCATTGACATATAAACCTATGGACTCGCCCTACCTATAAAATTTGCGTGCATACCTACAAAAATTGGTTGCTTAAGATGGCCGCCTTTAATAGGGTTGTAACTGCGTGCAACATGCGTAGGTGATATCGACATTTATAAAACATACATGAATTTGTTTTAAGGTATTGGTTTACATTTTTCGATTAGCCTCGTAAATGTAATGCAGGTGAAATGATAAGAATTTTAGAAGTTGTGGGTGTTTTATCTTTCATCATAGCCTGTTCTTACACTGACTTTCTTTCCCTTTAACCTTTGAGGCCCTATGACATAACAAACGTCAAAATGCTCAGGCCCCACCCCTTATCTTAATGGCTGACAGATTTATGGCTTCCGTCGCCAATGTAAACAAAAAACATTTCAAGTAGTTTCAAAGAAAGAATCCTTTGTTCGATACTGGATGCATTGCTGCTTTGTGGCTGAAATAAGAAAGTAAGGCTTTTGTATTTATTCAAATGTTAATACTTAAATATATATTTTTACTTTTTTTGTTTATTTGGTTAGTAGTCATTGGATACATCCAATGACTACTAATCATTCATGAAGTGGGCTGCCATTGTAAGACGATTTGTAAACAAGAATATTACAAATTAAAGGATTATATCCATGACACTTGGCTTGTAAACGTGCTGGTCCAGCTCCATAGGACAATCTAGAGTCTAGACAAAATCAAACAGGTTGCTATTTTAATTGTATAATTTATTATTTTTATGACATTAATTTTAAATTCTGTGATTACCTTAACGCACACTGATATTGTTATTTTTTAGAAAATCGTATATATTTTTTACAATTTTTGTAAATATGTGAACACCATGTATCTATCACATAATTAATTTATCTGTCATTGCTTCATTCTTAACTCTTTTTATTACCTATTGTGGTATAGTAATTGTATTCTAGGTGCATCGTCTTCAAATTTAATTATATAAATAATGTACCTATAAAAAATATTGTACAAGATTGTAAAAGAGTAGGTACCGGTGGATTTTCTTGCCCATTCTTCTCCATCAAAGTCAAAGTGCATGGAGCAGATATGCGACATTTTATGTCTAGGGTTTATATTTTCAGAACCAATAGCTTCTATCCATTTCTTCTTTAAAATTTCGTTTTTAGGAAATCTGTGAATTAAAACATCATTGCAATGTATTTTACACACTAAACAAATATTATCGATACTTCAAATCGCATGCGAGCATCACACATCACTAACCTTACATACCAACCACAGATTAAGTAGATACCAACATACCAATATAAATACGGAATGTAAACAATGCAAAGAATTAAAGAAAATAACAAACGTTTTATCTTTTAAGCAATTTATACATGACACAGGTTTCAACAATGATCAAAAACATCATCTTGTAACAGTGTAATAAACAAAATTGTACAATATTCGACTGGATTAGTGAAAACTAGTTACTTAACCTGTGCAGAGATGGCAGAGACAAATTAGGCTGATTTTTGTTTTTTCTCGCACCACACTGTTTTATGCAACACGAGGGCATGGTTTTCCTATTAATAGCAAAACTCAGAACACCAAAATACTTAGTTTCTAGACGTATTTCTCTCGAAAATAATAAAAATATTTTGAGTAAGCAATCGGTTGACAGCACATCTACCACAAAACTTTTTTTTTTTTTTTTCTGGCTTCGCACGGTTTGTGCATTTAGCCATTGTCAAGTTTTAGTTCTTGTTTAATATTGATGAAATGAATTATAAATGCATGATGATGATATCCCCGCCCACTCCCCTTGAGTTTCAGTAAAGATGTGGCACTTTACTGAGACCACACGCGGACTTCTTGAGAGAACTTGAAGCGAAGTTGCACTGTTTTGTTTCATTTGCCTACACTAATGCACGTTCACAAACACTTAATGGTTAATAATTACACATTAATATTCGGATAAACACAAATTTTGGAAAATTAAACAAACTGCTGAACATGACGCTTCACTTTCCCGCCAAGAAGTCCTGCCACAAAACTTGGCAACAAAAATGGCGACCGGTCACGCATAAACATGATTTTGACGTCACAAAAATTGTTGCCAAATTATGTCCTTGACAAACATTTAGACGTCTCTCTTTTCTTACGCAGTTCTTGACTAGTTAGAAAGAAACAAAACGCTTTATGACATGTGTGTGTCGATATGATAGATATTTGTATAACTATTCTTCATATAGTAGAATGGGGCATCTCCATAGTTTTCCTATCTCAATGTAATATACTGACAGACTTGACAGCAGGTCAGCAAGCAAGATCATCATGACAAAAGGGGGCAGTGCAGTGCTGCCATCTCTACGAACTAAAAACGCAAGTCAATCATTAAAAAAAACTGTAGAAAACAGTAAATAATAATGTTTACTATCTCTAAAGCTTGTGATAGAGAATAAAAAGTTTAAAAATCCGAAATTAAATACCTTTTGCACATACGTTTTTTTAATTTTATTAAAAGATTGATTACAATTGTAAGAATGTACGGATAAACTACCTACAGTAAATGGTCAGATATTTTTTTTTATTTGTCCACCAGTATCAGTAGACAGTACTACATATTCTGTGCAGTAGACGGACCTTGTTTGTTACCACGCGACAAGCAAGAAACATTGCAGATGGCGCCTAAAACTAAAACAGAAAACAGGGATGCCATTGAAAAAATAGTAGATCTACATCTACTGTTAAAACAGCAGTGTTGGCAATACTGAGACAGTGGATGTTTCTTTCTGTTGATTCATTCATTGCGTTCTTATAAACCGCATGAATAAACTATTGTCTACACCTATTACGAGTACTCAATGAGAAAATCGATAACTAACAACTCAAACTCAAACTCGGTACATTTTTAAAACGAGTGATACTAAGAATAGATTATGCTAATTGTGTTAAAACAGCTGATCATTTTTTTTTTGCGTTGTAAATACAAAACAAATTCTAAAATACGTTTTTGACACGGGACCTCCGCAAAAAGTAATAGTGTGTACATATTTTTAAGTACTCTGTGGTAAGTGTTCAGTGGTTCTGTGCCTGGTACGCTGTAAAACAGTGTTTTGACTTCTTGGCGGGAAAGTGAAGCGTCATGTTCAGCAGTTTGTTTAATTTTCCAAAATTTGTGTTTATCCGAATATTAATGTGTAATAATGGTGGATTATTAACCATTAAGTGTTTGTGAACGTGCATTAGTGTAGGCAAATGAAACAAAACAGTGCAACTTCGCTTCAAGTTCTCTCAAGAAGTCCGCCTGAGGTCTCAGTAAAGTGCCACATCTTTACTGAAACTCAAGGGAAGCGGGCTGGGATATCATCATCATGCACAATATAATTCATTTCATCAATAATATTAAGTTTTATAACTAAATAAAGACTTGGCTAAAAGGTCCCAGCAACCAGGCCATTAAAATATTATTAAAAAAAAACTGTTTTACACGCTTTGTTTTTTTCATGTTCGGGTAGAATACTGCGACGGAACTTCTGATACAGCTTTGTACAGACGCCAGCACATCAAGCTACTACAATCTGTCAAATTTCTTTAAAAGATTTTCAACTTTATCTTTATAGCATAAGCTTCAAGGTTGATTGGGAAAATTTGACAGTTTCGGGTAGCTTGACCTGCTAGCGTTTGTACTCTAAAGCCGTAGACACACCGCGGATTTTCTGTTTATAACGTTATAAAAGTCGAGAAACAGTTTGAAAGTATACAATGTCTACTAACAAGTTGAATAGTGCCACATAGCATCATCGTGCAGTGAAAACCTTGGTATGGAAAGCTTTAGGATGCTTCTAATGTCTTCATGCATTGCTCCTGTAATATGAACTCTATGGTGCATTGCAATCACAATGTTTTCATTGTACGGCGACGATCAGCAGGTTTTGAAACATTAGCTCCACAGAAATTATGGTTAACCAAGACAAAATGATAAGAATGTTTTTTACCAAAATATTTATAAACCAAATAACATTTAATATAAACACTTTAAATTATTGCCCATTCATCGCCAGTAAGTACATTAAAATGACTGCGACTTAATAACCTACTAGCATATTTAAAAACTTTCCACTTCATACACATTTTCGAATACAGACAGTATTACTCGTAAGCACAGATTACCAGGTAATCACTCCATACAAAATTTTCAACACCTACTGCTATAATAGCCTACACCTTCGAGTGGCTAGACATTGCAAACGAAAATGTACCTAACCTTGCAAGCGTAAAGTGAGTTTTGCTTTGTAGATGGGCGCCGCTGTCACCGCGTCGCATCCGCCGCGCCGCACGTGTCGCGCGGCTAACAATCCACTGTGAGATATGGGTTGTGTGCGACCGGTAGGTAGTTGGCGCGCGTAAGTACATGGAGTGATTTATCTGGTAATCTGTGCCGTAGGCTGGCTAGTGAGCAGCCCCCCGTAGCTTAAACAATCTTAGACAAATAATTGACATTTTTAACTAGACAAAATTCATAATATTCCCATTCAAACTACGATTTTGTGATACACCCTATTAAAAAGTATACATCAAACACTTGTTACATGCTACAAATATGTTAGAATAGAGGCCATAAATTCTTGCTAAGTGTGGGCATCAGTAGACCCATGATGACTGTTGATATGAGGTTAACGCTGTGGTTGTCCAGAATATTTCTTCCACTGATATGTTTGACTGATACACTAGAGTGTGATACAATTTTTCCTTCTTTATCTAAGCCTGTAACAAAAGATAAAGTTTTCAAAAATATTATATTTTAAAACAACACCAGATTATCCTATGAATATAGTATAGTAAAACTATTATTTTACCTGAGTATTGTACAGTTGCCCCCATTAATGAATCTATGAGACTACCAAGAAATCCTCCAAGGGCTCCAAAGAAAATGATAGGCCACTGGGGAGGTGCATATGCCCATAAAGATTTTTCAGAAAAATAGTAAAGAGTAATATATTGTGATAATCCAATAGCAAGACCTCCCACTGTACTGAACAATGTCCCCATCACACTGATCGCTCCATTTGTTCCTTTTGGAACCTTTTCAAAAGTGGTGATTAGATATGGATCAGAGTTTGAAAAGACAGTTCCTAGTTCAGATGCCCAAGTATCGCCATTGCAGCAAGCAAATACACCTGAAAAGAAAGAGGCATGTTTACAGTGTATTTTTCATAATTAAAGATTTGAGTAGTAGTCAACCACAGGTAAAGAAGAAGTAGATATTCATATTCCAAGTTTTCTATAGCTGTACTGTGTCCACAAAAATCATGCAACAGGTTGCTTACCAAGAATTCCTATAGAAAGCCAGGAAGCTCTGTAATCTCCAACAAAATCTATGGGTCTCTCCGACGCTCCTACATCCAATAAATACAAGAGCGCTAGTTGCGCAGCCATGCCCCCATTGCAGAGAACTTGTATCCAATTTCTTTGCCCACCTAGAAAGATCACAAGTTTTGATTCACACCCTTTATACAGAAAAAGTAAGCCATAAAAAGTACTAACAGTTCAAAAGTACACATACCTTCTTTAAAATCTTCCTCAATCTTTCTTTTTATGTGAGATCGGACTTTTGTGGCTCTCGATGATGTTAAGAAGAATGTAATCAGGCATACAAGAAAGGAATAATTGCTCAGCGTTAGAACAAAAGCTAATGCACAACCAAGTACGGCTCCATTGAGAGTTATACTTTTCTTTCTGTACCCATGCACTGCTATGATAAGTGGTATTAGACATGATGCCAGCCATCTCCCAGGAGATATCACTACCGGTTCTGCAATATAATTTATTACACACCTTTAAAAATGTATGCATAAAACTGTAACTAGCTCTACCTATTTTTATAACAAATTGTTTTGTTTCACTAAGATTATATTATATCAATCACTAGCTGCATTAAGTTCAAAGTTCAGTTCAGTCAAAGATAAGTAAATAAAATAAATAAATAAATACATTACCGTCAAATCCTTCGTTCTTTGATAAGAATTTAGAATAAACCAAGTTGATAATCCACATTGACATCGATAGGGGTATCGCGAGAGCGCACAAAAGAACAGTTATTAGATGTTCATCGTTTAAAAGTTTATTGTTTATAGCCATTTTTATACTTTTACTAACTTTCTCGCGAACAGTTTTTTACAAAAAAATCTTTAAAATGACAGATACTACTGAAATGCCGCACAATTTATATTACATCCTACTTATTTTGATTAAAATATATAATTCAAAATGGAAAATATAAACGAATACATAAAATATTGGTGAAAGCTACGCCCGGTGTTAATTTTCACAGTAACCTGCAGTAACCTATTTATTTTGTTTGTTAAAAGTCAAACAAACTTACAAACGTCAACTTTTACAGAATTAGTGATGTGATGTAAAATTTGTAAAGTTGATACAAAATAGTAGGCCTTGAGGTTGAGGAAATACCTTCAAGATTCATAAATATTTTTTGACCTTTTTACCTTTGAATGACAGATCTTCATTACATTTCACCTTGTGTTTGATTATTCAAATGCTTTCAATGTTTATCAGTGTTTCATGAAATAATAATACCTACTTTAAATACAAAACAAAAATTCCAGAAGATATTTTTTTTTCGGGGTCCGTACCCAAAGGGTGCAAACAAGACTATATTATGATATTACTAAGGCTCCGCTGTCCGTCCGTCCGTCGACGTCTGTCACAGGGCTGTATGTTTTGAACCGTAATAGGTAGACACTTTAAATTTTCACAGAGTGCGCACTACTATGGCCGCTCTAGAATCAAATAACAAAAATATAATAAAGTTAAAAATTATGGGGGGTCCCCATACACGAAAAGTTCTAAATATTGTTCGGTAGTACGGAACCCGTCGTGTGCGAGTTCGATTCGCTCTTGACCGTTTTTAGAGTTCCGTACCTCAAAAGGAAAGAACGGAACCCATAAAGTATCATTTCGTTGTCTGTCCGTCTGTAAAGACTTCTGAAGACCCTTTTTCTCAGGAACGCGTGGAGGTATCAAGTTGAAATTAATATTATACGTAGGTCTACGGTCAAGGGATCGTATTTACGTATACACCTATACACGTATAGATCTACGTATTTTTTAATTGCGTTTGAGCGATATATTATTTTGATACTCGCAAATAAATCAAAACCTACTTCCGTGACCAAGAATCATGAAATTTGGCAAGAAGCATGGTCTCACAGCACGAGTATTATTGTCCGAAAATCTCTCATTTGTAGTTTTATCACTTGATCAATTTTTTTGCGGTTTCAAACTTACATTTGCAGTTGGAGAATTGACCATGACGTATTATCAATTTATGTAAGATTTGTTTTTCAAATAAGTATGAACAAAGTTAAGTTTGTTCTTGGGAAAATTGCAATAGGAGTTGACTGGTAGAAATCGTCACGTAAGGAAAAATCATTATGCCCCCTCCATACGACTTTTACTGTGTGCGTGCTAGTATGCGTAAGAAAATTCGTTTTAATGTGTTCCTAATACCCGAAAGAATTTAAAAACGAATCCGCCTAGTGCACACGTTCCTTCTCACACAATTTTGGCGGATGGGGCCTTGAGGGCACATTATAAGGTGGTTATAATAATAATAAACCAACTCATAAATCACTTGAAAATTTCAAATAGTAGAGTCACAGTAATTTGTTCGACTAAACTAAAATAAAGAACTACATTGTAGAAATATTATTTGGCAACAGCGGCGCTTCAGGAGTTTCTGTTCTGTGCTTCAGTATTTGTCAGTGTCATGTCATGTCAAATCGAAGAAGTGAACGAAGTTTTTTGTGTTCTAGCTAGGTGGAAATGAATTAAAATATTTGTGTAAACCTTCCAGTGATAAAAAAGTTTTAGTCAATATGAAGCCACTAATAGATTTCGATGAGTGTCTCAGAGATTCTCCCAAGTTTAGGTATTTTGAAAATCGTAATCAATGAAAGTTATTCATAGAAAGTGAAATTTTGTACGTGTTGTGCGTGATAAATTATTGTTGTGTATGCCATCCTGTTTGTTATTGTAGGGAGCAGCTGGAAACTGAGGAAGCCAGCATTGACTCATTGGAGCAGAAACTTGATAAAGTTCTAAAAGCGTGCTCTGTAATGATAGACTCTGGTAAAATCTACATGAGTCATAGAGGGTGAGGATTGTACTCCTTTCTTTTTTGTTTGTGTACTTTTTCTCACACGACAGTGTACTTCCGTAATCATAGATCAATACATTGTTCGCATTAAAATTCTTCACTGGCATACTGCTTACTCAAAACAATGTGTGTCCTAGTTTCTTGAAGTAAACTGTCATTGTTAATTTAACCAGATTTAGTAGATTCGATGGTGTTTTGCCTACACTTCTTATAAATCAGATTAAGACTGTGTTAGTTCCTATAAATTATTATGTCATTAGTAAAATAGTTAAACTACTAAACAGCCCAAAAAGATAAGAGAGCTAACACCCATTATATTATCTTCATAGTAATCTCTTTATCTTTAGTTCTCTCTTTTTCTTTGGGTTTTTTATAGGTACGTCTCCGCCTAACCCTTCAGGTATTACATTAATGATGTTATGTTATGTTTTAATCTCTTTATTTTTAAAAGATAATTTATTATCAGGTCACCATGTCAAATGTTTTATTATAATTAAAAAAAATGCATTTTTTATTATTATTTAAAATTAAACCACAGAAACAGGCAGAAACTACAGAACGCCACTTGCTAGGATTGCTACACAGTCCTATTGCTTCGGTTACATTCATATATCTGGTCAAACAGACACTCTGAAACTACACTACCAAAATTATAATAAACGAAATCCTGAAAGAACAATGAGGAATTTCAAAATAATCAGTTATTGTTTTGAAATAATTATCTTACCAACAAGATTGTTTTAAGTACACTAGCATTATTGTGCTGGATAATTAAATATACTTTGATGATTTTTATACTCTGTGGGAAACACCTGTGAGTGAAGTATTCAGACATTACCCGAATTAAATCATTAATGGGATTTAATGAAAGGCACAGCTGATTTTATTGGAAATTTCATCTAACAGACCAGCTATAGGAATACAACACAACAATTTTTTTTTATTAGCCATACCATTAAAATGCTTTTTATAACGCCTATTTGAAATAAATGTTCTGACTCTGACCATCAAAAATGACCATTGTCACTCTGTTTTAGCACATTTACAAATGCACTATGGGATCTAACAGGAAGCTTTGCAGAGGACCCACCAGTGATGGCAACCCTAAACAGAATGATCCATTCTCTTCAAGAGATGAACAAATTCCACTCCATCCTGCTTGACCAAGTTTCTAGAACAGTGCTCAAGAATCTCACTGCTTTTATTAAAGTGTAAGTATATTTGTTTATCTAAGACGTCACCAATATGGAGAAAGAAAAATAGTGAAGAAAATGTGGCCTTAAGGTGAATCCGCAGTGGTAGCCGCGAAATTAAAATTTTCTTACGTATCTCGAGAGATACGTAAGAAAATTTTAATTTCGCGACTCTGGCATTAAAAACGAACTATAGAAAAATAATGGTGAACGAAAACATTGTGAGCATCAACCCGCATTAGGCCCGCGTGTTCGATCACGGCCCACTCCCTATTGAAGAAAGGAGGTCTGTGTCCCAGCAGTGGGAACATTATGGGCTGAATAGAGAAAAATAATCAGTTTTATATTTTTGGTTTTAATAGCTTTGAGCTGAGGAAACATAATAATATTTACCTTAACGTTCATTGACTTATGCCAGTTACTCTGTTATGCTAAGTATTTTTGATGACGGTTGTTAATTTATTTTGGGAATGATTTTTATTTCCCTCTGCTGTAGAAGATATTTGATGAGTTTCATTAGCAAGACATAACATAACATCACGCCTGTAATCTCCGAAGGGCTATGCAGAGGTGTACCTACATATTAATAGTACACCCACATTCATTAGCAAGACTCCAGTATTTAACCATTTAACTTGAGAAAACTATAGTATTTAGCATAGGTAAGGTAACATTGTAAATGTTATTTAGTTCTGTTTGTTATTTTAAACATAAATAATAAGAATAATAATAATAAAAATCTTATAATGTGATAAAAATTAAGGTTTAATTTTTTATTAAATAATTACAGGAAATTTTCGAAATAACAATTGAATACTTAATATAAGACAAAGCTGAATCATACAATTGATTGATAGCAATGCCGCCACCCCACTTCCTTCATGAATGCAAATGTTACAATCACATAAATATCACATTCAACAGCTTTTGTTTTGTTACAGGGATATTAAAGGTGTCAAAGAAAGCAAAAATCACTTTGAAAAAATCTCAAATGATCTGGATACGGCTTTAAATAGAAATTCACAGGTAAGTTATTGGGTAATCCTAACTAATATTATAAATGCGAAAGTGAGTTTGTTTGTTACTCTTTCCGCTAAAACGTCTGAACGGATTTGGATGAAATTTGGCACACAGGTAGACCATGACCTGGGTAAGGACATAAGCTACTTTTCATCCTAGTTCACAAACGAAGTCACGGGCAACAGCTAGTAAATAATAAGGAAATATGAAATTGAAACTAGTCATACCAGTACAAACAGGACAAATGCATCAAAGTCGAAAATATTATCCTCACATAATTATTAAGTTAATTAGGTATGTTGCATAGCTACAATATTTTAACTGTTGTAATCTGGATGCTGTAAAAAATATATTCACATGAGAAAGGTCATAATAATTTTTGTACTAAATAAAGAAACATTTTCAAGTCTGCCGTAAACGCATTAGCAGAAAATATTATCTTTGTGGGCTTTGGGGGTGTAATAATGTCAAGAATGAACGTCATCCATTTACTAGATCAGGGATGGGGAAACTTTTTCCTTCGCGTGCCAATATTTACTAACGAAATATATTATGGCGGGCCAAGTTGTTACATTTTTGGCTATATTATTTACTTAAATAAAAATATCGATATGTATTTTCTGAAACACTCATTGTGCAATATTACAAAATAACTGAATGAATTTTATTTATTGAATTAAGAAAGAAATTGCTAATTGCAATTAAATTAAACTTTTAAGTTAGCTGCGAAGTAGAAGGTTGAGGAGCGCTGGTCTTTGTGGGGACATGTGACACGTGGAACTGTTTTTTGCGAGCCGCGCACTGGCAATGAGAATGAAATTTCTAACAATAGGAAAACTTCACTTGATTTTTGTTTGATAATCGCGGGCCGGATTTCAACGCTTCGCGGGCCTGAGATGGCGCACGGTCCGTAGTTTCCCCATCCCTGCACTAGATTTTCATTTTTCAATCATCTGACGTCATTTCACGCCAGGCGATGGGTGTTAGTCGGATAAATGGAGGATGCCCCTAAATCCTATATCTTCATCCTTAGGTGTCTCGGCACAAGTGCGTGGAAGTCGAGGAGGTGATGAATCTCTTGCTGGCGACACGGTCGTGCTTTCGTCACACGGCGCTTGACCATGTGCAGAAGATTACTATGCTGCAGGCTAGGAAGCGCCACGAAATACTGGCCACGGTGAGTTCCATATTTAAATTCTTTCGAGCGGGCTACAGACTTCAGACATGATTTTTTTTTTAAGTTGTCGAGTAGGACCTAAGTAAGAGCGTTTGCGCACTGCATCCGAACCGAGTTCCATCCGAATTAAAAACGTTCTAATTTCGGATGCAGGGAATTCGGATGGGCACCTCGGACCTTCATTTTTCGGAAGCAGTGCGAAAACGCACTAATTATGTGACTCGGAATGTGCACTACCAGTCTGGACTGCGTGGATGGTCGTGCATCTTCAACCTTTTGTGATGTATTCAAGGTTACATTTAATTGGTTAGTTGGCGAAGTTTCACAAACGCGATGAGTATCGATTCCATTTCCTATAACTAGAGAAAGATTCGCGCAGTATGACTTCTGTAGTTTTGTACACAATCAGACTAATTTGAATCTTAACACGAAGAAGTAGAAACGTCATAATCGCAAACTTCCATGATTTTAGAATAAAGAACAAAAATGCAAGGAATGTCCGCGAGGGGCGCAAGCGCAGCGCAATGTGTTTCGCATCGGACATGTGTGATCCGCTTTTAGACGGCAATGTGCCCCTATCCATAAACTATCAGTTTCAAACGGTTCGATTTAATTTCTTATTTTTTGTATATACATAGGTAGGTATCCAAACACAAAAATACGTGATAAATCACGAAAATTAAAATGTTATCAGTGTAACGAAACACCGTATTTTACGAGGATGGCGAGAACTGGCGTACGGTCATTGTTTTATTTATTTATTTTTATTTCAAGCTCTTGCACGGTGTCCATGATGATTGATGATGTTTATGTTATCTCAATACTTTCATCATGTAATTATGTAAACCAAACATATTTTTAGTGACTCGATAATACGCTTGCGATAAACAAGGAAACGAATATTAAAACGTTCATGATAAAAGATAATAATGCTTTAGGCATAGAGCTGTCGTAAATATACGTAGTATCATCGATTATGAAGCCTTGCGTGTTTTATTGACACTTTTAGGAAGCGGTGAACGCTGAAAATCCCTGATAAAGTAAACAAAGTCCATTTTCAATATATCAGCAGGCTTAGCGATGCGAATGAGGTGTGCATCCCTGGTGCGCAGAGTACGGGCCAGCTCCAACAATATCCTAAAAATTATCGCTAGCAGGCTCGATTGCATGTATCAATCACTGCAGTGCCATCTCCCATGGGATGAAGTAAATGTAAATTAAAATAAAATCATCTAACATAAAGTTTACTAACGCACTGAGTCCTTGTTACTTGAATAAAGATTATAATAATAATAATAATTAGCACGAGAATCGTAGAGAAGCGTATTGTCGGCGGAAGAGTACCTAGACAAAAATGACGTTTCCGTTGATAGTTACCTACCGAGAACGATTTCTATTCTACAAAAGAGAGCCTTGACAAATGGTATTCGCTTTGGAGCGATTCTATTTCTACAATCGCTATGGTTATTTCACTTTTTGACAAGCGTCGCTAGGTTTCGATTCAAGTTCCTTCATACGAATTGAAAACTAGCGATAACGCTAGTCACAAAGTGTCACTTGGCTACGCATCTCTATGGAAGTTATCGTTCGACGCTGTCAATTCATTTCATGGAATTGAATGATGATAACATTGTCTAGCTAATTTCTATTCGTTGACCTATGATCACGTGACATTTCGATAGCTTATGTCAACCCCATACATTTTGTGGCTTTTTTACTAGCGTTATCGCTAATCGAATGTTACTTTGTCTAGGCCCTCAGAGTAGACATAGAAAGCGTCATGCTAAGCCTGCTGTTAAGACGCAGATATATGCCAGTGACCTTGATTGATTAGCTTGCGTGTTCTGTACTGAGCTTACGCAACGCGTCGTACGTTCAGCCAGTAATAGGACTCGCCCATCAAGGAGCACTGTCCCCAATTTGACGCATTATTAATTTATTATACACAAAACAAAAGGTATTTTAATAAAACGCGTATACTAAAAGATCAATAATTAAATTATCTTTAAATTGGTGAAGGTTTTAGGTAAATACGCTTGGTACATTTTGCGCCATTCTCAGTTTTTTATCCGCGTTAGAAATAACTACAAATTAATGTAATATAAGCATAATATAAAATATTCAATTGTTCACATATTAAGTTATTGAGAAAATGCTCTAATTTATCATATATTTTTTTCAAATCATTAACACTACTCGTTTAGACGTGATCTTCGGTATAAAATCGTTAAAAGTCGGTTATCGTCCCCTTATAGAGTTTCTAGAGTTGAACCTCGATTGGAATACAGACACCCCGGTTTCGGACAGCGTATTCAATTTGGTCTGTCAAATCGTATTAAGTGTCGGTTAAGTCAGCCTATTCTAATTAAAAAAAATCACTCTAGACGAGAAATTACAATGGGGACCACATATAACATTTCTTGCGGGGCGGCTAAACTCGGCGGCTTATGATGTTAGAAAGATAAGACAGTTAACAGATGTAGAAACCGCGCGTTTGGTCTATTTTAGCTACTTCCACAGCATTATGTCGTACGGCATTTTACTGTGGGGTCGGGCTGCTGACATTGAGTCCATCTTTATTTTGCAAAAGAGAGCTGTCTGAGCAATTTATAATCTAAGTCGCCGCGAATCTCTTAGGGAACTATTTAAAAATATTAATATTATGACGGTACCTTGCCAATTCATTTATGAAAATATTATGTATGTAAGGAAAAATCTACATCTTTTTAATAAAATAAGTGATAGACATAATTTGAATACTAGAAATAAAGACAAAATAGATCAACCATTTTTCAGGTTATCTAAAGTACATACATCTTTTATGGGGTACTGTGTTAAATGTTACAACAAAATACCTTGTGATATATTGCAACTAAATGAAAGAAAATTTAAAACTCATATTAAAAGAACACTTTGTAAACAAGCATATTACAAATTAGAGGATTACGAGTATATACAAGATAAGAATGCTTGGAAACATGCTGGTCCTGCTCCATAGGACAATCTAAAGTCTAGACAAAATCAAACAGGTTGCTATTTTAATTTTATAATTTATTATTTTTATGACATTTATTTTATATTCTGTGATTATTACTCCTTAACTCACACTGATATTGTTATTTTTTAGGAAATCGTATATATTTTTTACAATTTTTGTATATACGAGTATGTGAGCACCATGTATCTATCACATAATTATTTTATCTGTCATTGCTTCATTCTTAAGTCTTTTTATTACCTATTGTAGTAATTTTATTCTAGGTGCATCGTCTTCACATATAATTATATAATTAATGTACAGGACCTATAAATTATTGTACAAGATTTAAAACAAGTACCGGAGTTTCTTGCCCATTCTTCTCCATACGAAACTACCCCTTTGGAAGGGGCGACTAGAATCAATTCTATTTTATTGTAAATATTGACGTTCAAAAGTGCCTTTATTGCATATTTGAAATAAACAATTAAGTGACAATTTAAATCACAACATTAAAAATTCAGCCGAATACTATTCTTTGTAATACTTACATAAAACTGGCAGACTGATGGATGTAGCGAGTAATTGAATTTTCTAAACGTAGTAGAAACTATAATTATAATAATATTTATAGTGCAACGCAACGCGAAGCATGCTGGTTCCGGTTCAGTGGCATACCTACATGGTGCAGCAGCGTTTTTAGATTGTAATGAAATTAATAAAATAAGCATAAGAATCGCTTCCATCATGTCATGAAATCGGATTGTACCTTTAAATACGTAAATGTGACACCACGGACTACCTGCAGTATGGTCTCTCCTTCTCCCTTTTGATCCATCCAAAAGTTGTCTTCAAAAGATCGCTTTTAGCGATAAAGTTATCCGTAATTTGTATTGTGCTGTTGTGCACATATTAATTAATATTCTATTCTACTCTATTCAACATGCCAAGTACCGGTTTTCCGCATTCATAATACTTAATCGAAATACATTTGTTCATTCATCAACCTGAGTTAAAAAAAAACTAGTTCCCATTGTGCAAATTTTTTTGTAAAATAAAAGTGGCCTAAGTTACTCCTTATAACATCAGCTATGTTTCTTATGGGTCCAGCCGTTCCGGAGATAAGCCGGAACAAAAAGACAGACAGAAAGACATAAGTTTTTTTTTTTTTAATGTACCGTATATATTTTACTAAGCATTTAATACAACGCTGTTATTTTGACATTAAAAACCGACGCGACACTTCGATTTTATTTTAAATGTAAAAACCTTATCGAAAACCCTTTCAATGGGTAACCAAAATGGTCCCTGAACCTAACTAGTCAAAGCATGACACTTTCCATTGAAAGGGTTTTCGATAGGGTTTTTTTTTTAAATGGTAACCGAATGGTCCCTGGGTAGAATAGAGATAGAATTGGTCATGCTACGCGTGCTGGGCGGATATCGAAATAACATAATATTATGATTTTTTCATGTTACTGGGTTTCAAGTAGGTATAGCACCCATTGAATGGGTTATCATGTAAACCTTTCACTGGGTTTCAAGTATAAAACCCATTAAATGGGTTATCATGTAACCCTTTCAATGGGTTATCATGTAACCCTTTCAATGGGTTTCTAGTATAAAACCCTTTCAATGGGTTACATCGTGATATAGGTATCCCATTAAATGGGTTACCCCTTCGAAAGGCTTAACTCTTAATCGGGGTTGTATGGTCCCTGGTTAGGTTACCTAACTAAAGAAAAGTTTTGGGCAGTCTTAGAGGACATAGAGATGGATTATCAACTCAAGCCATTATGTCCACTAGACGTTCTTCTCCAAAGGCCGTTAATGCAATATAGACATAATCATAAACTAGCATAACAAACAACACTAATTACCATACCGGTCAGTGTCGAACAACAATAGGAAGACAATAATCACGCTCCAGTCCGGGACAATAGGTTAATAACCGTAAGTAGCGAGTTTTTCGCGGCTATTCATAGCAGCTGCCCCCAATGCCTAATTTTGCTACATAGTCACGGTCAACTGGGCCGATGTGCTGTCGTTAGAATGTCCACACAAACGCGACATTTTAGTTGCACCTGTTTTCACTGTCACTTGTTTCCGTCATTCTAGTATTCTAGTTGATGTAACTCGTTTTTGGTTATAACGGTATTACATTTTGTCTTAAGACCATACATAGATATAAATGGATGCTTTAAACTGTATTTATTTCGGTCTCTACCTAAATCCCATACATATTCCTGGACCCAAGTTGTTCAGCTTCTATTCAGAATTTGATAGATTATAATTAATATACCTGCCTGGACTGCTTCATTGGTCTATTGGTCGTAAGCGCTACTGCTGTGCATGAGGTCCTGGTCGATTCCCAGGTCAGGCAAAGTGTTATTGGGATTCTCCATTAGGAATTTCTCAGTAGCAGCCTGGAGTCTGGATTTGTGCCCGGTTGATGGCAATAGGCTCGCCCCCTATTACATGGGACTGAAAAATAACTGGCGAAAGGTGGTAATAGGTACACCTCTGCCTAACCCGTCGGGGATTACAGGCGTGATGTTATGTTATGTTATAATTATGAGCATTTTTGTTACCTGGCCAGCGCCTGCCAAAAACGAACTTCGAAGATGCTTTAACAATTGTAATTTTGAAAATGATCATAAAATCCATCAAATTCTGAATCCAAATAGAAAAGGCATTATTCTCGAATTTTGAACCCTTTTTGATTTTGTCCACTAGAATTATGAGAAAAAGCCAAAGGGGTCGAACGAACTCTATTGACCTTTCCTTGATCAGTCAACGGCTGAACGCTTCGGGTTATTGTGCCTTAATTGAGACAAGCTAGGGGTCGGTCGCTATACAAAACAAGAATGTGGAATTATTTATGACACGTTGCCCAGACCGTCCCAGATTTCACCTAGACTGAGACTCGGTAATAATCCGCTTACAGGTTTCTAACTCGTTTTGACTAATAGCCAATCCTCGTATCACAAGATTTCCTATTACTAGCTTGCGATGCCGATGTAAATAATGCCTGCATTAAATAAACGATCAAGGACAAACCAGTGAGGTGAAGCGTCTAGCGTGTGTGGACCATAAAACAATACTTTGTTTTTGAAATGCTCTGGCAACGTATAGGTAGACTATAAACATACATCTAATTACATTCTCAAGGTAATATTCGTACTAGCATCGTATAAAATTTGTGTTGAAGCGATCACTTCGTGGGAACTGAGAAGCTGCTTACCGCTTTGCTTGTGCGTTGATTATCGCGCATATTAATTTAAAAAAACATGAGTCACACGTTTTGTTTACATCACACAACGTGACGCTATATTATAAGGTCGCGTTTTAGAAAATTTTATTGCGACGTCGAATATTATATTACTTTGTTATGCAACCTTTTCGCATTGTTTTAAGAAGTGACTGCCGATGTAACCCCATTTTTATTTTATTCAATGGTTTGTTGAGAATCTTAATTAAAAAAATGTGCATGCAGCAAGAAAACTCGTAGGTATGATTAATCTCAAATACCTAGTGTCATAATAAACAAAGATGTAACTGAACAGGAAGTGATACTTGCTTGAAACAATGTCCTAATAAGGTGTTCTTCGAAAAAAAAATGTTTATCAAGCTCACTTCCTTGATAAAGATAGCGTATCATATAGTTGTTACTCATTAGCACTATTGACAGCTATCGTTTTCAACCGTCTGTTTTGCAACACACCTCTAGTTTTCAAGTCTGACCGAGTGCACGACTAATCTGGCGATGGCGTCTTCAGACGACAGTTATGCCTCGAGTTGCTAGAGGTGGAAGTGTTTTTTGTTGTTTTGAAATAACAGTATTCATAGTCTACTAGTTCTGTGACAAATCAGTGAAAGACACCTTTGTGAAGTGGATTTGGGAACCTGTCAGGTAATTTTTGTGTTATTTTTTTTGGTACTTACTAAGATGTCAATAATAACATTGTCACAAATAGTGATGTGATTAATGAAAAAATATGTCAATGAAACATTATTTTTCTATTCCACAAAAATTAAAAATATTTGCGTACGTGCCTATTTTGTTCTAGCGTACTTAATATGGGAGCCAGTAGCGAGTGTCGTACGCACTATATATTAAAATCCTTATAAGCCGATTATGGCACAAGTGCGTAGCGAATTGAATTAGATCCTATCAAGTAAAAATAGCCATACTTACTTCATTCACGTGCATATAGGACTCGGCAAACACTTAAATAGGACGTTAACAGATACTAAAATAATACCTTTATCTTTAAGAACTGTTAAACGAACAATATAGATAATTAGCATAACATTTTGAATCACACTGTTCTGAGTAGGCAACTTACTAAGTTTGCTCAGTGAGTCATCGGTAAATGAACTATGAAAAAGAAAGAAAACAATGAGAAATAAATAAATAATGCATGTTTATATGTAGGTTTCGGTTTAGGTTACCAAGTACGAAATTACGAAATTTAAATGATGTGTACAAAACATTTCATTTAAATTTCTTACTTGGCGTCACAGACGCAAATTGTGGTTACCCTATTAAAACTAAGTAGATAAACATTTTATGTACAATTTAGACACCCAATTAATTATGCCAACCCTAAAATGCTTACATGTTTATTTCGGTCAAAGTTCAAAGTTTTTTAAGGGTTGCGCTCGTCCTCGTGTCAATAATTTACACGCGCCGCATGTGATACCTAAATGTCAACACCCCA
The DNA here is from genome assembly GCA_948098905.1 of Tiliacea aurago. NCBI lineage: Eukaryota > Metazoa > Arthropoda > Insecta > Lepidoptera > Noctuidae > Tiliacea > Tiliacea aurago. Next base: position 16,792,792 of record OX402586.1, on the reverse strand, counting down.
CGGGCCACCCTTGAGGGTTAAGATTCCTTTATCTGAAACATGGCCCTATAAATATTTTATATGGGTAGTAAACATAAAAAGTCTGTTATGTGTGTGTTTCTTATAAAAAAACTCGTTACGCTGACAGGAAATCAATAATATAAATAACAGCTTGCTATGGTATTATCATATTCTGATAATTTGCACCGATTACCTCGCTGTAGGCTTGTCCAGATGGAGTAATTCTCGAGTCTTTTATATGACAAGAAATTCGAACTTTAAACCTGGCTGTCACTGCACTACTGCAGACATCCTCATCACTGCCTCCGAATCCATTCTTCAATGAATAATAAGATAATTTACTGTCAATCAACTCAGCCTATAGCAGTCCACTACTGGACATAGGCCTCTCTCAGGCTGGGCCACAACCCTGTCCTCCGCCTTCCGCATCCAGTCTGTCCCAGCCACCTTTTTAAGGTCGTGGGGTCATCTAGCTGGGGGGCGTCCCACACTACGCTTGCCGATACACGATCTCCACTCCAGGACTCGTCTACTCCACTGGCCATCGGTCCTTCGACAAACATGGCCAGCCCAATGCCACTTCAGCTTCACTTCACTCTGCAGGCTGTCGGTAACTCCGGTTCTATTCCGGATGAAATGAAGTGTCATTTCTGATCTTATCCTTCAAAGAAACTCCGAGCATAGCCCGCTCCTTAGCGAGCTGAGCGACCTTGAATTTTTGGACCAGCCCGACTGTCAGTGTCTATGTTTCAGCACCGTATGTCATAACGCGCAGGAGAAGACATTTACCTTTGAATTTACTGTAATACAACTAATTTCCAATATAGTTCGATTTTTCCGGTAATGATTTGATTGTTCCCTGTCTGAATAACCCTTTTGATTACCTGTGTGAGTCAATCATAACGTCATAACGCATAGTCGTGGGCGTGGCCAGGCAGCGTGGAGTTAATTTGTTTGACGTCATTTAGTTGTTTTATAACTAACTGGGAAGCTTATTGGATATTTATTTTTAGTGTACAAATAGCACTCACACTGTTTTGCCCTTTACCATTCAACGACTTGTATATTACTGCTCTGTGATTTGTCGCACCATTTGCTGATATAACGTACTCGGTTCTATGTTCTATGTTAGAGGGTTTGGTTTCCGCACTTAGTCCTTCATGTGGACCATTGTGCGTGGGCCATGGTGGCCGTCAGTGGTTTATTCCAACCAGCCCATCTCCCTCCAGAAGCTGATTAGGTTTTCTGGTCTGCATAGGATATCTGTGAAGGATCTGGGTGAACCGAGGGTTTCTGTTCTGATCTGGGTGACGCCTGTGCAGTCAAAGAGTACATGCGCAACGGTTTCTTCAGCCTCTATGCAAGCCCTGCACAGAGGGCTGTCCGTGTGAGATGTCCCGTGATGGTCCCCGTCACCAGGCGCAGGCCGTTCCTGTCCAGGCGTAGTAAACCTGGTTAGCCTGCCATCTAAGGATGGCATGGCTTCCCTGGATTGCCTGCAGCCCGGTGTCGAGGTCCACCAGTTCTCCCTGACGCGCTGGATGCTCTCCTAACTAGTACGTTAGCTGCGTCGTTACCTAATTATCCGTTGTTTCCTTTTGTCCATTGTAGTGTCACTGTGTTACGGTTGCACACCGTCACCCGCTCCAGTGCATTGTGACATTCTAGTGTTAGTCTGGAGGTAATATAATTTGTCTGTAGGGATTGCTGGGGGTCTAATCCGAACATAAATCTGAAGTATCGGCCGAATATTCGGCTGTTGCTTGACTACGACTAACTATGGCTGACGAAGGCAAAAAAAAAAAAACGACTGTCAAAGAGATAAGCCAATGTCAATAATGTGACTTTAAGTCGCGTAAGGATTCAAAGTCAAAACAGGAAACTATGGCCCCTAAACCTAACCTAACCAGTGAGCCATATGTGATAATTGGTCGGATGACTTGTGGGGTATAGCCAGTGGGTGACCTTGGGGCTGATGCCCCAGTTCCTTCCAAACAGTCACAAATAGAGTACAAATAGATGCCCAGGTATTTGGTTTTCGTTGAAAGGCTTAGGGTAGTTCCAAAGAGTCGTGGCAGTTGTAGACTTGTAGTGTCGCCAACTTCCTCTTTTTTCTTTCAACGTCAACGAAAATCCTTTGTATTTAAATTCCCCCAAAGGTCTTGTATGGATATCGAAAATGTTGTGAAATTGACGTCTGGAAGGATACTTCTCCCCATAGATGCGTTCGTGCTATAGCAGCCCATCTATTACAAAACAAACAGTACGCAATGGTACGGGTATAATTCAATGCCATAACTGTATGATATAACAATCGTAGTAATTTATATCTACCGAACATGCAACTGCCGACGCACACCCGAAAACATTATCGACAGCACTATCGTGACTCGGTATCAATAATTATCTGGTTGATTTTGTTTAATGCAATACAACTTTTAAACAATTATATTTGGAGTTACTTTCAAGATCACGCGAAAGATTGTTTGTATTGTTGTATTTATGATAAGTTTATTTTAATTTATGATTCTAATCAAGCTCATATTTCATGTAGCCGGTGGATTCTGCGCGATACGATTTAATATTTTAAATGAATAAACTAAGTTAGCTTAGCTCGTAGTCGCAGCGTGGCCTCCGCTTAAAAGCAGTACACAGGAAAACAGCCGACCGACGTTAAAAAAAAAAGTTCTCTTATTTGCAACGTTCTACAAACCAAACCAACCGGGCTCATCTAAAAAAAAAAGTTGTTTGACTTGCATTGTTATTAATCCGATCCAGCCTGTCCCTTGCTGTCCTCCCCCAGCGACGCCCGAAGCCGAGGTCCGTACCCCACAGGGGGTGCCCTTAGCGTGTAGTCGCTTAGTTTATAAGTTTATGCCCTGGCTGGAGGCTTTAATTTAATGAGGCACCCACAGGAAAGTCCGGTTAAGCAGACAACAACCTCCTAGTTTGACCTGCGAGATGACATTTATAAAAAAAAAACTTGCATAGGTAGTTCTGAAGCCTCTGGGCCTTTAGTGTGTAGACAGAGACACACCTTTAGACTACTTTTGAGAAATTTCAGGGAACGTAAATAAGTAAATTATACAGTAAAGTTATAAAAAAATGGTCATGTTAAAGTGCAGGACACCGAAAAGAAAGCCCACTAACGTCATAACGTTTCGATCGTGACTTTCACCGAAGTGTTGTATAAATAAAAACTAAAGCAACAGGTCACGACTCACCATACTAAATATGTATAACTTTCTATGCATTTTAGTAGGTATGTTTTTTAGTACACAGTAGGTTGCCACAGATCTATACAAAGAATGGGACACTCTCACTGTTAGACAAACGTTCATACTGCGTACAGCACTTAAAAAACATTCTCAAATGGAGTTTGACGCTGATCTACTCAAAGACAACCGACGAAAGGGTAGGGTATGTCCCACGGCTCAATTCAAATCCACGCTCCCTAATAGATTCTATTGCTTCCTTGGGCATTATATCTACAACAAACTTAATAAATTCCTAAACCTGTATCCAAAAACTCGATCAAGCTGTATTAAGGAAATAATAAAATACTTAAAAACCCTAGACTATCATAAAACTGAGAATCTTTTGACCGTTCTGAAATAAATGTAATTTTAACCAACCCCGCACATACATAGCTGTTCCTCAACTCCTTGAAAAACAACTCTCGCTGCACTCACTCCACATAAGTCATCTTCTTTCACACACTTCTAATCTGAATTACTCACATACATGACACACATCTCCTACTAGTCTAACACTTCACACAGGACAAACACTCACTCACACATCGTCTCACACACAACATGACTCAATAACCTCTGCATAATTATAGGGAGGTATTTTTTAATTGTTATTACTACTTCTTTTATTTGTATTAAGCATTTTTAACTCTTACGTTGTTTGTATTTTTCTTATGCATATTCTTTAATTTCAACTCTGGCACGGTATTTCTGTAAAAGCTGATTCTAGCCGTGGAGGGGGCCTGGTGACCTGTAACACAGGTTTTTCCCAAAAACCTATATCAGGCACCAGTCTCTCACAAAGGTGGAATGCAACTGAGACTTTTTTGTACACACTAGCTATAAGTCACCTTGTGAAGAGAGAATAAATAAAAACTTATTACTTATTATTATTACAGATCTTCAAATCCCTTTCATTTGCAGTTGGAGAATTGACCGTGACGTATATCGACGTATGGGAGAACATGGTTTTCAACCGAGTCAGACACGCACTTGGCGGGTTTTTTAATGTAATAAATAAGTACTCTTTCACACAATACGGATATACAGTACAGTTAGTACATTTAGGTTAGTGGGTAGTTACTGAAAGGTGTGGTCTATGTTAGTGCTGAAATTATGTGTATATGTGTTTCAATAGCGTGCGAAAATGTCTTATAATGTAACTCTTTTATAATTAATTAAATATAACCATCACGGCTGAGATCCCCAAAGGGTTAGGCAGAAGTGTACCTATAATAGTACACAAACATTCGCCACTTATTTTGAAGTCCCATGTATTAGGGGGCGAACTTTGCCATCAACCGTGCACAAATCCAAACTCCGGGCTGCTACTGAGAAATTCCAGATAGAAAAACCCAAGAACACTGCCCGACGTGGGTATCGAACCCAGGACCTCATGCTCTGCAGCAGCGTATCAAATAACTTCTCCCGCTCTGGGCGGAGCGGGAAGGTGTGTCAGACTTTTACTGACTAAAATCCACCCGTGTTTTCCGTTGCCTGTGTGCCAGGGCCACGATATACCTTTCGGACAAACTCGCAACCCTGGCAGGCATTGGCCCTAACGGACCCCGTCAGTTCGTGCTGACCTACCATCAGACTTTTATGAACCGCACACCTATATTTGGGTAAATAATCGAAGTAACACTTTTTGGCGCTAAGTTTACTTTTACTTTACCTACTTAGTCACTCCTTCGTGCCTACACTATACCGTCTCATTCACAAAATTGATAAAGGCTTACACTGCAAGATAAACGCGTTTTAGTTCGCAATCTAAACCCAATTTTAGCTGATAACGATAAGAATTAGGTTTGTGAAGTAAATAGTGACTACTCATCACACTAAAATTAACGCCCGTCTGCAATTTTTCTAATTGGCTTTTCCCTAATCAGAGTAATCATATTACAGTCCGACCGTCGAGAGAATGCGTTCTTGAAACCTGATAGTTTCATACTAACGAATTTGATCCTTATTACAATTAGAAATTGTCCCACTGACAGGTTAGGAACACATTCTCTCAAAGGCTGGACTGGTTATAGTCAGTAATACAATGTGTCTAAGAAAATGAGAGAGATGAGAAATGACGATGTCTGTCGGCTTCCAAGTATATCGTATATTTTTTCTTTTCCGTTTTTAGGGTTCCGTAGTAAACAAGGAACCCTTATAGTTTCGCCATTTCCGTCTGTCTGTCTGTCTGTCTGTCTGTCTGTCCGTCCGTCCGTCTGTCCCCAGCTTAGCTCAGAGACGCTTAGTTCTAGAAAGCTGTAATTTAGCATGGGTATACATATTAATCATGCCAAAAAAGTCGTAAAATAAAACCATAAAAAACATTTTTTTTTAGGGTACCTCCCTTACACGTGAAATGGTTATGATATTTTTTTTTTCTTGTCTATTCTATAGTGTGGGGTATCGTTGGATAGGCCGTTCAAAAATATTGTGGGTTTGTTAGAATCATTTTTCAATTAAGGGATCCGATTGCGTAATATTAAGCTTTAAAGTGCTATTTTTTGTTATAGTCAAGTGTCCCCCCCCCCCTGCCAGCTAAATGGTTGGTTTTGGATATGTGAAAAAAATCATGGTAATAGTATATATAACGAAATTAAAAGGAAAACTATCACAGCTAAGTAGGCGCCACAAGTTAACGAGTAATAGTCGACCAACTTAAATTTGCAGTTGGAGAATTGACCATAACGTATATCGATGTATGGGAGAGCATGTTTTTCAACTACAATGTTAAGTTTGTTTTTAGGATAAATTCTTCCCAACTACGGAACCCTTCATTGTGCGTGGTCCAACATGCACTTAGCCGGTTTTTTTTTTAAACATTAACCACTCAGTAAGTTTAGTAGCGTGGTTGTGTTAGTGCTTGATTTAATAGATAGGTAGGCACTATCTATAGAACAGTTCTTACTTTCATTATGAGTCAAGTCGTTTTTAACTTCCTCAATTTTCAAATTATTTCCTTTATCAAGTCAGGACACCTACAGCTGAGTCGGTAAAGAAGATTCTATCGTGCAGTGAGCAGACAAAAACAGCCCTTAGGTGACGAACATATTTTGTCTTCCTCAATTTTCAAATTATTTCCTTTATCAAGTCAGGATATATAAAGCTGAGTTGGTAAAGAAGATTCTATCGTGCAATGAGCAGACATAAACAGCCCTTAGGTGACGAACATATTTTGTCTTCCTCAATTTTCAAATTATTTCATTTATCAAGTCAGGATACATAAAGCTTCTTTTTTTTTCTTTTTTTTTTAGCTGAGTTGGTAAAGAAGATTCTATCGTACAATGAGCAGACAAAAACAGCCTTTAGGTGACGAACATATTTTGGATGTGCCTGTGTACAGCAAACATTTCAAGTGGTTTATGAGTTATTATTTAACCATGTATCTGTTCCAGTTCCTGTCTTACTTGCAAGCGTGCTGCACCTACTACCATCAAGGTGCTGACCTATCAGAGGACTTGGAGCCCTTCCTCAAGACAATCGCTGAAGATGTGAGTCACGTTACTTCTTATCATCACTCTCCTACCCTAATATCAATGTATTTGGGGTCGGCGCAACATCGTCGTGTCCTTATTGCTGTCCAGCGCTAGATTTAATTTGTGCTGCTTATGATCAGCTGCTTTTGGTTCTTTTTAGGGATCCGTAGTCAACAAGGAATCCTTATAGTTTTGCCATGACCCTCTGTCTGCCTGTCTGTCCCCGGCTTAGCTCAGAGACTCTTAGTACTAGAAAGCTGTAATATGGCATGGGCGTACATATTAATCACGCCGACAAAGTCGTAAAATAAAATCATGAAATAATTTTTATTTTAGGGTACCTCCCTTACACGTAAAGCGGGGATGATATTTTTTTTTATCGTCTATCCCATGTGTGTGGGGTAAAATTGAGGGTCTGTGAAGATCATTTTCGATTCAGGGATCCTTTTGCGTAATATTGAACTTTAAGGTGCTAACTTTTGTTAGAGTCAAGTGTCCCCCCTCCCTGCCAGCTAAATGGTTGATTGAGGATACGTGAAAAATTTAATTGCAGTAGTATATATGTATAACAAAATTGAAAGGAAATCTATCACAGCCAAGTAAACGAGTAATAGTCGACCAACTTACATTTGGTTGGAGAATTGACCTTGACGTATAACGACGTATGGGAGAACATGTTTTAAATTAACAACTATAATGTAATAAATTAAAATGGGATAAATTCATCCCAACTACGGAACCCTTCATTGAGCGTGGTCTGACACGCACTTGGCCGGTATTTTTTCTGGCTGCGTTTACAGACATCAACCATGACATACATTTGAATAAAACAGAACAGTCTTTACAAAATATTACATAGCTCTGTGCTAGAGACAAATCCACCTAATGAGCGATCCTCAGTAAATACCATAACAATTGCACCACACTCCACTAATCAACTTTATTCACCGTTAACGATGTACTTAAAATTGACAACATAACAACGTCAATTGACCGTGATACACAAAGCGTTACAACTGCATGTCATGTTCGTTACAAGAAATATTCAATCATACAAGTATTCACCACTAATGATCACATTTTCAGATAGCAGCTATGCGTAACGACACAAAAATACTTGACAAAGAGATGGAGAACCGCCATACGATTGTAAACAGTAAGGACACAGTGCTACCAAGTTGTAAGTCGAGAGAAGCTGAAGGGGACTGCAAAGATGGCTTGTTGAGCACACCGTGCCTTAAAAACATGCCTCGGATGCAAGGCTATCTGTTCAAAAGGACTTCAAATGCCTTCAAGACATGGAATAGGAGATGGTTCTATTTATACGACAATCGTCTCGTGTATAGGTGAGTTCTTGATTCTCGATTGCGGTTTTCGATCGGAGGTTTGTTATGTAGGCCAGTGACGTCACGTCTTGTTAATCGGTCTACTTTTTTATCTATTGTTTATTTGTTCGATTACATCTATTAGATAAGATTGGGAAAACTATTTGCTCAATTGATTTAGTATTCCGTTATAGCTATGGATTATAATCAGGGACCATTTTGGTTACCCATTGAAAGGGTTTTCGATAGGGTTTTTCTAAGCGGTTAATCATAAACCCATACGATCCGTAACCCTTATGAATGGGTTATCATGTAACCCTTTGGTTTCAAGTAATAAACCCATTCAATGGGTTATCATGTAACCCTTTCACTGGGTTTCTAGTATAAAACCCTTTCAATGGGTTACATCATGATAAAAACCAACCCATTGAATGGGGTACCCCTTCGAAAAGGTTAACTCTTAACTGGGGTTCTACGGTCCCTGATTATTATGCATCTTGGATAAAAATTACGTGAACAGTGACGTAACTTCTGATTGGCAATTTATTAGAATGAATACATTATAAAAATGTATGTTTGTGTGTTACTAGTAAATTAATTACGGAAGTTACAGATCTTAGTTGTCATTTTAATCATACCAATGCCTTTCGAGCGAGTAAGAAGTTGTTTGTAGCGGCATCCTGTTTTGTAACTTACTCATAATGCTTTGGTATTAACTTCAACTAGAGAAGTAGTTTGCCAACTTCAGAACATTAAAAAAACAGACCAGGGTTAGAACTCCGTAAGAATTATCATTATCATTTATGGGTGTTGAAGAGTATTATATTTTTTAGGAAAAGGACAGGTGAGCTAAACGTTACGGTAATGGAGGAAGACTTGAGACTGTGTACTGTGAAGCCGGTGCTTGATGGCGAGAGGCGGTACTGCTTCGAAGTATTGTCACCATCAAAGTAAGTGGGCTTGAGTTTTATCAATCTCAGCAACAATAAATGTAAGTAAATTAGAGGTATTTTTGACAGATTGAGACCAAGATAATAATGCTAACGTTCTTAAAAATACGGCAATGGCCCAGTGGTGAAGGGCTAATCTTTGTGGTACTCTTGGGGAAAGCCTAAGTCCAGCAGTATACATCTTTCTGCTGAAATGATGATGATGATTTTGAAATGTCCTATTTAGGAGTATTTAAAAACTTTTTACATAAAAAAACAACCGCTTAAAAAAAAAAAGTGAAAAATTACTTTAATTTCGGAAGTTGGTGGCAAAAAATATAAAATAAATGGTCCAAAGACTTCCTTCGTTTTTATTTTTCAATTATTAGTGGGTCAGTTTGTAATGTACTTAAGTTACAATAGCATAATATCAACTGCTCATCACCGTTTCACAAAATATTGCTTTTCCCGATGCTGGGACGTTAATTGTTGAGGAGTTCTCTTGATTTGAGCCACGACAACTGCCACTCACCATATGCATTGTGACAAGCATAAATTGCTTAGCAACCATATTAAAGTATCTAATCGAACGGCCACCCGTTACATACTTATTATTAAGTACTTGCGGTGGCCATCTGTTGTTCATCATCAGTTCCACTTCACCTAATAGTGCTTTCCAAGAGCAAATGCACGAGTTACTATAAAAAATACTTATTCAAATTGCTATAGGTGTGCCTATAAAATTTCAGGTTTTCCCTCGATTACCATGGGATCATCAGATTCTGACTTGGTGACAATGACACCACCTCGGGAGCATACCATACATACATGCATACATTTCTAATAAGGTTCTAAAAAATGTTTGGTAGCAATGGAATTTGAACTTTATATTGTACGAAATTGAGTTTATTGTTCCAAAACTTGATAATCATCTCAGATTCTGAATTTAAATATAACAAATAAATTTTATTTCCAGGAGTCACATGCTCCAAGCGGATTCAGAGGAGATGCTCAACTGTTGGATAACTGCGCTTCAGAACGGCATCCGTTCCGCCATTCAACAGGGCCAGAGTAGAGAGAACCCTGACACTCAACTGATACTAGTGCCAGATGACAGGCCCTCAGAGAACAGACATAGTGTTGCCAACGTCAGGGGCATGCGGAAGATCAGGTACATGTTTGTAGAATGTTCCACTAGTTTTTTAGCTTAGCGGGGAACATTTGTTCAGTAATTTTGATAACTGACTAGCTTTAATGTGATGCTACAGGACACGTAGGTGAGATAATCCAACTTGCAGAATAAAACATGCAGCACAATGTCAATCTTACAGCTAGTAGAAACATTTAATTATTGAAACCTTTAAGACTTTTTTAGGTTGTAGCATTACTTTGACCACATTTATTGGATACCTAAAGTGTATTTAAAAGGTTCTCTTTCTAATATTTTAATGATTTTTCCAGGATATGGGAGCAACTTTTGAGCATTCCCGGCAACAACTACTGCTGTGACTGTGGCAGTCCCAACCCACGCTGGGCTAGCATCAATCTTGGCATTACACTTTGTATAGGTATGCAATTGCACTACAGTGCGTTCACTATAACTTGACGCGTGACGCGATTTCTAGCCTTGAATTTTGCAGTTATGATTGTGATTGGTGGTTCTCTTCGTTAGTCGCCATTTTGAACTCTATTAGTATTGAAACTAAGACTTCAAAATTCAGTGCTACGAATCGCGTCACGCGTCAAGTTATAATGAACGCACTCTAAAGTAATTGTTTTCACAAAGACGAACCTTTTCCATACATACGTTTGTTTTACTGTTACTTTTTATATTTTTCAAATACAATGTTAAATTTGTTTTTGGATAAATTCATCCCAACTATTTTTGCACTATTTGCAAACAATACTTTTTTCGGGTAAAAAACATTATCCCTATTGGCATAATATCGCCGGATAAAGATTCAATATTTTTGGGTTGTTTGATTTTAATTCTTGTATGTTTTTGATGTGAAACATTTATAGCCGCACGTAAAACCGATTTATGGCGGGGCGACGCATGCCGCTTGGCGACGCGTTGCTACTATACCGTCTATATACAATATACATATAGACCTTACAGACTAAGGCCCGTATTACAGAACGTCACTCAATACTCAAGCATTACTTAAAACTAGATTCAAGCAATTTGATTGGTTGAAACTAGTTTTAAGTAATGCTTGAGTATTGAGTGACGTTCTGTAATACGGGACTTAGACTACTACAGTAGTGTGTTAATAATTTCGATGTTTCACATCTGCCAGGCGTCCCGTGATGGCTCAATTTTTTTTTCTAGAATGTTCTGGCATACATCGCTCGCTAGGCGTCCACGTTAGTAAAGTGAGATCTCTTACCTTGGATGACTGGGAACCAGAAATAATAAAGGTACTAAATTAAGCAATTCATTAATACAATTAACAGACTATTACAATGATTTTCTATTAGTTTCTCTGGAGTAATTTTGATTTCTTTTTGCAAACAAGATTTACAATTTAATTAATAATACTTAATGTTCTAGGTTATGGCAGAACTGGGCAATAAAATAGTGAATTTAATCTATGAAGCTAATGCTGAAGGAACAACCATCCCGAGGGCTACCCCAGACTGTGAAACGTAAGAATTTTCTTAAAACTGTTCAATATAATATTCAGAGTCACATCGAGAAGAGCGTAACGTGTGTTTGCTTTAAAAGACTGATAAAATGCACTGCTTTAATAAAGCAGCTTTATGCAATAGCGCTCTCTTTTAATATAACCGCATCACTAGAGAACGGTGGAACCATTTTGACATTTTTTTTTTAATTAAAGGTCGCAATTATCCGAATTAAGTTTTTATACTTTTTATGAAAAGAAGTTTCTAGGAAAATTCGGGAAAAGCTGAAATTGTTTTTTTTTTCTATAGGAGTTTTGTATGAGTTATTGAAAGGACACGACGTCTTACGGGTCAGCTAGTTTTTAATAAATTCTTCGGACGATGCTGTGCTGGAGTTTGTCGCATCTCCAATATGGCGTTGTTTTAGAAAAACTCTGCCTATCTAAGCAGTCTCAGTCTCAGTCTTTGTTCCTCATACCTGTGTAACAGTCTCTCTAAAGCTCGATGTTTCATATTTATTTCACCTCTAACTGCAGCAACCTAATAGCAACCTAATAGCAACCTTATTGTAACGAAAATAAAGATCACTGTGATTTTGACAGCCTCATCAATGGCAATACAAAAAAAAAACAACAAAATGGTAAACAGCAACCTTATTGCGACGACAATAAAGATCACAATGATTCTGACGGACTCATCAATGGCACTAACCCAACAGCAACCTTATTGCGACGAAAATAAAGATCACTGTGATTTTGAAAGACTCATCAATGGAATCAACCCAACAGCAACCTTATTGCAACGACTATAAAGATCACTGTGATTTTGACAGACTTATCAATGGAAATAACCCAACAGCAACCTTATTGCGTCGACAGTAAAAATCACAATGATTCTGACAGACTCATCAATGGCATCAACCCAACAGCAACCTTATTGCAACGATAATAAAGATCACTGTGATTTTGACAGACTCATCAATCGCTTTAACCCAACAGCAACCTTATTGCAACGACTATAAAGATCACTGTGATGCAAAATCAGACGTAAAATAGCTAGGAAAGGACTGTACAAGTTATCAGTGTAATAAAATGTCGTATTCCCAACAGAAACGTACGCGAGACGTGGATCCGCTCTAAGTACGTGTCACTGCTGTGGGTGAAGGACCTCGTCGGCAGCAGTGGCGCGCTCGCTACCACCGACAGTCCGCTGCGGACCGGCCGGAGATGGTCCGTGCGACGCGCCAGGCGCAGGTACAAACATATTTATGTTCTTATGGTCTATTCCAAAAGTATCTGAGGAAATGTAAACAACCCCTGTTCAGGACAGTCTGGTCTGGTCAGTCTGGTCTGTTCAGACAGTTACAGGTTTGAATAAACCTAGATCGGGCGGGTCACTACCTAACATTCTAATTCCGAACCATCATTACTTGCATCTGTAATTAAAAATATTTTAGCTTTAGTTTATTATTAGGCAGTATAATTTTATGGGATATTTCCTAGTGTTGGCTAAATGTACACTTTTTGTAAACGTTTTTATTAAATTAATATTATTAAAAAAACACGCAATCCCTCTAACTAAAGGAAGTAAGTTATACAATCAACTTTATATCTCCACACTTTTTCCAACAATTATTGTTTGAATAATATTATAGACGAGAATTGTGGTTACGAAATTGTAAATTGTTGTCACGGGTAGTCAGAAACCCAAAAGTCTGATAACCAGTCTTACCAAGCGGTATCGTGTTACCCAGTAACTGGGTTGTGGCTGTTTGTGTATGTGAGTTTAAATGTTTGTAAACGCACCCACAATACATTAATTTATGAAGTTCTATTCAGTGCAATTTTTTATTAGAGATTTTTATTTCTTGTTTTTTTTGTAAGTTACAACAATGTTTTGTGTGCATGCAGAGTTTACATTTTATTCTTGATTGTTACACTTTATTCTAATTTGTTGCTTGTTTTTCATTTGCATAATCCAGTGTATACAATTGTTGGTGAACCAAATAAATAATCAATACAGGAGAAATTCCAAGTGTGGGGCAACGTTTTTTAAAAAAAATACAAAAAATAATAGGCAGTAACTCCATTTAAAATACTGATATTCAGCTGCAACCGATCCGCTGCATCCGGTTAGACTCGAAGCTGACGGGGGAAAGGGGAGTTGGGAAAAGGTTAGGCAGTTTTTTTCTTGGTCCACAATTACCACATGTCTCTTGATTTATGTTCTGATCATGTAATGTTAAAGTTAAAAAAAAAGAATCAAATCAAATTAGAAAATATAGACAAATAGACATTTAATTTTTATTTAATTTAATTGTGATTTTGACTGCAGAAGAATTATGTATAAATAACTATTGAAGTACTTCATAATTCAATCATAATTAAATTATAATAATTGGCATTGTATAACTTTATTATTATGTTAATTTCACTTTATTTTCAGGGTCCGCGCTACACCGTCGGTGCCAGAAACCATTATTGACGAAAAAAGTGATGCTAACAGTAATACGAGTGGTAAATATCCGAATTGAATTAATAACTCCACGCCATCTTTCTTTATCCATCCAACAAATACGCCGTTTTTAAATGCTTTACTAACTTTTTACGGTGTTCTAAACAGAGGGCCTAGACAAAGTAACATTCGGTAAGCGATGACTAGAGATCGGATATTCGAATACATATTTACCTAAAGTACTTTTATTCCTGGCAAAGGATACAAAGAATGGAAACGGTTACTTAAAATGTATTTTTATTCCGGGATCGCGGGGTTTCATTAGTGGGATCAGTGTGTAGGTTAACAGTTTTGTATTCCTAAGTATAAGAAATATTTCTTATCTATTTAGAACTAGGCAAGAATTTTGTGGAAAATATACCACGTTTAAAAAACACTATTTAATATTTCTTTAAAACCTTTTATTCTAACATGAAATATATTTATTCGGGTACACAGTACAAAAGAGTAGTTCTTAAAAACTTGTCAGTCCTGGAAACCGACACATTTTCCCGTACCGAAGCGCACTCCATACTAGTCAACTCTCAAACTTTAGGTGAATATGCATCCGAATATCCGATCTCTAGCGATGACGCTAGTAGAAAAGCCAAAAAATGTATGGGTTTGACATAAGCTATCGAAATGTCACATGGTCGTAGGTCAACGAATAGAAATTAGCTAGACAATGTTATCATCATTCGATTCCATGAAACGAATCAACAGCGTCGAACGATAACTTCCTAGATGCGTAGCCAAGTGGCACTTTTTGAAAAGCGATATCGCCTGCCAATCGAACTTCGCTATCGTTGAAGCGATAGCGGTTATAGAAATAGAATAGCTCCGAAGCGAATGCTATCATATCTGAGGGCATTTGTCTAGGCCCTCAGATATGAAACACAATACACGATCGATTAATTAAGAGCCTATACTACCTCAAATGGCTTAGCATGATCCTCCGTTATGTCGAAAATACTGCACCATTAATTTTGAAATAAATATATGGTAAAGTTGAGGATTAATGTTAGGTACTATGTTTGACGAAACCACGATTCCATAAAAAAATTTTCATAGAAAAAAAAAACAAAGTTACCTCCAAAACCAACAATAAACCGCTGGTATTCAAAAAATACTTCAAATTAGATAATGGAACTTTGCATATTAATTGAACTAACTATAAAGCAGGTCTTATGTTATATATTTTTTTAAATTACCATTATTTTCACCGTAAGAAGAAATAAACTAAAATACCGGTGCCTTGGAGTCATCTCTCTGGCAACCTGAGTCGCTTGCTCGCGTGACCGCCAGCTACTTGTGCGAGCGAGATAAAGAGTGGGCCAGAGTGAGACCACTCTGAGGTAGTATAGACCCTTATACAAATAGTCGCTCGCAATAGACCGGGTGATCTTGCGAAACTTCACAGACGTGATGGTAGATAAACTACGATAACATGGCTCGCCCTTCCAAATTACTGTTTCAATGTGTGTAGTCACATCCTTAAGAAAGAGTTTGTATGTAGTTGTATTCATAGTTTAAGTGCAATCAGTACTCGTAACATCTCACTTATTACCAGATTTGTTGGTCAACTAATCATAACTAGCCGATCGCGCAAGACAATGCACGTGTCGTTTTCATAGAGTATTAGTGTGATAAAAAAACAAAACATCAAATTAATATTTTTTTTGTTTTATCATGTTTAGATATCGATACCCATCACTTCTGCGGAATTTCGCTAGCTTATTTAATTTGACCTTGTACATATATTAAATCATGAAACATGACCCTGATAACCTTGAGGAAGTTTTGTCCGCGGACAATTTGGAATTGTAAGGAATAACGCGCATGTAGGACAAAATGCCGATTTCGGATTCCTATACGATTCCAAATTGTTCGCGGACAAAAGTCCCTCGTCTGGGCAGACCTTTAGTGTTAGTGAAAACGAACATAACTGTCTTTATTCCTCTCCTTTGCTGGTTTAGTCAATATTCCATAGACGTTTGTTTATCTTTACGTTTGTTTTTTTTATATTTCGTTGTTTCAGTGTCGGAAAGTTCTAGTAAGTCGGATGGCAGTCCTGTGCTACTGATCGGCACTGAGTTGGCCAGTGACCGCGGTGTTGATCTCAGCTTACCTTCCGACCACGATTCTACAGAAGGAGAGGACAGCGATGAATTAGGTTAGTTTTGTGATATCACTAGCTTTTGCTCGCAGCTTCACCTGCGTAAATTATCCCACGGCGTCGTATTTCTGGGATAAAAAGTTCTAATGGCCTAACTGTGGTCAAATTACATCCAAATCCATTCAGGCGTTAAGGCTTGAAAAGGTTACAGGATTTTTTTACAGAATAGATGTTATGTTATTTTGTTTGTTATTTTATTCTTTATCTAGTTTCTGGTCGCGACTTAGCCCGTGTGAAGTTTCTTGTTCCCCCGTCCCACCCCGTCGTATTGTGTTGCATCGCCCGCCTACGCTATTACTTAATTTTCGCTTAATGTTCTTTCTGACTTATTTTTTATTGCTCGGCTTAATAACGTTCCTACTTCCGATAACCTTCCTCAAGAATTAGGCTATTAAATACAAAAATATTTTTTCAAATCCCACTGGTGGTTCCGGGCGCGTTCAGACAAAAAAACAAACTCTCCAGCTTTATTATTAGTATAGATTTTAATTTTTGTAATTGTGAGGAAAAGCTATTTGTAATTCATTCCGAACATGTTTTTAAAAACTTCCTTAGGCTGCGTTGCCTGCGTTCAGACGACACGCGCCCGCTACGCGCACGTCACGCGCGTTAGCACCCGCGTCTCACTCGCTTTGAAATTTGTTGTACATAATTTGAGTCTTATGACACATCAATAGATCACAAATTGCATTTATCGAAGTCAACCCGCACACGCCACGCACCCGCCCCGCACACGCGCCGCACACGCCCTGTGCCCGCGCTTTGCCTAGTGCCGTATTGACTGTGATCAAGGGGGTTGTATGATTAAATAATAAGTAGTATAAGCGAGTGCGATGCGTGCGCGGATTTTGCGCGTAGCGAACGCGGGTGTAAGGCGGGCACAACGCGCGTGCGGGGCGTGCGCGTGGTTGGCGCGGGTTTTCTGAACACGGCCTTATTGTTACCAAAGTTACAGGCTAGCCTAGTTTGGGGCCAATGTAAAACCCCCTGTAATATTTTTGTTTTTTGATGTGAAACATCTATAGGCGCACGTAAAACCGATTGCTGGCGGGGCATACAAACAAGACGGTCTTGTTACCAACCGTACGTTGATATTTAATACAGATATTTTGGATTGAAACTCAAAGTAAAGGGTTAGTTTATTTGTTGGTAATTTTTTTGTTTAAGACAGGCCTACTTTTATCATTTGCCTCTTTTTTTTTTTTTTTCCTTCTGGCTTCGCACGGTTTGTGCATTTAGCCAATGTCAAGTTTTAGTTCTTGTGTGTGTTCTTGTGTATTGATGAAATTAATTATAAATGCATGATGATGATATCCCCGCCCACTCCCCTTGAGTTTCAGTAAAGATGTGGCACTTTACTGAGTCCTCACGCGGACTTCTTGGGAGAACTTGAAGCGAAGTTGCACTGTTTTGTTTCATTTGCCTACACTAATGCACGTTCACAAACACTTAATGGTTAATAATCCACCATTATTACACATTAATATTCGGCTAAACACTAATTTTGGAAAATTAAACAAACTGCTGAACATGACGCTTCACTTTCCCGCCAAGAAGTCCCCCATTTGCCTCTTGTCAGCGCCATAATGTGTCGTGTGTTACAGCGGTGGAAGACATGTCCCGGCTGTCGTGCGGCGCCGTGCTGCAGCTGGCGGCGCGCGCGCACAACGTGGGCGTCATGCGCGCGGCGCTGGCGGCGCGGGCCGACGTGTGCGCGCGCCATCAACACAGCCGCACTGCGCTGCATGCAGCCGTGCTCAGTGTGAGTAGAAAGGTCTGAACGACGAAACTCCGTAGGTTCTGAACGACTTACGTACGAACGAACGACGTAACAGACTCCTGGCAGATAATGCAGAATCCTTACCGCCTTATTACAAAACAAGATTTATATTTTGACATGTCATAAACCATGGAGCCAGTTTTTGTAATAAGAACGTAACAGTGATTGAAATACCGTTCTTTATACAAAACTGAAAACTTAGTTCAGTACTAAGTTGTCTGCTTTGTGTTTAGGAACTTTACCATATTCGGAATAAAGTTCGAAATTCAATAATGGCTCCATGTTTTAAACCTGGGTCTGAAGATAAACCTTGTTTTGGAATAAGGGGGTTAGTGTTTATGTACCATAACCTGCCCTTGGTTTTAAAGTGTTTGCATCACAAAGATGCAGGCAGTGCTTAGTTTGGCACCCGCTGTTAAATCTGTTTAAGTTTTCTGTTAGTTAGAATTAATATAGAAACATAAAAAGAATTACGTGCAAGTTAAATATATGATGTTGAATCAGGCCTGAAACTGCGTTAAGCGGGCACCCGCGCGGTTTCATACAAAAGTGCTCCGTCGCGGGGACCCGCGCAGGCATCCGTCACGGGGAGGCGCGCCCCGCACCCACGCAACGGGGCCCGCCTCCGTGCGACGGAACCCGTCGTGGGGGCACGCGTGGTGCCCGCCAGCGGACCGGTAACACGGTAACACGCACGGACTTGTTGACTTGTTCAGTCAATATTTAGTATATATTAAGTTCTCCATCGACACGACTATAAATATGCACACCGTTAAGTTAAAATGGAACTAGCGACACTGCGTAAACAAAATAATCCGGTCTCCGCGACGGGTACCCGCGACGGGGACCGTCGCGTTCCCGCGGAGCCCACCCGCGTGTCCACGCGCGTAGACACGCGATGGTAGCCCGTCGCGGGCGCCCGCTTAACGCAGTTTCAGGCCTTAAGGTCATCATCACTCACTATAACCCTGCTGGATCGGACATAGCAAAGTTTCGCAATATTAAATATTTATTTAATTGCGTGGTTACGATTCAAAAATTCATGCCTAAAAAGACTGCTGGGACACAGTGCTACAGGTGCCAAAGCTTCGGTCACGCATCGAGGAATTGCAATATGCCCGCTAGGTGTGTTAAATGCACGGAACCTCATGCAACGAGAGAATGTCCCAAAAAAGACCGCATTGAACCTGCTGTAATTGTGACCAGAATCACCCCGCTAACTTTCACAAATGCGAGACTCGTCTCACCTACCTGAAACGAGCGCAAGCTAGGCGTGAGAACCAGTCTAGGCCGATACAAGCCAAGGCGGTCCAACACGCGTCTGCACCTCTTGCTAATTTACCACTTTCATTCAAGAAACTTTCATATGCTGCTACTGCCAGAACCCGCACCCATCATGATTATGCTCCAAACGAACATTTGGACTTACCTCTAGACGACCCTGTGACAAAAGAGATGTTGGAAATACTTATCTGTGTTAAAAATTTAAAACCACAATTTTCTACCTGTGAATCTATGTTAGATAAGGTTATGCTAGTTTTGACCCATTTTGGACACTATGTATAATAGAAATGAGTTAAGACTCTTATCTTGGAACTCTGATGGAGTTCGCTCTAAAATGCACGAATTACTTGAGTTAGCGACATGTACCCTATCCATTGATATAATAGCTGTCTGTGAAACTAAACTTACTTGTAATACTCCTTTAACGACGCCAGGATTTAACTGCTATCGACAAGACAAACACCACAGTGGACGGGGACAAGGTGTATCCATTCTCGTCAATGAGAGATTTGAGGTTGCTCCGATCGCCATTCCCAACACTAAGTACATTGAAGCGGTTGCTATTGGTTTAAAAATTAGCGGGAAAGACTATGTCTTTGTTTCAGCTTACCAATCTCCAAACTTGCAGCTCGAATGCAATGACATTGATATTTTATTCTCCCTAGGGACTCATGTTGTAATAATGGGAGACTTTAACGCCAATCACGGCTATTGGAATAGTAGTTATGTGAATACCCGTGGTAATATACTGTTTCGCCACATGTTGAACCACGATTATGTGATACATTACCCAGACACACCTACCCAAGTTAACTATAGACCTGATCTTACCCCTACAAATCCTGACCTTATTCTGGCGCTAAATGTAAATAGTATACATGAGGTTCGTGCATTACCTGCCCTTTCATCAAACCACTTTCCTATACTCTTTACAGTGAAGAGAATGGTCAATGCTCTCGCAAACCTAATTCTAAACACTACCGGTATTGTGACGCTGACTGGGATGAATACCGGTCCTTTCTTGATCAAAAGATTTCGCTAAACTCGAAGGTGTTTAAATCTGAACCTGAAATCAACTACGCCGTAAACTACCTGCATCAGTGTCTTACTGCTGCCAGAGACAAATTTATTCCTAGTAAAGTGAACGTAAATTCTTGCATAAAACTACCTAATTACATCGCAAAAATGATCAAGTATAAAAATCAACTCCGTCGAAAGGAACAAAAAGTGTATCTTGCAGAAAAAAGACTGTTACGATCTACTATCAATAAATTACAACATTTGATTAATTTTGCTATAACGAAACATCAGGATAAAATATGGAACACTAAACTTTCGAAAGTTGACAACCCTTTTTTTTTTTTTTTTTTGGGTGGGAAATTATCAAATAACTTCTCCCGCTCTGGGCAGAGCGGGAGGGCGTGTCAGACTCTTACTGACTAAAACCCACCCGTGTTCCTTCATTTGCCTGTGTGCCAGGGCCACGATATCCCTTTCGGACAAACTCGCAACCCTGGCAGGCATTGGTCCTGACCGACCCCGTCAGTTGGTGCTGACATCTCTTTGAGGCGCGCGTGGAACACAACGCGCCGTCGACCCGGGCCTGGTCCTTATCGGACGGCGAGCTACCCATCGCTCGCCGTCCGCAAGCCCGCGCCTACGGTGGCCGGAAATCGGCTTGCAACTCCCGACGCCCGGGGCGTCTCATGCGGCGACTAGAGGCGCGAGGGCGCGAACCATGCCTCTCCCTCACGCGTTCCGCCAAGTTGACAACCCTAGCAACGATATTTGGCGACTAGCTAAGTCATTAAGACCCAGATTAGACTCAATACCTCCACTTAGAACACCTGAGGGTACTTACACAACCAACATCCCTGAACAATGTGACGCTCTGGCTGATGCTTTCGAGAGGAACATAAATCTCACGCATGGCTGGCTAAGCGATAGTGTCGACAGGGACGTTCAGTCAACCACTACTCGCTTAAATGATCATGTCACAAATGAATTACATCTACCGGTGCGGCCAACTGAAGTCTGGAAAGTTATACGTAAACTCAAAACCAGGAAGGCTCCAGGTGATGACGGTATACACAACATTATGCTCAAAAACCTATCGCAAAAAGCTGTTGTGTTTACCACAAAAATTTTCAACGGCTGCTTAAAATTAGGATATTTTCCCAATACGTGGAAAACTGCAAAGATTATTGCAATTAAAAAGCCTGGAAAAGACACCTCCTTACCGGTTAGTTACAGGCCTATTAGCCTTCTTCCTGTTCTAGGTAAGCTGTTTGAGGTCATGATTTATAATCGTTTGCTACGTTGCTCTGACCAGCTCATTATGAACGAGCAATTTGGATTTCGTTCCTCTCATTCCACGGTACAAATTGGCTCGAGTCTCTGAACACATTTCCTATCATCTTAATCTTAAGCAGTCTACTGGTATGTTCCTTCTGGACATCGAAAAAGCCTTCGACACCGTCTGGCACGAGGGCCTGTTACACAAGCTAATCAGTTACGGCGTTCCAATTGAGCTGGTAAAACTTATCCAATCTTACCTTAATAACCGCAACTTTGTGGTCCATATTGGTACTGACAGATCTTCGCCCCGGATGGTGTTGGCCGGAGTTCCTCAAGGCTCGGTGCTCGGTCCCTACCTCTTCATTTTATTCGTGAGTGACGTTCCTGTGCAGGTTCGTACTCATCTGGCCTGTTTTGCCGACGATACAGCATCGTACACAAGCGATGATGACATTGACATTATCATAGGTAGACTTCAGTTCTCGCTTGAACTACTTCAATCTTATTTCAATAAGTGGAAGCTGAAGTTGAACGAATCCAAAACTGAGGCAATACTTTTCACACGTCAACGTACCACCCCAAAAAGAAAATTAAAAATCGCTGGGCAATTGATTCCCTGGGCCACAGAAGTTCGCTATCTTGGCGTTACGTTGGATAAAAAGCTCAATTGGACAAAGCATGTAACTAAATTACGCATTAAAGGAGCTCAAGCACTCGGTTCTCTCAGTCCTATACTTAACCGAAAAAGTAAGCTCAGCGCTAATACCAAACTTAGGTTATACACCACTCTAATTAGACCTTGCATCACATATTCGTGTCCGGTATGGAGTAGCACTTGTCAATCCAATTATAACCTGTTACAAATAATTCAAAATAAAGCACTTAAAATTGCCTATAATACGCCGTTTAAAACTAACCTTAAAGCACTACACACAAATATAAAGTTACCTAGCATTACAAAATTCATCTTAAAACTAACTCGTAAATTTTACAACAAAATTAAATGTCATCAAAATACATTGATTGCGAACATAGGACAAATTAAGTTGAAAGACTTGCGAAATATCGATGGATACGGTACATACAAGCTTCCCCATCACTACGTGTTGTTCGCGCACAATACCGATAACGCGTCATAGCTGGGCCCGTACGATGCGCCTGCGCTTCCCCTCTCTCACCGTATATAGGTGAGCGCGCGGGAGGCGCGGTAGCTCGTGCGTCGCTGGTGGCCATGCGCGATCACCTGAGCTACCGCTTGCACCGGTCGCACTTACGCTGAGCGCGTATTTAAGTATTTGCTGCTACCCCCTCATTTTTATAAATGAAATTATTACAATAGTTTCATAATGATAATGTTAAATTAATTAAAAAATGCCTCATGCTGTAATAAGTTTGTAACCTTTATTATTTTATACTTATAAAGGTGCTCCTAGCCTGTAAAAGTGTTATTAAATTAGTGAAACTGTAACTTTATTTATAAGTACTACAGCTATGTATATTTTATGGTAATAAAGAATTTTTCTAAACTAAACTAAACTCACTATAACCGCACTGATCTTTTTTCTCGTTTTTGCTCTATATTGATAACGGCAACAGGTAGACGTTTGAAATATTCACAGAATATTTAGTTATATATTCACTTTAAAAATAAATAATTAAATTAAAATAAAACAAACATACCACAAACGTGATTTTTTTACATTTTTATAGATAATGGTACGGAACCCTTCGTGCGCGAGTCCGACTCGCACTTGGCCGGGTTTTTTGTATAGTCATAGTAAAAAAGACATTAATTCATTTGATTTAAAATCCAAATTTGAATGACAAGTTATTTGCTGTGAAGGAGCGGTGCGATTATAGTGAGTGATGATGACCTTAATTCAAGACTTTTGGCCGCAGGACGTGGTGTTCCGTCGCTTCCGCGGACAAGTTCCACTGGACAGCACTGTCTAGTAGTTCAAAGTGAAGTGCTACTAACATAGCATAGCATAGCAACTTGTCGTTGTTGAGCGCCGAGCAGAGCGGTCGCGTTATCGTGTATTTAATTAATTACCTAACACTGTCTCAACGACTTTAAACCTTATATACGCTACTAATAAGTTTATTTTGCCTTAACAACTACTACTATTTTATTTTAACTACTTGTTGTTGAATTCAAAGAGTTAGTACAGTCTTGTGAAAAGTGTACGTCATCATGAGTGTAGTGAAATCACCCACTGGATCTGCCTCCACTGTCCTTAGCAGCTCACAGCCCGAACTATCCAGAATCGACGGCTGTGATAATGACCCCACAATGTATGTTAACCGTAACCGTGGACCAAAACGCAAACAACCTGATGAAGACGGAACACTTAGAAGTGAGCTCTCGGAATTCCGCAGTGAAATGATGTCGGTGATTCGTGAATTTACCAAAACCCAGTGCGAAACTGTAAACAAAATATCGCAAGATGTATCGGCCATTAGACAAGAGGTAAACAACATCACACACACGGTTGAAAAACTCTCCACTGAGCAAGTCGTCATGCAAAGTGATTTATCAGAGCTCAAGCAATCTAAAACCATGACGGATGAAAAAATAAAATGTTTAGAGTCTGATATTCACTCCATCAAAATGGTTGCAAGTACCCACAACCTTCCCCAACATAAACTAGCGACACCGTCGTATAATGATATAGTCAAGGAACTATACGACAGATCTCACAGGGATAAGAATATCATAGTAGTGGGTATACCAGAACCAAACTGCGATTTACGTGAGGAAAGGGTCACACACGACATGAACCAAATAACAAAAGTAATAAATACTATCTACGAGAACTGCCCAGCACCTATTATGGTTATACGCCTCGGGAAATATAATCCCTCCAAAACAAGACCGATCAAGGTTGGCTTCACTTCCCAGGAAACATCAAGAATAATTCTCCGTAATAAGAATAAATCTCTTAGTGACAATCTGAAAATATTTCCAGACCAAACGCCCTGCCAACAAAAGTTTTTGAAGGAACTACGAGATCAGCTTAAAGTGCGAATTGACAATGGTGAGCAAGACCTAACAATAAGATACATCAAAGGGACTCCAAAAATCGTGTCAAAAAACTTGAACAACAAAGCCGAAAACAACACAACAACAACCTAACTACTACTTCAGCTACCCTACATACCAAAAGAAAAACCAAGCACCTACATATTTTGTATCAAAATGTCAGAGGTCTGCGAACTAAAACAACAACATTCAAAAACTCAGTATTGGGAATTACGACTGACATAATCGCACTAACAGAAACATTTCTTACGAGCTCAGTCTACAACTCAGAGCTGTTTCCACCGGGTTATACCGTGCTACGTCAAGATCGAGCAGGCGACGTCGGCTGGGGGGGTGTCCTTCTGGCTGTGCGCGACTACTACAACGTTCGACGTATCACCGACATAGACGGACTTCAACCCACTACCGAAATAATATTCGCCGTTATTAAATGTAAGGCAATAAAAATGTTGTGTTGTTTGGTTTACTTACCACCTAGTTATAATGATAGACAATATTTAGAAGTACTACAAATTATTGAAAATGCAACTTGTAAGTTTTCTGGCCTTGATTTTCTGTTGTTGGGTGATTTTAACCTCCATTCTATGAGTAAAACTGTACAGGATCAATTTGAATGCTTTCTGGATTTCGGTAGACTGAAGCAACATAGCAATGTTATCAATTACTTTGGAGGCCAATTAGATCTTGTCATAAGTGGAATGAGTGGGGAGCGTGTGAGTGTGACAGATAACATCGAGGCACTGGTCCCTCCTGACCGGTACCACCCACCGCTTGACGTGAGCTTGGCATGGCCACCTGTGCGCCCGGTCACCACGATACTGCCGCGGCCGCCGCCGCCGCCGCCGCCACCGCCGCCGCCTCGCACCCCGGACCCCGCAGTGCTTACCTTCGACACCCACCCCGAATGGAACTATCGTAAGGCAGACCTGTGTACACTGTACGCTAACATAGCTAGCATTGACTGGAGTGACGTCACCTGCGCTCGCGACGTAGATAGTGCAGTAGAAATCTTGTATACCAAACTGTTCACTGTTATCAATAGTTCCGTCCCTATTAAAACGCGCAAAAGAAGCTCGGGTCGTTACATATATCCCACCTGGTTCACAGCGGAAATCATACGTAACATTAAAAATAAACATTATAACCATAAAAAATTTAAACAATCAGGCAAACCACTCAACGGAGAGTTATTCAAGTACTATCGCGAATTGGTAAAAACTCAAATCGAAGAATCATATGATTATTATATTAAGTCTATCCAGAATAAAATTCGTAAAGAACCATCGGAGTTTTGGACATTTATTAAGAACCAACGGAACGATAAACAGCCGAACTATGAATACTTATATAACGGTAAGACAGTATCGCGACAAACTGCTGCAGACGCTTTCGCAGAGTACTTCGCGTCGGTCTTCCTTAAAGACATCCCTACCTTAGACCCAGAGGATATTAATTTAAATACGGGCCCAGCTTCAGATTCATTCCGTGTTACTGTTGATCCCATAAGCCCTCCGGATCTCAGACGCATCCTAAAGCGAATAAAACCTTTTTCTTCATCAGGTCCTGACGACATCCCACCATTCATTGTAAAAGATTGCGCTTCAGTGTTAGAAATACCACTGCTCCATATATACAATCTGTCTATAACAACCAGCACTTACCCGACACGCTGGAAGTCTTCTAGGGTCACGCCAGTGCCAAAGAGTTCACTTAAACACAAATTAGATGAATATAGGCCTATCGCTGTCCCTTCCGTGTTTGGTAAAATCTTCGAAACCCTATTGGCTAGCCACATAAGCTCACAAATTAAAATGCGTCTGGATGACGCTCAACACGGATTCAGAGTTGGTCGATCTACTGCTACCAATCATATGAACTTTGTAAATTATACTCATTCCAAACTCGACACAGGGCGGCAGGTAGATACGGCCTATTTTGACATACAGAAAGCATTCGATAGGGTCGATAACGATGTCCTACTAAGCAAACTTTCAGCAATAGGCTTTGCACCAAAGTTACTCCAACTCTTTGCTAGTTACTTAGGTGACCGTAAGCAATACGTTCAACTCGCTGGGTACAAATCCCAGTCCTATTACACTAGATCTGGAGTAAGCCAAGGAAGTACTCTGGGGCCTCTTCTATTCCTAATCATGGTCAATGACCTACCCCATGTCATTAAAAGTGCAAAATGTCTGATGTTCGCAGACGACCTTAAATTATACATGGGCGTGGGGTCGGTTTGCGACTGCGAAGCTCTCCAGAACGACATATCTAACGTTGTTGAGTGGAGCGTCAGAAATCGTTTACAATTTAATGAAAAAAAGTGCACAGTTATGACGTATACTAGAACTAGGACTCCCATTCAACACAGTTATCGAGTACTAGACACTACGCTGACAAGAGTCCATGAGATGCGTGATCTCGGCGTGACATTTGACCCTCGCCTTAATTTTAGGGAACATGTCGTGTCCATGACGAAAGCTGCTAACAGAACGCTCGGTTTTATCATGCGTCAAACTTACAAGTTTCAGGATTGCAGACCCGCAATCATGCTATACAACGCGTACGTTCGCAGCCGGTTAGAATATAATGCTCTCATTTGGGACCCGTATGAGGCAAAGTACAAAGTTATGATAGAAAAAATACACAAAAAATTCTGCCGGTACATATACAAGAAGAAGTACGGGTACTACCCGTTTCTTTATCCCTCGCTCTTTGTAACAGGTATGCTTGGACTCGACACTCTAGAGCTGCGAAGGAGCTCGCAGGCAATTATACACTTTTACCATTTGCTCAATAACAAAATCGACAATCCCTCAGCACTGATCGATATAAGCCTAAACGTGCCTATGGGAGCCATGCGGGGTGCGGGGGAGCGTGGTTTGCGTCGGCGGCGGCCCTTGCTGGCGGTAGCTGGTTCCCGCACACGTGCCACAAGAAATGCAACTACTCGACGTACTCTTACGCTCCTCAACTCGATCATACTAGCTCAAGATGTGGACCTATTTACTGATAAACTGAACAAAATTATATCTGCGGCAAATGTTTACCTCACGCACTGTCTGCACGAAGTTAAATCATGACATCGACGTATATTTTCATAGGCTAATCTGTATTCAGCATAAGTTAGTAGTTAAGCAATAATGTTAATATGTTAAAAAACAGTAACTATAACTGTACGTATATATTACGAAACAGTAACGTAATTGTAGACGCCTTGGGGTGACCTGTTATGTCTACAAAATGTTTAATAAATAAATAAATGTCAAATAGTCATAAGCCATTCTATTAACACAAGTTTTTGTTTATACAATATGTATGTTTAGGTTAAGGTATTTTTATATGGGCCTGTGTCGCCTGAAATAAATGGTTTTATTATTTCCTTTATTTATCGATATGTACATATAAATTATATTTTTAAATATTAGAATTTATAAAACAATATAAAACATTTAAAAATATAAAAAATAGTTGTCCGCTGGTAGCGGGAGCAGGGTCCAAGCTACCGGTGGTTAGGGCTCCAGAGATAGAAACCTCCTCACGATACGAGCCGTATCGAGGAGTACTGCCTTCTGAATCAGGCCCTTGATCCAACCACCTAACGACAGCCTCGAGAGATGTTGATCGAGGCTCTCGGCCATCAGGCCATTGGCTGATACGACAATCGGCACAATGATAGCCGAGCTCACATTCCACATGTCAACAACCTCGTGTGCTAAGTCGAGATACTTAATTTGTTTCTCTTTCTCAGCTTTCACGAGGTTCTCGTCATGTGGAATGGTAACATCGATAATCATTGCGCGGCGCGCTAATCGATCTATCACCACTATATCAGGCTTATTGGCGACAATAGTCCTGTCAGTGATGATAGACCGATCCCAGTACAACGTGACATGGTCTTTTTCGAGAACTGGGTCGGGCACATACTTGTAATACGGTACCTCAGAATCCACAAGTTTATATTTCAAAGCTAGTTGCTGGTGAATAATCCTGGCTACTTGGTTATGCCTGTGCAAGTACTCCCCGTTAGCCAGACGAGAACAACCAGAGATAATATGTGGATTCACCCGGACGGTGGCATGCCCGACACACGTCAACCGTCCCATCCTTCATAATATGTCTCCGGTAGTTATTCGTCAAGATAACTTCGTCCATAATTGCACAGACGAAACCTTCCGTTTCCCCGAAAAGGTCTCCAAAACGTAGCCAGGATACGGACGCTAAGAAATCTACACCGGTCTCATGTAGAGCTCGATAGAAGCGCCCGTGAAGCTCCTTGCCTTGCCATACCTCCTTGCGGTCATGGGTAGTAAGTATTACAGGTTTGCGCCAGTTCTCTTTAGCCATGGAGAGCGGGGTGAGCCCCTTGTCCACTGCGACCACATCACGATGCATACCCAGTTCGGTTTTTAAAAAATATTCTCTGAGACTGCACACCTCGCGGTTGTGGAGGGTCTTCGCATTTAAAAAGCCTCGACCCCCGCACTTCCGCGGGATGTATAGTCTCATCACCGATGATCGTGGGTGATGCATCCTGTTTGCGGTCAGCAGTGTACGGACCCTCCTATCCAGAGCGTCTAGTTCAGTCTGAGTCCATTTGAGTATGCCAAAAGAGTACATCAAAACCGGCATGACCCAACCGTTGAAGGCGCGCACCTTGTTTCCGCCCGAAAGAAGGCTAATAAATACCTTTTTCAGGCGACCAAAGAAGCGCTCCTTCAGCGATTGCCTCATGTCAGCAACGTTGATCCCTAACGCTTCTGACATACCCAAATATTTATAGCTTTCGGATGAGGAGAGGGATCTAAGGTGTATGGAACCCGAGAGTTGCGTTCCCTCGGATTCCACAATCTCCCCTCGCTTTACATGCATGACTGCACATTTATCCACACCAAATTCCATCCTGATGGCGCTACTGAAAGTTTCAGTTACCTTCAGTAGCTCGATCAGTCGCAATTTGTTGGGGGCAAAGAGTTTCAAGTCATCCATGTAGAGGAGGTGAGATATAACCTGACCTCCTCTCCTCAACCGATAGCCTAGACCTGAATCCTCCAGCAGTGTACTTAGAGGATTCAGGGCTAAGCAGAACCAAAGTGGACTCAAACTGTCGCCCTGAAATATTCCCCGCTTAATCCATACAGGCTCATCGTTCCCCTGGATCTGTCGACATCCTGGGTAGCGAAGGACCGTCCTCCATTGCCCCATACATGACATCAGGAAGGTGCGCAGAGTTGCATCTATCTTGTACAACTCCAGCACCCTCATGAGCCATGTATGTGGCACCGAGTCGTAGGCCTTCTTATAGTCTATCCAGCATGTCGACAGATCCTTGCGGGATCGACGAACCTGTTGGCTTATGGCCATGTCGATGAGGAGTAGCTCCTTGGTACCGCGGGACCCATTCCTACATCCATTTTGAGAGGCAGACATAATCGAGTGACTGTCAATGTGCGTATTAATTTTCACTCTATATCTATTTTTTATTATTATTATTATTTAACTTGCACGTAATTATTTTTATGTTTCTATATGAATTCTAACTAACAGAAAACTTACACAGATTTAACAGCGGGTGCCAAACTAAGCACAGCCTTCATCTTTGTGGTCCAAACACTTTAACACCAAGGGCAGGTTATGGTACAAAAACACTTAGGATTCATGCATTATCTGCCAGTAGTCTGTTACGTTTTTGTTCGTATACATTTCCAAAGTCGTTCAGAACCTACGGAGTTTCCAAGAGGCGATAAGACTCGAAAAAGCGCAGTGAAAATAACCGAAGTTCGTATTCGGTTCAAACCACGTTCGGCTCATCCCTAGTATGTTATCAAAAAGTGTGTAGATATTAACTTGTACTAAACTCAAACTCAACGCATTTATTTTAATTAAACCAATTACAGGCACTTTTGAATTGTCAAAGAGTCGGTCAGTTAGTCAGAAAGTTGAAGCTATTTGCCCATTCCAAGCGTAGATCTCTATGGAGAAGAACAGGCAAGAAACTCCAAGGACACTCTTTTAAATCAAGATATTACAAAATCCTGGGTACATTATTCTTGTCGCTTCTATAAGTGAGAACAATGTAAAAACGGAAATTATTTAAAAACAATACAAATATAAAAGATTACAAATAAGCCCTGGCAGATAGGAGATGACCAGTCACAACTGACGGCGCCCGTTCACGAACATGACACACTACAAAGTGGACATCATCTGCCTCCCCTTGTCACAAATATGTTGAGGTCGGCTTCCAGTCTAACCGGAAGCGACCAAATTATTGAGCCATGCTATACTCCTTGGTAAGGCTAGCCAGACGTTCGGGATTCTGAACTACCCCTAACGGATAATCCTGCCGACAAACTGTCACGCAGTTTGGCAGGTTTATAACATGTATAGAAGTGTTTGGTCCAAAATAATTTTTTTATTTATTTAATTATGTCCAAGATCAAAGATCGACAACTGACACCAACAGTTTAACAAAGTAGATAGAGTGTATTTTGTTATACACCAAAACTGTAACAAAACTGATATTACAGGGTTCCGTGATGGCATGCTCGTTCTTACTGCTGAACGGCAGCAAGTTAAACATGCAGGACGATGACGGGAAGACTCCTCTGCACCTCGCCACCGAAGCCGGCCACACCGGACAGGTAACTTCATTAATTGTAATATTCTACATTTTGTATTATTATGCATAAAATCACGCCGTCTTCCCATGGGAGTAGGCAGACACTACAAAACGCCACCTGCTACGATCCTTACCTACTCCATTAGCTTCGTTTACGTTCGTACATCTGGTAAAACACGCACGTCGGTTGCAAGTACCAAGCACCTGAATTTTTGAAGAACATAACATAATGACATGTCCTTTTAGAGCTTCTTGTATTATTATGTGTGCACATTAAAAAAAAATCACTCCTGTCTAAATGTTCTCTACTAACTTTTTAGACCTTTGTTCTTCTTATGCGTATGAAGTTTCATTAAAATCGGTTCAGTCATTTCGAAAAACAAGGGCTTGAAAGTTTGTATGAAATGCCGTAAGGTGTAACCGCTCTTAAACAAAAAAATTGCCAAAGCTATATGGTTTCTGGTAGCGGCAAAATATATGTTATTCTTGAACATATTTCTCAGAACTTGGTTGTTACCAAAAAACGTTTAGAAAAAAAAAACTCGATACAAATTAACGGTAAACTAAACCTTTACTTTGAGTTTCAATCCAAAATATTTGTATTAAATATCAACGTACGGTTGGTATTTAATTAATAACATGAACGTCTTATTTGTATGCAGAACAAACGTCCGCAACGACGAACGAACGAACGACCACGACGAACGAACGACGAGCGACGAATGAACGTCATGTTTGTTTGTTTGTGATTTAAATAAATAATAATAATAAATAACTTGGTTGTTATTTATTTTCGATTACTCAACTAATTTTTGAGTGAATAGATAATTGCTTCATATTTTGCAATAAATTACAAGCGTTGTGTCATCGCGCTTCTCTTTCTTTTGTATTCAGTCTGACAGTGACCGCGGTTTAGCTGTTGTCAGCGTCTGAACCGCAGGCTGTAGAACAGGTGCCTTAGAATTGGAATGAGTAGCATAGATTTTAATTTAAAATGTTGTATGTGTCCCAGGTGTGCCTGCTACTTAAGTACCGCGCCGACCAGTCCATAGTTGACAAGGAAGGTAATACGCCACTCGACATCGCCGTCAACAACGCCAATGCTGATATTGTTACTCTGTAAGTGATAATGAATTTTGGTTTACGAACTTTGAAAATGAGAAAGTCATGTTTAAAGCTATTATACTTCAGCCTCGTCCGAAGAGATTAGAATAGTACACTTGTAGTACTACATTACAATGTCGCCTCCATGCACTTTAGTTTAAAACCTCTTTTAGATTGTTTTAAAGCCGGATGCCTTATTCTCGCTGACAGTTTGCCGCCAATACACATTTATTATAATTCTCATTTATTAATTATGTTAGAACTTCCTTACAGGCCAAGACATTAAATTATTTACTTAACAATAGACGGGACATAGCGAACAAAATCGTAATCCGATACATTTGTCCTAGTGGGCAAAAGTCGCTCAGTCTAGTGTGGTACGCCTGCATGTCAAGTCGCAATTTGTGTCCACCAAAAGAAAATTATTTTCGAAGTATATGCTTAATTATGCGATATGGTATTGCCAATCTCGTAGTGATAAAACGACTAGACTTATCCACGGTTTATTTTAGTTAATAGTTTGTAATTTACCCAGAATTTAGATGAAATTAATAATTTTCTTAGATGTTTCAAACTATTTGACGGTTCGTAATTGGTGTCGGTAAAAGTGTAACGTGTCAAACTTAGATTTTATTGAATTTTGTGTATATTACGCTAGATGGCGTCACTGAGACATGGGATCACAATTTTTAGGGTTACAACATTACATTTGCAGTTGGATTTTATAGGTGTGACGGTGTTTGTGTAAAAAATATCAGTTACGCGGACGACATGGTGCTGCTGAGCGCCTCGGTGTGTGGTCTGTCCAGGTTGCTAGGCATCTGCGAGCGTTACGCGCTGGATCATGGTTTGCTCTATAACGCAAAGAAGAGTGCATGCGTGGTCTTTCGGGCCAGGGGTCGGAGCTGCCCAGAGTCTGTTCCACCTATTAGATTGAACGGTGTCAAGTTAAAAAGAGTTCAACAGTTTAAATACCTCGGGCATATCGTGACCTCTGACCTGAGGGACGATGCGGACATCGTTAGGGAGCTGAGGGCATTGTCTGTGAGGGCCAATATGATCGCCCGCAGGTTTGTTCGTTGCTCGGGGGCCGTCAAAATAACTCTTTTTAGAGCGTTTTGTACGTCCCTGTACACAGCAAGCCTGTGGGGGTCATATACCCAGAAGCAGTACAACGCCCTCCGTGTTCAGTATAACAATGCGTTCAGGGTGTTGTTGGGGCTGCCCCGGCACTGCAGCGCGTCGGGGATGTTCGGCGATGCCCGTGTCGACTGTTTTTACACGACGATGCGGAAGCAGTGCACATCCCTAGGGCGCAGGCTACGGACCACAACCAACACCATCCTGAGCGTATTTGCGAACAGGTTTGATTGTCAGTACATTAACCATTGCTATATGATTAATGTAATGACAAACAAACAAATGACTCCGAGGCAGGCGTAGTTATTATTAATAGTTTTATTCTTTTATTTTATGATTTTAATATAGTTATATAATTCTAATTTTGATTTTATTAATATTGTTTAGTTAATTATATGTGATAGAATATGAATTTTGTACGATGTAATTTTAATGATCCTATATGGATTGAAATAAATGATTTTGAATTTGAATTTGAATACGGGAACATGCTTTTCAACTACGATGTTAACTTTGTTCTTGGGATAAATTCATCCCAACTACGGAACCATTCATTGTGCGTGGGCCGGCACGCACTTGGCTGGTTTTTTAGGGTTCCGTACCCAAAGGGTAAAACGGGAACCATATTACTAAGGCTCCGCCGTCTATCTGTCTGTCCGTCTGTCACCATGCTGTATCTCATGAACCGTGATAGCTAGACAGTTGAAATTTTCACAGATGATGTATTTCTGTTGCCGCTATAACAACAAATACTAAAAATCAGAATAACATAAATATTTAATGGGGCTCCGATACAAAAAACGTGATTTTTTTGCTCTATATTGATAACGGCAACAGGTAAACGCTTAAAATATTCACAGAATATGTAGATATATATTGACTTTAAAAATAAATAATTAAATTAAAATAAAACAAATATTTAAGCGGGGCAAAAATCACGTTTGTTGTATGGGATACAACAAACGTGATTTTTTTGCTCTATATTTGTACGTCCACCCTTAACAAACGTCACGTAAGGCCGCAATATTGATAAGGGAGTGACAGTAAATGAAAATATAAGTATGATAAGTTAAGGGAACCTACACAGACCTACAAGCCTAACAGCCCTACGACCCTAAGCCCTATAAGCCCTACAGCCCTAACCTACCATATACCTAGTATGTGATAAATAAATATGTAAATAAGTTCAGGATGTCTGCACCATGCGACCTAAGGTTACAGACGGATAGTAGACAGGATTTCCAGGTTTCGGGAAGGGTAAACTCACTGCCAGTCGCGCAGACTCACGAGACTGATCCGGGATGGCTAAAGGTGTCTTGGCCACAGTGAGGGGTAATGAGACAAGAATATAAAATTCAAATCTGATTTATTTACAAAATTATACAGCTTATATACTACTTTTTCTTCACACACACTATTACATAAAATCTTTGTGTCCTATGCGTGCGAGATGCAACCAAATCAATATTTTTAACTGGGCCGCGCGTCAGCCGGGCCGAGTGCTGAGTCAATGTCCAAAGGTAACGTTGAACAATATTGATAACGGCAACAGGTAGACGCTTGAAATATTCACAGAATATGTAGATATATATTGACTTTAAAAATAAGTAATTAAATTAAAATAAAACAAATATTTAAGGGGGGCTCCCATACAACAAATGTGTTTTTTTTTTTGCCATTTTTATAGATAATGGTACGGAACCCTTCGTGCGCGAGTCCGACTCGCACTTGGCCGGTTTTTTTTCTATTTTTCTTCTGATGGCCTCTATAGTATCTACCTTAAATCTCTTTGCTTACAGGTAAGTTCGTCACTAATTATCACTAATTATAAGTAATCTATTATCACCATAACGTGTCGCCTGTAATCCCCGAAGGGTGATTCATTTCGCCAGTGAATTAGAGTATGATTGAAGTAATTTATAAGCAGGGCTTGAAACCGGTTAATTTTTATTTCCGGTGATACAATGTTTTTTTGATCCAATTGATATTAGCGGCAAAGATTGCTTCATCACATTAAGTTCCGGATTGATTTTGTAACAAAATATTAATTAATTGACGAAATATGTTCGATAAACTTTTATAATAACCGTTAAGGTTACATAAAAAATTAACCGGTTTCCGAGCCCAGTTTATAAATTTTTAAAATCAACTTTTCAAGCTATAGGTGCCTAATAAGTAATTTATAAGTTATTTTTGTATTATGCCGTTTCTGTATTATTTTTACTGCGCCTACTTATATAATTAGTAAATAATTTTCTTCAAAAAACTAGAAGTACAAAAAGTTTACCACGTAAATGTTTGATCTGCCCGTTTTTAGAGTTCCGTACCCAAAGGGTAAAACGGGACCCTATTATTAAGGCTCCGCTGTCCGTCCGTCTGTCTGTCCGTCTGTCACCAGGTTGTACCTCATGAACCGTGATAGTTAGACAGTTGACGTTTTCACAGATGATGTATTTCTGTTGCCGCTATAACAACAAATACTAAAAAACAGAATAACATAAATATTTAATGGGGCTCCCATACAAAAAACGTGATTTTTTTGGCGTTTTTATAGACAATGATACGAAACTCTGCGTGCGCGAGTCCGACTTGCACTTGGCCGGTTTTTACTAGATCCATTAAAACAAACAATTCACATGAAATAACTACTTATTACAAAGTTACTACTATTATTGTTTTTGCTACAGATTAAGGCTGACCAAGTTGAACGAGGAGATGCGCCAAAGCGAGATGTCCTCAAACGATGACACGTACAACGAAGTGTTCCGCGACTACACGCAGCTGGCGCACTCGCATCCTGAGCGACTCGTGCGCGCCAAACATAACAACAACGAAGGTATGTACCACATCCAAAATATTTCATAAAATGGGCAGGCCATTAAGACGCTGACAACAGGTAAACCGCGGTCACTGTCAGACTGCATACAAAAGAAACAGAAGCGCGATGACACAACGCTTGTAATTTATTGCAAAATATGAAGCAATTATTTATTTACTAAAAAATGAGTTGAGTAATCGAAAATAAAAAAAATCCAAGTTCTGCATACAAATAAGACGTTCTTGTTATTAATTAAATACCAACCGTATGTTGATATTTAAAACAGATATTTTGGATTTAAACTCAAAGTAAAGGGTTAGTTTACCGTTAATTTGTATCGAGATTTTTTTTCTAAATGCGTTTTGGTAACAACCAAGTTCTGAGAAATATGTTCAAGAATAACATATTTTTTTTCCGCTACCACAATTTATATAGGATGATGATTTGTCAATTTTTTGTTTAAGACAAGCCTACTTTTATCATTTGCCTCTTGTCAGCGCCTTAAAACAACTTTAAAATTTATCAACATACAAAACTTCGATACCCAAATGTATGAGGTGGCTGATTATTATATCGCGGTTACGATATTGATATCTTAAAGAAAGTGGTTCAGTTTGATGGTCTGTGTGCGTCCTTACACCAAGATAATTTATTGTACAGGTATAAAGGACGGATTTATTTATTAAAACTCTATGCACAAGTAAAAAAAATACTGTACAAAGGCGGGCTTAATGCCTGAGGCATTTTCTACCAGTCAACCTTAGGGTGATGCAGAGACGAAACATGGTAGGTGCAACATGGGGGATAGATAACTCGATAATCAAAAATATATACAAAATTAAAAGTGTCAGGAGAAATAACGATTGGTGGAGTTCTGATTCTGATTCTGAACGAATCAACGCTGGGATGATTCTGCCAACTTCTTACGAATATATTCCCGTGCCTTCACTTTAAATGTTAACCGTCCGGTTGCAACCCTGATGCCATCCTGATGCTTAGAGGGAGCGCATTCCAAAGAAAAACTGCCTGGACAAAGAAAGAAGAGTGAATGAAACCAGAGCGGTGAGAAGGACATCGTAGAAGACGATTGTTAGTGGAACGAAGATTTTTACTGTGGGCAGAGCACAAGTATTGAACACAGGAAGTTAGGTAAGGAGAAGTGGGTCTGTCAAGTATGAAAACAACATAGACAAAGCCCTCAACTCTGTGCGCTGACGAATGGGCAACCATTTTAAAACCAATTGGTGCGCTGACACATGATCATACTTACGAAGATTGAAAACGAATCGAATGCAGTAATAATAATAATCCTGTGTGTAACCAACCCGCACTGGGCTCACGTGGCAGATTACAGCCCACTCCCTCACGAAGAGAGGAGGCCTGTGTCCCAGCAGTGGGAACATTATAGGCTGATTATGGTAATTCTGTGTGTGAAACACAACAAATGCATATATTGCGTCGCGATTCCATGTTAAATTGTCCCTTCTCAGTTATAATAGGGGAGAAGTGTCATCTTCTTGGAACTTTATAACAGAAGCGTTTGCAAGCATATGAACCCTCTGTATGCATTGTTTGGTCTATAAAGAGTGTTTAAGTAACAAAAGCCATTTAATCAGACCATTTATTATTTTATTTAATACTTTAAGCACACAAATGTACAGAGGCGGACTTAATGCCATAGGCATTTTCTACCAGTCAACCAAACATAAAAGTAAACCTAAAAAAAAACAAAAACAAAAAAACTTATGCTACTAAAATAAAATTATTGACAAATAGCAAAATAAAATTAAAATAATGCTATTACTGACACCGGCTGTTTCGGTCTGTGTGCCCATTGGCGAAGGCCTCCTCCATTTCCTTCCATTTTTCTCTTATCGATTACTATTCGAGTAATTTTCCTCCTGTGGCTTCTCATCGCTCCAGCGTTTTCTCTGCCTTCCTCCAACGCGAGTGTACACTCTCCTAAACGAGTATGTCTTGTGTAGGTGAACAACCGAGTGAATGACGCAGCGAACCGGGCGGTCGGCGGCGATGGCTGTGGTAGCGACTGCATCACACTCCACGTCAGTCAGCCACGCCAGCGCTTACAGGCCCACACATTTGCGTATTCTGCAGGCTAATTCACGTAACTAAAGAAGTGCGGTAGCAGTGCAGTTGCAATTAAGTTTCGATCAAAACAACGCATTTCGTATTCTACTATTCTCTACGGCTGTCAGATACTATATATATTCAGCTATCACTCAAACTTAAACTTCATTGCACCTGCACTGCAACTTGATCGGCGCGTCATGAATTTACGTGAATTAGCCCTCTGACGTCACACACAAGAAGACAACGGGC
Organism: Tiliacea aurago; assembly: GCA_948098905.1. Lineage (NCBI taxonomy): Eukaryota > Metazoa > Arthropoda > Insecta > Lepidoptera > Noctuidae > Tiliacea > Tiliacea aurago. The sequence goes on along the minus strand of OX402586.1, from coordinate 16,754,082 downwards.
AACTAACACGAAGTAAACGGCAGAAGTTTTATTGTGGAATGTTTAAGGTGGTAAAATTAAAACACGTAGCTTTCGGCTAGTTACACGTAAGTCCATTAAATTTAATTGCCCATTAAAAGTAATGCTGTCACTTTCTGATACGTTCCGTTAGCTAAAGACAGCATTACTTTTAATGGGGAATTAAATTTGCCTGTTTATGCTTTAGCTCAGGTATACATTGTTATACTCGTGGTAGAGAATTAATGACTGCGTGTTATCCCTTCCACAAAATATGGTATTCATTGTAACCTTTCCGGCTTAAGCGTTCCGCTCTTTTCACAGATAAAAAAGATGACTATTTGAACTTTTAAAATTAGTTACCGTCGGCGTCGGTACTCTGCTAGTTAATGTTGAGTAATGTTTTTAAACTGTTTTCTTCCCAATGTAATGAGATAGTGTTATGCTACGGCTACATTGTCGCGATAAAGCGAACTACTGCGAGTGCTTTCTCTCTCACACCGCTGGACGTCTCGCTGTACACAGCGAAGTATAGTTCGCTTTATCGCGACAATGTTTATAACGCAAAGGTAATTCTTGTGCTAAGTACACTAAAAGGCTGTAAGGAGTTGTTCAAGTTGACGTACGTGTTACGAATCTTTTTTTAATACTTACTTTACTTCCTGTATTTTTTACATTGATATTGAGTAAATTATAGTGATATTAGCGTCGCTCTTTTCTAATAAATGTTGTTCCAAATCTCGGATAGTTTAATTTGTTGCTGCCCATTGGCATTTAAGACATTTAATAAAATATTAAGACGTTATTAATAATTATAACATAATAAAGTGCTTCTCTGGCCGGGGGTCGACAAAATGATCTCTGTTACATTTTTATACGAGGCCTTTAAACAAATCGGCTGTGACAGACAGACAGACACACGAGTGGTCCTATAAGGGTTCCGTTTTTTCTTTTTGAGGTACGGAACCCTAAAAACGTTCTAACATATTAACTTTTTGCTGCCAAAACACACATAATCAATTTTATAAATATAAACCAGAAGACGAATATGTTAACTGTTGAATTTCAATTAGATCAGAACACTTTATTTATTGTTCGTGCATAAAGTTCAGATTCATCATTTCAGCTGAAAGGCGTCCACTGCTGGACATAGGTCTCCCCCAAGGGGGTTTGCCATAAAGTTCAGATTATTAGAATAAAATAACACTCGAACTGATTCTGTAGAGCATTGAATGAACTAAAATAAGAGTATTGCTGTGTTTTAGTTACAGGCAGGGTGGTGAGATGGTGGGAATTTAGAGCTGTCATAACTATACTCCATTTGAAATAAGATTAGACATTTAAATAAACCTTTTTTACAGTCCGTTCAAACGATTCTGAGTTCTATTGCGTTGGTGGCATGATCAATGACAGCTGTAATAAACAGTTGGTATTGTAACCACGTTTTTGCTTTCAATACCATCCTTAAGCCTACGGTATAGAAGTCAAAATCGGTTGAACGGACTGTAAACAAGTTTATTTAAATGTCTAATCTTATTTCAAATGGAGTATAGTTAACTTGTTATGCGAAGTTTAGATTAGCAACAAAACTTGCTGAAGTTGACTTCCTCAATCAATTCTTACCGTGTAAACAATCGCGGCAAGCACACTTTCACAGGTTTTCTGAGTAACAAAATTTATTATTTTTTTCTTTAAAAATAGTTTAGCCCTTCTTTCAATTTTTTTTAAAATTTATTTTAATAATAATAAACATCATAATCATAACACACAACGACCAACACTTAACACCTCTAAATTTAAAAGATACATCTGAACAGAGAAATGAGAAAATAATCGACGACAAAATTAAGCTTTTAGAATGGACCCAGAAATCTCTACATGGAAGACATCGCCAAAACATACGCCACATAAATGTCGACAAAGATGCGTCGAACGCGTGGTTCAATCGAGGCGAACTCTTCCCGGAAACTGAAGGGTTTATGCTTGCTATACAGGACCAGGTAATTGAAACCAAAAATTATAGGAAGTTTATCATAAAGAATTTAACTAATGACACATGTAGGAAATGCAACAGTTCTCCAGAAACGATTCAGCATATCACAGGCGCGTGCAAGTCAATAGCCCAAACAGACTACAAACACAGACACGATCAAGTAGCCAACATCATACACCAAAAATTAGCACACCAGTACAAACTTATAGATTCCGTTACACCATACTACAAATACCATCCAGAAACTGTATTAGAGAACCCTACAGCAAAACTATATTTTGACCGCGCCATTCTTACCGATCGAACAATCGCATTTCAATAGACCAGATATTACATTAATAAACAAGATAAATAAAACTGGATATTTAATAGATATTGCTATACCAAATACACATAACTTGCAGACAACAATAGCAGAGAAACTGAGCAAATACACTGAATTAAAAGATGAAGTAGCCCGACTTTGGCATTTGCAAAAAGTTACAATAGTACCAATAGTATTGTCTACAATAGGAGTCATACCGAAACAACTTCACCAGTCCCTTAATTCTCTCAACTTACCTCCAAATACGTATCATCTGCTGCAGAAAGCAGCCATACTAAACACATGCAGACTCGTAAGAAAGTTTCTGCAATGTGAATCAGAAAACCCACATCATAACACAAATACGCAACCATCTTCCGTGCAATTTTCTGCACATGACCGCACTTAATCCACCTGATAATCACTTGGCTTAGGCCCGTGTTATCAGTTCTTCCCAGCTTGCCGAGAAAATAAAATAAATTTCAAAAATAATAATAATTAATGCATTTTACCCATCAATTTAATTATTTTTTAATATCCTTTCAATGTAAATGAAATACTCTAAATTCAAGCACTAATTAAGAATATTGTATTGTGTAATTATTGTTCTAAGTAAGAATTGCTTGCGGAAGTCAAGTTTTGAAATTTCTGAAGTCAACTTTTTAAATTTCAGTTAAACTTGCATGAAGGTTATATATAGTTCCACCTATATTGACTACCCAAATATTTTTTATGTCTCTTTCTTATGACATTTGCAAAAGGATAGCAATAGCTTTTGTTAAATTCAGTTGATACACACAACAGAATTAGGCCTAGTCTGTAAATTAGGGGTCGTCGATAATCACGTGATGTTTTTAGCAACTTTTTAACCCCCTGGTGATATGTGGTGACGTTGTAGACTAACCGCCGCCCCCTACCCAAATCACGTGTATTTTTTTGGTACAAAATATCTTAAAAATGTTCATATTTTATCATTAAATACAGGTATGGTCTAATTTATACCTTACCTGTATTTAAATAAGGCGAGTCAAGGTCTCGCGCCGCTTTTCGGTTTAGAAATCGCGCGTTTGAACGCGAGTTTGTTGACGTAAATATAAATACACGTGATAACTCACTACACCCTTGTGATTTTTCGTGTTTTTTTTCCCGAACCCCCTTCGAGCCTCACGTGATTAATGGACGATCCCATAATACTATAGCTACATGATTTACATATTGAGATGCGAATCAAGTTCTTCAATCGATTTCTGCCATTCTTGTTGACAAAACATTTAGCTGAAGTGTACATAATAATCGATATTATTATAATAATAATAATTAAATGTTATTGATGCATAGCGTAGATAGTCGGGGTGACATGTAAGCTTTAAATGTCTTTCTTTAAGTATGTATCTAATACGTTACTATAGATGCAGAGAAATGTGTCTCGAAAAATAATATAACACAGTGCCATTATTCTACGGCAAAGTAAGCTGCTGTTATAATAATAATAATACTTTTTGAAAAGCAACAAAAAAAATTGTTATCTGCCTGTTAAGCTCATGTCAAATGTTTTGTTTGGCTGTTGATATTTCAGTCAGCCAGCCAACCAAGGAATAGTGACCCATTCTTTGTTAGAACTCTTGCTTCCCTAATATATCTCGTAGAACTAAATAAAAGTTATCACCAATATCTATATTTCCTCCCGCCACTGCGCAAAAGCACCAAATATTTCGAGGGCCATAATTCAAAGGGAGGTGTGATTTGTCTTTAGTAAACCAAAGATTTTAGTATTGGTTTAAAATGTTAGACTAATAGTTAATTGAAAATTATTAGTTTTATATAACTTTCTGGCCTATTTACCCAAAGGTTTATTGTATGGCGTTTGTATGAATTCAAGTGCGATTTATAACATTCCTGTATTCGAAAAACTAACAAGCCATTCCAAAAATGTTGGCATTTAAATGTTTTTTTAAGAATTTGGCTCAGATAAGAATCTCAATCAAAACTTATTGTTAGCTATTCTTTTTTTTACATATATTTTATAAATGTAATTTAGTGTACTAATAAAATATCACTTGCCAAATTATTGCAATATTCTCAACTTGCCTTGTAACATTGCTTTTGCAATTATATACAGCGATTTTTTAAATTTTACCAGTATTTTGTTGTAATCTTACAATGTAAGCATATCGTATTAAAATGTTCTGTCCCACTATAATTTAATATCTTTATTAAGAGTTCATAATACCTCAGCGCCTCACTCTTTATCTCACGAGCAAGCGAGATAGGGCCGGGAGAATGCTCCAAGGCGCCGACAGTTCAGGTAATTTCTTTTTACGGTGAATATTATGGTAATTAAAAAAAGACCATAGTGTCTGCTTTATATTTAGTTCAGTGATTATGCAAGGTTTCATGATCTAATATGATGATTTTTTTTCCGTCGAGAAAGATTTATGGAATCGGGTGTTCATCAAACATTGTACTTAACATTATTGTTCGACTTTACCATATATTTATTTCAAAATGGATGATGCAGTATTTTCTATAAAACGGACGACCATGCTAAGCAATTTGAGGTATTGTAGACTCTTAAGGGCAGAGCTCTCCACTAGCCACATATTTCAAACGTATCATGTTCTAGTAAGCTGTGAGCAGTAGCTTGTCAAAACCATGTTTAAATTTCAATAATTGTTGATTTACGTAAAACTTCCACTAACTTTAAATACAGTCGAGTCATAATATCCATCTCTTAAACATAGTTTTATGCGTTATTCCCGTATTACTATTTGGATGAATTTACCTATATACTTTTAAGTCCTATACCTATTATAATGTTAATGCTTGTTAGATGTTACTCCTATTAAGAATTTTTCGAAGTTTAAGTCTATGTATTACGATAACTATGTAATAACTATTCATAAAGCGCGATCACCATAACTTGACGCGTGACGCGATTGGTAGCAATGAATTGTGCAGTCAAAGGACCGATGCACTCGATCCTTTACGGCGGCGGCGCGGCGTCCTACATACAAATATCCATGGTATGCCACACGAGGGGTGACCGCACTGCGACGCCACCGCGGCACAACTCTGTTGTTTGAGCGAAATCTTAGCGTTGCGGAGGTCGCCCTAACGCATCGTGTGAAAAGGCTCTAAGGCGTCCCCCACATTAGTCGTGCGCGTTCCTCGGGCGTGTGAGCGACTCGAGCGCCGCGTGCGCGCCGCGTGCACTCTCCACACACGCTGCAGCGCAGCAAAACGCGACGCTCCACGCCCGAGGAACGCGCACGCCTAATTTGGGGTCAGCCTAAGGCCATACGGGCCTACAACATTACTTAAAACTAGATTCAAACCATTTGATTGGTTGAAACTAGTTTTAAGTAATGCTTGAGTATTGAGTGTCGTTCTGTAATACGGGACTTAGTTTCAATAATAATAGAGTTCAAAATGGCGACTGACAGAACAAACTACACATGACGGCAAAATTCAGTGCGCGTCACACGTCAAGTTCTAATGAACGCACTAGTATTTCGGATACCAGTTCAATGTGTGGTGGGCCCTCTATGTAATACGAATACGAATGATAAGTGGTACGAATTTGAAATTGGAACGAATTTAAACTTCTACACGTTACTATTGTCTATAGTTTTGATTTTGAAATGTTTAAAATCGACTAATACAAGTCAGAATCCTGACTAATGTAACCAAATTAAAGTGCCATCGCGAAGGCACTTTATCGATTAGAAAAAGCTGAGGCTGTCGCACACTTAAAATCAGTAATTAAAAACTAAAGTATGGTTTTCTTTCATTATGCAGTTTTTCAACAACTTTTTTATGCTTCATAACATCAGGATGTTTTTTCTTCTAATAATAGCGCTATGATGAGATTTTGTTAAGTGCGCGGCAAGCCTCAGCATAGTTATTGTAAGAAAACAATTTGTACCACGTAAAAATACTCTGTTACACTGTTAATGTATCGTCTATTATTATAGTTGTATTTGAATAAAATATTTGACAGGAGAACGAATTTTATTGATGTACTAGCTGCTGCCCGCGGCTTATTCTATAATAAATGTACCCTAAGTTACTCCTTATAACATCAGGGGGCCTAAAATGGACGCTTTGGCAGAATCATAATATGATCTGCGTAAAATTCATACATCCCGCAATGGGGTCGACAACTGTCAACGTGGCGCTAGTAGCACAAAGACCAATAACAAAGCAGTTTTTGTAAGGAATTAGTAGTGAATTCATAATTTTATTAGAGACAATTATTGAGGAAATGCCGAGATGTTGTTTACCAAATTGTAAAGAAACTGGAGGCCACCAGTTTCCCCGAGATGAGAAACTTAAAAAAAATTAAAGGCACCTCTTTTTCTCAACTCTTCTTTAGACTTACATATTTTCCAAGTGGAATACATGTTCTAAATCGGAAAATTGTAAAGAAATCAATGCATAAAAAAAACCCGAAGCGTGTAAATGTTTATCTCACTTAATGACAGGGGTTCGTACAGTGGCGCCATCTGAGATCAGCTTTAACTTGCCGGCCCCATTCATCTGTTTGACAGCTGCTATTTGACATTAGACTTTAATAGAGCAAGTAAATAATTTGTGGACTATTTGACGAAACTCCATACAAAACTGTCAAACAGATGAATTGTTCGCAGATCATATTATGATTCTGCCAAAGCGTCTATTTTAGGCCCCCTGCTATCTGCCAGTGCAAGTCCCGTCAAAATCGGTCCAGCCGTTTCGAAGATTAGCCGGAACAAACAGACAAATTAAAAAATATGTTTTTTTTTGTTATAAGTATCTTAAATAAACTTTCATAATCATTATTAAAAAGCTGTTAATATTACACTATAGACACTTCATTTTTATTTATTTGTATAGAAGGGATCTTCTTCCTTTTATGGTTCTTGCTCGAACTGTTTATTTTTTTAAGTAAAACTTCTTTACGCAAGTTTGACTTAGGGATAGGGAGTAAGCTGGTGAATGCGTGACGAGAGCGTTACGCAACCGAGCGAATGGAAGTTGAGAGGGAGATATGAGTTAGTGACGATAGAGAGAGAGTTAAGTTTCGTATATTACTATAGTGCAGGGACAAGAGAGAGAGGTGCGAGCACGCATTTTGTTTCTCTTTTTCTCTTATAGCCAGTTCCGTTTTGTTTATCTACGAAACAGTGCAGGCCTTTTGTTGTAAGTAAGTATAATTAGTATTACTATTTATAAGTTTTACTTCAGTCGTGTGGTCTAAAGCACACTCGTTTTTTTATAGAAGACGGAAGCTAATAAGTATTTAATTTGTTGATGCATTTATATTGATAGCTTAGTAGCCAAGCTTAGCATAGCTACCTATCGCAACAGCTAGGCAGCTATAAAATACTTTCCTCGCATGCTTTTGCCTTTTTACTTGCTTGTTTGCTTTGTTTTGTCTCAACGACATCATTGCGACCTAAAGCTGTTGAAACTGTTGTGTGTGTGATCGTTATGTATTGCGGTTGTATACAGAAAGCTTGTCTGTATTTAAGGATTTATAAATTCATTTGTAAAATATAGACAGGCTTGCACGGAACTCGTGTGTGTTGTAAAGGATTGTAGGTGGTTATTAATAGAAATAAAAATACTCAGTAATGCACAAAAATAGGTTTAATATATATTATACCAGACACAAAAAAGCGAAAGAACCATTCTTGGTACACATTGGTTATTACATATTTTGCCAAAGTTTATAATACCGAAGTATGACAGTGTATATAAAATAATGCGAATTGATAAAGAACGAATCAATATTAACAATAAATTCATTAGGATTTAGAAAATATTTAATTGTAGCTTTTGATGTAGAAACATTGTGATCGTTATTAGATATTATTATTAATCTTATTCAACTTTGCCATTTGATAACTGGGCATATTTTTTTATAAAACCAATGAAAAGTAATTGAAGAAACAAAAAAATATATAATATAAATATAAATAATCTGAAACCACTTTTTAAGATGTTCATAGCAAAGCATGACCTGCATACTTTTGTATATTACCGTGATTCCTTCTAACTAGTGTTCTTTTACATTTCACTCTTATACTTTACGCAGTAGAAAAAGGAACGAACCTAGTCAACAAACAAAATATAGTCTTCCTGTAAGAAAATAGCAGGAGCAATATTTAAAACAGAAAACCATATTCGCAAATTATGGTTTCAGATAAAAACTGCAATCAAGATTATGAATTGAAATCAAACAAATATCTAGGACGCTTGTGGTATACAATTTCAATCGCCGGGCGATTTAGTTCAGACCTAAGTTGGACCAAAGAGACGAGTACGAAAATGATGCGTTAGCCGGTGAAGAGACGGGCGATGCTAATGGCGCGGAAGTGCCGCCGGCTTGCGAGCGCGATGCGCCGGCGCCGTGGTTGAACAGCAGCGAGGTCGACGGCGGCGCGCGGCGACGCGATGCCAGACCTCCAGTCCCTGTTGGATAACCTAAGATAGTAGCCAGATTATTTTTACGCGCTAAAATAGAGAAACATCGTGAGGAAACCGGCATGTCCTAGAATGTGACACCAACCCGCACTGGGCCCGCGTGGTGGATGACGGCCCATTCCCTCTCACAGAGAGGCCTGTGTCCCAGCAGTGGAAAGATTATAGGCTAATTACTTACTACAAATGTACAAAAATAGCCCAGAATAGGTACCGAAGCATACAAATAAACAATAAATTACATGAAAATAAACGGTCCACGAAAACATCATGTGTATTTAAAGCTAGATTAAAGGCATTGCTCTTAAAAAAATGTTACTACAGTATCCAAGAATTTATGGAAGATAAAATGTTAAAATAGAATTCAAATATATATAACTGTGTGTTAACTATAATATATAACATTTTATGTATAAAGCTAGATACAAGTTTAATTAATATAATATTTTAAATGTAAAAGCTCATAATCTACGTGATATTCATTTCTACTAGTTTTAAGTTATCTTGCTGCATAACAGGGTCATGTACCTACTCACTAGTTTAAGCCTAGCGTGTAACTATGGTTGTGTACATTGTACATTATAAATAAATAAATAATTATACTAAGTAAGGAAACGTGAGGACACGTCAGAACGGAGTAAATAATAAAAGAAGTGAAAAGTAGGTATCATGCTGCTGAAAGTAAGTAAGTAAATAAACAAAATAGACTTGCTTAGTAGCTTAGTAAACAGGGCATCAGCCAACCCTATATCAGGACTTGAGACCCAAACAGTCTGTCACTTGGGCACTGCACTACGAAAATTAGCCTAGTTGAAAAGCCACGTCCCTGGCATCTTTAGAAGTTTGAAATTGCAATAGAAACATTCAAAGACTGGGACCGGCGTAGCATGCGTAGTTCATACAAACGTAATACCAAAATAATTTGTAAATCAAAAATATTCTTAAGGTACTGTGTATTTATTTCGATTGGATTACAGAATATCTATGTTCCCAAATATATATTTTGAAAGGACAATGATATGAGAGAAGACGAGTTATGAGGAATTTAAAATTCATATAGAAAATTTAATTTTCTCAAATTTTCTCATAACTGTTGTTTAAATCAGTGTCCATCCAAAATATATTATTTGGGAACCTAGATATTCGGTATTCCAATCGGAATAAAGACACACTACCTTAAGAATATGTTTTATTTACTCATTATTTTGGTATTACGTTGTATGAACTACGCATCCATCGCCGGCCTCTTAACAAAGCCACGTTACCTGGTTCAGCTCCCTCCGGGCAATACTTGATGGTGTGGGCTTTCTCGCCGGTAGCGCCACACCGAGGGCAGCGGAACGCGCGCAGAACTGGGCACAGAACTCGACCGCGCCAGTCCTTCAGAGAATGCGAAGAGTAGCACTCCTCGTTCTCGCCATTGTTCTTGCAGAATGCACATTCCTATTAAACAAATATAAGTTAGGTAGATTACTCACCATTACCTACTTATGTGATATTTTATTAACTCATGTGCTCCACACGGTCAAAACTTGAAAACTCACTATCACTGACAGAACAGTGCTGACGAAGCACTTTCTCCTAATCAACACAAGCAGTACGGTCTGAGAAACTCTTGTAAAGTAATTTGTGACTGTCTGTGTGTAGTTAATTTTCAGTCGGCCAATCAACGTTTGGACAATCTATCAGTTAATTTTGTCTCGATTGGCATTTCTTTTGAGTCTCGCTAAATAAAAATAAACAAGCGTACATTTGGCAAAGCGCGTCGCATGCGCCGATCGCTGCGGGCTCTAGCGACCTCTTGCAAGAAGTCGTGCAGCACAACAGGACGAATGGAGCGCAGCACGGTCAGCTGCTCCCGTGTCAACATCGACACGTAGTTGTTTGCTGATGTAATACCTGAAATGTGGTCCTTTAAATACACAAAAAATGCACACTTTGTAAATTGGTAAAATAGTTGAATCTTACGCAAAAAAAGTCTTTTGTCAAAAAATCTATTATGTACGGATTTTTCGTCCCACGATTAACTAGTCAAGACCTTTTGGGAAATACCTTTCCTACCTACTGCCAATCTAGTATAGGACAATAGAAAAACTTATAACATCTCTCTCTGCCATGTCGAATGTCTCCTATGCAAGCTAACATCAAGATAGAAGGTACATACTTTTGACGAGAAAGTCGAATGTGTCCGTCATTTCATTGTTTCGTGAGTTTTGCACATTTGTATTGTTGTCAGGCCAAATGTTAGACATTCCAGATTCCGAACGGCTGCTATAGCCTGCAATCAAACAGTTTGTGGTGACTTACCTACTCATGAATATTACACATTTACATCAGCAGTTCGTAAACGGTAAACACTAAATTACCTGTAAAATAGTTATTGACGCTGGCATCGTCATTGAACACGTCAGATCCGTTTATGCGCATATTTGATAATAACTCCTCCATATCGGCGACAGAGGGCGCTGGGGAAAACATATGTGATACAGGTAGGTATTAGTACCTGTTGTGTGTTGTTGTAATCAAGAACATATCACTGGCCACTGGTTGCTCCAGAATAGGATTTTTTACAGGGATTCATATAGTATCTAAGTACATAAATGTAGTACAGACAACTGCACGTCCGTGATGGACAACGCCTTTAAATCTCGACGCACTCATATTTTAATTCAATACATGATTAAATATTTCAGCAGAGCAACTAGCATCTAACACCTAGTTTAGCAAGCCACACTGCATGGTTTGAGCTACGCAAACTGTAGCGTAGCTCAAACCATGCAGTGTGGCTTGCTGAACTACACTGAAAAAAATGCGAGCTAACTAAGATACATTTTCTTTTAGTTGGCATTAAAATGTTTGGAATCATTATCAAATTATTTAATATAAAAAAATTGCATATTTGCCAGAACAAATTCATTTTATTTCTATCGACAATGTGACATGTGCAGAATAATCACCAGTCTTTGTTACATCCTAAATGTTTGATTTTACTTCTTCACTTTTGTATATCAAATAATAATTTAAGTTGATGGTAATAAGCAACTTGTTAGCATTAAGTATACCATTCTTAAAACTAGCCAACTTTTGATTTAAATTAAATAACTACCCGTAATAAAAATAATTCATTACTTAGTAGACAGAACTATGATAATTAACAAAGTTCTCCTAGCTTCAGAAGTCAAGATCTTGTTAGGCTCGTATGGAGTCAAGATGCGTGATCACACTGATCACAAGATTTTTGTTAAAGCAAACACATTTTTTTTCAGTGTAGTTGTTACCAAGCCAAGCGTTAGGAGGTAATCCGGTATCCCCGAATTGCCGATTTGACGAATACCAGACTTGACCAATGTCGTTCAACCCCTACAATTGTACTACGAAAACCACGCGAAGGTACTGCTACTAAATAAAGATGTCATCAAAGTCAAACTATGAAACTCCGAAAGGCGTGTGGTGCGGTTGAATAGTACCTAACTACCTACGCACTTGAATAATATAATCGCATACCTGAATCAGCAACTTTGGGTTCCTGTTGAGACAACAAGTTCAACAACTCGTTGCCTCCGAGACCATGCATCATTGGAGTCATGGAAGACATCACTCCTTCTGAGTTGCATACGTTCCTAGTATCCGGAAACGGGAAGCTGTCCTGAGAATACATGGAAGTACATAGCATCAATGGTAAAAGATTTACCATTCGACAATAGACGGATATAATGATAATTTCTTTCGTAAGTACGAAAGAACATTACGTGGCGTCGTGCCACGTGTAATTATTAAAGGCCAACAATGGATAGCGATACTCTGCGTCCCAACTCCTAACCAATGATCGTTCGCGCGAATAAGAGATCATCGCAACCGCAACGCTCGCATACTCGCGCGACCATTGTGTTGGTTAGGACACGGCCATAGAGCAAGTTTATTAAATTGGGCGTAGAAACAATTTTTGTCACAACTTGCATATCCAAATATGCAGGTACCTCCGACCTGATGAAGGTACCTCGTTAAAACATTATTTTCCGAAGCGCGACGGTGTCACGTTGTAGGTACATACATATTTCAAATAATACAATATTAAATAACATTCGATTCGATCGATTATGGTAGGCATTCAACAAATGATCAAATGTGTAAAACAACTTGGTTCGAACATTCAATCTATTAAATATTTTGAGAATGTGTTGATACCAAATAGATAATATTTGCAGAAGCGTCATGAATACTCACGGTAGTTGATGTAGGATTTGAATCACCAGCAAGTGTAATTAAAGGTTTTTGATCCTCCGTATTGAAACTCACCGAAACAGAGTCCATTTCAAAGAAATATTTATCTAAATTCAATAGAAAACTCCACAGAACTAAATCGGATGATTAAACTTTGCAAGTCGTTAGCTGCTGGCGAAGAAAAGGACTCACTGTATCGCAGCTGCACCATTTATACTAATTACCTATCTTACATACGCACAAACGTAAATACTTATAGGTAGGCAACTTGTTTTGAAGCTACCCTCTTATAAAAATATACTTATTGAATATTTTTACAATATTTCCAGTAAAACCAGTCAGGTACTAATATTTATAAATATTTCATGTTAATATCACTTAGTACTACTGATATATAAACATAAATATAGAGGTGGTAATGTTTTGATTCATCAACGAGCTGAAATATTATCTAGAAGGAGGGCAGTTGATTATAAATTCTTATCTCGTCTTCTTTTCGATCGTTGGAATGTTGTAAAGTATTCCGATGTTTTGGTTTATGTTATTTTATCATGACCATTTTTAGGGTTCTGTAGTCAACAAGGAACCCTTATAGTTTCGCCATGTCCGTCTGTCTGTCTGTCCCCGGCTTAGCTCATAAACTCTTAGTGCTAGAAAGCTGTAATTTGGAATGGGTATACATATTAATCACGCTGCCAAAGTATTAAACTTAAATCTTGTAAGCATTTTTAGGGTTCCCGGAAAAACACCCGGAACCCTTACAGGATCACTCGTCTGTCCGTCTGTCACAGCCGATTTGCTCCGATTCTACTGGACCAATTAAGTTGAAAGGTACACACATGAATTTCTGTGACCCAAACACGGACGTGTCACGTAATTATGTGATTTTTTAATAAGAGTGTCACTTTTGGGGCGCAAAATAGAAAATTAAAAAAAAAGTTTAAGTGTAAGGTAACTGTACCGTGTGACATATCAATGAAAGGGCTTGATAGGAGGGTTTCGAATAGATATATTTTATCATTTTAGAATAAATAGCTTTAAAGTAGAAAATTTATGAAAATTGACCATTTCACACCACCTTATTTCCAAACCTAATGACCCAAAAAAAAAATACAGAAAATGGTACTTACTTTAATAGTAATAATAATGCCGTTACAGGTTACTTAGAGATTACAGGAAAACCTATAAAAAGTCTATGATGTTAAAACAACTTGGTAAATCTCTCGTAATTTTGTGTACAAAATTACATTTGCAGTTGGATTTTATAGGGGAACTTGCTTTTCAACTACGATGTTAAGTTTGTTCTTGGGATAAATTCATCCCAACTACGGAACCATTCATTGTGCGTGGTCCCGGCATGCACTTGGCTGGTTTTTTAGGGTTCCGTACCCAAAGGGTAAAACGGGAACCCTATTACTAAGGCTCCGCCGTCTGTCTGTCTGTCCGTCTGTCACCATGCTGTATCTCATGAACCGTGATAGTAAGACAGTTGAAATTTCACAGATGATGTATTTCTGTTGCCGCTGTAACAACAAATACTAAAAAACAGAATAAAATAAATATTTAAGGGGGCTCCCATATAACAAACGTGATTTTTTTTTGCTCGTTTTGGCTCTTTATTGATAACGGCAACAGGTAGATGCTTGAAATATTCACAAAATATTTAGTTATATATTCACTTTAAGAATAAATAATTAAATTAAAATAAAACAAATATTTAAGGGGGGCTCCCATACAACAAACGTGATTTTTTTGCCATTTTATAGATAATGGTACGGAACCCTTCGTGCGCTAGTCCGACTCGCACTTGGCCCGTTTTTTACTAACGTTGTCTAATGTTTTGTATAGTGTGTAAAAACAAACATAATTAGGTATGTAGTTTTCTATTTTCTAGAACAATGCTCAGTTTTGAATCTCGTTTTAAGCTGGATCCGCAATTCCGCAGTTGTAGCCCGCGAAATTCTTAAGTTTTTTGCAATTTGCAGGTCAGTGTTAGATTGTATCTTGATCAAAATATGATTCGCGACCATAACAAATAAGTATCTTAGAATTATTATCATTAAGGGTCAGATAATCGCCGTTGACTTTGGTCATACAAATGCGCGTCACACTCACGCCACGCAACCATCAACTTTCATAAGGAATATTTATTTTTAGTAACAAAAATATGAATATATGAAAAAAAGCACAGATAGAATTGTAGATGATAAAACAGTATATTCATACAAAAAAAAACAAACAAATATCTTAAGTAGTTTTAAAGTAATATCGTTTTTATACACGACGAGAACAAATTAACATTTATTTGTGTTCTAAACTCAAAAATATTTGAATTTTCAATTTTTCTTAATAGGCTGTATAACAGCTTTATTTATACCTTTGCTTCTCCTTCAACCTGGCGAAAGCAAAGCGCGGAAAAAAAAAAATTAAATTCATGACAAAAAAATGTTTCTTTATTTTATTTTATTTCTTCAAAACTGTATTGAAAGACGTCGTTTGATACACGTGGAGAAATGTACTATTTCGAGTCTGTATCATTCACAAACGGTATAGGAACATTTTATTCATCAGAGATAAGGTTCTTAGCATCTAATATTGTGGTAGGGGTAGGTATTATATTATGTCATAAACGACCCGATAGCAGAGGATCTGATGAGAGTGTCAATGCCTGAATTAAATCTTTGTTGCTGACAACTCTGTTCATTTTTCTGATAATATGAAGCCTGTATTATCGAAACATCTTATGATTGGCTTCCTGTGCGTTCTCCGACAATAGCTCAATGGGTAAAATAGCATTGTTTACAATGTCACATCAATGAATTAAAATATATAAATCTGGGCGGTTTCTCTTGCCTTGAAATTTTAAATAAGTATTTATTTTGTAAATGATAAAGTGTATCATGTAGCCTCGTTATGCATACTTTTAGAAAATGTAATGGAGCTAACAACGTAATACAAATACATAATTGATCCGAATGATGAGTATTCAGTGAACCTGGATTGTTTGACTACAAGCAATATTATGGTAAAGACGGTTCTACATCATCTTCGGAATGAATATGATTGAAAATGTTAATCTAAGTAAGTACCTACCTAGTAAGCATGAAATAAATCGATAATAAACGCAGATAATAGCGTTCATTTCATTTATTTTTATTTACTTATTTATTTCTAGTGTTCTACACTTTACAGATGAGCATTGCAAAACTTTGTGTGCAAATCGCTACTAAATATTTTCAACTTTATTTTCGAGATAGTCCGTAAGTGATTAAAAGTGAATCACCATTTTAACGTTATTAATTGTCAACCTTAATTAGGGCTATACATTCATACTTATCGTAGCCTGCTCAAACCTACCCATTTTTTTGTAGATCAAATAGGTATTTCATTCGAAAAAGCAAAGTTAATCTACTAAGCATGAAATAAATAGGTATATATTATACATTGATATCTTAGAATAAGAAAACTATAGAGGTTCGGGTAGCGTGGCCTGATGAGACAACATATTTTATACATATCCATAGATGTATATAGGACCCAATAATACCATAAACCTAACCCTTTACCTTAGGTTTAAGTTGGGGAAAAAGTCTTAGGCATTATAGTATGTATGAACTTGTAATAAAATCTCTTTGGCTATACTATTTGTATCTGGCTGGTTTTGGTATCATTGAAAGTTAAAATTTTAAAGAACATAATTCCAAATTCAAATTAGGAAAATGTGGGATTTCCATTTGTTTTTCGTACTCTCGTGTGTGATGAGTGAATCTAATGAAGAAATTCGATACATTTTAAAATTTTACTACAAAATAGGTAAAAATGCAACGCAAGCCGCGAAGAAAATTTGTGATGTTTATGGACCTAGTGCAGTGTCTGTGAGAGTAGCATAAATTTGGTTTAAGCGTTTTCAATCCGGAAATTTTGATGTCAAAGATGCACGTCGCTCTGGTCGCCCTATTACGGATATAAAATGGATGCCATTTTTGAAAAACTGGAGCAAGATCTGCATATCAGTAGTTACGAAGTAGCTGAAGAACTGGGAATTGACCACAAAACAGTTTTGGCACATTTGAAAAAAACTGGGTACACAAAAAAGCTCGATATTTGGGTAGCTCACGAGCTCACTGAAAGAAACCTAATGAACCGTGTAACTCATTTGTGATTCTTTATTACGACGTAATGATACCGAACCATTTTTGAAGAAGCTGATAACTGGTGATGAAAAGTGGACCACGTACGACAAGAACGTGCGAAAAAGGTCGTGGTCAAAGGCCGGTCAGGCTTCACAGACTGTGGCGAAACCCGGGTTAACTCGCAACAAGGTGATGCTGTGTGTGTGGTGGGTTATTCATTATGAGCTGTTACCACCAGGCAGGACCATCGATTCTGAACTCTACTGCGAACAACTGATGAGATTAAAGCAAGAAGTTTAGAGAAAGCGGCCGGAATTAATCAACAGAATGGGTGTAGTTTTTCATCATGATAACGCTAGACCTCACACATATTTAGCCACTCAGCAAAAATTAAGAGAGTTTGGCTGGGAGGTGTTAATGCATCCGCCGTATAGTCCTGACCTTGCACCTTCAGATTTCCACCTGTTTCTGTCTCTTCAGAATTCTTTAGGCAGTGTTAGGTTAACATCACGAGAGGACTGCCAAAACCACTTGTCGCGGTATTTTGATCAGAAGTCCCAAAATTTTTATATAGCAATGGGATCATGTCCCTACCTACAAGATGGCAAAAAGTTATCAAACAAAATGGTACCTACATACTTTAGTTAATGTAAATAAACTATATTAAAAAATGTTTTGAATTTTCTTAAAAAATGCGAAGAAACGTTTTCCCCAACCTATTATAAAAAACAAAAAAAAAATAGCAAATTGATGATTCAAAGTCAAAGTCAAAGTCAAATTGTTTATTTCAAATAGGCACATAAAAGGCACTTTTGAACGTCAATATTTACAAAAAAAATAGAATTGATTCTAGTCGCCCCTTCCAAAATGTAGTTTCGTATGGAGAAGAATGGGCAAGAAACTCCACCGGTACTCTTTTAAAATCTTGTACAATATTTTTATAGGTACATTAATTATATAATTATATGTGAAGACGATGCACCTAGAAGAAAATTACTATACCACAATAGGTAATAAAAAGAGTTAAGAATGAAGCAATGACAGATAAATTAATTATGTGATAGAACATGGTGCTCACATATTTACAAAAATTGTAAAAAATATATACGATTTCCTAAAAAATAACAATAATATCAGTGTGAGTTAAGGTAATCACAGAATTTAAAATAAATGTCATAAAAATAATAAATTATACAATTAAAATAGCAACCTGTTTGATTTTGTCTACACTCTAGATTGTCCTATGGAGCAGGACCAGCATGTTTCCATTATATTATGATGTAGAAAAAAATCAAGTTTGTAGGTATAGTAGTTCTTGAGTTTTTGTGATTAGTCGGTCAGCCAGTCAGGGAGTGAGTGAGCAGTATTTCGCTTACAAATAATAAAAAAACCGGCCAAGTGCGTGTCGGACCGGACGCACAATGAACGGTTCCGTAGTTGGGAGGAATTTATCCCAAAAACAGACTTAACATTTTAGTTGAAAACATGTTCTCACGATATACGTCACGGTCAAGTCTCCAACTGCAAATGTTAGTTGGGCGACTATTACTCGTTAACTTGTAAAGTCTACTTAGCTGTGATAGTTTTCCTTTTAATTTCGTTATATATATTACTGCTATGATTTTTTTCTTATATCCAAAACAACCATTTAGCTGGCAGGGCGACACTTGACTCTAACAAAAAAAAATAGTACTTTAAAGCTTAATATTACGCAAACGCATACCTCAATCGATAAATTGTTTGTCAGACCCGCAATATTTTTGAACGGCCTATCTAACGATACCCCACATCATAGGTTAGACTAGAACAAAAAAATCATCCCCACTTTTCAAGGTTTAATTTTACCACTTTGTCGGCGTAATTATTAAGTATACTCATGAAAAATTACATCTTTCTAGTACAGACGCCAGCACATCAAGCTACTACAATCTGTCAAATTTCTTTAATAGATTTTCAACTTTATCCCTATAGCATAAGGTTCAAGGTTGATTGGGAAAATTTTACAGTTTCGGGTAGCTTTACCTGTTGGCGTCTGTATTAAGGCCCATATTAATAAACGTTCCCGAACGACGTACTCAAGTGCGTAATTATTTGATACGCCATTATTACGATATCAGCATCTCAAGATCATTACTAATTAATAAACACATGAAAACAGTACTTATCTCAGTTACCAAGATCAGCTCCTCAAGGCGCTATACTTGATCAACGATTACCTCACATTGACCGAAGTTTAGAATAACATTCATCACCTTTTGTTCTTGCTAAGTCGTAAGATTTATTGAAATACTTGTATTTTGATATAGCGCTGTATCACAATAAATATTTCTTCTTTCACAGTCAATTCTCCAACTGCAAATATAAGTTTGTAATCGCAAAAACCATTTTTTTATGTGATTACACTACAAATTTAAAATTTTTGGACTTTTTCCTATACTTGTGCTGTGAGACTTTGCTTCTTGCCAAATTTCATGATTCTAGGTCAACGGAAAGTAAAAAATAGGTATTAAATAGGTTTTGATTTATGCGAGTATCGAAACATGTCGCAATAATGTCGCATAAATCGTCGTATTTTTTTATTGAGTTAACTTAGAAACTTGATTTTTTTAGAGCTCCAAGGGACCGTGGACCTACGTATTTGATATTAATTTCAACTTGATACATACACGCGTTCCTGAGAAAAAGGGTATTGACAGACTGACAGACAGACAGACAGACAAATTTACAATTTTAGGACTTTTTCCTATATTTGTGCTGTAAGACCTTGCTTCTTGCCAAATTTCATGATTCTAGGTCAACGAGAAGTACCCTGTAGGTTTTGATTTATTTGCGAGTATCGAAATATGTCGCAATAGTGTCGCTTATATCACCGTATTTTTTTATTGCGTTGACTTAGAGGCTTGATTTTTTTAGAGCTCCAAGGGACCATGGACTTACGTATTTGATATTAATTTCAACTTGATACCTACACGCGTTCCTGAGAAAAGGGGCTTGACAGACTGACAGACAGACAGACGGACAACGAAGTGATCCTATAAGGGTTCCGTTTTTTCTTCTTCAGGTACGGAACCCTAAAAAAGAAGAGAAAATTAAGATATTTTTGAAAAAAATTATAGTATTTTTGCTAAATAAAAGCTACTACTCGATACATAAACGATTATCTAAGTGATAGACATAATTATAAAGTCATAACTTTAAATTTTACTTGTTTTTATTAATTAATAGTACCTATAAAATGCTTCCTCTCTCCTAACTCACTTATTTTGCTGTGCCCGACAGGGTCCATATGATCTAATTATAAGTTTACCACCTAAGAATATCTACATGTGGAATGCAATAAAAGTATTGAGTAGGTCGTTCAAAACTATTGCGGGTCTGTGAAATCTTAAATTATTTTAAAACTTATTAAAAGAATAAAAGGAAAACTATCACAGCTAAGTAGGCTCTACAAGTTAACGAGTAATAGTCGACCAACTTACAATTGTAGTTGGAGAACTGACCGTGACGTATATCGATTTATAGGAGAACATGTTTTTCAACTACAATTTTAAGTTTGTGTTTGGGATAAATTCATCCTAACTACGGAACCCTTCATTGTACTTGGTCCGACACGCACTTGGTCGTTTTTTTTTAATGTTCATGTATTATTATAATTAATGTAATTGGTATTATACCGTGTTAATTAACTATAAATAAATAAATAAAATAAATTATTTTTGGGTAAAAATATCGTCATAGTACTCTATTTCATCGATACTGAACCTACCCCTAAGCTATGGCACGCAATTACTTTAACACCCTGTATATAATCTAAGGTAAGGTAGATCACTCACTACAAACACTAATTCTCAGCAAAACTTGAGTGTCGTCGGGAAAAACGGTTACCTACTAAGGTTAAGTAAGAATTTGATTTCTGTAAAGATATAATTAAAACCTTTCACACATTAAATGTTATAAAGACCGCAGATCTATGGGGTAATTCTGTGGACGTTGCTAAGTCG
This sequence comes from Tiliacea aurago, assembly GCA_948098905.1. Classification (NCBI taxonomy): domain Eukaryota; kingdom Metazoa; phylum Arthropoda; class Insecta; order Lepidoptera; family Noctuidae; genus Tiliacea; species Tiliacea aurago. The sequence continues at coordinate 16,732,968 of OX402586.1, read as the reverse complement.
ATTATAAACATTGTAGCACCTAACGTAACCGTCATGAGAAGCTATAAACACATAAAATTGCAAATTATACAACTATCAACTTTAAACTCAAGATATCTAAGTTGATTTATGAATGTAGAAATTATCGCTAAACGTCATAAAATAATTTTAGTTGCAATGGAAACTGAACCATACGCAATTTCAGTTAAAGTTTTAAATCCCAAAGTATGAAATTTATCTCGTCTCATGGCGTTGACTTTAGCTGTTATTTTTAATAATTGTATTGACCGTGGTGAGTTTCCTGATCTAATAATACCGTTTTTTAAATCGGGTAGTACATCAGACCCTACTAATTATAGACCAATTTCGGTGCTACCTACCTTTAGTCAAATATTTGAAAAACTTATTTTAGATCAAATGCAATGATTTTTTAATAAACATAAATTACTGCATAACAAACAGTTCAGTTTTACAAGGGGTCGTTCAACTACTGATGAACGAATTGAATTTGAAGACATGTTTATAATGCATGGGAGGATAAATGCGATGCTTTGGGCATCTTTTGCGATTTGTCCAAGGCATTCGATTCCGTTCTTCATGAAACATTAATCAGGAAACTGCACCACTACGGAATCCGAAATGCCTCCCTGGATCTTCTTACTTCATATTTAAGTGATAGGATTCGGAGAGTTGATGTTAATGGAAAAAGATCCCCCGGATCTATAGTAAGAATGGGGGTCCCCCAGGGCTCAATTCTTGGCCGATTTTTGTTTCTTATTTATATAAATGACTTGTCTTACCTCATAAAGGATAAACATGATATAGTGTTGTTTGCACACGACACTTCACTTTTATTTAAACTCAAACGTCAGCAGTTGGTTACTGACAATGTAAATAATGCCCTGGAAAAAGTAGTTAACTGGTTTAATGTTAATAACCTACTTCTTAACGAGAAAAAAACTAAATGTATTAAGTTTACAATACCTCATGTTAGACAAGTAAGAACTAGTGTGCTCATAAAGGGTGCAGAGTTGAAACCCGAAGATACCACAGTGTTTTTAGGCATAACTTTGGATGCCAAGCTTCAATGGGGCCCCCATAAAGATAAATTGTCAAAAAAAATTAGCTCTGCAGCATATGCCGTTAGAAAAATTCGTGATTTAACTGATTTAGAGACAGCCCGCTTAGTATACTTTAGTTATTTTCATAGTGTAATTTCGTACGGTATTCTGTTGTGGAGAAATGCCGCTGATATTCAGTCAATTTTTGTTTTACAGAAAAGGGCAATTCGTTCAATTTATAAATTAAGTCCCAGACTCTCCCTCAGAGACAAATTTAAAGATATTAATATAATGACTGTAGCTTCTCAGAACATTTATGAAAATCTTTTGTATGCACATAAAAATATTAATATGTTAAAAAAATACAGTGATATCCATAATGTAAACACTAGGAAAAAGCACAAATTTGTTGTTCCTACAACCAGGCTTAAAAAAATAGGTGGCTCATTTAGATGCCAGTGTATACTTTTATATAATAAACTTCCTAGCCATATTCAAGAATTAAGCCTTAATAAATTCAAATGTTTTATAAAGCGGTAACTGTGCCAGAAAGCCTTTTATACTGTTAAAGACTATATTGAGGACAAAAAGGCTTGGGATTGAGCTGCTCCAATTAATTTACAGTGAATCTTGATTTGATTTATATTTTTTTTTTGCCAACTATTTATATTTTTCTTTTTGATTTTTATATATCATTTAACATTAACAATGACATGAATATTTACTTCGTAAAGTATTATATTATTTTAATTATTATGAATGTGAGGACCATGTGGGTCATTGTATTTGTTTTTTTTTTCTCTTAGTTTTAATGATTGTCTGGTAGTTTGTGTACTTTATGCGGCCTACCCAAATGTCCTTTCTTTGGTATTGTTCGTCGAATCGTTGAGCTCCTTAGGTTTTGAGTTGAGCTGCACGATAACAGGTCCACTCAAATCTGTGTGGTTCTTTCCTCAAAAGACTATTTCAGACACCAATCTATATGGTCCTCAAATGATCTGACCAAGATTATATCCGTATTTTATATACACATTGACATTGATGAATTTTATATATAAAATTACATGAATATTTACTTTGTTAAGTATTATAGTATTGTTTTAATTAAGTATTGTAAATATTAAGACTATGTGGGTTATTGTTTATTTATGTTTTTACTCAGTTAGTTTTCATCATTGTCTGGCAGTTTGAGTAATTTATGCGGCCTTCCCAAATGTCCTTTCTTTGGTATTGTTCGTCGAATCGTTGAGCTCCTTAGGTTTTGAGTTGAGCTGCACGATAACTGACAAATGCGTGCACTGACTGGACAGGTCCACTCAAATCTGTGTGGTTCTTTCCTCAAAAGACCATTTCAGACACCAATCTATATGGTCCTCAAATGATCTGACCAAGTTTATATCCGTATTTTATGTACACATTGACATTGATGAATTTTATATATAAAATGACATGAATATTTACTTTGTTATGTATTATATTGTTTTAATTAAGTATTGTAAATGTTAAGACTATGTGGGTTATTGTTTATTTATGTTTTTACTCAGTTAGTTTTCATCATTGTCTGGCAGTTTGAGTAATTTATGCGGCCTACCCAAATGTCCTTTCTTTGGTATTGTTCGTTGAATCGTTGAGCTCCTCAAGTTCTGAGTTGAGCTGCACGACTACTGGCACTGACTGGACAGGTCCCTTCAATCTGTGTGATTCTTTCATCAAAAGATCATTTCAGGCACCAATCTACATGGTCTTCACATGATCTGACCAAGATTATGTCTGGACTTCAAAAGAGACTGTGACCTCTGAGTTTGTTTCGGCCTTTCTTCTCAGAGTAGTCAGTTACAAAACGCCCATCTAGTTTTATCTTTATTTTTAAATATGATTGACGTGTAATAGTGTTTGTACAAACCTACTTACAGAAAATAAATCATTTATCATTAAGAGACCATTGTTCTTATAAGCGCCTTTACCGCCCACGAGCGAATTTTTCGGCCGAAAAAATCGCTCGTGGGTGAGCACCCTTATTGTGGACCATTATTCATATAAGCGCCTTTAAAGCGGCCATGGTTGCTTTTAAGAATTCATTGTAAGTCAGGTACGGGTACTGGGTACGAGTTGATTTAGGAGAAGAAACAAGACTTTGAGTAGGTACCTACAGGAGTGGGATAAGGGGTCAACAAAAAACATTCAGTTATTGACGGTTTATTTTACCAAAACTAGAATTTACAAGATTATTCTAAACTAATAATACAACTTTATTATATTATGTCATAATTTCATTAACATGAAGTGTTGGCGTTACAAAAAAACTAAGTTTTATCACTTAAATTTACATTATAAATAATAAAAAAAATTATAGGAACTTTAAAAATTACGTGCTTGTTGATCTCCATCGGTTAAGCAAGTGCTACCTACTCGTACTAGTAAGTACTTTTATTGTTATAAATTAGCAACGGAACAATTGGGGGTTCGGTGAAGCTTAAACGCCTTCCGAATCAACATGTCGTCGAATGATCTTTGCGCTGAAGATGTACACAATGTAAAGGACACAATATAAACTAATACAAATTAAAATATAAATGAATTAAGGCGTATTCAACAGTATGCGTTATTTAAAAAGATTACAATTATTTTTATTTTAACGTAACATTTAAAGGTAAGTAATAATTACGAGTTATACAACGTGCCGCTACAATGGCAACATTAATTTAACACACGGGTAGTCTTTGCGCTGAAGATGTACACAATGTAAAGGACACAATATAAACTAATACAAATTAAAATATAAATGAATTAAGGCATAGTCAACAGTATGCGTTATTTAAAAAGATTACAATTATTTTTATTTTAACGTAACATTTAAAGGTAAGTACTAATTACGAGTTATACAACGTGCCGCTGCAATGGCAACATTAATTTAACACACGGGTAGGGCTAGTGGCCAGTAATCATAAAAATTATAATAAGATAAAATAATTCGTAAATTGAAAAATGATTTTTTTTAAACAATTAAATAATAATAAACTAACCATGATGTTTGGATCACTCTGTGCAAAAAAGCATTCATGGCGGCTAGTCGCCAGTAATCATATAAATTATAATAAGATAAAATAATTCGTGAAAAATTTAAATTTTCAAACAAACGAAATAATAATAAAATAACCAAAATATTGGGATCATCCTGTGCAAAAAATCATTAATTGCGCTACTCACTAGCTCGTTTACGTTCTACTATTTATTAGAGTGGCAACGCCTCGCTTCGCGCGCTGGCATCAACGCGCGTTTTACGATCGGTCTGATCCTTTGATTGGCGGCATAATATCAAAGAAATCGAGTGAAACTAGTACCTTCATCGACACCGCGGTGCGAGTCCACCAGGTGCGAGACCAACTTCCTATTGACATTCGGAACTTACCCATTAAACGATTTAAAATCTGTATTAAAACTAAACTTTGTAAAAAAGGGTACTATAAGATTTCTGATTATTTAGAGGACAAAAAAGCTTGGGATTGAGCTGCTCGCTCTGCTAGCCTTGTGATAAAACTTGACATTTTAATTATTATGCATGATTTTATATACATATTGACATTGCAGAATATTGTATACAATTTTACATGAATGTTTACTTTGAAAAGTATTATATTTACTACTTTAATTTATTGTGAATGTGAGCACTATGTGGGTCATTTTTTTTTTTTTTCTTTAAATGTTTTCCTTTCTTTTCTCAGTTAAGTTTTAATGATGGTCTGACATTTTGAGCGCTTTATGCGGCCTACCCAAATGTCCTTTTTTTGGTACTGTTCGTCGAGTCGTTGAGCTCCTTAAGTTTTGAGTTGAGCTGCACGATTACTGACAAATGCTTACACTGATTGGTCAGGTCCGCTCAAATTTGCGTGGTTCTTTCCTCAAAAGACCATTTCAGACACGGATCTACATGGTCCTCACATGATCTGACCAAGATTATGTCTGGACTTTAAAAGAGACTTTGACCCCTGAGTTTGTTTCGCCATTTCTTCTCAGGGGTAGTCAGATAGGAAATGTCGGCTACATCTAGATTTATTTTTTATTTTTTATATGACGTGTAAAAGTGATTTTAATATCCTATTTACAGAATAAACGATTTCATTTCACGATTTCATTTCATTTCATTTCATTTCAGTGCAGCGCGGAGATGCGTAATCAGTAATCACTTATCCCCTCTCCCCCTCCCCCTCCCCCTCCCCATCCCCCTCCCTCTCCTCTTATCGTCTCTCTTATTAGTTATTACCACTAATACCACTATCATCATTAATCACTACTTTTATTCAATTGTCTTTATTTTAAACTAAAAAGTTTTCAATGTGACCACCACAGATACAAAAGGGCTAAACCGCGTTTCATGTTACCCCGCAATTTTGAAAAGAAATTTCCCTCAATTTCTCAAACGCGTTCGTTATTCGAAAGCGTAAATTGTTCACTGCGTCAATGTTCTCCGTGTAGACACCGTCTTTAAATGACGAGACATCATGAATCAACATGATCACAGCTTTACACAAGCACTAATAATACAAATAAAAGCATCCTTGTCGCAGAAGGTGTACCTACTTACTAGGTAGAAAACTAAAGAATATCAAAGCGTCTTTAACGCAGTACCTTAATCTAATTACTATCCTAATTACACAAAATTAAATAAATAAAACAATAGGTAGGCGACTTTTTCGCGGAAACATTCACAAAAAACATTACACGACGTAATATTTATGCGCACGAGTATGAAGGCTCCACCAGAACAGCGCGAAATTGTCGCGCGACGCGACACCGGTAGAACAATTTCCATGAAATTTTCATAGAAGTCTTACCGGTGTCGCGTCGTGTGATAAGTCGCGCTGATCTGTACGAGTCTTGAAGAAGTGTGTACAGGTTGATCCAAAATGCTATTTTAGTAAATTGTAAAAAAAAACAATAAATAATAACGTTTAATTACATTAAAATATTTTCATAAAACGAAACCGCGAAACCGTATGTGTTAAATTAATGTCGCCATTAAAGCGGCACGCTGTAGTAACATATTTTATACAACTTTTGTTTCAATACACGATACTGAAAAACAGAAGAAACGCTATTAGAACGGAACGTTTACTCTGTCGATGGCACAAAAAATAATCACAAGCTGTCCTACGATCGGTAAACATTTTGCACTGGTACATTTTTTTTAAATAACTCATGTGCTGAACGGCAGCAATCAGCATTTTTACAAGTCGTACAGTGGTCATATTATATGACCTCTGCAAGCGATCAGAAAAAAAAGAAAATTGTATGATGTTGATAAACGATGACTGCCTGGTATATAAACGGCCTTTAAGCTTTAAATAAGTAAAGCTAAAATTGTTAAGCTAGTAGTAAAGCTTATAGGCCATGTCCTACTAGAAAGCGATGGTCGCGTTCATATGTCAATTTTTGTTCGGTGAACCAGAACGTGTGGTTGAATCGACAGAGGATCCTTCCGGTTTTCCGAACAAAAAGTGACATATGAAGGCGACAATCGCTTTCTAATAGGTATAGGACGCGGGGTACAGCGGGGTAATTGCGTAACTCATATAAAATGACAACTGATCGCATTTGCTTTCATTTTGACAGTTCAGTCACGTTCATTGCGTTATTTACGTTGCTGAGCAGACAAGCAATGTATTAGAAATATTTTTTCCATACTCTCGGATACGCACTAAACTGTGTTACGCAATTAGGGTGCAGGTTGACCAAGGAACGCAATTGTAGCCATCTACGATGTGACTCCTCGCCTCAGGTCACTACGTTTGTTCGTCTGCATTACCTTCAACCACGATTATTACCAACAGGACAATAGTCATCTGCATTTGATCTATTCGCTAACCGTTACCAACGGACATCTTTATTCCTCTACTATAGGTACTGCAGTTTCTGCAGCAACAAACGCCGCGTTGAGAAGCTGGATAGCCGTGGGATTTTACAGCAGCACCGTTTATTTAAATACAGAAACTTGACTTCCTACATTCGTCCAAAGGAAGACAAACAACGCATTTCATTTTCCCTTTCCATTTATTTCCAATACCTTTACCTATTTTTAAGAGGCATCATGTCGTGAATCTTTTATGTTAACCTGTCAAAGGATCGATTATGCAATACCAATGCATAATCCATACCTTTGTAAATAATCTAAATGAATCCATGGTTGGAAACCGCGAATTGGCAAACTGTTGCAGATTTTGTTTGATGGAATTTGAAATAGGCCTGAAAGGATTTGTGCATTGGGAAATTGAAGGGAGTCAAGTATCAAGTATCAGTCGCACAAAGAGCCGTGATTGTTCGTGAACGTTGAGCCGCGTCATGTGATGTGAGCGGTGGTCACGGATCCTAACTACTAAGCAAAGATATAAATGTGTCTAGATAGACAGTCAAATCTGTGAATTTGGTGAATAAATTGCGACCAACTATGGGCCGCAAAATGCATACACAATGACGTGGCGCGAGCCGCGCGAGTGTAAGACGTAGCTGTCACGCACTCCAAGCATCACAAAGTTGGTCTGTTTGTTTTAGTTCTATTCAAGCGTGACACTCTATCTAGACATATAAATAATCAAAGCTACTAAGCTAAGTCGGCGTGTGGGTGGCGCTGCTGGGGGGCGCGCTAGTTGTCAGACTGCTTCGCGCCGTTCCCGGGCTCCCGACACCGGTACACGAACACACTCGATTCCTTAATATCCTCATCTTTGACACAAAATGTGCCAGAACCACAACTGCAACTGAAAAAAAAAGAACATTCTTATATCTCTATAAAGCTAAGGAGCTAGGTTTACCATACGTCTGGGATTTGTCCTGATATGTCCATGAGTTCTTGGGCCTACCGTTTAAACTTTGTTAGGAGTCATGCATGACTCTTCTACGAAAACAACCTTCTTTGCAGTCGGGAAATGAAATGGAAAGAAATTGTATCTGTAAATAGGATAACGGAATCACTCTTAGACGTATTCAAAAAAAAAAATAAGCTAGATGGATTCGACATTTCCTATCTGACTACCCCTGAAAAGAAATGGCAAAGCAAACTCAAGGGCCGAAATCTCTTTTAAAGTCCAGACATAATCTTGGTCAGATCGCAAAGAACCACACACAAATTTGAGTGGACCTGTCCAATTTGTGCAAGCATTGTCAGTAATCGTGTAACTCAACTCAGGCCATAGGGTGCTCAACGACTCGACGAACAATACCAAAGAAAGGACATTTGGGTAGGCCGCATAATAAAGTACTAAAAATGCCAGACCATCATTAAAAGTAACTGAGAACAATTGAAAAAAAAAAAAAATTAAACCTAGTTAGTGCTCCCCAATAACTAAAGTAATACAATAATACTTTCAAAGTAAATATTCATGTAATTTTGTATAAATGTCAGTATGCATAAATGAAATTGTATACAATAATGATGATTTTGCATAATAATTAAAATGTCAAGACGGTTTTATCACAAGGCTTAGCAGAGCGAGCAGCTCAATCCCAAGCTTTTTTGTCTTCTAAATAATCAGATATAGTTCCCCTTTTTTACAGTTTGGTTTTAATAATAGTTTCGATTGTGAATAGGAAGTTTGTTGTAAAAGCGTATCCATGAACGAGTTGCCTACTCTGTGGAAGCCAGTGCGATGTACAGCAAGATTGTGTTTATTCCTGGTATTTAAACTAGGAATATCGTACATTTTATTAATATGTTTGTGTACATACAATAGATTTTAAAATATATTTTATTGAGAGGCTACAGTCAGAATATCTATTTCTTTGAATTTTTGTCGAAGGGAATCTCTTGGACCTATGTTGTAAATGGCTCGAACAGCCAGTTTGTTTTTTTGTAAAACAAAGATAGTATTAATGTCCGTACAGGTTCTCCAGAGAAGAATCCCATATGACAAAACACTATGATAATAACTAACGTAAACGATTCTGGCTGTATCTACATCAGTTATCTGCCTAATTTTTCTAACAGCCTAGGCAGCCGAACTAAGCCTTCCTGATTTTTTTCTATGTGTGGGCTCCATTGTAATTTACCGTCAATAGTTAGTCCAAGAAGAACTGTCCACTCAACAGGGTCCAACTCTATTCCATCACACTATTTGTGGGTGCGTTTACAAACATGTAAACTCACATACACAAACAGCCAGACCCGGAACAACTATATTGTAGGTCTTACAAATATTTGTTCCGTGCGGGAATCGAACCCATGACACGCAGCGCAGCAGTCAATCGCTTAACCACTGCGCCTACCGTGTCGTCAGTTGAACATTGGTAGTTGGCTATCTGACATTTGTCGTTGAAAATTTAATAACTTCAGTCTTTTTTCGTTCAAGAAATGTCTCTTGAACCAAAGGACAACTTTAGAGAGTGCATCGTTAACATGTTCAAAGTTGACTAGAGTGTAATCTGCGAATAATACAATGTTGTGATTATCCCTTATGTGATGAGGTAAGTCATTTATATAAATTAGAAACAAGAATGGACCTAGAACTGAACCCTGCGGAACGCCCATAGTGACCGCAGATCCTGCAGATTTCTTGCGATTAACATCAACCCTCTGAATTCTGTTGTTCAGATAAGAAGTCAGAAGGTCAAGACCTCTGTCCCTCATACCATATTGGTGCAGTTTCCTGATGAGTGTATCATGATGTACGCCATCGAAGGCCTTAGACAAGTAGCAGAAAATGCCAACAGCATCCTGCGACTCCTCCCAGGCCTCGAATATGTTCTTCAGTAATTCCACGCCCGCGTCTAATTCCACGCCCGCGTCTGTAGTTGAACGACCCTTTGTAAAACCAAACTATTTCAGATGAAAAAATATGTGTATTGAAATGTCCTAACATTTGTTTTAAAATTATCGGGTCAAGATACGAACATTCTTTGATGGGATTTGGGCATTATTTTTGAATAATGATCATGAAGAAAGAAACAGCAAGCAATTGCCTCGTTTTATACAAAGTTCACTTTCTTTATTTATTTTATCAACATCTCATTATTTGTTTCAGGATACAGCTAAATCCCTCCGAAATTCTTTAATCTTCAAAGAAGAACAAACTAATTGAAGACGAAGGTAGTGTCTAGTTGACCCAAGTTTGTGTTGGTGTTTGTGCTTTGTGCAATATTAAAAACCGGCCAAGTGCGTTTCGTAGTTGGGATGAATTTATTCCAAGAACCAAATTAACATTGTAGTTGAAAATATGTTCACCCATACATTCCAACTGCAATTAATGTAAGTTTGTTACTCATTAACTTTTAAAGCCTACTTAACTAGTTTCCGTTTTAACTTCGTTATTTATACTACTATAAAAAAATTCACATATCCAAAAAATACATTTAGTTGGCAGGGGGTCGGGGGACACTTGGATAACAACAATTAGCACTATAGCCTAATATTACGCAAACTTATCCCTGAATCTAAAAAATGTTTTGAACGGCATATCCAACGATACCCCACACCATGGGATTGACGAGAAAAAAGTCATCTCCACTTTACGTGCAAGGTTACCTCTAAACTACATTTTTTTATTAATATTTTGTTTCATCACTTTGTCGGCGTGATTAATATGTATACCCATGCTAAAGCTAAATTACAGCTTTATAATACCAAGAGCCTCTGAACTAAACCGCGGACAGACAGACAGACAGACAGACGGACATGGCAAAACTACACACACCGGCACATGTAGACTTGTGCAACATAAAAAAAGGCCAAAATTGTTAAAGTAATCTAGTATTTAGTCTTCGTTTCTTATTCAAAATTATAACTTTTAAAATTAAAATATATATATATATATATATATATTCTTTATTTTTCGGACAACAATGATCCAACGTGTTAGTAAAACAATAATATGTATAACTTATTACTAGTGTTAGTAGTTACAAAAAATACAATAGAGAAGACAGTTTTTAAAGTATTGTGAAAAGGACATCCCCAACTTAATTTGTAGTGATTGTTCTTCTCACCAAACTTTTAATAATCGGAGAGTCGATACTCTCCGCCAAAGTTCAAAAATGAGATCACTTTTAATATTAATTTTGCGAGGAAAATATTTTTTTGTGTAAAATGTACTTTCTTGAATTTTTAAGGTACTTCCAAGAAAAGTTGAATAAGATAATTAAAAAAAATACAACTTTACGTGTTTCCTCCACGTGCTCTTATTAAATTTTCTACCCGCCTAGACGGCGAGCTACCCATCGCTCACCGTCCGCAGGCCCGCGCCTACGGTGGCCGGAAATCAGCTTGCGACTCCCGACGCCCGGGGCGTCTCCTGCGGCGGCTAAGGGCGTGAGGGCGCGAACCCTGCCTCACCCTCACGCGTTCCGCCTCCTCCTTCGCGAGCATTACTGCTTCGCAGACGGAGGTGACGGCCTCCCATGCACTCTCGCTCCGAACCATGGCCTGAACCAGGGCTGGACGCGAGAGATCGCCGCCGCCGATCGCCTCCGTGAGGACATGGCGATGCTCCACCCAAGCCGGGCAGACCTCCACCGTATGCTGCACCGTGTCCTCCGGGCGATCCACACAGTGGTGACACCCGGGCGTTTCCTCCCGCTTTATCCTGAACAGGAACCTCCCGAAACAACCGTGTCCGGTGAGGACCTGCGTCAGGCGGAAGGTGAGGACGCCGTGGCGCCTCTCTAGCCACTCCTCAAAGAGGGGACTTATCGCCACAATTGTGGCGTGCCCAGCGCTGGGTTGCGACAATCGCACTCTCCATGCCGCCATGAGATCCCGCCGGAGCCCGCCTAGACATGCTGAGAATGATTGTTATCTATTGTTTCCTATGACAGTCTCTGCCATTCCTCAACTACGCCGATTCGCAGTTCGGATGCTGGATTCGATCGATAGGAGTTAGGATTCTGGATTTTACTCTTCGTTTCAGCAGGTCTCAGACGTGTTCTATCGGATTCATATACGATGATCTCGCCAGCCACCCCATAACTGTGATATTCACGTTATTGAGATATGCTTGAGCTGAACGAGCAGTATGCGGCCGAGCATTATCCTACATCAAAACAAAGTCGTCACTGATAAAGGGGTCAAACGGTATCACATTTTCTTCTAAAATTTCTCTTTTATGACGAGCTGCAGTCAGACTTCCTCCATCAATCACCACCTGGTCCGTACCAGCTCCTAAACATATCCCCCCCCCAAACCATTATTGATCGTCCACCAAATGCTAATGTAGTTTTAAAATTTGTCTGATTATATCGTTCTCCTTTGCGTCTATATATTCTTTGCCTTCCGTAAACTTGATTTAAAAGAATTCTGCACTCATTACTAAACAATATTTTACCCCATTGGTCCGTGGTCCAAAGTCGATTTTCCCGAGCAAAAGTTAGTCTGTTTCTACGATGATGTATCTCAAGTTTTGGAGCCTTGGCAGGCACTTACGAATCAAAACCAGCTTCTTTGAATCCTCTTCTACCGTACGCTCACTTACTTTGACCCCTCGAACTTCCTCAAGCTCATTTCTGGCTTGGACGGCTGTTAGACGTGGGTTCCTACGTAAGCGAGGCTGAATGAAACGAGCATCCCTGCTCAAAGTACGCCTTTTTCTGCTTTGTCCCGGTCTTTTCACAAAAGCATTACTCTCCCTGAATCGTTGGATACTGCGATAAATTGTTGAAACAGGTCGGCGATGAATTCTTGAGATCAATCTGTAGGCTTGATAATTTCTCCTCATCTCAAGTGCCCTGGCAATCTCAGCGTTGGGCATAATGAAGCCCTTGACTTTTAAAAATATTGAAAAGCTAAAAAAAACAAATGAAACTGATTTTTATTAAAGATTTTACGAAGTTTTAAACCAAAACCATAAAATTATGAATGAGTAGGAATAAAATTAAAACAATTGCATAAAACATAATATCATAATTTTTGTTATGTTCCGCTTGCCGGTGTGTGTTTATGGGTAGCTTGTTGACTATGGAACCCTAAAACTGAATCCGTGTGCCTTCTAGCCTGTTGGCCTCTTGACTATTCAAGTGTGAGTTGTGATGGTGATTGTGATGGCTTCAATTTTTATCTGACTTCCAAAAAGGAGGAGGTATATGTTCGTCTGTATGTTCACCGATTTCTCCGTCAATTGTGGAACGATTTAGTAAATTATTTTTTTGTTTAACAGAGTATGCTCTTGCGGTGGTCCCATTGTTAATAAGTCAGAATCTTATGAGAGGATCTCATGGAAATCGAGGGAAATCATCAAATTTTATAGGCTCACTGATAGCGATTTGGGTGTTTTTTATACTCGTAGTAACTCGTGCATTGCTCACGGAAAGCACCATTTGGTGGAGTGGAACTGATGATGAAGACCACAGATGGCCACCGGAACTATTTAATAATAAGTATTCCACGGGTTGTGATTCGTTTAGGTACTTTAATGTGGTTGCGAAGCAATTTATGCTCGTCTCAATGCATATGCCTTGATAAGTTCACGGTATAATAGCCAGTAAGACCTTACAGGAACGTATCGACTGCCCTGAGGTCCATTGCCATTTCTGCCGATTATATTTTGTGCCGGACAAATATATCGGACACCGTCAAAGCACAATCTGTTTGCGCAACTGCCATCCAAAACTGTAGCCAGCCGAGTCCAGTCTGTCGTACTCTAAAGGTGCTAAATGCCCTTCTGACTGCCAACACTGAATGTGATGTGTTTGCGGATGAACGGAGTAAAATTATGCAGATATGTCTGGTGTTCTGTGAGAGAAAGTATGCAAGGGAGTCCACTGCTCTATGTTAGTTTTAAATTAAATTCTAAACAACATAATTATTGTCAACGTAATAATTGTTACTATGTTAATTCATGTAATTGGTGTTGTACCGTCATCGTCATAATTTCAGCCAAAAGACGTCCAACTGCTGAACACATCACACAGGCCTGCCCCAAAAGGAGGGGGGGGGGGGGTGGCCATAATCGCCACGCTTGGCAGGCGGGTTGACGATCGCAGTATGGTGTTAAAACGCATAGAGGATGCTGCTGCCCATTCTATAGTAAGTCCCTTAGTCTCCTTTTACGACACCCACGGGAAGAAATAGGATGGTGCTATTCTTTACGTCCGCCGCCGCACGGACTAATTACTTATAAATAAATAAATAAAGATACAAAGATACGCATGAAAAACGCTCAGGTGGGTAAATAGTTGGATCTGCATACTCACTATGCGTTGGTGATGTTGGACTCTATTATCCTCACGATATTGTAAATAAACCAGGCGCAGGGTGTGTGATGCTCGCACACCATTTTGTCGTCTTTGCGTATTTCCTCTTGCTCTTCAGTATTCACTGCTCGCTGGAACGATATATACATTTTGTTATAATTAGGTACTTACTAAGTACTTACTTTTATCATAAGTTTAACTAGTGAAAGACAAAATGAAAAGAAGGCTCTGAAAACCTTCGATTTTTTGGTTGATGACCAGATGGGGCTCATTTTAAAAATGCCACTAATTTAGGATAAGTGTCAATATGTATGTCTTTTTTCATCTTTATTGTTGCTTTTAGCATTGAATACGTACTCCATAGAGTGCTTGATTTCTCGGTCTCGGATAATTCAATAAAATATGCCAGCAAAATGTTTTCTGAGCAAGTTTTGGTGTTAAACATATCGTACTGTTTTAAATACATCTTACGTGATTGTTGAGGGAGAAAGCTCATTTGCACATTATTAACAGTTTCAGTCAATTCTGTTGGCGTCAAATAAACTTCCTCGTCGCTAGAACCACTCATTTTAGGTTTTTCACTTGTTTTCAAGTTTCTTGTTTTTAACCTAAGGTTTTCTTTCTATTTTCCTTCTGGCTTCGCACGGTTTGTGCATTTAGCCAATGTCACGTTTTAGTTCTTGTATAATATTGATGAAATGAATTATAAATGCATGATGATGTTATCCCCGCCCACTCCCCTTGAGTTTCAGTAAAGATGTGGCACTTTAATGAGACCTCACGCGGACTTCTTGAGAGAACTTGAAGCGAAGTTGCACCGTTTTGTTTCATTTGCCTACACTAATGCACGTTCACAAACACTTAATGGTTAATAATCCACCATTATTACACATTAATATTCGGCTAAACACAAATTTTGGAAAATTAAACAAACTGCTGAACATGACGCTTCACTTTCCCGCCAAGAAGTCAAACCTAAGGTTTTAACAATATGACGTGAAAAGAAAATGGAAGTACACCAAGGTTCCGAGTCTGAGTTTATAACAAATTAAAAAAGGTTGTATGATAAATTCGGCACCATGGAGGGAGAAATAAATAGGTTTAATGATGTTTTGAATTCACAAACTTAGTGCACACGATGTTCTAAATTCAATTTACTTTATCCTCTAGCGGCTAGATAAAAACGGCTTTTGCACTCAGATATCGAAGAGCAAAAATACTCTTTCCGAGTTGGGGGGATGAAAAAGTTTTTTTTCATACAACCTGCATTTGCCTTTTTCACCCCAAAGGGGTTAATTTTTTAAAGGTGGTTGGCGGATTTTCCATTATTTGACTTGTAGGTTATTTATACCAATTTTCGTGTTAATCAATCCACGCAGTAAAATCATCCCTTATACTTTTAAGAACTACCGCTATTTCCAATAAGTAGAGTGACGGAAGTGTTAAAATTATGTGGTTTGTGAAAATTTATAATTTACTTACTTATGTAAGTATTCGTGTTAAGTTTCAGGTTTATTAACTCAAGGAATAAGATTTTTCATACAAACAAAATCCCCCCTTTTCACCCCACTAAAAGTCGAATTTCCATAAACCCCTTTTTAACGGATACCTACGTCATAATTTCGAGTTAATCAAGCCACGCAGTAAAGTCCTCCCTTGTAAAATTAACTACCCCTTTTCACCCTGTCAGGGGTCAATTTTCGAAAAACCTTGATACAATTCTTAATTTTTGGTTTTAAGTATAAATACTGCGTTTTGAGTTAATTGGACCGCGCGTTAAAATATTCTATACAAACTTTGACATCCCTCAATCCTCCTTCAGGGGGAAGTTTAGAAAAAAAAAAATACAAATTTATAATTTACTTAGGTTAGTATTCGTGCCAAGTTTCAGGTTTATTAACTTTTCATACAAACAAAATCCCCGTTTTCACCCCCTTTAAGGTTGAATTTCCAAAAACCCGTTCCGTCATAGTAACTATCTGTGTGCCAAATTTCAGCCTAATCCGTTCAGTGGTTTGAGCTATGTGTTTATAATCCAGTCAGTCACGGTTTTCTTTTATACATCGCGCCGCTACAGTGGTGACATTAATTTGACACACTGGTAGGGCTAGTGGCTAGGGCTAGTAATCATATATTTTTTTCTTTTATAATTATATATATATTTTTTTTTATATATTATATCAAGATAAATAATTATACATTGAAAAATAATTAATTAAAAAATGTTAATTAAAAACAAAATTGTATCCCCCTTTTTGACCCCTTAAGGGTTGAAATTCTAACAACACCGGTGCGTTAGCTTCCAACCATATGCATATATAATAAATTTAGTGATTTTTACTTCGAAAATTAAGGACTTTTCATATACAGCTTCATCCCCTTTTTAACCCTTCGGGGGTGGAATTATCAAAAACGCTGAGCCACGTGTAAATTCATTTCTAAACACAAAGTTCACAAAGATCCTAACTTCAAAACTGACTGACTTTCATATAAACTTCCATCCCCAATTTTACCCCTTCAGGGGTGGAATTCTCAAAAATCAACTCTCAGTGGATACTTACTCTTCACAAAGAACACACCCTCCAAGTTTCATGTCTCTAGGACCAGCGGTTTGGGCTGTATGTTGATATATCACCCAGTCAGTCAGTTTACCATTTAATATTAATATATAGACAGAAGATGTGGAAAGAAAAGTTATAACTGGAAGAGCAAATTTTTTAAAGTTGGAAGCTCTTTAAATATATAATATAATACAATTTAGATTTTTCTAGCTTCACTGAAGAGCAAGTTATTTTATTTGCTTTAGACACGGTTGGCGCAGTTGTTAAGCGATTGACTGCTGCGCTGTGTGTCGCGGGTTCGATTCCCGCACGGAACAAATATTTGTATGACCTACAAGTAGTTGTTCCGGGTCTGTTGTGTATGTGAGTTTAAATGTTTGTAAACGCACCCACGATACAGGAGAAATTCCTAGTGTGGGGCAACGATTAAAAAAAAAAAAAAAAAATGTACTGGAGGATTTACCTGATTACGGCGTGGCGTTAAGGCTTCTACAGACCGGCGCGACACGCGACGCGACACAATGGCCCCGCATGTCCCGCGATTAGCGGTGCCTTTGTGTCGCGTCGCGAGTAGCGCCGGTGTGTAGAAGCCTTTAATGAAGATGCTTGACCCTTACGTGGTCTTCGACATGTAAGAGCTAGAATGTACTATTGTTACTTATTAATTAATAATGATACCAATTATAAGGCAATTAGCACACGAGGTTGTTGACATGTGGAATGTGAGCTCGGCTGTCATTGTGCCGATTATCATATCGACCAATGGCCTGATGGCCGAAAGCCTCGATCAACATCTCTCGCGAGGCTCTCGTTAGGTGGTTGGATCAAGGGCCTGATTCCAAAGGCAGTACTCTTCGATACGGCTCGCATTGTGAGGAGATTCCTATCTCTGGAGCCCTAACCACCGGTAGCTTGGATCCTGCTCCCGATACCAGCGAACTACTATTTTATATATTTTTAAATGTTATTTTTGTAAAAATGTATTTAATAAATAATTTATGAAAATAAATAAACGAAAACGCCGCACTCGGTACCTGTGTTCATAATATCAATTATTTGGCACCTAGGGTACGCCAGGCATGTGGGATTTACAGCCCCCGCCTTATTTCTTAACGATGTCATGTTATACGATGAATGAAAAATATTGTTTTTAATGGATGAATGTTATTATTAATTATAAAATAGTAATATTATATGTATGTGGCTCGTGGTTAAGTAATAACAGCCATACGAGTCAGTTGAAGGTTAAACTATGACTCCCGATGTCGGTTCGTGTTTGAGTGATTATTCAATAAATACCGAGACCTCTCCGTGCCTCGGAAAACTCATTAAACCGCTGGTCCTGGCTGTCATTCGTAGATCTTTGACAGTACGGTTATACATATACTTGTTAAAAATGCATTTAACTTGAATCGATTTATCGTGAGTATCGAGTACCGAATCGTATGGTTACTTCACTAGTTACGTCGCGATGGTCAATCGCGTCAAATCGGGCCTATTATTTTTTGACAACGTTCGTTTTTTTTTTTTAGTTCTTATGGTGTTTTTATCCACACGGATACGTCAACCCCATTGTACCTTATACTCTATTTACACACAACTATACACTTGTAATTATACTATATTTTACTACACACTAACCACCACCACAAAACATAAACATTACGACACGGTTGGCGCAGTGGTTAAGCGATTCGAGGTGGCGGTGCGTAGTGTTCCACGCGCGCCCGTATCAGACGTCGCAGGGGGGTTAGACACCTAACCCCCCCCCCCCTCAGAATAGGGGTGGCCCGCAGAGGCGGGCCGGCACTAGCCGGTGATCGCGGAAGTAATAATTGATCCCGAGATCCCCGGTGCAAGTGTGGGGGAGGAACACTGGGGTGGTTTTTAGTCAGTAAGAGTCTGACAGACCCCTTCGCCCGCCCCAGGGCGGAGGACATCCATGAGGATTTTCCACCCCGTGAAAAAAAAAAGTGGTTAAGCGATTGATTGCTGCGCTGCGTGTCGCGGGTTCGATTCCCGCACGGAACAAATATTTGTATGACCTACAAGTAGTTGTTCCGGGTCTGGCTGTTTGTGTATGTGAAATTAAATGTTTGTAAACGCACCCACAATACAGGAGAAATTCCTAGTGTGGTGTGAAGGGGTATCGTGTTACCCAGTGCGGAGGAGGACAGGCAGTGTTTCCATTCGTTCCATGTAAAATACTGGTATTCAACTGCATTCAGTTATACTGGGTCGGCCCTTAAGTAGTTGGAAAGGGCTAGACAGATGATGAATGAATTTAAAAATAACATAAACAGAGTTATTTTTAAAACGTCAATAACCTCTTAAGGGGGCCAAAACTGAAATCGCGAAAAAAAAAAACCAGCTGTTCCCTACATTTTTGTTCGAATAATTCGTTAAAATGTAGCGAACAGCTGATTTTTTTTTCGCGATTTCAGTCATCAGGAAAATGGACAATTTTCACAAAATCTTTTTTTTATGCCATTCGATCCTGTTTCATATAAGGATCACAAACCTCTATCGGGCCAACTGAGGTTTGAGTACTAGAAAAGTCATAAATCGCAAAAAAGTGTCAGGAACTCAAAGATTTACTCACCATGATTCTATATGGAATGAATCCTAGCACATTATCAGCTGCTACCCGCTCTGTAGTAAAGAGAATAAACCTATGCCTCCATCAAAACGGCTACCATTTCTCAAAAATATTAGGAAAAGTAATGGTAGAAAATTTCTCAATAATATAAGGAGTCTGTCAGTGTCTTAAGACCGTTTTCCTGTAGCTACAACGGATAAGGTAGCTGCCCTTACTGCCCCATCTCAAAAATTATGTTATATGTCTGAATGTCGCGCTGCAAAAGAACTAAAACAAACAGGCCATCTTTGTTAGGCTGGTGTGCGTGACAGCTACGTCTTACAATCGCGCCACGTCATTGTGCTGTCATCTAGTGCTGTCATCTAGTGCTGTCATTTAAAAAAAAAGAGTAACCGTGGAGTTTCTTGCCGGCTCTTCTCCATAGGAAACGACCAATTGGAACCGTGCTCCTAGCTTCTGACGTCTCATAAGTGCCCATGGAGGCGTATGTGAAATCAAAATATTTTTGATTTGATTTGATTTGAGAGTGCGTGCATTTTGCGGCCAACGAATTTTTTTCGACAAATTCACAGCTCTGACTGTATATCTGGACATATTTATATCTTTAAATATTAGTATAGACAGTAGGCACACGCACGTCACAAGGAAAAAGTAAATAAATTCTCTAACCGACACTACAATTTTTTTTTATCTGGCCGAGTATGTACTTGATAACATTGTCTCAAAGGGCAATTAAGTTATCGAATACCTACGTGCGTCGATGTGCATTCAAACTGTTTGTTGTAGCCTCAAAACATAATTTCACGGAGAAATGCGTCCATCTCAAGGTTCCGATAACGTCAACGTTCGTTACTTGGAGATTTGATGACCTATGCGTGTAAGTTTATGGAGCGATAAGATTTACGGAGAAGGCTTTTGTAGTCAAAGAAAGTCACGTTTTTAAGTCAAAACTTTATTAGGCGCGTTGAGCGGTTTTTAAGAGGGGAGAATAATTATGTGTTCGCGTCACCGACATGCCCGCGCCGACATGCTGTAGTAGCAGTAAGTGAAGTGAAAAGTTTAATTTGTGTATACTGTGCATTATTTAAATTGTTTTTTAGACATAGATGATTTAAACAGGAAGATAAGGTACGCGCTCCTCGATGTGGACGGTTGGACCGCATAAATTAGGTGAAAGAACACAATCGACCTAAATTACTCTCGGTTTGTGGGGAATACCCGAATCATAGTTTGTTTCCGAGTTGTCATGGGTACGTAACAGTGACAATTATTGCGATCTCGTTCCCGCTCTATCCCGCGTAATGTCTCTCTATTTCGGTTGTCGAGCACATGACGCACGACATCGGGTCCATTTAATATTTACGTGATGTTACAGAGTGGCCTATCTTCCTATTTAATACATCAATGTTTTTAGAGAATCATTATTTTATTGAAGTGAAAACTTTAGGCACATTGAGCTATAAGTTTCCCTGTCAAATTTTGGACCATTTGCGGGTCTATATAGACCCGCAAATGGTCCAAAATTTGTCTCATCTGTGATCTGTGATCATCGCAGGATTACGTTACGCCTGCGAACGCGCACAATGGGGAGAAGAAGAGTGGGTAAGAGTAATGTTTTCTGACGAATCCAGATTAATGATTTATGCACATGACTGGCGGCAAAGAGTCCACCGCGACGGCCAGGAGAAAGTTTTATTCCAGCTTGTTTTGAGAAAAAGTGCTGTTTGGCGGTGAATCTGTTATGTTTTGTGCTGGAATCTCTTCTTCTTCTCTACTCGAATCGGATGCGAGAAGCGAAACATGACGCGAGCCAGTTGAATTGAACTACTGCGGATTCGCTGCTATGGTTTCACGGCGGAGGTGTGCTATTTTTATTTTATTTATTTGGGACAAAAACAGTTATAAAAAGTCGTTTATAACTGTTTATAACATTCGTGCTGATAAAGATAAGTCGTTTATAACATTTACAAAAAGTCGTTTTATTACAGTCGAAAAAACGTATAACCCACACTATTGTCCACGAAGTGATATCGGTGTATGAAAACGAAAACGCTATCGGCGTCAGAGAGTAGCACGGCGTTAGTGCTGATAGAAAATCGTAGAAGACAGAGACGGAGTCGTCGAAGATATCTGAAAGAAATTCTTAATGAGCATGTCCATGTCGGCCCATATTTAGTTAATATTGGTGAAAATGGAATATTCATGCATGACGACGCTAGGCCACATACCTGAATCCAATTGAACACGCTTGGGACGAGCTTGGGAGGTGTGTAAGAATTCGAAAACCCGCCCCAGCTGCACTTCGAGACATGCGTTAGTGGAAGAATGGACCAATATCCCGCAACATCGCCTAAGAAAATAAACAGCATGCTCAATCGCCTGGCAGCCTTGAGAAGAGCCCGTGGAAGCAATACAAAGTATTAATTTTATTTAAAGTTCGTTTTTGTGTTTTATGTGAATTACCAACTACCTACCAACCATTATTTTTTCAACGTGAAAGTTATTGATATTTTGTATTTGTATGTAATTTTGACAATTAAACCAATATTTTTCCAACATTTGGTGTAGTTTTATTAACTGGTAAATTATCTACAACATACAGTTTCATTCAAGCTGAGTAATTTTAGTTGTTCGTACTGACCCGTATTCTCTTTGTCCGCGAGTGTAGTAGCCTAAGTAACTTATTGTTGTAAACTTGAATGTTATTATAACCTGATTAAGTAGGTATTTATTAGCACTTGACCGGACCGGTAGTAACCATAGATAATAGATATCT
Organism: Tiliacea aurago; assembly: GCA_948098905.1. Classification (NCBI taxonomy): domain Eukaryota; kingdom Metazoa; phylum Arthropoda; class Insecta; order Lepidoptera; family Noctuidae; genus Tiliacea; species Tiliacea aurago. Next base: position 16,710,822 of record OX402586.1, on the reverse strand, counting down.
ATAATTTTATTGTTCAATGCAATAATATGAAATTGGGTTTTTCCATTAGGAATTTCTCAGTTTCAGCCCGGAGTTTGGAAGTTGGAGGTGTTTTATGTTACCCCGTGCCATGGAAAGCACGTAAAGCCGTTGGTCCTGCGCCTGATCTCTCCCCGGTGGTTTCGGATTGCCGTCCCATCAGACTGTGAGAGAGAGAAGAGGGAGTACACCTATGTTTGCACACACACTTGCGCACCGTACACACTTGTATAATATCGCCTGCGTAGGTACTTGGCTACCGCCATGGCCGAAACTCAGTCGGGAGGATATTATATTCCCTACCTAATTATGAACAAACCGCAATATGTAAAGAAAAGCCTATCTATTCAGTCAGAAACTACAGCCCTATTTTACTAGTGCAACTAGCACTGTGCCACTAGTAAAATAGGGCTGTAGTTTCATCAGAACGTGCTATCATGTCGGATTCGGATACATCGCACAATTCACACATCGTACGATTTGCACGCGCTCTTGAGCGTATTCGACGTTCGACTTGCCGCGACCACCACATATAGGACAACCATGAATGAACCGAATACCCGATAAATGACTAAAACGAGATTACACGTGGAGCTGCTCTCGCATAACACGTAAACAGGAAGAAACGTACGGCAGTAGGCATGCGGGTCGTTGACTTATTATTATTTTGTTGTATTTGTTGTTGTTTACATATCGTCGTTACAGATTTTTTTTTTGTGGCCTGGTTGTTGGGTGGAACCTTTTAGCCAAGTCTTTATTTAGTTACAAAGTTTTTTTTAAATAATAATGAAATTAATTTTAGACAATGCATGATAGATGATATCCCTGCCCGCCCGCTCCCCTTGAGTTTCAGAAGGGGAGCGGGTGTTAATTTAATTATTATTTAAATGTCCGTGACTACCGCCGCCCCACCAACGCCAATCGCTTCCATATTTGGCAAATAATTAGTGCTCAATTGGTGCTAATTAGTGCTCGAACAACAGAATTGGTGCCTTAGTAGTTTTCGAGATAATCGACTTTGAATGTGGTCCTGCGGTAGTCACGCTCCCTTCAGCAGGACCACCATGAGCGCCGAAAAAGGGCGCATCCCACAGCTATTCTAAGTATACAAATAATTAGTGCTCTTAAACGTGATTCATTTCGTAACAAAAAAAGAACTGAAACATTTGTATTTACCGAGAAATCAAGATGATAACTTTCGCGCGCTCGTTCAGCAGGACCACGACTTTGAGTGTTGATTCCAAGTTTCAGGAGCTAGTCGCTTTCCTCAAACCTACATAGAAAATTAGTGCTCCGCGAGATAAAATTGATACCCAAAATTCAAAATTACTACTCCAGTAGTTTACGAGATACCCCATACCATTGGTGGGGTGGCGGTAGTCACGGTGTTAAATTTTCATTTGAAGATTTCCCTATTAAAAACTCTGTGATTTCTTCCCAAATTTATACAAAAATTAGTGCTCCTAAAGAAGTTATAGTGACCAAAAATTCAGATTCCCAAGTGTTGTATTTTAAGAGAAATTAGCTTTCATTACTTTTCCATACTAAATGTCCGCATATAACCCGACCAAATTAAGTTGTCAATGGTATTGAGCTGTCTATGAGATATACACTCGTGCACATAAATTGATGGATGTCGCAATAGTAATAACAACAGTTCAATATCTATAATTTTTATACAAACTGTGTACCTGAGTACATATTTATAGGTTTTTTTAGTAGGAAATAAATAAATAAAAAAATAACTATCGCTCTTATATTCATATAACAACACAACAGGTAGGTACTTACAATACAGAAAAATAATTATTCGAGTACCTACCTACCCATGTCATTAACAAAGGTATCACAGGCCATGGGTAACGATAGGTTATTTTTTTTAAATAAATATGTACCCAGGAACACAGTTTGTATAAAAATAATAGATATTGAACTGTTGTTATTACTATTCCGACATCCATCAATTTATGTGCACGAGTGTACATCTCATAAACAGCTCAATACCATTGACAACTTAATTTGGTCGGGTTATATGCGGACATTTAGTATGGAAAAGTAATGAAAGCTAATTTCTCTTAAAATACAACACTTGGGAATCTGAATTTTTGGTCACTATAACTTCTTTAGGAGCACTAATTTTTGTATAAATTTGGGAAGAAATCACAGAGTTTTTAATAGGGAAATCTTCAAATGAAAATTTAACACCGTGACTACCGCCACCCCACCAATGGTATGGTATATCTCGTAAACTACTGGAGTAGTAATTTTGAATTTTGGATATCAATTTTATCTCGCAGAGCACTAATTTTCTATGTAGGTTTGAGGAAAGCGACTAGCTTCTGAAACTTGGAATCAACACTCAAAGTCGTGGTCCTGCTGAACGAGCGCGCGAAAGTTATCATCGTTGATTTCTCGGTATTACAAATGTTTCAGTTCTTTTTTTGTTACGAAATGAATCACATTTAAGAGCACTAATTATTTGTATACTTAGAATAGCTGTAGCATGCCCCCTTTTTCGGCGCTCATGGTGGTCCTGCTGAAGAGAGCGTGACTACCGCAGGACCACCTTCAAAGTCGATTATCTCGAAAACTACTACGGCACCAATTCTGTTGTTCGAGCACTAATTAGCACCAATTGAGCACTAATTATTTGCCAAATATGGAAGCGATTGGCGTTGTGGTCCCGGCGGTAGTCACGGACATATTATTTAAACAAAACTTTGTAACTAAATAAAAACTTGGCTAAAAGGCCCCACCCAAAGATGTGGCACTTTACTGAGACCTCACCTCACGCGGAGTTCTTGAGAGAACTTGAAGTGATAATGCAATGGTTTACACTAATGCACGTTCACGAACACTTAATGGTTAAATAATCCACCATTATTACACATTAATATTCGGCTAAACACAAATTTTAGAAAATAAAACAAAACCGCTAAACATTACGCTTCACTTTCCCGCCAAGCTTGTTACCATTAGATGGCGTTATGCCACAGAGAACTAATAAAACCATATATTTTTGTTTGGGTTGTATTTATGTCCTGCCTAAGGTCTCTATAGTTACAGTATCTATAAGATTAAAGGCTTCTACATACCGGGGCGACTTGTCGCGCGACGCGACACGACACCAAGGCACCGCTCGTCCCGCGACACGCGGGGCCTTTGTGCCGTGTCGCGTCGCGCGACATTCGCGCTGGTATGTAGAAGCCTTAAAGGGACGCCCTTTGTTAATTGTTATTTTAAATCAATGATAATTTAGCTTATAGCTATTACCTACAGCTACATGGTGTTTCGTTCGGTGAGTGGTACATTTCGTGAAGTATGAAAAGGAGATGGATAATGGTCCCATACAAGCTTGGCCATAAATGAACAGAAATAAATCAAAATGGATTATGAAGACATAATAGTGTTTCAAAGCCCTGTATATTTTTGTTCGTCGTAAAACTTGGTGAAGGGACCTTCTCAAATCTGATGACTTCATAAAATAAATTCAAACCTGCCGATCGCGGAGTAATCCACTGTCTTCCAGCAGATTGAATTTCACTCAAATCTAACGATTGTATCCCAAATGATTCATTTGCTATGCCCCAGTTTATGGAACATTGGATCTCCGATGGAAACCAGGAAAAATCAGAGTGGTCCGAGATGTGAGTTATAGGTATAGTTATTGTAGCCCAACTAAACTGTAATGTGAAGATCCATAGTCCGAGAATGGCGAATTCACTTAGAAATGCAAAAAGATAACTAGAAACACAGCCAATACATATTTTTGAACAATTCACAAGAAATCACAACAAAATATTCTTGATGCTGTCACACGCAGCTCCACAGAGTTATAAATAAAATAGAAATCATCAAAGACAGACCCGACTGACAAGAAGGGTTGCCTATGTTTTTGGCGCATGTATTTCTATGGTACATAGTTATGCCCTATTTATGTAGGTTTGTTTATTCTCTCGTAGCATCCAGATATCTAGATGCATTTTAATGATTTACATGTCGTTAGGTTTGAAGTGTCCGCCCAGCGTAACGCACTTCACTTTTAATCTAAATCCGAAGGATTTTGAAGGAAATTCCTAATCCAATAAGTGAAAGGTGACGTTTCATAAAAATCAACATGATGGACTTTAGATCTCTTTAAGTAAAATTGTAAAGTCGTAAAAAAGTTATTAGTACCTACGTTAAAATAATGGGCTTTAGGCGACAAAATCAAACTAAATAAATAACCCTGGGGTCACCAGGGTCATTTATTTATTTTGATTGGTTCACCAACAATTGTTTACACTGGTTTTATGCTAAAGGTAACTTGCAAAACTGTGATGCAACAGTGCAACAATCAGTTAAAGTCATAAGTCATATTCTATGAATCATCTAGTGTCTACGTCAAAAAATTACTTATTGGCATAATTATACTAAAGGGAAATTATACTACTCTTTCTAACCCTCAGGAGGTTTCGTATAGAAAAAATTAAAATAAAATATTGTGTTGCATTGTTTATTTTTTAATGCCTCCCTCTATCTAGATATAGGTCTGTGCAAAGCATAAATTACATAATGACAAATGCATGACAATGACGGGCAGTGACAATGATTATGAAAGATAAAGAATGTGCTGCCGTTACATACTTTTAAGACTGGACTGATCTATTGATTTAAAAAATGAAATTTATACATTAATTAATTATTAAATATTGTGTTCATTACAGTCTAGTTATTATTCAATATGCTTTAAACGCAGCTTTAATATTTTATATTCCAAAAATACTCACGGAATCATATCAATTCTTACAATAAGCATGTCCCAATTACCATCATATTTCAAAAACTGGCAACATAACTCTCTCCCCGAATACTTGAATCAAAATAATAATCTTTTAAATTGAAATATTTTCTGCAATGTTTTACCAAGTAACGAAAGCTGTGGTAGGATTTCAAATATTAACAGTTATTTTTTTAATATAATTTTATCTTTGTCCGTGCTAGGCCACACTTTATCCATCTCCTTTGGGATAAAAAAACGTTCATAATTTAATTATAATAATCCTGCAACTTTTATTTCAAATTTTATATTATTCCAACTCAGTCCGTCAAATCTTACCAAATACCTAGTCGTAATTAAAAAACTTGAGTTCTGTCTGTGTTTTTCGCCAATAACCCATAGGTATCTATGCGATTTTCTCTGCAATTTTAATTTCAACAAGGTTCTAACTTTTATTAATTTAATCATATTTTATATTGTTTTTTTGTTAATGTGAGGACGTTGTAGGCTTAATAGACTGTAGATCTGTAGACCATTTTCTATTTTGTGTACCTGGTACTTTGACGGGCCTACGCTATCCTCTCATACCTATTAACACTGTTATTTGAAAACATTGTAAAAGCCAGTTTTTTTTAAAAGAGTAACCGTGGAGTTTCTTGCCGGTTCTTCTCCATAGGAAACGACCAATTAGAACCGTGCACCTAGCTTCTGACGTTTCATAAGTGCCTATGTAGGCTTATGTGAAATAAAAATTGTTTTGATTTGATTTGATTTTGATTGTAAACAGATCTTATAAATATATCGTATAATTTATGTCGCGACGTCATCTATAATAAATTCATGACAAAAAGGCAATAGGTACCTACATAATTATAATGTTGAGTAATTGTTGGGTTGGGTACCACAACAGGGAGGCGGGCCGGCACTAGCCGGGGATTGCGGAAGTAATAATAGATCCCAAGATCCCCGGTGCAAGTGTGAGAAGGGAACAGGTTTTTAGTCAGTAAGAGTCTGACAGACCAGTAGTAGGCAGTGACTTGTCGCTGCCTGCCATGGTCGAGTGGATGGTCGGCAGCGAGAAGTCCTGGGGCACTGTGGTATCCTTCTGCGAAACAGTCGTGTTGCAGGAGGCTGAGGAAAGGGAGCGGAAGATCTCTTCCACTCACCCGAGGCAGCAGGCGCACCGGGCGTCGGTAAAGGGCAGACAATGCCCTCTTCCGGCCCCCTAAATGGGTCCAGGGATGGTGGACTGCGGGACGCGGTCAAACGCCTCACCCGCCCCCTAGACTTGAGGTGGCCCGCACAGGCGGGCCGGCCAGCCGAGGATCGCGGAAGTCGCAATAGATCCCAAGATAAATCCATAGACTCGGTGCAAGTGTGGGAAGGGAACACTAGGGTGGTTTTTAGTCAGTCAGAGTCTTTATGTACCTACCTACAGTTGTTTTTTAGGGTCCCGTACTCCAAAAGGAAATAACGGAACCCTTATAGGATCACTTGTGTGTCTGTCTGTCTGTCCGTCTTTCACAGCCGATTTGCTCCGAATCTACTGGACTGATTAAGTTGAAATTTGGTACACATTATGAACTTCTGTGACCCAAACATGGAAATGTAACGTAGATAAATGAATGTTGATGGGGTTGTGCGTTGTGGCGGCATTAACATCGCCACTTGCGAGCTATGCGTCACACTGACGTCACGTAAAATCCTGCATCGCGCAAAGAGAGTTTACCACGCGTCTAGTATATAGGTAGGTATACAACGCCCCGGCATCAATCGTCGGGCAGTTGCCCACCAGACACAACCCCGTCTGGTCAGAGGATCCTCCCTTTTCTATGGCGGATGAGTGAACTTTACACCCTGTTCCTCATACCTCTATACTGGTAACCCCGAACTTGAACGTCAGCGCAGCCTTCGTGCAACAAGTTCAGCGTGACGTCATTATCATCATTTCCTCAAGCATTCGAGCGGCAAGTCACACAGCCAGCCAGCATCCACGGCTTCAACGGGTATCCTGACCACCAACATGCAGCGGACACGCATTCCTGGTCATCACCCTCAGCCTCATCAGCAACCTTGGCACAGCACACTGCACTTTCGGCCGGTCCAAGAGCTCACTAATCCTCTCCTGGTCGACGTCAGCAGTCAGCCTCAACCCAGCGCTGTAGCACATCCGACTCACTGGAGCATAATGCAGCGCCACCCCGACTCAGTGGGGAATCACCGCAGACAGTTCCGACTCACCGAGAACTATGCGGCACCCGGTTCCAACTTAATGTGAGGGTTACATTAAGTTGGAACCGGGTGCCGCATAAGCACTGGCACTGGCAAGCATCGCAAGATACAAGACCCCACAGATAAAAGCCCACTATCGACCTCCGGTCTCGACGATTTGAGGCACTCACTAAGCTTGCGCCGTCTGTATCTTTAGAACCGTAATTGCCAGCCCGTTAAAATTTTCACAGAAAAGTGTATATATCGCCGTAGTCATGGCAAATAAAAATAAATTAATAAGGTTCAAATTCAAGGGGCTTGTATGTTCCATACAAGAAACTTGTAAAAAATGCTTAATTGAGCATTTTTACCCAAGACGGATAGTATACAAAAGCGTCGAACTTCGTCTAATTCTAGTGCAATATATATTAAAGTTTCTTTTGCTCTAATCTAGTACAAAAATAGGTACATTTTTCCTAGACATGTGAAGTGGAACCCTTAGTGCGCGTTTCCGACTCACACTCGGCAGATTTTTATTGATTCGTGGTCATGAATTTATTCGTAACATAATTATTTTACTAATTAGTCAATATAATCAATTTATTCTAGTACCTAATTAGTAATTATACTTAAGGCGCGGTGTTACCTCAATATTCACAAAAACTGGCTTCTTGATTAGTCGAGTATGACGTAACGCAATAAAAACATCCGACGCAAAAAATACAGTGGACAGAAAAGGGTTTATAGAAAAATTGTAACCGAATAGAATAGTAAAATATAGTTTGATATTCCCAATAAAAAAATTTGAAGTTACTTCACAAAAATAAACTTTGGCGTCGAATACCTCTGTATTTTCAGCGAAAACAATTTTTTTTTTGTAGGATTCTAATTACATTAGCTTTGTTTTAAAACTATCACCAGACAATTATTTAATATAATGTGTATATTCCGAATAATCTAAATAAAACCCCTAAAATAAATGCCCATTCACAGCTTAGTCACATCGCCAACACAAATGTTTATTCAATTTTCAACCTTATTTGAAGCGGTTGTGTGAGTGCAGTTGCAGCGTTTAAAATCGTAGTCAGTCCGCGCCTTAACGACGAAGTTTGATTTGATTAAGTTTAGACAGTTAGTCGGATTCCACAACAAAAACAGCGGTAAAAAAATGGGAAAACTTTTTAAAACTTGCCTAAAAACATGATAGTATTAATAGTTATTAGTTTATTACACAAATATATTCAGAGAAATTCAAGGCATGAACTTTTTTGAATATATTTGTGCATGCCAGGGTAATCTGTCGTAAGGTGCATCGGACATAAATTTGTTTATTAAATTAGAGTACTCGTGTACACTCATAAAAAGTATTATATATTATGGTTTATTTGTTATACCATGGGTGTCCTATTGATCTTAATCTTTATCAGCTTAACCAGTGAACCGAACAGAAGGCAGTGCAAACATGATTTTATTATCACGCATATGATGTCATGAATAGTACGCCTTAAATCTTATAATTATTGTAGAATAATGGTTTACAATGTGCGTGTTATCGATGAGGAAATGCGCAATTATACATAATTATTTGTGTCAGAGATCAAATCATTAGTAGTTCATTAGTCAGATTTTTCATAATTTTTTTATTTATTAAAATAATATACGAGGAGGGACACATTTTAATAGTTTAGAGGTATTACACTTTTGTATGAAACCGCTTACCTATTTCTTTTTAAACCAATGAAAAAATGTGATTTCTAGAATCATGTAGGTACGGAATCCATGTCAAAAGTTTTTGTTACGATGTCTTCCACCGTGTAGGTACATCAGACTATCCTTTTAATTAAGCACCTCTAAAGTTATAAACTAAAATCGAATAAATGCAATTTAAACTATAGGTTAGAACCTAAGCAAGTAGATTATAGATACTACAAGTAGTTTAATATACCAAACTCCCCTTTATTAATCCGTGTAATAGGTAGGTGAAACTAAATAACAACCACATTATAAACAGCATAATATAGCGTAGTGTTGATTTTACATTTCTTAAAAAAAAAAACATGTTGATAGAATGACCGATTACAGTGAACCACAACCAAAATAATATATCAATGAGATAACCGATTTTAGAACAATATTTATTACAGTACGACGTATTTAAATCACACTCGTATGCTGCTTGTCATTTATGAATTAAGTTTGTAAGTATATCTGATAAGTTGTGTTAAGAGGATTGAAGCTTAGTTCATACAAACGTAATACCAAAATAATTTGTAAATTAAACATATTCTTAAGGTAGTGTGTCTTTATTCCGATTGGAATACAGAATATCTAGGTTCCCAAATATAATATATCTTTTGAATGGACACTGATTTAATTAAACAAAAGTTATGAGAAAAACAAGTTTTCCATAGAAATTTTAAATTCGTCATATCTCGTCATTATATCATTTTCCTTTCAAAATATATTTGGGGACATAGATATTCTGTAACCCAATCGAAATAAATACACACTACCTTAAGAATATGTTTGATTTACAAATTATTTTGGTATTACGTTTGTATGAACTACGATGCTACGCCGCGCCGCCCCCTAAAGTGACCTACCAAACTTTAAAGTTTTGCCCACGGTGCAGCTTAGTATATAAGGTAGGCAACTGGAAGCCCGCGTAATACAAATTTTCTTACGTTTTTGGCCATTTGCAAGTCAGTGTCTTGGTCGAAGGTTGTATCTTGATCAAAATATGATTCGTGACCATAAAAAATATGGAACAAATGTAACTAAGAGAGATGTATTATGTCATAATTCTGTTAATAAATATTTGTTATGGTCGCGAATCATATTTTGATCAACATCCTACAACCTGACACTCAGCTGCAAATTACAAAAAAACGTAAGAAAATTTGAATTTCTCAGGCTACCATTACGGAACCACCTTTATCATTATCTTCTAACCAATTTTTTCGATAAACTTTACATTGGAAGTTGTGAGCAAACTCTGTAATTGAAGAATCAAGTCACTTGTAGGATGCAACTAAATTTCATTAAGTAGAGAAAAGATAATGAAACCTACAATTTCTTGTCTGCAGGTAGGTACTGGTTGTGGTCCACATAAATATTAACTAAACACTTCTTTCTAATTATTCACAGCCTGAAAAGTATTTACTTAGCTAAATTAGAAACTGCAGCACCAAACATTGAAACCATTCGCTATAACAACGAACTCAACAATCTAAGAGCACACTTTATCTATAGCTGATTATTAAAAAGCTACTCACTCTGTGTTTAGGCACCATGGCGATGGTAAAAGCACAGATTGCGAGAAACACCAGCAGCCCTCGCTTCATGGTCACAATAATGTCGCTACTCAACAGAAACACTTGTACTTGCGAAAAAAAGTTTGGCGCGCGCGGTGACGGAGCGTGCCGGAGTGGCGTCGGCGAGCAGGCGCGCCGTTATAAGTACCTACGGTGACAGAGTGAAGAGGCCCGACGGACGTCGCTCCACCGCCACCGCTAAAGATTTTCCTAACAAAATCACCACTACTGTACTACGAGCATTTATCTATATTATTATTGTTTGTAATTTCGCTGACATGAATGAACGAGCCTATTGATAGCGATAACCAACGACACGCGCGCGTCACATACCTAATAAATATTGTGTTGTTATTGTAGTGATTCACGGTAATCACTGTTGAGTCCAAACATACATACTTTTAAATAGCTAAGGGCTGTAGATAACCACGTAGAATGAACTTTAGGTACGAGCTATGATTTAGGTTTTTGGATTACATAACATACATAAACAGCCTATAATGTTCCCACTACTCTACTCCTGGTGAAGGAAAACATCGTGAGGAAACTGGTATGTCCTAGTATCAAAAATTCAAAGACATATGACATCCACCAACCCGCACTGGGCCCGCGTGGTGAATTACGGCCCACTGCCTCTCACAGAAAGAGGAGGCCTGTTTTGAATTAAAGAACAGAAATGCATATCTATATAAAATTTCGTGCCTGTACTGTTGACCGTTGAAGAGTTCCCTCGTCTGGACAAAATCCTGGGTGTAGAATCAAGTCATGCATAGCATAAAAGTGTATTGTCTCTGGAACTGAACCAATATGTAAAATATGAACTCCATAGGATAAGAGGAAGTAGTTTTAATTCAGCTTGCAAGATTCGGCCTAAACAAACAAATTAACATACAAAAATTGCAAGTTAAATAAAATCTTGTAAAAAATGGCAACTTAGGTAACATACTGTACAGTAACAATATTATGAAACTAATCTGCAGGGTACGATTCTGGACCTACTGACTTCGGTAAAATATCTTAGTTAAGTACTAAAACGAATGAAGTCGGTTAAAAAACAGTCGTAGGTTAAGGAGCTGCGTATCAAATAGGTAACCTACCTACAATAAAATGCACCATTTCTTTTGTTTAATCCTGTCCGAAATAATAACGAAGCGTTGCCATAATATTATAACTTCTGAAGTTTGCAAATAATTAAGTTTTGCCTAAAACGAAGAATAGAACTACTTGAATTCTTAATTCTAAGCCCTCTCATTTCGTCTAGCAGCAAATTAGGGTATAGAGCATATAACTAGTAAATTATTGTGCGATTGCAAAAAGCTAGCCAAAATTTTTCCTAACGTTTAATAAGTGTAAACACCAGAAAAAAAAAATAAAAAGAAAAAGTGAGTGAGTGGTTGACATTACCTATTGAATTTTACTAAATTAAGAGCAAAGTCAAATTAGGACTTCTTGGCGGGAAAGTGAAGCGTCATGTTCAGCAGTTTGTTTAATTTTCCAAAATTTGTGTTTAGCCGAATATTAATGTGTAATAATGGTGGATTATTAACCATTAAGTGTTTGTGAACGTGCATTAGTGTAGGCAAATGAAACAAAACAGTGCAAATTCGCTTCAAGTTCTCTCAAGAAGTCCGCGTGAGGACTCAGTAAAGTGCCACATCTTTACTGAAACTCAAGGGGAATGGGCGGGGATATCATCATCATGCATTTATAATTCATTTAATCAATATTATACAAGAACTAAAACTTGACATTGGCTAAATGCACAAACCGTGCGAAGCCAGAAGGAAAAAAAAAAAAGAAAAAAAAGTCAAATTATTTATTTCAAATAAGCACTTAAATGGCACTTTTGAACGTCAAAATTTACAAAGAAAATTGAATTGATTCTAGTCGCCCCTTCCAAAAGGTAGCTTCGTATGGAGAAGAATGGGCAAGAAACTCCGCCGTTACTCTTTTAAAATGTTTTATAATAAAGGGTGTCTCAGTAAGAGTGCACTTTTTAAAATTGGGATATTTTTTTTTCATGCAAGTGGCAACTGAAATTTGAGTCAGCTGTCACCTCTGTTAATTCCGATTATTAAAAATCGTGCGCTTTTCGAAAGAACAACGCGTTATAATTGTGAAAACTCATTACAAAAATGGGGAAAGTTACGCTGAAACCGCTGAGAACACATTATCTCACGAAATTCTGATGTCAACTGGCCACCAAGATCTTGCGATTTAACGCCGTGCGATTTTTTTCTTTGGGGTTTTGTGAAATCTCAAAAACAATTCCTGAGCTCAAATCGGAAATCCAACGCGTCATCGGTGAGATACAGCCACATCTCTGTGCAAAAGTCATGGAAAATTTCATGAAAAGAGTAATGGCCTGTCATCGGAGCCGTGGGGGTCATTTGCCGGATATTTTATTCCATACTTAATCGGAACATGTCTTCTTTACAATACCATAAAAATATCACAACTCTGTCTTAAAATACTTGTTTTTATTTTAAAATGAAAAAGTGCACTCTTACTGAGACATCCGTTATTTTGTATAGGTACATCAATTATATAATTTTATGTGAAGACGATGCACCAAGAATGAAATTACTATACCAGAATAGGTAAAAAGAATTAATAATGAAGCAATGACAGATAAATTAATTATGTGATAGATACATGGTGCTCACATATTTACAAGCATTGTAAAATAAAAATAAAAAATAAAACTTTTTCCTAAAAAAATTAATATCAGTGTGTGAGTAAAGGTAATCACAGAATGTAAAATAAATGTCATAAAAATAATAAATTATACAATTAAAATAGCAACCAGTTTGATTTTGTCTAGACTCTAGATTCTCCTATGGAGCTGACCAGCATGTTTCCAAGCATTCTTATCTTGGATATAATCGTCTAATTTGTAATAGGTAAGCTTGTTTGCAAAGTGTACTTTTATTATGAGTTTAAAATTTTCTTTCATTTAATTGCAATAGTCATTTCGAAAAACAAGGGCTTGAAAGTTTGTATGAAATGCCGTAAGGTGTAAACGTTCTTAAATAAAGAAAATATATATTGATACTTACTACTGAATAATTATTCTATATTAATTTACTTAATTGGCAAAAGCTTTCCTTATATGTATATTTGTAACAATTATTGTAACATCTTGCACATTGTTGTAACCTATGTTTATAAATAAAGACTATTGATTGATTGAAATAAATTAACGAATCTACAGGGTACATATTTTTAAATTAGATAGAGAAACGTTACATCTTTTATCATTAAAAGAATATTACTGAGCAAACAATTCATGTCGCGCCCTGTAAAGTTCATCTAAAAAGAACCTCTATTTATATGTTTCCCATAACCCTATGGAACTCGAAAGTACCTACTTTAAAAAATAAAACATCCATGGCTGTGGGACTGGAGACGTACCGCTTGCCCTTGGTCAGACGACGAATATGTTTATTGTTGCATCATCCAGAACTCCGAATGCAAATAGATTTACGTTTACGACATTCACAGGAAGATCATGGCTACAAGTCTACTGCTAATTCTACGCTGAAAAACTGGTTGCCATTCAGGTTCATAAAAAAAACTTTCGCGGGCTACCACTGAGAATCCACCTTTAAAACTGAGAATTGTTCTAGAATATTGAAAACTACAAAATTAAGTTTGTTTTTGCACACTATTCAAAACATTAGTTAACGTTTGAAAAAACCGGCCAAGTGCGTGTCAGACCACGCACAATGAAGGGTTCCGTTTGAGGATGAGTTTATCCTAAAAACAAACTTAACATTGTAGTTGAAAATCATATTCCTATACATCGATATACGTCACGGTCAAATCTTCAACCACAAATGTAACTTTGTAATAGCATTTTTTTATGCGATAAAACGACAAATTAACGATTTTTGGACTTTTTCCTTTAAGGCTCTTACAGACTCACGCGATATTGCGGGCGCGACAGGCACCGACAAAGAAATTGTGCAACTAGTGTCGTGTCGCGCACGCGATATCGCACCAGTCTGTACGAGCCTTTACTTGTGCTATGAGACCTTGCTTCTTACCAAAGTCCACGATTCTAGGTCAACGGGAAATACCCTATGAGTAGGTTTTGATCTATTTGCGAGTATCAAAATATGTCGCATAAAGGCTTCTACATACTGGCGCGACTTGTCGGGCGACGCGACACCGGTAGAACAATTTCTATGAAAAATTCAAGGAAATTGTTCTACCGGTGTCGCGTCGCGCGACAAGTCGTGCCAGTATGTAGAAGCCTTCAATTGCCGTATTTTTTATTGCGTTGACTAAAGAGCTTGATTTTTGAAGAGCTCCAAGGGACCGGTAGACATACCCATTTAATATTAATTTCAACTTCATATCTCCACGCGTTCCTGAGAAAAGGGTCTTGCTTGACCTCTTGACAAACAGACAGACGGGTGGATGGACAACGAAGTGATCCTATAAGGATTTAATTTTTCAGTTTTTAGTGGGTCAGTTTGTAACTTATCTAAGTTACAATAACCTAATGTCAACTGCTCATTACCTTTTACAAAATATTGCTTTTCCCGATGCAGGCAACCTTAATTGTTAAGGAGTTCTCCCGGTAAGAACCATCAGCTCCACTTCACTTCATGCATATGGCATTGTGACGCGTATGAATTGCTTAGCAACCATATTAAAGTACCTAATCGAATCGCAACCCGTGAAATACTTATTATTAAGTAGTTCCGGTAGCCATCTGTGGTCTTCAACATCAGTTCTATCTCACCTAATGTTGCTTTCCGAGAGCTAATGCACGAGTACTATCAAAACGATCCAAATCGCTATGAGGATTTCCCTCGATTTCTATAAGAGCTCTCTCTTCAGATTCTGACTTGGTGACAATGGGACCACCTCGAGAACATACCCTTTCCAACAAAAAAATCTTTTTCAAAAACGGTTCACAATTGACATACAGACGAACATCTAACCTCCTTTTAGGAAGTTGGTTAAGAAAGAATTAGGTACACATTTCCAGTATAAGCTGACCTACCTATACAATGCGAGATCAGCTTATACTGGAAATGTATGCAAAAAATAACGCCATGCCGAAAAACTGAGGCAACTAGTTCGTAGCTTAAAAAAGCCTATAAGTATTGACTTTCTTTGAAAGTTGAAATAGAGCATAATATGCAGATTTACTCAGTTTTTTACAGTTCCTCAACATAAGGTTTCCATGCGAGTTTGTTCTCGATCACTATACATAAGAACTTAACTTTATTTGGTTCCTCAGTATCCTTGCCTTGGTAGGTAATGGTAACGTTTGGGTTTTTGCAACGTTGATAAAAGTGCATTATCTTTGTCTTACGTAGGTTTATTACTAAATTATCATTATGTATTGGCTACCAATTTACAATATCTCGTAAACAAGTATTGATGTCATGCTTACAATTATTTTAATTTGTACACTATTGTAGTTATACTGTCATTTGTAAAGAGAACTATTTTGTTTGATGTTACTTTCGGAAGATCGTTTAGGTATTGTTAAAAAAGTGGCGGCCCTAGTACGCGTCCCTGTGGGACGCCAAATGTTATGTGTCTTGGTTTTAATACAATAAATGGTTTCTAATTAACTTTTTGGGCATATTCTAGAAATTTCTGTAGATTGAAGCTTATTACGAATAGATTGATGTTCCCTCTTATACCATAACTATTGTATTTTTTGTAAGAGAATCATAATTATGGTCCATAATATAATTAAAAGCCTTGGTCAGTATAAATTGCACAGACAGGATTTCTGTTATCTACAGATGTTTTACATTACAAACTAATTGATACTTTTCAAAACAGGTTTAAATAAATAAATCATTCTTTATTGCAGACGATGTTACACATTGTAATGTACAGTCCATATAATAAAAACAAGAATAAAATTGACAATTACAAAACAAATTATAATATTAAAAACAACGGGCACCACGACACTAAATCGACACCATGCTCCCCTCAGTGAATCGCCCGAAGATCATGCCGTCAAGTCGAGTTGCAAACACCAACAATAAGCTGTTAGAGCTTCTCCGAGCCTGTGTACGACTGACGCCACTTTCTTTCGTATAATCGCATAAAAATCATCTGTTTTGGCGTGAAAAAACATACCGGAGGCTCTACAGTACCTGGGAAGCCCCAGCAACGTTATATATTATAGATTGATACCTGTCATTCTGATTGTTTTTTGTCATCTCTTTATGGGTTTTACAACATTTTTGAGATTTTTTGAGAATAACCATCAGCCATCAGCAATACACAACCTAATTATATGAGCTAACTAGCTGTACCCGCGCGGTTTCACTCGCGTGTTTCATACGTTGGTGTTTATGAGATTTATAATGTTCCAAGCGAACAAACCAATAGTGCACTTCGGAACTTGCTCATTTAGGGTTCCGTACCAAATGTAGAAGTTATAAATTGTATAAGCTTAGTTAATCCATACGCAAAATTAAGTTTGTTGTAATAGTAAAATGACGAAATTTTTAAAATAAGCAAAGAATGATAAGATCCAAGTTCAACCACCTTATCCTTGGAATAATCAATTTCAGGCTCATATTTAAAACCAGATAAATGCTTATTTGTCCAAGGCAATAATTTATTTGCGTCAAATTTTGCTGCTGCTGGCTGGTTAATCTGAAGATTATTAGATGCATAATGCCTCACAGCTTCACGGTTTACTTCAGGATAACTTTGTGAGTACTTACTTACAGCCTCACAGTGAGCTTCGATGTGAGCATCCGCATATATTTTTACAGCTGGTTTATTAACGTCGGGTTTATTTTTGGCATACTTTGAAGCAGATTTTCTTAATTGTTTTTTCCTAATCCCATCTGTGAATCTTTTCCTGCTAAACGCAGGAACTTCCCTATTTTTTTCTTTACTTACAATAACCGATTCGTGTGGACTTAGTTCAGGAGTATGTTCGGTTGGCGACTCTAGCCAAATCAGGGTCATAATTCTCTGGCTCAGTAAAAGTTGCCGATTGTTCGGAACCAAAAGAAGGAATTTGGTTAAGGAACACGTTAGAAAATCGTGCACACATTCCGCTGATTCAGTAAAAGTTTCTGATTCTTCAATTTTGCCGGCATGAGAGGTCAAAAGATCATTTTGATTATTTAAATTAGCTAACGGAATTAATTCATCAAAATGACCTTCATTGAAGTTTCCTGAGAATCGGATTAATTTTACTCCCTGTTGTGCTTCCCCAAAACCAGCAATAAAAATACCATCTTGAAACACCTGGAACTCAAATGGGAATAGTTCTCCCGCTGCCATGAGTTCACAGGTGGTTCCGTAGGTGCCATTACAAGAAATTTCAGCGACGTATTCACGCTTTGAACCATAAACAGCTCCTGACCGATCCTGGGTGAAAGGTTGGAATCTTTCCCAGTTATTAGACTCGTGGCGCACAATGCTGTCTCGAATTTGAGAAGCCATGGCCACGTTACTGTTCACCAAATAAGATAGAGATGAAAATAAGCATGCACCATCGCCAGGGATATTTACTATTTGGCAAAGAATTTGCACTCCATTAGAAGTGATAATAATTTGACTATCCATTTTAATTAAACAATGCTCACGACTCCAGTAAGTAACGTTTTTTAAAACGGCAACAACACCAGCCTAAACCAAATATAAAAAGTGTCCTTAAATAGGTATTCAAGGACACTTTTTCTAGTAAGAACGACTAATTCCATAAAACTATTATAAGTAGTAATACCACAGTGTGAATTACCTACACAATAAGTACTTAATTCGCAAAGAAATAGAAATATCAAAATTCCAACCAGGCAATAGGTAAGAACACAATTATTATCCTCCAATTAAAAATTAGGAAGCGAAACAAATCAATACGAAGACTTCAACCAAACAACGACGATGAAAAATATTTCAAAGCAAATTAGTAGTAAGTAATAACAAAATGCCGCAGAACAAAAATTTCGGTAAAAATAGCTTGAACGGTTTTACAGTATTCTGTATTCTGTGATTGATACATGAGTTCGTTTTTTGAAACGATCGGCTTACAAGCCGCGACATTTTTTTAAACATTGTGAAGTTTTCCCCTTGGCATTCTCGAGACTTTATTGCTATAACTGCAACGTTCAAATTACCTGAATACCAATTAGAACCTCATTTCATTATCTTTTAGCAGACGCCTGCATACTGAAAAAATACTGGCCCCCTAGAAATTGGCATTTGGCAAAAACTAAACATAAATAAACCTCAAGGAACTTCCAAATTCTTATTTCAATGTAAAATATGCATTAACGCGTTGTCGTAAAATTCAATTTGGATCTTTATCGGCTTCCGAATTCTAATTTCAATGTAAAGTATGCAATAACGCGTTGCCGTAAGATTCAATTTGGATCTTAACTGGATTTGGAACTTTTTTAAACAAACATTAAACACCCTTATTTACACCCTTAACGGTTAAATTTCGTAAAACCCTTTCTTAGTGAGTACTTAGAAGCCAAAAGGAACAATCAGGCCAACATTCATGTCTCTAACTTTAAAAACCTAGGACTTTCATACAAACTTTGACACCCGTTTTCAACCCCTTGGGGTGCGAATTTAAGAAAATCCTTTCTTAGTGCGCGCCAGCACCCCATAGAGAGTGCTTGTGCCAAATTTTAGACCTCACGGCCCAGTAGTTTCCGAGATTTCATGATGAGTGGTCAGTGAGTGGACTTCTCTTTTATATATACAGGCTGACTTTGAAAACTTCGACTTTTTTTTTGCAAATTTTAATTTGGTCCTTTAGTAAAAGTTGTTCATATTGATGGGTAGAACACTCCCTTAAATTTTGTCGCATGTTTTCAAAGTCAGCCTGTATAGATGGTGGTACTATTACTTCTTTGATAAATTGTATTACTTTTGTAGAAACGTCATCATATATCCCATATATGGGCAACAACCGGCCCGTCATCAAAAGGTTATTGCTTCTCAATTATTCTAAACTAGTTTATTCCAGATTATTCCTTCATTTTGCCTGTATAAGTGGGGGGATGGCCCGAACGTTAGTTCAGTTCTATTTGAGCTACCGAGGTGATAACTTGGACAAGCGATATCCTAGCGAACTGCTCGAGCCGTCAACATGCTTTGTGACTTTGTGTGCATCTTGAGTGGTTACTAACTATAGTTTGTTATTAAGTTTATTGAACGAAAAGTAAACAAAAATTATGTCTGATGGAAAGAAACGAAAAGTAGATACAGAGGGTCGCCAGTTTCAAGAAAAATGGACTGAAGAATTCTTTTTATCTTGCACAATGGTAAGCCTATTTGTTTGCTGTGTAATGAATCAATTTCAGTAATGAAAGAATTCAATATAAAGAGGCATTACTCAACTAAGCATGCTACTCTGCACTCACTGACAGGACAATTAAGAACAGACAAAATCAAGAAGCTTACCGCAAATTTGGAAAAACAGCAACAAATGTTTCATAAACAAAGAACACAACTTGATAATGTTGCGAAAGCAGCTAGTTTTATAGTTAGCATTAAAACCATTTGCCGAAGGAGAATTTATCAAGGAGTGTCTGTTAGAAGGTTGCAGTATTTTGTGTCCCGAAAAGAAAAACGAATTTGAAAAAATTTGTTCGTCAAGACGAACTGTTGTTCAACGTATAGAAATGATGGCTAATGATATAAAAACAGCATTGACTGACCGTATGGCTGGTTTTGAATCATTTTCCATAGCATTAGACGAGAGCACCGATTTGTCTGACACAGCTCAACTGGCTATATTTATTCGAGGTGTTGATAAGGAGTTCACTGTTACTGAGGAATTGCTTGCTTTACAGCCGCTTAAAGGAACCACTACAGGAGAGGATATTTTTATTGAAGTTCAAAAGGTATTCACAAGTTTTGGCTTGCCATGGTCAAAATTAATTGGAGTATGCATTGATGGTGCACCTTCTATGGTCGGCTTACGTAAAGGTTTCATCGGAATTTTGAATGAAAAAGCATCAGAATTAAATGTGCAAAAAGATGATTTGATAGTCCTTCATTGCATTATCCACCAACAGAACTTGTGTTCTAAGTCCATTCGATTTCAGAATGTTATGAATGTGGTAGTAAAAACCAAACACAAACTTTATTCGATCCCGAGGGCTTAACCATCGTCAGTTCAAGGCGTTTTTGGATGAAATATCAACTGAATATAACGACGTAACATATTATTGTGAAGTCAGATGGCTGAGCAAAGGAAAAATGTTGAAACGGTTTTACGAGCTTAGAAATGAGATAGCAGACTTTATGAAAATAAAAGATAAACCACTATCTGAATTAAGTGACCCAAAATGGATATGTGACTTTCTGGTCGATCTTATAGGCTATTTGAATGATTTAAATTTGAAACTTCAAAAACAAGGACAGTTAGTAAATGATTTGTACAGCCATTTGAAAGCGTTTCAGATCAAACTACGCTTGTGGGAGTCACAGATGCTGTCTGGTAATAGTTACCATTTCAACACGCTCTCTGCGTATGAAAATATTGCTTATGCTCAATATGCTGAAGAACTCAAGTTACTGTCGGAACAATTTTCGAACAGATTTAGCGACTTCAAAAACATGGAAGACTGGTTCAGTTTATTTGCTACTCCAACAAAATGTAATGTACAAAATGCTCCAATACACTTACAAATGTAGTTGATCGAGATTCAAGAAAACTCACTTCTAAAATCCAAATTTGAAGACGTAGAGTTGTGCGATTTCTACAAAAAATACCTAGAAGAAGACAATTTTCCGCAGCTTAGAAAATTTGCAAGAAGATTGATTTGTGCGTTTGGCAGTACTTATAAATGCGAACAGTTCTTTTCATTGATGAAAGTTAATAAATCAACACATCGTACAAGACTGACTGACGATAATTTGGAAAATTCTTTACGTCTTTGTATCAGTGGAGTTAATCCAAATATCGATGGATTAGTTTCCCAAATTCAAGCTCAAGTGTCTCATTGATTTCGGTGTATTTAACTTTCGTAGTTTGTAACAGTGGCAAATTTAACGATTTAATTATAATGTCCCATTTTATTAAATTTTCATTTTGTTTTTTTAATAAATTGTACTATAATAGCATTGTCGTATTATTTCATGTCTAATATCTATCGCAAAAAATATAATCACTACTTAAAAATGCACTAAGTACTTTTAAAAGCGGCCCGCGAACGTATTTGCACGCTAAAATTTGGCCCTCGACATGTCAAAGTTTGCCCATACCTGATATATCCCATCAGTCTATGAAATAAAAATGATTTATTATTTTAACAAGTAACACTTTACGATTAGTGATTGAAGCCTCCTTTTAAGCAGATAAGCCTGCGTTAGGAGACTCCGCTCTTCCATAACATATCATTTATTTGTTTTATGCAAATCTAGGTTCTAAACAATATTAAAAAAGACAGAATTAAAATTAAAGGCTCGTACAGACTGGTGCGAAATCGCGGGCGCGACAGGCAGCGATATACCTGTCCATGTCTTGCCCGCGATATCGCGCCAGACTGCATGCGAGTGTGACAGCGAGAGTGAGGGCGCGTGAATGTGTGATATGTGTTTTTAGACTGTAATTATTTTTACAACACATTTGCTCAAAAAGTGCAATAACGACGCCTGTATATACATTGTTCGAAAGTTTAAAATTACGCACCTTACAACGTAATGTGCGGTAAAATAGGTACTCTCACCTAAGTACATGTTTTACCGCATTCTCCGTTGTATAGCGCCGTGCGTATCTTTTATGTTTTTTTTTATTTCGATAAATAATATATAAGAATTCCACCAAGGAGTTTCACATTACGAGAATAAACAAGCTGAATGATCGAACTTCCTAGGAAGCGCTTTTGCTCAATACGTATTTATCTCACATTATTATTAGAGAAAAGACGAAAAATGTAGTACTAATTTCCACCACGCGCATGAGACGCCATTTGCAAATTCGCTCCATTTTCATATTAGAAACGTTAAAGATTGTTGCGACTTTCCGACTGATATTTATAAACAAAATAATAATATGAGTACAAGCGAGGAATCCGATATTAATATGAAATCTACTCCCATCTTGAATAAGGTGCAAATTTTAGAAAATGGTCTCTTGCCGCCAAAATCGCGAGAGCGCTATTTACAATAATTTTATATCATGGAAGACTAAGAAATACTCAATCATTCTCTGAAAATGTTTTGATGGCTTGTTTCATTACCTATTGTACTGTTTTCTCGCAAATGTGTTGAAAAACGTTGAATGACACACGTGCGGAAATTAGTATTTACAAACTCGTGACTATGGTAAGCCCTCGACTTCATCTCGGGCTTACACTCGTCTACTCGTTGTTAAAATCAACTTACCGCACTAAACAACTATTGATGTCGTCAAAGGTTACGGGTTGCATGAATAGTGTTTTATGTCTGATTGTTTAAATTAACATTCAACGTGATGTTAGTTTTTACATTATTTTCAATTACTTACGTCAATAAAATAATTTGATTGTTACATTGGTTTGTAATGTCCACGGGGTGTGTATACGACAAAAAAGCACTATTTACGCACGGCGCGGCAAACGCATCTTAGATGTATTTATTATTTGCCAGGTAGCGTTTGATATATTTTGGGTGATATTTATGAAATAATTTGTTGGTGCCTTTCGTGTTAGTTTTATAATTTTCCTATAAAAAATTGTGTAGTTTTTAAAAACTATTTTATTCTTTGAATTAGGATTTAATCCTAGAGGCATATATACTTTTTTTCCTGTAGGTGTAGGAACTAAGATGAGATGATTTGTTATCAATCTATATTTTATACAACATGTCGAAGGTGTCGTATACAACTGTACATACTTAGATATCTACCTAGTTTAAGCATGCATTTCGAATAAGCCGAGGAATTTCTGGTACCAATACCATAGTTTAATTTTTTGACTTTTAGGCCTTATCCGACTTCAAGTCACATGTTTGACTTTGACTGTCGTTTTTTTGATGTGAAACATCTTTAAGTGCACGTAAAACCGATTGCTGGTGGGGCGACGCATGCCACATGGCGATTCACCGCTCACTCCGCGCGCGTGGTCCCCCCGCTACTATACAGCCTATATGTGTAGTGTATAAATAATTTCAATGTTTCACATCTGCCAGGGGTCCCGTGACGGCTCAATTGTTTTTTCTTTCGAAGTAGTCATCCATAGTCAGCCGTAGGTACTCAGGAAACGACCGAACATTCGGCTGATACTTCGGATTTACCGTCGGAATAGACCCCCAGTTGCACCTTACGTTACTCTGCGGGGTAGTTGCGTAAAGGCTTCTACATACTGGCGCGACTTGTCGCGCGACGCGACTCCGGTAGAACAATTTCCTTGAATTTTTCATAGAAAGTCGCGCCAGTATGTGGAAGCCTTAACACACTATCAGCAGCATGCATTGGGTGTTCATTTTTACAGTTCAACAACATTCATTGTGTTATTTACGTTATTGAGCAGACAAATTTTTCGAACATACTCGTATGAAGCAATGGATAAGCAATATACAACGTGTTTTTTTTTATATCCCATAACTCTAGGGTATGATTGAGGCCATATCAAAGAATCAACTGGCATATGAGTTATGTTCCAATCCTTCGTATTTTGTTTTTTTTCATTTTTCATACAAAATAATTCGGCAAAGTCACGATTATTAATGTAAAACACCCTTACGTGAAATATGACAACGTCAACAAGGTAGCTTTCCCTTCTCTAGCTGCCGCCGGAAAGCCCCGATACCAACATACCTACATATTTTATTTTACTATTTATTTTACTACACTACTGCGAAGTTTGGCAACCTCGCAAAAGTAAAGATTCGTCATACGGGTGACAATTTTTGACCTAATTTAATTATGATTGATGATATCTCCGAAACGATGCATTTATGGACCACCTATTCTTGGAGTTTTAGTATTATTTTTACCTACAGAATATAACCCTAGAGTTATGGGATATCAAAAAAACAGGTTGTATACTTCAAAATCATTCAGATTGTGATTGACAGTGTGTTATGCAATTAGAGTGAAAAGAAACGAATAAAAATTGTTCATTTTGCACAAAACCGGGTGCTGGTCTAGTATGAGTAGTATGACTGACTGCTCTGACAGAAAGGGCTTGCATTATGGAGGATGAAAGTACCTAATTTCACATGGCATTCGGCATGTTTAAGCTTTCAGGATCTTTTGAGTTTACTGATCCCATCCACCAACGTTGTTTATACTTTACATCATCTAACAATAACGTGTGACGCTCATCTAGCTAATGCGTAAAATATGAAGACTTCTATGAAAGCGAAAAGATAAAACTATGTTACGATTCGGATCACGCTATGCGGTTATCGACTAATGATTCACACAATGTCATGGCACGATGGCGGCACTTTTATTTGGAAGGCCGCGGGGCCTATGACCCTATGGAAATAAACAAATAGAGACCATGGAACTTTTATGAGGAAAACATCATGACACTATTCCATGACCCCTTGGAGGTTCCTCGAAGATTCGGGAACACATAATTTGTCTCCGTTGTTTATATTATGCATCATATCATTAGCAATCGAGATAAATTATGAGTTCCTGAATCTTACACAAGATCTCGATTAATACAAAACTACGTATACGTTTTGATAGGTATATGAATGAATACTTGCCAATTACTTGATAAGTGCAGTCATAAGAAGAAAGATATAGGAAAGGCGTTAATAATATTTGATTGAAAACCCACGCACTACCAAACAACCAAACTTATAATAAGCATGGGAGACATGAGAGAGGCAGATAAGTAAAGGGATCATAGGAAATTGATAATGACAGAGAGAGAGGCAACGTCGCTTTAAGCCGTGGTCCTCTCTCTCTGTCATTATCAATTTCCTACAATCCCTTTACTTATCTGCCTCTCTACATGCAAGAGGTCACGTATCGACTGTCACTGACTGTAACAGGTCAGGGGAAAAGGATAACAATGTCTAACGGATGGAGATACGTCGCGGAATTACACAAGGGTATTATCGGGCCCAGAATCGACCCTTGCGCAACCCCACAACGTACTCCGTGAAAGCTCAGCTTTTTGCGGAACCTTCAATCTCGGTAATTGTCAGTAAATAGTAGTAGTAAATAAAATCCCAAATTGAACCTCAAAAAAGCTACGCTGAACCCATAGCCCCAACGGCTATGGGTTCAGCGTAGCTTTTTTGAGGTTCAATTAGGGAAATATTTAATAGAACCTCGAAATTTTTTTTGGGCTTTAAAAACACCGGCCCAGTGCAAGTCGGATTCGCGCACGAAGGGTTCCGTACCATTATCTATAAAAATGGCAAAAAAATCATGTTTGTTGTATGGGTTTTTGCCCCCTTAAATATTTGTTTTATTTTAATTTAATTATTTATTTTTAAAGTGAATATAATAACTAAATATTTGTGAATATTTCAAGCGTCTACCTGTTACCGTTATCAATATAGAGCAAAAACAAGCAATAAAATCACGTTTGTTGTATGGGAGCCCCCTTAAATATTTATTTTATTCTGCTTTTTAGTATTTTTTGTTATAGCGGCAACAGAAATACATCATCTGTGAAAATTTCAACTGTCTACCACAGTTCATGAGATACAGCCTGGTGACAGACGGACAGACAGACAGACAGACGGCGGAGCCCAAAGTTGGTGATCTTTTCGTTACGCAGTGCTATTAGAGTAATTAACCTTCTGATTTCCAATGAGAGCGGTGGTACCCAGTGCTAAAGGCCGTGACTTACGAGTTGTAAGTCGTGGATTCGGACCCAAGCAAGCACTTGTGTACTTTGTGTAAGTAAATAATTTCATCACCACTGCTCAAGCTGTAATTTCGCATGGTAAAAATAATAAAGCCATCAAATTGGGAACACGGGAAAACTGAAATAAGAAGTTTAAAATAGATACTTAAATGTCATGCTGTCCGTGTGGTGCCGGACGTAAACAATAGCACTACCCTATTTCTTTCCGTGGGTGTCGTAAAAGGCGAATAAGGGACTTACTAGAGAATGGGCAGCAGCGTTCTCTATGCATTTTAACACCATACTGCGATCGCCCACCCGCCTACCAAGCGCGATTATAGCAAACTCCTATCGGGGGAGGCCTATGTCCAGCAGTGGACGTCTTTCGGCTGAAATTATGATGAATGATGAAATGTCTGGTTAAGTTGAGTTTAGATTGAGAAATGTGAGCGTGTCTTAAATGGCAGCATAAAATATGTCACCAGTACTGGTTCAAAAAAAAAAATCTCCATACAAATCGATTAGCTTCACAGCCTGATGCAAAACAGCAGATGAAAAGAAAGTGTGCGTCATTGTCGTTCTTGATGTGGCTGAAGCTTCCTTTAAAGTTTTGCTCTTGATCGAAGGTTTTGCATGAAAGCTTTATCCCTAACATAGGTCTGCAATCATACTCACGTATTGGAATCATACCAAACCAACATAGCGTGTCGGACATGAGATGCAAGGCTTAAAAAACAGGAGTGCTTTAAGGTACTGTTTTAGGTCCAGTCCAAAAATGGCGATGCAGCTATCTCATTTCTCAATTCTTTATTGCCTCCCATAATGTATATAGTTGGTAAGGAAATAATTATTTTAGACACAATTATGGACCCTGTCGGGCACAGCATAGATCAAGTAGGAGAGAGGAGGAAGAACCTTGGGTATTTAATGTGATACATTTTATTATTGGTTAAGTAGATATAAAGTTAAACTGTTTTATTAATACAGAATTGAATTTAAGAATTATAATTATTGTTTTATAGATTATATACATTTATTTATTTATTAACATTTTAAAAACCCTTTATTTTTAAATTATTCATTATTTATTTATTATTATTTGTATTTAGTACTTAATTATATTTATTATCCCTAGGGTGAGTTATTTATTGGACACTCTATATTTATTTAAAATTTATTTTTCTTATTATTAGTAGAGTGAGTATTTGTAGTTCGAAGTAAATAGTTATGAAATTACCTATAATTTATCATTTAAATATTCGCATACACTATAGTAGCATTTGCTTACACGGAAAAGCTTCAATTTATTTATAAAGATATTATACGTATTTAAATTCTTTATTATTTCGGGTAACTTATTATAATTTTTTATGGACATGACAAAGGTACTATTGGAGTGCATTTTTAGTCGCGATATTGGTAAGTTCAGTCTATTTATGTCTCAAAATAATTTTCGTTTGTATGTCCTCTCTTTTTGTAAAGAACTCTGGGTACTTACGTACGAACTTACAAACTTCAAATATATAAAGAACGGGTTGGGAAAAAATCTTTAGTTCCTGAGCTAAAAGTACTGAAGCCACCTTTCCTGTATTTATTTAATAAACTGGCGACATGCCCTTCGTTTATCCAAGTTAAATATTAATGTTTTATAATAATTACCCGTAAAACGTCCCGGAATAAATGACGAAGACGTGATTGTGAAAACCGCATCAACATCCATTGTGCAGTTTAGAAAATCTAAGCGGCCACACAGACAGACACGAAACGGTGACTTTGTTTTATATTATGTATATAAATTAGCTAGCGAAACTCCGCGAAAACGTGATGGGTGCCCTAATTATTCAAACAAAAATAAATTCATTTGATAAGTTTTTTTGGGGTCAGCAACCTCAAGTAGTAAGTGTAGTCACTTGAAATATCAGTTAAAACAAAAACAGTTTTCTTTATGTAAACTCCACAGCCGTGACGACAAAACAACAAAAAAAAAAAACTTTTTTTTTTTTTTTTATTAATATTTCCAGTAACACCAACATCAGCGGTCTATGACCCCTAAAAAAAATATATTTTATCGTGTATATCACGCCTGCGGAGTTTCGTTAGCTAATTTAATTTGAACCTATAGTTAGTAAAGCCGTTAAACAAAGTCGTACCTCGGGAATGAAATCTCGAGCCGAGATTGACAACTCGAGATCTCGCGTGCTAAGGCTCACGGTAGCCTATAAGACCCTTAACGGTCGTATCGACTGCCCTGAGCTCCATGACCGTTTCTGTCGACTATTTGTGCCCGACAAATACATCGCCAAAGTCGCCGACACAATCTGTTCGCGGTACTGCTTTCCAGAACGGTCACCAGAGCTGAATCACCTGTGTGTCGTACTTTAAGGATGCTCAATGCCCTCCTGATGGCCAACCCTGAATATGATGTGTTTGCAGACGAATCGAGTAAAATTAAGCGCGTAGGTATGTCTGATGTTCTGTGAGAAACTTTTCTGTTAGTAAGTAGCGAATAATTCTTTATGACATAATTGTCTGCATTGTATAGTTTTGTTTTCTATGTTAAGGGCCCCTTGTCCGAAATTAACGTTTCTAGATCGAGTTGTTTTCAGAGAAATCCCCATATTTAAATTCGTAAAAAATATATAGTACAGATACATGTCTGATATAGTGACTTTTTTGGTTAAAAACACGATACAACATTTTGCTTAACAAAAAAAAATCCGAAGTAAAGTCGATTTTGAAAGTATTTTAAGTTGTATATGACTTGGGGGAACGCAATTTTTATGAAAATTTAACATTTCATTTACTAATTGGGTTTCACTGGGATATTATTGGATAGATTTATAATATGGCACTTATTTTTTTTTATATTAAATAAATACGTGAAAAACGGCTCGCGCACACCGCGCCACTCCGCGCCAGTGTCCTGCCGGACGTCATCGAGGGAGAACCTATGCAATTTTTGCTCGCGACCACATTATTGTCGCAGCACGCGTAGTAGTACCTACTTAACCTAATAAACGTGTTGTATTTATAAGTAATTAAAATAGTGAATAAAAAAACAAAATTAAGAAAAAAATATAGATCCAAACACTCGGTGTCTTCCGGAATTAAAGTTATTTTTCACTTTGTAGTGTTTTTTTGGAAGTCGGTTGTTCGACCTTGAATTCTTACCGACCTAAAGTCACATTTTTGTTTTTTTCTATCATATCTTCTACAACCACCGGGCTGTTCGCAGCCTCAAAGAACGCGCCCACACCGGTGCCCCGTAAAGGGCTATGGACCACACGAGCCCGTGTAGAGCCTCCGGCAGAAGGCGTATGGACCCCCTACATTAGGCAGAAGCCGCTTCAAGGCAGCTCCGGCCCTCTCCAGTCTGGGAGCCAAACCTCGAAAATGCTCCACGCTTAATAATAGGTATTTAATGAAAATTAAAAATACATGCTTGAGTATTTTGTAAAGAAGCAACGTAAATTGAATCTCGAAATATAAAAAACCAGCCTAGTGCGTGTCGAACCACGTAGTTTGGATGAATTTGAGCAAACAAATTAATCTTTGTAGTCGAAAAAATGTTCTCCAATACATCAATATACGTCATGGTCGAATTGCAAATGTAAGTTTGTAATCGCATAAAATATTTTATTATCACACTAATATTATAACAAAGGCGAAAGTTTGTGACTGTGTGTTTGTTACTTCTTCACTCTCAAACGGCTGGACCAATTTTGGTAAATTTTGTATAGAGTTAGCTGACACCCTGGATTAACATAAAGGCTACTTTTTATCCCGATATTCCCACGGGATCGAGACTTACGTGGATAAAACCGCGGCGCGCAGCTAGTGTGTGATAAAACTACAAATTAACGATTTTCAGACTTTTTCCTTTACTTGTGCTGTGTGACCTTACTTTGTGCCAAATTTCATGATTCTAGGTCAACGGGAAGTACCCTATAGGTTTTATAATTTTTTAAATGGCCGTTTTATTGTGTTGACATTGCACCTTGATTTTTGAAGAGCTCCAAGGGGCCGTAGGTCTACGTATTTGATATTAGTTTTAACTTCATACCTCCACGCGTTCCTGAGTAAAAGGGTCTTGACAGACAGACAGACAGACTGATGGACAACGAAAGACCGACGGTGGCCCGGACCGGTGGTGGCGGTGGCACCGGTGGTGAGGTACGGTTGGTAAAAAATCTACGTTTACTTAACGCAATAAATCAGCACACGCACAATAAAAAGTATTATATTGAAATTCGTTTCTCAAGAAGCATAGTGTGCTAAGACGCGCGAATCTCGTTCGAGTACTCGACCAATACGGTCGGGATATCCAACGAAATTTCAAGAACGACATCTTCTTTCCATGACATATGGATTACAAAAGAAGGCTTGAGATCTGCGATCGACATATCCCTAGTCAAATCCGAAATTTCAGGGATATCCATGTCAAAAAGAATCGTAAATAACTACACATGAACTACATGACTCCTCTACACAATTCCTTTCTCTGCTAAAGATATTTGAGACGGGGCAGAAAAACTCGATAGGAAAATGGGAAAATAAGCATTCATCTTTCTGACCTTGTCCCATGTTGCTTGGGGTCGGTACACCACATTTCTTTTTCATTTCTCATACTCGGAAAGTAGTGTTTGTTTGATCCAAGTAGCGGGTGGGAGGCGCTGCTCCCCACCCTCGGGCGGGAAAAACTCATAGGAATTGCTTCCCTCTCTAGGGCGGGAATGAATTTTAAAAATAGAACTAGCCTTGGTTAGGTAGTCGGCTACGAACAATTTTACTTAAAAAAAAAAATATCGACTAAAATTTAAAAAAAAAATTATGCGGTCTTGTGAGTGTATAAACAACCAGTGTGAATTTAAAAAAATACCTATTAAGCGAGATGGCCCGCGGCTGTGACGCAGTGTTTAATTTTTTAAATAAAAAAAAGACTATATAATTTGGCGGGATACTAACACTGTAAACTGCACCGAAATTCAAAATATCGTATACAACAGACTATTTGATTAAATAATAAAAATAAGTTCAAGCGATTCTGAAATGTTGACCCCAGATCCGGTTAAATACGAGGCAAATACAGTAATCGAAAATCTTTTGCCAGAAATTTCCAAGGAAGTACGTACAGAGATTTTATGAAGTGGCGAGTACGAGTAAACAAGAAAATAAATCATTTTCCGAAAGTGTGCAATATACTCAATGGACTATCTAGAAAAATACAGCCTTCTACGCTATAGAGCAGGTATTCAATGCTCAAGAGTACACTAAGTGTAAAACACAATGTACATTTGAAAAAATACCATAATTTAACATCGTTTTTGAAAAGACAGTCGCAGGGGTTCAGGGGTTCAGGGGTTCCTTCTGCGAAGCAGTAATGCTTGCGAAGGAGGAGGCGGAACGCGTGAGGGAGAGGCAAGGTTCGCGCCCTCTCGCCCCTAGTCGCCGCAGGAGACGCCCCGGGCGTCGGGAGTCGCAAGCCGATTTCCGGCCACCGTAGGCGTGGGCCTGCGGACGGTGAGCGATGGGTAGCTCACCATCCGATAACGACCAGGCCCGGGTCGAGGGCGCGTCGTATTCCACGCGCGCCTCAAAGAGTTGTCAGCACCAACTGACGGGGTCCGCTAGGGCCAATGCCTGCCAGGGTTGCGAGTTTGTCCGAAAGGGATATCGTGGCCCTGGCACACAGGCAAATGAAGGAATACGGGTGGGTTTTAGTCAGTAAAAGTCTGACACGCCCTCCCGCTCCGCCCAGAGCGGGAGAAGTTATTTGATAATTTCCAACCCAAAAAAAAAAAAAAAAAAGGGGTTCAAGAGCAAAAGATCAAAGGTTTTCACCTTATACGAAGTGGATACATTTTTGAATGAAGCACCTGACGAGATATATTTGGCAGTGAAGGTAAGCTAAAAACGTGTATCTAGGTAGGGGAACGTCGTTTCCGAAGTCTTTACTCTGTTAGTATGATAGTTTGCATATAAAGCAATGATACTGACCAGATTGCGTGTATTGAGAGTAAAAACGTTGGAACGGCGGCGGCGGCGTGCATTTTTAACCTGCACAAAAAGGAGGAGGTTTTTTTTTTTTTTTTCCTTCTGGCTTCGCACGGTTTGTGCATTTAGCCAATGTCAAGTTTTAGTTCTTGTTTAAATATTGATGAAATGAATTATAAATGCATGATGATGATATCCCCGCCCACTCCCCTTGAGTTTCAGTAAAGATGTGGCACTTTACTGAGTCCTCACGCGGACTTCTTGAGAGAACTTGAAGCGAAGTTGCACCGTTTTGTTTCATTTGCCTACACTAATGCACGTTCACAAACACTTAATGGTTAATAATCCACCATTATTACACATTAATATTCGGCTAAACACTAATTTTGGAAAATTAAACAAACTGCTGAACATGACGCTTCACTTTCCCGCCAAGAAGTCAAAGGAGGAGGTTCTCAAGCCGTCTGTATGTTTTTTTTTTTTTTTTTTTTTTATGTTTGTTACCTCAGAACTCCGTCGTTTATGAACTGATTTCGAAAATTATTTTTTTATTTGAAAGGTAATATCCTTTCTATCCGTTCTGATTGGTCCCATTTTTATCAAAATCTAGTTCTGATGTTGGGATCCATGAGAAATTGAGGGAACTCCTCAAATATTATAGGCATACATATAGCGATTTTTATATTTTCATCAACAAGTCAATAATTTGCATTCAGAAAGTATAATTTGGTGAAGTGGAAGTGATGAAGAAGGCCACAGATGGCCACCGAAACTTCTTAATGATACGTATTTCACGGGTGGCGATGAGATATCGGGATTAAGATAGTTAAGCGAAGCAAATTTATATAAATGGTACTATCAAACTGATCTGATGATGAAGCCGGAAGGTAGGCACTGGAACTCCGTAATATAACAATGTATCCTACCCGTATTTGGTCTTATTGGAATTGTCATGAGATGCACTTTGGCTACAAATAATTTTTAACCGACTTCAAAAAAGGAGGAGTCTTCTAGAGGTCTTATATACATATAAAAGGAAACCGTGACTGATTGGTCTATCAACACAGCTCAAACCACTGAACAGATTGGGCTGAAATTTGGCACGTAGGCATCCGCTAAGAAGGGGTTTTTGGAAATTTGACCTTTAAGGGGGGAAAACGGGGGGTTTTGTTTGCATGAAAAATCTTATTCCTAGTTATCTTAACTTCAATGGATGGGATGTCAAACCTTGTGTACAAGAATTTTAACGCGCGGTCCGATCAACTCGAAACTCAGTATTTATACTTAAAACCAAAAGTTAAGAACAACTTGTATCAGGCTTTTTCGAAAATCTAACCATAACGGGATAGAAAGGGGTAGTCTTACAAGTGTTCTCTAGTTTTACAAGAGAGGATTTTACTACGTGACTTGATTAACTCGAAAATTGGTATAACCTTTAAGTCAAATAATGTAAAAGTAGCAAACTACTTTAAAAATTAACCTCTTTCGGAGTGTAAAGGGGGATGGATACAGTTTGTATGAACAAAATCTTCTTTCGTTGATCTATTAACTTGAAACTTCGCCTGAATACCTCATCATCAGTCTTCCTGCCCTAATCCCAATGTATTTGGAGTCGTCGTAACATGTCGAATTACACTATAGATTTAATACTTAAAAAAGGAAACAGTGACTGACTTACTGATTGATCTATCAACACAAATCTCAAATCACTGAATGGATTGAGCTAAAATTTGGCACACAGATAGTTATTATGACGTAGGTAACCGCTAAAACAGATTTTTACCCCTAAATAAATAAAACGTGTTCCATGTTTTTTTTTAAACAGCTCTTTCTGGGGTTGTAAAGAGGTAAATAGTCTACAAATCAATATGGTCATTTTCAAGGGTTTTCAGGACGTTGATCACGTAAAAGTCAACAATTTTGAAATTGATTACACTTGAACAACAAAAAAAAACTATTAAGTCTTAATTTATTATTATTTTGTATTGATCTAAATAACAAATCTATCTATATAAATAAATGGAGAAACTGACCGACTGATTACGTATCAACGCACAAGCGTTGATACGTAATCAGTCGGTCCAAAACTACTGGAGTGACGTGAAATTTTGCACTAGGATTCCTTTTATGTAGGGTAGGTACTTTTAATCCCGGTTCCCGTGAGTTTTTTTCTGACATCCACGCGGGTGAAGCCGCGGGCAAAAGCTAGTATTATATTATGTTCAGGCATAACGTATTTGTTTATGAACAGATTTTTATAATTCTTTTATTTGGTAGAGGAAGCTTGCGCGGTCTCTTATACATTACAGATCTAGAGCTAACTCTCCAATAATACGTATTTAATCCACTCGGTGTATGTTGATGATGTTATAAAACTTCCTGTCACTGTTGTTTTCATAGCAAGTAGTGGTATACGAATTGGTGTGGGGTAGGTACCACTAAAAAGTGAAAATTAAAAACATTTTTACAAAAACAACAACCGACTTCCAACAAAAACACTAAAAAGTGAAAAATAACTTTAATTTTGGAAGCACATAACATAACATCACGCCTTGTTTCCTGGAAGGGTTGGGCAGAGGTGTACCTGTAGTACACCCACATTTTACATTATATTTAATTTCATTTCGGAAGTCGGTGGCCATAAACGAAAATACAAAACCAAAGACACCGTTAGAGTAAAATATCTCTATCTGTTTATTTTAACCTACATACCTAACAGATAAATACTGAGCCTGCAGAAGCAGTGAGCTCACAAATCTAACAATTAACGATGTTGAAAATCAAGGCCAGTTATTACTTGTAAAATTGACTAAAACAAAAACAAATATTGAGCGCACATTTGTAGTACGAGAAGAATTTACAAAAATAGTAAATAAATATAAAAAAATCAGACCTAATGACATAAAAAAGGATCGCTTTTTTCTCAACTACCAAAAGGGAAAATGCTATAAACAAGTGATCGGAAAAATAAAATCTCAGGTATGCCGAAGCAGATAGCCGTAAATTTAAAAAGGATCGCAGTGAAGAAAATCGCAACTTTTTCAAAGCTGCTAGAAATCGGTGTAATCAGATGATACGCAACGCTAAACGCCGCCATATTCTAGAGAACATATCTTCTTCTTCACCTGCTGATATCTGGAAGTTCCTTGGTACTCTTGGTAACGGTAGACCACGTCATGTGGATTTTCCTAATACGATTGGCCTTGATGATATCAACCGTCACTTCACAACCACTTGTCATTTGGATTCCCAAATGTTGTCCCAGACGGTCGATTTCATTACTGGCCTAGCTAGTCCCATCATAGAACCATTTCACTTCTCTCTAGTCACCTTGGACGAAATTAAAAAGATTATTTCTCCATAAAATCCAAGGCTGTGGGCTATGACGGCATCAGTCGTAGTAGGGTCATTTGGGTGCTTGATATCCTTCTCCCTCCGATTACCCACATCATCAACTTTTCTCTTGATTCGGGACTTTTCCCATCCCTGTGGTGTATGGCTTTTGTCCGCCCACTTCCTAAGATTTCAAATCCCTCTCTACCCAGCCACTTTCGACCTATTTCCATTCTCCCATTCCTGTCCAAAGTGCTTGAGGCCTGCGTACACAAGCAGTTTACAGGGTTTGTCCACGAGAACAACCTTGTTAGCTCTTTCCAGTCTGGATTCAGCCCTGGGCACAGTACAGCCTCCGCTCTCCTTAAAGTGACTGCCGACATTAGAGAAGCAATGGAGGATACTAAGGTTACCGTTTTGGTATTAATTGATTTCTCCAATGCCTTTCTATCTTCTCTCATCTTATGGTTTCGCCCGAGGCCCTGGAATGGTTATCTTCTTATCTTCGGGGACGTCGGCAATCGGTTCGCGTTGATGAGAGCTCAACGAGTTGGCGCGACCTGGATGCTGGTGTTCCACAAGGCGGTATTCTTTCTCCATTGTTATTCTCCATCTTCATTAATTTTATAACTCTCTGTCTTCGATGTTCGTATCATCTTTATGCTGATGATCTTCAGTTGTATGCGGCTGAGCGGATGGAGAGTTTATCGGACGCTATAGCAGATGTAAACCGAGACTTAGACTCTATCAAAAAGTGGTCTGATAGTTTTGGGGTGTCAGTAAACCCCTCAAAGTGTCAGGCCATTGTAATTGAAAGCTCGCGCATGATGGGTAGGGTGGCACTTAGCTCTCTTCCTCCTCTTATTTTTAATGGTACCGTCATACCCATTACTCCTACAGTGAAAGATCTCGGTTTGCATCTTGACACAACGCTGGGCTGGCAACGCCAGGTTTCTAGTGTTAGTCAAAGGGTCAATTGTACTCTGCGATCCCTGTATCGTCTGAGAAGGATTTTGCCCGCTAAGACGAAGACTATGCTTGTGCAGACTTTGATTTTCCCTATCATCGACTATGGTGACGTGTGCTACTTTGACTTGAATGCGGTTTTGCTGGATAAGCTCGACAGACTACTCAACAATGGTATCCGGTTCATATTTAATCTAAGAAAATATGACCATGTGTCAAGTTACAGGACTGAGCTCAAATGGATGTCCATTCGCCAGAGAAGAAGTTTGCGCGCTTTGACCTCACTTTTCTCCCTTCTCAACTCTCCCAGCGCTCCTTCTTATCTTATGTCTCACTTCCAGTATCTATGTTCTTCACACGCTAAGAACCTGCGTTCTTCCAACAATCTTCTTCTACTCTGTCCTTCTCATACTTCTGACTTTGTTCATTCTTCCTATCATATTCAGTCCATTCTTCTCTGGAATGCGCTTCCTCTTGATATCAGGACGGCCACCAGTCGGTATGCATTTAAGCGGAAATTGCAGAGTTATTTACAAAACAAATAGCGTAGAGTCATCTCAATTACCTCCTTTCCTTGAATTTGTATGTATTATATTTATATATATATATATATAATATAGGGATATATTATAGTGTATATGTACGTATGTATATGTATTATAAGTTTATAATCTATTTATGTACTTGAGCACCTATTTTATTAATAGTAATATAAATAGGTTAGAATTTAATATTTTTTAATATTATTATTTTCTCTCCATCAGAGCACCCGCCATCTTATCTCTTCACCACCCTTGGTTGACTGGTAGAGAAGTTTAAATAAATAAATAGCAACATATTTGAATTTACCAAACTGTGAACACTATACCGGGCATTGTTATAAAAGAACATCAGCGACACTGTTAGCCGATTCTGGGGCGAACTGGACAATGTTAAAAAGACATGGAGGATGGAAATCCAGCACAGTCGCAGAAGGCTACATTGAGGATTCTGTTCAAAATAAGACTAAAATTTCAAACAAATTAACTGAGACTATAAATTTACGCCCCGATTCGCCTCAACCAACTACTTCAAGGGAGTCTCTGCCATGGATTCCATCGTCTAATCAAATACCAGAGTCTCCTACTTTTCCAGACATCCAGCACAGCCAAATTTGTCATAATATATCAAACAGCGTAAATTATCCATTTTAACTTTAAAATTCACAAATTGTTCTAACTTCTCAATTAATTTTAAATAGGTACTACTCATCTATCAATAAATATTTTAGAAAAACTACAATTTTTTACTTTCCTTTTATTCGAAATGAAAAGTAGTGCTTAACACGAGTGAAAGTCACCAATTCCTACTCGGACTATATAGACGTCTAAATACCTCGTATGGGAATTGGTTCCTTTCGACCCTTGTACAGCAATCTACTATTTCCATGATCCCGTGCCACGCTATCATTCACTCCCTTCTCTTTCATATCATTCCTCGCACAATATATCCATCTTTTCATTGTAGGAAGTACTTACGTCAAATCACAGATTAAAGTCCATTTCACGAAAGAAGTCCCGCAGACGAGGCGCGACGTGGCGCTGCAGGCATTGCTAACTTGTATAATAATAATTAGTTCCACTTAATTCCGCGGGACTTCTTTCGTGAAAT
Source organism: Tiliacea aurago (assembly GCA_948098905.1). Classification (NCBI taxonomy): domain Eukaryota; kingdom Metazoa; phylum Arthropoda; class Insecta; order Lepidoptera; family Noctuidae; genus Tiliacea; species Tiliacea aurago. Next base: position 16,672,813 of record OX402586.1, on the reverse strand, counting down.
GGACTTTACGTAGTACTCGTCAAATGTGAAGCACAGAACACATAAACTCCTGACGGAGATGTGAACTTTCGAAATGTTGCCACATATAGCGTAAAACGTTTAAGGAGGATGATATTCTCATAGCATGTATGTCTATTTTTATTAATATTTCTGTTTAGTTTATTCTACCACTTATTTAAATTATATATTATTTTTCTTTATCTATGATGTACCGGCACAGCGTCCTATTAATTGTTTGCTGCACCGTACGACGTCATACGTCGGCGCCGGCTGTCGCTGAAAACCAGGGCTGGGGCTCTGTCTTGCATAGGGTCGCAGTATAATGCTGAGCGATACCGTTTTGCTTTTTGTTTCCTCCAACGTTTTCTTATTTTTGTGTTTATGTTCTTTTTTGCGTCATGTTTACCGCAAATAAACGTATTTTCTTTCTTTCTTTCTTTCTTTGCCCTTCCTCTCCCTGTCCATCCATCAACTTTTTAGTCACATGCGTTTCCTGCCTCCTCCTCATGCCCATACTAAACCAAATGATGTCCTTTCAACTTTACTGTCACTTTCAAACTTCCCCTTATAAACTCATTTCTTACTTTATCCATTTTCGTCAGTCCACACATCCATCTCAACATTCTCATCTCCGCTGCATGCAATTTTTTTTCATCCGTCATTTTCACGGACTAGCATTCCGATCTATACAGTAGGTACGACAGACCTTATCACGGACTTGTAATTTTTACACTTTAACTTGGGAGGCATCCGTGGGTCGCAAGTTATTCCTGTGATCTATCGCCATTTCATCCGACCTGAGTTGATCCGGTGCGTTACGTCTCGGTCTACTTCGCTATCCCCTTGGACAAGCGACCCGAGGTACCGAAAGTCGGAGCAGATCGATAAGAGCGTTCCGGTGAGAGATATGTGCACAGGACTGGAGAGACCGCCAAAATCATAAAACAAATACTGTGATTTGGTCCGATTTAATCTCAGGCCAACGGTCTCCAGTCTTTCCCACCACACCTCCAATCTGCTCTGGACCTCTAAGCCGCTCTTGACAACCAGCATAATGTCATCGGTGACAGAATACAGAGCCTCTTCCTGGATATCCGACGTAAGAGCGTCCATTGTCACCACGAAGAGGTAAGGGCTGAGTGCCGACCCTTGGTGCAAACCGACGGCCACAATTAATGATTTGTGTACTGCATCGACGTACATCGATCGAATTAACTGCACATACTTGACAGGCGCACATTTCTTCACCACAAAACTTCACAAGGCACTCGGTGTTATGCTTTTACGAGGCCAACGAATACCATGTGCAAGTTTTGCAAGTTTGTTGAAACACGTGTATTGATTGGAATAATTAATTAATGACCTATTTTAAGGTCAGTAAACTCAACAGTTCTTTGAAACCTATATAGGACAGGTACGTACATAAAATGAAAAAATGATACCTAAGTGATCTTAATGAAATAAAGAATAATATTTAAGTACCTATTTCGACGAAAAGTTTATTATTGACTAGTTTCAATCAAAGGAAACTATTCCTTTAACTGAAACTATTTACCGAAATGAGACCTAAGAAATGAGTACTTTATTAAGTATGAATAAGTACTTCGTTAGATACTTTACTAACAAATTGTATTACCTACTATCGTCGTGCCATTGACCTAAACTAAATTGTATGAGTTACCTAGGCTTCAAATGGACTGTTTATTATACAGTAGATAATTAGATATGTAAATAAATAGGCAGGCAAGTAGATAAATAGGTAGTATTAACTAGACAAGTATTTTTATGGATGAATTTCAATAACTATGACTGTTCGAAGGACATGTGAGGACGCTTGCGTGGCTTATTTGACAAGAATTTCTCCTTATGCACGACAAAGCCAGACCACATATCGCTAGAACAGTTCGCGACTACATGAAAAATGTTGGAATCAACGCAAAGGAGTAGCCAGCTCTTAGTCCTGACCTCAATCCAATTGAGTATGTCTGGAATGAGCTTCAAAGAAGAGTTCGCGTCTCCAAGAGCTTCAACTTGCCATTGAAGAGGAGTGAAATGAAATTGTTTAATCTGTAAATAGGATATCGGAATCACTTTTACACGTCGTATTAACACGTCGTATTAAAAAAAATAAGCTAGATGAAGTCGACATTTCATACCCCTGAGAAAAAATGGCGAAACAAACTCAGGGGCCAAAGTCTCTTTTGAAATCCAGACATTATCTTGGTCAGATCATAATGAGGACCATGTAGATCCGTGTCGGAAATGGTCTTTAGAAGAAAGAACAAAATTGATTTGAGTGGACCAGTCAGTGCAAGCATTCGCAATACGTAATCGTGTAGCTCAACTCAGAAACAGCTCAACGACTCGACGAACAATACCAAGAAAGGACATTTGGGTAGGCCGCATAAAGTACTCCAAGTCGGTTGTTTTTTTTTGTAAAAAGTTTTTTATTTTTCACGTTTTAGTTACCATACCACATTTTTAACAAGTGTTTTTTACCCGACTGCCAAGGACGGGTTATTTATAGTGCGTTTGTATCTAATCTTCGCGCTGTACTGTACAATTATGTATTTAACATAAGTACTATAAATGGTGATGAGTACTAAGGAGTTGAATGGTTCTTACCAGGAGAATTCCTCAACAATTAACGTCCCTGCATCGGGAAAAGCAATATTTTGTAAAAGGTGATGAGCAGTTGACATTAGGCTATTGTAACTTAGGTAAATTACAAACTGATCCACTAAAAAGTGAAAAATAAAAACTTTTTACAAAAAAAACAACCGACTTCCAAAAAACACTACATAGTGCAAAATAACTTTAATTTCGAAAGTCGGTGACAAAAAACTAAAAAACAGATCCAAAGACACCGACTTCCGAAGTTAAGGTTATTTTTCACTTTGTACTGTTATTTGTTGTTTTTTTTTTTGTAAAAAGTTATTTTGTGTACCTACTGTTTTTGATATCATTCGACTTTGTTAATTAATAATATTCATGAAAAACTGACTGTCAAGGTTTGAGATTTTATTGCTGTCAAGTATGTTTTATAATTTTAATACAGAACTAATGTTCTGCATTGTTTGTGAACACTGCACTGATGGCTATGAAGGCTATGAAGAAGCAGTAGTAGTTTATGCTGAGGGCATTATCTATTTGTCTGTGAAAATGATGGAGACTATACTGTCGCTATCTCGCAGGCTCGCAGCAGACTTTCGCAGACGAAAAGAAAATACCTACCCAAGTGCAAATTTTATTTTTTCATAGAATTCCTTAACTAATTTGCTTTTTTCATAGAATTCCTTAACTAATTTGCTTTTTTCATAGAATTCCTTAACTAATTTGCTTTTTTCATAGAATTCCTTAACTAATTTGCTACCTATCCGGTTCGAACCGATAACATTATTTTGTCAGACAAAGGGTAATCAAGATTCCACTATATTTAGATAAAAACCAATGCGTTCTGGATCTTAGGTTAGGTCGATGTCAAGTTACATGATAACAAAACAGGGGGCCTAAAATGGACGCTTTGGCAGAATCATAATATGATCTGCGTACAATTCATACATCCCGCAATTCATCTGTTTGACAGCTGCTATTTGATAACTTCACTATAGCAATTCTTATTTTATGGACTATTTTACGAAACTCCATAAAAAAACTGTCAAACAGATGAATTGCGGGTTATGAATTGTACGCAGATCATAGTATGATTCTGCTAAAGCGTCCATTTTAGGCCCCCAGGACGCTCCGCGAGCCATAACTCCGCAGAGCAGTGACGTCATTGTGTTATAATATCAACTGAAAAAAAACCCGTTAAAATTACCATGACGTGAATTTGGTGAATTCCACCAAATTTGACGTCTCTCTGAAGTGTCACGACGTGAATTTTGTGGAATTCTATTGGTTAGTGTTTTCGTAGCTCTGCAATGTTCTCCGGTCCTATTTACTCCAATTGAAAATTGCAGACTTAATCGTCAATCTTCATCGTAGTTTTTCCACACGTTTACAATCAACCTCAATCAATCAATCAACTTGTTGAAATCAGCTTTATCACTCTAGGGACACCTATAAAAATGAGCCATATTGAACATGGACCAATATTCATTTTTTAATGGCCTTAGGCCTTTACACCGATATGGCGCTACCGAAGAAATATGGAATAGGTACTCATACGAGTTATGAAATTGAAAATGCAAACGATATGAATATTAACTATTCATTTACATAGATTTGAATTGATTATTACATAGGTACGGTAGAGATAAGGTACAAATGTCAGACCTTGATCGTCACCGACCATGGAAAATGTTACACCCCGTGATAGTCTATTCCAAGAATAGTTTATGCATTCAGGTGCCAGTAATGTAATTGAGTGCAATGGAGTGCACACCTACCTGGTGCTGGCACATGACTAAAGCTATTAATAGGTTTTGAAACTTAAGAGACAAAATTACAATACCTACCTAATGCAGAACAAGAATCACGGCAAGCGTAGCTAAATATCGATCCTGATAAGGAAGAACATAGTAAGCGACAAAAATTAAAATTTACAGAAGAGGTATTTTATTGAATTATTTTATTTTATTATTTTTTGAAAAAGTAAAATTTCTACAATAGGTCGGTTACGATGTTCTTCCTTATCAGACTTGATATAAATAGATGACAACAATGGTTAATTAATTTATTTGAAAATTCAACAAACGCAATTAATTTATCATGTACCGGGGGATCTACGTGTACTTACTTCCCGGCTGCAGAGAGGATCTGAATTTTTTTAAGTTAATCAATAAATCAATCAATATCTTTATTGTGGCTCAAAGGTAGGTACATACCTACATAATACAGGCCTTAAATAAAAATTAAATTGTGATCAGCTATGTCCCGCCCTTTAGGCATACCTACAATAGTTACATAGAAATTAAATTTACATTATTCTTACAAATTATTAAGATTTCACAAACACATATAAAAAAAGATAATAATAAAACGGAACGAATTAAGGTAGGTACACACGGCTACACATCAAGCTATAACTGTCCAGTTTACGCTGATCTCTCACTGTACGGAAATCCTATACGAAGCGAGATCAGCTTATGTCTTATGTCGGTCACATTCATGTCTACTCCTTCAGGTCCTACATGAAGCAGAAATTAGCACACTAATTGCGTAACACACTATCAACCAGGATTCTGAAGGATTTTGAAGTATATTCCTAATCCATTGCTTCATATGTTCGAAAAATTTGTCTGCCCAACAACGTAAATAACGCAATGAATGTTGTTGAACTGTCAAAACCAGGAAACCCATTGCTACTTACTGATAGTGTGTTACGCAATTAGCCCGCAGTTAGTTAAAAAGAGTTTATATGTTTAAATTGAAATTCAACCGGGGAGTTTGGAACGTTCGCTCTTAATAAATCAATTGAGACATCGGGTGAGGAATTTAAGGCTTCCGTCGTTTTAGACGGCACGTAGTGTTCCACACGCACCCCTTTTAGACGTCGCGGTGGACGTCAAACACCTCGCCCCCCCCCCCCCCCCAGACTTGAGGTGGCCCGCGGGGGCGGGCCGGCACTAGCCGGGGATTGCGGAAGTAATAACAGATCCCAAGATCCCCGGTGCAAGTGTGGGAAGGGAACACTGGGGTGGTTTTTAGTCAGTAAGAGTCTGACAGACCCCTCCTCCCTCCCCAAGGCGGAGGACATCCATGAGGATTTTCCACCCGGAGGAAAGAAAAAAAGGACAGATATACTCGATGGTTGAAGTAAACACAGTGAGGATTTTTGAATGGAAATGTAAAACACTTAACTTACGAACATTACTGTACTCTGTGTTAAAAATTATCAAGAATTTCCGTGTATACGTTATTCTTCCACTGTTCCTAAGATACTGTCGTGAAAGAAATACAAATCTGTGAGAACTGGATCGAGTTTCATTGAAATAAACAGGGCGTCATAAAGCAAATCATCAAATAATACGCATATTGGCATAGTTAATTAAAGTTCAGAAGAAGAGCACAAATAAATAACAGCGCACGTGCGCGTGAGCATAGTGCCACCGCGTCTCGCTGTTACTGGCTTCAGCTATATGTTAAAAGTCAAAATTTTAAACAGGTTACGAGTTCCCTTGTAGGTTAGCTATACATTTCTTAGTCAATGAGAAATAAACGAACACTGCATGCGGTGCAAACACCAATGAACACGCACTTAAAATGCTCTCACCTCTCGGCGTTCACTGTGTCACCGCCGAACTTTAGTAGGGCCTGGACCTGGACCACTGCCAGATCCCGCGCTAATCCGTCGCAGTCTTTCAAAATCGCATCCAAACAAATCCACGTTTTACGACTCCACAAAAAACCGAACATTACGAGGTGCGACCGGTCCACGAGCAACAGGACAAGCTACGTAGTGATTTATGGGCTGTCTGATCGCATGCTATCTTCAAATTGTGAGTCACCATGATAAAAACTTTTCATATAAAAAACAACTGACTTCCAAAACAAACACTACAAAGTGAAAAACTTATTTTCGGAAGTCGGTGTCTTTGGATATGTATTCTAGTTTTTTGCCACCGACTTTATTTTTCGCTTTGTAGTGTTTGTTTTGGAAGTCGGTTGTGTTTATTTTGTAAAAAGTTTTAAAATTTCACTTTTTAGTGGGTCAGTTTGTAATTTATCTAAATTACAATATCCTATAATGTCAACTGCTCATCACCTTTTACAAAAATATTGCTTTTTCTGATGCAGGGGCGTTAATTGTTGAGGAGTTCTCCTGGTTCTTACCAGGAGAACTCCTCAACTGGAGCTAATGGTGGTATTGTGAGGAGCATAAATTGTTTAGCAACCATATTAAAGTGCCTAATGGAATCGCAACCCGTGACATACTTATTATTAGTAGTTTTAGTGGCCATCTAGGCTGTGGTCTTCATCATCAGTTCTACTTCACTAAATGGTGCTTTCCGAGTGCAAATGTATGAGTTACAGTAAAAATACCCAAATCGCTGTAGACGTATTTTGAGGATTTCTCTTGATTTCTATGGGATCCCCTCATCAGATTCTGACTTGGTGAGAATGTGATGTGACCACCACAAAATCTTTTTTTTTTGTTTGAAAGGGTCTGCTCTCGAAGCTTACCATTTCAAACAAAAAAAGATATTTCAAAGTCGGTCCTTAATTGACAGAGAAATCGGTGACAAACATAAAAAAAAACACAGCTGAACATAATAACCTCCTCCTTTTTGGAAGTCGGTTAAAAATAGGACGAAGCGAGAATGAAATAATTAAAATTATATTTTGGGACGAACGAGGCACATTGTTTGAGACGACCTAGGATTTTTTATGTAGTACAAAACTCAGTGGGCCGAACGAAGAATAAATCAAATATGATTTTATTCGAAAAATTATTAATTACTATACCCTAAGTCATCAATTCAGATAATTTATGTAAACAAAGGTGATAACAGATCAAAAAAATATCGTCATAATGGTAATTCACATAAAATGGCGGAAAACAAGGATACTCGTATATTGGCTTTTATGTACTGATTTTAGAAATAATAATTAAACAATTATCATACCGTGTTAATTTTTATAAGTTATCGGTTTTAAACAAAGTTATTAAAAAAAGAAAATTTTGTGGTATAAAAAATATTATGATACTGGTAACACTACAGGAGTTCCCAACATTCTCAAATTACATTTGACATAATTTGCAAACTCGCGTCTTTTCAATACGTTCGTTTTCTTTTCTCCGATCATATTATTCGCTGCGTGTTTGTTAATTGTGCTTTGTTATCATCGTGTTAAGTGTTTCATTTTGTTGTTAGTTGTTATATTTCCTTGTTTCTGTTGTGTTTTTGTTAAGTTTGATATATGATAAATTGTTTTGCAGCACTGTCCTGTCATTTTGACAGTGACATTTGTTTGTTTACTAAAATGATCTGAATTGATGACTTAGGGTATAGTAGTCGCGCACTGGTCATAATTCGACCCCCTCTAATTACAATCTATATAGTACTTACTAATTCCATGAGTAAACTAATTCCATACTATTATAAAGTACTTACTAATTCCATGTTATTAAAAAGTACTTACTTATTCCATGCCCAAGCTGTCACTTTCTGTTACAGACATGCGTCCCTTTTCACGTAGTCACTCCCACTGAAAGCGAGAGGAAAGATGTTACACACAAACTTATAACCTCCTCCTTTTTGGTACTCGGTTAAAATTACATTTTACTTTACGCACCTATTCAAAGTACATTTATTTTCAAAATGTATATCACTTGCAAGTTGTATTACTTGAATTCTCCAAAGATAAGTACATTAAAATTTGATGGGTTCACCTGCTGCCAACACTTTGTTGACATACCTAATTTAATCGTCGATATGCTGTTTTTTTTCTGCAGATAAATAAATAAAGGACATTGAGAGAAGCAGAGGTGAGTGGAAACGCTGGCAGGGGACGCCCTAGGAGGACATAGTTATAGTGACCAAATTGCTAATGTTCTTCAGAAAGGTCAGGTGCGTAGTACTCGCAATCGGCGTGCGTATATGACCAGATGTTTGAACGTAGGCCAAGCAAAAGGAGTATGTAAGGAGCGTAGCAGGTGGCGTTCTATAGTTTCTGCCTACCCTCCATGAAGAAGGCGTGAGTTTATGTGTGTGTGTGTGTGTGTGAGAGAAAAGCTATTTTAAAGACTGTCTCACGGACGCAAAGCAACAGGTGACAACGGTGATACAGACCTACGGTCAACGTGAGAGTGAAGACGAGGACGAGTAGATATTTTAAGACATACATTAACCAAATTATTTATGTTTGTCAATGACATATATTATGGAATTTAAGTTATTTCTAAAATATTTACATCATTTACAAACTAACAGACTTAAAATAATAATAATATGTAAAAGTATATAAAAAGGACCCCGAAATAATCGTAGGGCATCAAAAAATTCGACCGCATCGTTGTCAACAGGAAAACTGCCCAAAAGGCTGCCAGCATTGCCACTTTGTATGGCAATGCTGGCCAAACAATAGACCAGCTCTCTGGTCACGTGAGGAGTCGACCAACCGCTTGGCGATGTCTCGAAAAACTAAGTGGGCACTCGGACACCATGGCCCTAGTGTTTCAACCCCAAACGGGTTGAACATACGAGCATAAGTCCCAATACGATTGAAGTATTTGCGCCGTTTGAGGTTTTCCGCACCAGCAACAGCCGCAAAGGCAAATCCCGCCGTGCTAGAAAGCTGGGATGGCGTAAGGGTATCGATACACGTTGCATTCCACACCAAAAGCCTACCTACCTTCCAAGGCATTATGGTCATTCCGTCTGGTCTCATCCCATCGTCGCGTGCCAAGCCATTGGGTTCTAAAACAGCGGGCACCCCGGCGGTGACAAGAGCACGATGGATGATGTCATTGATGCTGGCATACCGTGGTATCCGGCCTGCGCTTTTACTGCAGGATAGGCCATGGTGTCCGAGGCAGTCGATACTTTCACCGCAATGGCAGCGATGCGGAGCAATGGCAAGGAGCGCCCAAACGTTAGATTACGATACAGGCAAGAGTTAAAAGACAAAAAAAAAACTTCATTGTGAGTGTACAGTGCAGCCTATTAGGATGAGTTTACAGTGCAGCATTTAACTGTTGTAGATGGATAGCAGAGAAGGAACTGTGGGGATTATACAGACTCTTACCCAGGCAAGCACGTTTAAAAACTTGGTCCACAATCACGACTATTTACGGCTCGTTGGGCGATGGGCTAAATACAAGAAGATGGTGTTCATCTTCTTCTTTTCGAGTCATCAGCATCAGTGGCGTTCATTAGATCGACACGAGTGCTGGTGTACACTTGGGACCCTCCAACCCTCCAGCAGTGGGTCATGCATCATTTGTATGTTCCGGGCAGGGCTACCGGCTACCACAGTCACATTGGATGTCGGACGGGTCAAAAAAACCCCATTCAAAAAAAATATTTGAAACCCTCAGAACAAGCCCTTTCATTTGATAATTATGTAACACGATACAGTTTGAAAAACTTTTTTTGTTAATTTTCTAATTTTCCCGCAAAAGTGACCCCCTCATATTCAAAATTCATTTATTTACGTTCCACGTCCGTGTTTGGGTCACAAAAAGTCATATGTGTACCAAATTTCAATTTAATCGGTGCTGTAGAATCTGAGCAAATCGTGACAGACGGACAGACAAACAGACGAGACACACGAGTGATCCTTTGGGTTCGGTTTTTTCCTTTTTAGCTACGGAACCCTAAAAATGTGATAAAACTACAAATTAACAGTTTTTGGGACTTTATCCTTTACTTGTGCTGTGAGACCTTGCTTCTTGCCAAATTTCATGATGGGAAGTACGAGTACCCAATAGGTTTTGATTTATTTGCGGGTATCTTTGTTCTAGTAAATGGGCTGTGGGCGTCAGATAGGCAGTTGCTCCATGTAAAATACTGGTATTCAGCTGCATCCGGTTAGACTGGACGCCGAACACAACTTGGTTGGGAAAAAGCGGGCAGATGATGATGAGTTGTCAAAAATTGAAATAAAAAAAAAAACAAAAATACGCGCGAAAAACATAACCCTTCCTTGGCAGTCGGGTAAAAAGCGTTCACGGCAAATACTTGTCACAATGACATTAGTCATTTATATACTTATTAGAATTTCCAGCCAGTGATCTATTAAATTAATAAAAAAATTAATCAGTCAGGTAGCCCGCAAAAATCAAATTTTCTTACGTTTTTTGCAATTTCCAGGTCATCATCAGGTTGTATGTTGATTTAGATATGATTCGCGGCCGTATCAAATATTTATATAAAGAAGTAAGAATTAAAACGACTGGCAGAAGTGAAACATCGCACTACACACACATTTACTCTACTACATATAGACTGTATAGTGGCCGATCGTCACGCGGCATGCGTCGCTCCGCCAGCAATCGGTTTTACGTGCGCCTATAGATGTTTCACATCAAAAATATTTTGATTTGAAATAGCCAGTACTGCAGAACGGCAATTTCATAGGTAAAGAGCTATTATTTATTTGTATATTAAAATTATTCATTACTTACTTAAAATCTATAAAGTACTTACTAATTCTATGAGTACACTAATTCCATGCTATTGAAACAAAACAACCGACTTCCATAAAAAACCGGTCAAGAGCGAGTCGGACTCGCGCACCGAGGTTTCCGTACGTATATTTATGATGTTGATGATTTCAGAAAAACTGTGCTATTAGAGACATCGTTTTATTTTTCATGTAATCTTTACATACACTTCTATCACATAGAATAATTTCAGATTTTTATCTATGAAAACATCGTGGATAAATGGTATTTTTTTTTACATTTGTCATCAAAAGTCGGAAACTAAGCTGCCTAAAAAAAAATGTTTGAGAATTGTGCAAACAGCGTTTTTTCATATGATACATGCCCTAGAAGCCCCACTTCAAAATTTTAAGACCCCCTTTCAGTCCCTTTTGCAATTTTTTTTTAATGTCTTTCTTGTTTGCAAAATAGTTGAGCAAACGTCATCTAAATTTCAAGTTGATAGCATTAGGAGTTCTTGAGATATCCGGGTGTGACAGACAAACAGACAGACAGACCTAGTCTCACCATAAGGGTTCCCTTTTACCATTTTGGTACGGAACCCTAAAAACACTAAAAAGTGAAAAATAACTTTAATTTCGGAAGCACATAACATAACATAACTTCACGCCTTGGTTCCCCGAAGGGCAGAGGTGTACCTGTAGTACACCCACATTTTATCTTATATTTAATTTAATTTCGGAAGTCGTTGTCTTTGATTCTGTATTTTCGTGTTTTGCCACCGACTTCCGAAATTAAATTAAATATAATATGAAATGTGAGTGTACTACAGGTATACCTCTGCCCAACCCTTCTGGGAAAAAAGGCGTTATGTTGTTATGTTATGTGCTTCCGAAATTAAAATTATTTTTCACATTTTAGTGTTTTTTAAGGAAGTCGGTTGTCTTTTATTTTTAAGTTTTTAGTTTCACCTTTTAGTTGTGGTACCTACACCAATTCGTATGACCACTACTTGCTATGTAAATAACAGAGACAGGAAGTTTTATAACATCATCAACATACACCGAGTGGATAAATACGTATTATTGAATCTAACTCAAAACTGCCCAAGCGAAGTTAATAAAATGTAGGTTTAAGCGACCACGCAAGCTTCCTCTACCAATTAATGAAAGAATTATAAAAATCGGTTCATAAACAAATAAGTTATGCCCAAACATTTATAATACTAGCTTTGGACCGCGGCTTCGCCCGCGTGGATGTCGGAAAAAATCTCACGGGAACCGGAATTAAAAGTACCTTACATAAAAGGAACTCTAGTGCAAAATTTCACGTCGCTAGTTTGGGTTGTGCGTTGATACGTCAGTCAGTCAGTCAGTCAGTTTCTCCATTTATATACTCAAACTCTAACTCAAACTCAAAGCATTTATTTCAATTAAACCATTGACAGGCACTTTTGAATTGTCAAGAAGTCGGTCAGTTACAAATATGAAGCTAGTTACTTATAGATAGTTTTTATATTTATATCAATATAAAATAATAATAAATTAGGAATTATTAGATTTTTTTTGTTGTTCAAGTGTAATCAATTTAAAAATTCATGACTTTTACGTGATCAACGAAGTGGAGGTGCTTGGGGGAGGCCTATGTCCAGCAGTGGACGTCTTTCGGCTGAAATGATGATGATGACGTGATCAACGTCCTGACAAACCTTGAAAATGACACCATGTTGATTTCAAATATCAAATCAAAATCAAATATTTATTTATTGCATACATAGGGTATTTCTAGTACGTAGGATATTAGAGTTTAGTAATTAAGTAAGCGGAGTAGTAAAACTAACAAATATCTGTAGGGTTGAACTACTGTTCTCCTAGCAAGGTAGTAGAGCAACTTGTATTAAGGAGAGACAGTTTGCCTCCCTTAAAGATCTTAAAAATAGTGCTACGTGTTGACTCCTAAATCAAGTCATTAGTTAAATTACATACATTATAATCAAGGTTGTTTACTAGAATAAATCTAATAAATTTAATACTGTAATTGGTTACAAATTTGGAGAAAAAAAAAGTATTAAAAAAAAATTGGTATAAAATCATAATAAAAAAGAGAATGTTTTATGTGAGACATGATTGAGTATGTGTGAGTCTTTGATGTTTGTGTACTGTGTGTGAGTGTTTGCTGTTCGTGAGTGCGGGTTTATATGCGCGTGGGGGTGTGGGTATGTGTGTATGTGTTTGAGAAATAACTATTGGGCTATTTATTAAACGGTTAATTTCTCTCTTTGTTGTGCCAAGAACGAGAAGTTATGAGAGTGTTTTTAAGAGATCCTCAGGCTCATCATAGGTTTTCAAAAGAAGAAAAGAACGGACGGTAGTTTTGCATTTGGAATATGGTAGGCTATAAATCTGTAAGTTTGCGTTTAATTTGTTATACAAATATGGACCAAGGTTAAAAAAAAATCGTTTGTTGAATCTATAGTACAGACTAGTAATCTATATGCTGGGATAGTGCAGACCATATCTTTCCGACGTTTCGTGACTGTAATAAAATGCGTTAGTCGGTGTTGTAGAAGAATGGTCTGCATGACAGTGTTATCTGACGTTAAGGACATTCCAATCTTTGTAGAGGGTTGTTGTTGGGTACAGAATTGGTTTAAATGTTAACCTTCAATATTGCTCTGTGGGCCGTTTCTAGCTGTTTCACTGTCGTCTTAGCGGCGCCGCCCCAACATGCAATACCATACGTCACAATAGATTGGCATAAAGCATAGTAGTAGACAGTACGTATTACAGCTGACGCGGCGACGTGTCTTAGATTTTTTTAAACATAAATGGGTTTTCTAACCCTGCTTGTAAGAAGATTGATGTGAATTTTGAAGTTACGTAATTGATCGATATTTTATATTGTCAGCGCGTGTAATTAGAGGACACTGACAGGGTAGACCTGCCTGGTAATGTGTGTGGCTGGAGTGAGCTTTTATGACAATTGGAATTTTGGGCCGTGACTTAGGTGAATTAGAAAAGGTTATACTTTGTCTTTGATGTGTTTAGTGTGAGAAAGTAGCCATTCATTTGCAGAATTGAAGCCATTTTGTGCTAAGGTAAGCACAAAGCAAAAGGAAAAGCAAGGTAAAGTAAGGTAAGCATTGTGGTTTTGTGGTAAGCTCTGACCATGAGTTGGCTGAGAAAGTTAGTGCAGTACTATCTGCGAATGACACAATGTTAACATTAGTGATGTGTAAATTACAAAGGTCATTAATAAAAGTAAGAAACAGAGTCGGCCCAAGGATACTACCTTGTAGCACACCGTAACAAATTGGAAGATTATAACTTGTGTGATTACCTATTTTGACCGACAGTGTCCGATTTGTAAGATAACTGTGGAAGAACTGTAACTGTAGGCCCCTGATACCTAATTTTTCGAGTTTATTTAGAAGTGTTGAAGTCGGAATAGTATCGAAGGCTTTAGCCAGATCAAGAAATATGATGAGAACTTTTTTGTGCTTTTTTAAGCTTAAAAAATGGCGGTTTATTGATCTTATATTCTGTATGAAAAATTTTAGGTAATTTTGTGGGTGGCTGATGTAGAGTTGTGCCTGCTCTGGACTCCAAGAGTACGAATCTGATACAGAGGTTAGGTCAATGGTAACCATTAGTGCGTTGGTATTATCAACCATTTTTTTAAATAAAGGTGAGGGGCAAATGTTTTTCGTAAGGCTGGAGTAGTATGTGTGCGGTGTGGGTGTTGGGTAAGGACGTATAGTATCTATCTATCTATATAAATAAAAATACAAGTCCTGTCTGACTGACTGACTCATCAACGCCCAGCCCAAACCCTTGGACCTAGAAAGCTGAAATTTTGTACAGAGGTTTCCTTTATAATGTAGACAATAAATAAGAAAGGATTTTTTTAAATTCAACCCCTAAAAGAGTTAAATAGGGGATGACAGTTTGTATGAAAGTCCGTCAGTTTTGAAGTTAGGATCTTCAAATTTTGTGTTTAGGCTGACGATTAAAAATTAATTTATACGTGTCTCAGCGTTTTAGATAATTCTACCCCTGAAGGGTTAAAAAGGGGGATGAAGTTGTATATGGAAAGTCCTTAATTTTCGAAGTAAAAATCACTCTTATTATCTAGGCTTATGGTTGATGGAAGCTAACGCAACTATGTTGTTAGAATTTCAACCCTTACTGGGTGAAAAGGGGGATAAAATTTAGTTTTTAATTAAAGTTCTTTATTTTTTAAGTTAAAATCACTAATATTTCGGCTTATGGTTGCATACTATAGGCATCCACTAAGAAGGGATTTTTCGAAATTAGACCTTTCAAGGGGTGAAAAAGGGGGAGTTTGCTTGTATGAAAAATCTTATTCTTTGAGTTAATAAACCTGAAACTTGGCAGGAATACTAACATAAGTAAATTATAAAGTTTGTCTTTTTTTGTTGTCATTTAAAAAAAATACATAAATACAAAATGTATACAACCTGTTTTTGTTGATATCCCATAACTCTAGGGTTATATTCTGTAGGTAAAAATAATACTAAAACTCCTAGAATAGGTGGTCCAAAAATGCATCGTTTCGGAGATAATCATAATTAAATTAGGTCAAAAATTGTCACCAGTATGACGAATCTTTACTTTTGCGAGGTTGCCAAACTTCGCAGTAGTGTAGTAAAATAAATAGTAAAATAAAATATGTAGGTATGTTGGTATCGGGGCTTCCCGGCGGCAGCTAGTGAAGGGAAAGCTACCTTGTCGACGTTGTCATATTTCACGTAAGGGTGTTTTACATTAATAATCGTGACTTTGCCGAATTATTTTGTATGAAAAATGAAAAAAAAAAATAACGAATGATTGGAACATAACTCATAAGCCAGTTGATTCTTTGATATGGCCTCAATCATACCCTAGAGTTATGGGATATCAAAAAAAACACATTGTATATTATAAATACAATCATTTAAAAGAATAGTTCCTAAATAATATTACATTAGATTAAGCAATTTAATATGATTCGTAATTCTTAAATATAATTCAATCAACGGAATAAGATTTTTTTCATACAAACTGTATTCCCCCTTTGCACCCCTAAAAGGGTAAATTTTTGAAAAATGGTTTGCGAATTTTTCGTTATTTGACTTTTAGGTTATTTGTACCAATTTTCGAGTTAATCTTGTCACGCAGTGAAATCCTCCCTTGTAGAAATGACTAAGTACCTCTTTTTACCCCGTTAGGAATCAATTTTCGAAAAACCCTGATACATGTTATTCTTAATTTTTGGTTTTAAGTATAAATACTAAGTTTCAAGTTAATCGGACTGCGCGTTAAAATTCTTATATACAAACTTTGACATCCCTCAATCAAAAAACCAAAAATGACAAACTTTATAATTTACTTAGGTAAGTATTCCTACCAAGTTTCAAGTTTATTAACTCAAGGAATAAGATTTTTCATACAAACGAAATCCTCCCTTTTCACGCCCTAGGTTGAATTTCCAAAAACCCCTTCTTAACGGATGCCTACGTCATAATAACTATCTGTGTGCCAATTTAGCCCAATCCGTTCAGGGGTTTGAGCTGGGGGTTAATAGACCAGAGTCAGTCACGCTTTCCTTATAAATATGTTAACGGAAAAGTGTGTAATCCGTCATTGTATACAATACCTAGGAAATGTGTACAATTCCTAAAATAGATAGGAAATCTATGATATATTTTGTAATATGCACTTTTCTTAGGAAATCTATACATTTCCTAAATAGCAATCGGAAATGTATTTAATTCTTGATGTTTTTTTTTTTTTGGGGATAGCGGAGCGCGGATAATACTAGTGGGTCTCACATGCAGCTGTACTGAGATGCCAGAAGCTACTATGCTGTCATATGATACAGTCTAATTAATAATAATTTATTTATTTCACCAAAAAGAATACAGCGGATTACACAAACTTCTAAGCTAGTAATAGGGACTATATAACATGGGAGCATCTGTAGCTGAACTAGGACGAGTCCTGTATCTCGGCATATAGCGCCAGATCCCTCAAAACAGACAATAATAAATATTAGCCAAAAAGACATGCAAACAGATGCATCATTGAATGATCTTTAACAAGAAAATAGAAAAAATCAAAGAGAAAAACAAAAACCATACAAAAATGAGTGTGTGTGTCTGTGTGTATGTACTTGTAATTTTGTGTAGGTGTAGAGTAGTGGAAGGTGTTGGGGTGTTAGGTAGTGTAAATACGTCTTACCGAAAAATTAAATAAAAATGGATTATTTGCCAAAAGCATTAACTAACTCAAAACAATGAACAGATTCTCTGTTTCCTCATATGAAAGGCCAATTAGGTAGTTATGCACCTTCTTCTTACATAAAGATTTGTTGAACATAATTGATAAATGATTTATTTTCTGTAAGTAGGTTTGTACAAACACTTTTACACGTCAAACATATTTAAAAAGACAAAAAAAAAACTAGATGAGGTCGGCGTTTCGTAACTGACTACTCTGAGAAGAAAGGCCGAAACAAACTCAGAGGTCACAGTCTCTTTTAAAGTCCAGACATAATCTTGGTCAAATCATGTGAAGACCATGTAGATTGGTGCCTGAAATGATCTTTTGATGAAAGAATCACACAGATTGAGGGGACCTGTCCAGTCAGTGCACGCATTTGTCAGTAGTCGTGCAGCTCAACTCAGAACTTGAGGAGCTCAACGATTCAACGAACAATACCAAAGAAAGGACATTTGGGTAGGCCGCATAAATTACTCAAACTGCCAGATAATGATGAAAACTAACTGAGTAAAAACAAAAATAAACAATAATCCACATAGTCTTCACATTTACAATACTTAATTAAAACAATATAATACTTAACAAAGTAAATATTCATGTCATAGTATATATAAAATTCATCAATGTCAATGTGTATATAAAATACGGATATAATCTTGGTCAGATCATTTGAGGACCATGTAGATTGGTGTCTGAAATGGTCGTTTGAGGAAAGAACCACACAGATTTGAGTGGACCTGTCCAGTCAGTGCACGTATTTGTCAGTTATCGTGCCGCTCAACTCAAAATTTAAGGAGCTCAACGATTCGACGGACAATACCAAAGAAAGGACATTTGGGTAGGCCGCATACAGTACTCAAACTACCAGACCATCATTAAAACTAAGAGAAAAATAAAACAAAAACAGTGACCCACATAGTCCTCACATTCATAATAATTAAAATAATATAATACTTTACGAAGTAAATATTCATGTCGTTGTTAATGTAAAATGATATATAAAAAACAAAAAGAAAAATATAAGTAAATAGTGGCAAAAAAAAATGTATACAGCGTGTTACGGAAAGGGTATATACATATCAAAGGCACGGATTCTTTTGGTGATAACAAACTACATGGCAACATTTTTTGTATACCTATACCTACATAATTATAAAGTTAGAAACATTTAACTAATTTAAATCAAATGTTTCCAATTGAATTCTACACATCACTAGACCAAGACAGCTGATCGGTGTCAATAAACTACACACAAAGAAACAAGTCTGTAAAAGATTTGTGTCTCCTGGTACTATTTGCAAAATGGGTTCCGCATGTTAGTTTTATTCCACAAAATATCAAACACTTGAACACAAATAAGTACTACAAAAACCTTATTGTAACTTATGAAATTGTTTTTGGTTTTTAGTAAAAAAACGTACCGCCGAGTATGTAACTAATAGTACAGTACGAGTATCATCAAATCATACTTTAAATATCAGATAATAGGCACTACTAAAACGCTATAGCCTACATTTTCTATGAATTAAATGACTACACTCAACAGTAAAGGCTTCTACATACCGGGGCGACTTGTCGCGCGACGCGACGCGACACAAAGGCACCGCTCGTCCCGCAACACGCGGGGCCTTTGTGCCGTGTCGCGTCGCGCGACAAGTCGCGCTGGTATGTAGAAGCCTTTATCCAAGTTCAGTTTTTGTGTTTTTGACACTGTAACTAAATGGCTGACAAAACTGCGAATTGCAATAATAGGAAACTGCAAAGGTACTCAGTACAAATAAAAAGGTTTCATTTATTTGAAAATGAACCCTAGAAAACTTTCTTACGTAACTTATGTTTGTCCTGGTACAAATAATGCCAAAGGATTCAGTACTTAATTTTGTTTTAGTAATGTTCATTGATTACCTACTTATTCAATGAAAATTTACTAGCGGTGTAAATAAAATAACATAAAAAAGAAATGAATCCAAACACGTCACTTTGTTTAGTTTGTTTACAGTTGTCCCGATGTCCGTTCGTCGATGTTAAAATTTTCCGTAATCAGCGAATGTCTCAAATAAGCAAGAGAAGTTATTTAAAGTACTAGGACTTCATGAGTAACGGAAATTATTGCACATTAATAATACGCAACCCTAATTTCTGTACTTTAACAATCATGTAGGATAACAAAGGGTCAATGAGGCAATTCTCGGCACTTCGCTTATTTTTCTGATTTTTATTAAATTATTTTTTCGTTTTGATATCCGGCCTAAACAAAGTGCTTATGTTTTATGCTCAATTTTTTTGTTTATTTCCTGATTATCCCCAATTTCCAAGTACCTAAGCAAATTTTAGCAACTAAGACTTAACATATTCATCTCAAAATAAACTAATTAATTTTCAAATGGATTTATCAATTTCGTGTAATGCTTCATGCATTTGCTGCTTCTTATGACGTGTTTGGCGTCGTAAAGTCGGTAAATTGACTTAATTTTAAAGAAAAAAATTACGAAAGCAATAATTAGGACAGTTACCCTAGTACTAGGATAACAGACTTTTTGCGTGTTTTATAGTCGCTCTCTGTCCGTATTGGTGCGAAGTTGTGTATCAGATATTTCAGTGATCGTTGTGGAATTGTCGTGAAAATGTCGAGTCACGCGCCGTAATAGCGAATACTATGAGGTGATGTTGTGTCATGTGTGTTGGAGGATCAGATGGTAATCTGCGAGCTGCCCGAGAGCTGCATCGTCAGCGATTCATCGACGGAAGAACAGTTGCTGGGCGGCCGCTGCCAAGGGCATGTTTCAGCCGGATGGTACAACGTCTGTATCTCTATTCTGGGATTCATTCCATGAACCTGCCGGCCAAGCAGGAGCGATTTGAAAACGCTGTGCTAGAATATTTTGAACGTACTCCACGCACTAGCACAAGGCGAGCTAGATTAGTGCTCGGCGCTGTGAACCTTGTTTATCAAACTTATTCTTCTTAATTTTTACGTAATTATTACGTTTTCCTTAAAATCGTAGGTAAAGGGGCCGCGCCACATGCGGGGCGCGGCAGCGCGTCCCCTTCTTAGGATTCGCAGATCAAGGGAAAGCCACCGTTTTTACAAAAAACGTATTATTTTCTTCAGTGATTGTATGATGGTGATTTAGGTGTAATTTAATTTAAGAAAATCGTCTACGTTGCTGTACCTATCACGACAAAGTTTAATTTATGTTTCATACCTACACAAAAAGCGGTCAGAACTGCGGCATGCGTGTACCAGGCGCACAGACTTTCCGAAGAGATAGGTACAGTCAGCATCAAAAGTCGATGACCACATTGAAATTTTCAAAATCACTGTACATTATATATTATTATTTATATTATTGATTTTGAAAATCTAAATGTAGTCATCAACTTTTGATGCTGACCGTACCTACTGAGTTCGTTTGATCCCGCCGCCGCGCCACCCGCGCCGCGTGGCGTGCGGCGCAGAGCTGTGTGTGTTACAGAGCTGTGCGCAAGTGTTTGTACGTGTGTACTATTGACCCTCGTAGTGCGGTGACACGTTTGTTATGGTTTAAATTTAAAATATCTATGGAAAAAACAAAATATTAAGCATTTTCAAAGTTATTACTTTTGAGCTGAAATCAAAGCAGAAGAGTGAAGAAGAGGGGTGAAGAGTGCATCTGGTTCAGAAGAACCAGATGCACTCTTCACCCCGTTTGTATGGCTATACCCTTTCCGTAACACGCTGTATAAATCAAATCAAGATTCACTGTAAATTTATTGGAGCAGCTCAATCCCAAGCCTTTTTGTCCTCAATATAGTCTTTAACAGTATAAAAGGCTTTCTGGCACAGTTTCCGCTTTAAAAAACATTTGAATTTATTAAGGCTTAATTCTTGAATATGGCTAGGAAGTTTATTATAGAAACGTATACACTGGCATCTAAATGAGCCACCAATTTTTTTAAGCCTGGTTGTAGGAACAACAAATTTGTGCTTGTTCCTAGTGTTTACATTATGGATATCACTGTATTTTTTAAACATATTAATATTTTTATGTGCATACAAAAGATTTTCATAAATGTACTGAGAAGCTACAGTCATTATATTAAATATCTTTAAATTTGTCTCTGAGGGAGTGTCTGGGACTTAATTTATAAATTGAACGAATTGCCCTTTTTTGTAAAACAAAAATTGATCATATGTTGAGTTCTTTATTTATTTTATTATAAAGAAAAGGAGCAATAACTGAGTAAAATCTCCTTATGAAAGATGTTTTGGGCTCATAGGATCGTACATACCTCGTGCTTTCGGCGCTTGTTGGTCAGTATTGGGTCATAAACGAGTTCGCTGTGTTTCTTCAAAACAATTTTTTCATTGAACAACTGCCTAACAGTAGAGACTTGGCAGTGTTGATAGAGTGTTTTTGTCGGGAACAATATCGGCTTAAAATTGCTTACTTTCAGTATCGCTCGTTGAGCAATTTCTAAGCTCTTCATGGTGGTTTTAGGAGCTCCACCCCAGGATAATATGCAGTATGAAATGATTGACTGGCACAAAGCAAGGTAAATATTTTTAGTAGAATCCCATCTGTGACGTGCCTAAGATTTTTAAAGACGTAGATAAGTTTACGTACCCTAGAAGATAACAGCTTAATGTGTTCTTTAAAGCTGAAGTGGCAGTCAACTGTAATACCCAGGTATTTTATTTTATCAACGCACTCAAGCGGTTCACAACTGCAGTTTGCTTTGGAGACACATTTGTGTGCAGTAATGTGGTGCTCTTTATTGATTCCAGTTTTCTGACGGATAGAAAACGCTATGTATTTAGTTTTTTTCAAGGTTAAGGGTTAGGAAATTTCTATCTAACCACTCTTGAACCATATCGAAACCGACCTGGGCAGCATCGAATACTTCATTCCAATTATCGGCAGAGAAGAGAAGAGCAGTATCTTACTGCATATGAGATTATTTCGCCTCTTGGTATACATAGGTTTGTAAGATCGTTGATATATACGAGAAATAAAGTGGGTCCCAGGATGCTGCCCTGTGGAACTCCGTACGATACAGGAAGTTCCTCACTTCCTGTATCGTTAATTGTATGTATCTAGCCACATGTGCGGCCTTATACCTTAAACATATAGTTAAAAAAATAGAAAGACTTCTACTCTTCTATTTGGTTATCATAGAATAACATATATGACAGACTGATTACTTACCAAATGAAAGATTGTATAAGTATTTACGTATATATTATAAGTATATTTTTATGTGTGATAGATGGGCCTTAAAAAGGAATAAATAGTTGATTTTTGAAGTTTAATGTAGTACTAATGCCTTATGAATATTTTATATTTTACGATGTTATTGTTACAGCTGATAATGTCAACGAGAGCCTTAATAAAAATTCTGTTTTCAGTTTACAAACGTGTTTTATTTCTTTTAGTCGCAGAAAGTATTACTTTTTCCTCCTTCCTTACTTTCATCCTAGTATCATCTCGGAATTGCCTACAATTCCTAGGAAATACATACATTTCACAGGAAATGTGTGTATTAAAGAATCTTTGAAACATTATTTTACACATTTCCTAAGTAGGCTCTGAATTGCATATATTTCATAGGAATTGTGTATAATTCCTAGGTTTCACACATTTCCGGTAACATATTATACAACATTATTTTTAGTATAATTATGCGAAACCTGAATATAGTTTGTTCAGAATAAGGAACTGAATCGATTTCAATAATTTTTCATCAGCAAGTCATTTGCCTTCAGAAAGTATCATTTGGTGTGAAGTCGAACTGATGAAGAAGACCACAGATGGCGACCGGAACTCCTCAACCATAAGTATTTCACTGGTGGCGATAAGATATCATCATTAAAATAGTTAATAAAAGCAAATTTAAATAGTTTTGATCAAAATGGAACCATCAAACTGAGCTGATGATGAAGCCGGAAGGTAGCCACTGGAACTCCGTAATATAACAATGTATCCTAGCCGTATTTGGTCTTATTGGAATTCTCATGAGATGCTTTCTGGCTATAAATGATTTTTAACCGACTTCAAAAAAAGGAGGAGGTTCTCAATATACGTATATAAAAGGAAACCGATATTGACTGGTCTATCAACACATAGCTCAAACCACTGAACAAATTGGGCTGAAATTTGGCACACAGATAGTTATTATGACGTAGGCATCCGCTGAGAAGGGGACTTTGGAAATTCGTCCTATAAAGGAGTGAAAAGGGGGGATTTTCTTTCTATGAAAAATCTTATTCCTGGATTTAATAAACTTGAAACTTGGCACGAAAACTTATCTAAGTAAATTATAAAGGTTTGTAATTTTTTGTTTATCTTAACTTCCCCCTAAAAGGGGGATGCCAAAGTTTGTATAGAAGAATTTTAACGCTCAGTCTGATCAACTCGAAACTCAGTCTTTATACTTAAAACCAAAAATAAAAAATAATATGTGTCAGTTTTTCGAAAATCTACCCATACCGGGGTGAAATGGGGTAGTCAATTTTACAAGGGAGTATTTTACTGCGTGGCTTGATTAACTCGAAAATTGGTATATCCATACCTAAGTCAAATAATACAAAAGTCGCAAACCACTTTAAAAATTAACCTCTTTGGGGGTGTAAAGGTGGAACGTAAAGGGGGAATGGATTCAGTTTGAATGAACAAAAACTTCTTTCGGTGATTTATAAACTCGATATGTAATTGGAGATTCTCCAGCATTTTCAGATTTAATTATCTGTGAATTGGCACGCAATTCGAAATTCAAATAAATTTTATTCGAAAGCCGTGTTAATTTAATTTAAAATTCAGTGATTTGTTTTTAGATACTTAGTTTTTTGTTTTTGTGAAATTGTGGTAGTTTTAGGCGCCAAGGATACATTAAAAATTCGTACATTTTTGAATATGAGTTCCTACGTGGAAATACCGCTGCGCAAACAACACGAAACATTAACGACGTGTACGGGCCTGACACTGCTTGCATAAACACGGTCCATTATTGGTTGAATCGTTTTAAATCTGGAAATTTTGAGTTGAAGAACGAGCCTCGCGGTCGGCCGGTGACCATTGTCGACAACGACGAATTGAAGGCGATAGTGGAAGCGGATCCAACTCAATCTACAGCTGATCTTGCTGCGGACTTTGGAGTTAATGTCAAAACAACATTAAAGCACTTGCGTCAAATCGGGGAGATAAAAAAGCTAGATAAGGGGGTGCCACACGAACCAAGCGACCAACAGCGAGACTTAAGCGTCGAAGCATGCATAACACTACTGAATCGGCATAGAAATGAGGGAAATCTATATCAAATTGTTACCTGCAATGAAAAGTGGATCCTGTCCGACAACCGTAAGCGTTCGTCTCAGTGGGTGGATAGGTGCTGTACTCGGGGGTACAGCACCTATTCAGTGCGCTAAAAAAAAGATTACTCACAGGAAGATGATGGTGACTGTCTGGTGGACTAGTGCCGGGACTTGTACATCACAGCTTCTTACCGAATGGCACAACAGTGACGGCAGATGTCTATTGCCAAGAATTGCAAACAAAGATGGAGAAGCTCGCATTTCAACAAACCAGACTGATCAATCGCTCTTCCCCATTGCTTCTCCACGACAACGCGCGAGCTCACACTTTACGACAGACCATCGTAAAACTACAAGAATTACAGCTGGCCGCTTTCCGTTACCCACCGTACACACCGGACCTTGCCCCAACAAACAACTTTTTTCAAAATTTTGAAAAAAAAATAAGTGGTAAAAAATTCAACACCCGAGATGCAGTACAAAACGCTTTCGCTGACTTCAACACCTCCCGTCCGGCAGACTTCTACAGAAGGGATAAACAAACTGCCATCAAAATTGGCAAAATTGTATAGATAATTTGGGCCAGTACTTTGATTAGCTGAAATAAAAAAAATTACATTACAATCGCCGTACAGCTAAGTACCTACTGCCAAATTATTATCAATGAGCGCAAGACGACCCTGGCGGCGGCGCGGCGGCGGCGGCGCGCGGGCGCGCCGCCGCGCCGTAGCACGGTAAGGCTAACATAACAACCTTATAACTTTGTGATTTTTCATGATACAGTTTTGAAATTTTGTACATAGATTCTTTACATAAAAAAACATTTTACAAAAAAAAATTACCGACTTCCAAAAAAACACTACAAAGTGAAAAATAACTTTAATTTCGGAAGTCGGTGTCTTTGGATCTGTATTTTAGTTTTTGCCACCGATTTCCGAAATTAAAGTTATTTTTCACTTAGTAGTGTTTTTTTGTAAGAAGTTTTTTATTTTTCACTTTTTAGTGGGTCAGTTTTTAATTTATCTAAGTTGCAACAGCTCACCACCTTTTACAAAATATTGCTTTTTCCGATACTGGGACGTTAATTGTTATTTTTATTTTTTTATTCAATTTTATTTATAGAAAGTTTAATCATAAACTGATTATGCCACCCTCATCGGTACAAACAATTATTCTTTATAATCTAAATCCTATTTTTGCTACCTTAAGACTCTTGCATCCTTTGACAATGGGGACGCAAGAATGCTATTACACATTCCAACATCCAGTGACTTCGATAACAATGTGACTCTTTCGGCCTCGTTCCGGACGCACTCCATCAGTATATGGTAAGTGTCTTCCACTATATTACACTCCGGACAATTTGGTGAAGCAATTTTACCCATGAGAAACGCAAAACTGTTCATTGGTATGTGTCCCGATCGAAGCCGAAGAGCCATTACAATTTCCGGCCGACTCATGTTTGCCTGGTCGAACCAGGAACAACGAGAAAGTGTTGGCTGGATCGTCCGATACCAGATTCCCTTGCTCAGTGACCTCTGATCGAAGTGTTCATGTGACATTTTAGTGCATTCTTCCATAACAACACACAAAAATTCACTGTGCACGGGAAAGGGAGGACAAATTAACCCATCATCACACGCATCCTTCGCCAATCGATCCACTACTTCATTATCTTCCAAGCCAACATGGGCCGGTCAAAAACTGGTCATCACCTTTTACAAAATATTGCTTTTCCCGGTGCTGGGACGTTAATTGTTGAGGAGTTCTCCTGGTAAGAATTAGGAGAACTGCCACTCACCATATGCATTGTGACGAGCATAAATTGCTTAGCAACCATATTAAAGTACCTAATCGAATCGCAACCCGTTAAATACTTATTATTATGTTGTTCAGGTCTCTGTGGTCTCCATCATCAGTTCCAATTCACCAAATGGTGCGTTCCAAAAGCAAATGCACGAGTTACTATAAAAAATATCCAAATCGCTATGGGTTTGTGTTAAATTAAACGAGGTTTTGATAAAATAACAGTGGTTGATTTAATAATAGTAAAAATAAAAGAGCGACACATGCGAACTATGCAATGGCAGACGTGCAAAAGGGAAGAGCGAGCTAGCACATACAGAAAGAGTTCGCTATATAACGATGACCACAGATTAGACTAGAACGTTCTAATGTCATGTAAACAAGGCTACAGATTTACAAGTATATATTCTAACACTCCCTCTAAATTTTAGCCTTGCTTATTCTAAACAATAACAACAACAATAGCAAACAAAATCTTGACTCTAACATAAACATGTAACCCTAACATTTAATTTTTGGATTTGCAACAACACCAATTTGTTGTCTTAAGGATCCACGGTCCATTTGACCCTATTCAACGGTTTTGTAAAAATATCTAAATAGCTAGTTGCTGGTCGGTACAAACATATTGTAGGTCAATTAGTTTTTCTACATTTTTGTCCCTTATAAAATTAAATCTGACATCAATGTGTTTGCATCTCTTATGATGATCATTATTTTTAATAAGGCATATAGCACTCTGGTTATCAATATTAAGAGTAATACAACCCTGTTTAAAATGGTTCAAATCGAGCATTAGCTATCGAACCCAAAGAGCTTCCTTGGCAGCACAACAGGAGGCCATGAACTCGGCCTCGGTGATAGAAAGTGCGACAGTTGGTTGTCGTTGACTGCTCCACGTCACGGCGGCCCCGTTTTTCATGAAGACGTATCCCGTAGTGGTTCGTCTTGTAACTGGGTCGTTGGCGTAGTCAGCATCTGAGTAACATTCTAAAATGCCACCTAAGTTAGATCTGAAACAAAGTCCAAAATTACTGGTTTGTTTTAATTATTTGAAGATCCGCTTGACTGCATTCCAGTGCGTTTCATCATAGCTATTAAGAAAGCGGCTTGCAGTGCTTACTGCAAACATTATGTCTGGTCTGCTTACTATGGCAGCAAACATAAGGGATCCTACAGCTTCTCTGTAAGGTATCTTTGTCTCATTGCTAGACACAGAGCTTTTCACAAGTGTTACATGCGGATCTGCAGGTACACTAATCGGATTGGCATCACACATACAAAATTTTATTAGTAAGTTCTCAATATACTTTGTTTGATGAATAATAATGATAATGTAATCAGCAGTTTGTTCTATTTGCATTCCGATGAAGTTGGATGCTTTGCAAATTTTAACACAGAATTCATTCTTCAGTTCATCCAGAACATCAGAAGTATGGTTGAATCTATTGATAGTAACCATCCATCATCACCATAAAGTAATAGGTAATCTTCTGTTCCTGTGATGCAGCTTTTATACACACATCTATCAGCATGACTGTTAACAAAGCCATATTTCTTCAACACAGAATCAAACTTAGCATTCCAGCACCGGGGTGCTTGTTTCAAGCCATACAATGATTTTATAAGCTTACAAACTTTGTTTTCTTGAACAGAAAGGCCCTCTGGCTGCGTCATGTAAATGTGTTCAAGCAATTCACCGTATAAGAAAGCAGTCTATAGATCAAATTGCATCATAGTCATACCTTACTCTGCTGCAACAGAAAGCAAAAAGCGAATGGAGTCATACCTGACTGTGGGTGAGAATGTTTCAGTGTAGTCAATTCCACTTTTCTGTGAAAATCCTTTAGCAATTTATCTAGGCATTCAGACTGAGTTTAATATAAATACACATACCTTTTTGTGTAATCATCGGTAAAGGATTTATGATTTAGGAACGATTAAGGATTAATAGGGATCCTCCCGTTTTGCCAAAATTATTTTGACAAAATTTAACTATCCAAACATAGC
Organism: Tiliacea aurago; assembly: GCA_948098905.1. Classification (NCBI taxonomy): domain Eukaryota; kingdom Metazoa; phylum Arthropoda; class Insecta; order Lepidoptera; family Noctuidae; genus Tiliacea; species Tiliacea aurago. The sequence goes on along the minus strand of OX402586.1, from coordinate 16,644,369 downwards.
AACCGTTTTTTTATACCAATGCAATATTTGGAATGATTTTAGAACGCACATTTTCATTTGGTAAAATTTTTACTCGGCAGAATACCAAGGATAGTGTCATTAAGGCATTAATTGGTCTTTAAACTAATTATTTCTTACAGCAAATAATCTTTAGACAATAAACATTTAGTCAAATAATTGTATTAGTTAATTTTAGTAGGCTACCCGGAACCGAACTAATTAGATTAGGTTATAATTTTTTTTTAATGGTTAGGTAAGTTTAGGTTAAAACTACGCACCCTACGCGCCCTACGCACGAGACGAGCGTGCAAAGCGAGCGGTGCCGCATGCCGTGGCAGCGGCCGGCAAGTGCCAGAAACGGCTAGAATGTATAGAAAAAAAATACTTTATTTTAGTAGGTTGCAATTGACTGCATAGAAATGGTAAATTGAAAGTTCTGACGATACCAAATATTTGGCGTAAAATATGTTATACCAACTGAAATACAATACACTTGTAATAACTAATTTGAACAAAAAACGGTTATTGTGACTTATCTATAATATTCATATCAATGTCTCGCGGACTTTTAGTAGACCAGGTACTATTTCTTATTCTGTGGATACGAGGTGTTCAAAATGGTAGCCGTTTTGACGAATAGGTTTGTTCTCTTTACTACAGAGCGGGTAACAGCTGATAATTCTATAGAGAATCGTGGTAAGTAAATCTTTGAGTTCCTGAACACTGTCGTATTTCTTTTTATAAAGTTCAATTTTTAAATAACGCCACATAAAAAAAGAGTAGAGGTGTGAGATCAGGACCGCGAGGTGGTCACGGTATAGGATCATAATTATATTTTCGTATCACTTGCTCAAAAAAGTGACATTTTACGCCACAAAAAGCGAACATAACAATAGTCATTTTTAATCTGTTAAAAACAGGAAAGAAAATTGTACTGAGTTTCATTCATCCTCTAGGGGGAGAATGTGATTTAAATTTGGAATACTTACCGAAATTTATATTGAACTACATCTGTGTTTACACCATTGAGTTTGTATATAAAGCATTATACATCTTTTTGAAAAAGGAATACGCATTTATTATGCAGTTATGATTATTAAATAAAATTATGAAAACCGACGAGGCCGTATGAGCTTGATGCCTTTGCTTTTCCGACAAAAAAATATTAGTCTAGGAATTTGCCGCGTTTCTGTTTTCTTCAAATACGTAAACGTTAAGTTTATTTTAATTTATTTTTATAAATAAGTTAATGTTCTAAAATGCTTATCTCATATTATTATTGTGTTAATTTTTTCGCAAATGGTACGAAAAGAAGAGTATTTTCCTCGGTGATAAAGCTGTCTTAGTCTTGGGTGAACTTAAATCGTCATCCGCGACAGAAGACACTGCTTTATCCCCTTGGTTAATAATCTACTATTGTATCCACTGCCTTGCGAATTGCCGGAATTCGATTTCGAAATTCGAAGTTTAATGGCCCAATAGAGGTTTTTGATCCTTAAATGAAACAGGATCGAATGGCATAAAAAAAAGTTTTGTGAAAATTGCCCATTTTCCTGATGACCGTACATTCTTTCAAAATCTGTGAAAGTTGATCAAAATTTCTCAAAAAGTTAAGGACAGTCTCCGTTTTCCTGTAAATACAACGGTTAGGGTAGCTTACCATTTTTTTTTTTTTTTGGGTGGGAAATTATCAAATAACTTCTCCCGCTCTTGACGGAGCGGGAGGGCGTGTCAGGCTTTAACTGACTAAAACCCACCGTGTTCCTTCAAATGCCTGTGTGCCAGGGCCACGATATCCCTTTCGGACAGACTCGTAACCCTGGCAGGAGCTTGCCCTTACTGCCCCATCTCAAAAAAAAAAAAAAGTTACTGCCCCATCTCAAAAATCCACCCTGTATTACCTACTGCCATGAACTTTTCTTATTATATCCAAAAACAGCTATTAATATTTTGTTATTATCTTTTGTTGTTGTTTTTTTTTTATATTTTTTATTTCGCTGGGAGGGGAGGGACACTTCCAGGGGGGGGGGGGGTCCGTAGTCAACAATGAACCCTTACCGTATTTTACAAAACAAGGTTTATCGTCAGATCCAGGTTTAAACCATGGGGACATTATTGAATACCGAACTTTATTCCGTCTATGGTAAAGTTTCTAATACAAAACTGACAGCTTAGTACCGAACTAAGTTTTCCAGTCTTTGGGGACTGCCGATAGAAGTGAAAACAGTATACATAATAGTTGCCGGCACGTAACTTGGCAAGGTTTTGGCGTCGTGTGAGTAAGTTTACGCATTTACAATCAGTGCAACGAAAAAACGATCACTTTCATTGCTTGTCATTATTCTATGATTATTGCCAGAATTTATTTTTAAACGTGTCCTGTTTAGAAGAAAGTTAAAAAAAGGAGAGAAACATCTAACGATTCTTGCAAAGTTACGTGCCAGCGACTATACCTCATGAAAAGAGTTAAGTGACGATGACGCGAGTTCCATGATTTTAATTCTCCCAAGAAGTGCTCAACGCGCCTAAAGTACTAGTAGTAGCAGTGGTAGTAGTATTTGTGATCTATGCGCGTCCCAATAAATGCTTTTTATTAGGGTTCCGTACCCAAAGGGTAAAACGGGAACCCTATTACTAAGGCTCCGCCGTCTGTCTGTCTGTCTGTCCGTCTGTCACCAGGCTGTATCTCATGAACCGTGATAGCTAGACAGTTGAAATTTTCACAGATGATGTATTTCTGTTGCGAATAGTCGCAACAGAAACGCGAGTCGCGGTTGTTATAGAACAACAAATACAAAAAAATAGAATAAAATAAATATTTAAGGGGGTTCCCATACAACAAACGTGATTTTTTTGCTCGTTTTTGCTCTTTATTGATAACGGCAACAGGTAGACGCTTGATATGAATATTCACAGAATATGTAGATATATATTGACTTTAAAAATAAATAATTAAATTAAAATAAAACAAATATTTAAGGGGGGCTCCCATACAACATCTTTTTGCCATTTTTATAGATAATGGTACGGAACCCTTCGTGCGCGAGTCCGACTCGCACTTGGCCGGTTTCTTTAAAGAAGTTTTCACTTCAACAAAATTGTGCCTGTCGCACCCTTGCCCGTAAAGTGGGGATGTTTTTTCCCATGGTGTGGGATATCGTTGGTAGTAAGTCATTCAAAAATATTGCGGGTCTGTAAAAACCATTTTTCCATTCAGGGATCCGTTTGCGTAATAAAGTGCTATTTTTTGTTAGAGTGGAGTCCCTCCCCCCTTTTTTTTGTGGGAAATTATCAAATAACTCCTCCCGCTCTGGGCGAAGCGGGAGGGCGCGTCTGACTTTTACTGACTAAAACCCACCTGTTCACCACGTGTTCCTTCAGTTGCCTGTGTGCCAGGGCCTCGATATCCCTTTCGGGCAAACTCTCAACCCTGGCAAGCATTGGCCCTTACGGACCCCGTCAGATCGTGCTGACATCTCTTTAAGGCGCGCGTAGAACACAACGACCCGTCGACCCGGGCCTGGTCCCTATCGGACAGCGAGCTATCCATCGCTCACCGTCCGCAAGCCCGCGCCTACGGTGGCCGGGAATTGGCCTGTGACTTCCGACACCCGGGGCGTCTCTTGCGGCGACTAGGGGCGTGAGGGCGCGAATTTTGCCTCTCCTTCACGCGTTCCGCCTCCTCCTTCGCGAGCATTACTGCTTTGCATAAAGAGGTGACGGCCTCCCATGCACTCTCGCTCCGAACCATGGCAGGACGCGACAGATCGCCTGCGCGAGTACACGGCAATGCTCCGCCCAAGCCGGGCAGACCTCCACCGTATGCTCCACCGTGTCCTCCGGCAGATCCACACAGTGGTAACATCCCAGCGTTTCCTCCCGCTTTATCCTGAACAGGAACCTCCCGAAACAACCGTGTCCGGTGAGGACCTGCGTTAGGCGGAAATTGAGGACGCCGTGGCATCTCTCTTCCTCAAAGAGGGCACTTAATGCCATAATTGTGGCGTGCCCAGCGCTGGGTTGCGACAATCGCACTCTCCATATCGCCATGAGATCCCGCCGAAGCTCTGTCCGCTGTGCCGTGATTTCTCGTGGCAGCGGAGTTACGCCCCGGCGTTTCGCCTCCTCACGCCACTAAGTGTCCCCCCTGCCAGCTAAATAGTTGTTTTAGGATATGTGAAAAAAATCATGGATGGCAGTAGTATAATTATGCAGGGTGTTAAAGAAATTGCGGGTCATAGCATAGGGGAAGGTTCAGTATCGATAAAGGAACCCAGAAAAAACAAAACATGTATCATCAACCTAATTTAGTACCTACTAACTTAAAATAGCAATCGTTTAGAATTAAAATTATTTTATTTGTTTAAATGCTTTAATTGCTTACCTACTATCGAACGCGTTGTCATTTTGTCCTCTACTTTTCGCGTCCAAATACTAAGGGTGGTAATTTACATACCGTCGCGTAGGGGCGCACATCTTGCGCCATTTGTCGCAAGCCGTTTTCAGTAGCAAATAATGCGCCGGCCCTTAGTATTCCCAAAAATACTTAAGTGTGATGGATGCTTTAAAATTATATCAATCGTTTATTATATTAACTGATCATTATATCAAATAAAATTATAGATTCAGTTGTTATATCTTGTAAATATTAGAGATTTTGTAATTATATCAAATATTACTTATCCTTTTAATTTTATTCCTTTATTCAGTTTACTTTGAAAATAAGTTTATAGAAGATAATTATAAACTAAGTGAAATTAGTTCAGACTAGGACGTACCAGTTTATCCTAAAGCATGTAAATTCTAACTAGGATAAACCGATTCGACCTAGGCTAAACTGGTTTATCCTATCGGTAACAGGATGAACGAGTTTGGCCTAGGCTATACTGGTTTGTCCTATCGCGTGTAGGTAGAACTGGTTTGGCCTAGGCGAAACTAGTTCATCCGAAAATTGGGTTTGGCCGGTAACATATATATAGATGTAGTGCCCAGAACAGTTATACGACGAGAGGCACGTGTTTACCCGCTTTTTGCCACGACACATTGTCGTACCAATGCGGGTGAACGGGCGCCTCTCCATAGACTAGCCACAATCTATAACACACATTTTGTGAATTTGGATATATTCGCTTTAGATCGTCAAAAATTATAAAAAAAATTGGATTGTCTGCAATTGCGTGATGTGTAGCGTCTTCTCTTTTTGTTTGTTTTCGTAGAAATTATATTGAGTACTATTATTTGTTTTAGTTTGAGATAAGTGGACCCTCTTTCTTCTCTTCCTGTTTTCTTTTTAGTGTTTTTAACTTGAATATTGTCTTCACTGTATCATTATTCTAGGTAATCTGTGGAAACGTCGTGGATTGTACATTTACCCACTCCAAATGTTATCTTAGATGTAATCTATAATGTACAATATTGTTTGTTTTCCGTAACAAAATAAATTAATGTACAAAATTTCAAAACTGTATCATGATAAATCACAAATTTGTATGGTTGTTATGTTACCGGGTTGTCCGTACAAATTCATGCTAACGGCACCCCCGCGCCTCCAGGGTCGTCTTGCGCTCATTGATAATAATTTGGCAGTAGGTACCTAACCGTACGGAGATTGTATTGTAAGTAATAGATGGTGATGACAACATCCATCACACTTAAGTATTTTTGGGAATACTAAGGGCCGGCGCATTATTTGCTACTGAAAACAGCTTGCGACAAATGGCGCAAGATGTGCGACCCTACGCAACGGTATGTAAATTACCGCCCTTAGTATTCGGACGCGAAAAGTGGAGGACAAAATAACAACGCGTTCGATAGTAGGTAAGTAATTAAAGCATTTAAACAAATAAAATAATTTTAATTCTAAACGATTGCTATTTTAAGTTAGTAGGTACTAAATTAGGTTGATGATACATGTTTTGATTTTTCTGGGTTCCTTTATCGATACTGAACCTTCCCCTATGCTATGGCCCGCAATTTCTTTAACACCCTGCATAATTATACTACTGCCATCCATGATCTTTTTCACATATCCTAAAACAACTATTTAGCTGGCAGGGGGGACACTTAGTGGCGTGAGGAGGCGAAACGCCGGGGCGTAACTCCGCTGCCACGAGAAATCACGGCACAGCGGACAGAGATTCGACGGGATCTCATGGCGACATGGAGAGTGCGATTGTCGCAACCCAGCGCTGGGCACGCCACAATTATGGCATTAAGTGCCCTCTTTGAGGAAGAGAGATGCCACGGCGTCCTCAACTTCCGCCTAACGCAGGTCCTCACCGGACACGGTTGTTTCGGGATAAAGCGGGAGGAAACGCCTGGATGTTACCACTGTGTGGATCTGCCGGAGGACACGGTGGAGCATACGGTGGAGGTCTGCCCGGCTTGGGCGGAGCATTGCCGTGTGCTCGCGGAGGCGATCTATCGCGTCCTGCCTTGGTTCAGGCCATGGTTCGGAGCGAGAGTGCATGGGAGGCCGTCACCTCTTTATGCGAAGCAGTAATGCTCGCGAAGGAGGAGGCGGAACGCGTGAAGGAGAGGCAAAATTCGCGCCCTCACGCCCCTAGTCGCCGCAAGAGACGCCCCGGGTGTCGGAAGTCACAGGCCAATTCCCGGTCACCGTAGGGGCGGGCTTGCGGACGGTGAGCGATGGATAGCTCGCTGTCCGATAGGGACCAGGCCCGGGTCGACGGGTCGTTGTGTCGTTCGTGTGGGTGGGTAGGTAGGTAGGTAGGGTAGGTAAGTAAGTAGGGTAGGTAGGTAGGGTAGGTAGGTATGGTAGGTAGGTAGGGTAGGTAGGTAGGGTAGGTAGGTAGGGTAGCTAGGTAGGGTAGGTAGGTAGGGTAGGTAGGTAGGGTAGGTAGGTAGCGTAGGGTAGGTAGGTAGGGTAGGTAGGTAGTGTAGGTAGGTAGGTAGGGTAGGTAAGTTGGGTAGGTAGATAGGTAGGTAGGTAGGTAGGTAGGGTAGGTAAGTTGGGTAGGTAGATAGGTAGGTAGGTAGGTAGGTAGGGTAGATACTTAGCGCTACCCGTGCGAAGCCGGGCCGGGAAAAGCTAGTAAAATATATTATTAACTAGGTCTGAGCAGTCAATCTTGTTGTGCAACAAATCATGAAGCCATTGCTTGAAGCAACAGACGTCTTGATTCCAAGGTTCGAAGATTAAACTTTTGTAGGAACTCAGTGTATGAAATACGTACCATATGACATCTGAACTGCATTGTTCTTAAGAATTTGCGCTGAACTTTTTCTATAGCAAGATTGTATTTAGCATAATATGGATCCCATATCATGCAGGCGTACTCAATTTGCGGTCGAATTAAGGAGATACAGGAAAGTGGCAGGCCGCTTAAAATCTACGGATGATCTCATAACAAGGTGATTTGAAATGCCTTAGCAATAATCTTATCAACGTGTAGATTTAGGTGAAGTTTGCAGTCCAATAGAATACCCAAGTCACTAATCTGAGTCTCTCTTAGAAGTAATTCATTGCTTATAGAATAATTAAAACTAACAATGTTTTTATTTTTGGTATAATTCATATATCTACACTTAGTTTTAATTTATTTATATCACAATAGTCGGATAATCTATTTAAATCATGTTGTAGAAGATGACAATCATCGATAGTTACAATTTTCTTGTAAACTTTGAGGTCATCAGCATACAACAGAAAATTACTATTAAGAAAATAGTTTCCGATGTCATTTATGTAAATTAAAAACAATAAACGGCCAAGAATTGATCCCTGAGGGAGACTAGAGGTAGCAAGGAAGGTGTCAGAATGGAACCCATTACTCACTACAGTTTGATTGCGATAAAAGATATAAGACTGAAACCAGCGCAACAAGTTGCCTCTAATGCCGTTGAATGCAATTTTGTTAAGTAATATTAAGTGACCAACTCTATCAAATGCTTTTTTTAAATCTGTGTAGACAGCATCTGTTTGTGCTCTTACGTCCATAATTTTAAACAAGTGATTCGTAAATATCATTAAGTTTGTAGCAGTAGATTTATTTTTGACAAAGCCGTGTTGCTCAGGAATTAAGCGTTTTTGAATAAAAGGATAAATTTTTCAAATAGTTTAGCTAAAGTACAAAGTAAAGAGATAGGTCTATAATTCTCGATATTTTGTCTAGAGCCACTTTTGTAGACAGGAACTAAATTAGCATTTTTCCACACCGGAAATATACCATCCTGAATGCATTTATTGAAAATTAACGTTACATGTTTACAAACAGTATCAGCAGACCATTTTAGAAAGCAAGGTGGTATTCCATCAGGTCCTTGGCCCTTATTAATGTCCAACAGCTGTATCTGTTTGCGAAACAGGGTAAGGTTGAAACTTAAGCTATGGAGAGAGGTGTGGCCAGCGTCAGATTGATCGGGCGTCGGGCACCAGCCAGGTTTAAGACAAGTTGGTTCATAGACGGACTGAAAAAATGCTGCAAAAAGGTTTCATATTTTGTAAGGGTCACTAGATATATCATTTAAGTTTTCTGTTGTATGTGTATAGTTAGACGTTTTTGTCTAGGTTGGCGTATTTGAAAATCAAAATCACAGTTGCTGCGAGCGAAAAGACAAACTGAACAGACTATAAGTAGACACATTTGAATGACTACTGATTGAATGATAAGTTTATTTTGCGAAAAAAAACAAAAAAAATATAAACATCCGAATTGATAACCTCCTCCTTTTTGAAGTCGATTAAAATTAAGGTTTAACTAGGTACTGATTTTATTTTATTCTAACACTTTTGAAGACTTCAGTACGAGGAATGATCAAATGTGAACTTTACAAATTAATTAGTTTTACATTTAGGGGTTTATTTACTCTATTTGACTGCACAAAAATGAATCGATTCTTACTTTCTGATAATAGCAATACTGTCAGTACTGCCACTCAATGTTTAAATATAAAACCGCCAACTACTCTCTCATTTAAGTCTTTTTCTATATTTAAAACCAAAATAAATGGTTGCAAAATCAGTTCACAGCAAGAAAGCATTCAAATGATAGAAGCTGTAGGAGATCAGGGAGCCTAAAATGGACGCTTTGGCAGAATCATAATATGATCTGCGTACAATTCATACATCCCGCAATTCATCTGTTTGACAGCTGCTATTTGACATTAGACTTCACTATAACAATTCATAATTTGTGGACTAATAAACGAAACTCCATACAAAACTGACAAACAGATGAATTGCGGGATATGAATCGTACGCAGGCATAATATGATTCTGCCAAAGCGTCCATTTTAGGCACCCAGACATAATTCCTTCCCTGTGAAACGTTCATTATAATTGACCGTTATTTAAATTCAAAGTACTGCTTTTTATTTACGCCGATAACCTAATTTCCTACAGGGGTCGTTGGGAATGAATGTATGAAAAATCATTTTGGGGAACTTGGGAACATCGGCCCAATAATGATGCAATCATTACAAATTGCCAAAGAAACTTTCCGGCTTACGAAAGTATCGATGTGACCAGAATCTAGAGCACACGGAAAACACCCTTGAAAATTACAAACGATAATATTTAAAAAAACAAAACAGTAGTTTGTTACTGACGAAATATCTTTACGTGATTTCAAATAACGTCTCACAGGTGTCTGTTCGAAGTTTCTGTCTGGCAAACACATCACAGTCGACCCAGAAACACTTGGCTTGGCAAATCACACCGTAGGCCGGAGTTCAATGCTCGATCAAAAGAAGATCAACAATTTTGGATCGTATAATTACCGCTTACATAATATGTTATTTATGTGTCTGGAGTCAACGTCTGCGTCTCTCACGCATGTCGGAGCGTATGAGACGCACACCACACGTTGACTGCGCAGTAAATATTGTTTTCCACGAAACGTATGAGGAAACTCGCTAAATAATAAAAATACAACCCTGAGTTCTGAAAACTGATTACGCGATTAATATGTTTTTGTTGTGGTTTTTACAACTTTGATAGTGGTAATTGACACTTGTTATTACATTATAATTTTAAGGTTATATTATGCGCAATGGCCAAAATATCTTGTCTAGTTGAATATGAATTCTTGCTTTACGTAACCTTATTACCTCATTCGTGTTACATCTTAAAATTTTGCATTGATATAAATATAAGGAGCTATATTAGGCTTGATCAAAGGCGACCGGTTCACATGTCTGTAAAACGATCGCAGACTGCAGGGCGGCGCGGCTGGCGACCGCAACCGCATTACTGATATTAATACATATGCACCTAGCTATTGTTTCTACCTAACTAGACCACTGTTAGAGCTATACATAACATTGTAATCTCAGGGGGATTTTGGAGACTAGGATACAATTTATGATTATAATGAAGTCATAGTCAAATGTTTTATTTCAAATAGGCACTTAAGGCGACGATAACCGACTTTTAATGATTTTATACTGAAGATCACGTCTAAACGAGTAGTGTTAATGATTTGAAAAAAATATAATGTTAAAATAGAGCATTTTTTTCAATAACTTAATATGTGAATATTTTAGATTATGTTTATTTATTTATTTTTATTTTTTTACACAGTGAAATTAATTTGTAAAGTTATGTCTAACGCGGATAAAAAACTGATAATGGCGCAGACCTAGCTTCTTTTTCTGAAACCTTCACCATTTAAAGATAATTTAATTATTGATCTTTTTGTATACGCCTTTTTTTTTACATACCTTTTGTTTTGTGTATAATAAATTAATAATGCGTCAAATTGGAAACAGCGCTCTTTGATGGGCGAGTCCTATTACTGGCTGAACGTACGACGCGTTGCGTGAGCTCAGTACAGAACACGCAAGCACTCAAGGTCACTGGCATATATCTGAGTCTTGGGAGGCACTTTTGAACTTCAACATTTACAAAAAAATAGAATTGATTCTAGTTGCCCATTCCAAAAGGTAGTTTCGTATAGATAATAATGGGCAAGAAACTCCACCGTTACCTACTCTTTTATAAATGTTTTACAATATTTTGTTTATGTACATTAATTAAATAATTTTAATATAATTACATACATCATCAAGTTCATACATCATTAAGTACATACATCTTTTATGGGGTACAGTGTTAAATGTTAAAACAAAATAAGTACCTTGTGATATTTATAAGTATTTAAATGAAATAAAATTTAAAACTCGTATTAGAAGTACACTTTGTAAACAAGCCTATTACAAATTAGAGGATTATATCCAAGATTGGAATGCTTGGAAACATGCTGGTCCAGTTCCATAGGACAATCTAGTCTAGAAAAAATCAAACTGGTTGCTATTTTGATTGTATAATTTATTATTTTTATGACATTTATTTTACATTCCGTGATTACCGTAACTCACACACTGACCTATGACTTTTTTTTTTTTAGGAAAACGTAATTTTTTAAATGTTTGTAAATATGTGAGCACCATTATTTTATGTATCACATAATTAATTGATCTGTCATTACCTCATTTTTAATTATTTTTACCTATTGTGGTATAGTAATTTTATTTTAGGCGCACCTAGAATAAAATTACAATAGATAAAAATAATTAAAAATGAAGCAATGACAGATAATTTAATTATGAGATAGATACATGGTGCTCACATATGCAAACATTGTAAAAGTACATGTTTTCCTAATTAAAAAAATAATAATAAGTCAGCGTGTGAGTTAAGGAAGGAGTTAATCACAGAATGTAAAATCAACGCCATACAAATAACAAATACTTGTTGGCAGATGCGTCTCTGCAGGTAGGATGTACCGCAACGTCTCTGCAGGCAGGATGCCCCACAACGTCTCTGCAGGCAGGATGCGCCGCAACGTCTTTGCAGGCAGGATGCGCCGCAACGTCTCTGCAGGCAGGATGCCCCACAACGTCTCTACAGGCAGGATGCGCCGAAACGTCTTTGCAGGGAGGAAGCGCCGCAAGTGTCTGCAGGTAGGATACGCCGAAAGTGCCGCAACGCAAAACAGTAAAGCTACGGTTTCCTAGAAGAACGGTGTCCACATAGTGTCCGCAATTTATGGGCAAATTACGTCACTGAAACGTTTGTATGAGAAAGTAAGTTTTTTTTTTTTTATAGAGCGTTTTTGACACCGTAAAGACAAACCCCGCTACCCAAAGATTTAAATCGCTAGATTTGCCCTCACCGTAGGTATACTGGGAATAGTGACCTCACACATTACAAAAGCTGTATATTCTCTATTTTTCATGTTACAGTTTTGAAATTTTGTACATAGATTCTTTACATAAAATTACTAGACACGTGTTTGGGGTTTCGCATATACTAAAAATAATGTTGTATATACATATTGACATTGCAGAATATTATAATAAGTATACAATAACCAAACTTTGTAAAAAAGGGTACTATAAAATTTCTGATTATTTAGAAGATAAAAAAAGCTTGGGATTGAGGTGCTCGCTCTGCTAGTAATGTGATAAAACTGGAAAACTTGACATTTTAATTATTATGCATGATTTGATTATACAACATTATTTTTAGTATATGCGAAACCTGAGTATAGTTCGTTCAGAATATGGAACTGAATCGATTTCAATAATGTTTACACCATGTTTTTTTTTTTCAAAAATATTAAGTGTGATGGAAAATGTTATCACCATTTAATTACTTACTTACAATACAATCGCCGTACGATTAGGTACGACAGACCTACTGCCAAATTATTATCAATGAGCGCAAGACGACCCTGGAGGCGCGGGGGCGCGTTAGCATGTTTTTGTACGGACAACCCGGTAACATAACGACCTTATAACTTTGTGATTTTTCATGTTACAGTTTTGAAATTTTGTACATAGATTCTTTACATAAAATACTAGACACGTGTTTCGGGTTTCGCATATACTAAAAATAATGTTGTATATACATACTGACATTGCAGAATATTATAATATACTACAATAATTATTACATTAATATTTACTTTGAAAAGTATTATATTTACTGCTTTAATTTATTGTGAATGTGAGCAGTATGTGGGTTATTTTTTTCTTTAAATATTTTCCTTTTTTTCTTTTTCTCAATTAGTTTTAATGATGGTCTGGCATTTTGAGCACTTTATGCGGCTTACCCAAATGTTCTTTCTTTGGTATTGTTCAGCGAGTCGTTGAGCTCCTTAAGTCTTGAGTTGAGCTGCACGATTACTGACAAATGCTTGCAGCACTGATTGGACAGGTCCACTCAAATTTGTGTGGTTCTTTCCTCAAAAGACCATTTCAGACACATTACATACTCACATGATCTGACCAAGATTATGTCTGGACTTTAAAAGAGACTTTGACCCCTGAGTTTGTTTCGCCATTTCTTCTCAGGGTTAGTCAGATAGGAAATGTCGATTACAACTAGCTTATTTTTTAATTTTTAATATGTGTTATAAAAGTGATTCTGATATCCTATTTACAGAATAAACGATTTCATTTTATTTTCATTTAATTTCAAGACCTACACGATTGGGTAGGTAACAATATTAAAATATATAAGTTAGAGAAATAGGTAAGTACCCCAACTTACGGCCAACATTAGTAACACACGTCCTAGCTAGACAAACATATTTTTGTTTAAAGCACTTCACGACAAAGTGCCCTCGGCAAAGGTTACTAGGACCAACAGGTTGACTGAAGGTTAAACATATTGCATTCATTTGCCCTTAATATAACCTTTCTATTCGTTTTAAAATTGTAAACATGTTCGGCTTCAAAGGGATTCACATTTTGTACCTACTTGGTGGAAAGTAACAAGGCATCTACTTCGCTCTAGAGCTTTCTTATCCATCGGCTGAACTCGACGTAATGACACAAATAAAATCTTATCTTAGCGTTCATAAAACTACATAATGTGCCTCGGTGCTTCACAAAAACTTTCATTCTATTTCCAATTTCAGCTTTTATAGTTGCGTTTTCTGAAAGTACTTCTTTAGAGAGGTTTGTGAGAGGTAGGTAGGTACCGATTTACTGAGCCACTTTGTAAAAAATATAGGTGGGTAGGTCAATAACAACAGGTTTTTATTCCATTTCATAAGTGTATTAAAGGTGAAGCATAATAGTGTAAGCTCTAGTTTCAAACATGTAGCTCTAATAATGATTCATGTGAGGTGTGAGTCTCTTGATTTACAATGTACCATAAAGATTCATTTCATTACCATTCACTAGTACCTAAGCTGAGTACTGAACTATGTTTCTTTATATATTTTTTTTATATGGCATCTCGCAGGTCTACCTAGGAGGTTGTCATCTGCTTTAACCGGACTTCCTGTGGGTGCCTCAATAAATTAAGGCCTCCAGCCAGGGTATAAACCGGTGGGGTACGGATCTCGGCTAAGGGCATCGCTGGGGGATGACAGCAAGGGACAGGCTGGATCGGATTAATGTTATCATTAGGGGACTAATTTAAAGCTACAGGCTCAACAGCGTGGGCTGGATTTTTTTTTTCTGGGGTGGTAAAATTATCAAATAACTTCTCCCGCTATGGGCGAAGCGGGAGGGCGTGTCAGACTTTTACCTGACTAAAACCCACCCGTGTTCCTTCCGTTGCCTGTGAGCCAAGGCCACGATATCCCTTTCAGACAAACTCGCAACCCTGGCAGGCATTGGTCCTAACGGACCCTGTCAGTTGGTGCTGGCATCTCTTTGAGGTGCGCGTGGAACACAACGCGCCGTCGAACCGGGCCTGGTCCTTATCGGATGGCAAGCTACCCATCGCTCACCGTCCGCAAGCACGCGCCTACGGTGGCCGGAAGTCGTCTTGCGACTCCCGACGCACGGGGCGTCGCCTGCGGCAACTTGGGGCGGAAGGGCGCGAACCTTGCTTCTCCCTCACGCGTTCCACCTCCTCCTTCGCGAGCATTACTGCTTCACAGAAGGAGGTGACGGCCTCCCATGCACTCTCGCTCCGAACCATGGCCTGAACCAGGGCCGGACGCGAGAGATCGCCACCGCCGATCGCCTCCGTGAGGACACGGTGGTGCTCCGCCCAAGCCGGGCAGACCTCCACCGTATGCTCCACCGTGTCCCCCGGGCGATCCACACAGTGGTGACACCCGGGCGCTTTCTCCCGCTTTATCCTGAACAGAAACCTCCCGAAACAACCATGTCCGGTGAGGATCTGCGTGAGGCGGAAGGTGAGGACGCCGTGGCGCCTCTCTAGCCACTCCTCCTTGTGGTGTGCCCAGCGCAGGGTTGCGACAATTGCAATCTCCATGTCGCCATGAGATCCCACCGGAGCACTGTCCGCTGTGCCGTGATTTCTCGCGGCAGCGGAGTTTCACCCGGCGTTTCGCCTCCTCGCGCCACTCCCAGACGTGCGCGAGGACTTTTGTCTCCAGATCCCATGGCGGTAGTCCGGCAAGGAGGCTTGCCGCCTCACGGGAGACCGTGCGGTATCCTCGGACCAGCCTGATGGCCATGACCCTTTGGGACGCGTTCAACCTGGTCTGGCTGGTCGCAGCCTTATAGAACGCACCCACACCGGTGCCCCGTAAAGGGCCATGGACCGCACGATCCCCGCGTAAAGCCTCCGGCAGGAGGCGTTTCGACCCCCTAGATTAGACAGAATCAGCTTCAAAGCAGCCCCGGCCCTCTTCAGTCTGGGAGCAAAACGTCGGAAGTGCTCCACGAAGTTCCACCGCCTGTCGAGGACGAGTCCCAGGTACTTCATAGTCAACTCGACGCCGATGTGAACACCTCCCGCCGTTATCTGGGGACCCGACAGTGGCGCGTTCCGAGGCCCATAAAACACCCTCTCGTTATCAATCTCCATTCCGGGTTTCACCTCCCCTCGTATCTTGCAGTCTCTACCTCACTGCTGGCTATAGAAGGCTCTCTCAAGCAAACATAATGTAAAAATGTTACATAGCATCATAACATAATATCACGCCTTA
Source organism: Tiliacea aurago (assembly GCA_948098905.1). Classification (NCBI taxonomy): domain Eukaryota; kingdom Metazoa; phylum Arthropoda; class Insecta; order Lepidoptera; family Noctuidae; genus Tiliacea; species Tiliacea aurago. Next base: position 16,628,485 of record OX402586.1, on the reverse strand, counting down.
TTCCCCCAAGGGTTAGACAGAGGTGTTCCTATACCCACATTTCGCCAATAAATTATGTTTAAGGGGTCAAACCCTGGTGATCTCAATAAGAGACGGTTTTTATTATCTGGGCAGAACCAGCAGGGCTCCAGTCCCATGTAATAGCGAGCCTTGCCATAAATCGAGCACAAATTCCAGACTCCGACCTGCTATTGAGAAATCCCTGATGGAAAAACCCAATAAAACTTTTCCTGGCCTGGGAATCGAACCCAGAACGTCATGCTCAGCATTAAGTAGCGCTTGCGACCACTAGACCACCGAGGCAGTGAAAAAATATGATTGTTTGACGAATTTTCTGATAAAGAAAAAAAAATATACGAGTTACCTTGATACGTTCGCGTAAACAAGATAAATTTGAAAATTCAAAGCATGATTTAACTTTTAAACGACACATTAAATATTATAAATATTTTTATACATTTTAATATGTGAAATATCATTATTTACACCAATGTCCGGCTGTCTGTGTCTAGCCTTAAATATCTGGCATAGGTACTTTAATATTTTGTTTTCGTACCATTTTGACTTAATTTAAAATTCTGAATTTTGCTTAAGAGAGATAGACATCGGATGAAAGTAGATAATCTAAAGGCAGTAGTATATTTTCAATTTTTTTTTGAAACGGGACACCCCCTACTATACCGATCTACCCCTAACGTCTATTTATTTAATAATCTAGCCCAATATTAACTAACTGCGGACTATGAATACTAGACGCAAAGGAATTCGTAAGTTACAGACTAACACAGACTAGTATACAGCCTATAATGTTCCCACTGCTGGGATGGGACACAGGCCACCTCTTTTAGAGAGGAAGTGGGCTGTAATCTACTATGCGGGCCTAGTGCGGGTTGGTAGATGTCACATGTCTTCGAAGTTTTGGTTCTGGACATGCCGGTTTCCTAACCATTTACTTCACCGTTTTGAGAGCAGTGTATGGTGATGAAATTAGTTACTAAAAGTAAAGCGCCTGCCTGAGTTCGAACCCACAATCTACAAGGCTACACTCATAAGTCGGGGCCGTTACCACTGGGCCACCACTGCTCACAGACTAAGATTGGACAAAATTAACATTAATTTAGTCCAGTCTTAGTATGTGAGCAGCGGTAACAGTGGTTACAGTGGTTTGACCTTCAAAAGTGCCTTTTGACGTTCAAAAGTGCCTTTTATGTGTCTATTTGAAATAAAATAATTTGACTTTGACTTTGGGCCACATATTTTAGGCCATATGCATGGCCTAAAATATAGTGTTACGGCACAGCATAAGTTCCACCACTACCAGCCTACGTAACGCGACCAGTGAGGTAATTGCGTAACACACTATCAGTAGCAATGGGTTGTATTGAAGTAAAACTTCTTTACGCACGCTTGACTTGGTGAGTAAGCTGTTGAATGCGTGACGAGAGCGTTATGAAAAGTGTGATCGGGCGAGGCGAATGGAAGTTGTTTAAATTTTAAACATGGAACACACCGCGTCACCGCCGCGGGCCGTCCCGCTGAATAGGTATTTTTTTAAATTCACACTGGCTAATACACTCACAGGACCGCAGCTTTTTTGAAGTAAAACTTCTTTTGCTAGCGTTACGCGTTTTTTTTTTGACAGTTCAACAACAGTCTTTGCATTATTTACGTTGTTGAGCAGACAAATGTTTCGAACTTATGAAGCAATGGATTAGCAATATATTATGTACTTCAAAATCATTCAGATTGTGATTGATAGTGTGTTACGCAATTGGGGTCCTGCATGTCAGCCGCTGTGTTTGGTTGACTGAATAATCAACAGATAAGGGGGCCTAAAATGGACGCTTTGGCAGAATCATGCGTGCAATTCATATAACCCGTAATTCATCTGTTTGACAGCTGCTATTTGACATTAGACTTCACTATAGCAATTCTTAATTTGTGGACCATTTTACGAAACTCCATACACAACTGTCAAACAGATGAATTGCGGGATATGAATTGTACGCAGATCATATTATGATTCTGCCAAAGCGTCCATTTTAGGCCCCAAGATCACTTGATATGAATTTACTTTTGCCACGTCGTTCCATAAGGCATAAAGCGTGTGTTACTGATGAGTATCTCTTATTAATTTATTCCGAAGTATTATATTATTAAGAAGCAGTAGAAGTACCACGGCCAACCTGGGATTGTCAAGAAGAAAATATGTCAAGAACTCAGGAAACTTTTCAGAATTTTCATTTATTTTTGCGTTAAACAAAACGAGTTCGGCCCATTAGCTTACCTACCCTAAATATTGTGGTGGCGCTATCGAGGTTGACATCCGTGCACCAAACTCATGTAGGTAGTCTGCAGAGCCAGAACTTCGAATTTTCATCCATCTAGCATTCAAACAGCGTTATCAATGGAAACTTAAAACTTTGGTATACGTTATACACAATGGATGGACGCAAATCAGTGTCTATGCTGAACTGCGCATAAGGTACCTCATTAAAGTTTCAAATCTATAACTTTGACGAAGTTTACTACGCAGTAGCGGATTTCCACGGACATACCTACGCGTCGCCGTCGCCGACGCAGCTGCCGCCGTCATGACGTCAACTATTGAGGGCTCTCTGGCCTATCACCTCTCCATTCACAGATCTATACACTAATCGAATAATAACCCTTGAGCAATGGTTCTTATCAAAATATAGAATACAATTAGGTACATAAGTGCTGATAACGACGTAGGCCCTACAAACTACTAAGTACCTATGTGTATGTTATGGTTATGATAAACATAGTACGTACTTAAATGAGTCAATTACCTACGCATTAACATAAATGCAATCTTGTACACTTGTACAGTTGTACCTACTTGTTTCAGTTTTTTAATGAAAACTTTGGCGTATTACGATATTTGCAAAAGCAAAGGATTTTTATAGGTAAGTATTTCAATCTATTAAAATTGGTCCTATCAAGAATACAGAAAATATAAATAATTCATCGGAATATTTTTATCGTCAGCCACAGGATTTGTTGTCCTTGCTAAAAGTACATATAATAGGTATGAACTTTAAATGCTAAAACTAGTTTTGGGAATGACAAATATGAGTAGGTAGACTGAAGAGAATCGCCGTCATGTCCTTCTAACGTAATCTCTCCGAGTCAGTGGAGCTGTAGCCCGAAAAATTCAAATTTTCTTACGTTTTACGCAATTTGCAGGTAAGATTCAGGTTGTTTCTTTATAAAAATATGGTTCGCGACTTTGTCAGTTATTATCTATATCGCCGCCACAAGCGTCAACCTGATAAGATTATTACATAATCTTATTCGTATAATATAGCGGTTTTACATAAAAATAAAACCGATATTATGTGCCGAGAGGGAAAACATACAGCATTGTATTATGAAGAAGCAGTTTATACTTAGGCTACTATGCGCGGTCAATAGTATGGTTAGTGTAGTTTTAACTTTAGAATACTAGATGGCGTAACTATCGCCGACGTTGTATTTAGTCTGTACTAGCTAGGACGCGGGAACCGCTGTCACTTTCCGAATTCATAGTCTTCACCAGGAAGAACTTCCTTCAATGCTGTATGTTTTCCCTCTCGGCACATACCTAATATCGGTTTTATTTTTATGTAAAACCGCTTATTGATGTGCCTCCGGAAAACATACAGCATTGTATTATGAAGACGTGTTTGTTATCTGCTGGTGAAATATTATAGGCGAAACACAACGCTATGATGATTATTAAATGTTTATTTTGAGAATTAAGTATCTACTTCGAGTAGTAATGTTTTCTTAATTTATATTCTAATAGCTAAACACACCAATGTATTTTATATTCTACATCGATAAATAAAATATCTGCACAGATAAAGGTAACGATTAGAGTAGTAATGTTTTCTTAATTTATATTCTAATAGCTAAAACACAATAATTTATTTTATGTTCTACATCTAAAAATAAAATATCTGCACGGATAAAGGTAACGACAATAACGATTGTCGTTACCTTTATCCGTGCAGATATTTTATTTTTAAATATAATTAGGTATGTAAAGTATTTTTCAGGTATGTTTTTTATATTTTTATTTTAATGATAAGAGTATTTGAAACACATAATTTCATCTTTTTGTTTTTACAAGCTGTAGTTATTTTTATATATTTTTTTAAAGTATTGTTCGTACTGACGTCACTAGTAGAACTGAATAGCTTAGGATCTTTGCCACGTTTAACACTTATTTAAAACCAAAATTCAGTAAAGTCAAACTGTCAGATTTGACAGTTAATTTGTTTACATTTCATACTTTAGCGATTTCCGTACTTTAGTTTAAAGATATGGCTTAATAAAATGAATGGATTCAAAGACTACTTCTGCTAAGTGCTTCATACCGTCAAGTATAAGAAACACCACAACAAATAGCCGACACAAATTGATTGTTAGTAAAAGAAACCTTAAAAAGGAAATGGTGCGAGGAAGTAAATGTTGAGTACAAGTCTGGGCGGCGTCTGTTTTATTGTGAAGATCATTTGAACGTAAGTTAAGTTTGCCTGAGGGGATACATCGATGTGATTCGACTTGTACTGTCTGCCGCTGGTGAAAAACTACACTATTTACGTATTTATATATCTGAATAGAATAGTATTATGTGCTTCATGTAAATTTGACGTTGACATGACACTTGACACATAAAGAACAACTTAATTACAAGAGGCACTGAAAGTTTCCAATTCAGGCTGCTTTGTGACGGCATTTAGAGGTCAAATAAAAGTCAAGTGATTTTTTTTTTATTCTTTTATTTTTTAACGTTGCCCCACACTAGGAATTTCTCCTGTATTGTGGGTGCGTTTACAAACATTTAAATTCACATACACAAACAGCCAGACCCGAAACAACTACTTGTAGGTCATACAAATATTTGTTCCGTGCGGGAATCGAACCCGCGACACGCATCGCAGCAGTCAATCGCATAACTAACTGCGCCAACCGTGCCGTCTTGTCTCCGATTTTATGTATTTTTGTGAAAATAAATACGATCTTATAATTTTAAGACCTATTAATAGAAAAATAAGTCTTAGAAGCTTAAAATCTCAAAATGGTTTTGGAATCGGCATAGGTTAATTTTTACTTTACATACCCAATTCTCTAGGAAAGTATTACGAATGATTTTAAGTTTATTTTTACGAAATATATTGAAAAGTAAAATTCGACTGCCTTTATGGAGTTCTATTTTGCGACAGTAATTATTAAAGAAGATTTGTTAGATAATTTCCCGTGATAGATCATAGATCATCAATATTGGTTGATTATTATCTAACCAATTTAGGGAAGCCACTGCTGAAGTACAGTTTCCCGATGATGCATGAATGCCACTATCTCTAAGTACCGTGCGTACTACGTTCCCAATTACAATACGTGACGCAGCTTTTGTAATAAATACAGTGATAAAAAGATTGCTCAAATTGTTAACAATAAGCTTATCTAAAGTGATAGAACATTTTTTTTTTTATTTCTTTTGTTTTGAAAGTTTCCATGCGAATTGTCGATGATAATATATTGGTTTTAGGTCCAAATGCAGGAATTGACGCTTTGACGGACACTAAACGCCCATAGGCTTCATAAACATAAAAATTATTTTGTGTCTCGTTCAGTGTTCTTCAACCGATTAAATAGATATTATCGCCGTCATCCAAGAAGCTATCATTTGGGATTTTCAGGGTTATGTCGTGAACCCTACGGCCTGATGCCAGCAACCAAACTATAAATAACAATGTAACTTAAGGTGCTTTTGATGACAGCCAATTTAGTACGCTAGATGAATCCCACGTGAACGATGGCTTGTTTTGGTTTGGTTACTCCTATTGCCTTAATTGTGTATTTTATCATGACATTAGAAAAGGTTTGTTGTTCCATATGAGTGCTGCAAAAGTTAAGACTGCCGATTTATGAACAAGGATATAAATTTAGCAAACATTCTTGTTTAGAAAGAAAACATAAAATTGTTTACGATGTCAGTAGGTTGAGGATATTTGAGTTTACTTGAGAGTTGGGGCACCATCTCAACAGAATTCTCGAGGCCACTCTGGAGCTACTACCAAGAAAATTCCCGATCGAGCTCTGCAGTCTAGATGGTTGTACGTTGTTTTATAGAAAATAGTTCCATAGAATTTCGTTTCACATAATTTTTTTCTCATATTATAATTTCATAGAATAATCAATACGCAGAATACTTACTTTGAAGAAATTGAAATCAATGATTTTTGTTACAAATAAAATGTTATGTTTTAATATTCATTTCATAGAATAACAAATCAAATATTCTCTATCCTCATATTGCTTAGTTAATATGAAACTTATTACCAAGAAAAACATTTTATCGACTGACAGTTTTTAAACGTTTCAGTTCGTATCTTTGACAAAATGCATACCCTCATATAAAATTACAACACTGCGTCCACAAAAACAATGCGGGTTGCAGGAAAACAATCTTGTTATTCTCATTAATAGTGACTTCATTGCACGTATTAACGCATTTAATATACCACTGTTTTAATTACCAAATTTTCATTTTACCAAACGCCTAAACAATAGAGGGAATCTGGCGATAATGGTCACTGTTGTAACTTTTTTTTTTTTTTGTTCACGGGGTGGAAAATCCTCATGGATGTCCTCCGCCCAGAGGCGGGTAGAGGGGTCTGTCAGACTCTTACTGACTAAAAACCACCCCAGTGTTCCCCTCCCACACTTGCACCGGGGATCTTGGGATCTGTTATTCCTTCCGCAATCCCCGGCTAGTGTCGGCCCGCCTTCGCGGGCCACCTCAAGTCTGGGGGGGGGGGGTGAGGTGTCTGACCCCCCCCGCGACGTCTGATAGGGGCGCGCGTGGAACACTACGCGCAGCCACCTCAGGTCCAATGTGATAGGGGGGCGGCGGACGTCCCCGTACCCATTTATGGGGGCTGGAAGAAGGCGTTATCGGCCCTCCGCCGACGCCCGGTGCGCCTGCTGCGGGTCGGGTGAGTGGACGAGATCTCCCGCTCCCTTTCCGCAGCCTCCTTCTGCGACACGACTGTTTCGCAGAAGGACACCACCGCGTCCCAGGACTCCTCGCTGCCGGCCATCGACTCGACCACGGCCGGCAGCGATAGGTCACTGCCTACTCCTGAGATGAGGGCATGGCGCGGCTCCTCCCAAGCGGCACACTCTGCCAACGTATGCCGCTCACTGTTGTAACCTAACCTAACCCAAATTATTCAATAACAGTAGTTGGTATCTGACGCAGATATGAACATTCAATAAACCACAGTTTTAATTACCATATTTTCATTTCACCAATAGAGGGGATCTGGCGATCGGCGGCCGCTGCCGCGGCACGCTCGCTACGCTCGCTCGCTTTCACGCGTTAATGGTCACTGTTCTAACCTAACCTAACCCAAATGATTCAATAACAGTAGATGGTATCTGACGAGATATGTTAATTAAAACACTGATTCTTTTATTAATTTACGTATATATTTCTTAAAACGCTTAATTAATCTTACTAAATATATACAATAACAAATCATATGGTTATTATATTAAGTCTATCCAGAATAAAATTCGTAAAGAACCATCGGAGTTTTGGACATTTATTAAGAACCAACGGAACGATAAACAGCCGAACTATGAATACTTATATAACGGTAAGACAGTATCGGGACAAACTGCTGCAGACGCTTTCGCAGAGTACTTCGCGTCGGTCTTCCTTAAAGACATCCCTACCTTAGACCCAGAGGATATTAATTTAAATACGGGCCCAGCTTCAGATTCATTCCGTGTTACTGTTGATCCCATAAGCCCTCCGGATCTCAGACGCATCCTAAAGCGAATAAAACCTTTTTCTTCATCAGGTCCTGACGACATCCCACCATTCATTGTAAAAGATTGCGCTTCAGTGTTAGAAATACCACTGCTCCATATATACAATCTGTCTATAACAACCAGCACTTACCCGACACGCTGGAAGTCTTCTAGGGTCACGCCAGTGCCAAAGAGTTCACTTAAACACAAATTAGATGAATATAGGCCTATCGCTGTCCCTTCCGTGTTTGGTAAAATCTTCGAAACCCTATTGGCTAGCCACATAAGCTCACAAATTAAAATGCGTCTGGATGACGCTCAACACGGATTCAGAGTTGGTCGATCTACTGCTACCAATCATATGAACTTTGTAAATTATACTCATTCCAAACTCGACACAGGGCGGCAGGTAGATACGGCCTATTTTGACATACAGAAAGCATTCGATAGGGTCGATAACGATGTCCTACTAAGCAAACTTTCAGCAATAGGCTTTGCACCAAAGTTACTCCAACTCTTTGCTAGTTACTTAGGTGACCGTAAGCAATACGTTCAACTCGCTGGGTACAAATCCCAGTCCTATTACACTAGATCTGGAGTAAGCCAAGGAAGTACTCTGGGGCCTCTTCTATTCCTAATCATGGTCAATGACCTACCCCATGTCATTAAAAGTGCAAAATGTCTGATGTTCGCAGACGACCTTAAATTATACATGGGCGTGGGGTCGGTTTGCGACTGCGAAGCTCTCCAGAACGACATATCTAACGTTGTTGAGTGGAGCGTCAGAAATCGTTTACAATTTAATGAAAAAAAGTGCACAGTTATGACGTATACTAGAACTAGGACTCCCATTCAACACAGTTATCGAGTACTAGACACTACGCTGACAAGAGTCCATGAGATGCGTGATCTCGGCGTGACATTTGACCCTCGCCTTAATTTTAGGGAACATGTCGTGTCCATGACGAAAGCTGCTAACAGAACGCTCGGTTTTATCATGCGTCAAACTTACAAGTTTCAGGATTGCAGACCCGCAATCATGCTATACAACGCGTACGTTCGCAGCCGGTTAGAATATAATGCTCTCATTTGGGACCCGTATGAGGCAAAGTACAAAGTTATGATAGAAAAAATACACAAAAAATTCTGCCGGTACATATACAAGAAGAAGTACGGGTACTACCCGTTTCTTTATCCCTCGCTCTTTGTAACAGGTATGCTTGGACTCGACACTCTAGAGCTGCGAAGGAGCTCGCAGGCAATTATACACTTTTACCATTTGCTCAATAACAAAATCGACAATCCCTCAGCACTGATCGATATAAGCCTAAACGTCCCTATGGGAGCCATGCGGGGTGCGGGGGAGCGTGGTTTGCGTCGGCGGCGGCCCTTGCTGGCGGTAGCTGGTTCCCGCACACGTGCCACAAGAAATGCAACTACTCGACGTACTCTTACGCTCCTCAACTCGATCATACTAGCTCAAGATGTGGACCTATTTACTGATAAACTGAACAAAATTATATCTGCGGCAAATGTTTACCTCACGCACTGTCTGCACGAAGTTAAATCATGACATCGACGTATATTTTCATAGGCTAATCTGTATTCAGCATAAGTTAGTAGTTAAGCAATAATGTTAATATGTTAAAAAACAGTAACTATAACTGTACGTATATATTACGAAACAGTAACGTAATTGTAGACGCCTTGGGGTGACCTGTTATGTCTACAAAATGTTTAATAAATAAATAAATAAATACAAGATATTTATTTATAAAATTATGGGTAGCATAATGTCTATTTTTACATTTTCGTTGAAATAAAATACCATGAAAAAATACACCGAACAAACAATATTGGTTAAAAAATAATTCTACTATTTGACAAGTTTGTTCTAAAAAAAAATGTTACAATAAATATCATTGAATTGTGTTTCTGTGAAATATGTTTCATTAAACTAAATAGTCGTTGAAACAATATTATTCGAAATAAAAATAGCAAGGCAAAGGCAAGGCAAAGACAAGGCAAGGCAAAGGCAAGGCAAAGGCAAGGCAAAGGCAAGGTAAAGGCAAGGCAAGGCAAAGGCAAGGCAAAGGCAAGGCAAAGGCAAGGCAAAGGCAAGGCAAAGGCAAGGCAAAGGCAAGGCAAAGGCAAGGCAAAGGCAAGGCAAAGGCAAGGCAAAGGCAAGGCAAAGGCAAGGCAAAGGCAAGGCAAAGACAAGGCAAAGGCAAGGCAAAGGCAAGGCAAGGCAAGGCAAAGGCAAGGCAAAGGCAAGGCAAAGGCAAGGCAAAGGCAAGGCAAAGGCAAGGCAAAAGCAAGGCAAAAGCAAGGCAAAGCAAAGGCAAGGCAAAGGCAAGGCAAGGCAAAGTCAAGGCAAAGGCAAGGCAACGGCAAGGCAAAGACAAGGCAAGGCAAAGCCAAGGCAAAGGCAAAGCAAAGGCAAGGCAACGGCAAGGCAAAGGCAAGGGCAAGGCAAGGCAAAGGCAAGGCAAAGGCACGAGTTACTATAAAAATCCAAATCGCTATAGTTTGAGGTTTAAATTTGAGGATTTCATATAAAGGATTCCCTCATCAGATTCTGACTTGGTGACAATGGGACCACACCTCGGGAGCATATCCTTTCAAACAAAAACGAATTTTGAAAATCGATTCACCGAGTAACCGGTGAACACACATAAATAAAAACATACAGACGAACATATAACCTCCTCTTCTTTAGAAGTCGGTTAAAAAAAATTTAGCAACAGCGCATAAGGGGAGGTGATCCATTACGTGCTCCTAATCAATTGGTAAGCACCTATTTGAGAAGAGTAGGTGCGAGAAGCCCGAGGAGCCTTTAAAGTCTCTTGTGAACTATACGGCAGAGGTTTATTTCAGAAAAGTGTTCAATAGATACGTCTTACCAAAGATATCTCAAGAAAACAACACGTTTTATTTTTACGTCGAGAAATAAGTTTACTTTGAGAGTATAGGCAATTTATAAGGAGTAGAGTATGCTATATTTCCCCAAAGACTGTGTATTAATAGGATCGTGTTGAAGTTTGTAGAGTTTATTTTTGTGAGTCTTCTGCTGAAAACGTTCGTTATTGTCGTTTTTTTAAAATACTCAATTATATTGCTCGACCTCGTATGTTGGCTTCGCTCATACTCATCTCTAGTTTGAATGACGAACTACAGTGATAACGGTATCACAGCTTGCTAATGCAAAATAAATCCAACAATTTTTGACAAAAGGCAACAAGGTCAATAAAAGTTCATTTATCGATCTGTAGAAAAATATCCCGGTAGGTGTGACATGAAAGGGAGATGAAAAATGTATTATTTTATATGTTTCATATAATGAAACATTTTCTACGAAACAAAATTCTATGAAATTTCTGTCTGCGAAACAAGGGAACACCAGTCTAGATACGTAATTTTTACTACCGCAGTTTCTTGTATTGCAAACAAGTCCATTGCTGGAAGCCCCCCTCCCCCTGGTGAAAGACTTCCGCGCCAATCAACGGGTTGTTTTCCTCGTGATAGGCTTTCCCTATTTTAATGTATCTCCCCGGTAGATAATGGGCTGATAGGGTTATGTTAAACTTGTCCGTAAGGCGTAATAGTTCGAAGGTTAGGGCTAGTGGGTCTAACGACCTGGTTCCTCCCTCCTTTCGGACTTATGCAATCAGGGTTTGGTTGTGTGATTGAATCAGCACGAGTGACTTTTACAACATCTTCACATTAATTTTGATGCTATTACTGCATATAGCTCCTTTATGTTGCTGAGCCATCTTATTTGGTGAGTTGCCCATGAACTTTACATTAAATTTCCGTCTATGTGGACCCCAACCCGAATCCGAATCATCCGTCGGAAGGAAATATGTAACAAGCATTTTGTGTATAGGCAATGTGTTACTTGTGGCTCGCTTGTGGCGAATTTTAACTGACCCAGCAGACTTTGCTTCCAGAGGTTTATGTGAGTTTTCAACAACGACCGGTCTAACGTGTAACTTATGTTTTGTCGCCTTTTTAATGGTAGGGACATTATATTTACAGTTGTTTGCCAACGTATGTCAAGATGTTACCAATATTGAGTTGGTATCAAGACAGATTTTTGGCGGTTGAATTGCCAACCCAGATGTTCCAAGTGCCTCACGGCTTCCGCAACCTGAAGACATAACTTGGTTTGGTCTTGGCTGACCAGAAGGATATCATCTAGGTAGACTAGCACGATGTTCCTTCGCACGCAAGGTCTCCGTGACCCAGCATGTTACGGAGGAAAATAGGTGCGCCACTGAAGCCAGCCCGAACGGTAACCATGTCATCTCGTTTGATAGATTTGCCAGCCTAGGTGTTCCAAGTGCCTCACGGCTTCCGCAGCCTGCAGACATAACTTGGTTTGGTCTTGGTTGACCAGAAGGATATCATCTAGGTAAACTAGCACGATGTTCCTTCGCACGCAAGGTCTCCGCGACCCAGCATGTTACAGAGGAAAATAGGTGTAGCACTGAAGCCAGGCCGAATGGCAAGCATGTCATCTCGTTTGATAGATTTGTCAGCCTAGGTGTTCCAAGTGCCTCACGGCTTCCGCAGCCTGAAGACATAACTTGGTTTGGTCTTGGTTGACCAGAAGGAAATCATCTAGGTAGACTAGCACGATGTTCCTTCGCACGCAAGGTGTCCGCGACCCAGCATGTAAAATAGGTGCGGCGCTGAAGCCAGCCCGAACGGTCAACATATCATCTCCTTTAACTGGTCTTTGTAACTGATTCTTAATAATAATAATAATATAATTTTTATTTCAGAGAATCTCCATATTAGTTAACATATTTAAAATCACACAACAACACAATCATAAAACTATTAGTGTGTTAGTAATAAAACATTGTATCTAAAATTATGTTAGTATTGTTAATACCTATACCTAACTGAGGCCCATGGCCGTCCTTATCCACTGATTTTGGAAGGGACAGTCAAAACGGGCAGCAATAGCAATTAGGATGCTGTTGCCGCTGCTTCGTAGACGATGCAGCAAGGAGTTTGCTTTCTTGCGCATGATAGCTGCAGCCGGAAGGAATGGCAATTTTTTTTTTTTAACAAAGTTAAACAACCTCCCCTGAGAAGTGTCAATCAAAAGAATAATTTTTATTTTGTCGTTTTTTGTAGGTATTCTGAAATTTTTATTTTGTATTTGAAGGTAAACGGTGTCGGTTCCTTAAAGTTTTGTATGTTTTAAGATTGAAAATACAACCAATAATTAATGCGCTAATAAATTGTCTAACACTATGATAAATTAGTTTTAGGAAAGGTTATACGATTAACCGAATATTTTTCGATTTCGACCGCTCGCGGCGAAAGTTTAACGCTATGAATTCGGAAAGTGACAGCCACAGATTAAGTAGTACTGTGACAGCGGTTCCCGCGTCCTAGCTGGTACAGACTAAATACAACGTCGGCGATAGTTACGCCATCTAGTATTCTAAAGTTAAACTACACTAACCATACTATTGACCGCGCATATAAGTGGAAGTATACACTGCTTCTTCTTAATACAATGCTGTATGTTTTCCGGAGGCACATCAATGAATTATTCCAATTTATCATAATCCTAATAATTACTTCCTCTGCGGGAGGCGCCATCTATTAGCTCCTTTGTGAATTAGAAACACCTGTATTGGTTGTAAGAATTAATAAGATGTTCTCGATACATCTAGACTTCAAAACATGGAATGGCTTTTGGGTGTAGAAAAATGTCGCCGATTACATTTGAGTGGTCAAATATCTCAATGTTATAAGTAATCTAAAAGAGAACTAAATCAGTTTTTCAATAATAATTTAGAAACTATAGAAAAACAAGATTATTTTACACACACATTTCTGAAAACTTGTTGTTTGAATATTATAAATTAGCAAACTAGCAAACCGAACGAAGCCATAAAAAAAAAACATATAATGCCATTTTTCTGTCATTGTCAAAGCCAAGCCAAAGCCATGTCAATTGTCAATGTCATGCGTCGTTCGTTTTTATTTTATTTCCCTTGCAATTTTTCAACTTTTGACCGCTGTTTTATTGTTTTTAGTATGAGCTTTCAAGCTTTATAAAACCAGGAGTATTCGTTTTGTATACGAACAAAGAACTATAATTTAAGACCAAAAGTATTTGTGAAGGCAACTTGAAGAATGTCATTGGATACCGTGCCAAAAGACCTCCGAGGACTGCGAGCTTGTTTAGTATGCTCTTTGATAAAGGTATTTGGTTGTTTTCATTTCCAGAATCCCACATAATTCCTCTCAAAATATTCATGTTGTGATACACAGTAGCACTTCTTTTGATATTGTCAAATCATCTTCCAGACGTTCGATCAGTTTGAGTACGATGGCTGCGACAACTGCGATGAATTTCTCCGTATGAAGAACAATAAAGACAATGTTTACGACTGCACTAGTAATAACTTTGATGGGTAAGTCCATTTGCTTGTAGAAGGTTCTATTTTGACAGAGGCAGTCTATTGACTGTCTCTGTGATGGATATTTCCAAACAGTAAAAGTACTTGTTTGTCATGTTCAACCCATCAAGGGATAGCATGGTTAGTTTTGCCCTTTATTCTGAGTCATGATCAGTGATCGGAGTAGGTAGATTGATTTTTGGTACTGGTATCATAAATGCACACAGAAAGAATAACATGGATAAGCCATTTTTCCGGAAAGTAATTCCGGTATTTCCGGATTCAATTAAATATTGTTAATGAGAAGTCAGTATGTACACAAGCCCGGGTCAAGTAACGTTTACACAACACAGTAACAAACAAAGATCACTCTACGAACCGAAGTAAACGAGTGAGCTACCTGGCATGTCGTCGGCGGGCGTACGCATTGTTCTGATAACCGGTTATTGTACCACCCATGATCCTTTGTTCTGATTGATCGTTGGGTTTTGTCAAATCGTGACTGTGTGCCGTTAAAAAAAATATGAAGAATATAATATTGCTCATTTTATTACAATTCCTACCCTTTTTTTTTTTAGGATGGCAAATCATCAAATGACTCCTTCCACTCTGGCAGAATACAATTCCTACATAAGTTCCGGTTCTTTTTTAATAATCCACCAATTCCGGAGGAATGTCCATATTAATATATACGTTTCAGATCAATGGCCCCAGTTCAATCTACCTACTCCGATCACTGGTCATGATTGACAATGCGTTTGTTGGTCATTTAAACTAGCTTAAATAGCCAGTTTTTATTCATGTTAATCCTAAATTCTCATTTTCCAGAATGATTGCTGTTATGAGCCCCGAGGATAGTTGGGTGTGCAAGTGGCAACGCATAAGTAAGTGTTGAATTTGATCATTAATGCTGATGATAAAAGAAAAGAACTACTGAGCACCAAATATTATGATAGGCTTCAAAATGGCAGCTTCACCGAATCAAAAGAGATATGGTTTAAGTGGATTGCCTGATTGGTGGACTGGTTATTAGACGAGTAGGTATTTTTTCTGGACTAGACCACACCTGACCTGGTATGATGCATAAAATACATAGTACACACGGCTACATAACAAGCTATACATTTCCAGTATAAGCTGACCTCTCATTGCTTGGAAATCCTGATACAATGCAAGATCAGTCTAAACTGGTATATAATAGGTTCGAGAAAAAGTCTTTTTGCATTATAGTATGTATGAACTTGTAATAAAATCTCTTTGGCTATACTATTTGTATCTGGCTGGTTTTGGTATCATTGAAAGTTTAAATTTTAAAGAACATGATTCCAAATTCAAATTAGGAAAATGTGTGATTTTCATTTGTTTTTCGTACTGTCAAGATGAGTGAATCTAATGAAGAAATTCGATATATTTTAAAATTTTACTACAAAAAAGGTAAAAATGCAACGCAAGCCGCGAAAAAAAATTGCGATGTTTATGGACCTAGTGCAGTGTCTGTGAGAGTAGCACAAATTTGGTTTAAGCGTTTTCAATCCGGAAATTTTGATGTCAAAGATGCACGTCGCTCTGGTCCTGTTCCCTGGTTCTGGCTCTATTACGGATAAAATGGATGGCATTTTTGAAAAAGTGGAGCAAGATCGGCATATAGTACAGTACAGTAGTTACGACGTAGCTGAAGAACTGGGAATTGACCACAAAACAGTTTTGGCAGTTTTTGAAAAAAACTGGGTACACAAAAAAGCTCGATATTTGGGTACCTCACAAGCTCACTGAAAGAAACCGAATGAACTGTGTACTCATTTGTGATTCTTTATTACAACGTAATGAAACTGAACCATTTTTGAAGAAGCTGATAACTGGTGATGAAAAGTGGATCACGTACGACAAGAACGTGCGAAAAAAGCCGTGGTCAAAGGCCGGTCAGGCTTCACAGACTGTGGCGAAACCCGGGTTATCTCGCAACAAGGTGATGCTGTGTGTGTGGTGGGATTGGAAGGGCGTTATTCATTATGAGCTGTTACCACCAGGCAGGACCATCGATTCTGAACTCTACTGCAAACAACTGATGAGATTAAAGCAAGAAGTTGAGAGAAAGCGGCCGGAATTAATCAACAGAAGGGGTGTGGTTTTTCATCATGATAACGCTAGACCTCACACATCTTAAGCCACTCAGCAAAAATTAAGATAGTTTGGCTGGGAGGTGTTAATGCATCCGCCGTATAGTCCTGACCTTGCACCTTCAGATTTCCACCTGTTTCGGTCTCTTCAAAATTCTTTAGGCAGTGTCAGGTTAACATCACGAGAGGACTGCCAAAACCACTTGTCGCGGTATTTTGATCAGAAGTCCCAAAATTTCTATAGCAATTGGGATCGTGTCCCTACCTACAAGATGGCAAAAAGTTATCGAACAAAATGGTACCTACATACTTTAGTTAAATGTAAATAAACTATATTAAAAAATATTTTGAATTTTCTTAAAAAATGCGAAGAAACTTTTTCCCCAACCTATTATATAGATTGATATTATGTAGCTGTGAGTACATCGAGTATTTTCTATCAAAGTGAGAATTTTATAAGCAGTGACTATCATTTGTACCATTTATGATGTTAATAGTGCTTTACAACGTCAACCCTCAAACATCACACGATTTTCGTGATTGAAATACAGCTATACAATTTTTATTTTTTTGTTTTTCTGATTATGGACTCAATGAAGTATTTGGCGAAGTACAGACGCCAGCAGGTCAAGCTACCCGAAACTGACAAATTCTCCCAATCAACCTTGAACCTTATGCTGTAGGAATATAGTTGAAAATCTATTAAAGAAATTTGACAGATTGTAGTAGCTTGATGTGCTGGCGTCTGTACATTCATAGCATACGGCTATCGAATATCTACCTATTCCAGTCTATTCATATCATGTAAAAATAAACCTAATTAAATGCATGTAAACTTGAATTTAATTCTATGTTCACAAAATCTTAGATATGTGTAATACAAAAAAAAAAAAAAATATATTCATACGAGGGCGACACTGAATGTTTTTAGAACTGTCCACTTGTAAACGATATGATAAAAAAATAAGTTCAAATTTTGAAAATGGAACTCTGCTAATATTATTGTCTATGTATTTTATTAATTTGTAATTTTTTTACGATTTGGCGACAAATTGAAAGTTGTCTGTGTCACGTCAGCATGAATTTAACCCGAGAAAAATTTCATACAATGATTTTTTATGACTTTCGATGTCATTTAAGTCAACAAGAAAGTTATGATAGACTTCGATTGGCCTTTCACGATGAAGCCCCATCTCGTGTCACTGTTTACAGTAGTACCCAATTGATATGGCTTACCGATGTACCTGCGCAGAAGGTGAATTTTAAAAGTGCGGGAAATGCTATTGACCAATCGGCACGCTCCACGCACCGCGGTTCTTTTTCCTGTACCGCTATTGGTCTGCAGGTGCCGCCATGATAGCGCGCGCCGCGTGGCATGTTTGTCAGCCGCCATACTTCTGATCGAGTGCACGCTAGCAGCTCCAGTGTATTATGAACCTTATAATAGTGACCTAAGGTTGATTGTAAGTTTTAAGCATTCTTTCGTTAATCTTCGGGGCCATACTTTCTTTTCTGTGCGAACGAAGATTCACGACGCGCCTTATCAATTGGGTACCACTGTACAACTGGTTTAATGAGTTTAAACGTGGTCGCACTAATCTCACCGATGATCTGCGTGAGGGATGGCCTTCTACGGCGACGACTGAAGATAACATCAGTGCTGTGCGGCGTATGATAGAGACTGACAAAAGAGTGACTTATCAGCAGATTCGGACAAGCTTGGGCATCGGTATGAGTCAAGTGCACAAAATCCTCCATGAACATTTAGCGGTAAGAAAGCTTTGTGCCTGGTGGATACCTCATAATTTGACAGAGGCCCAAAAACTCCGTCGTGTTGATTGGTGTTGTGAAATGGTTCAAAGATTTAACGGAGGTGACTCAAATGCGGTGTTCGACATACTTACGGATGGCGAAAGCTGGATTTATTGTTATGATCCTGAAACTAAGAGACAGTCTGCTGTCTGGGTGTTTCCTTCCGAGGAGTTGCCAACTAAAGTGAAGAGAGGTCGAAGCGTGGGAAAAAGATGGTGGCCTCGTTCTTCGGAAGGACAGGTCATTACGCAACAATTGTTGTAGAGGATCGAAAAATAGTTACTGCAGAGTGGTACACTAACAATTGTCTGCCACTTGTCTTGGAAAAAGTTCGGGAGAAACAACCTCGCAGTAGGATCCTCCTTCACCACGACAACGCCTCGTCGCACACCGCCAAGCAAACAATCGACTTTTGGCAACGTCAGATGTGGAATTACTGGGTCACCCGCCCTATAACTCCGACCTCGCACCTTGCGGTTTTTATTTATTTCTGAAATTATAAGCAAAACTTCGAGGAAAACGTTTTATGGACGCCAAGCAGTGGCTGCGTTTCAAAATGCAGTCGAAGAGACCCCTAAGGTCGAGTGGGCAAAGTGCTTTTCTCAGTGGTTCCATCGGATGCTGCGATGTATTGATGTAATTGTACACTATTTTGAAAAGATATAATAAAACTAATAACTTGCTAGTTTGTTCAGTTTTTGATTTTCTAAGAACTTTCAGTGTCACACTCGTAAGAAGGTATAGTTCAATTTAACACAAAATAGTTTGATGCATGAGAGAGACTTCATGTCCTGCAATCGAAACGTGGTGGAAAGGACTATGCGATAAAGGTACGGAAGAAGGACCATACGATATGATGCATCCCACCGTACGCAAGTTTATCTGAATTTTAGTAAATACTTCAAAGGTACTCGGACAACAGGTACCTATTTGGACTAAGTATTTTTCGATACTCTATTATACGATAAAATAACGCAGTACGGCACACATCTACTGGTCATAGCAGTATGATTTCTTTACCTAACAGGAAAATAAAGCCACTGCCATTTTTTTTTAATCACAAAGTACTGGTCAGTAAAATTTTGCCATGGCTCTTCCCTAGGACAAAGTATGGTTGTTCTGCTAGTTTAGCAATACTAGTAGTACCTATGACTACCCAATTTTCAAGAAGTAAGAGTAATCCCTCTAATTATAGACTTATGTCTGTGCTACCAGCTTGATTTTTTCATGGATATTTTTAACTATGATAAAATCATGCTAGACCAGATGATGTCACATTTTACCTCTAATGGGATTGTACATAGTTGCCAGTTTGGTTTCACGAAAGGTAGGTCGACGACTGACGCGTTTTGCCGCGTTTGATGCGCACAGTCACATTTTGAAATCCTGAGAGTATTCTCGAAATTTTCTGTGACCTCTCAAAAGCGTTTGACTGCGTTGACCACAATATACTCTGTAAATTACACCACTACGGAATTCGTGAACACGCTGCTGATCTTGTTCTTTCCTGTCTATCAAACAGGCAGCAAAAAGTAAACTTTAACGGGAGGTGACGTCCTTGAGGTTTCTAGTTAGAATGAGCGTGCATCAAGGTTCAATTCTTGGTCCTTTCGTATTTCTAGTTTATATATATTAATGACCTTCCTAACATGATGGGTAACTTATCGGAAATAATTCTATTCGCTGATGACACTTCTTTTGTTTTCAAATAGATCGGAAACATACTGTTGTCTTACATGTCAATGATAGTCTGGCTGTTCCGATACGGTTTTCAGCTATTAATCTCTTACTTAATGCGAACAAAACTTAAATGTCATAAGTTCCCATTACCAATGTACCCCAAGGGGGTCTGGCAAACATGGCATTTGGTTTAAATAAAATTATATTATTTTATTTATCTTTTATAAAGATTGTTGTGAATGTGAGAACATTGTAGGCCTTGTAGACTGTAGATTTGTTGACCATTTTCTATTTTGTTAAGTACTGTTACTTGTTGACAGGCTTAATGAGTAACCATGGTGTTTCTTGCCGGCTCTTCACCATAGGAAACAAGCAATTGGAACAGTGCAGACAGACTGCTTCAGACATTTCATAAATACCCATGAAGGTCTAAGTGAAATAATATTATTTTGTGTTGATATTGACTAAACAACATGATTTTCTTGTTTTCAGATCGATTTACTAAAGGAGTATATGCCATATCAGTGTCCGGCAGATTACCAGCTGGTGTTATACGAGAAATGAAGAGTCGAGGCTATGTGTACAGACCCAGAGACACGAGCCAGAGATAATCAACACAGCATCTAATTTTTCATTAAAAAAAAATAATATTACAATAATTATCATTCTCAGATCAACGTCTATCATTTCATGGCAGCAGGGTAGTACGCCTACATTTGTATACTTTCTGATTACTTCTGCAAATATAAATTTAGTAAATGGACAAGACTGTATTTGAGTATCGGGGACACTGCTGCCTGACCACTTTTCGCCGTAATAAGGTCCATAAGTGGTTAGGCGGCAGTGTCCGCGATAGTACCTCCTAAAACATGCTTGATAACATTGTCTATTTAGCTCCTCCACACACATGCTAAAGAGAAAGGGAAGGGTATATTTAGAAAGAAAAAAAACAATTTTAAAACTTTTAATTGTCCCTAAATAACTATACAACATAAAAACCTAAATAAAAACATTATCTACATTTGAACTAATGAAATGCAAGGTAAAGAGATTCCTTCGAGAGAAGGCCTTCTTATTCTTACAACAAATTGAAAAATACTTT
Organism: Tiliacea aurago; assembly: GCA_948098905.1. Lineage (NCBI taxonomy): Eukaryota > Metazoa > Arthropoda > Insecta > Lepidoptera > Noctuidae > Tiliacea > Tiliacea aurago. The sequence goes on along the minus strand of OX402586.1, from coordinate 16,607,513 downwards.
GAGCTCTAACAACATTTAGATCATTTCATTAAGCATGCACAACAATAAGACTTGAGTTGATAACATTACCCAGGCATAAATATGACCTACTAGCCAATATTTTTCTCTAAAACTCCATTACCATATTTATGTCTAGGTACATTGCCAACATTCTGCTTAACAATATTAGATTTATTTTTGTATTCAACTGGCATGTGTTGTTTCTTCCAAGAGGTCATCTTGTGGCATGTAGCAAGTTGCAATGCACACATAATGATGTTCTGTCAACTACTGCCTGATGGTGGGGCTTTATACTCTCCATCTGTACCCAGTACATCCTTGTCAATTTCTTTAAAGTCTATGTTCTGCTGTTTCATAGCATTCTGAAAATAAAGATAAGCAATGTTTAATAATCAGAGCAATTTTTTTTTATAAACTTTGATTTGATTAAGCTCGAAGAATTAAAAGTGGAGGTTCGTGATTGGCCTGCACAACAAATCTTCAAATAATTGAAATCTTAGTCAGTGGGTTGTCTTAGCTTATTTACACAATATACAAAATCAACAAAATATCAGCTTGGTTTCAGTTTGAGAGTTTACAAATGATTAATATTATTTGAAACATTGCCATAATATATTGCATCAGTTAGCAAACTATTGCCATCTTTTCACAGTATGTCTTAAATTAAGAGAATTAAATAGATGTATCAAACACTTAATTTAAAAGAACTCTAGTAATCATATCTCTTTTCTATATATCTTTTCCTATCAAACTGATAACACCGTGTTGTCACATTCATGTAGTAATAATTGTCTTAGGTTTAATTGCAATATTGTAGAGTGGAATAAAAATTGGTTACAAAAGCTGGCCAAAGCAATACACATCATACAATTAAAATAAATAAATTACCTTTACGCAATCCTGATAAACTTTGAATATTCCGGCACAGACCGAATCATCGTGGTCGCCTTTTAGAAATCTTTCAGAAAACCAACTATTAAAGCAATCGTCATATTTTTTCTTTAGCTCAGTGCATTCTTCTCCAATGCTATTCATGATGTTGATATAAATTCGGAGAGAATGGCTTCTAATTCAAATAATGTGATAGAGATGAATTTTAATAAATTCAGGACTATTTCCACTTCACATGCTCATGCATGAGTGACAGGTGACAGAGCTTGATATTGACAGCTTTTTATTAAAAAGTTACACGATTAGATCAATAGCCAGAGATCACTTAGGGTTGTAGCGACTATTTTTTTAACCCAAATATTGCTAACTTAGAGAGCTTAGAGCATGAGCATTGAACCTATGGAGATGGTAAGCAAGCAGCGAATTATCGAACAACTTTATGCCACTTTCTGCGGGAGGCGAGGAAAACACATACAGCACACAACGAAAATTTTACAAAGGCACACAGATACATGCTTCCTATTGCTATAGACCAGGGTTGTTGTGAACATCAGCATCCGCGGAACTTCAGCATCATTTTCAACATCCGTATTGATCGACGCTGTTTAATAATGCTGAAGTTCGAGTCGTGATATGACCGCAAATGGGGCGGGGTTTATAGCACGTGTTGTTTTCGTTTGCTAGTTTTGACCAACAATGCAATGGACTTGCTCAGTGCTCTTTGGAAATTTTACATTCATTTAACATTGTCACGTATTTCCCGGCAATAACATCACATTGCTCGGAAATACAGGAATCCTGTGCAAGGAAAACTGCGCAACATTTAGGTAAAAATTCATAATGGTCACTGCTTTTTCCATGCTTTTTAAGAACATAATTAAAATCAGCAGCAGCATCCGCTGATGTGAAAAAATATGCACCAGCAACAACCCTGCTATAGACGCACACGAATAAGTTAATAACCACACAATTACAAAAACACACACACGGATTGACTTTGTGCGTATCTATGACAACAAACGCAAAGTGCTAGTGATGTGATGATACAAACAATGTTTCATTCTTACTGCATGAATGAATGAACAAAATGTACATTTGTTTTATTTTCTTGTGCACTGAACTAATTTCTCCTTGCTCAATCATGAAAGAAACTAAAATTATCTGTTTGATTCTTTGAGTATTTAACTCTGGAGACGCCATTGCTGATCGTTCCTCTCTGCCAAAGTCAATTGGCCATATGGCCATGCACGTTATATAAAACTAGTTCATTCGCTGACAGCCGACATTGTGAATCGTATTGTGTCGCAAGTAAGTCCTCCCGAAAAATGGTAAATTGTGCAGTTTTCTGTTGCAAAAAGCGATCTGCCACTTCTAATTTACGAAACCATAGTGTTTCCTACCACATGTGGGTATATACTTCAACATGGTTTTATTTAATAAACTGGTACATACATTTCAAAAATCAGTGATTTCCTCTAGTCGTCATCATTCAGACATATGACTATAGATTATGGCAATGGAGAAATACCTCGCATCGTTTCATAAATAAGATAGCAAACACATCATTTTTGTTTTGTTTCGTAATTTAGCAAGGAGAAATTAGGCAAGTGCACAAGAAAATAAACGATACCGATATTTCGCAAACCAGCCAACTCCACATTTCGTCAAACACATTTAAGGTTTTGATTTTTATTTAAAGATTTTTTTTGTTTAACATTTTAACAGCAGATATTATTATCCACCAACGGTATTTTAGATTTTTTCATAAGTAGTCTAAACAAAAAAAAATAAAGTTTTAAGCGTCTGCTGACACTAAATTTGATCATATGGAGTTAGCTGGTTTGCGGATTGTATCGTAAAACGATTTAAAATTTTGTTCAATGAAATACCGCTCATTCTTTGTATCACATTACTAGTTCACTAGTACCTTTGTGTTTATTGTCTTAGGACAATTGCATAAATACACACAATGTCAATCTATGTGTGCGTTTTTGTAATTGTGTGGTTATTATTTTTTCGTGTGCGTTTATAGCAATAGGAAATTAGGAAGCATGTAGCTGTGTGCAATTGTCAAATTTTCGTAGTGTGCTGTATGTGTTTTCCTCGCCCCCGCAGAAAGTGGCAGAAAAAGTTGTTCGGTGATTCGCTTTTTGGCATCTCCTGAGTATAAATACTCAAAGGTTTGATTACAAATGAAAGATGCGGGTATGGCTCCCTACGTCCCTACCCATAGTCTAGTTCATAGTCATCTCTGAATGATGACTACTAGAGAAAATCACAGATTTTTTAAAATTAGTTTGTTTTCCAGATCATCACATTTAGCGAAACTTAAAATAAGACCAACATTTTTAAAAATACTGTTAATTGTAATATCTAGTATTTAATGTTATTTTCTTATTTTTAAAATTATACATTTTAAAATTAAAATTAGATCACATTTATTATAGTTTTGCGAGTATTTTTTTTTTAAATTTACTTTCTCGATTTTTAAGGTAACCAAGAAAAATGGAAAAAGCCAATTATTAAATAAAATTAATATCGCATATTTTCTCCACGTGCTCTTATCAAAGTTTCCACCTGCCTAGGCATGCTGAGAATGATTGAAAACTATTGTTTCCTGTGACAGTCTCTGCCATTCCTCAACTACGGCGATTTGCACTTCACCCACATTGATAGAAGTTACGATTTTACTCTTCGTTTCAGCAGGTCCCAGTCGTCTATCGGATTCATATCCGATGAGCTCGCCGGCCATCTTATAACTGTTGTTTTTTAAATATAATTGATTTATAATCCATTTTTGTTAAACTTTATTCTGCTTTAGCTTACAACTAGTCGTCGTAAGTGAAGTATATTTGACAGGTGTCAGTAACACCTAGTGTTGCTACATTACAATACCTCTTTCCTAAAGGTTTAGTTTCTGGGGTGCTCTAATTGACCTACCACTCCGGGACACTTGAGGCAACAAATCACTTTTATCCTTTACATCAGTAGTTTTTGTAGAATCATCGGATGAAACATCAGAATTAATCCTATGCTGCATGTGGCTACTGCTACTAGGAGCTATATCTAAATTATTATAAGAATCATGCATCAAAGGGATCAATGGATCACGTTTATTATAACAAGTTTTCTTTTCTTTTTCTTTTTTTTTTAAACGTTCCCCCACACTAGGAATTACTCCTGTATTGTGGGTGCGTTTACAAACATCAGACAACCAGCCAGACCCGGAACAACTACTTGCAGGTCATACAAATATTTGTTCCGTGCGGGAATCGAACCCGCGACACGCAGCGCAGCAGTCAATCGCTTAACCACTGTGCCCACAGTTTTATTTTTGCTGTATGATAGTTTTAGCTGTGCACTATTCTCTGCTCACTGCTTGTCTTTGCATCACCCAAAGGTTGACTGGTAGAAAATGCCTATGGCATTAAGTCGGCCTCTGTACATTTTGTGTGCTTATAGTGTTAAATGAATAAACTATTACGATTGATCCTTTCACAGATTTATTACGTATGAGCAATCGACTTTGGCAGAGGGGTTCGCTCAGCTATACCATCTCCATAATTTCTACTCGACTAAACAAAACACTCAGTTTCCATCACTATAATATTTCAGAATGTCAATGTCATGCTGTCAACAAAAGGAAAAAAAAAATGTCATGCTTAAATGCTGTCAAAGAAAAAAGAATCAAACAAACGTGATCGCCACAGATTAAGTAGTACTCAGATGGTAATCTCCCATACAAGAAAAATCGCTTTAGAATCTGCTTGCTTTGATTGTGACGTCTATTTTTTTTTTAATTTTAACCGTTTTGTGGCTCGTATTATGAAACCGGGTCTTTTTGCCACGGTTTTTTCGAGCCCAGAATGTAATGGAAACTAGCCTTTTAAGCCTTTAACCGACTTCCAAAAAAGAGGTTCTGCTTTAATTCAACCCGAAGGTTGTGATTGTGTGTAAACAGGTGTACCTATAGCACACCTGAGGTGTGTGTGTGTGTGTATTAGAAAAGGAATTTTAGTTATTTATGATGAAAATAAAAAACATTCAATATTATTTATTAATATTTTTATTTTTTAATTTTGTTTTATATTTTATAAATGCTTTGTGTTGCATTGGTGGCAAACTTTTGTTTAAATTGAAGAAAAATGATATTTTATTGTCATATTTTATGTTTTTAGTAATGAAATTATTTCTTAACCCCTTTATTAGATGGGGTGGATCATGTATCACGCTTAGTGAGTGGCCATTGATGGTTATTATATCATCTGAAAATAATTATAGTAATATAGCAATAACCTTTAAGATACACCTTCAATATTCAATTGTATTGGAATAACACAACAACACAAATAACATCACGCCTGTATTCCCCGAAGAATTAAGCAGAGGTGTACACCCACATTTCGTCAGTTATATTTAAATCAGGTTATGTATGAATTATGTGAACAATATTAATCAGAGAGAGGAATATAACTTTTATTGTTATCGTCTAGGGGCATTTAGTGTCCCGCAGTGCTAAAGCGTTTATTATGTATTACGAAAATTATCCATTATACTCACCAATTCTGCTGCAACCTAGTCTTATTTGTTCCCTCCGTGTGTCCTCTTGAAGGCTTTTTAGAGCCGATTGAAAGGCTGTACCTTGATCGCAGGCTAGAGCTACAGGTAACAAACCTGTGTTTCCCACAGCAATTACTACATCTTTTATAATTGTTTTAAGTTGAACCCCAGAAGTTGCCCCCTTACAAAAATAGAAGGCTATAGGTTGCTGCCATTTGTGAATTGCTCCTCTCAACATGAAGACAAGTGCATGGTCAGCAAAGTCAGTTATCTTGTCCGGAAGTTCAATAAATCCAGTGATGGAGTCTTTTTTTTTGTTGTAGGTCAAGGCTGCTTCTAATGCAACCTCATCGAACAGAACTGAACAATATTTTTTCTTTTCTTTCCACGTGTTTACCTGAAATCATTAGTTAAATATTATTACAACAGTATAAATATTTATTTTAATTATTTGCAATATTAACACCATTTTTAGATTATTAATGTAACATTAATTTTCTGATCTATGAAGCCATGTTTCTTTGAGAATCAGGGTTAAAGTTATTTAAAGCCATCTAATACGTACCTCTTGTTTAACTGCATCAAATACTTGAGTGCTGATACCAGCTTCAATATTCAGTTCAGAAACCATTTTATTTAGAGTGTGTTTTGTGGGGAGTATAAATATTTTATGCAGGAACCTGTAACACTTTGGACTTTGCTTTAATATTGACAAAGCAATAAGTTTCTCTTCAGTGGTGAACCGTCTCCCCTTTGATTTTTTGGTGCATTGCTTAATTTGCATCCACATAATTTTTTTGGCCAATGGGTTCATTTTCTCAGTCAGTTTTTCAAAGGAATTTTCCTGTGAAAACTTTAGTGCTCTTCGTGTTCTTTGACTGAAATCCAACTGTTTCCGGGATTTTAAATATTCACGGTAAAGCCTGGCACATTTTGGTGAAAGAGATTTTTTATTTAAAATTACACGCCTTCTTCGGACACAAAACCTCGGAGTAGAAGGAATAACGGCGTCTGTAAATAAAAACGTATGTTAAGTCAACAAAATATGAGTGTGCTTTACAGATTCTAAAACAAAAAATGCCAAGTGCAAGTCGGATTTGCACATTATCATAGTACCACCACATCAATTTTGTTTACATTACTTTTATTAATTGCCATGTTAAATTACTCAATTATTTCACTTTAGTTAAAAAGTATTTCCCAACATATTGTTAAACAAACAATTTCAAATGCAAGTTGGTCCTGCGCTAACTACAAAAGAACAACTAATTGTTCCATACCACCCAAACAATATTATTTTGTTTATTTGCTGGTACTCATAGAGGACATTATTTGGTGAATATGTATGTCTCACTGGTGGTGAAAAATAATGTAATAATCAATTTTATTACCTCTTATGATCTGGTTTTGTGAGGCTTCATTTCCATAGCCTGAAGTAGAAGGCATGTCAACTAACGATGTTGTGGTGTGATCCACAAGGTTAGAGTTATTAACAATAACATCAAAACCTAGAAAAAAAAAATCTTTTAATATGAATTATATTTCAATCATGGAGTGATTGCTAAAACCATTACCCAAAGAAGTACCACTTGGGCAAAAATGCCATCAAAAGGCAATACAAAATTATAAGGTATTTATTATATTAAATTAAAAACCAAAACATAAGACAAAAGCTGTGACTTACCAGTTTTAGTCAATCTAAGTTTCTTTGTAGGTTCAAAGGTACAGTAGGTATGATCCTCATGGTGCCTTTTCTTAGCATAGGTGTGATCAGGAACAGCATTATCTTTAAAGAAATATTTAAGCTATCAACAAAACAATATAATTAAACTACCCAAAATGCACACAAAGGGTTGCATAAAATATTGAACACTACATATTTTTAAGTTATTGTCTTAGTCTACTGGACATAAAAAAATGTTAAACAATAAGTTAAAATAATGAACATTTTTTAAATTTTATCTAGGGTTGTAAGCACATTTAGGACTAATTTGTCTAACTTTCAAGACAGAGCAACATAGATACATTTTATTTTCTTTAAAATGTAGGACTTCTGTGTGAATTTCCACAGTGGAAAATTATTTTATTATTTTGAAAGTCCTTTTATTACGTGATGAAATGAAATGAAATCGTTTATTCTGTCAATAGGATATTAAAATCACTTTTACAGGTCATATAAAAAAATGCACTTGATATTAGAGTATGTGAGGGACATAAGTATGTATTATATTATAATCATGTTATTGAGGTACTTACCAGTGGTCTGGTCAGTGTCCATAGTTTGAAACCGAGGAGTGCCACTGCTGATTTCGCTATCGGAAAACAGCGTGGGATAGGCGCCAACAAGAAGATGAGTCATCATATTGGTCGAGATGATGAACTTCTGTTCAAAATGCTTTTGACAGACAAAACACTTGCGCAGATCCTCTGCTCTCATGTTTCGCAATTCTTCACAGTTAATACACTCCAACCACTTGAGTCTTATCTCACGTTTGGGAAACTGAAATAATCTAACGTCCTTTCGTTTACTAGCGCAATTCACAACACAGCAAGTGCGGTACATACTGCACGTTGCCATTACACTATTACAGGTTTAAATTTGAGAGGATAAGTTACGGAAATAAATCGACGTAGAACTTCACTCGATCAACTTTAAAACTGTAATGGCGGCACAATGGCGAGATCCGCGGGATGTAGCCAACCAAAGACTACGATAGACTTACAACAAACAAATATGGCGACGATTGCAAAGGCGACAAAAGGGAAAAGGACGAGGGGCGGTTGTCATTTTGGAAGAAAGTGCCCATAGAGAAATACGTCTATTAATCCCCATATTTTTTGTTCCGAGATTACCAGCCGTGGTGATCGCTGTGCCGCTGTGATGTTTTCAGAATAACCTAAAAAAATAGGATACACAGTATTTATTAAAATTTGTTCTATTATTGTCGTAATACGATCATGGGTGATATACTAAAAGATAGTCGTTTCACAAAATATCTTAGCGATCCAAGATATCGTCAAATTCCTAAAAATGAGAGGAAAGTCCAAATAGACAAACGCTTTCAATCTATGTTCAAAGATGAAAAATTCAAAGTGAAATACACAGTGGATAAACGTGGGCGGCCCATTAATGAAACTTCTACGGAGAATTTGAGGAAGTACTACGAGGTCGATGATTCTGAGGGAAGTAGTTCCGGTGGAGAAGATGAAGAGGAGTCACCTGTAGTTGATAAAAGTGATGGGCCTGTGGACGAATCTGTAACGGGTCGCTTCGTAAAACGACCACCCAGCGATGACGAAAAAGATGATCAGGAACCAGGCTTTCTTAATGATGAATTAATTCGTGGAAAATTGCAGAAAAAAGTGAAGAATAGGTTGTTAGATTTGGACATTGATTACGCCCGTGGAGAAGGTAAGTTGCGTCTAATTTGTTGTTTGTTGTTAAAGATAATTAGTTCCTAATTGGGTTTCTTACTTTTTGGTTACAGTTTATTTCTTATTTTCTTGTAGTGGTTTTAATTTGTGGATCTTTGGCAGTCTGAACTGACTGGTCGTCAGAAGCCCGAAAGTCTGACGACCAATCTTACCAATGGCTATTGTATTACCCGGTAACTGGGTTGTGGAGGTTAGATAGGCAGTCGCTCCATGTAAAATACTGGTATTCCACTGCATCCGGTTAGACTGGCCGACCGCAACATAGTTGGGGAAAGGCTAGGCAGATGATGCTTTTAGTGGTTTTAATATAATAAAATAAGCTTAATTAGTCAACAGACAAGATAATGTTCTTATCAGAGTACTCATAATATATATCTTATAATCATACAGGAGTTATCCAAACTGACAGCTCGTCTGATGAGGAGAGCAGTGAGGCAGAAGAAGACAGTGACCTGGAACATGAGTGGGGAGAACTTGATGCTGATGCGGGAACTACAGACGAGTCAACTAAGAGGTGCCCAACACATCTTATTTCTTAAAACTGTAACCAAACCTGCGGGGCTAGCACGGCCGTACCCATGACGTTTGTGACAAGATATGATATAATGTATCTTGTCTTACAATTTATCTTAAATGCTAGCATGGGTCAACCATGTGATATAATCTAGAGGCGCGACATGCTTTTCTTGTTGCAAGAGCGAGCATGGCCTGCTGTGACATGACTTGAGGCACACATTTAATCACAGTTTGGGTTGATACAACCGTTTTGTCTTGCATGCTAGCACGGCGGACTGAGATAATTTCTTGACGTGTGACATAAATTCTTGACGTTTAGTTGGGACTCTATTATGTCTTATTTGCTAATATGGCCGCACCCATTTTATCACAAATGTTACATTTTGACAGATGACTAAGAAAAATTTATCACATTCGTTCTGGGGGGTGATAAGATTTAAACATTGAAAAAAAAAACTATTTTCTGCTAATTACTGCACTAAATAGCAACAAATTATTATAATTATGTTCTTGCCCGAAAGCAAGAGGCCCAAAGTAGAAAAATATTCTGAAAAGTCCATTCGGGATTCCTAAATATCCCGTTCGAGTTGCCAGACGGGAGTTCCAACGGATTTTCAGCCTGAAAAAGTCTATGGTGCTTTATTTGTGTAAAGAATTGCGCGTGGGCCTATAAATGAAGTGGATGGTTTGCCCATTCACATGTTTTTATTTTTACCATACTATTATTTTGTCATAGTTACTAGTTTTATAACTAGTATAGTAAGCCGCTAATGACTAATGTCTTTTTTGTTTCAACTGTAATGTTCGGGCAGGCAGCGAAATCATGGCGAGATCAATAATAACTTGATAACGATTCAGAGTTGTCCCTAAGCTCGATAGATGGCATTGGCGTCGAGTTAGATCTCGCTATGGTTTCGTTACCGGCATTTCCCTTAGTAGGATTGATTTTGTTTGTTTTGTGTGATATAGGCATGACGCGCACCGAATCCCATACAAACGCAACTTCACAAGCGCATAAACTCACGCGTTGAATGTGCAGCGCGGGCTTGCAATTCAATCGCTGACACGAGCGGTGTAACACAACACATTGCCGCCCACACACACATAACGGCCCCTTAGTCTGGAGTGTGACCGGCTCGACCTGGAAGCATCTGCAGACGGGGGTCTACATCCTCAGCGGGGAGCGCCTTAAGTCGGCACCTCTGTCGCTGGTCGTCTCCCGCCGGGCCTCCTCCGGGGAACCGGAGGTCTGACCTGGCGGAGGCAGCCCGCCGGGGTGGCGTGAAGAAAGCGGCTCGGTGGAACAGTGCCGTGGCGCTCCTGCTGAATACAAACGCATTCACACACATAGGCAAGTTGCGCTACCGCCGCACTTGCCCCAGGCCACGCCTAAATGGCCCCCCAATGAACGTGCCCGTATTGACGGGCACCGTTTTTTTTTTTTTTTTTTTTTTTTAGGTATGGCATCTCGTAGCAGACCTAGAGAGGTCGTTGCTACTTAACCGGATTTTCCTGTGGCTGCCCTAAGGTTTTTAATCTTAAAGCCTCCAGCCAGGGCGCAAATTATATATATTAAAAACTAAACGACAGCGCACTAAGGGCACCCCCTGTGGGGTACGGACCTCGGCTCAGGGCGTCGTTGGGGGATCACAAAATTACTAACAATTTGGGGACGGGCTGGATCAACATTTTGATCATGATTATTATCAGGGGATATTATATTTATTGCTACGGCGCTCTCAGCCTCTAACCGGGCGGCTGGCGCATCGACATTCAAGGGACGGGGGGGAGGACTTTTATTACCATTTACTCGGGAAGTTCGCGTGGTACCTCGGCGGCGAGGACGGAAGGTCGGTTTGTGTATTTTGTGCACTGTACTCGTGGCCCTATTGCTTTCCTGAAGGAGAGTGATGGGGTCATCCGGATCTAAGAGAGTGTGCCTCGGTCGGCGAGTCTGACTAATGGCAGAAGGCCTGTAACTAGCGGCCTGCACAACCAAGGGGTTGCGATGACGTTCCGCGGATTCGAAAAAGCGCTTTGCAAGGCGCTTCATAAACTGTTTGATGGTAGGCATCTTAAGGTCTACGTGAAGTTGTTCGTTCCGAACGAACCAAGGAGCTTTCGTAATTCTACGGAGAAATCGGTTTTGAAGCGTCTGCATCTTATGGATGTGATATGACTTTGCGTGAGCGAAGACTACGCAGGCGTAAGTCATGATCGGTCGAATGCACGCGGTGTAAATACGCAATTTGCACTTAAGGGACAACTTGCTGCGCGGGTTGAGTACGGAGTGTAGTCGGCCGAGAGCAAAACTGGCGCGCGAGCGCACCTGTTTTATGTGCTCGCCGAACGTCATGTGATGGTCTAAGACCACACCGAGATATTTGGCTCGCTTCTCCCAAGGGATAGGCTTGCCGAACATGGTGATCGGTTGGGGCAGGGCGGGTGATCGCCGGGGCCTACAGAATAGGACCCCCTGGCTCTTATTAGGGTTGACTTCAATCCTCCACTTCCTGAACCAGGCCGCGAGTCTGTTGACTTCGGCCTGAAGGATGCGGGCGATATTGTCTTGCCTGAGGCCGGAGTAGTAGATGGCCGTGTCGTCTGCGAACAGAGCTAACTGCGCCTTTCTACATTTGGGGATATCACTAGTGAATATAGTGAATATCAGCGGTGCCAGCACAGCGCCCTGAGGGACGCCTGCGCGGAGCGGATGGGGGGAGGATAGCGCACCCTCGATGCGATAGCGGAAGGTGCGGTCCGACAAAAAGTCTCGTAAGATGAGCACGAGACGATCGGGCACACCGAGTTTGTAGAGCTTATATATTAAGCCGTTGTGCCAGACTTTGTCGAACGCTTTCGCAATGTCGAAGAACACAGCACCCGTCATGAGCCCGCGCTGGAAGCCAGCGCTTACATGCTCGACGATACGGTGGACCTGTTGTACGCACGAATGTTGGGATCTGAACCCGAACTGTTCGTTTGGGATGAGGCCCTTCGTCTCGGCATAGTCTCTGAGACGCTTATAAATAAGCCTCTCATAGACTTTGCCGAAGACGTTGAGCAGACTGATGGGTCGGTAACTGGAAGGTTCGGTCTTAGGTTTGCCGGGCTTCGGGATACCGATGACCGTGGCACTTTTCCAAGCTTGAGGAAAAATGTTGTTGCTAAGAGCGCCATTGAAGATGGTGGTCATTAGCATGATCAGGTGAGCGGGGAACAGCTGGAGCACCCTGTTGGTGATTCCGTCTGATCCGGGAGATTTACGGGTTTTCAGACCCTTGATAATGTCGTGCACTTCGTCTGGGGTGACGGGAGCCAGAGGACAATCAGGGTCTTCGACCGGAGGGAGATTCGCCCTACGTTCGACTTCAGCGTCCACCTCAGCGAGGTGAGCTTGGTCTACTGGTTGAGAGCTGGGCGAGCACTGAGTCTCGAGAGTGTCAGCCAGGCATTCAGCCTTGTCGGTGTCGTCGAATGCTATCGTCCTGTCGGGTCGTGTCAGAGGGGGCATCGAAGCTACTTGCGGGGATCTGAGTTTCCTCTGAAGCTCCCAGAAGGCAAGATGAGTGGGCTCTAGTTCGCCCAGCATCTTGTCCCAGTTAGCCTCACGCAGTTCTTTCATTCGCTTCCTTACAGATTTCTGTAATTGGCGCATGAAGACTTTGTTAGCGTCACAGGGAAAGACACTGTATGCACGAGTGGCCGCGTTCTTCTCAGTCAGCAGTTCACGCACATCGTCCGGCAGCTTTCGGCGATGGGGGTCCATCGCCGGAACCTGCTTCGAGCAATCGCTCAGGACTGATTGTACGTGTTCCGTGAGTGAGTCGATCGCGGCCGTCGCGTCGGCGATCGAGTCAAACTGATCGGGGATAGAATCCAGTATCGGGGATGTGGTGGATTTCAGTCGGTCGCTTACTTTCCGCCAGTCCGTGACTACTTTCGTGAGGGGGGGTTGGTCAGGGTCAAAGAGTCCGTCGCGAGGGGCCAGTCTTAAGACGACCGGCCGGTGGTCAGAAGTCAGTTCGTCCATCGCCTCTATCGAATCCAACCGTAGGTTGATATTCTTTAGGAGCGCTATGTCCAATATGTCCGGGGATTGACTGGGGATATGGGGGTAGTGAGTAGGATTCATCGGGCCGATGATATCGAAATTTAAAACGGCGGTGAGGTCAAACAGATGTTGGCCTCGAAACGTGGTGGTATTACAATTCCAGGACGGATGTTTGGCGTTGAGATCACCCGCTACGATAACGGATTCACTCAGGCCGAAAAGAATCGAAAGATCGCGAGACAGCATTTGAAGACCGTCTGGGCTCGTGGTCGCGGTGGGCGGCATGTAAGCCGAAACTATCGTAATCGGTTGATGACCTGACATTGCTATTTTGCATGCAGACACTTCAAGACACGAGAGAGTTGTCGGAGCATCGAGCGGGATGCAATGGAGAGGAGTCCTATAGTAAATCAGGGTGCCGCCCCTGTGGCATCGAGTCCTGTCATTGCGAACTACGCGATAGTTCGCAATTGACGGGTCTCGATGACAAGGCTTGAGGAAAGTTTCCTGTACTAGGAGAATATCTAACCGATGGTCGCGGAGGAACACAACGATTTCGTCGCGTTGTTCTCTAATGCCGTTGGCATTGAAAAAGCCTAACTTTAGTGATCTGAGTTTAGTTCGCGCGGGGGCCGTATTATACATTATGGTTTCCTATACGCGATGGACTCTAGGGCTTGCGTGATCTCGGGATACGCGTGATAAATTCGCTGGATCTCCGATAGATCGCAGGAGTTACGGGCTACGATTATTTCGCTGGCCATTTTCTTGACGCGGGGCGAAAGAAAGATGTTGAATGTGCTCGAGATCACATTAAACGCATCGAAGGTGTTAGGTGATGATGCGACCACTGGAGTGGCCGCGGGTTTAGGAGGCGCGCGAATGTTGAGAGGGGGAGCGGCTTTGGAAGCAGGCTCTGGCACGCGGGCCACTGGGGGCGCGAGAGGCGCGCTCCTACCGGCGGCGGTAGATTGTTGTTGCTGAGCGCTATGAGCGCGAAGTCGAGGGTCCATCAACCGTGGGATAGGTTGAGGGGGGGGAGGAGCCATGTATTGGCCGAAGGCAGGGAAGGCCTGCTGGTGGTTAAAATAGTTCCACGGACTGGACCTTTGGGGGCTCAGTCGTTGCGGAGGTTGGGACAGAGAGGAGGAGAATCCCCCCTGGTTGTCTCTCTGTTGCCTCGCGTCGTAACGCTTGGTCAACTTCGAGGAAGATGATTTTGGTGCCTTAGGGCAGCCACGGTAGTTGGCTGGGTGGCCTTGTTGGCCGCAAAGAACACAACTGGGAGGTTCGGTGCAGAGGGCACGGTCTTTTGGTCGCGAGCATTCAGACGTGCCATGCTCACCCAGGCACTTGACGCACCTGGGTTTCGCGAAGCAGTTCTTCTGCGCGTGACCGTATAGTTGGCAACGATGGCATTGTCCGATAATGCTTGATTTATGGGGCTTCTGGATATCAAAGCCTTTGAGGCTGCAGATCGAAGCGACCTTGAAAATAGGGTGATGCCCTTCTACTTGAGAGCATACGACAAGAACCACGTCGTATGGTGAACCGCCTCTAGAGCGGTGCATCCTGTGGACTTCGAGGACAGGAATAGCCTGTCGCTCTAAGTCCGACTTTATGTCAGCGGTGGCAATCTCACTGGGGATCCTACGGATCACCACACGCGTCTGACGCTCTTCGGGGAGGGTATAAGAGTGGTATGAGATGCCTCTCACCCGAAGTGTCTTGGTTAGTTCCCTAAAATCGTTAGAAGTGGGAACTGTAACTTTTATACCCGGTTGGGTACTGACCGCGCTGGTGAAGTTGATCCGCTGATCAACACACCATTTAGAAATTTCCGTCCATTTACCCTTGTCCTGGATGACAATGGGCGGAGGACGGGATGCCTTCTTAGAGGCAGAAACGAGAGTGAAACCGTCTTGGTCTTGCGTGGAAGACGCCGGGACCAGTGACGGAGTAACGGTAGGAGGGGCCGCGGTAGGGGCCACTGAGGTGGATGCCACGGGGGCAGAAGGGATAGGGGTCGAGGGAGGCTCGTACGCCACTATCTTGGACGCCTGGCCCGACTTACTCTTCGACTTCTTCCTCTTGCCAGGTCCAGAGGTTAGGACCCCTGACTTGGCAGAGGGAGAAGAAGACGAGGAGGAAGAGCTGGACTCTTCGGAGTCTGACGTGCACGGACTTGGCGCGAGATTGTCCGCGGGTGCGGAGGTGTCCATAGACACGATCGGACTAGGGGAGGGACTCTGGAAGTCGAAGGAAGACGGGCACCGTATGAAACCGCGGGGTTTTAAGGGCCATGCCCGTAACCCGCCTGCCGCGCCCCCTGACGGAGACGTAGCGACTACCCCAGAGTTTTGTGGGAGCCTTTGTAACAGTATTTACATAATATTTAAAATAATATACTATAAAGACACCGAATTGTGTTCAATTATTTACTGCGCCCCTAAACGGACCGAAAAATCAGTTTACTATACCACACTATGAAGTCAGCAACGAGAAATGCATATCACGCCTCTAGATTATATCACATGGTTGACCCGTGCTAGCATTAAGCATTTGTGATAAAACGGTGTTTTCACCCAATGTGTGATATAAGCCATGTCACAGTAGGCCATGCTAGCCCCGCTGCATTAAGCATTTGTGATAAAACGGTTTTTCATCCAAATTGTGATAAAATGTGTGATATAAGCCATGTCATGTCACAGTAGGCCATGCTAGCCCCGCAGTTACTAGCTACCACACAGAATTATTAGACATTTAAAAATTGTGTTGTATTTGGTTGTTCATCATTCTTTTGCCCTTATCCCAATTTATAAAAATTGGAATAGGGGGACACATGTTTCGCAGACCATAAGGGGTTGGCGAAACATGTGTTCTTCTTCCATACTTTACTATTAGTATACTATATTGACACAGGTAGCTAGCTAAACATCTGTCAAAAGGCATTAAAACTAGAACCCTATAATATTAACAGTAACATGTAAATAAAACATTATTATTGTGAGCTATTTGTTAGATAAAAACAAAAGAGTAACATTTCAACATTTTCTTTCTTCAGAATTGCCATCTGTAACATGGATTGGGACAATATAAAAGCAGCAGACCTCATGGTCTTACTGAACTCATTTCTGCCAGCTGGGGGTGTTATCAAGAAAATCACAGTAAGTTACAATCATTGATGATTTTAATGTGGAAGGGTCTTGTTCTACACATAAAATAAAATAATGTTTATTTGGGGTAAGCAGCATCCATATGGGTTAGTAATGTCCGTGACTACCGCAGGACCACATCGCCAATCGCTTCCATATTTGGCAAACAATTAGTGCTCAATTGGTGCTAATTAGTGCTCGAACAACAGAATTGGTGCCTTAGTAGTTTTCGAGATAATCGACTTTGAAGGTGGTCCTGCGGTAGTCAGGCCCTTCAGCAGGACCACCATGAGCGCCGAAAAAGGGGCTATTCTAAGTATACAAATAATTAGTGCTCTTAAATGTGATTCATTTCGTAACAAAAAAAGAACTGAAACATTTGTATTTACCGAGAAATTAACGATGATAACTTTCGCGCGCTCGTTCAGCAGGACCACGACTTTGAATGTTGATTCCAAGTTTCAGGAGCTAGTTGCTTTCCTCAAACTTACATAGAAAATTAGTGCTCTGTGAGATAAAATTGATACCCAAAATTCAAAGTTACTACTCCAGTAGTTTACGAGATATACCATACCATTGGTGGGGTGGCGGTAGTCACGGTGTTAAATTTTCATTTGAAGATTTCCCTATTAAAAAGTCAGTGATTTCTTCCCAAATTTATACAAAAATTAGTGCTCCTAAAGAAGTTATAGTGACCAAAAATTCAGATTCCCAAGTGTTGTATTTTAAGAGAAATTAGCTTTCATTACTTTTCCATACTAAATCTCCACGTATAACCCGACCAAATTAAGTTGTCAATGGTATTGAGCTGTAGATGTGCACTCATTCACATAAATTAATGGATGTCGGAATAGTAATAACAACAGTTCAATATCTATAATTTTTATACAAACTGTGTGTAGGTACGTATTAAGAATAAAAAATAACCTATCGCTACCCATGCCCCCATGCACCTTTGTTAATGGGCGTGGGTAGGTAGGTACTCGAATAATTGTTTTTCTGTATTGCAAGTACCTACCTTTTGTGTTGTTATATGAATATCATTAATGAGCGATAGGTATTTCTTATTTATTTCTTTCCTACTACTTAATATATTTACCGTTGCTGCAAGCAGTACCTAAGTATTAAAACCTAATTTATTGCATTAACAATATGTTGCTAATAAACGTAAGTGTAAAAGTATTGCATAAGCAATAGTTATGTATTTTTTCAGTACCTGAAGTCGATTTTATCAAATTCCACTGTCATATCTGTGGAACTCTTGAGTGTATTTTTAATTGCCAATTCAATACCTACTTTGTTAAAGCTAGGTTATGAATTAGTAGGCGTATTTTTAATAGAAAACACATATATAAATCGAATAAGTTTTATTAATTATAGATCACAGTTCGATAACAATTTGTAAAATCAGTAGTATTTAAAGTAGTTACTCAAAAATCAACAATATAAAATGTGCACTTTAATATCACAAATCAGTCAACTAGATTAGACTATTAAGGTAGTCCTACTAGTAGGTAACTAGGTAGAACCATAAACAAAACTAGAACTGCTTATGCTATACTTATACACACATCAACAGAATCTAGGGTTTTTTTTCAATTTCATCGGGTAGTATTTAAACGCAAATCAAAAAATATCCTTTTTCTATGCAATAAGATTCCGAATTCCCATCAAAATTACTGATTGCACAGCAAAATATTCAACTCAAAATATCACTAAACACACTACAATTTATTTTCGCAGCGTACAGCGATTTTTCCTAAAGCAAAAGCTTTTTCATCAATGCACAGCTAATAATCTTAATGCACATTATACATGTAAACTCTTTTTCTTTTAAATATAGCTTCTATTTTTATATATGTACAGCAGTTTTTCTAAATAAAACAGCATTTTATTAGTCACAGTCGTCTTATTATTTATTAATTACCACATAATGAGATCAGCAAAAAAAATATAAAATTAGATACAAAATTGTAATTTATTGAATTATTAAAGCGGGTCTTGCTTTCGCGGGGCGTCCACGCTTCCTTTTTTGCCCAATAGGCACATTTTTAGCTTCTGCAGGTGGCGCCACGTACTTGAGTCGGATCGCAAGTCCGATGATATGCTTGCACATATAGTTCTTAAAAAAAATGGGGCAGGTGCATTTTCCGTTGACCCAGGCGGTTTGTTGGGTGGGCAAAGCAAATCTCCAATATGCGAAAGCGTTTTTTTTGTAACCATCAAAAGTGTCCCAATCTTGAGTAAATGTCATGTCACTTGCTGTTGAGCTTCCAACTATATAAGTATTTAGTCCGGAATCAGATTCTAAAAATTTTACATTCTTATCAAGTTTCGCCCATTGATACGCAAGAGTCCAGTCTTTCAGTTCTATCGGAGGTAAAGTTTTAAATGTCTCTGGTTTGTGATCTTTCGACCATTCCTTGACCATATTTGTTGCGACTGAGATGAATCTAGACAAAGGAAGTCGTTCTCGTAATGTGTGGCTGTCTTTTATACTTCTATTGAATGACAAACAATGCACTAGATGCATTGTTTGTCACTGGAGAACCTTCGGCTGATCCAAGATACCAATTTGGATTGAGCGAAACCCACTCCTGTTTGAAATATGATATGAATTGCTCTTCTTTTGCGTGTTTATGTAAAAACGCAGTTAACGCTCGTTGAAATAATGTAGGAGAGGTAGCTGAATGCAACAAATCTATATCATCCAACAATTCTTTCTGTTTTTCCTTCTCAACCAATTTTTCTACTTTTTTTTGTATATTTTTTTTTTGCGTGTGCCCAACACATTTTAATAGTAGCCTCTGTGCCAAACACTTCTTGAAAAGCATTTTGAATGCTTTTTGTTGCGTCGCAAATAAGTGCTTTTGGTTCTATATTAAAAGCATAAAGAGTTAAAGCGCCCCTTTTGAGTGCATCGAACAGCACTACAAATCTTCTTTCCGCTCCGAACTTGAAATCGCCATACAAAGAGGATGGAATCGCTTTGCTTTATCATTTGTGCCAACCACTAATACTGGAAACCCCTGCCATGTAAGTTTGTACGTGGCGTCTGCATGCAAGTTGGTAGCTAAAGTTGCTAATTTTAACAAAGATTTTGTTCCGATCGCAAAACGAAAGGTTGTATTTTCATCCTCCTCGTACACGTAGTAATAAATTACATATGGTTCATTATCGTCCTCAGGCATTACGGATTTTTTTATTAACCATTGCTCTAACTCTCCCAGACTGATTGTAGAAGGGCCATAAACAACTCTGCGACGGTCAGAAAGATAATTATTTAGTTGCTTTTTTGAGGGAACTTTAATACCATTTATTTCACTCAGACGTGCTAAAATAGCTTTTGGCTTTAAATGCAATGCGTATAGCTTATTAATTTCGTCCTTTGTCTCTTGGGTTATGCCATAATCATTTTTGGTCCCAATAATCTCATGATCATGATCGCTGCTTGTGCGGTACAGTAAGACAGCATCGGAGTTTGATTCAAAAAGCAAATAAATTCGTGCTGCACACTGAGGGCCTCGGTATTTAACTTTGTTGCAACGGTAATACTGTTTTTTACCTTCTTCTGTCGTGTGAGTAAATTTAGCAGTCCAAATCTTTTCATCTCGTAGAAATTGTTGTGCTTCGTCAAAATTTACGAACTTTTTGACACATATCCAGTCTAGGCCACCTTTTCTCGTTCGTTTGGTACATGGCTCCACTTGTGACTCGGTTTCACTGTCCGAACAATACACAGGAACATCACTTTGTTGTTGTACATTACTTGATGTCGGAAATTCCATGGTATATCATCAGTTTAAATTAACATTAGATAAACTCAAAAGTCAAATGCACACTAATTACACACAAATATTGCAATTATTGTTTTTATATGATTATCTTTCCGGGCCGCCCGGCGCAACGTAACACCGAATGAATATAAACAAACAAATACACGTGGATTGTGTAAAACGACACCTACACTAACGAAATATTTCTATTTCGCTCTTACGCGCGAGATATACGGCTAACTCCTGACGACACGACCTAGCGCTATCTCTATCTTACTCGCTCGCGCCACTCTGCAGTCCAGTGACGAAAAAGCGCGCGAAGCCGCCAACCTTTTATTCAGTTAATTTGTTCTGCTTTTAGAAATAATGCAATGTAAAAGGATTTTTTTGTTATAATAATCATTAAATTTGCCGAGCATGGCTTCTTGAAAATTAAGACAAATATGATGAACAGGTTTTGTTGTAGTTACTGGTTAATATGCGACTGGGATAGTTATTTTGCTATGAAATATGGAAAATTTGCTGTGCAGTCAGTATTTTTATGCTATGTATGTAGTATTTTTGTACAAAAATAAATTTAACTGTATTGCATTATGAGGAAAAAAGTAATGTATAATTTCGAATTATCTGCAGTTTGAGTTTTGTTAAACATTTAGTTTATTTGTAGTGAAGTAAGTTATTAGATGTAAATAAGAATATAAATGATGAGTATGTATTGATAGGCGATTATTTATTTGATATGCAATTTATAATATCCCAATTTCATCAAATATCTAAAAATCTAAGAAGAATTTTCTAATATAGTAAATAGAAGAATGATAGGTTATTTTAAGGTCTTTAATAAAATAAAAAATCATTTCATGATTTTTTTGTATATAATAAAAAAAATGTCTTTTATAATCGCCTAGAAAATTTGTATGATAAAAAAAATCATTTCTTCTTATAAAACTATTAATTTTAATTAAAATTTAAAAAATCTTATAAAATATTATTATTAATAAGCAGTGTTGCCATCTCTTACATTAATTACTCATCGATATCAATTGTTCATACTTAAAATTAAATTGTCAATGTCTTGCTGTGGTATGAGGTCCCATGTTCTTTGCAAGACAAGTGTTCGTAAAGTTGTTGTTCCGTCGTCAAATTTGGCGGGAAATCTCTCAAAGCTTTTCGTTGTAACATGTCCCAAGCATGCTCGATAGGATTTAAGTCAATCCAAAACTTGAATATTCTGGTCTCGGAGGGTGGCCGACACCAGCCGCGCCGTATGGGAAGGAGCATACACGAGTATACATGAGTAGACATTCCTGGCACATTTGGATTCTGTGTAGGACAATAACAGGCTCTACTACCTCCTGGTAGTATTTTTGTGCAGTCATGCTGCCTTGGATCCAAACGCGCTGGGTTCGTCCGCTAAGACGAATTCCTGGCCACACCATTATTGTTCCGCCTCGGTATGAGTGGACCTCCTGAGGGTGCCGTAGACGCCTAACTCTCCCTGGAGTTCTCCAAACGCATGTTCTTCGTGAATCCGGATGAAACCCAAACCGGGACTCATCGGTGAACAGCACCAAAGACCATCGTTCGTCACTCCATGGTAAATGCTTCCGAGCCCACGAATGCCGACGACCACGATTGCCACGTCGCAATGCTGAAACACGTAGCGTTCTTCGAGCATGAAGACCAACTTCATGTAACCTCCTTCGCACGGTTTGGTTGCTTACCAGCAGCGGGTGATGCTCCTGGAGCCTTTGTACTAGTTGCATCGCTGTGATATTGGGTTGTCTTCTGGCGGTCATTTAGAGAAATTGAACCTGTCTCTGCGTAGTAACACGATATCTACCCGTGTGCCGTTCAGCCACATCCCCAGTACTGCAATAACGTGACCACAACCTTGATATCACGTTTTGGCTGATGTGTAGGGCCTCAGCAACGACGCGTTGAATAGCACCATTTTCTAACATGACCACTTTTAATTAATTAATATTAAAACTATTTTAATTTTCCTTAACGTAACGAATTACTAACAATTTTGCCGCCGTATTTTGTTTTTTTTATCTACATTTTAAAATTTTCTAAATAGAATAAAAGAGGTTTAAATCTGTATATAAACTTTTTATGGAAACTAAAAAGATTTTAAACTATACATTCATAAATAATTTAGGATTAAGGTATCCCTAGATTCTGTTGATGTGTGTATATCTAACAAATAGGTTCGATTGAACATAATAGAAATAGCTTGGATATTCA
Organism: Tiliacea aurago; assembly: GCA_948098905.1. Taxonomy (NCBI): domain Eukaryota; kingdom Metazoa; phylum Arthropoda; class Insecta; order Lepidoptera; family Noctuidae; genus Tiliacea; species Tiliacea aurago. Next base: position 16,584,876 of record OX402586.1, on the reverse strand, counting down.
TGCATAGTTACAACAATTAAAGTATAGAATGAAAATTAGTTTTAACATTCTTAAATTTGACATTTATTTTCTCGGCTAGCCGGGAAGAACTGATAACACGGGCCTAAGCCAAGTGATTATCAGGTGGATTAAGTGCGGTCATGTGCAGAAAGTTGCACGGAAGGTGGTTGTGTATTTATGTTTTGATGTGGGTTTTCTGATTCACATTGCAGAAACTTTCTCACGAGTCTGCATGTGTTTAGTATGGCTGCTTTGTGCAGCAGATGATACGTATTTGGAGATAAGTTGAGAGAATTAAGGGACTGGTGAAGTTGTTTCGGTATGACCTGAATAATACTATTGGTACTATTGTAACTTTTTGCAAATGCCAAAGTCGGGCTACTTCATCTTTTAATTCTGTGTATTTGCTCAGTTTCTCTGCTATTGTTTATGCAAGTTATGTGTATTTGGTATAGCAATATCTATTAAATATCCAGTTTTGTTTATCTTGTTTATTAGTGTAATATCTGGTAAGAATGGCGCGGTCAAAATATAGTTTTGTTGAAGGGTTCTCTAATACAGTTTCTGGATAGTACTTGTAGTATGGTGTAACGGAGACTATAAGTTTGTACTGGTGTGCTAATTTTTGGTGTATGATGTTGGCTACTTGATCGTGTCTGTGTTTGTAGTCTGTTTGGGCTATTGACTTGCACGCGCCTGTGATTTGCCGAATCGTTTCTGGAGAACTATTACATTTCCTACATGTGTCATTATTTAAATTCTTTATGATAAACTTCCTATAATTTTTGGTTTCAATTACCTGGTCCTGTATAGCAAGCATAAACCCTTCAGTCTCCGGGAAGAGTTCGCCTCGATTTAACCACGCGTTCGACGCCTCTTTGTCGACATTTATGTGGCATAAGTCTTGGCGATGTCTTCCATGTAGAGATTTCTGGGTCCATTCTAAAAGCTTAATTTTGTCATCGATTATTTTCTCATTTCTCTGTTCAGATGTATCTTTTAAATTTAGGGGTGTTAAGTGTTGGTCGTTGTGTTATGATTTTGTGAAGAATAGAAGTTTCGGTTTTTGAAATAAAGAGTTGTCTAAGTGCTTTTATCTGTCTGTTGTGTAGGTTTAGGATGTGAATTAGTCCTCTACCTCCTTCTTTCCGCGGCAGTATTAATCTCTGCTGACAGGATCGTGGATGGTGTTTGCGGAATTTGGTCATTGTGGTATTAATTTTTCGTTGAAGGTTTTTCAGATCGGTTATGGTCCAATTGATTATCCCAAAAGAATATGTGAGAACGGGTATAGCGAAGGTGTTAATCGCTTTGATAGTATTTCTGGAATATAGTTGCGTTTTCAGAATTGTATTTAGAGTGTGTTGAAATTGTAGTGTTAATTTTTGTTTAGTTTCTTTATAGTGTATCTGTCGTGATTGTGTGTAGCCTAGGTATTTATAAAACATTGACGAAAACAAGAAATGTTTAACAATTTTTCTCGATCTTGCCAAAGCTTTTGACACAATCTCTATCCCCACCCTAATTCGTAAATTTAGTCATATGGGAATACGGGGTAATTAACTAACATTGATAGCTGACTATTTATCCGATCGTACGCAGCGTGTAAGGATCGGGGACCACTTGAGTGATGAACTTCCTATCGAGCACGGAGTTCCTCAGGGAAGTGTTCTTGGCCCCACTTTGTTTCTATGTTATATAAATGAGCTGTGTCAACTTAATCTTGAAAACTGCAAAATAATATCTTACGCAGAGTACACAACTCTTACTTTCATCGGTGATTCTTGGGAAGAAGTATATGCCTTAGCTCAATCAGGTCTCAACACGGTGTGTCATTGGCTCGCTGCTAATTCGCTCACTCTTAATGCAGATAAAACAAAATATATTCCTTTTGCAATAAGGAGCGTAGAAACTTTCTTACAAGATAAGCCTCCCATATTTGTTCATCAGTGTTAATTTCCTCCTTTGAATCAATGTAGCTGCTCAACAATACAGCCGACACAAAGTATTCGTTATTTGGGTGTAACCATTGATAAAAGGTTGTCCTTTGATGAACACATTCACAACTTATGTAAAAGGGTACGGAAACTGACTTATATTTTTAAACAGCTTAGACAGGTAGCAAATGGTGAAACCCTTAAAATGGTATATTTTGCCCTTGTTCAATCTATACTGACATATTGCGTAACCACTTGTAAAACAGTGCTAGTAAAACAAAAATGTTGCAAATAGAAAGAGCCCAAAGGTTGATTCTGAAAGTTGGCCTTTCAAAACCGCGACTCTATCCAAGCGACGCACTGTATCAGGAAGCTGAGGTGTTAACTGTAAGGCAAATTTACATCCTTTTTACTATTCTGCGGCAACATTCAGATCCATCGTCTTTCGATCTTTCCAAATTAACAACGAGGAGGCAGTATGCAATATGTAGCACCATCAAATATACTACAGGTTTTGCCCAAAAATTCTATACATTCCGAGAGCCTGAACTCTATAATAAGTTAAATAAAGAATTGGGTATTTTCAATTACAATAAATCTAAATGTAAACTTATATTGACTAACTGGCTACTAAAATTGAACTACATAAAAACAGAAGAGCTACTAGTCATAAAAACGTAATAGGAACCATTCGTCTAGTTGAACATGAACCCACTCACATACCCTCTCACCCTCCAAACACTATACACACACACACAGACAAACACAAAACACATCACACCCTCACCCACACCTCACATGCACCTTGAACTCCACTACTCTTCATACAATTCATATATGTTTAATATTGTGTTATTATTCTCTTTTAACAAATAGTTTGCCCTTATAACATGAAATGTAACTTTCATTATGTAAACATTTCTCTGTTTTTGATGATATTTTCGCCCCTAGGGGGGAGTCCCTGGTGTCCTGAAATACAAGTCACGGCTTAGTTTAGGCACCAGTCTCCCACAAATGAACATTGTCCTACATCATAATATTTGTATGCCCCATTTTTAAGTTATAGTTAATAAGTGTTATTTGTGGAAGAAAAATAAACATCCTCTAATGGTTCTATCTGTTCTCCTGTTCCTAAAGTGTATTGGTGTTGGTAACTCTGTCCTGCTCTAATTGAATTTATTTTACATTTATCTATGCCGAATTCCATTTTAATATCGTTTGAGAATTGTTCTGTTAAGTTTGCTAATTCATAGAGTTGAGTCTCACTTTTCGCGTATAGTTTAATATCATCCATGTACAACAGATGATTTAATTTGTTGAACCTCAGTACGAGTATACGGGCAAGTTTTTTAGAAGGTTTTTGTTTGGGAATAAAAATTCTATTTGTAGGACTAGTTTCTTTATAATATTGGAATGCTTGTTGGAAGGTCTCATCTATTAGTTGGTCCCTATCTAGGTTCACTTGTTGGTTGGGTAGAATTTCTTCTGCAGTGTTAATTTCTGTATGATTTAAAGTAAGTGAAGATTCTTGTGTGGAGTTCATGTCAATGCGGTCTACAAATTGAATTTCAGAATTACTGCTGTGGTTTGGGTTTACTATCGTCGTTTCGTTAGTGAAGTTGCTAAAATTAAGATTATGTAGTCGTAATTCTTCAGATATTTCTAGTTTTATTGAATTTAATCTGTCATTAGTGATGTAATTATTGTTTATAATTGCTCTCCTCTGATCAGCTATTCGTTGTTCGTTTAGATGAGCAAGTGCAGGAAAGCTGTTGATAAAATCTTCATACATGCGTCTCTTATATACGGTTTCATTTCTACCTAAATCTGTAACTCGATAATAAGACCGCATGATAGCTTCATTTTGTTCACTGGTCCATCTCATTCGAGTTTGTCTTCTATTTTTAGTACTATATATGTGTTTCTGGGGTTCTAGATTGCATTTGGGTAGATTGTGTAGGTGTAAGTATTGGTTTTACATGGTCGATAGAGTTTTGTGACTGTTGGTTGGAATGATTATATTGTAAACGATCTAATTCTTCTTTAACGTCGTTTCGTATCTCCTCTATAGTTTTTTGTGGTAGTAATTTATTGTTTATTATGGCTCTACGTTGGTCTCCTATTCTCTGTCGACTAACCTGCATGTCCGGGTATTTTTCTATAAATTTTAGGTGGAGCCGTTCAAGATAGGTTTTTCTGTCTGTATCTAGTGCGGTCAATTGCAGATGAGTGCGCAGTATGAACTTATTCATTTCAGGTGTCCATCGTCTGCGCGTAATTGGGGCGCTTGTGTGGGGCGTAAGTGGGTGCAAGCTCAGAGTCAAGGTTGACTTCCTGCACAACACTATCAAGCGTGCTGGTGGTGGACAAGCTAGCTGTTCTTCTTGTCATGTAGGAGGGGCGAGTCGAAGGGATGGATGAAAATAATGAAATAGTATCATCGCCCGTGGAATCGGCTGTGGCTTCTACGTAATGAGCCCGCCTGTTCAACTCACTACGACCAGCTGTAACAATTTTTTCGGTGGAAGCCCGCTTGCTCAACTCCTCACCGCCGATGGTTCGCATGCTGTGGCACCTAGCATCGGTTCCAGATGCGCCCCGGCGCTCCCCGGGAAGCGACCGTAAATTATATACTCTCTTATTACTCATCTCCATAAAGGGTTACCTTTCCTTGTAAGCCGCGTAAGTTTTTTGTACAGTTGTACAGTATGCGTGTCCGCCCCCCACGTAGCTAGGTGTTCAGCTTGGACGTAAGGTAGGAATTTAGGGGGCTTATTATTATCTGCTTTATTTCACTTTAAATACATATAAATTATATTTTTAAATGTTAGAATATAAAACAAATTAATAAAAACATTTAAACATTAATTAAACACAAAACATACACGACGCCAGGAAGGTGCGGAGAGTTGTATCTAATTTATACAGCTCCAGCACCCTCATGAGCCATGTATGTGGCACCGAGTCATAGGCCTTCTTATAATCTATCCAACATGTCGAAAGATCCTTTCGGGAACGACGAACCTGTTGGCTAATGGCCATATCAATGAGGAGTAACTCCTTAGCACCGCGGGACCCGTTCCTACATCCATTTTGAGAGGCAGACATGATGGAGTTGGTGTCTATGTTTGTTAATTTTAGCTCTCAAAATGGATGTAAGAACTTTATAGACCGTCAGTAAACACGTGATCGGCCTATAATTTTTGGGTTCCACGGTGCTACCTGATTTATGGAGCAGGTGGGTTATTCCTGTCGTTAGGAACTGGGGTAGCGAACCAGACTCCAAAGCGGTCTGGTACTGAGCTGCCAAGCGAGCGTGCGACCCAACAAACCATTTAATCCAGAAGTTGTGCAGCCCGTCCGGTCCCGGAGACTTCCAATTAGGCAACGGACGAACTGCATGAGCTACATCTTGGGGGCAGATGGTAATAGACCCCATTTCTGGTATTGGATCGCAGGCTCGCTCGACTTCCCGAGCCCAATCACCTTCAGTGTGACTGACAGGCACCGACCAGATACTGCGCCAGAAAGAATACACGGCATCATTATCTGGCAGGCGCGTGTCAGCCACATCTTGGTTCGGTCGCTCCCAAGCTCTATAAACCCACCTTTCGTCGCTCTGGAAGGTGCGATTCTGGGTGTATCGGTCCACCCGCCGCTTATACCTACGAATACGGTTTGCCCAGGCATACACTTTCTGCTTCAGGAAGTCTATGCGCTCTGTGACACGAGACATACAGTCCTGAGGGCTGGTATCAGTCCCTGAGAACGCTCGTCTCACAAAGCGCACCACTCTTGGGCGAGTATTGCCCTCCCTGAAGCAGATTAGTTTGCCGATGAGCGCTCTGGCCCCACCAATACGACGCTCAATTCTGCACTGCCAAGCTGGTACGACTGGTTTTGGTCGTGTAGCTATAGAGACATTAGAAAATTTTACGTTAGCTACACGACATGCCGCTGCAGCCGCGCAGTACAGAATCGAATGAGTATCAGTGAGGTCTTCGCAGTCACCAAAATAGTTTGACAACTGCTAATCCAGAGCCGCCACCAGCGCCCTATTTTTGTTGTGCATGGGCAAACGGGGTAAGCGTATTATTAAGTAGTTACACTTATGAAGACACATATATACTTATTTATTTATAAACATACCAACCAGAAAAGGCGATACATAAAATAAGGTTTTGTGTTTCAAGATGTCACTAACAATAAACACGTAAAATAAATCCAAATAGACAAATAATCAATATTTTACCTATGAAAGATACTCCATCTTCTTTCTTTTGTTTTTGGGAATAGTTTATACAATGTTTAAAAATACAAGACGGCATTATTCTGAAATTATCTATTAGAGCCCGTGACGAACTAACGGTGCGACGCTTCGTGCTGTACTGACTTGAGAATTCGAGATTGTATTCGCTTTTGAATTTGTATTTGCTTTGTTGGCCGCAAGCTCGGTGTTCCGCGCGGTCTATCTGCTTCTTTCTATAATCTGAGTACGTACTAATGTCAAAGTCAAAGTCAAATTGTTTATTTCAAATAGGCACATAAAAGGCACTTTTGAACGTCAATATTTACAAAAAAAAATTGAATTGATTCTAGTCGCCTCTTCCATAATGTAGTTTCGTATGGAGAAGAATGGGCAGGAAACTCCACCGGTACTCTTTTAAAATCTTGTACAATATTTCTATAGGTACATTAATTATATAATTGAAAAGACGATGCACCTAGAATAAAATTACTATACCACAATAGACACGTGCACCCAGGCCGCAAGCGGGAAACTTAAAGGACATCAACCACCTCCCATACATTGTGGTGAGTCCGTTTGGTGCCGGATGTACAGAATAGCACTATCCCAATTTTCCCGTGGGTGTCGTAAAACGCGACTAAGGGACTTACTAGAGAATGGGCAGCAGCGTTCTCTATGCATTTTAACACCATACTGCGTTCGCCAACCCGCCTGCCAAGCGTGGCGATTATGGCAAACCCCATAGTATAAAATAAACCGACATAGCAGAGTGAATGATATACAGCGGATCATGCATTAGTACCTATTGTACCTATCTACAGGAAAAAAATTAACAAATAATCAAATGTCTACTTAATAAGACTCAACCTGGTAGCAAATGAAATACTTATACAATATTAGTTTTAGTATATGCGAAACCCGAAACACGTGTCTAGTATTTTTATGTAAAGAATCTATGTACAAAATTTCAAAACTGTATCATGAAAAGTCACAAAGTTATAAGGTTGTTATGTTACCGGGTTGTCCGTACAAAAACATGCTAACGGGGCCCTTGCGCCTCCAGGCTCGTCTTGCGCTCATTGATAATAATTTGGCAGTAGGTACCTAACCGTACAGCGATTGTATTGTAAGTAATTAAATGATGATAACATTTTCCATCACACTTAAATATTTTTGGGACAAAATATAACATGGTGTTAAAATTATTGAAATCGATGCAGTTCCTTATTCTGAAAACTATATGCGAAACCTGAATATAGTTTGTTCGGAAGAAGGAACTGAATCGATTTCAATAATTTTTACACCATGTTATATTATACAACATTCGTTTTTGTTTAGAATTTTTTTTCAAAATGATGAGTACAATTACCCCTTTTCGGGTTTAGGGAAAAAAAAAACTAATGTTGTAGATTAGTTCTAAATAAAGAAAAGAACATTTTGTAGTGGTAATTCTCCATTAGTCATTCGTCTTCATAAACAATTAGAATAGAATCTAGGAAGTGTGCAGGGGGTGAAATATTTTCTTAATACCTAGCCCAACTCAAGTACCAAATAACTGACATTACATGCGCACAACCACCTACTGTATGTCTTCCTACTATAAAATTGCAATATTTCTTGTCTTCCACTTACAGAGCTGTCAACCAAAATGTAAACAAATTATGTTTTTCTACTAGTATGCCGAGAGTGAAATTTTCCTCAAACTAACCAAGTACTGTTTCAAACCGACAGCTCTCTTAAAAGGTCATTATCACTCCTCCACAGTTCTATTACATAGGAGCCATCTGCCCTTACGTGTCCCTATAGTAAGAACGAGTATGTCGTATTTGGTACGTTCCTAAGGAAACTAATTCGCTATAATTATGTATGCCGTAGAAAAATGTTGCTATTGACTGGTGTACAATAGATAAGATGGATCCTTCATTTAAAGCTCGTTTTCCCGTTATATTGCAGCAAGAAGTTGCAATACCGCAATTAATGCAGTTGTCCATCACGATAGGTGGTATCGAAGTCCGAAATAACAAGCCGTAGTCAATCAAAGTAGCAGATAGAAAGTCCGTTTTCGCGCTGACTACGTCAGCGCGAAAGCGGACTTTCTATCTGCTTCGTGAAACCAGGAATCGTCAGATTCCATGAAGCAGCCAAAGACGTTGGATACACAACTGAAAACACGAATATCGCAACACAACACAGACACATGCGCGTAAACACAGAGCGAATGAGATAATGTATTTAGGGTTCCGTACCCGAACGGTGCCGAACGGAACCGTATTACCTACTAAGCCTCCGCTGTCCGTCCGTCTGTGTGTCAGCGGGCTTTATTTATCTCTATCATATTTATGAACCGTTGTAGGTAGAAAATAATTTTTTTCATACATTTCTTTTGCCGTAATAACAAGAAAAATAAAATAAAGTTAAAAACTGGCCAAGTGCGTGTCGGACCACACACTATGAAGGGTTCTGTAGTTGGAATGAATTTATCCCAAAAACAAACTTAACATTGTAGTTGAAAAACATGCTCTCCCATACATCGATAAACGTTACGGTCAATTCTCCAACTGCAAATTTAAGTTGGTTGACTATTACTCGTTAACTTGTAAAGCCTACTTAGCTGTGATAGTTTTCCTTTTAATTTCGTTATATATTTTCACATATCCAAAACCAACCATTTAGCTGGCACTTGACTCGAAAAAAAAATAGCACTTTAAAGCTTAATATTACGCAAACGGATCTCTGAATTGTAAAATGGTTTTCACAAACCTCAATATTTTTAAACGACCTATCCAACGATACCCCACACCATGGAATAGATTAGAAAAAAATATATCATCCCCATGTTACATGCAAGGACTAAAAAAAATGTTTTTCATGGTTTTATTTTACGACTTTTTCGGCGTGATTAATATGTATACAATATACCCATGCCAAATGACAGATTTCCAGTACTAAGCGTCTCTGAGTTATGCCGGGGACAGACGGATGGACGGACAGACAGACGGACATGGCGAAACTATAAGGGCTCCTTGTTGACTACGGAACCCTAAAAATGAAAGGTCCACAAGGAACTTTATTTTTTTTAAATATGTAGTGTTAAATATTGTACGGTGGTATCTAAGGAACCCTTCGTGTGCGACTCGCACGTGACCGTTTTTTTTTCTCCATTAATGTAATTTTTATTTTGACAATGACATTTGTTTAAAGACTTGATGCATTACCTTTTTAGCCATTTCACGACGGAATGCATTATCTCAACAAAAAACACAAACATTTCAAAAATTCTTTTTCTATATTTAGCAACTGTTATTTTTGTTTTATCATAAAACAAAAGTATTTTTTTTTTGTAACACGCTGGGCGTAAGATTAAACGGTCTCCTTTTTGCTGATGTTTTATCATAAAACAAAAGTATTTTTTTTTGTAACACGCTGGGCGTAAGATTAAACGGTCTTCTTTTTGCTGATTGGAACGCTATCTCTGTGTCAGGCCAAGAACTTTTCACCTTACTAAAGTATTTATAAAAGACTTGTTAATTCAGATGTAAATGCTAAATTTGGCATATATTTTCTATGCAAATATCCTTATTTAAAACCCTGAGGTTTTCAGATTTACCCATCTGAATATGGTTTAGAAAGAATGAAAGAGGAGGAAGTTCGTGGACCTATTGAATTAACAGAAGATAAACTGGAAGATTTAACGGAAGATGGAGGCAATGAGGAAGGTTTGTTATTTTAATCCCTTTATTTTCATAAATTCTATTTATTTGCTATTTTTACCAGAAGTGACAAAATGCAAGGGCTGTTGACCTAGACCAAAAATAAAGTTGGCCCCAAAATAGACCCTTGTGGAACACCATACAAAGTATACTTACTGGGGACTATTTTAACTCACTGTTTGCACTTATTTAGATTGCTGCAAATGATTTTTCACTTAACATAAAAAATAAGCTCTTGAAACAGTATTGAATGAATGCCAAGAGTGGTCCAAAACTATACCCATATAACTAAACGACATTATAACTTCATACAACTTTTATGTATGGAATCGGTATAGGCAAAATCTTTATCTAAACAAAACCGCTTTTCGTGTCTCTGTGTGACCGATCAGATCTTCTAAACTATACAATGGATTTTGATGCGGTTTTCACCATAATTTAGTTTAGAGCATTCTATTCTGGGAGGTTTAGGGTGCCTGCACACGGACGTTTATCGCTGAGCGATTTTCGTGTCGCCGAAAATGGAACGTATGGAGTTCTATGCAGTAACGCCCACGTGCTACAAAAAGTCGCTGGCTAACAAAATCGCTGGATCCCGGGCGTAGCGATTATCGATGAGAAATGGAACGTATGGAAATGTACAGACGCCAGCACATCAAGCTACTACAATCTGTCAAATTTCTTTAATAGATTTTCAACTTTTTATCTACATCATAAGGTTCAAGGTTGATTGGGAAAATTTGACAGTTTCGGGTAGGTTGACCTGCTGGCGTCTGTACTAGCTAACGCACACGGCTCAGCGACAATCGCCCGCGTACTCTTTGTTAAGGAAGGACGTTGCATCATTGCTCACCGATGGATTTCGATATAATTATAAGTTTTGTTTACTTAGATAAGTACCTACTTACGTATTAATTTTTTCTAAGTACCTATACGGTTTAGGTGTGAAAGTGATAGAGAGATAAATACATACCTACCTAGGTAGATACTAAGATGAGTTTATAAAACAGTTTAAATTTTCATTTATCTGTTGTTAATACATCATTGTAGATAATAATTGCACGAAATTGCATCATAAAATTCGAAATTTTTGAACAAAGAAAAGTTTCGACAAAAATCCTTTCTATCGTCGGAGTTTGGACTTATTTTGTGTTTTTTTTTTAATTAATTCATTTATTTCAGACATAGTCCATACATTATATAAAAATTAAAATCCAATTAAACACATTACAATAAAATAATCAACAATAATTAAATTACACATACACATTAAAATTACATAGATGTCACAATCAATTTAAAATATTACACATTAAAACAATCAATAACGGAATTAGAACTAAACAATACATAAACTCATGTCAAATAATACGAGGAGAAGCGCTAACATGAAGCTGCATCCACCTCTGTATCAGGGATAGGTCCCACCGCTCGGACAACACCCTCAGGAGACTATTCGAGCTGCTTCGCAGGCGACTTAATAGTGAAGCGCTCCGTTTCCTCATGATCGCGAAAAAATCATCGGTCCGCGCTTCAGCAAACATAGTCGAAGCACTACAAAACCGCAGGAGCCCCAACAGTATCCTGAAGGCATTGTTGTACTGCACGCGCAGTGCGCTGTACGCCCGCTGCGTAAAGTTGGCCCACAGGCTGCACGTGTAAAACGACTGACAATATGCCTTAAATAACGTCACCTTCACAGGTCTAGTACATCGCGCAAACCTGCGAGCCAACATATTACACCGGACAGACAGCGCCCTGCGCTCCCTCTCAATGTCCAGATTGTCACACATGTCGTCCGAGACCCAGTGGCCCAAGTACTTGAAATGCTGCACCCTTTTTAAAGGAATGCACATACAGGAGGTACATATGAGTAACATTTGGTACCGGCTTTGAAGATTATAAATTCACTCTTTTTAGCATTGTAACTGAGCCCATGGGCCTCCGTATATGACTCACAAATGCGCAAAAGTTTGCGTAATGCACCGATCGATGGGCTCAGCAACACCATATCATCCGCGTAACTAATGTTGTTTATACACACTCCGTCTATAGAACATCCAATATTAGTGCTGCTGAGCTCACCGATAAGCCGGTTCATGTACAGGTTAAAGAGGCGAGGCGAAGATAAACCCCCTTGTCTCACTCCGCATTCCAACCCATACACGTCCGACCGCGCACCCGCCCATCTAACGGTATTCTGCTGCTTACTATACCAGTACCGAAGCAAAGACACAATCTCATGTGGCACGTCTGTATCACACTGTAGCTTCTGCCACAGCTTGTCATAACACACCAGATCAAAAGCTTTTGAAAGATCTAAAAAACATGCATATACTGGTGTGTTTCTGTCTGTATAGTATTGAACAGTTTGCTTGAGACAGAGGATAGCACTCTCAGTTGACAAACCGGGTCTGAACCCAAACTGAGCGTCATGCAAGTGGAGGTGCTTCTCCAACTGTCGGTCAAGCAAACTATCCAACACCTTAGCTATGACAGTCGCAAGCGAGATCGGTCTGTAATTAGACAAATCCGATGAGTCACCCGTCTTATCTTTAACAACTGGCACTACGACTGTCTGCATTAAATCATCGGGTAAATAACCATGACTAACACACAAGTTAAATAATAGTGCAAGGACTCTAGGCAGATGTACGCCCGCGTACTTCAAATGCTCGATGCTAAGACTATCGTGACCTGGGGACTTGCCTCTCACCATCTTCTTTACAATTTGGGCCACATCCTTGGCGGAGAATCTAATGTTAACATGCCCAGGGCGATCCTCAGCCGCGAGCACCTGCGACGCGGACCCGAGCGGTGATACCACACTAAAGTGCCTCTGAAAAGCGCAGGCTATGTCCCGCGGCTCATACGCACCCCCAACACTCGCCGGAGAGCCCGACCTTGGATTCAGTTTATGGGTATTTTTCCAAAAATCACCAAATCTTTTATTCGCATGATGTTCCGCGATGATGTCCATCTTTATCTGATATTCATTATTTTGGCAGTACTTTAATTTTTCTTTAAATAGTTTGCTAGACTCACACATATTATTATAATCATGGCCAGATCTAGGACGTCCATAAGTTACCCACGTCTGAAAACAAAGCCTGGCCCTCCGGTGAGCGTCACCAACATGCCTGTTCCACCCGTTACATACTTAAAATTGTTGCACTTAGGTGCAATGCAGCTTCTCTTAGCGGCTTCAGTCAAAATATTTACAATATTATTGTACATCCTATTTATTGTCATTTTATGGTTCTGATCACTGCACATTCCATCTGCGCAATCACAAAACTCGGATGGGAAGTCAAACTGCTTAAATTTTAAATTACAGTAACTAGTAAAGGTTTGTATTTGATTATTGTCCCTAAGTCCCCATTTTATATAATTATTTAAAGTATTTGGACTGTTTGTAACTTTAGGTTTAATAATATTCACATTACATTCAATCATTAACGGATAGTGATCAGACCAGTATGCATCGTACAGTACGCACACATCCACGACTGCGCGCCGCGCCGCACCCGTCACTATACAGTGATCGAGCCATCGCTGGCACCCGTGCGCGTCACTTACAAATGTATAACTATCGCGAGGCAGCCACTCAATGTCTAGACACGACCACGATTGTTCCGTGCAAAAAGTTAACAACTCATTAGCGAACAGCTCACCTGGGTGCGCGTTGAAGTCTCCGAGAATGAACACAGATTCCACATCATTACTTTCAATAATCGCGTTTAACTCACTCAGGCACTCTGTAAACTCGGTCAGATTTTCGACCGAGACAGTAGGCATGTACACTGATATCACTAGCATAGACCGGTCTTGAAGCACTACCTTTATCGCAGCAATACGCACACTAGTACACGCAATCACAGACGTCGTTGGAAACATCGCCTTCCTCCACAGCAACGCGACTCCGCCATACGGCCGTCCTCTAAGCACTCCGGCGGATGTGTCAACAGCAGACTTTCCAGTAAAGGAAAATGCGTCATCAATGCTGCCCAGAAACTGTACGTCGTGTGGCAAAAGCCAAGTCTCCTGTAGTGCCACAATGTCCGCCGTCTGACAGAGACCCTTCACACATTCCACCGACCTAGCGACACTTTTACAGTTGAACGTTACAAGCTTAATTGTACTATACATTTAATGACGATAATACTCCATTTATCTCCCGGTAGGTAGGTCTGTCCGCGTTGTGACTAAAATCAACAAAACGGCGATATAATACCCCGGCGGGCCAAAAGTCATCCGTCATAAAGACATCAAACTTGTGCTTAGGCACAAAAACAATGTATCCATTATAGTCCTTGTTTGTTTTCATATTAATTTTCTGTAATTTTATGTCTAAGTTTGTTTTCTTGAGTAGATAAGATTTTATATCACTAGCAGACGTTTTATCGACTGCAAATAATCAATAATAATCATAAATAAGTGCTTGAAACATCGTTTTAGATAATATTTGCACTAAATACTTGTGAAAAGTTTCAAAATATCATATGTCAAAAATTGCATCAAAATTGTTAAACTTTGAGGTTAAATATCATTATTTCTTTCCACAAGAATGACTAAGTGTTAAATTAATATGACAGTATAGTTACCACTTGTGCATTTATCACTAATATTCAAAAAAAAAAAAAGTTAATTTATTTTTTAATTAATTAATAAATAAATCAATTAACCCCCCATTTTCTTCAAGAAAATCTTTTATTAATTAATTATGGTGGTATATTTTTACAATATATAGGTAGCTATCAGTCAATAAAGGTTTATGTAGTATCTTAGTAACATTTTTGTATAAGAAACTACTCGGTGTTACTCCGATGTGAATTTTCAAAGTTTCAAAGATATCATGAGGCCGGCCTCAAGTGCCATGAACTTTGTGATTTATTATTACAACAATGTTACATAGAACTCTCAAAGAAACGCTGTTGTTAGATTTCTTATCTATTCATAATGTAACTTGCAAAATTTTGTGTAAATTGGTACAATAGTTTTATCAGAAATAGCCATAACATAAGACCAAAACAATTACAGCTGTTATCTGTAATTAGGGGTTATCTGTAATTTATTAATTATTAAATACAAATACAGTTCCCACAACCATTTTTTTTATTGTTAATTACAGTGACTCTATTCAAAAACCCATACAGCTTAAATAAAGGATGTTTATGTTCTCACAAATCACTTAAGATGTTTTTTGTTTACATTGGGAACAAAGGGCAATAAATCTGGCGGCCATTAAGATAAGGATTGGTCCTTGAGCGTTTTGACGTTTGTTATGTCATAGGGTCTGACAGGTTAATCCATGACGAGCACATCCTAGATAGCCAGCGACAAAATATCGCACGTGTGCGTTGAGTCGCTCAAAAAGTTGCTGGCGATAATCGCTGAGAAAATAACCAGCCACCCTTAAGCGTATAATACACAAATATTAAACTGTGGATTCTTTGTCCCTAAATAAAAATAATTAATTAATTAACTCGGTTATAGCACAGAAATCTCAAAGTTATATGTCGCCATTGCACCCGTGCGATGCAGAGGCGAGTCGCAAAATTTTGCCCTTATGATTGTCTCAAAAAAACTTACATCGTGTTGTTACTTCTATATTTATTAAACCCCAAAAAATTTCAGGATTGTCATATCATATGGAAAAACTACGTCGATATCAACTAAATAGATTGAAGTATTTCTACGCAGTGGTAGAATGCGACTTGGTGTCCACGGCAGACAAGCTGTATAGCGACTGTGATGGCATGGAGTATGAAAGTAGCGCTACGCGGCTCGATATGAGGTTTATTCCTGATGACGTTACTTTTGATCAGGTATTACTTTTAATATTTTAAGTATGAATTTCCTAACAAAGTATAGACTTACCTATTCTTTTACTGCGTGATTAGAGTCGCAAGAACTTTCATCAATTCCCTTTACATCTTAACAATATTTGAACATGAAATTCAAGCGGCGGATGCTTTTAGGCTAATATTATGACGGCTAATCTGAGAACATTTTTTTTTTTTTAAATTCAGGAACCCAGAGAGGAATGCACGAAACTTCCAGACTTGACGAAGTACAAACCTCGATTATTTACAACAACGGCGTTGCAGCAAGCTAAAGTTGAGCTCACATGGGATGCCACAAACCCGAACCGAACAGAAACTATCAAAGGCGCTCTTGATGGCAAAATTGATGATCTGGATCTTAAAGAATATCTAGCTTCCAGTAGTGAAAGTGACGGTAACGTATTTACTAACGTGTATATTGTACTTATTTCCAATTATTACATAAGGATTAGGGCAGGAGGATCTGAGCATGATGATACCTTTGATTTGTTTTTGTAGAGGATGGTCAGACTGAAGATATTGAAGCCAAGTCAGACAATGATGATGAGGATCCTATACTAAAATATAAGAAATTGCTTGAAGACATCGAGAAAAAAGACGACAAGAAGAGCAATAAAGATATGGAAATGGAAATAAGTTGGGGAATGGGAATCAAAGACAAAGCAGAGGAGTTAGTCAAGAAGAAAATAAATGCAGGTATGACACCATAATAAGATACAAATATTTAGGTTTTTATGTTTATACATTCACTGCTAAATTATTCCACTTTATTTACAGAAACTAAAGAGTTAACACCATTCGAAAAGTTGGTACAAAAACGTAAAGAAAACAAAAAACAAAAGAAATTGAAAAACAAAGAGAAAAGGGAGAAAAATGAAGATGATGAACCCGATTCAGAAGACGGCAGTATGTCAGACGTGCCTTCTGACATTGATATGAATGACCCATACTTTGCTGAAGAGTTTAATAAACCAGAATTTAAAAAATCTAAAGCAGGTAATAAAAATAAAGACCAAAAAAAGCAAAATAATAACAGTGAATTAGATACAGAAGACGAAAAGAAGAAAGCGGAATTAGAGTTACTCTTGGATGACGACGATGGCAAAGCACACTTTAGTTTGAAGAAAATTCAAGAATCCGAGAGTAACAAAAAGTCTAGAAGGAAAAATAAATTAAAAGCCAAAATGAATGAACAGAAACAATCTCTACCTGACTTTGAAATAGATGTGAATGATGGCCGCTTTTCAGCATTGTATAACTCGCATCTTTATAACATTGATCCAAGTGATCCTAATTTCAAGAAAACAAAGAACATGGATAAGCTTATTCAAGAGAAGTTGAAGCGTAGACCAGCAGACACGCCACCTGAAATTCAAAAGCCCAAGAAATCTAAAGAAGATGTTGAACTAAGTATCTTGGTGAATAACGTTAAAAGAAAAACTAAAGATGCATTGAAAAAATAAAACGATTTACAAAAAATGTATAATATTATTATTTAATACGTTCATCATAATTATAGTACAAAAAAAGTAACAAGTCATGATTGTATCAAAACTGTAAAGGGTAACAAAGGTGCATATCATTACTATAACATTTTACATTAACAATAAACTACAAAAAAGTTCTTACAAAATAATTGTGTCTTAAAATAACCAACCTATGTTGCTAAACTGGCTGCTAAAGCCGTTTTTATTTGTCTGCCCATTGCGGCGCCCAAAGGTGGGGGCACGGCATTACCGATCTGTGAACAAATATAAGCATGGGACCTGTAGATGCGATTGAATATGCTCTGTTCCGAAAATATCCGCTTTAATATAAATTCTTGCTCAATCTGCGTAACCAGTAAGAGGAATTTATTATTCACACGATATTCTGTATTTATTTATATATCACAATTTTTGTTTGAATAACTATTAAATTGTAATTGAAAAATCATCCACGAACCTTAGGGTTATAAAATTAACAAATGAACAACATCTTGGTACTCTTCCGAAGACAACCGCAAACCGCTGCCCAAATGCCCGCTATGACAGACCGCAACGAAAGCACTGGTTTCTAAGAAAACGGTAACAGGCAGAAATGTCGGAAGCGTTTATTTATTGGGCGATGTTATCGCTGCGGTTAACTGGTGCGGTCTCCTTCAGAAGAGCACTTAAGGTAATTTCAATTAGAATGTCTGTTTTATGTATTCAATTAATAATCAAATCAAATATCACTCAATTTCTGAATGGCACTACAAGTTGCCATCCACAGGTACGTTTTCTGATCCATTTATTTTCATTATCATCTACTTTTAAGAAAATTGACCCTTACTATTAATTCATACTTATTTACTATGAAGAATAAATAAATATTACGATACCTGTCGGTGTTTATCTTGTACAGAGCCGGCGAATATGTACGTGTCAGGGAAGCCCTGCGACCTCGCGCACTCACGGACCGAAACGACGCGGTTCTGTTCGGGATGCAGTACTCTGCCTTGCTTGCCCATCGGCTCGGGGTCCGTCACCGTTGTACTGAAGTAGCCGTCCCAGCAGACACGACCTGAAGATTAATTGCATAAGGTTCATTTTCCATTGTAAATGTAAGCCGAACTTCGACGAATAATTCTGCCGCCACCGCCCTAAGCAAAAGGGGCGCCATCTGACGAAAAAGGCTTACTAGATGGGCATTTTTTCGTCTATTAAGGCTTATTTTCTTTCTTTTTTCGTCAGATGCAAAGTGGCAATATTTCATACAGTTTGAGAGTGAAACATGTTGCCAGCAACACAAATAATGATGTTGCCACCATGAATATGGGGCTTTAATGTAGGCAGTGGAGCATTACCATAGAGTCCCGCCCAGTTGTTGTGTCGGTTGCCGGTGTGCGGGAGGCACCACGGGATGAGCGTGTTCTCTTGCTTGTCGGCCGGCGAGCACGCGCCGCCTGCCGCGCACGCGCACACGCCGCGCAGCGCGCCGCCGCGAGCTCGCCCGGCGCGCGCGTCGTCGTATCTGTACTGCAGCACCTGGCGACACGAGCGGACAGGGTTTGCACGTTGCTGTCTTTATATAAACATTATATGAAACACTAGCGACCCGTCCTTGCTTCGCACGGTTTTACGACTATGAATTAATGAATGAAATGCACCGACCGCAACGTGGTTTGACCAGACTCGATTGCTCGAATGAACCTGGGTTCATTCACACTGGAGACACATTTATCAAATTTATTTGAATCTCTGGAGATTCACATTAATTAGATAAATGTATATTAAGTGTGTGTCAATTATAATAATATTATGTGCAGTGCAGTGTTATCCCATAGACCCAAAATAGTTTGTTTTTGATGTGAAACACCTATAGGCGCACTTAAAACCGATTGCTGGCGGGGCGACGCATGCCGCATGGCGATCGGCTACTATACACTTATACAGTCTATATTATTATGTAGTAGTGTGTAAATGCGTGTGTAGTGCGATGTTTCACATCTGCCAGTCGTCCTGTGACGGCTCAATTTTTTTGTGAATGCGCATTCTATTTTTACCCGACTGCGGCGAGGCCAAAAAAGGAGGGTTATGTGTTTGACCTGTATGTATGTTTGTTTGTACATGTCTGTCCCTATGTTCCCTCCGTAACTACTAAACGGCTGAACCGATTTTGATGAATGATATGTCATCAGATTTGCCTTTATTGCGCAAGTGTCATAGGGTATATTAAAATTACTAAAAATCAAAATGGCGGGTTTTTTGCGACAAAATAGGGTCTTCGAAAAAAAAATATATCCCAAGCCTATCGAGTGGGGTATCAAAATGAAGAGTTTTGAAAGGTGATTACAAAAATATATACTTATTATATGTTTAAACGTAATTTAAATGAGAATTTATAAAAAAAAGATCCCGATCTTTTGGAGTGAGTGAGTAAGAGGTCGTTATCACCCGATTATAAGTGAGTTAACCTAATTTACCGTCTTATAATCCTAACTAAAAAGTATAAAATGAAAAAAGTTAATTTAAAAAATCAAAAACGCGACTGCGTAACAACTTAACTTAAAAAAAGATGGAAACAAGATTTATATAAATTAATAAGTACAATAAAAGATCTCATGCAGTCGGAGGCAATAGGTCGTTATTGTTAGGAAGATGCCTCCGACTGCATGAGATTATTTATAGTAATTATTAATTTATATAAATCTTGTTTCCATCTTTTTTTAATTAAGTTCAGTATTTACGCAGTCGGGTTTTTGATTTTTTTAATTAACTTTTTTAAATATTGTCATAGAAGAGCTTCAAGTGCTCAGGTAGTCCGTAGGCCCCAACCCACTGCAAAAGAAGGGTCGTGAGGATAGAATAAAGGCCACATACATTACTTTTTGCGTTCGGGGAATTCCGAGTAAGACGTTATTATATTTTGCTACATGCGAAGACTACGCAATTTTTCGTCTTACTGAGACGTGTTTCTATCTAGCTGGCCCACCTGAGCCACATCAACGAAACCGATGTAGACTGTTAGCTTATTCAATGTACCTGTCTAATCAAACGAAAATATTCAATGTACCTCCGCCAGTAAGACAGAAATGGCATTTCATTTCGGTTTCTATCCAGCGGGGCCCTCCGTTATTCTATTGCTTAGAGACTTGAAAATGCTATTGTAGATACTCCTTCCAATGTACCTTTCAAATTATTCATTTATTTTCATAATCTTTGGATATTACAGCAGAAATTACATTCGTAGGTTGTTTTCTATCCATATCCCTTTTTATCCTTAATATTTACAAGTGAAAGTCGCACGCCAAATTAAAGCATTTTCAATGTACTTACAGGGATTAATGCGTTTTTTTGTGATAAACATAAGGTCAGCATGACAACGTAGATAAAATAATAATGCACACAGAATATTATTTTGACACGGTATATTTTTCAAATGAATAAACTATTGTTTCACATAAATTACGCAATGCGGTATAATTTATTTATTTATTTGGAGAACTTTTACTATAGCGTCCAGATCATCATGACATTCCCAACTGCCATTTTGACGTAAACAGTGGGCTTTGTAATGGCCAATGTCGCCTATAAAAGGGCAGTATTGAATTACAGATATTAACTTGTAAGTTTCTTTTTGATTCAGAAATAAATGTTTTGGAACATCTGATAAATCAATTGCATTGATGCCATTAATATCGAATGCTACCATATTCTGTACTTCGTATACAATTTGTTTAATACCAGCGCAACCATCATGACCATGAGTGGATATTAACAATTATGTAGGTAACAATTTGTATTTGACAAAAGATAGATATAATATTGATATGTACTATCTTTCTAACTATTATAAACGACAAATAGCTGTGTCGCTATCATATTTTTTTTCTATTTCAGCCAAAAATTTGGCTAAACAACTTGCTTCTTTTGAGCAATGCAATGACTTTTTAAATAATTCTGCCAATAATTTGGCAACGACTAATGACATTGATTATCATTTAAATTAGAAATTAGGACAACAGAGGAAACCTCTTGCTTAAAAAATGTTACACAAACTTCTTTATTATCACACCCATTAAATTGTAGTAATTTAAATAAATGTAATTATAATAATAATACTTTAAAAATTGTTCATCAAAATATACAGGGTGTGATAGGTAAGGAATTAGAACTGGAGCTGTTCATGAACTGTAGTTATATCGATATCTTATGTGTAACTGAACATTGGTTAAAAGTCCACCAGTTCATGTTCAGCTTTAACAACCACCAGGTTGCCAGCTCATTCAGCAGAGTTAATATGATACGCGGTGGCTCTTTAATAATTGTTCGTAACAATATGAAATTTAAAGAACGTAAGGATATTGTGAGCCTCTCTGTTGAGCGAGTTATTGAAATAGCTTGCATTGAGCTTGAGCAGTTCATTGTAATGAGCATATACAGGCCCCCATGTGCTTCATATGATATTTTTGAGAAATATATGGAAGAAGTATTATTAAAGACTTGTAACAGTAATAAAACAGTTGTTGTCTGTGGAGATTTCAACATTAATATACTGGAAAAATCTGCTACAGTAAATAAATTTATAACCTTATTAAAGTCATATAATTTGTACAATACATTCTTTGAGCCGACTAGAATAACTGCCACTAGCGCTACCTGTATTGACAATATTTTTACAAACTTAAGACCTTCTAGCCATTTAATTATAAACGAGTTGGACTCTGATCACTGTGGCCAGTTAGTAACTTTCCCTCGGAAAATAGTCAGAGCTCAAAGAAAACTAGTGAGTTATATTCCTGTAAACAAAAGTCGCTTAGAACAATTTAAAAATAATTTAATGGAAAAACTACCGGGTTTGCCTTATCACACCGACCCAGATCAAGCATATAATTTACTATTTAATCTCATTAATTGTGAATTTAGGAAGGTGTTCACCTCAAAAACATTGCCTGTTTGTGACCACGTAATATTTAGTGATTGGGCAACACCAGGTATTTACAAAAGTAGGCAGAGGTTATATAAATTGTATGATGAAAAAACATATAACCATGATGAAACTTTTAAAGAATTTGTTAAAAAATATTCTAAAACTTTTAAAAGAGCCTGTTCCTCGGCAAAAGCCATACACATTAAAAATAAAATAAAATCTTCTGGAAATAAAATTAAAACAACTTGGAACATTATTAATTCAGAAATGGGAAGAACGACAGTACGGAATCGTGACTTCCATCTAAAAATCAATGACGTAGATATTAAGGCAGACATGGAGGTGGCAACTGAGTTTGAATTTTTTTTCACTAATATTCCTATTTTAACAACCAAAACTCTGTCATCGTCGTCCTCCACTTCTGCTTACTCAATATTAAAAGAATGTGTACCAGAATGTGATAAACACCTTAAATTCACGGTCGTTACCGCTAAAGACATTATAGAATCTTTTAAAGACCTTGATATAAAAAAAACTGCGGACCTTTGGGGGTTATCAGTACATACCATGTCTTCAATAATTAATGTTATTTCACCCTTTTTAGCAATTGTTTTTAATTCTTGTATTGCATCTGGTGTATTTCCTGATCTGATGAAACTTAGCAAAGTGATTCCTCTGTTCAAATCTGGCAGCACAACTGATCCTACGAATTTTCGGCCTATTTCGATATTACCTACATTGAGCAAAATCTTTGAAAAATTAATTTTGAAACAAATGTTAGGACATTTTAATAAACATAATCTACTACATCTGAAACAGTTTGGTTTTACTAAGGGTCGTTCAACTACAGACGCGGGCGTGGAATTACTTAAGAGCATATTCGAGGCCTGGGAGGAGTCGCGGGATGCTCTTGGCATTTTCTGCGACTTGTATAAGGTCTTCGATTGCGTTCATCATGATACACTCATCAGAAAACTGCACCATTATGGTTTGAGGGACAGTGCTCTCGACCTTCTGACTTCTTATCTGAACAACAGAATTCAGAGGGTTGATGTTAATGGCAAGAGATCTGCAGGATCTGCGGTCACTATGGGCGTTCCGCAGGGTTCAATTCTAGGTCCATTCTTGTTTCTAATTTATATAAATGACTTACCTTTTCACATAAGGGATAATCACAAGATTGTATTATTCGCAGATGACACTTCACTCATTTTTAAAATCAAACGTCAGCTAGTCAATTTTGAACATGTTAACGATGCACTCTCTAAAGTTGTCCATTGGTTTAATGTAAATAATCTTCTCCTGAACGAGAAAAAGACTAAACTCATTAAATTTTCAATGCCAAATGTCAGGCAGCTAACTACTAATGTTCAACTTAATGGAATAGAGTTGGACCCTGTTGAGTCGACAGTTTTTCTTGGAATAACTATTGACGGTAAATTACAATGGGGCCCACACGTAGAAAAATTGTCAGGAAGGCTTAGTTCGGCCGCCTATGCTGTTAAAAAAATTAGACAGATTACTGATGTAGATACTGCCAGAATTGTTTATTTTAGTTATTTTCATAGTCTTATGTCGTATGGGATCCTTCTCTGGGGAACATGTGAGGACATTAATAATATCTTTATTTTACAGAAAAGGGCTGTTCGAGCCATTTACAATCTAGGTCCAAGAGATTCACTTCGTGAAATATTCAAAGAAATAGATATTCTGACTGTAGCCTCTCAATATATACTTGAAAATCTATTATATGTACACAAAAATAAATCAAATTTTAAGAAAATGTCCGATATTCATAGTTTAAATACCAGGAATAAACACAATCTTGCTGTACATCGCACTCGCCTCCACAGAGTAGGCAACTCTTTCATGGGTCAATGTATACGCTTTTACAACCAACTTCCTACTGACATTCGGAACTTACCCATTAAACGATTTAAAATCTGTATTAAAACTAAACTTTGTAAAAAAGGGTACTATAAGATTTCTGATTATTTAGAGGACAAAAAAGCTTGGGATTGAGCTGCTCGCTCTGCTAGCCTTGTGATAAAACTTGACATTTTAATTATTTTGCATGCTTTTATATACATATTGACATTGCAGAATATTGTATACAATTTTACATGAATGTTTACTTTGAAAAGTATTATATTTACTACTTTAATTTATTGTGAATGTGAGCACTATGTGGGTCATTTTTTTTTTTTCTTTAAATGTTTTCCTTTCTTTTCTCAGTTAAGTTTTAATGATGGTCTGACATTTTGAGCGCTTTATGCGGCCTACCCAAATGTCCTTTTTTTGGTACTGTTCGTCGAGTCGTTGAGCTCCTTAAGTTTTGAGTTGAGCTGCACGATTACTGACAAATGCTTACACTGATTGGTCAGGTCCGCTCAAATTTGCGTGGTTCTTTCCTCAAAAGACCATTTCAGACACGGATCTACATGGTCCTCACATGATCTGACCAAGATTATGTCTGGACTTTAAAAGAGACTTTGACCCCTGAGTTTGTTTCGCCATTTCTTCTCAGGGGTAGTCAGATAGGAAATGTCGGCTACATCTAGATTTTTTTTTATTTTTTATATGACGTGTAAAAGTGATTTTAATATCCTATTTACAGAATAAACGATTTCATTTCATTTCATTTCCACACGCTGTTCCAGCATAAGTGATGCCCAGATTAACGGCTTCGTTTAAAAAAGAAATACCACACATTTGTAGAAGCTGTAAGTCAAGAGGCACAATAGGTACTTTTCGAGTTAGCTTATCTAGGAAACTGCGCTATGAAAGCGATCGTATATCACTTTTTCAAATATGAAACATACATTGAAGTGGCAATTTATAATAAGAGACGAAGTTTCAATTTCGAAATGACTTTTTAACCGACTTCCGAAAAGGAGGAGGTTCTCAATTCGGCTGTTTTTTTTTTTTTTGTATGTTTGTTACGCGATTACTCCGTCAATTATAGACCGATTATGAAAATTCTGTTTTTGTTTGAAAGGGTATTTCACCTTTTAATGTTTTATCTGCTCTCATAACGTAGAATTCTAGTTATGAAATCAAAACTTTATCCACGTACAACTAAAATTAAATAGTTATTTAGACATTCACACTTTCCCATAAAATGCTATAAATAATAACTTTATTTTCCAGTAGAGCAACTTGACCAAGACCAATGAGTTCTCAATTCATAGGTTTTAGTTACCGTCGACAATCGAAATAACTTAAAAGTGATACTGATACAGCGCAATAACAATAATTATCTATTAATATACAAACAAATGTTTTCTGTACTTGGTCGAGTCCAAACGTTGAGATGTGCACTAGATTCGCTCCACTGATTTTACATTATCTGTAGTTATAATGGTGGCGCGTCATCGTAACAGCTGATCGGCTGATGTGGCGTGTACCCCCGCGGTGTAAGAAACTACACACATATTAAAACACTCGTGTGATACTTTACACTCGTTTTATAATAACAGGTGATAAGTAGTTAATAGTTTCATATGCTACTATTTTGCTGACCCTACATGAAATTAAATTTATTATTAAGTTACTTTTGACTTAGATAGTTTACTATCAGCCAGTTGATGCAACTTTAGGACACAGGCGGTCGGTCACCTGAAACTCACAATTTGATGGAACTCACGTGTAGGTACCTAAATTGTTCTCCAATAAGTTTATTATTCAAAAATACAATTATGTACTTATTGCATCTAAACAAACGCATTAATCCCTGTAAGTACATTGAAAATGGTTTAATTTAGCGTGCGACTTTCACTTGTAAATATTAAGGATAAAAAGGGCCCCGCTTGATAGAAAAAAATCTACGAATGTAATTTCTGCTGTAATATCCAAAGATTATGAAAATAAATGAATAATTTGAAAGGTACATTGGAAGGAGTATCTACAATAGCATTTTCAAGTCTCTAAGCAATAGAATAACGGAGGGCCCCGCTGGGTAGAAACCGAAATGAAACGCCATTTCTGTCTTACTGGCGGAGGTACATTGAATATTTTCGTTTGATTACACAGGTACATTGAATAAGCTAACAGTCTACATCGGTTTCGTTGATGTGGCTCGGGTGGGCCAGCTAGATAGAAACACGTCTTACTGAGGATTGCAACTTGGCGATGTTCGAGCTATCGTAGATTCCACGGAAGTATGAACGCGCTTTTCGTACGTGCATACCAGTTAACTACTACCGCAGGCCGCGTTGAAGAACTTCGTTCCAAAAAACCTGAAACAGATATACCTGACGAGACCTCAGATGAAGACATTGGAAACAGCAACGTGTAACACAGCAGAGCAGTGATATAAAAAAGCGTCGAGAAAGCAGTTTAACCCCGCCATAAGATTCACCATTCAAGATTCGGTTAAGCTGGACCTGAACCAAACTGGCGGAGACGTCATTAAAAGATGCCCCACCCATAAATAAATATCACCCGTCTCTCCACTATTTCATTGCCTACTCAAGGATGCATATCCAGTACGGCTCGTATCCTTCCATATCCCAAGGGCACGTCTTTCCTAACATTATCGCGCCCCCCGGTCTACTCTTTGATATGATATGCAATGGTCTCTGTAGTCCCATGAAACATGGGGTACCAGGGGTTAAACTAATAGCGACAATAACCGACTGACTTAAAATGACAAAAGGCTATCGCAGAAGCAAATCCCTGAAAGATATGGAAGATCTCACCAGATTAGATTGCACGGGGCCAAGCCATGTCGCACCGGAGCACCTGCACCTGACTCACCACCACAACAAAACAAAAGAAACATTGCCATGCAGCGCGTGTCGCAATGGACCAAATTTGCTTCGAACGGTTTTACAACTAGACATCGTGTTGTTCTCATAGTCATAAACCTTCCGGAATATATTCTCTTAAGAGCCAACTAGTCGCGGGCTCGAACTCACTGGCGGGCGCGGCCAAAAAGCACGCTGTCTCACCTAGCATCGTGTCCGACAGAGATAGCACCAGTGATGAGCAGTTAGAAGCTAGTCTACACGCATAACGTCTAGTCGCACGCACACCAACACAGTGCACGACGATTCATACGAAACCGCGCGCGTAAAAATATACGAAAACTCCTTTGGAAGGTGGGGTTTTATGAAAAAACTGCTGCATACATCAATTACGAATAAAGTTTATTATAATCTTCGACAATTGAGCTTTGTCGGAACGAGCTTTGTTTTTGAGATTTTATACTTCTTTTATTACTTATTTACGCCCAAAGTTGCGATAAAATTAGCAGGAAAAACGAATCTTTGTTGGCTCATAACTTTTTAATGCCTTTGTTTTTTACTATTCTGCTTCTGTACAGACAAAATTAATAATAAGGCAAAACGATATCATGTTTTACTTTAGATGTACAATGTCTAACAGTGGAGTAAAACCCCCCCGAAATTTGTATGGAAAAAGTATCGACTAGTTGCGCCTTAATGATGGTGTAAATCGCATCAAAATTCATTGTGCAATTTACGGCCGAACCCAATAACCTATTTATCACCAGTTTCGGCCTACTGGAGATATAAAAATATATCTATCGATGGTTTTAACGTCCCAATAATCTAGGAATCATACCGGCCCACGCTATCTACTGATGGGAGGGTGTATCGCCTACAACAGATATCTCTTTGTATGAAAACGCCAAAGTATGCGTCCTAATATCAATATACGATTTGTTGGACAGGACAGTACTACAGATGGCAGATTTGGATATTCCCCGAATTGCAGGGATAAACGTAAAGTAGCCAAGCTAAAATGAACTCTTTAGTACTTGCAATAATGATCATAGATGTTTTTTTTTATTTAAACTAATAAAAAAAATTGAAATTCAAATATCTCGAAAACGGTGCGCCCTAGGCGAAAAATAACAGAAATGTAACCCTTACTAACACCCCCCCCCCCCCGTGCAAGCACCATTCCAACATGAATTTAAGGTAAAAATAAACTTTAATGCGCTAAGGTAGCCCGCGAAATTCAAATTTTATTACGTTTTTTGCAATTTGCAGGTCAGTAACAGGTTTTATTTTGATTCGCGGCCATAACAAATATGGCTCTACAGAATTATATCTTAATCCAGTAACTTATTTAGAAGTAAGAAACAAAGAAGTTTTAATATAACCCTAATTACACATGTTTTTTAAAGTGATGTTGGTTGTAATGGAACGCACGGGAGGGCGAAGTAGAGAAACCTACTTATTGTTTTCGTTAGATAGATAGCCTTTATCAATGATTGTGAGACGCCATCCGAGCATAGATATAATTATACTGTCTATCATCAATAGCGATCTGTCTTTAACTGAAAATAAGTTATTGGGTTCGGCCGTTAGAAGAACAACGCGGTCAAAACATATTGTAAAATAAAGTCGCTTTTTATTATAGATAGACATGAAAAGCGACTATTTTTACAATGTTTTGATGTTAACGTACCTTGCATTTAGTTCCATCGGACAGCGCCACCGATATATTAGGCAGGTCCCTCCAATCTGAACCAGGTGCAGTAGGGACCCTACATATCCGGGCTTGAATCAATGGCGCCATATTTTTGCAAATGTGGTCCCGTAGTTTGGCATTCTCGTCCTTGCTTCTCACTAGTCGTTGGAAATTACTCTCTGGCATGGATCCGTATTCGATTTCTATTTTGTTAGCACCATTGCAAATTCGTGGTAGATCGCTCATAGCATCTCGGATGGAGCATGTTCTTCTAGGAGCGGACTCGTCCCAGTGAATGTTTGTAACAAAGCGTTTGCCATCTATAGAGGCAGTCAGAGAGCATGCACGTCTACTAAACACATGTGTGGGTTCCGGATAGAACGGTAACTTATACCCGGGCGCTGCTGCCAAAATAATAAGCCTTCTTCTTGTCTGCGGTACCCCATAGTTGCCAGCCTGAAGAATACCGAATGTGCACTGATAGCCCATGTCGAGTAATGCTCTCAATGTCAGTTTTAATACCATACCTTTTTTGAATGCCACAAAATTTCTGACATTTTCGAGTATAAAATATTTCGGCCGGTAATAATCACAATAAGATAAGTATGAAGCTACAAGAGAGTTTTTAAAGTTGGAGTACTCTCTTGAATTGAATCTGTTCATTCCGGAGAAGCCCTGGCATGGCGGTCCACCAACTAACAGTTCTACTTCGCCCTGCATTGGGAGGCGTAGTCCTCCAACACTGTGAGTGGCCCCGGAAATTGCTTCCTTTAGTAACGCATTACAGTCTTCATTGAAAACAATGCAGTTCTTATTGTTGAGTGCATATGCATGTGCTGCAGCTTCAACATTCTCTATAGCCCACCTGCATTCCGCCACGCCAGCCTGATGCAAGCCTTCTGATAGTCCACCACAACCAGCAAATACATCTAAAGTTCTTAAAGGGCGTACCGAAATATGTTCCAGTTTATTTTCATTTGTGTCCACAGGTTTGCTAGACTTTCCTTTACCTTTACCCTTGTCTTTGCCTCTTTCAGTGCGTCCAACACTAATAGCATGGTGTGGGACATCTATAAACTGACCTGAAGATTTATCAAAAGCCATTCTAAAGTAAAACCTAGTTGGGTCTCTCTCCAGCCACTGGGCCAGAGAATATTGTTGTGGAACATTTTGTTCATAAATTAAATGACATGCTCCTACAACCGCAGAAAAGGATACATCACGAATTTCTTCGCTCCAGTAAACTACATTCAAGTCTTCATGCTGCGGAAACCGGCTGGTTGTATTTTCAGATCTATAAAGGACATTGACTTTTAAATAAATATCCTGAGGAACAATCAAAGGTCCTTCTCCCACGGCAGTTACAGCTGCAATGTAACCAATACAGAATGGTTCCCCAGTATCTATATTTGACCCACGCAAATTATTGTCACTCTTTCTGTAATATTCAGGGTACATGTCCTCATCAACTTTCTCTAGTTTTGGTTTGACGCTATTGTTTTCAATAGTGAGAGTATTCTTCAACTTGAATGTTCCTGGTTTGAGGAATACGCCACAACCTTTCCTGTAGTCGTAATCTTGCCACCTCACTAATGACCATTCTGTTCTATTCGATTCAGTTACAAAACTATTTTTTTCTATCAATTTTCCAGAAACTTTAGGTATGTTTTTAGCATCTCTTTTAGTTTTTCTCTCACAAGATGGGCAAAATCTGTGTTGCCTTAGTGGATTAGGACAAACTGGATCAACAGGTAAATCTTCAAATCGTGCATTGAATCTCTCATAGTATTTATTGTAAAAATAGGTTTTCCCATCATCTTCAAAATGTTTGTCATCTACTTCCTTGCCACCCAGTTTGAACCAATCAGCTGGAATTTCTCCCTTTTCAACACAAGCTTTCCTTAATATTGATGAAAGTGGAGCACCATGGCAACATCTGTCTCCTAAAAATACTTCTCTTGGGTCACTAACCTCGCCCAGAACTGTGTCAGAGGCCCTAATGAATACCTCTGCGTGAAAGAAACCAGATTTAGTGTTAATAGTTTCTCTCCACATGTATACTACTCTAGCAACCAAAGCAGGAATATTGGATTGAGATGTTTCAATCATTACAAAGTCGCCATTGCAAAGTTCAGAGCCATCAATTTCAACTTTTTCGTAATACACTTTGGTGGCGTCGGCTTTCGTAGGTTCGCCGACCCATTCAATTTTTCTGTTATTTGAGCCAGTTAACTTGACTGGCACTGTGTCCTCTAACTTGTCGTGTAGTTTCTTCTCAGCCATTTGTTGGTACTCTTCTTCATCATCTGGTTCTGAATCTTCAGCCTGCTCTACTGCCATATTGGGACAGAATCGTCTTACACAGGCTTTTTTAGTACGTCCATGTCCACCAAACTTTGCCATTGCACGACAAGCATTACATTCCCCACAGTCAGGCAGTTGACACGCTTCACACACACCACATCTTTTCCTTCTCAGCACCAACTCATGATTTGTTTTATCCAACTGATTTGTGAAAAAGCTCTCAAATGTTTTCCTTACAAGGGGAGTAGTAGTAGCTCTAGTCCAAGCTTTTTTGTCAACCTTTTTGTAATCTATTTTAGTGCGGAATTTACGCTTGCCGAATTTGATACCCATTAATTTAATTAACTCCCTCATGCATGGTAATGTAATTAGTGGTTCATCATCTTCATCGGCTTCTAAGCTCACTACTTGATCACACACAAACTGTGCATATTTGTGAAGCATTTCTTCAGTCATTCTGACGTCATTCAGTTCAGGAATAGTTGATTCTCTGACCAGTTCTAGCAAGTCTGCATATGTTGGCTGAAGATAATGATACTCTTCTAAATACTCTACAACAACTTTGCTTAACCATATCTTTTCATAGAGATTGTTCATAAGTGGTGTGTACTGTTCACTTGGTTTTAGTAAATTATATTCTCCAAATTCTGTTGATAAGGTGATACAGTTCCTGTCGCCACCGTCAAAGCCGTGTATAAACCTGAAGCAGAAGAATACTGATGTAGGTATAAGTTTTGAATCAGAAAAAATATCTTAAAAGCCTTAATTATTTTCAAGTTAAATTCAAATTTCTTTATTCACTAAACCGTACAAAACAATAAAATAAAACAATTTTATGAACAGCAAATCTGATTGTATACAAGTCCTTGAGAAACAAAGCCTCCTCCTCCTCTTCGCGCTTTCCACTTACGACTCTCTTTTGCTATTTTTTGCCATAGTGTCAAGGACATTATAGTCTAAATAACACTCACCATTCAATAATAGGACCTACATCTTTCACAGGCACAGATTCGTCATCAATTTCAGCTGAATCAGAACATATGGACTTCAAATATCCTGACACGTAGATACGCACATCATTTTCAACAAGACCTCCATCAATAGGGCAAAGATGTCCCTGTTCATCAAATATAGAAAAACTGGTTATATTGGTCTGTGGGCGTTCCATTATATCCCCATCATCACCTGAAAAAATATACAGTAGGAACAGTATAAAATGAATTTTTAAACTATTTGCTTTGTTCAGTTTTCACTACCATTCCTTCAGCAGAAATGTTTAGAACCATGTAGAAACTTAGCATAATTACTGACCTGATGCTAGAACAAGTTTCTCATTGGTCAATGCTATATACTCTTCAACAGCATTCTGAGGGTGTCCTTGATAGTATATTATATCAGAGTTGTTCAAAAATTGACCGCAGATGTTACATTTTTCATTGTCTGGAATAATTTTCTTATAGCTTACTACTTCGTTATTATTTTCGGTTTTACCATTTTCTTTCTGTGATCCAGTGGAACTATTTTGTTCTTGGTTTTGGATGCTGTCATCTACTTTAGTCATATCTTGTTTTATAGTGTCTACTTTATCTTCATTACTGTCTTCTAAGCCATTTTTTAATAATTTATTAATTTTTAAGTCTTTTGGGGCAATTTCAACTGCATTATTCACTTCTACATCTTTTGTGATGATTGCTTCTACTTCATTCACTTCCATGTCTGTTTTTCCATTCTCTGCTTCAACTTCCAAGTTTTCACTGCTATCATCCTTGGTTGTGCTGTCTATAGTGTTTTCTTTAGCTTCTTCATCCTCATATTTAAGCTTTTTCTAAAATCAGATTCAATGCAATGCAAACAAAAAATTTGTGAACATTAATTTTTATATTACTACAATACAATTCTATAAAATGATAAGGACCAATTAATATTGCTAAGTAATCAGAAAAAAAAATGGTAACTATTCATATGTTATGCTTGTGAATCAGTAGCTTTACTATAGTTTAGATTTTAATAATAATATTTAATTTTCATTTACATCATTTAAAACTTACTGGTTGTATAATTTCATTTCCTTCAGGACTTCTATTCCTTTTAGAGGCAAACATACTAGTTATTTTCAACTGATTTCCATTACGTGGCGACTGATTTCCATTGCGTGGTGACCTTCTCTTGGACCTGAAATTTAAAATAAAGTTTCTAACAAAACATAGAGGATTATCACTGTAGTCAAGTAATTTTCATTTTCAAATTTCATTCTACACAGCAGACAGGTCTTTATGCATAATAATTCAAGCATTGTCATACAAGAATTAAAATAAATTCATGCAAAATAAATCTTTAAACAAAAACCTTCAACAATGCTTAAAAAGTAGGTTGCATGAATTACAGTGAATAAAGGTCATACAGATAGAGTAAACCCTGACTCCCAAATGAGGAGATCCTGTGACTTAGGAGTCAGTGTTCTGCTGCCACTATGATACCAAAAAACCTTTTACTAAAAAGTGTGTTATATTGGTACACAAAACACACGTTTTAATAAAAGGTTTTTAATTAATAATTTTATTGTTCCAAAAACAGTGTTCCAGATTATTTTTCCACCAGTTGTTGTTAAGCAAAAACTATGCAATACAATACAGTACTTAACGTTAGTGGAAAAGATCACCTGTATCCTGTACTAGTTATAAAACTGTATCACAGAAGACAGGGCCTTCCGTTTAAAATGAGTCGGTGTATTGATAATACAATAATTATGTAAGCCAGTGTTTGTTGGAAAAAAACTAATAGGGTAGGAAAAAATTGGTAATTAAAATAAAGTAACTGTAGGTGTAAGTGGGCTGTGTAGGTGTGTTGTGTAAGTGTGTTGTGTAGGTGTGTTGTCTAGTGTGTTGTTGGTGTGAGAAAGTTGGTGTAGTGAGTGTGTGTGATTGCGTATGCGTGTACAGATTACACTGTAGAACTAGATTGGTTGTACAAGAAGACTTTCAGTATCACTATATGAAAGTTTTAACAGCCAGTCACGCAGCAGCAATTTGCACTTTGAGAAAGAATGTTCGTAAATGTTGAGTTGTTTGTTTGCCTTGTTATAAAGACGAGGACCGATGACATAGAAATGTCGTAGCAAGAGTGGTCCTATGGCGTACGGTGGGACATACACAGCTTTTGCGTCGTTTCTCACTCATGAGCCCTGGGACATAGGTGAGAGATGAATGTTGGTGCAAAATTGATTGAAGGACAAAGAGCTGTCTCACGGATAGAAGTTTACACTCGCTATATAACAGAGTTGTAGGGTACATGCGTGGTTTCTTAAGTATAACTTTTAAGTCAGCTCTCTGTGCTCTCTCAACTTTTAGAAACGCCGTGGAATAAGCACCACCCCACGCTGAGATACAGTATGAGAGACAAATGACAATTTTTACAGCAGAACACTGACTCCTAAATCACAGGATCTCCTAGTTATATTGTATGTAGCTTTAGGTAAACCATAACAATAAACCCTTTTAATTAATGCAATTGCCTCACAATTGGGGTTAAGAGTAGAATACTCGAGCAATAATCTCTTAATGAGCGAGGTTGAAATGGTCAGTGCTCCAGGCAGAATGCATGGATATTTTTCTTGCCGCTTCAGCCATCATGGCCAGGGAAGTTAAGCACCACTCAATCCGCATACTCTCACTCAGACAGCATGGCTGTTTTGCAAGCGCCACAGCATACAGTTGACTCTGGGTAAATACTATACAAGTGCCACCAGCGCCTCAACCAGGTGGGCCTCAATAATATAACCATTGAATAGATCAAAGTATCAAAGGACACAGCGGTTCGCTAGACAACGATGCAGCCAACAAACTCTCCAGAATGGGATCAAGTATGGCACCAGTGGGACATGAACCTATCGCGCCACTACCCTTCAAGTTCCTATGCACTCTGGTAAGGAAACAAACCAGGGACCAACATCGCAAACCATGGTTGGACCAAAATGAGTGCAGGCAGGCAAAGGAGGCACTCCCTACTATCGATGGCCGCCTCACGAAAAAGGTTCTCCGATTAACTAAACAACAGCTGCATACAGTTACACCAGCTATAACTGGCCATGGATCATTTAATAAACACCTCGTCGTCATAGGAGTCACAGACAATCCGCTGTGCAGGGCCTGCATGGAGGACGACGAGACAACACCTCATGTGCTGTTAAACTGCTCAGTGGTCACAACATACAGGGCAAAGTACTTCGATAACCCAGGTATCCTACGTGAGATTGTTGACGGCCTTTCTTGAAGAGCTGGGGTGGATCACCTATTACTTATGGTTGAAATGTTCAAATTAAAGGACCAGCTTCACTTAAAGTTTGAACGTTTCACGTTTTGTACCATTACTTACCTACTTCTTTTATAGCTGATGCCCTGAATGGTTAAAATAATTGGCGGGATAAATTGTCACAGTTATAGAAATTATCACACTTATCTATCAGTTATGGTGTTGGCGTGTTATTGATCATAATTAATATAACTATGTACTTACATCTGAGAGGGTGATTTGGGTTTGCCCACAGTTGAAACGCTTTCCTCAGCATCCTTTTGCAAGTTCTTAAAAACACTACGACTTTGTACAGGCATGTTTGGAAAATACCTATTACCTTATAACAGAACTTGTAAATGTTTTAAAGCAAACAATAATTCATGGTTCTTATGTTTAATTTTATTAATATTGATGAAAAATAAAACAGAACAAACAAAAGTAAAAACGGCGCCAAACCAATCCTCCTGATCACAGCTCGTCTCGACTTCTCGAGTCGAGTCCTGCTGACTGCTGCTGACAGTGACACTGGCAATGTGACTTTGACATTGACATTTGTTAGACATTGACATTTGCAAATCGTGGTCACAAGAAGAAATCAGACGCTGGAAATTCGACACCGGATGAAAAAAAAAAGAAGAAATCAGCGCATCATGCACTTTAATGAGGGACATTAGACGTTCAATCTGGCGTCAGTGGCCGTACAATGGCGTAAAAATATGAGAGATTGAGCAATACTGTTTTTTTTTTTTTTTTCATTGGCATCTCGTTGTTGACCTTGAGAGGTCGTCACTACTTAACCGGACTATCCTGTGCCCTGTGCTGCCATAGGTGTGAGCATAAAGCCTCCAGCCAGGGGTGAAATTTCTTAAATACTAAACATTTGCACGCTAAGTGCACCCCCTGTGGGGTACGAACCTTGGCTTAGGGCGTCGTTGGGGGAGGACATCAAGTTGGGGACAGGCTGGATCAAATTTGGATGATAATTATTATCAGGGGATAGTATTAAAGCTACGGCGTACTCAGCCGCGGCGCAGGCTAGCAATTCGTCGAGCAAAGGAGGGGCGGGGGACAATTATTAAGTCTAGGACTTCGCGTTTGATCTCAGCGGTGGCGGCGAGGACGGAACGACGGTATGAGTATTTTGTGCACAGTACTTGTGGCCCTATTGCTTTCCTGGAGGAGGCTAATGGGGTCATCAGGGTCGGTGAGTGTATGCCTCGGACGGCAGATCCGACTGATACGAGAGGGTCTGTAATAAGCGGCCATCACAACCAAAGGGTTGCGATGGCTGACGGCGGAATCGAAGAAACGCTTCGTATTGCGTTTCATAATTGCTGGATGGTGGGAATTTAAGATCTAAGTGGAGAGTTTCGTTCCGAACGAACCAAGGGGCATCCATTGGCTTTCGGAAGAAACGGTTTTGAAGTGTCTGCATCTTACGGATGAGGTGGGGATTTGCTTTTTTGTACCATGACCTCTTGTTAGCAGGCCTGCAGCAGGATTGTTGCGTTGACGTTTACGAAAACAATTCATCTTTTTTTTTGTTTAGATTTTTCATACCATGACGCATAGCAGCAAAACGACTTTTGAACGTATGTAACGTCAAAATAAACAATCTTGAAAAACCTACTTAGCAAGCTTTTTCAACATTGTTTTTCATTGAATATTGGTACTAGAAAGCTGTAATGGGTGTATGTACATATTAAATTACGCCGACAAAGTGGTGAATTGAAATCTAGCAAAAAATAAATTGTATGGTTTTTTATCTGTCCGATTCCAACTCTATATATGGGCAACAACCATGGATGTAATATATATGTCAATGGCAACAACCGGCCCGCGGGCCGGATCCGGCCCGCTGTAAGATATTATCCGGCCCGTGAGACATTTTGAAAAAACCCAATTTTAAAAATATTACATTAGTTACTTATACTCACGGGAGTGACAGTGAGGCGGCAAACATCAAATCGTTTGATGTTTGCCGCCTCACTCATTGATAATCGCCGCCACTCGGCTTGCTCGATCAAATTCTTTGAGGTTTGCCGCCTCGCGGGCGACACATCAAAAGATTTATTGCTTCTCAATTATTCTATACTAGTTTATTCCAGTTTATTCCTTCATTTTGCCTATATAACTGGGTGGATGGCCCGAACGTTAGTCTTCCAGTTACCGACCCATCAGTCTGCTCAACGTCTTCGGCAAGGTCTATGAGAGGCTTATTTATAAGCGTCTCAGAGACTATGCCGAGACGAAGGGCCTCATCCCAAACGAACAGTTCGGGTTCAGATCCCAACATTCGTGCGTACAACAGGTCCACCGTATCGTCGAGCATATAAGCGCTGGCTTCCAGCGCGGGCTCATGACGGGTGCTGTGTTCTTCGACATTGCGAAAGCGTTCGACAAAGTCTGGCACAACGGCTTATTATATAAGCTCTACAAACTCGGTGTGCCCGATCGTCTCGTGCTCATCTTACGAGACTTTTTGTCGGACCGCACCTTCCGCTATCGCATCGAGGGTGCGCTATCCTCCCCCCATCCGCTCCGCGCAGGCGTCCCTCAGGGCGCTGTGCTGGCACCGCTGATATTCACTATATTCACTAGTGATATCCCCAAATGTAGAAAGGCGCAGTTAGCTCTGTTCGCAGACGACACGGCCATCTACTACACCGGCCTCAGGCAAGACAATATCGCCCGCATCCTTCAGGCCGAAGTCAACAGACTCGCGGCCTGGTTCAGGAAGTGGAGGATCGAAGTCAACCCTGATAAGAGCCAGGGGGTCCTATTCTGTAAGCCCCGGCGATCACCCGCCCTCCCCCAACCGATCACCATGTTCGGCAAGCCTATCCCTTGGGAGAAGCGAGCCAAATATCTCGGTGTGGTCTTAGACCATCACATGACGTTCGGCGAGCACATAAAACAGGTGCGCTCGCGCGCCAGTTTTGCTCTCGGCCGACTACACTCCGTACTCAACCCGCACAGCAAGTTGTCCCTTAAGTGCAAATTGCGTATTTACACCGCGTGCATTCGACCGATCATGACTTACGCCTGCATAGTCTTCGCTCACGCAAAGTCGTATCACATCCATAAGATGCAGACGCTTCAAAACCGATTTCTCCGTAGAATTACGAAGGCTCCTTGGTTCGTTCGGAACGAACAACTTCACGTAGACCTTAAGATGCCTACCATCAAGCAGTTTATGAAGCGCCTTGCAAAGCGCTTTTACGAATCCACGGAACGTCATCGCAACCCCTTGGTTGTGCAGGCCGCTAGTTACAGGCCTTCTGCCATTAGTCAGACTCGCCGACCGAGGCATACTCTCTTAGATCCGGATGACCCCGTCACTCTCCTTCAGGAAAGCAATAGGGCCACGAGTACAGTGCACAAAATACACAAACCGACCTTCCGTCCTCGCCGCCGAGGTACCACGCGAACTTCCCGAGTAAATGGTAATAAAAGTCCTCCCTCCCGTCCATTGAATGTCGATGCGCCAGCCGCCCGGTTAGAGGCTGAGAGCGCCGTAGCAATAAATATAATATCCCCTGATAATAATCATGATCAAAATGTTGATCCAGCCCGTCCCCAAATTGTTACTAATTTTGTGATCAACCAACGACGCCCTAAGCCGAGGTCCGTACCCCACAGGGGGTGCCCTTAGTGCGCTGTCGTTTAGTTTTCAGTCATCTACTTTAGTCATATCTTGTTTTATAGTGTCTACTTTATCTTCATTACTGTCTTCTAAGCCATTTTTTAATAATTTATTAATTTTTAAGTCTTTTGGGGCAATTTCAACTGCATTATTCACTTCTACATCTTTTGTGATGATTGCTTCTACTTCATTCACTTCCATGTCTGTTTTTCCATTCTCTGCTTCAACTTCCAAGTTTTCACTGCTATCATCCTTGGTTGTGCTGTCTATAGTGTTTTCTTTAGCTTCTTCATCCTCATATTTAAGCTTTTTCTAAAATCAGATTCAATGCAATGCAAACAAAAAATTTGTGAACATTAATTTTTATATTACTACAATACAATTCTATAAAATGATAAGGACCAATTAATATTGCTAAGTAATCAGAAAAAAAAATGGTAACTATTCATATGTTATGCTTGTGAATCAGTAGCTTTACTATAGTTTAGATTTTAATAATAATATTTAATTTTCATTTACATCATTTAAAACTTACTGGTTGTATAATTTCATTTCCTTCAGGACTTCTATTCCTTTTAGAGGCAAACATACTAGTTATTTTCAACTGATTTCCATTACGTGGCGACTGATTTCCATTGCGTGGTGACCTTCTCTTGGACCTGAAATTTAAAATAAAGTTTCTAACAAAACATAGAGGATTATCACTGTAGTCAAGTAATTTTCATTTTCAAATTTCATTCTACACAGCAGACAGGTCTTTATGCATAATAATTCAAGCATTGTCATACAAGAATTAAAATAAATTCATGCAAAATAAATCTTTAAACAAAAACCTTCAACAATGCTTAAAAAGTAGGTTGCATGAATTACAGTGAATAAAGGTCATACAGATAGAGTAAACCCTGACTCCCAAATGAGGAGATCCTGTGACTTAGGAGTCAGTGTTCTGCTGCCACTATGATACCAAAAAACCTTTTACTAAAAAGTGTGTTATATTGGTACACAAAACACACGTTTTAATAAAAGGTTTTTAATTAATAATTTTATTGTTCCAAAAACAGTGTTCCAGATTATTTTTCCACCAGTTGTTGTTAAGCAAAAACTATGCAATACAATACAGTACTTAACGTTAGTGGAAAAGATCACCTGTATCCTGTACTAGTTATAAAACTGTATCACAGAAGACAGGGCCTTCCGTTTAAAATGAGTCGGTGTATTGATAATACAATAATTATGTAAGCCAGTGTTTGTTGGAAAAAAACTAATAGGGTAGGAAAAAATTGGTAATTAAAATAAAGTAACTGTAGGTGTAAGTGGGCTGTGTAGGTGTGTTGTGTAAGTGTGTTGTGTAGGTGTGTTGTCTAGTGTGTTGTTGGTGTGAGAAAGTTGGTGTAGTGAGTGTGTGTGATTGCGTATGCGTGTACAGATTACACTGTAGAACTAGATTGGTTGTACAAGAAGACTTTCAGTATCACTATATGAAAGTTTTAACAGCCAGTCACGCAGCAGCAATTTGCACTTTGAGAAAGAATGTTCGTAAATGTTGAGTTGTTTGTTTGCCTTGTTATAAAGACGAGGACCGATGACATAGAAATGTCGTAGCAAGAGTGGTCCTATGGCGTACGGTGGGACATACACAGCTTTTGCGTCGTTTCTCACTCATGAGCCCTGGGACATGGTGAGAGATGAATGTTGGTGCAAAATTGATTGAAGGACAAAGAGCTGTCTCACGGATAGAAGTTTACACTCGCTATATAACAGAGTTGTAGGGTACATGCGTGGTTTCTTAAGTATAACTTTTAAGTCAGCTCTCTGTGCTCTCTCAACTTTTAGAAACGCCGTGGAATAAGCACCACCCCACGCTGAGATACAGTATGAGAGACAAATGACAATTTTTACAGCAGAACACTGACTCCTAAATCACAGGATCTCCTAGTTATATTGTATGTAGCTTTAGGTAAACCATAACAATAAACCCTTTTAATTAATGCAATTGCCTCACAATTGGGGTTAAGAGTAGAATACTCGAGCAATAATCTCTTAATGAGCGAGGTTGAAATGGTCAGTGCTCCAGGCAGAATGCATGGATATTTTTCTTGCCGCTTCAGCCATCATGGCCAGGGAAGTTAAGCACCACTCAATCCGCATACTCTCACTCAGACAGCATGGCTGTTTTGCAAGCGCCACAGCATACAGTTGACTCTGGGTAAATACTATACAAGTGCCACCAGCGCCTCAACCAGGTGGGCCTCAATAATATAACCATTGAATAGATCAAAGTATCAAAGGACACAGCGGTTCGCTAGACAACGATGCAGCCAACAAACTCTCCAGAATGGGATCAAGTATGGCACCAGTGGGACATGAACCTATCGCGCCACTACCCTTCAAGTTCCTATGCACTCTGGTAAGGAAACAAACCAGGGACCAACATCGCAAACCATGGTTGGACCAAAATGAGTGCAGGCAGGCAAAGGAGGCACTCCCTACTATCGATGGCCGCCTCACGAAAAAGGTTCTCCGATTAACTAAACAACAGCTGCATACAGTTACACCAGCTATAACTGGCCATGGATCATTTAATAAACACCTCGTCGTCATAGGAGTCACAGACAATCCGCTGTGCAGGGCCTGCATGGAGGACGACGAGACAACACCTCATGTGCTGTTAAACTGCTCAGTGGTCACAACATACAGGGCAAAGTACTTCGATAACCCAGGTATCCTACGTGAGATTGTTGACGGCCTTTCTTGAAGAGCTGGGGTGGATCACCTATTACTTATGGTTGAAATGTTCAAATTAAAGGACCAGCTTCACTTAAAGTTTGAACGTTTCACGTTTTGTACCATTACTTACCTACTTCTTTTATAGCTGATGCCCTGAATGGTTAAAATAATTGGCGGGATAAATTGTCACAGTTATAGAAATTATCACACTTATCTATCAGTTATGGTGTTGGCGTGTTATTGATCATAATTAATATAACTATGTACTTACATCTGAGAGGGTGATTTGGGTTTGCCCACAGTTGAAACGCTTTCCTCAGCATCCTTTTGCAAGTTCTTAAAAACACTACGACTTTGTACAGGCATGTTTGGAAAATACCTATTACCTTATAACAGAACTTGTAAATGTTTTAAAGCAAACAATAATTCATGGTTCTTATGTTTAATTTTATTAATATTGATGAAAAATAAAACAGAACAAACAAAAGTAAAAACGGCGCCAAACCAATCCTCCTGATCACAGCTCGAACGAACCAAGGGGCATCCATTGGCTTTCGGAAGAAACGGTTTTGAAGTGTCTGCATCTTACGGATGAGGTGGGGATTTGCTTTTTTGTACCATGACCTCTTGTTAGCAGGCCTGCAGCAGGATTGTTGCGTTGACGTTTACGAAAACAATTCATCTTTTTTTTTGTTTAGATTTTTCATACCATGACGCATAGCAGCAAAACGACTTTTGAACGTATGTAACGTCAAAATAAACAATCTTGAAAAACCTACTTAGCAAGCTTTTTCAACATTGTTTTTCATTGAATATTGGTACTAGAAAGCTGTAATGGGTGTATGTACATATTAAATTACGCCGACAAAGTGGTGAATTGAAATCTAGCAAAAAATAAATTGTATGGTTTTTTATCTGTCCGATTCCAACTCTATATATGGGCAACAACCATGGATGTAATATATATGTCAATGGCAACAACCGGCCCGCGGGCCGGATCCGGCCCGCTGTAAGATATTATCCGGCCCGTGAGACATTTTGAAAAAACCCAATTTTAAAAATATTACATTAGTTACTTATACTCACGGGAGTGACAGTGAGGCGGCAAACATCAAATCGTTTGATGTTTGCCGCCTCACTCATTGATAATCGCCGCCACTCGGCTTGCTCGATCAAATTCTTTGAGGTTTGCCGCCTCGCGGGCGACACATCAAAAGATTTATTGCTTCTCAATT
Organism: Tiliacea aurago; assembly: GCA_948098905.1. Lineage (NCBI taxonomy): Eukaryota > Metazoa > Arthropoda > Insecta > Lepidoptera > Noctuidae > Tiliacea > Tiliacea aurago. The sequence goes on along the minus strand of OX402586.1, from coordinate 16,542,098 downwards.
ATTCTATACTAGTTTATTCCAGTTTATTCCTTCATTTTGCCTATATAACTGGGTGGATGGCCCGAACGTTAGTCTTCCAGTTACCGACCCATCAGTCTGCTCAACGTCTTCGGCAAGGTCTATGAGAGGCTTATTTATAAGCGTCTCAGAGACTATGCCGAGACGAAGGGCCTCATCCCAAACGAACAGTTCGGGTTCAGATCCCAACATTCGTGCGTACAACAGGTCCACCGTATCGTCGAGCATATAAGCGCTGGCTTCCAGCGCGGGCTCATGACGGGTGCTGTGTTCTTCGACATTGCGAAAGCGTTCGACAAAGTCTGGCACAACGGCTTATTATATAAGCTCTACAAACTCGGTGTGCCCGATCGTCTCGTGCTCATCTTACGAGACTTTTTGTCGGACCGCACCTTCCGCTATCGCATCGAGGGTGCGCTATCCTCCCCCCATCCGCTCCGCGCAGGCGTCCCTCAGGGCGCTGTGCTGGCACCGCTGATATTCACTATATTCACTAGTGATATCCCCAAATGTAGAAAGGCGCAGTTAGCTCTGTTCGCAGACGACACGGCCATCTACTACACCGGCCTCAGGCAAGACAATATCGCCCGCATCCTTCAGGCCGAAGTCAACAGACTCGCGGCCTGGTTCAGGAAGTGGAGGATCGAAGTCAACCCTGATAAGAGCCAGGGGGTCCTATTCTGTAAGCCCCGGCGATCACCCGCCCTCCCCCAACCGATCACCATGTTCGGCAAGCCTATCCCTTGGGAGAAGCGAGCCAAATATCTCGGTGTGGTCTTAGACCATCACATGACGTTCGGCGAGCACATAAAACAGGTGCGCTCGCGCGCCAGTTTTGCTCTCGGCCGACTACACTCCGTACTCAACCCGCACAGCAAGTTGTCCCTTAAGTGCAAATTGCGTATTTACACCGCGTGCATTCGACCGATCATGACTTACGCCTGCATAGTCTTCGCTCACGCAAAGTCGTATCACATCCATAAGATGCAGACGCTTCAAAACCGATTTCTCCGTAGAATTACGAAGGCTCCTTGGTTCGTTCGGAACGAACAACTTCACGTAGACCTTAAGATGCCTACCATCAAGCAGTTTATGAAGCGCCTTGCAAAGCGCTTTTACGAATCCACGGAACGTCATCGCAACCCCTTGGTTGTGCAGGCCGCTAGTTACAGGCCTTCTGCCATTAGTCAGACTCGCCGACCGAGGCATACTCTCTTAGATCCGGATGACCCCGTCACTCTCCTTCAGGAAAGCAATAGGGCCACGAGTACAGTGCACAAAATACACAAACCGACCTTCCGTCCTCGCCGCCGAGGTACCACGCGAACTTCCCGAGTAAATGGTAATAAAAGTCCTCCCTCCCGTCCATTGAATGTCGATGCGCCAGCCGCCCGGTTAGAGGCTGAGAGCGCCGTAGCAATAAATATAATATCCCCTGATAATAATCATGATCAAAATGTTGATCCAGCCCGTCCCCAAATTGTTACTAATTTTGTGATCAACCAACGACGCCCTAAGCCGAGGTCCGTACCCCACAGGGGGTGCCCTTAGTGCGCTGTCGTTTAGTTTTAATATATATAATTTGCGCCCTGGCTGGAGGCTTTAAGATTAAAAATCTTAGGGCAGCCACAGGAATATCCGGTTAAGTAGCAACGACCTCTCTAGGTCTGCTACGAGATGCCATTCAAAAAAAAAAAAAAACGAACGTTAGTTCAGTTCTATTTGAGCTACCGAGGTGGTAACTTGGACACGTGATATCCTAGCGAACTGCTCGAGCCGTCAACATGCTTTGTGACTTTGTATGCATCTTGAGTGGTTACTAACTATAGTTTGTTATTAAGTTTACTGAACGAAAAGTAAACAAAAATGATGTCTGATGGAAAGAAACGAAAAGTAGATACAGAGGGCCGCCAGTTTCAAGAAAAATGGACTGATGAATTCTTTTTTATCTTGCACAATGGTAAGCCTATTTGTTTGCTGTGTAATGAATCCATTTCAGTAATGAAAGAATTCAATATAAAGAGGCATTACTCAACTAAGCATGCTACACTGCACTCACTGACAGGACAATTAAGAACAGACAAAATCCAGAAGCTTACCGCAAATTTGGAAAAACAAATGTTTCATAAACAAAGAACACAACTTGATAATGTTGTGGAAGCTAGTTTTATAGTTAGCTCGTAATTGGCAAAGGCATTAAAACCATTTGAAGGCGAATTTATCAAGGAGTGTATGTAAGAAGTTTGCAGTATTTTGTGTCCCAAAAGAAAAATGAATTTGAAAAAATTAGTTTGTCAAGACGAACTGTTGTTCGACGTATAGAAATGATGGCTAATGATATAAAAACAACATTGACAGACCGTATGGCTGGTTTTGAATCATTTTCCATAGCATTAGACGAGAGCACCGATTTGTCTGACACAGCACAACTGGCTATATTTATTCGAGGTGTTGATAAGGAGTTCACTGTTACTGAGGATTTGCTTGCTTTACAGCCGCTTAAAGAAACCACTACAGGAGAGGATATTTTTATTGAAGTTCAAAAGGTATTCACAAGTTTTGGCTTGCCATGGTCAAATATATTGGAGTATGCACTGATGGTGCACCTTCTATGGTCGGCTTACGTAAAGGTTTCATCGGAATTTTCAATGAAAAAGCAACAGAATTAAATGTGCAAAAAGATGATTTGATAGTCCTTCATTGCATTATCCACCAACAGAACTTATGTTCTAAGTCCATTCGACCCCAGAATGTTATGAATGTGGTAGTAAAAACCATCAACTTTATCGATCCCGAGGGCTTAACCATCGTCAGTTCAAGCCGTTTTTGGATGAAATATCAACTGAATATAACGACGTAACATATTATTGTGAAGTCAGATGGCTGAGCAAAGGAAAAATGTTGAAACGGTTTTACGAGCTTAGAAATGAGATAGCAGACTTTATGAAAATAAAAGATAAACCACTATCTGAATTAGGTGACCCAAAATGGATATGTGACAGTTAGTAAATGATTTGTACAGCCATTTGAAAGCGTTTCAGATCAAACTACGCTTGTGGTAGTCACAGATGCTGTCTGGTAATAGTTACCATTTCAACACGCTCTCTGCGTATGAAAATATTGCTTATGCTCAATATGCAAATATGCTGAAGAACTCAAGTTACTGTCGGAACAATTTTCGACAGATTTAGCGACTTCAAAAACATGGAATGGGTTTCAGTTTATTTGCTACTCCTACAAAATGTAATGTACAAAATGCTCCAATACACTTACAAATGGAGTTGATCGAGATTCAAGAAAACTCACTCCTAAAATCCAAATTTGAAGACGTAGAGTTGTGCTATTTCTACAAAAAATACCTAGAAGAAGACAATTTTCCGCAGCTTAGAAAATTTGCAAGAAGATTGATTTGTGCGTTTGGCAGTACTTATAAATGCGAACAGTTCTTTTCATTGATGAAAGTTAATAAATCAACACATCGTACAAGACTGACTGACGATAATTTGAAAAATTCTTTACGTCTTTGTATCAGTGGAATTAATCCAAATATCGATGGATTAGTTTCCCAAATTCAAGCTCAAGTGTCTCATTGATTTCGGTGTATTTAACTTTCGTAGTTTGTAACAATTGCAAATTTAACGATTTAATTATAGTGTACCATTTTTTTAAATTTAATTTTGTTATTTTAATAAATTGTATTATAATAACATTGTCGTATTATTTCATGTATAATATCTATCGCAAAAAATATTATCACTACTTAAAAATGCACTAAGTACTTTTAAACGCGGCCCGCGAACGTATTTGCACGCTAAAGTGTGAGTACTGGCAGCCCAGTACCAAATGACACTGCACGTCGTTTGGTTTTCTACGTTCGTAATTACTTTTGTTTGACCTATGATGGATGCGTCAAATAAAACGTTCATTCCCCACGACACCACTGAAAGCGACACCACCGGTGGTGTCGTGGGGAATGACAGAAATCACTATTCCCCGCGACACCACCGAAGTGATGTCCGCTCAACTGCTTTTGATGTATAACATAATTTGCAGATTTAGATCTCGAAACAAAAGATAGGGTTATAGAAAAGAAAGCCAAAGGAAAGGAGGATGCGGACAGTAAAAGATATGCAGCGGAATGTAGTATTGACGTTGGAGAGAAAGTATACGTGAAGAATATGACGAAGGAGAATAAGTTGTGTACCACATTTAATGATGTACCACAGACAGTCATCAATAAGGAAGGCAATGATGTAGAAGTTCAAAATTACAACAGCGGACATCGACTACGTAGAAATATTGTACGCCTAAAGCGAGTTGAAGGACAGTGGAAAGGTTGTACAGTTAATGCAGATAACACTGCCGACAGTGTGTTTGTTAAAAAATAATATGTTTCCATTTAAATTAATGATGAGTGATAATTCATTAATATGTAATAGTAAAAATATGATAATTATACATTACTAACTGCAAGCTGAATCAGTAGTGCTTTGAAATTACGCTACACTAACAGTGTCTTGAGTATGTGAATGATTGCATTTAAATTGTGTACCTAAAGAATAATTATTATATTTAAAATTTTGTAAAAGGTAGATGTAGCGTATAGTAAAATATATAGAATGCATACTGGTGAGGCAGCATTATAACTCTCGTAAGTTCAAAAAATCCTACTGAATGATGATTTCAGAATAAAACGTTAGGATTTTTCGAAGAGAGTTAGTCATGACGTCGTCGTCATCGTTCCTGTCTCATCTTTATCATAGTCACAGCCAACTACGAGATGCCAAAAAAAAAACAGTATTTTATTAGTGCTCTGTGTGTCTGTGGCAATCTGTGGCTGGCTCACTGGCTGTCAGAATTTGATTTGTTTTAATTGTATTTTGCAGGCAATCTAATAAATATTTAAAATTTTAGGGCCCATTACCAAAGAAAACGTAGTTAGTATCCCCGTGTAGTGGGGTTGCCTGAACTGTTACGGTTGATACACTTATTTTCCAATCATAATAAAATGATCTTTTACCATAGAATAAGACAATTAATTTTAACCAAATCCAAGTTGCTAAGGTTTAGTTCAACTGCACTTGTGCCGGATATTGACATAAATTATTATTGTAATGCTGAAAATTTATTAGAAATTGAGAATAATATTAAAATAAGAAAAGGTGTTGGTGATGTGAATCGTGTAATGAATAACTACAATATATTTAAAACAACTGCAGTAGCAGATGCTTCATATCAAATTAAAAGGGACAGTTTGTATAAAGAACTAAGTTGTTTGCCTAATAAAACACATCCTTCTGTTGTGGAAAATGTAGACCCACAAGTTGTACAAGAAATAAACCAGAAAAGAGATTTCCAAGCACATGCACCTCTGGAATTCAGTGAAATAACAAGACGTCTAAATTTAGTGAGAACTGATAAATTAGGACACACATGTGGTCACAAGAGCTATTACTTCTTGGGAGAACTTGCTGAGCTAGAAGAAGCATTAATTAAATACACTATTAACAAACTCCTTCAAGAAAAGTTTCAGCTGGTCTCAGTACCAGATATATTGCCTAGTCAAATTTTGGAGAGCTGTGGTATGACAGTTAACAGTGATCGAACACAGGTAACTTTTGCTTTCTAATAAGAAAAAGAAAATACAACATTGTTTGTTGCAGTGTGGAATGGCAAGAGAAACTTTATGTTAAATAAGAATAAAATGATTTTAGCACAAAAAAAAAAACTGTCAATCTTAGGACTGCATGTCAAAAAATAAAGTAACTTGTGAATTGTATCGAGGTGTTTTGTGACGATGATGTGAGTGCCATGATTTTTATTCACCCAAAACATTCTCAACGTGCCTAAAAAAGCTTTCATTTCAAAAACATTACTTGTTTTATATGTTCTTAAGAAAATAAGTTTTTTTTTTTTTTCACCATTGTTAGATATATTCTTTGGACCCAGTACACCATGGTCCAGATTTGTACCTGTCAGGTACAGCAGAAATGTCCCTAGCAGGGCTGTTGAGGAATACACTTCACACAGAAGAAGACTTGCCAATAAAATTGGCTGCAGTGAGCAGATGCTTTAGGGCGGAAACTTCTAATGTTATTGAAGAGAGAGGAATATACAGGTAAGAGACAATATTCCTGTAATACAGCAAAATGAAAAGAAAAAATATACATTCGAGACAGTCTTTGGGGACTGCCGATAGAAGTGAAAACAGTATACATATAGCTCATGGAAAGCGTTCGGTGACGATGACGCGAGTTCCATGTGTGCTCAATGCGCCTAAAGAAGTTTGCACTTTAAAAATTATTCTGGGGGTGACAAATTCGGGAGATATAAAATGGACGATAGTTCGGATTAACGCTTCGGAGTACGGAAGCGTTAATCCGAACTATCGGCCATTTTATATCTTCCACTGTTTCGTTTTTTTACTTTGAAACCCTATCCAACATAGTCACATTTTTGACTTTGGCAAACAGATATGTTATACACTCACAAAACAACCGAAAAAAGTGTTCCGTGCAGCAGCGGCAGCACACATCCCATTTTTCATTCAATAAACATTTCACTACAAGTAAAAATTATGGCTTGATAAAAACAACAAGAAAGAGAGCTAGTGTTGTCAATTGCGCGTGAATGTAAACAAACACTATTCTAGCCACCAATCACCGAATGTTGGCATCACAGACTAACAAATACGTCCCAATTAGGCCGTTTTCGAGTCTTCACGATTGCGCGCTCACAACATATAATATCATTGGTATCGAAGCGTTCGGTGACGATGACGCGAGTTCCATGATTTTTGTTCACCCCAAAAGTGCTCAACGCGCCTAAAGAAGTTTCACTCGCACACAGAGTTTTCACTTCAAAAAAGAAATAGGGTGTACAAAGATGAGTTTCTTTTACAATCATAAGTCAGATTGCAGGTGACTAGATTTTTGAAGTGAAAACTTCTTTAGCACTTTTTGGGTGAACAAAAATCATGGAACTCGCATCATCGTCACGGGTCACCGAACACTTCGATACAATTCACTAGTTACATAGGTAGTTTTCATTTCTGACGTGCAGGCCTACGACACAGTTTTTTTTTTACATTTCATTATCATGCAATTTTTTTATGAACGGGTGTGTTGTGTGGATGTCGCTTTATTTTATTAACTAAATAATCTTGTAAACTTGTTACTAATCCTTCTTCATTAACCCACAGAGTACATCAATTTACCAAAGTAGAAATGTTTGCAGTTACTACTCCAAGTCAGTCGGAGAGTATGCTTGAATATTTGAGAACCATGCAGGAAGAATTGTTTTCACCCTTAGGATTTAATATGAAAATACTTGACATGCCACCACATGAACTAGGTGCTCCTGCTTATAGGTATGAATCATACACGTCATAGTAACTATTGTGAACTTGTGACCAGGAACCGTACAACGCCGGTTAAGAGTTAAGCCTTTCGAAGGGGTAACCCATTCAATGGGTTACCTTTATCATGATGTAACCCATTTAAAGGGTAACATGATAACCCATTGAATAGGTTTTATACTTGAAACCCAGTGAAAGGGTTAGGTACATGATAAATTGATAACCCATTCAATGGGTTATATACCTACTTGAAACCCAGTAACATGAAAAAATCATAATATTATGTTATTTCGATATCCGCCCAGCACGCGTAGCATGACCAATTCTATCTCTATTCTACTCAGGGACCATTTTGGTTACCATTTTAGAAAAACCCCCCTATCGAAAATTCTTTCAATGGAAAGGGTTTGCGATAGGGTTTTTCTAAGCAGTTAATCAACAATCCATACGGTGTGGGTAATTTTGAATGTCTTATACTAAGCCGTTCAAAAGGGTTACCCACACCGTATGGGTTTTCGTCGAAAACCCTTTCAATGGGTTACCAAAATTAAATTTAAGCCGTTCATAGGGGTTACCCATATCATATGGGTTTTTGTTTAAACGGAAACCCTTTCAATGGGTAACCAAAATGGTCCCTGGTTGTGACTAGGCTGGGTAAAAGCCAAAATTTTATGGAACCCTTAAATAAATGGTCATTGAGGACTTGCCATAATCATGATTGCAAGATGACTTTGACATAATTTTAATGTGGTATTAGTAATTTCAGTTGCACTTTATTTTACAGGAAGTATGATATAGAAGCATGGATGCCAGGTCGTAATAATTATGGTGAAATATCCAGCTGTAGCAACTGCACTGATTATCAATCAAGAAGACTGCACATCAAATATGTTCACAATGGTGTAACAACCTATGCTCATACATTGAATGGCACTGCTTGTGCTGTACCAAGAATGTTGATAGCCTTATTAGAAACACATCAAGATCCCAAAGGGAAAATTTACATACCTGAAGTACTACAACCTTACATGAATGGAAAAACGTATATTGCTAAAAATAATTTGGTTCCAGAACTAAAACTAATGAAAATAAAGAGATAAGATAGTACATCCATTCAGTTATTTATTTATTTAATTTTATCATAAGGTGCCTAAAAACTGCATAACCAAGTATGCTAAGTTTGACTAAGCTGCATTTTGCCATAAGCATGCAAAAAGTCTCCATCTATGACAATACACATTACTGGCACTCTAAGTATTTAAACTAACAATGAACCTTGCTCCCTAGCTTTTGAACAATACTATTGTTGATAACGAGGTTACTATAATTTTTGGGCTATCTCATCAAAAACAATCAGATGTGGATCAGAGACTATTTATCAACCTCGAACAAGATCATCCAAATTCCATGCAAGTTTGTAGTTGAATGTCAATTACCTATGTTAGGTTTCAGTGTTTTTTTAAATTTATTTTTATCCCTTTTGTTGCTTGGAAAGCTTTTTCATTTTAGATTTAAATAAGTTAATATCAACATTTGTATCTGAGTGGTCATTAGGAGCAGTTGCTTTCTCTTGAGGAGGCATAAAGTCCTTTTGCCTCTGTTCGTGCTTGGCACGTTTAACTTGTGCTTGTTTTTCTTCTTTTTCATGTCGATTCTTGGCCTTCTTCTGTTCATCTTTGAGGAAGTATTCTCCAGTAGCAAGTTCATGATCAATTTTACTCTCTTGTTGTGGTGGTGGGAAAGGTGTGTAAGGTTTCTTCCCAACTTTCTTTTTAGGTTGTTTCCTTGGGACATTTTTACTTTTAAATGTTGGTAGAAATCTATCCCAACTCTCGTTTTTTAGTCTCGAGTCTTTCATGAGTTCTCTCTTGATCATTAAACTTTTAATGTTGTACATTGGATGAATATTTTTCATTGTGTCTTCAACAATTCGCCTCACTTGCATTAGACCTTTGTATGGTCCTACGGCTGAAACTGTGTTTCCTTGCACTAACACATAACATTCAGTTAATAGTTCTATAGATTTAAGAGTTACTCCATTAGGACCAATCAAACGTTGCCGTCTCTTCAAAAATGTCTCTTTTTTGCTAACAAATGAATTGATCTTAATGATGTCACAACCTATCTCATCTTCTAGGACTCGCACAGCTTGTTCAAACGGGACACTTCGAGACAGCAGTTTCATCAAATCTCTGGCTTTAATTATAATGTAAGGATCCCATGTTTTTCTTGTTGTTTTCACGGTTATACTGCCTTCGACGAGGTCAAGGTCGGCGACGATGTAATGTTCTTTCAGTACCTTTTGCACAAGCGGCCAGCATTCCTTTAAGTACTGCTCTCTGTACTTTGGAAACAGGGTTGCAAACTTGCTTTCTTCTAAGAGACCATGTGGGTTATCTTCGCGAGTAAATTTCGGTATTTTCATAGCCCAAGCATTATCTACAGGGCCTGTGGCCTGATCGTTTTCATCATCTTGGCTAGCCATTGGTACCAGATTCCAAAACAAATATAACCCACCACACTAGTCTATTGTACCATCAATCAAACATGCGGAATATCCTCCTTTTTTTAGACGTACTCTGTGGGATGTGGGATTAGGCGTTTGACATTAACAGTTAGTTGATTGACAGTGACACTGCTAAACAGGTTGAGGTTGACGTCGACTTTTTGTTGCCATAATAAAACACTATAGTATCTTTGTGTTTGATACGGCTGGAATACTCATGCTATTTGCTTTGAGTACTCAAAGGCTATTTGTGTTATCAAAAATGACAAAAGCATACTAGTGTCGAGAAGATGCTAGTTAGTAGCACACTGTGTATGTACAAAAAGATTATGTTAGTGAACAAGCACGATAACTAAACGCAAGCTGATCTATATTTTAGTGCTAACTAGCGCACGGTTTAACTGGTGTGAGGCGCGGACGTATTTTACAACTCAAGGTAAGTTTGAACGCGTTATTTACAAGCAGGCTAGAGCTTTTTTTATAACGTCAAAAATAATTTGAACCTTAGGATGCATTTCGAATTAAGAACATATTCGCTGTAATCGATTTTAGCGCGCTAAACGATAATAGGGAACGCGTTTAAGCGCGCTAAAGTCGATTACAGCGATTATGGTATTAATTCGGAATGCAGCCATAGATTCGTTACCATTCGTTCTTAATTTCTTACTTCTTTGACCAGAAGTTGATGTGAAACATCTATAGCCGCACGTAAAACCGATTGCTGGTGGGGCGACACATTCCGCGTGGCGACGCCTCGCCACTATACAATCTTTAAGTAGTAGTGGGTAAATCATTTTGATATTGCATATCTGCCAGGCGTCCCGTGACGGCTCAAATTTTTATACACTGCTACATGGATATTTTGGCACTCGAATGACGTGGATAAGGGGCGCTGTTGGTAAACATTTGTGTAATTGTTTTGTAAATGTTAGTTGAATACAGTCACAAGTGACATTTTCAAAACAATTGTACAAATAAAAAAACATGAAGGCGGTGTTAGTACCAAATATGGCCACGCACCACAATAACTTTGTTGCGCTATAATACCTGTCAGGGAGTCAGGGTGCCCCAAGTCCCGAGCTCGCTCCACTTGCCCAAGGGTGGAAATCGTACATTATCTGTGGTGATTTATAATTAAAAATGACAATTGTCAAAGTGGCGCTAGTAGCACAAAGACCTTTAACAAAGCATTTTTTGTAAGGAATTAGTAGTGAATTCATAATTAGAGACTATTATTGAGGAAATGCCTAGATGTTGTATACCAAATTGTGAAGAAACTGGATGCCACCAGTTTCCTCAAGATGAGAAACTTAAAAATGATTATTTTAAGTTTGACTAGGTCTTCAAAAATTATTTCCTCTCATTTGTATGTAACCTATACTACCTGCATCGGCTGGATCACATAACTTATAATGTAAGAAATTTTATTGAACTTTTTTAATGCAATTTAAAACTATTCTAAATCGGAAAATTGGCAAGAAATCAACGCAAATAAGAAATCCGAAGCATGTAAATGTTTATCTCACTTAATGACAAGGGTTCGTACAGTAGTGGCGCCATCTGAGATCAGCTTTCACTTGCCGGCTCCATTAGAATAGTGTAATTTTTAAAACTTTAGGATTTTTTTTCTCAAAAAGTAGGCGTTTGCTGGCTGTGACATTTTGTAAAAGCGTTCTACATGAAGACGCAAAAATAATTATGAAGCTTCTTACGCGTGGTGGGAAAAGTACAGTGGAGCCATTATGGATCTAGGGCCTTTGTTTTCTAATATCATGTGTATTGATCACTGTATTTCTTTTTATACGGTGTTTGCTTTTCCATGGATTACGTAACATCTCTACTATTATTTTACAAAGTATCTTTATTATGGTCAAAACCACAGACTAGATAAGTTGTCTAAACAAATAAAATTTTAATGCCGCACACATTGAACCTGGCAACATTATTGTCTTGATAGCCTATGGCGGGGGTTTACCGATAAGTGACGATTGGTGAATGTAATCTGTGCTAATTTTGGAATAGTGATGTGACTGATGTACACGAAACTGCTTCAGTTTCGCATAATTGTGTTTTGTAATTCAAAACTTGATTATTTTCTTCTGTTAAAATTATCAAATTCATATAAATAGCCAATGCTGTTTTTCTCGTTTGATTTGTAAGCCTGTCCCCTACCAGTCACATAGATATAAAAGTGTTTTTTTTATAATTACCTTTCAACTCTATCAAAGATCTGTCTTGATGAAATAAAATGATAAAATTACTGAATGAACTTTCAGTTTCCTATTGGTTTCCGTTTCGGCATTGCTGGCGCTGGGATCGAAACAATTCTTTCGCATTCGGTATGTTACTTCCCTAGTGAAACGCCCGGGGACGTCATTACGACTAGTGATTAGTGTTTAAAGGTGTATACAGTCTGGCGTTAAGAAGAGGTGCAACTGAACCTGTTCTCTAAGTAGTCTGTGGCTAAGAAAGAAGCAAGGAGGCCATTGCGCTGTGGGTTGTGTGTGGTGTAAGTTGCTTGTGCCTGCAACCATCATCCTTGAGCAGACGGTTCAGCCCTTTGGACTTTTATCGGAAACGTGGAAGTGTAAGTATTTAGTTTTATTATTATATTTTTGTAACCAGCAAGTTAAACTTTCTACACGAGACCAATCGGTAGTGTTGTGTTTATGTACAGAGATACGTGGGTACTCTTACTACTCTTTTTTTTTATGTTTGTTCACTGATATCTCTGTCAATTATGGGCCGATTTTGAAAAATATTTTTTGTTTCAAAGGGTATGCTCCCGAGGTGGTCCCATTGCCACCAAATTAGAATCTGATGAGGGGATCTCATGGAAATCGAGGGCAACCCTGTAGCGATTTGGGTATTTTTTAAAGTAACTCGTGCATTTGCTCCCGAAAATCACCATTTGGTGGAGACCACAGATGGCCACCGGAACAACATAATAATAAGTATTTAACGGGTTGCGATCCGATTATAGGTACTTTAATATGGTTGCTAAGCAATTTATTCTCGTCACAATGCATATGGTGAGTGGCAGTTCTCCTGGTTCTTACCAGGAGAACTCCTCAACAATTAACGTCCCAGCATCGGGAAAAGCAATATTTTGTAAAAGGTGATGAGCAGTTGACATTAGGCTATTGTAACTTGGATAAATTAAAAACTTACCCACTAAAAAGTGAAAAATAAAAAACTTTTTGTAAAAAAAAAATAACCGACTTCCAAAAAAAACACTACAAAGTGAAAAATAACTTTAATTTCAGAAGTCGGTGGCAAAAAACTAAAATACAGATCCAAAGACACCGACTTCCGAAATTGCCGTGACGCCGTGTAATATTATTTTAATAAGTATAATTATTATTTTGTAGGTAGTTATATACGTATACCTATAACCTTCAGGGTTAGGATAAAACCTATGTGCCGGAACCGTACCTACCCAACCAGCCGCCTTACAACAACAGTTATAACAACCAGTTACCTAATACCTCGTGATATAAATCTTGTTCGCGACCATTTCGCGACTATAGAATCGTAGGTTTGTAAATGGTGCTAGGGAAAAACCCGCCTGCCGTTCCCAAACCCGTATTTTACGATCAATATGACAGCGCGCAGTGTTTGTGTAATTCGCTTGTGTGCGAACGAACCATAAGTAGCGAGTTTAGCCAAATGTTACGGTACTACGGCGCCAGACTTTCACGCCGGCCTCGTCACCATCGAGGCGGTCCGGCCGGTACTCGAACCCTGGCTCGGGAGGAGGCACGGCTCCCTGTCGTTTCGGGTGACGCAGGTGCTCTCGGGGCATGGTGCTTCGGGAAGTACCTGTGTCGCATAAACAGGGAGCCGGACGCCCGGTGTAACCACTGCATCGACTGCCGGGAGGACACGGCGCAGAGTGTGCCGCTTGGGAGGAGCCACGCCGTGCCCTCATCTCAGGAGTAGGCAGTGACCTATCGCTGCCGGCCGTAGTCGAGTCGATGGTCGGCAGTGAGGAGTTCTGGGACGCGGTGGTGTCTTGCGAAACAGTTGTGTCGCAGAAGGAGGCTGCGGAAAGGGAGCGGGAGTTCTCCAGTTGTTCTCTACCTGTCCAGGGACGGCGGACTTGGGGACGTCCGCCGCCCCCTATCACGCTGGACCCGAGGTGGCGATGGCGGCGCGTATTGTTCCACGCGCGCCCCTTTGAGACGTCGCGGGGGGGGGGGGGGGTCAATCACCTCACCCCCCAGACTTGAGGTGGCCCGCAGAGGCGGGCCGGCACTAGCCGGGGATCACGCAAGTAATAATAGATCCCAAGATCCCAAGGTGCAAGTGTGGGAAGGGAACATTGCGGTGGTTTTTAGTCAGTAAGAGTCAGACAGACCCCGCCGCCCACCCTAGGGCGGAGGACATCCATGAGGATTTTCCACCCCGTGAACAACAAAAAAAAAAGAGACTGCGGCGCGGGAGCTGTATTTGCTTATGGCCGAGCGTCGTAGTTAAAATTCATTATTTTAATAGTTTCTTGAGGCGGGTCTGCTGCGCCATGTTTGCGTGATAATAAACACAACATTGTTTGTAAAGACGATCTGGGGGCGTGGCTTAAATAAAAAAACATATATGAAGGCAGAGGGTCCAACATCTTAAATGAAAGTAAGAGATATAGCAGAAGTCAACTTTTATTTTCACAACTTATCAATTCACTGTAATAATAGTTTAATTCAGACTACAGTATATAAGCACTACAACATGTGCACCGGGCCGAGCCTGCGACAAGAATGATCCCCTCCTTGCTGCGCGCTCGCTTATATAGAGCGGCTCGAGTAGTGGGGAGAGTGGGGATGCCTAAGTGACACATTGCAGTGCGTAACTCGGCCCGTTGCACGTGCTGTTTACAATGGTGACGCCGTCACGGCCATACTGACGTGCGGACGTCCTCGTGCGCGTAGTCTCATCAAACAGTATCTAAAAAGACAACGATACTATTAATGTTCGTTCATCCTGACTAGCAATCTGGTCCAGTTCATCCCTTCAGGGTTTGCTTATAATTCTGGACCGCTCGACATTGAGCCTTCAGGACTTATACTAGCATACTGGTCCGGCTCATCCCTTCAGTTTGCTATTACCTCTGGTCCGCTCGTTATTGAGCCTTCAGGGATTAACAATCTGGTCCGGTTCACCCCTTCAGACTTTGCTACTAATTCTGGACCGCTCGTCATTGAGCCTTCAGAACTTACCTTATATATTTTTTTTCTTTTTTCTCTTTTTTTTTTCTTATTAATTGTTTTGCTTATATTTTATTGGTCCGGCCGTTAACACTGAATGACCCTGCAAAACTATTATCCCCTACACAGGATCACCTCTTGCTAATTATTATTATTATGACTGCTTTCACAGACATTGTATCACTATTAATCGATGCCGGATTGCTATTCACAGACATTGTATCATTATTAATCCATATAGGATTGATATTCACAGACATGGTATCACTAATTGCCAAAGTTAAATTGCTGTTAGGCATGGCATTATTCTCGTGGCTGGTTTCGTGAACAAGGATATCGTCATCGTCACGTCATCGTAATTTTCCATGATATGATATCCACCAGATTTTGTTTCACCACGATTTACTTTACGTAAATTTTTGTCAGTATATTTATAGACTTTATTTCTCCTATTAATATTTAAAAAAAAAAAACGTTCCGGCTATTTTCTTACACGGTACAAAAAAAAATCTTAAAAGCAGAATTTTCATACGATCGCCCGTGATCAGTCATTATTCATTTCGGTACACCAAACAAATGAACTGGATTTTAACTGCCTCAAAAATACGAAAGTTGTATAACGCTTGTAACCACCCGACTAGTCTAAATTTAAGGTAGTTTTTGTCATAGGTTCTATTGTACGAACGACAACCCTTACGTTAAAAACACGTTTATCTTAATCGGGCATGGCGCACTAACGCGACGACCAACATGATCGCCTGTGGTGCCAAGTAATAGTGGTTTCTTTTAGAAAAACTTGGATATTAATTTATCCTGTAATATATCCAGTTTTCTTCCGGCAATACACCGTGAGTTATTTCAAGCTTGTGGTTTTGTACCATGATTGGACATTTAATTTGTAATGAGCACGCTATGTTCCTCACATCTATACTTTTAAGGATCACTTGTTCATGAAATTGCTCAACAAGCTTTTAATTACTATGCTCTATGCGGCATTCTGATCCCGAGTCAAATATAACAGGGAAATCTGTACCTCCTATGTGTCACTCCACCAGCTGCTCTGGAGCACAGGTTCACTTGATTGGTGCTGGTGCTCGGTGTGGAGCCTTGGTTCTTTCAGCGCTTGGGGCAGGTGTTGGCCATATATTCGTGCTTACTGAAACATAGCACGTTACGGCTGGTTTCGGTTGTTCAGTTTTGGGTTGAATATTATCATCACATTGAGATTGAGACAAAACTGAAATGGTAAATCCCGTCACCAATTTTCTGACCAATTTGCTTCTGGAATCTTCTCAATGGGTTGCACATACCCGCTTCAGCTGCAGTTTTCTTATTATCAATCTGAAGGTAATGTCCTGGCACCGCTCCTTTTTTTTTTTTTTAATATCCATACCAACAACCAATTATCCAACCCGAACATATCACGCTTCCTCTATGCAGGCGACCTTGTCCCAAGTCACCAAACTCAAAACTCAAAGCATTTATTTCAACCATTTACAGGCACTTTTGAATTGTCAAGAAGTCGTCAGTTACAAATATGAAGCTAGTTGCCCATTCCAAATAGTAGGTTCCTATGGAGAAGACCGGGCAAGAAACCCCCCGGACATTCTTTTAAATTAAAACATTGATACAAAGTAGGGTACCACTTGAGAAGGTTGAGGTCCGTATCCTCTCGCTAAATCACTTAAGCTCAATCCGAGCCAAACCCAGCCACATATTTCATCAACAACAACATATTTCATCTCCGCAATAGAGACTCGCACCGCAAAATTAACACCGTTTGAGGTGGGGTGTCCATCGAGCACTAGTCTGATCAAAGTGGGGTGGTTTGCCTACCATTGTGCGTACCACCGGGCTGGCACTATTTTTTCTCTGCAGGTGAATTCACCTGCCCCGTGTGGAGTCGTTCTGCCCATGCAAAATCAGCGGACACAGCTTTGAATGAAACGTCACGTCGACGACCATCACTGGTTGCCTAAAACCAACTCCGGTACAAATACTGTATCCATTAGCAGGAATAGTGGCACCAGCAGTTCGCAGAGTGGTGGCAAGCTCTAGCGGAAGAGCAAAAATGGTATCCGACACACGACACCCTTTGCACGACAACATCCTCGTGCCACAAAGGCTGAAAAGCCAAAATAGTTTTTTTTTTTTTTTAAGTATGTCGTCCCACTCACTGGCGAGCATTCAAAAGAAAGACTAAAGCTGTGGCGAGACAGTGCTGCCTTACTCAAACAATTCGTCCCACTTGCTATAGATTTCCCACCCGGAAATGAGTTGCCTCGACCACCCTTTAAGTATTTAAATTGACTTTGAACCCTGGTTGGCTGAAGCAAGGAAAACCTGTTCAGGTGGAGATTCATAGACTACTCCGCCTTGGAGTGTAAATATGGTGCTGTTCCGCAAAAGATGGGACACTTAGTATCATCTCTTGCATGCCCTGTCAGCTGCACGTTACAGGAAACGATGGACGCTAGTGATGGCGCCAAACACGAGTCGAATTCTGGGCTGAGTCCATTTAGATTGCCATCGACACGCTTAAATGAAGAAGAAGAATTTTGGAAACCAGCATGCCCTTGATTGTTGCCCAAGAGATCTTGTCAGGTTGTATCTTGGTAAGATACGGCGATAGCGGCACGGCCCTTCAGGGAATCAGTAATCGCCAACATCAAGCCTACACCCTCCAATTTCCTTTTATCAATTTTGGGTGGGAAATTAATTATCAAATAACTTCTCCCGCTCTGGGCGGAGCGGGAGGGCGTGTAAGATTTTTACTGACTCAAACCCACCCGTGTTCCTTCCATTGCCTGTGTACCAGGGCCACGATATCCCTTTCGAACAACCTCGCAACCCTGGCCATTGGTCCTAACGGACCCCGTCAGTTGGTGCTGACATCTCTTTGAGACACGCGTGGAACACAACGCGCCGTCGACCCGGGCCTGGTCCTTATCGAACGGCGAGCTACCCATAGCTCACCGACCGCAAGCCCGCGCCTACGGTGGCTGGAAATCGGAACATCACAGAAGGAAGTGACGGCCTCCCATGCACTCTCGCTCCGAACCATGGTCTCTACCAGGGCCGGACGCGAGAGATCGCCGCCACCGATCGCCTCCTTGAGGACACGGCGGTGCTCCGCCCAGGCCGGGCAGACCTTCTCCGTATGCTCCACCGTGTCTTCCGGGCGATCCACACAATGGTGACACCCGGGCATTTCCTCCCGCTTTATTCTGAACAGGAACCTCCCGAAACAATCATGTCCAGTGAGGACCTGCGTCAGGTGGAAGGTGAGGACGCCCTGGCGCCTCTCTAGCCACTCCTCGGCTTATCGCCACAATGGTGGCGTGCCCACTGAGTGAATACCAATTAACAATGTCGAATTCTGGTTTATCAAGATCAAAAGCAACGAGCATAGCTTTGCTTGGAGTAACTTTACAAGAAGTCATGACATCCGCAATTTTTTTTAAAAATAGCGTCCATGCCAGCAGATTTGGTCTTATATTAAATTACTGTGGATATAATTAGTGGACGGTGGAATTCATCCCACTTCTGATGAAGGCAGAGGGTCCAACATCTTAAATGAAAGTAAGAGATATAGCAGAAGTCAACTTTTATTTTCACAACTTATCAATTCACTGTAATAATAGTTTAATTCAGACTACAGTATATAAGCACTACAACATGTGCACCGGGCCGAGCCTGCGACAAGAATGATCCCCTCCTTGCTGCGCGCTCGCTTATATAGAGCGGCTCGAGTAGTGGGGAGAGTGGGGATGCCTAAGTGACACATTGCAGTGCGTAACTCGGCCCGTTGCACGTGCTGTTTACAATGGTGACGCCGTCATATACATGCTTGCCGCGACGAACTGATAACATCACCCGCGTTCGCCTGCGGGGGGCCGGGGGGCTCAAATTCACTTATTTCGTGTTTAGTGCTCTCCAGACGAACATTTTTTAAAATTTGTGTAATTAAGACGCTGACAACAGGTAAACCGCTGTCACTGTTAGACTGCATACAAAAGAAAGAGAAGCGCAATGACACAACGCTTGTAATTTATTGCAAAATATGAAGCAATTATTTGTTTACTCAAAAATGAGTTGAGTAATCGAAAATAAAAAAGACCAAGTTCTGCATAGAAATAAGACGTTCTTGTTATTAATTAAATTCCAACCGTACGTTGACATTTACAGATATTTTGGATTGAAATTCAAAGTAAAGGGTTAGTTTACCGTACAAAAAATATTTTTTTTAAAAATCTCGATACAATGATTTCTATCGAGATTTTTTTCTAAACGTGTTTTGGTAACAACCAAGTTCTGAGAAATATGTTCAAGAATAACATATATTTTTTCCGGTACTCCGCTACCACAAACTATAAAGATTTGGCAATTTTTCTGTTTAAGGCAAAGTCTGACAAAGCCTACTTTTATCATTTGCCTATTGTCAGCGCTATACTAGGAAATAAAAAGCATGGTTCAGCAGACCCGGCTTAATATGTTAGTACTAAAGAGTGTTTTTGTTTGTAGCAATGTTTTTGTTACGAAAATCTCTTTTCAACAATAAGTTCCGAACAGGAAGACGTGTCTGCTGTTCTAGCAATAGTAAATTTAGTTTTACAAAGAAATAATAGAAATGAGATTCCATGTCCGACCGTACCTTTTGTTGGTTCAATATTTATCAAGAGTTGAAAATTGATGACAAAATGTTCAAAAATTAAATACTTCCTCTTTTTAACCGACTTCACAAAAAGGAGGAGGTTCTCAAGTCGTCGGTATTTTTTTTTCAATGTTTGTTACCTCAGAACTCCGTCGTATAGGAACCGATTTGGAAAATTCTTTTTTTATTTGAAAGGATAAACCTCCAGATTGGTCCCATTTTTATTAAAATCCAGTTATGATGTTGGGGTCCATGAGTAATTGAGGGTAGGTACTCCTCAAATATTATAGGCATACTTATAGCGATTTTTATATTTTCATCAACAAGTCATTTACATTCAGAAATTATAATTTGGTGAAGTGGAACTGCTGAAGAAGGCCATAGATGGCCACCGGAACTTCTCAATTATAAGTATTTCACGGGTGGCGATGTGATATCTGGATTAAGATAGATAAGCGAAGCAAATTTAAATAAATAGTTCTGATCAAAATGCTACCATCAAACTGATCTGATGATGAAGCCGGAAGGTAGGCACTGGAACTCCGTAATAAAACAATGTATCCTACCCGTGTTTGGTCTTATTAGAATTGTCATGAGATGCACTCTGGCTATAAATGATTTATAACCGACTTCAATAAAGGTTTAGGTTCTTAATATATAATTATATATCTAGCCATATATACATATAAAAGGAAACTGTGACTGATTGGTCTATCAACACAGCTCAAACCACTGAACAGATTGGGCTGAAATTTGGCACTTAGGCATCCGCTAAGAAGGGGTTTTTGGAAATTTGACCTTTAAGGAGGGAAAACGGGGGGTTTTGTTTGCATGAAAAATCTTATTCCTATAGTTAATAAACTTGAAACTTGGACGAATACTTACGTAAGTAAATTATAAATAAAAAATAAAAATTACGCGCGGTCCGATCAACTCGAAACTCAGTACTTATTTATACTTAAAACCAAAAATCAAGAATAACTTGTAAATAACGGGGAGAAAAGGGGTAGTCAATTTTACAAAAGAGGATTTTACTACGTGGCTTGATTAACTCGAAAATTGGTATAACCTTTAAGCCAAATAATGGAAACGTCGCAAACCACTTTTTTTTTTTAACTTTGCCCCACACTAGGAATTTCTCCTTTATTGTGGGTGCGTTTACAAACATTTAAACTCACATACACAAACAACCAGACCTGGAACAAGTACTTGTAGGTCATACAAATATTTGTTCCGTGCCGGAATCGAACCCGCGACACGCAGCGCAGCAGTCCATCGCTTAACCACTGCGCCAACCGTGCAGCATTTTATCTTGACTTGCACATACGCGTACGATAAACTTCATCGCCAACACGGGCTGAAATGGTTTAAATTTTACGTATGTTTAATTCATCTCCCAATCATCAATATGTATCCACTATTGTATGTTCTAAGCAGCGGTTACGCCTGTGTACTTCTTAGTGCTCCTTTCGCTGCCTTTTACATCCGTCACCTCATATCTATCATTCCCCAATACCTTCTCCACTTGAAAGGGGCCTTTGTAAACAGGCAACAACTTCCGACTTTGCCCGTCATTTGTCTGGCTTTGTATTTTAATGAGTACCAAATCTCCTTCGACGTAAACTCGAGCTTTTGTACGGTTTCTATCAAATTGCTATTTGTCTCTGTCCTCTCACGCAATTCAGTTGCATCTAACCTATGCCCGTTGCCAATCGTGTCTATTCGTACAATACTGTGTAAGATTATTCGAAGTGAAGCATGTCGCGGCGTCTGTAATGATTGAAAGGTGTATATTATAATGTTAAATGATTCTTCTCTAAAGATTCTTTGAGGATTTCCGAATATCTTAGAAAAAGTTTCTATTTTTTTAATTACGCAGGAAGATTTTGTTGTTCGAAAGTTCGAACAACATATTTGTTAAAAATGTCTTTATATTCGTCGGCCTGTTCTGATTCTATATTTGCTCGAATACGTTGACTTGTACCGAAAGCAACCATCTGCTTCCGTTATTGACATTATAATCTCGGTTTCTGATTTTCCTTTTAAATCTAGACTGGTAAAGCATTTATAGCCAGAATCAGTTACATTAATTAACATTTCGTGGCCGTTTACCTTTCCTAGTTCTTTGATATTTGACGCCACACAGTCATCATATTTTTTTTGTAAAGTATTATTAATTCATTCTGATGGGAATCGCTATTGAACTCAAAATTACTAATTGTGTTACAAAACTCTGTAAATGTGTTTGCATAGTCAAATTTGAAGACGTCACCCATACGCGAGTATATCAGGTCAGACCGCTCCGTCACGTTTCTTCCCATAAGAGTGTAAATAAGGGTGTTTAATGTTTGTATGAAAAAATTTCCAAATCCAGTTATGATCCAAATTTAATCTTACGGCAACGCGTTATTGCATACTTTACATTAAAATTAGAATTCTGAAGCCGATAAAGATCGAAATTGAATTTTACGTCAACGCGTTAATGCATATTTTACATTGAAATAAGAATTTGGAAGTTCCTTGAGGTTTATCTTTAGCTTTTATGCAAATTTTTAGGTGGCCAGTATTTTTTAGTATGCTAAAAGATAATGAAATGAGGTTCTAATTGGTATTCAGGTAATTTAAACGTTGCAGTTATAGCAATAAAGTCGAGAATGCCAAGGGTAAACTTCACAATGTTTAACCTTAATCGCGGCTTGCAAGCCGAACATTTAAAAAAACGAACTCATGTATCAATCACAGAATAAGCGAGACGAAAAGGAGGAGGTTCTTAAGTCGTGTGATTTTTTTTTTTTTTTTTATGTTTGTTATCTCAGAACTCCGTCGTTTCTGAACCGATTTGGAAAATTATTTTTTTATTTGAAAGGATATACTTCCAGATTGTTCCCATTTTTATCAAAATCTAGTTCTGATGTTGGGATCCATGAGTTATTGCGGGAACTCCTCAAATATTATAGGCATACATATAGCGATTTTTATATTTTCATCAACAAGTCAATCATTTGCATTCAGAAAATATAATTTGGTGAAGTGGAACTGATGAAGAAGGCCACAGATGGCCTCAATCATACCCTAGAGTTATGGGATATAAAAAAAAACACGTTGTATATATATATATCTAGCCGTATGTAGGTTTAGGTTCTTAATATATGATTATATATCTAGCCATATATACATATAAAAGGAAACCGTGACTGATTGGTCTATCAACACAGCTCAAACCACTGAACAGATTGGGCTGAAATTTGGCACTTAGGCATTCGCTAAGAAGGGGTTTTTGGAAATTTGACCTTTAAAGAGGGGAAAACGGGGGGTTTTGTTTGCATGAAAAATCTTATTCCTAGAGTTAATAAACTTGAAACTTGGACGAATACTTACGTAAGTAAAATATGAATTTTGTATTTTTTTGTTATCTTAACTTCAATGGATGGGATGTCAAAGGTTGTATAGAAGAATTATAAAGCGTGGTCCGATCAACCCGAAACTCGGTAATTATACTTAAAACTAAAAATGAAGAATAACTTGTATCAGAGTTTTTCGAAAATCTACCCATAACGGGGGTAAAAGGGGTAGTCAATTTTACAAGAGAGGATATTACTACGTGGCTTGATTAACTCGAAAATTGGTATAACCTTTTTAAGTCAAATAATGGAAAAGTCGCAAACCACTTAAAAAATTAACTTCTTTGGGGGTGTAAAGGGGGGATGGATACAGTTTGTATGAAAAAATCTTCTTTCTTTGATCTATTAACTTAAAAACTTAGCCTGAATTCTTCATCATCAGTCTCCTGCCCTAATCCTGATTTATTCGGGGTCGTCGTAACATGTTGAATTACACTATAGATTTAATACATACAAAAGGAAACAGTAACTGACTTACTGACAGATCTATCAACACAAATCTCAAATCATTGAATGGATTGTGCTAAAATTTGGCACACAGATAGTTATTATGACGTAGTTAACCACTAAAAACAGATTTTTGAAAATTCGACCCCTAAAGGGGTGTAACGGGGTTTCACAACTTGTATGGGGAAATCACATGAATTGTATCAAATCGACAATTCGCAGGGTTACCTACTCGTGTCAATAAATAAATAAAACATGTTTCATGTTTTTAAAAAAACAGCCTCTTTTGGGGGTGTAAAGAGGTAAATAGACTACAAATCAATATGGCGTCATTTTCAAGGTTTGTCATGACGTTGTTCTCGTAAAGGTCAACAATTTTGAAATATTACACTCGAAGAACAAAAAAGAACTAATAAGTCCTTATTTATTATTATTTTGTATTGATCTAAATAACAAAATCTATCTGTATAAATAAATGGAGAAACTGACCGACTGATTGACTGACGTATCAACGCACAACCCAAACTACAGGAAGCGACGTGAAATTTTGCACTAGGGTTCCTTTTATGTAGGGTAGGTACTTTTAATCCCGGTTCTCGTGAGATTTTTTCTGACATCTACGCGGGTGAAGCCGCAGGCAAAAGCTAGTATTATATATGTTCAGGCATAACTTATTTGTTTATGAACTGATTTTTATAATTCTTTTATTTGGTAGAGGAAGCTTGCGCGGTCTCATATACATTACAGATTTACAGCTAACTCTTCAATAATACGTATTTATCCACTCGGTGTAGGTATGTTAATGATGTTATAAAACTTCCTGTCACTGTTGTTTTCATAGCAAGTAGTATACGAATAGGTGTGGGGTAAGTACCACTAAAAAGTGAAAAATAAAAAAAAAAATACAAAAAAACAACCGACTTCCAACAAAAACACTAAAAAGTGCAAAATAACTTTAATTTCGGAAGCACATAACATAATCACGCCTTGTTTCCTCGAAGGGTTGGGCAGAGGTGTACCTGTAGTATACCCACATTTAATATTATATTTAATTTAATTTCAGAAATCGGTGGCCATATAAACGAAAATACAAAAACAAAGACACCGAATTCCGAAATTAAATAAATTAGATTATGTTATGTGCTTCCGAAATTAAAGTTATTTTGCACTTTTTAGTGTTTTTGTTGGAAGTCGGTTGTTTTTTTTGTAAAAAAGTTTTTTTACAGAGAAATTTCTGTTCTGTAATATTTTGATAGTACCTACTACCTATCTACTTATTAATTTGCTTTGAAATATTTTTCATCGTCGTTGTTTGCTTTAAGACTTCGTTTTGGTTTGTTTCGCTTCCTAATTTTAAATTGGATGAAAATAATTGTGTTCTTACCTATTGCCTGGTTGGAATTTTCTTGATTCTATTTCTTTGCGAATTACTTATTGTGTAGGTATTTCACACTGTAGTATTACCTACTATAATAGTTTTTAGTATTAAAAAGTGTCAAAAGTGTCCTTGAATACCTACGTTCGTATTTTAATTTTATTGTTCAGTATCTTTGGTTTAGGCTGGTGTTGTAAGGGTTGTAAAAAGGTAGCTATAAAGAAAATTACGTTCAAGTAATATTTTTTACGTTACTTACTGGTCGTGAACTCGTGAGCATTGTTTAATTAAAATGGATAGTCAAATTATTATCGCTTCTAATGGAGTGCAAATTCTTTGCCAAATAGTAAATATCCTTGGTGATGGCGCATGTTTATTTTCATCTCTATCCTATTTGGTGAACAGTAACGTGGCCATGGCTTCTCAAATTCAAGACAGCATTGTGCGCCACGTGTCTAACAACTGCAAAAGATTCCAACCTTTCACCCAGGATCGGTCAGGAGTCAAACGTCGCTGAAATGTCTTGTAATGGCACCTACGGAATCACCTGTGAACTCATGGCAGCGGGAGAACTATTCCCATTTGAGTTCCAGGTGTTTCAACTTTGAAGATGGTATTTTATTGCTGGTTTTGGGGAAGCACAACAGGGAGTAAAAAAAAACCTATTCTCAGGAAACTTCAGTGAAGGTAATTTTGATGTTTTCATTCCGTTAGCCAATTTAAATAATCAAAATGATCTTTTGACCACTCATGCCGGCAAAATTGAACAATCACCGACTTTCACTGAATCAGCGGAATGTGTGCTGTTGAAATCACAATCCCATCCCCAATTCACTGCCATTGATTGTGTCGAGAAGTCGCAAATTATCACTTGTAACGGAGCGCAAATTCTTTGCAAAATAGTAAATATACCTGGTGATGGCGCATGCTTATTTTCATCCTTATTTGGTGAAAGAAAAAGAAAGAAAAAAAGAAAAATTGTTTATTCTGCACAAACAAGACACACAATACAAAAATAAAATAAAAATTTACAAAAAAAAACACTAATACAAAGTAGCCAAATTGCAATCATATTTTATTATTTTTAAGACTATGATGTTTATATAACAACCAGAAATAAAAGGAAGAAAAAAAAAATGCTAAAAGCCTAGTATTCAAAACTATAAAAGTTAAAAATTTGACAATGTTGTCAATTGCATTGTTGGTGAACGGTAACGTGGCCATAGCTTCTCAAATTCGAGCCAGCATTGTGCGCCACGTGTCTGTCACAGCTCTTTCACCCAGGAGCGGTCAGGAGCTGTCTATGGTTCATCAAAGCGTAAATACGTTGCTGAAATGTCTTACCACGGCACCTATAGAATCACTTGTGAGCTCATGGCAGCGGGAGAACTATTCCCATTTGAGTTCCAGTTGTTTTAGGATGGTACTTTTATTGCTGGTTTTGGGGAAGCACAGCAGGGAGTCAAAATAATCCGATTCTCAGGAAACTTATATGAAGCTAATTTTGATGTTTTAGTCCCGTGTGGTGCCGGACGTAAAGAATAGCTCCGTCCCATTTCTTCCCGTGGGTATCGTAAAAGCCGACTAAGGGACTTACTAGAGAATGGGCAGCAGCGTCCTCTATGCTTTTTAACACCATACTGCGATCGCCAGCCCGCCTGCCAAGCGTGGCGATTAAGGCAACAGCAGTGGAAGTCTTTCGGCTGAAATGATGATGATGAATTCCGTTGGCTTATTAAATGATAAAAAAATATCTTTGGAAAATTGAAGAATCATCGACCGTCACCGACTCAGCGGTAAATGTGCAGTTGAATTCACAATCCCAGTCCCAATTCACTGCTATTGATTTTGTCGAGAAGTCTCTTGCATAGTGAGCAAACGGAATGCGAGTAATTTTTTTCTGGCATACAACCCCAGCGTCAAATTAGTGTCTTTGTTGACGAATCACCAACTCACACTCAGTGTGCACCATTTTCTGACGTGTCCCATAACCAAATTCCTTCTTTTGGTTCCGAACAATCGGCAACCTTTACTGAGCCAGAGAATTATGACCTTGATTTGGCTGATTTAGAGTCGCCAACCAAACATACTCCTGAACTAAGTCCACACGAATTGGTTATTGTAACGCCGGTAAAGGAAAAAATAGGGAATAAACGCAGGAAAAGATTCACAGATTTAATATAATTTTTCTTAGTAATACCAACCCACTAAGCCAATGAGCTTCATATTATTTTAAGTTATAATATTGTATTTTCTCTGTAAGTGATTGTGTAAATCTAATTCCGACGTAGGAACTAGAAAAATTGAAAATTGCTACTATTGTGTTTACCAACAAATAATAAAACTTTAGAAAACTTGAAACATTTTGAGAATTTCCTAATTTTACTATTACAACAAACTTAATTTTGCGTATGGCTTAACTAAGCTGTAAGTTTAGAACTTCTACATTTGGTACGGAACCCTAAATGCGCGAGTTCCGAAGTGCACTTGGTCTGTTCGCTTAAAACATTAACTTTCACAATAAATCTCATAAACACCAACGTATGAAACACGCGAGTGAAACCGCGCGGGTGCAGCTAGTCTTTTAATAAACGATTAGAAATCAATGAACAACTGCTTCCCGTATCAATAAATGCTTCGTGATGCAGATTATTAATACACATTTTTTTTTTTTTACAAAATTATTTCGCAGGTCAGGGGTTAAACACACATTTTGTTTCTTATTTCTCTGGATTAACCGCTTTCTTTTTATGATAACACGTCGATTTTAAATGACCTCGCTTACCACAATAGTCACATTTATTTGCATCGCACTGACTTCGTTTATGGTTACCGCCGCACAGATAACACTTGATTGCCTCCAACCTTGTGCCTGGCCCACGTCTTCATTATTGCTAGCAGAAGCGGTTTGGCCCACTACGGTCGCTGAGGGCACAGTCACAGATGTCGTGGTCGCAGACATCTGATTCTGTCTGATCAGTTTTGTCTTGGCCATCGCGTGTCTTTGCGCATTCGCTTCAATCGATGTGCATATACCACTATCTCCTTTATTGCCGGCAATAATAGAAATAATATCTTGTTCCGAAAATTCCAAAGTTAAACGATCTATTTTACAATTTTGTTCAAAATAAAACTCGTAAAGAGACTGAATTTCTACCGGCTTTTATTTAAGAGTCAGATAATCGCCGTTGACCTTGGCCATACAAATGCGCGTCGCACTCACGCCGCTGCCGCACCGCGCCCGCGCCACCATTAACTTTCATAGGGAATATTTATTTTTAGTAATGAAATTATGAACATTTAAAAAATCACAAATACAATTATAGATAATAAAACAGTCTATTCATACAAAAAAAAAACATGAAAATATCTCAAGTAGTTTGAAAGTAATATCGTTTTTTATGCTTTGGGTAGACATTACTTCTTGAATTTATTTCATAAAATATTTTAAACAATACGTAAATATTCACCTATGGAATTGATGTGTATGCGTTCTAGTTAAACATACATGTTTGGCATATCTTACTTGCATTATAATGAAGGCGTAATAGCAGATCTAAAAGTCACTAAAATCATGTATCTGCGCCTTAAGATCGTACATTATATTATTCCGACGGATTTGAAAACTGGAAGCCAACTTAGGCGTCCAGTGCTTCTATTTCCGCCAATGACTATCCCATCGTAACAGTGAATCATACCACACTTTTGCGGAACCGTTTAATTTGTTGAGAGACTGATAACGGGTCATTTCGTCTGTCCATGTAAAAGTTTGAGCGTAGGACCTGATAATACTAAGCCAAGCGTTCACATCGTCTCTCAGCGGATCGAAGTCGGGTATAATGTTATTCAAAGTGTTATTTGTACTCACTGTTGAGGTATCAGCCTTACGTGATACCTGTTTCCTGTATTTCGGCGTAGGTCACGAAGACTTGGCACTACTGCTGCTGCTAGAACTTGAGCTTGAACGTGTGCGTTTTTTTTTTAGTTTTAGGCGTTTACCACGCTTATTTTGTTTACCCATAGCCGTGTGTCTGGGTATCGTTATCCCACTTCTGATGTAAACTTAATATGTGCTTAGATCACTATAAGTGAAAAAACTATATATACGAGTATTATAACAATATAATAACCTTTAAACAATATAATAAGAACAAAGGATATAATTAAAATATGAAGCGACTGCCTCTTACAACGGTCTCTGAAAAAGCTCTCACATATCGTCTTAAGACGGAGATATGTGCCAGTGACCTTGTGTGGTTAGCTTGCGTGTTCTGTACTGAGCTCAAGCAACGCGTCGTACGTTCAGCCAGTAATAGGACTCGCCCATCAAGGAGCGCTGTCCCCAATTTGACGGATTCTTAATTTATTATACACAAACCAAAAGGTATTTTAATAAAAGCCGTATACTAAAAGATCAATAACTAAATTATCTTTAAATTGGTGAAGGTTTCAGAAAAATACTCTTGGTTGATTTTGCGCCATTCTCAGTTTTTTATCCGCGTTAGACATAACTTTACAAATTAATTGCACTATTTAATACAAACATAATCTAAAATATTCACATATTAAATTATTGAAAAAATGCTTTTTCAAATCATTACACTACTCGTTTAGACGTGATCTTCAGTATAAAATCATTAACAGTCGGATATCGTTGCCTTAATAGTCGCACAATGGTCGCTGCTCTCGTTTATGTTCCCACGCTGAATTTTGACTCTATCTCGATGTTTACGTCCGGCTCTCACAGGCGAACAGCAACGCACGCACCATGCCGCTCCAGTGATGTCACTCTTAACTTTGTAAAGAGTCCGCGGAAATCGCCAACATGTTTAAGTCTAGTTCGGCCATTGCGCTACCTGCAATAGCAGCCCTTGTGGCTTTGTGACCCTGGGACTAGGAGATCGGATAGGTGATTTTTCTGTGTCACTTCGGGATGGTTCTGAAGTTGATATCAAGTTTAATTTACTTTCTTCTGTTTTAGCAACTATTGGCATAATAATGTTTTTTAACCATAAATTAAAGAAAACGGGTCACGGGTAATATAAGGTTCTACAATAGTAATTACAGTAAATGAATTCGGTTAATAAGTCGCAATTAAATAACCTTGTATAGTGTTAAATTATATCCCAGCCTTAGATTTAACAATGACCAAAGACTCACAGTACTAGCAATGCGTGGGCGACGGATGTTATGGCGAACATCCGTCGCCAACAACATTCCGTTGCGATAAGCTTCGAATCGTTGCGCGTTGGGGTCTTGAATAATACCGATACGGTCAATTATTTGGCATTGACCTCTGCTTCGGATGCAGGATTGAATTTGCAGGGATAGCAGTAGCAGTTGCTCAGGATAATTGACGGTAGGTGGACGTTTACTTATTTATCATTTTCAGGGAACATCAGGATATAGTCCACGTTCACTACGCACTGGATTTTGCAGGATATTTAAGATAGCGGTTACGCGACGTGATGCTCAGGATAATTGAAGGTAAGTAAATGTTCACATTTAACGTTATTTTCCAGGGTTTAACAGGCGGAGTACAGTTCACGTTCAATACACATTCGATTTTACAGGATGTTTTAACTACACTTTCACACACTTGGATGGTAATATTATGTATGGTTTTAGGCGTTTCACTACACACAGGATATTAGCTGGTACACTGGCGAGTTAATGTTTTAAGGACACCGGGGATTTTCATATCCTATCGCTGCCACCAATTGCGATGTTATATTTCAGGATATTACAATTCAGAATAATTAAACTTAGAAGAGTGTTGCCACCTTGCAGAAATCACCCTCTTGTTCTTCTTTTTCACTAGTTTTGGTCTGAAATTTCACCATATTTAGCGATATTTGAAACTAAAAAAATCCCCAGAATTCACTAAATAATTTAAAAGTAAATCACAAGGTAAGTCAAAAAATAATATTTTAATTGTGAATGCAATTAATAAAAATAAACATGACGTAAAAACTTTTTACAAAAAAATAATAACCGACTACCAAAAATAACACTACAAAGTGAAAAATAACTTTAATTTCGGAAGTCGGTGTCTTTGGATCTGTATTTGAGTTTTTTGCCACCGACTTCCGAAATTAAAGTTATTTTTCACTTTGTAGTGTTATTTTTGGTAGTCGGTTATTATTTGTTTGTAAAAAGTTTTTATTTTTCAGTTTTTAGTGGGTCAGTTTTGAATTACGACCACGACTCGTAAGTCGGGGCCGTTACCACAGGGCCACCACAACTGCTCTCCTTTAAATTCCTATATACTTACATACAACTATGTAAGTATATTTGTTTAGTGAAACATGTTGAAAAAAAACCAGACAAGTGCGAGTTAAAGTCACGTGGTCATCTACCACGTTTTTAACCGACTTCACAAAAGGAGGAGGTTCTCAAGTCGTCTGTTTAATGTTTGTTACCTCCGAACTCCGTCGTATAGCAACCGATTTGGAAAATTATTTTTTTATTTGAAGGGATATACTTCCAGATTGGTCCCATTTTTATCAAAATCCAGTTTTGATGTTGGGATCCATGACTAATTGAGGGAACTCCTCAAATATTATAGGCCTACATATAGCGATTTATATATTTTCATCAACAAGTCAATCATTTGCATTCAGAAACTATAATTTGGTGAAGTGGAACTGATGAAGAAGGCCACACATGGCCACCGAAACTTCTCAATGATACGTATTTCACGGGTGGCGATGAGATATTCGAAGCAAAAAATAAATAGTTTTGATCAAAATGGTACCATCAAACTGATCTGATGATGAAGCCGGAAGGTAGGCACTGGTACTCCGTTATAAAACAATGTATCCTACCCGTGTTTGGTCTTATTGGGATTGTCATGAGATGCACTCTGGCTATAAATGATTTTTAACCGACTTCAAAAAAGGAGGAGTTTTTCTATATATGTATATCTAGCCATATATAAAGGAAACCGTGACTGATTGGTCTATCAACACATAGCTCAAACCACTAAACAGATTGGGCTGAAATTTGGCACACAGATAGTTCTTATGATGTAGGCTTCCGCTTAGGAGAAGTTTTTGGAAATTTAACATTTAAGGGGGAAAAAGGGGGAGTTTGGGGTGCATGAAAAATCTTATTACTATAGAGTTAATAAACTTGAAACTTGGCACGAATACTTACCTAAGTAAATTACAGTATTTTTTTATTTATCTTAACTTCAATGGATGAGCTCAAACCACTAAACAGATTGGGCTGAAATTTGGCACACATAGTTCTTATGATGTAGGCATCCGCTAAGGAGAGGTTTTTGGAAATTTAATATTTAAGGGGGGAAAAGGGGGACTTTGGGGTGCCTGAAAAATCTTATTACTATAGAGTTTATTATTTATTTGGGGTCGTCGTAACATTTCGAATTACACTTATGTATAAATCTATATACATAAAAGGAAACCGTGACTGACTTACTGACTGATCTATCAACACAAAGCTTTATCACTGAATGGATTGGGAAATAAGTAATTCCGATGAAAATGGAACCATCGAACTGATGAAGCCTTGGGCATATAGATGTCGTTGCGTGTATCATAATAGGTCAAATTGGGATGCAAAAAAATATTTTAACGCCCTTTCAAGTTTCTGCATTTGCAAGTCAGCTTAAAAAAATGTATGATTACAATTTGTGTGGGGTAGGTACCACTACTAAAAAGTGAAAACTTTTTTACAAAAAAAACAACCGACTTCGATTTAATTTAATTTCGGAAGTCGGTGTCATTAGTTCTGTATTTTCGTTTTTTGCCACCGACTTCCGAGATTAAATTACCACAGACAAACCCCAGGATAGTCCGGTTAAGTAGTTCTCAAGGTCAACTTCGAGATGCCATACATAAAAAAAATCCAAATATAGTTAGTTACAGCATCCTCTCTAGGTAAGCGCCAACCAAAACCGACGCCCTCGTTGCTAGATCGGCTCTTGCCGGGCCTTTCCTGGGGAACTAGGGATCTCACCTAGAAGGGGCCTGTCGCACGGCCGGCGGGCGTCGTGAAGCACTTCGGACTCTCCTACAGTCACACCCCAGAAACACACTTTAGAACGCTGATGGGAGGTAAACTCCGACGCGACGCTGTAGGTCGGTGGCATAAGAAATTTCACGCGTACGAAGTCGCGGGCAGAAGTTATTAATATTTTTTATTACACAATAAAATTATGAAGATGTATTTTGTATTTCAGGTAAAATAGAAAAATGGAGGACGACGGCCCCGAACCGGGTAAGCATTTTATCGATAACACCATCATCATCATCTTTTAATTATTAAGTTTTTTTTAATCAAATAATTCAAATATAATTAATTTTATCATTTTATTGCATGACTAGACTGCACCTTAGCAATGTTTCAATAACCAAAACATTATAATTATTCGTACCACTTCCGAATACTTACCTCCTTAAAAAGTATAATCGAGCGTAGATACGAGTAGTCTGTCCGGGGAAATTACGCCGAGTTTTAGGCTAACTTTGAATTAATTTAAAACAGCGTTTTTTTTTTCGTTTAACGTGTAGGGTATGGACAAGGTCGGTCGTTAGCCGTTGTGCCGTTGACCCGAGCGCACGTGTCTTGAGTTCTCTCCGTCAAATATACAAATATTTTTTTATGTGTGTCTACTGCACATGTTGCGAGTTTGCGCCTCGTATCGGGCTTCGAAATCATGTTTATTTTGTTGTGTTTGTGTCGCCAAATAAAATTCGTTGGATCTGTATGCGCGAGAACCAGTGCATACGAGGGGCTAATTGCGCCTCATTAGTTCCTCAGTTACACATTGGTAGGAGCAACGTTACAGGCGTAGGTTAAAGAACAGCTACAGTAAAAACTCGTATTTTGGTGACTTTTCACGTCTCAGAGACCTAAAGATCGATCATTCAATCAAAGTTCTTAGAAATGTAATCTTGGATCAAATATTATACTAAACAAACAAATGAGTAGCTCGGTTCATAAGCTGAACAAAAGTTTACTGTCTAACACATGTGAGGTTTGTTTAGTTCATTGAAACAGGAATAGCATACTCCACAATAATTAACAGACCCAAGTTCACTTTGTCGCTTGCCGCATAGCGCTAACGCTCTTTTCAGACTACTCTATAATACAGGAAAAGTTTTTAACCAGTGCGCAAATTTTTTTTGGTGGTTCAATATCAGTAACAGAACACATTTCCATTATTTATTCAATACTTTTTTTTTTTTTATCCTACTTTAAATCAGCAAAATATGGACACAATCTATTCGTAATAATATCAATGCGCGCGCGGCGGCCGGCGCAAGCGGCGGTATTGCACGGGGGTGAACCCCTCCCGGGCGGCAGGGCGCGCTGGGCGCTGTGCTGTGGCCGACAGTTCGCTCATCGCACGCGCTGTCGTGTGACGTCGCGTCTTATCGATTCCCCGCGCAAGCGCCGCGCCGCCGCCGCCGCAAGTGTGCCGTGCAACCGGTCACGATGTCGGACTTCAGTAACCGCGAGTTTTACGAGATGGTGCGAGTGTATGTACTGAGTGATAAAAGTTTGCGAGCAGCTCGCAGAATGTATGCGACGGAGAGCATACCTCGAATGCGAGCCCATGGAATCCTTAACCCCGCGGTCCCTAATGAAAGGACCATTTTAGCGGCCACTCAAAGGCTGCTTGATCACGGACAGTTCAGAACCCCGAATCATGCACGAAGGTCTGGCAGACCCCGACTGGCGATCGAAATCGAAGAAGCCATCCTAAGCCCATTAAAGTAAGAAGGAAAAATTGGAATTTCAAATAACTACAGGTCACGGCCTAAACATAATAAAGTCTAGTTCGAATCTGATAAAATTAGCGATCAGTACATTGTAACCCACGTAAATACCTACGCCGGCGAATCGAGCTAGCGCACAGCTGATAGGTAGGTACTTTCGCGCGTTCCGCTTCGCCGCGCGCCGCCGGGTAGCCATACAACCACTTTTAAAGTAAACATCTTTCGTTAACGATATTTTTTGTTTTTTGTACTAAGACGTATCAAAATAAAAAATATATGTTTAATAAAACTCGTTTAAGTTTAACTTGTCAAAATTTGCGCAGTGGATAAAAACTTTTCCTGTATAATAGCATATAGCATATAGTTATAGCACAACAATATCGCGCACCATACATTAATATGGAC
The DNA here is from genome assembly GCA_948098905.1 of Tiliacea aurago. Taxonomy (NCBI): domain Eukaryota; kingdom Metazoa; phylum Arthropoda; class Insecta; order Lepidoptera; family Noctuidae; genus Tiliacea; species Tiliacea aurago. The sequence goes on along the minus strand of OX402586.1, from coordinate 16,506,985 downwards.
ACGTTCACGCTTCACTGTACAATATACAGGGTGTTTGGTGCATCGTGTGCCAAATTAAAATGGTCGACTGAAGGGGTCATCCGCTAGCCTTTCAGACCCCTTAACACCCCTCATGCTCTGTGGATTTTTTTTTATCGACTTTTTATTGTTTTCCAAAAAAAAAGACCCAAATTTTTACATTCAAATACAGATTTAAAAAAAAATATAAGGCGTAGACTCTGAATTTTAATTTTATTTCGATGTGTATTGTTTAAGAATACTTTTAAATACAAAATTAGTGATATTAGTCACCTAGTTTTTTTTTTAATTCACTCGCAAAGGTAAAACTTAAATTAAAGCTGTACATGTTACAGCTATTTATAAGGCTACAAAAAAAAAAACCAAAAGCGACCGGGATCTTCCAACTCCCTCATTAATTCTCCAGTCTATCCTCTTTCTAATGATGTGCCACATGCCATAAAAGTATTTTAACAACTTTGTGAATTCGCTAGAATTGTGAATCAAGTCACATAAAACTACATTCCAAATTCTAATGAAAAAATATTTATTGCGGAACTGTTACTTGAGAAAGAGGTAAAATTTGTTTTCTCACTCTTTCACAGTAAAATCTATCTTCTATCTCTTTCTTGCATACCTTAAATCGGTTTGAACAAATCGCGCCGCCCGACCCGCCATTTTTTTAGTCGAGACATGACTGCCTCTGCTACCTAACGTGTGTGCTAGTTCACCATACTCCGCGATTCTTGTATTACTTTGTTATCGTTAAGTTTTGCTGGTTCTTGTTACATTTGTTTAATTTTTGTTGTTATTGTTAAACTTTGAGTTTTTTGTTATTGCAATGGCGACATTCTCTAACGAAGAATATGCGGACATCATGATGGCTTACGGAGCCGCTAATGGCGTCGCTCGTGCAGCGCAACGACTTTACCAGGAACGCTTTCCTGGTAGACGATTAACTGGCCGCAGAGTCTTCCAAGACACATATACCGACGCATACGCGAGACTGGCAGTGTTACTTTTAATGAACCAAGGGGCCATATTGTGCGACATAATGTTGAAGTAGACGAGAGAATACTGGCACTTTTTGAGGAAGACCCTACAAGAAGCATTAGAAATGTGGCATCACATCTTGATATTTCAATATGGAAAGTGTGGAAAGTACTTCGTCAAAACAAAAAGCATCCATTCCACTACACTCCGGTGCAAGGTACGTAATTTTAAACTAACTGTTGAAATACGAAACAGGTGTCGGGCCTGCATTCGCAACAGAGGCCAACAATTTGAGCAAGATTTGTAACAATGATTAAATAAATGTTAAAAATGCAATTTTGTTTTTTTATTTCAAGTAAATCCCACGAAAGATACAGATATGAGACACGAATTTACCTAACCATAAGAATGAGATAGCAGATTTATAGGTTTGACAGGTATCATTTAAGAGATTTTTTTTAAAATCATAATTTTGAATATTAGCCTTAGGTGACTCGATTCACAATTCTAGCGAATTCACAAAGTTGTTAAAATACTTTTATGGCATGTGGCACATCATTAGAAAGAGGATAGACTGGAGAATTAATGAGGGAGTTGGAAGATCCCGGTCGCTTTTGATTTTTTTTTTGTAGCCTTATAAACAGCTGTAACATGTACAGCTTTAATTTAAGTTTTACCTTTGCGAGTGAATTAAAAAAGAACTAGGTGACTAATATCACTAATTTTGTATTTAAAAGTATTCTTAAACAATACACATCGAAATAAAAATAAAATTCAGAGTCTACGCCTTATATTTTTTTTAAATCTGTATTTGAATGTAAAATTTGGGTCTTTTTTTTGGAAAACAATAAAAAGTCGATAAAAAAAAATCCACAGAGCATGAGGGGTGTTAAAGGGTCTAAAAGGCTAGCGGATGACTCCTTCAGTCGACCATTTCAATTTGGCACACGATGCACCAAACACCCTGTATTATTGGCTTACTATACGATATAAAATTGAGCGTGCGCAGAGTTCATGCTGTGCTATATCGTGCGCCGCCCTCTTCCTCCTCCCTCACCCCCGGTTGTCCGCGGTCAACTGAGCTTGCCATATACTATAAATGCTTGCGATTATATCGCGTAATGTGAACGCCATGCTATATAGTATAGCATTAGGTCCTTATTTGCTATACTATTATCACAATAGTATAGCATAGTCTGAAATGAGCTTAAGTGCCGCGCGCCCGCGCGTCGTCGTATTACGCTATAAGCTGAGTCACATAATAACAATTATGAGTCTGGTTAGCATAATTACAACGCTTAACAGTGAATGGTATTTGTTAATGTCAACAAAGGGACAAAAACGAACCTATGACAAAAGTGCACATTCGAAGAATGCAGCACAGCACTCGGGCATATATTATATGCTGCCATGGTATGGTGAATGGACTCACACGGCAAAACTACACATGCTGCCGCCGAATAATATTCGGCGGCAGCATGTGTAGTTTTGCCGTATGAGCCCGCCACCAACTGGAGTTCGTACCGACCATTTGGTAGGACTTTAGTGATACGATACGGTCCACGCATACCACTGTCTAGCTTGCCAATCAATTATTGTGATCTTTTTATTACATAAGCCAAGCCATTCACTGCGAATGTTTTTGGTGCTGAACTATTTTTATTTACACGCGCATCTTGAGCAGACTGATTTTCCACTAAAAGTGTCTTAGTACGCTGTACGTGCAGCTCGTGCCATGCTTCGCAATTTGGATTATCACCCTACATAATTATAGCCTTAACAAGAGCTTGTATAACTGGGGTGGTAGAGTCTGTACCAATTAGAAGATTGAGTGCTCGGCCGAACCTGAGCATTGCTAATGGTTCTCCCAAGTACTCCACCTCTGTTCTCTTGAAAAAGCATTTCCGCAGATTAATTGAAAACCGGATTTTATAAACGTTTTTATCGAATCGAGCAAGGATAGTCCTTCTTCAAACGTCATCTATGTAATAGGTAATACGGGCTGGTGTCCGCAACTCCACGTCAATTCGCGTATTTTGCGTACGGGTGGGAAAATCGATTATTCGATCCACCCCAGCTCCTCAAGGAAGGCCAGCAACGCCTTGGTGTTACTGACAATCTCACGTAGGATACCTGGGTTACCGAAGTACTTTGCCCTGCATGTGGCGACCACCGGGCAGTTTAACAGCACATGAGCTGCTGTCTCGTCGTCCCCCATGCATGCCCTGCACAGCGGACTGTCTGTGACTCCTATGACAAAGAGGTGTTTATTAAATGACCCATGGCCAGTTATAGCCGCTGTAACTGTATGCAGCTGTTGTTTAGTTAGTTGTAGAACCCGTTTCGCGAGGCGGCCGTCGATAGTAGGGAGTGTCTCCTTCGCCTGCCTGCACTCACTTTGGTCCAAACATAGTTTGTGATGTTGGTCCCTGGTTCGATTCCTTACCAGAGTGCGTAGATAACCGAAGGGGAGTGGCGCGATGGGTTCAGGTCCCACTGGTGCCATGCTAGACCCTCTTCTGGCCAGTTCGTCGGCTGCATCGTTACCTAGCGAACCGCTGTGTCCTTTGATCCATTGAATGGTTATATTATCCCAGACCCAGCATGGCTTCGATTGCTGCAGTCGGAGTAGTCCTCATGCAGCCCGTGGTCGCCATGCAGGCTAGTCTTTGCATGCGTTGTAGTTTGTTGGAGGCCGTCATCTATGTAAAAACAAGCACTTTTCCTGACTCGATGAAGGATTTGAGGGATACAGACGAGCCGCTGTCAACCGTAGGAACAGCACACAGCGCTGCTGCGATATTTCACGACAGAAATTGACATTGGATTTATTGCGCGACTCCGATTGCTGTTTTCATGTTCGGGACATTTGAATTAGCATTAGTACTCCGACTATCGTTTACGACTTTAGAACTCGAATTACTATTGCTAATTTTAAAACGTTTAGGGCACGCATTGCTCTTACTGATATGACCGTAAGCGCCGCACGAAAAACACTTCACCGATTTTTTATCAAATTCTGTAGCACTACGGCTCCTATTGCCGCCGTTATCGCGCCAGCTAGTAGTTCGATTGGAATGAAAATCAGCTTTGGTTTTGTTCAAATTTGCACTAGCTTTACTTGGCATGGCAAAAATTTATAAAAAATCCACAATAGTTTCGGTAGTTAACTTTGCATTCATAGCTGCAACACGAATCTGCGGATCCTTAATACCACGCACAATGATTGCACACAAAAGGTCACTACTTAGCCCTTTAATGATACGCAATCGCAACATGGATTTGCGCGCGTATTCCGCGTATGTGCAATGTTTATCTGACTCATTGCACATGAGTTGACATGACGTCATACAGGACATTAGCGACATCGACACGTCGTGGACGAAGTGATTTTAACTGTAATTTAAAGGTTGACCAAGTACGATTCGTTTCGGTCCAATCGCGTAACCAAGAGTGAGATTCACCCTTCAGACACAAACCGATACGGGCCAAACATTCTTTGTTGTCCCATCTATTTTGTAATTTAGCGCGGTCAACTTCTTCACACCATGCAATGACGTCGTGAACATTAGGGTCGAAGTCAGAGACGTAATATTGGTTTGGTCTCACCGGGTTTAAGCTCCTTAGCGCATCGATAAGACGCTCTGTGACGTTCCCTACAGCCGACATTGAAGGCGAAGGCGGCAGCGACAGCGCCGGCGCCAGTGGCGTCGGGACAGGTCGCGTGATAGCGGGAGGGCTGGCAGTGCGCATAGCCTCTTCATGTGGCTCGGGCATGGACGGGCTGGACGTGCCGGTGATGGCAGGACGCGGCTGCTGCTCCACGCTAGATCGTGGTTCTGAAATTGAACGCCGCTCCAAGGCAGAGACCTTATTAAGTATTGCGTCTAAGGTAATACTAAGATGAGTTTGGTCGGGCGGCGGTGGTATGGATTTACGTTTTTTTCTGGGCCCGGTATTATTAGACATTTTATTTAATTGAATTTAGTTAAACTGTGGGAAAACGAGAGTCGTATCCCACTTCTGATTTTAGGAATTTAATGAAGTTAAGTTTAACAAAGGAAGTCTTTTTAACCGACTTCTAAAAAGGAGGAGGTTCTCAATATGTTTGTTACGCGATTACTCCGTCAATTATGAACCAATTTTGAAAATTCTTTTTTTGTTTGAAAGGGTATACTCCCGAGGTGGTCCCATTGCCACCAAATCAGAATCTGATGAGCGAATCCCATGGAAATCGAGGGAAACCCTCAAATTTTATATGCAAACTTATAGCGATTTGGGAACTTTTTTTAGTAACTCGTGCATTTGCTCTCGGAAAGCACCATTTGGTGAAGTGGAACTGAGGAAGGAGACCTCAGATGGCCACCGGAACAATATAATAATGATAACCTATTTAACGGGTTGCGATTAAGCAATTTATGCTCGTCATTATGCATATGGTGAGTGGCAGTTCTCCTGGTTCTTACCTTGAGAACTCCTCAACAATCAACGTCCCAGCATCGGGAAAAGCAATATTTTATAAAAGGTGATGAGCAGTTAACATTAGGCTATTGTAACTTAGATAAATTCAAAACTGACCCACTAAAAAGTGAAAAATAAAAAACTTTTTACAAAAAAATTGTAACCGTCTACCAAAAATAACACTACAAACTGAAAAAAAACTTTAATTTCGGAAGTCGGTGGCAAAAAACTCAAGTACAGATCTAAAGACACCGACTTCCGAAATTAAAGTTATTTTTCACTTTGTAGTGTTATTTTTGGTAGTCGGTTACTATTTTTTTGTAAAAAGTTTTTAATAAAACTAATCAAGTTACAAAATACAAAATCGAGGAGTTATTATTTAAGTGAACAGTACCCCGAGTGTAAGTTTGCAAGTAAGTAAACGTAACTAGCGCGTTTGCGTTAAGATTTTTATTCTCACCCTTATATTCTTAGCATTATGATCTATTGGTCAAATTTTAACGCGAACGAAATAGTTACGTTTACTCTCTTGCAAACTTACACTTGAGGTACTGATGGAAAATTTAATGTAAAGCGCGCGGCGCCGGGTTCGGTAAAGATCACGTCATGCTCCGGGCTGGCCGCGTAATCGCGTAACAAACATACCAAAAAAAAAACTGCCGAATTGAAAACCTCCTCCTTTTTGAAGTCGGTTAAAAAAGACTTGTCTATGTTAATAGAACTTCACTTTTTGCACTAGCTTGACTATGTGCTGCTCTGTAGTACTTGTCCGCGGAAGTGACGGAATACCACATACTGCGGCCAAATGTCCTCTTCCATGACGAGGGGCAGATAACAATTAGGTACGCGCACCACAAACGCCATAAGTTGACGTTGCGGCGCGACTCCAATAACTGTACCCTCGGCGTGTACCTTGTCTTCTGGCGCACGTACTCTACGATGTCCTCCGCCTTACGGCCGAACCCAATAACCTATATATCACCAGTTTCGGCCTACTGGAGATATAAAAATATATCTATCGATGGTTTTAACGTCCCAATAATCTAGGAATCATACCGGCCCACGCTATCTACTGATGGGGGGTGGGTGTATCGCCTACATCAGATATCTCTTTATTGAAAATGCCAAAAGTATGCGTCCCAATATACGATTTGTTTGACAGGACAGTACTACAGATGGCAGATTTGGCTATTCCCCGAATTGCAGGGATAAACGTAAAGTAGCCAAGCTAAAATGAACTCTTTAGTACTTGCAATAATGATCATAGATGTTTTTTTTATTTAAAGTAATAAAAAAAAATGAAATTAAAATATCTCGAAAACGGTGCGCCCTAGGCAAAAAATAACAGAAATTTAACCTCCCCTTACTACAATTTTGATAAAAATATTATTAAAAAATCATTAAATAATTTCTCTCCCACACGGCCATACTGACGAGCAGCCTTTATGGCTCGCGAACAAAATTCATAAAAAGATTTATATCAGTTCTTTCAAATCATATCATTGATAATTTCAGGCAATTAGTCAAATCACACCATCAAAAATTATCAAATAGTTACCAATGGTCAAATCACTGACCCAATCGTCATTCTCAATGGCTGTTACATTACATAGCCAAACCACATGACCACCAAAGCCAAATCACATGGCATCATGATGATGTATCTACCAAATCACATGGTATCATGATTGTGTATCTGCCAACTCACATGGCTATTGTCAAACCTCATGACAATCAGATACATGCCAAATCACATGGCTATTGTCAAATCTCATGACAACCAGATATACGCCAAATCACATGGCTATTGTCAAATCTCATGACAACCAGATATATGCCAAATCACATGGCTATTCTCAAATCTCATGACAACCAGATACATGCCAAATCACATGACTATTGTCAAATCTCATGACATTGGTGAAATTGTCAAGCATAACCATAACCGTTGGCCAGACGCTCAGGGATATGCAGGACAATCTTTAGAATTGCGTAATATACAATACTAGCTTTCGCCCGCGGCTTCGCCCGCGTGGATGTCGAAAAAAAAGCAGCTTCTCTATCAGCAGCATTCCCCCAAAACATTATACCATATCTTAGTTGGAACCAACGTAAGCGTGGTAAGCAGATAGGAGTGCAGTTTGATTTACAACTTTACGAAGGATATATACAGGGTGGAATTTTGTAATGCCACCTGGAGGGAAAGTACTCTTAATACTGCAGATAGAAAGTTTTACTCAAAGGAAACATTCCTTTATTTTTTAATAGAAAGCAAACTGCATTCAAAGATTTTCGAAAATTCTCTTCTCCCACACCCGGGAATCGAACCGGCTAAAATCTGAAAAAATTATACCCTGTACTTTTATTGCATCGATCGTTAGGGTCAATTATAAGGATGAAATCTCTCTAACAAACATGATAAATTAAATGAAAGGAAAACCAGGAAATCTTAAATTAATTTAATTATTTACAAAAATAGTAAACTAACTAATTAGTTGCTCGAAATGGGCTCCATTCTCTTGGATACACAAATTTATTCTTTTAACGAATTCATTTCTAGTAACCTTTAATAAAGTGTTGTGGTGAATATTATAAATCGTATTCTGAACTTCAACTCTCAACTCGTTGTCATTCGCATAAGATTTCATGTAAATTTGATGTTTTACATATCCCCACAAAAAAAAATCTAATGGGGTGAGATCTGGCGATCTCGCAGGCCATCTGATTGTGCCGTTTGTACCAATCCAGGTATTAAAATGGTTATTAATGTAGGCAGTAGTGATTCTGCTGTTATGTGCTGGAGCACCATCTTGCTGTAGAATTATTTGGTTTCGCTCTTCCTCGGGGAAACCATTTAACTCGTTTCTTAAGAGATCCAGTATTTCAATATACTTGACAGTGTTTAAATGACCTTCGTACACGTGGACTAACACTACATTATTTCTCATAATTCCGCACCAAACGTTGAAAGAATATCTTACTTGATTGTTAGTTTCATGAACACGAACAGGATTCACTCGAGACCAATAATGGTTATTGCGGCGATTGTACATGCCATTATTGCTTAAGTTGGTTTCGTACAATGTTACTCAAAAAATTAGGGTTTCGGTCAATTTCTCCAAGCATGTTTTCACAAAATTGTAATCGTCTGTCACGATCCCCAATATGCAATTTTTGCACCAACCGACCTTCACGATAGCATTTATACTTATACTTTTTCAGCACTTTAAGTACGCGAGTGTGGGTTGTTCCTAATTCATCAGCAGCATCTCTACTTGAAGCCTATGGAAATTATTCAAAGTATGTTAAAACATCTAGTTCAAAATCGAAATAGTTTTGCTGAATAGTTTGCCGTCTCTTCTTGAAACCACCCGTATTCTTTAAATTTTCTACCATTCTTTTCAATACGAACCGAGTTGGTGCCTGTCGGTCTTGATATCTCTCTCCATACCACCGCAGAGCTAGATTCACGTTTTTGTTATTTAAAAAATAAGCTTCCTTTAAAAAACTGTTCTTGATAAGCCATTTTCACCGTGAGACAAAATGTGAAATGAGTTGTAAAAACAATCAAATGTGAATAACAACTATGATAATCTAATTTTCAAATTTTAATCTAACATTCCATATTTAAATTACCTCATACACGCAGCTACGAGTATGTCGCAAAGGAGTCTGCATTACAAAAGATGGATGTTAGTTAAAGAGCTTTAACTTGACTCATTGAATTTGTAGATTTCCTGGTTTTCCTTTCATTTAATTTATCATGTTTGTTAGAGAGATTTCATCCTTATAATTGACCCTAACGATCGATGCAATAAAAGTACAGGGTATAATTTTTTCAGATTTTAGCCGTTTCGATTCCCGGGTGTGGGAGAAGAGAATTTTCGAAAATCTTTGAATGCAGTTTGCTTTCTATTCAAAAATAAAGGAATGTTTCCTTTGAGTAAAATTTTCTATCTGCAGTATTAAGAGTACTTTCCCTCCAGGTGGCATTACAAAATTCCACCCTGTATAGCATATAAATACAAACTTCGTTTTGTACATACTTGTTCAATATACCTACGTGTCCTCCTCATTTCATGTCTGAGTCTATTTGTAAGAAATGTTGTATTGTTTATTTTGTCTACGTTTTTGTTCTTAAATAATAATTGATGTACCTACCAACTTTTGAGTTATTCAAGGTACGCAGTAAAATTCTCCCGAAAACTATGTACCCCTTTTTCCGATTCTCGAATATTTTTTGTTTTCAGTATAAATCCTGAGTTTCAAGTTAATCGGACCGCGCGTTAAAATTATTCCATAAAATATTGAGTAGTTTAAAAAAACAAAAAATTACAAACTTTATATTTTACTTAGGTTAGTATTCGTGCCAAGTTTCAGGTTTATTAACTCAAGGAATAAGATTTTTCATACAAACAAAATCCCCCTTTTCACTCCCTTAAAGGTTGAATTTCCAAAAACCCCTGATGCCCACGTCATAATTTGGGGTTAATCAAGCCACACAGTAGAATCCTCTCTTGTAAAATTGACTACCCCTTTTCACCATGTTAAGGGTCATTACCGCACGGTCTCCCGTGAGGCGGCGAGCCTCCTTGCCGGACTGCCGCCGTGGGATCTGGAGGCAAAAGTCCTCACGCACAGCTGGGAGTGGCGCGAGGAGGCGAAACGCAGGGTCGAAACTCCGCTGCCGCGAGAAATCACGGCACAGCGGTCGGAGCTCCGGCGGGATCTCATGGTGGCATGGAGAGTGCGATTGTCGTAATCCAGCGCTGGGCACGCCACAATTGTGGCGATAAGTCCTCTCTTTGAGGAGTGGCTAGAGAGGCGCCACGGCGTCCTCACCGGACACGGTTGTTTCGGGAGGTTCCTGTTCAGGATAAAGCGGGAGGAAACGCCCGGGTGTCACCACTGTGTGGATCGCCCGGAGGAAACGGTGGAGCACACGGTGGAGCATACGGTGGAGTTCTGCCCGGCTTGGGCGGAGTACCGCTGTGTCCTCACGGAGGTTATCAGCGGCGGCGATCTCTCGCGTCTAGCCCTGGTTCAGGCTATGGTTCGGAGCGAGAGTGCATGGGAGGCCGTTACCTCCTTTTGTGAAACAGTAATGCTCGCGAAGGAGGAGACAGAACGCGTGAGTGAGTGGCAAGGTTCGCGCCCTCGCGCCCCTAGTCGCCGCAGGAGACGCCCCGGGCGTCGGGAGTAGCAAGCCGGCTTCCGGCCACCGTAGGTGCGGGCTTGCGGATGGTGAGCGATGGGTAGCTCGCCATCCGATAAGGACCAGGCCCGGTTCGACTGCGCGTTGTGTTCCACGCGCGCCTCAAAGAGATGTCAGCGCCAACTGACGGGGTCCGTTAGGGCCTGCCATGTTTGTCCGAAAGGGATATCATGGCCCTGGCACATAGGCAACGGAAGGAACACGGGTGGGTTTTAGTCAGTAAAAGTCGGACACGCCCTCACGCTCCGCCCAGAGCGGAAGAAGTTATTTGATTATTTCCTACGCAAAAAAAAAGGGTAAATTTTCGAAAAACTGATAAATTCTTTTATTTATTTTGGTTTACAGTATAAATACCGAGTTTCGAGTTAATCGGACCGTGCGTTAAAATTCTTCCATACAAACTTTGTCATCCGCAAATTCCCCATTATGGAGTAGTTTAATAAAAAACAAAAATGTCACACTTTATAATTTACTTAGGTTAGTATTCGTGCCAAGTTTCAGGTGATTTATCCCCCTTGTTCACCCATCAAAGGTTGAATTTCGAAAACTCCCTTCTTAGCGGATGCCTATAGTTTCCAACAATAAGCCGAAATATTAGTGATTTTAACTTAAAAAGAAATTTCATTATAAATAAAACTTTATCCCTTTTTTCACCCCTTATGGGTTCAAATTCTAACAACACCGTTGCATTAGCTTCCAACCATAAGCCTAGATAATAAATTTAGTGATTTTACTTCGAAAATTAAGGACTTTTCATACACAACATCATCCCCCTTTTTAACCCTTCGGGGGTGGAATTATCAAAAACGCTGAAAAATGTATAAATTAATTTTCAATCGTCAGCCTAAACACAAAATTTGAATATTCTAACTTCAAAACTGACGGACTTTCATATAAACTTCCATCCCCTATTTCACCATCTTAGGGGTAGAATTTCGAAAAACCCTTTCTTAGTGGGTACCTACTCTCCACAAAGAACACACCCTCCAAATTTCATGTCTCTAGGACCAGCGGTTGAGGCTCTGCGTTGATATATCAGTCAGTCAGTCAGGACTTTGAATTTTATATATATAGATAATAAACACAAGATTTTATAAAAAGATTAATTAATTATCTTCGTAACATTAATCAGAAATACCTAAAGAGTCTGTCAACTCACATCCCATGTCAGGAGTGACAATTCGCAAATTATCATGAGAGACATACAACTCTTTGCCAGTTTTTTTTTTAACTTTATCATTTACATGAGTAATGACGCATGGGACCTTTAAATTTACTGCCAAGTTTGTTAATTAGTCGCGGATTTTGTTTTACCCGTACTATATCGACTTTAAAAGGTATAATTTTAGCTTTTAGATTTATCATATTCCGTTTTTTGGGTTTGAGCTAGCTCGTCTATTCTGAGTTTTGACTCTTGACGGCACATAACGAGGTCCATACGTTCAACATCATTTAGAACAGCTGAAATAGCTGGAGGTGACTGATCGCAGCCCATCAGAAGTTGGAAAGGAGTATGACCAGTACTTTTACTAAAGGTGATATTGATAGCAAACTGTACTTCGCCGACAGTATCTTTGCAACTTTTTTTAGTTGTATTTACAACAATAGTAAAACAGTTTGTCAGAAACTTCATGATCCGCTCGAACTGGCACGACTTACACCCCTAGCTATAAATTGCAATTCTATAGATTAGTTTTCACAGAAACTCGTAAATTCTTTGCCGGTATAGGAAGCAGCCTGATCACAAATCATACGTTAAGGGGTACCTAAAGTATAAATTAATTGTTTTAAGGCATTTACTGTAGCTACTGCCGTTAAATTAGTAACAGGATTCAAGTAGCAGAACTTTGTAAATGCATCTACAAAGACAACTGCGTTTATTGCCACTCAGTTTGCCGAAAAAGGAGTAGGGGGGGGGGGCTTATCTATAGGGTGTAATGTAATCTGTCGTGAACCAGATTGACTTTTATTAATTTGCAAGTCTGACAACTGACAACGTATTTACGGGTATACTTAGATATATTTGGAAACCAAAATTGTTCTCTTAGTTTGTCTTGCGTTTTTTTTTTCGACTAAAGTGTTTAAGAGCATCCTGATATTTTTTTATAATATGCCACCTATAACTTTTTGAAACAAAGACGTTTCTTAACTTGATTTTTGATACGATATAATAATCCATTTGAAATTTCATACGTGGAAGCTATATTTTTGTTGATACTCCCTTGTTTAATTAATTCGATTATATTTTTGGTTTCTTAATCATTATTTTGTTCTACTTCTAGCCATTCACTATAATTTTGAATATTATTAAGGGGAATATGTTCTCCCCTTTGATACTCGATACTAAAATCAAAAGATTGTAGGTAAGCCCAACCTATGAACCCTAGGAAGCAATTCTTTTTTATTACGCGAGGCTTTTAGCGAGTTACAATCAGTAATGACTTTAAATGGCCTGCCAAGTAAATAGTTACGAAAATGCCTAACAAATCTAACGACTGCCAGAGTTTCCAACTCATAAGAGTGGTAACGATTTTCAGTCTCAGTTGGTGCGCAACTGATCATGTTTTTGAAAAAGAATTCCCGCTAGACCTGCGGTACTGGCATCCGTGTGAAGTTCGACAGGCTTAGCAGGATGGAACAAAGTTAGAACTGGTTCAGAGGCAAGGTACTCAAGGACTTTATCTCTAGCAGTTTCCTGCTCCGAAATTATTTCAGGATTAATGACATGACATCCGAGTTAGTTCTGGTCAAAAACGAAGGAATTCTAATTTCTTTACGAACAATTTGTATGAAGCTAGTATGAAAAATCTAATTATCTCTTGAACGGAAAGTTAAACACGAATATCCTTACAAATGATTATAGTGCTAATTATTTGATTTTTTTTGTTGCCGATTTGCCAAAAAATTGAATGTCGTTTTTTTTAAATCATCAAATCAAATCATTTATTTCTTTGCAAACATGGGTAAAGTACATAGGTATTTTATAAAAAAAGTTCTCCATATTTTACCGACACATGGGCATGCAAATGTTTATTTACAATTCCTAATAACAAAATCAAAATTAAAAAAGAAAAAATTAAACATATAAATCAAAAATGTCAGCGTGGTCAACTTAAATAAAAATAAGACTTTAAAATGTCAAACAGAAATAAAAAGTAAATGAAACCAGGATCACAATAATATGTCAGTCAGAGAAATAGTAGATAGTGAATCATCTTTAAGAAAATCGTCAACCGTGTAATACGTTTTCATAATTAAAATTTCTTTTAGCTCCTTTTTAAATTTTAATGTAGTCATATTTTTTATAATATTAGGTACTCTGTTATATATGAGTGGGGCAATACCAAAAAAACTTTTTTGCATTAGTGCGGTTTTACATTTTACTTGACATAATTGATTGATGTATTGAGTCCATATGTATTGGATTTTTCTTGACCTATGATATTTTTTTAAATAGATGTGTGTTACATTTCACAAACAAAGCAGTTTCTAATATATATAAACAAGGCAAAGTTAGAATTTTTAACAATTTAAAATAGGATCAAAATATTTTTATTTATTTTTCATATGAAACGGTTCCTTTCAGTGTCTAAGTTAATAAAATCAATATGTTTTTGACCCAAATATTAAGATTTATTTAATAGATAGATTAAACGATTCTTTTTAGTGTTAATGTTGAAGAACACAGACTTTTAACAACACGTATTTTTCTTGTTTTATGTATTCTTAATATTTGGGTCAAAAACATATTGATTTTATAAACTTAGACACTAAAAGGAACAGTTTCATAAGTAAAAATAAATATTTTGATGATTTAAAAAAAAAAAAACTGTATTAAATTTGTCGGCAAATCGGAAACAAAAAAATCATAAATAATTAGCACTATAATCACCTGTAAGGATATTTGTGTTTAACTTTCCGTTTAAGGTTTTACAAGGGGTCGTTCGACTACTGATGCCGATGTTGAACTTTTAGGAGGACATGTTTATTATGCATGGGAGGATAAATGCGATGCTTTGGGCATCTTTTGCAATTTGTCCAAGGCATTCGATTGCGTTCTTCATGAAACATTAATCAGGAAACTGCACCACTACGGAATCCGAAATGCCTCCCCGGATCTTCTTACTTCATATTTAAGTGATAGGTTTCAGAGAGTTGATGTTAATGGAAAAAGATCTTCTGGATCTATAGTAAGAATGGGGGTCCCCCAGGGCTCAATTCTTGGCCCATTTTTGTTTTTATATTTATATACATGACTTGCCTTACCTCATAAAGGATAAACATGATATAGTGTTGTTTGCAGACGACACTTCACTTTTATTTAAACTCAAACGTCAGCAGTTGGTTACTGACAATGTAAATAATGCCCTGGAAAAAGTAGTTTAATATAGTTAATTGGTTTAATGTTAATAACCTACTTCTTAACGAGAAAAAAACGAAATGTATTAAGTTTACAATACCTCATGTTAGACAAGTAAAAACTAGTGTGCTCATAAAGGGTGAAGAGTTGAAACCCGAAGATACCACAGTGTTTTTAGGCATAACTTTGGATGCCAAGCTTCAATGGGGCCCCCATATAGATAAATTGTCAAAAAAGCTTAGCTCTGCAGCATACGCCGTTAGAAAAATTCGTGATTTAACTGATTTAGAGACAGCCCGCTTAGTATACTTTAGTTATTTTCGTAGTGTAATGTCGTACGGTATTCTGTTGTGGGGAAATGCCGCCGATATTCAATCAATTTTTGTTTTACAAAAAAGGGAAATTCGTTCAATTTATAAATTAAGTCCCAGACACTCCCTCAGAGACAAATTTAAAGATATCATTATATCGACTGTAGCTTCTCAGTACGTTTATGAAAATCTTTTGTATGCACATAAAAATATTAATATGTTTAAAAAATACAGTGATATCCATAATGTAAACACTAGGAACAAGCACAAATTTGTTGTTCCTACAACCAGGCTTAAAAAAATTGGTGGCTCATTTAGATGCCAGTGTATACGTTTCTATAATAAACTTCCTAGCCATATTCAAGAATTAAGCCTTAATAAATTCAAATGTTTTATAAAGCGGAAACTGTGCCAGAAAGCCTTTTATACTGTTAAAGACTATATTGAGGACAAAAAGGCTTGGGATTGAGCTGCTCCAATAAATTTACAGTGAATCTTGATTTGATTTATATACATTTTTTTTGCCACTATACGAGTATGTATACTTATATTTTTCTTTTTGTTTTTTATATATCATTTTACATTAACAATGACATGAATATTTACTTCGTAAAGTATTATATTATTTTAGTTATTATGAATGTGAGGACTATGTGGGTCATTGTTTTTGTTTTATTTTTCTCTTAGTTTTAATGATGGTCTGGTAGTTTGAGTACTTAATGCGGCCTACCCAAATGTCCTTTCTTTGGTATTGTTCGTCGAATCGTTGAGCTCCTTAAGTTTTGAGTTGAGCTGCACGATAACTGACAAATGCGTGCACTGACTGGACAGGTCCACTCAAATCTGTGTGGTTCTTTCCTCAAAATACCATTTCAGACACCAATCTACATGGTCCTCAAATGATCTGACCAAGATTATATCCGTATTTTATATACACATTGACATTGATGAATTTTATATATACTATGACATGAATATTTACTTTGTTAAGTATTATATTGTTTTAATTAAGTATTGTAAATGTGAAGACTATGTGGGTTATTGTTTATTTTTGTTTTTACTCAGTTAGTTTTCATCATTGTCTGGCAGTTTGAGTAATTTATGCGGCCTACCCGAATGTCCTTTCTTTGGTATTGTTCGTTGATCGTTGAGCTCCTCAAGTTCTGAGTTGAGCTGCACGACTACTGACAAGCGCGTGCACTGACTGGACAGGTCCCCTCAATCTGTGTGATTCTTTCATCAAAAGATCATTTCAGGCACCAATCTAAATGGTCTTCACATGATTTGACCAAGATTATGTCTGGACTTTAAAAGAGACCTCTGAGTTTGTTTCGGCCTTTCTTCTCAGAGTAGTCAGTTACGAAACGCCGACCTCATCTAGTTTTGTTTTTGTTTTTTTAAATATGTTTGACGTGTCAAAGTGTTTGTACAAACCTACTTACAGAAAATAAATCATTTATCATTTATTATCAAGAGATAATTAAATTTTTCATACTAGCTTCATACAATTTTTCCGTAAAAAATGATAAGTCCTTCGTTTTTGGGCAGAATTAACTTGGGTATCATTTTTGTATACCTATATTAATGACTAATAGAAGCTATATACGGCAAAAATTCCGGCACTTGCAAATTGAAATCTCTAAAGGCTTCTACATACCGGGGCGACTTGTCGCGCGACGCGACACGACACAAAGGCACCGTTCGTCCCGCGACACGCGGGGCTTTTTTGCCGTGTCGCGTCGCGCGACAAGTCGCGCTGGTATGTAGAAGCCTTAAGTCAATGAAAGCCGATTTTCAGCCCACCGTCACAGTATAATCAAGTTTCTTACTCTTCACTAAACTTGATTATACTGTGCGACCGTGCGGCGGCGGTAGGTTTTGGCGGCATCCTCTATCGCATCAAAGAAAGCCGCCGCCGCCGAGCTCGTAGGCTATTTAGAGAAATAAATGAATGTGTAAATTTTAATAGTTATTTGATTTTGACCTCGACTAGCCAATGCTTAATTTTTTTAAATTATAATTCCATCAATGTTGTGCTTGTAGGTAAATGTATACGTCCTTAAAGGAACAACAGGGTTTTTGTTACATACTGTATAAAACGTTTAAAAGAAGTTTACGAACGAGCCGTTTTTATGAGTGTTATTTATTTATACTCAGATTATTTTAGTCGTAAACTCGTACCTATCGCGGGCAAGTGCAAAAACAAAATTCATTTATTCAAACTAGGCTGAGAATCAGCACTTTTCGAACGTCAAAAATTACATGAGACAGGCCCCCAAAAACGCCCACCCTTCAACACTTCTAGTGCTTTAGCTGGGAAAAAGAACATGAATCAATAGTATCTATAATACTATAAAATGTACAATAATTTGCGTTAAGCAGCACAAAACATTAAATTAAATAAATTGCCTTATATCAGCTAGCACACGCCATTATACCAAAAAAATAAAAAAAATACTCGTCGAAAACTATACTCAAGCAGAAATAACGTAAACAGAACGTACCTAAATAAAAGCCTCCAGGCATAATGGGCGGCCGCTTAGATAAAGCTATAGCTGTGAAAAAACAGTTAATTATTAATAACAATAACAACACCATGATCAGCAAGACGACCAGACACCACTAGCAGCACCCGTTCACGAGCATAACGCAAAGATCAGCCATCACCCCTCGCCATATTTGAGGGAAGGAGGCAACCCGACCTCCGATGCTACCGCAAGCAGTGACAGTCTAAGGGGGCACGCCGAACTGGCTGCCGGTTGCTCAGGCAAGAATAATAATTATAATCAATTGTCGTGGTTGCTAGCTAACCACTTATGCAATAAAACTCATAAAACAAAACATTGTAGATTATGTCACTAATAAATTAAAATAAAAATAAATTGACTTAGACAGTCAAATAAAATAAACAATTACATGAACTCTTAGATCTGCGTCTGGTCCGCCGCTACTAAGTACAGTAGGGCCTTTTTTTTTTTGGTTGGGAAGTTATCAAATAACTTCTCCCGCTCTGGGCGGAGCGGGAGGGCGTGTCAGACTTTTACTAACTAAAACCCACCCGTGTTCCTTCAAATGCCTGTGTTCCAGGGCCACGATATCCTTTTCGGACAGGCTGGTAACCCTGGAGCAGAGCATAGTGAGATAAACCTCTTCATACAGTTATACCATTGCGATAAAATGGCACGTCAAGCCTTAGAAATTGATTATGGCCTAGCCATAGGCGACTAGCTATGGTAAAGCAAGAAAATAAAATACAGCTGTATACATATAAATACAATACAATAGGTTATTCTTGTTGTGTTTTTAGGACCATCCTGGAGGAACAAACGAAATCATATAAGAAACCGAAACCGCAGCCGATTTACGCCTTTCAACATGCAAAGACAAACTAACCTAAGTCGACAAAATTTTCATGCAGAAAACAAACCGAGGAGACAAACTAGCCTTAGTCGACAAAACTTTCATGAAAACGGACTGAGGAGACAAACAAGCCAAAATCGACCACATTTTAATGAAGAAAACAGACAGATGAGACAAAGTAGTCAAAATCGACATCAAAATACCGAACCATTTCGTGGCCGTGGTGGTATGAGAGGAGGCAGAGGAAACAACATGAGGTCAAGCCGTGAAAATGAGAGAATTAGGTTCATTGGATTTAGAACCCTACAAGAAATAGCACAAGCGGAAGAAAAAGAAGTGCTTCAGAAAGTAAATGAAAAACGAGAAGCGTTTATGAATGTTATAAATTCACCCAACACCGACGAACTCGATTATTATGTGTTACTCATCGGAATATTATCTAAAATAAGTCATTCGCCTTTTGTAGCATTGAAATCGAAATTAATTTTAGATGTTTGCAATTCTGAGTTTATTAATCACTTGCAGAATTATTTAATCGATTTGCCATATTGCGATAACAGATCTTCAAATAATAGTTTATATTGGAATGATCAAAATGAATTTTGGAAAAACTTTATAACATTTTGTGGGGATATTGTTGATACATCTCCATCTGTAGCTCGTATGAGATGTAGGGCGCTTATAGACAGCGTAACGAAGGCGTGTCTGAATTATTTGAAGGATGAGCATAATTTCGTTTTGTCTGAAGCGAATGTCTTGAAATTAGATGAAATACGTCGGAAGATGACATCATATGTCGATGAATATCAGGTAAGTTTACCTTAAATATTTTTAACAGAAATATTGGTACCTACCGAGTTAATAGCCGAAAAAATATCACTCCACTGGGTATTGTGACTGCACCCATCCCAGACATTTTTTGAGAATTTTATTGAACTGCGTAACATCGACCAACTAATAGTAAGATTATTCTGATCTTTATCTTTTTTTCTCATACCAGC
This sequence comes from Tiliacea aurago, assembly GCA_948098905.1. NCBI lineage: Eukaryota > Metazoa > Arthropoda > Insecta > Lepidoptera > Noctuidae > Tiliacea > Tiliacea aurago. The sequence continues at coordinate 16,487,287 of OX402586.1, read as the reverse complement.
CGGAAAGGAAACGAATGAGAATAAACATTCAGGACGTGCAAATGCAACAACCTCCAGAAAACTTTCGTGAGCTTAGTGTGGTGCCAACTAAAGAGGACCTACTGGGATCCATGCCCTTCCTCCGACCTAACATTGTCGAGGGGGGCTACAATGACGTGGAGCACTACTTGGACGTGCAGTTCAGGCTGCTCCGAGAAGACTGCTTTGGACCACTCAGAGATGGCTTAAGTGAGTACGAGTATAAAGACAAATACAGTAAAATACTTGAACTTACTTGTGGTAAGTGATTCCATGATTTACAAAGTTTTTGTTATGGTTTCGGTTTTTAAAGGCAACCACTGAACAACACGGCTTTGTATTTATTTCTTATATGTTGTCACGATGACGGTCGAAAGCGCACTAGTTCGCGAAGACGACCATTTGCCTAAGACGTGAGCGTTTCGATCATGTCGCGCGGACACTGACGCCCTCCACGCCACTTCTGCTGTTTTTGCGCAGCGCCGGCGCCAGTGGCGTCGGGACAGGTCGCATGATAGCGGGAGGGCTGGCCGTGTGCATTTGCGCATGGCCCTTCATGTGGCTCGGGCATGGACAGGCTGGACGTGCCGGTGATGACAGGACGCGGCTGCTGCTCCACGCTAGATCGTGGTTGTTTACGTTTTTTTTCTGGGCCCGGTATTATTCGAAATTTTATTTAATTTAGTTACGTGGGAAAACAAGAGTCGTATCCCACTTCTGGTTTTAGGAATTTAATGAAATAATAATCAAGAAGTTAAGTTTTACAAAGGAAGTGTTCTTAATAAAACAAAACAAGTTACAAAATATAGTATTTAATGTAAAGCGCGCGCTGCCGGGTTCGGGAATGAATCCGTGGTCACACTGCGCGTTATCTTATAAGGACTCGATCACGTCATGCTCCGGGCTGGCTGGAGGGGTATAGGTTGGGGATGCAACTAACAGTATATAAATGTGTAGTAGTGTCTAAAATTGTAGGAGTTCGTGATAAATAATCCTAGGTCCCTTGAAGGGTCATTTATCCAGGTTCAGGCCCGGACTTAAAGGCCGAGGGCCCCTAGGCACTTGACATTTTTCATTTTGGAAATTTTGCAAATAAAATCGACTAGTACAGAAAATATAATGTTTAACCGACACATCAGAAATAATTCAGTCTATGATAGCATGAGGCATGTTATGACTTATGAGGTATGTCACCACATGTACTTCAACGGTCGTCATAAATCGACGTTTCTAAACAACGACGTTCCTTGAACCAACTTACTTAGACTTAGTACTATTCGTATGCCTCTGAGAGATTAGATTTCTTTTCACAATATAGAAATAAGAGTTGCTTAATAGACTTATGAAGAAAAGCTGAAGCAATAAGACAGACTATGATGCAGAAGCAAGCGAAGCGAGCTCGAATTTTTTTTGCATCTTGCGTCGAGGTCCGGTTACTTTTTCTTTCATACGGGTGGTATCCGTGGTATAGTTACCATGATATTACCGCCCCCCTCCTCCCCAAAGCGCGGGGCCTGTAGCATTTGCTATCCAGTCCTGTCTGCCTGCCGTAAGGCAGGCAAGCTGCTACCTGGGTAGCTTAGGGGCTCCGATAGGCTGGCTGGGCCCCTAGGCCGAGGCCTTTTAGGCCTAGGCATAAATCCGGGGCTGTCCTGCACGCGTAGCATGACCAATTCTATCTCTATTCTACCAAGAAACGACAAAACTCTTTCTATCCAACTCGTTATCTCTTCTGCCCGAGCACGGCGCGACCCGTAGACTCGCGTTTCTATGAAGACAAAGACACAGATATTCTTTCCATAGCAACGGGGAGTGATGCAGTAAACTATGAATTCTACGATAATTATTCGTGTTTTGTTTTCGAAAAAAAATGTGTCAAACGTCAAGTTTTTCATTAATAAAAACCAGCAAAATTCAAATATCTCGAAAACGGTGTCTTAGGCAAAAAAATACATAAATTTTACCCCCCCCCTGAGTGCCACCCCCCGTGCAAGCAGGATGCCAACATGAATTTACGTTAAAAAAAATCCATCATGAATTAAAGTAAAAAAAAAATCTAACAGGAATTTAAGGCAAAAACACAATTTTTGTTTTAAATTTTCGCTTGTCTTTTTACATCATCATACGGATGGTTTCCGACTAGAACAACAATTTCTTTCCCACTATTTTACAATTTTTTTTTTGTTTCCTTTTCTGCTCATAGTGCCCCTAAGCATATACTCCAACTCCTACAACTCCGCCAGTGAGAAGAAATTTGGATGGTGAAATTCATTATTCAAAATCAATAAATATTCTTGTCTAGGTCAAATGTGATGTAGACTATTTATCGCTTGTCGAGAAGAAATGTCAAAAGTAGAGAAAAATTGGTCGTCATGCTCGACACTATAGACTTTTGTCGACTGAAGAATAGAAACATTTCTTCTCTTCAGTTTTAACATCGCCATGCTAAGGACGGTAGAAATCTTTCTATAATACATCATTTTTCGATTCTTCTGTCAACAAAACCCGTTTCTACGGTGGTCATGCTACGCGTGCAGGTACTTCTATATCTAGCTAAATATTTTTTTTTCACAGGTCAATATCTGGGAGATCCTAAGAAAAAGAAATACGATCACGTTCGGTAAGTTCGTATTATTATGTATTTTTCATTCAACCAGCCAATTATTATTTTTATTTATTCTCGCCTTTGCTTTTGGCGTTTATTATTTATACTAATTTAAAGATAAACGTTGCATAGTCCTAGAAGACTCTTCTAGAACTATGCAACGTTTATCTTTAAATTAGTATAAATAGAACCGTACCCTTTTTTTTTTTTTGGATGGGATTTTGGATTATCAAATAACTTCTCCCGCTCTGGAGCGGGAGGGCGTGTCTATGGAATATGCAAGAAAACACAAAACTGCTTTCCTCAGGAGACACTCATGTTTCCTTGCTCCTTATTTATATAATAAACTGAACTCTCTTTTAAATATATTCCCTAAAATCTTCACATGAATGTAAATCTATTATCCAAAAATACCTTCTAAATTTAAATTACAATGACACGGAATCCTTACTTATAATTTCTAAATAACTTTTTTGTTCTGTCTGCAGTGAATCAAGAGCGGTCAAAGCTCACTCGTCAATATCCACGCATACATACCTATATATCCCACAAACACAAATACGTGCAACTGTACTCACACTCATCACAAACACCACGAACACACAAACACACTCACAACACACACACGCACTCACACAGCACACGCAATAAATATATTTACACCTCTAGTTGTCATTCAGTTATAAATTGTACCAACTTACTCGCCGCGGGAGGAAGACCGGGAGTCCTAAAATACAGGGCTGCCCTAGTTTAGGCTCCAGTCCACTCCAATTATTTGAATAATGTCTGTAAGCTGTGTTTTGAATAGTGTGGAAAAATAAAGATTATTATTATTATTATATGCTTAGAGCAATAAAAATGCCGAAATCGTTAAATAAACTAATTTTTATACACAAACTTTAAGCAACGTTTATAAATAAAACCCGTCATGTGATCATGTCTAAACTAAACTAATAATTTTTCTTTTTAGGATATTCCACAATGTAAAATTTCTCTGTCCTTATGTCGACAACGTGAAAGTCGGAGCTATCGCACAAATCGATTTGAAAACAAACAAGAATTTCCATAAAATTAATTGGGCTCACAACAAGAGATTTCTTTTCGGTTCATTAGTGTTATTCTCAAAAGACCATTGTACCACATTCATAGCAGCTACGATTCTCCACCGCGATGCGAATCTTCTATCGACTGGCAAGGTGGGTAGTGCCTTAGGTAATAAAACTCTATGGTAGTAGGAAGGTGGAAGGTACCTATTACTTTTAGCATAAAGCTCGAATTTTTTTTTCTGCGATATCCCAGCAGAATGTGCGAGCTATTCCACTCAGAGAACTGATTTCAACAGCACTTGACCGAACCGCACCTGGGCACTTCCACTAACCGCACTGAAACCAAATTTTGATAAGTGCGGTTAGTGGAAGTGCTCAGGTGCCGTTCGGACAAGTGCTGTTGAAATTAGTGCTCTGAGTGGAATGCCTCGAATGTGCCACATATTTTTAAAACGCAGCACAACCTCAATACAGCCACGCGATTAGGGTTCAACAGTGTGGTCACAGTTCGTTGCTGATTATTAGCCGATGTTGTGGGCAGCTTGGGCAGCTGCATTGAACTACTTTCTTGTATTGTTTTGTGCGCATGCAGCTTCTGAAGTAAATTTTTCTATAACCATATTTGCTGTGAAATTAGGTGGCCTATTCTATATCAGGATGATGGATTAAAATAAGTATGTACAGTATAAAAATGACTGACCAAAATGGAGTGTGCCATGTCACCTACTTACCTATTTTTCTATGCTATAACGAATTGATTCATGATTGACGTGTGTATTATTATGTATTTTTTATATGTAGGTACCTAATCTTAATTATACCAACTTACCTCCGTTTTCAGATACCAGTTTCAGTAATTGACACCGATTTAGATAATAGTATCTTTAACGAAGATACGTATACTATGATAGAAAGCGAAGTTTATTTTGAACCTTATTATCATGTTCTAAAAGCTCTACAAGAACCTTCTTTTCCGCAACATTTGGCTATGCAGCAATATATTGTCAAAGTTGATGTGAGTATTTAAATCTATTTGCATGGTAGATAAGACAGGTGGGTAGCTATTACCCGGCTAGCACATTATTGGTAACTACATATTATTATCCTTACCTTGCCTTTTCAGGCTGCCTCGACACATCCTGCTTATTTATCTGCAAATACAGAGTTAGTTATTTATAAGGATAACAAATTGAGAGAAATAGAAGAAGAACGACTTTTATTGAATAATATAGATTTTGATAGTGACAATGATGAAGAACTGATTAACAGAGAAGAAGTAATTGATGGAAAACACAAAAATCTAAAATTCAAAGTTTTACAACCTGAGACATGGCCTTCGACAGAAGAGCTTAGTTTTAACGAAAGTCAGTATGAGGCGTATCGTTTGGCACTCACCCACGAGTTTGCTGTTATACAAGGACCACCTGGCACAGGAAAAACTTTCATCGGCACGAAGGTGGCAAAAACATTGTTACAGAATGTTAAATCAGAAGGACACTGCCTCATGCTGATCATATGTTACACAAATCATGCTTTAGATCAATTTCTTGAAGCAATATCTCAAATTACTCTATCTATAGTGCGCATCGGGGGGCAGTCTCGTAACAAAGCTATGGACCAGTTTAACTTATCAAACTTACGACGTCAGTCTCTTACGCCCTCACTTAGGGCGACTCAAAGCTTTTTCTTCTATCAAAAGAATCAGTTGAGAAATTCAATACAGGATCTTCAACGGGCTTTGAAGACTCTTGACATTTTAAATAACGGAGTTTTTCGCTACCGCTTTCTTATGGATGATGGTGGCGTTGACATTCCGGCTTTACAACATCTGGACTCTTATTACAAAAATAAGGGAATTCGAGTAGAAGATCCTTTGGACTATTGGTTGTTTAAAGCTGTGCTGGGCTACAATTCGGAATACGAAAGAGATTTAAATGATTGTCTATTGGAGTATGATGTTTTGGTAAACAATGAAGAAGACTTTGATGATAAGAGAGCAGAAATGATTTTGGATGACGAAAAAGTATCAGTTTTGGATGATGTAGTAAGAAGTAAAGCATCGTTTTTATTATCTAATGCAAAAGCTGAAATCAGAAAGTTAATCTCGTTTTTTAACCACGCACTAGAAAATGATGATTTTATCAAGAAATATCAGTTTCAAATAGCAATACAGGAACTTGATTCTCGGATCAATTTATTCAATGTAAGTTTTACCTGCTTTTCTATAAATTTTAGTTTTTGGTAATTCGACTATTATGTATTATTAATTACATACTGTTTCGTGGTCTTGTGGTACATACTTAATGAGTCCTTTCGCATGTTTTAGGATATGGTGAATTATCGAGACCGTGAAGTTCATCTACACATACATCCTAATACAGATTTTTCGTTAATAACAGTGCAAAATCGATGGTGTTTGTATTTTATGTGGATACGTAACAAAATTAATGAAATAAAAGAGGAAATTGCACAATTGCAGGTAGATAATATCTACTTACCTAACTACTTTAACTAATGAGCATAGAGCAAACCAAACCAAATGAATCAATGCGCATGCATTGCATGCATTGGTTTGCTCATTGTTGAATGAGAAAACCGAATATTATGTAAAGTTGTAAGTAGGTACTTATATTATGTAAAGTTTTAAGTAGGTACTTACCTATAATTTTTAAATACCTACCAACTATCGTTAGAATTTAAAAACATTTGAAAATAAAATAGGGGCTCACCAATATGGCGATCAGGGTTCAAGCCACCGGTGAATAGCGCTTCGGAAACCGTAATCTCTTCCACTCCTTTCCTTCTCCTCCACTTCTTTCCTGTCTTCCCTCCTATTTATTGAGGAAAATTGTCTGCTGAACCCCTTTGATCCAGGTACCATTACTTATTGTCATTTGTAACTTACCGAGTCTTTAATACCAGGGATCAGTATCTCCGGCCATCACAGGGTATGACGAAGCTAGAATGATGATGGACGTGCAATTACTGAAGAATAGGCGCGTCAAAGTCGTAGGAATGACTACTAGTGGAGCTGCGAAAATGCGGAAGCTACTGCAGGCGATCGCACCAAAAATTGGTAAGCCTTACAATCAAAATCTTTTATTACAAGCTTTTATTTAGATTCATCTGTCCCGGTGTCTGTAATCAAGCTTAGATACAAGATGAACCCATGTATAAAAGAGAAGAATCCGCTTAACCGTTACAGAGATCCAGCAAAACCATAAAAGTTACTCCAGCAGGATTGCGAATAATTTCGCAGCCGAAGAAAGAACAAATACAAAATAAGTTGCAACATTTACCTCATCTCGATAACTAATTATGTAGCTAATACCTATTTATAGCAATATTCCCATTAAAAAAGAAAATGTCTGGCTGCGGTAACGTTACCCCAGCATGAAATAACTAAAAAACTGCAAGTGCAACAAATCTAAAAATGTACGCAACAAATACAGAAGTTTTTTTTTTTTTTTGGTTAGGTAATAACCAAATAACTTCTCCCGCTCTGGGCGGAGCGGAAGGGCTTGTCAGACTTTTACTAACTAAAACCCACCCGTGTTCCTTCAGTTGCCTGTGTGCCAGGGCCATGATATCCCTTTCGGACAAACTCGCAACCCTGGCATGCATTGGCCCTACCAGACCCCGTCAGTTGGTGCTGACATCTCTTTGAGGCGCGCGTGGAACACATCGCGCCGTCGACCCGGGCCTGGTCCTTATCGGACGGAGAGCTACCCATCGCTCACCGTCCGCAAGCCCGCGCCTACGGTGGCCGGAAATTGGCTTGCGACACCCGACGCCCGGGGCGTCTCCTGCGGCGACTAGGGGCGTGAGGGCGCGAACTCTGCCTCTCCCTCAGGCGTTCCGCCTCCTCCTTCACGAGCATTACTGCTTCGTAGAAGGAGGTGCGGCCTCCCATGCACTCTCGCTCCGAACCATGGCCAGAACCAGGGCCGGACGCGAGATATCGCCGCCTCCGTGAGGACACGGTGGTGCTACGCCCAAGCCGGGCATACCACCACCGTATGCTCCACCGTGTCCTCCGGGCGCTCCACACAGTAGTGACAGCCGGGCGTTTCCTCTCGCTTTATCCTAAACTGGAACTTCGCGAAGTAACCGTGTCCGGTGAGGACCTGCGTCAGGCAGAAGGTGAGGACGCCGTGGCGCCTCTCTAACCACTCCTCAAAGAGGGGACTTATCGCCACAATTGTGGCGTCCCCAGTGCTGGGTTGCGACAATCGCACTCTCCATGACGCCATGAGATCCCGCTGGAGCTCTGTCCGCTGAGTCGTGATTTCTCGCGGCAGCGGAGTTTCACCCCGGCGGCGGCGTTTCGCCTCTTCGAGACAAGTGACATCTATTACCGCAAACGATATATAATTAGAAATAAATTTAAATAATAATAGGTCGACGAAAATCGTATTCATTTACTCTTCGTCGTTTTAAGTGAACGTACCTATACATCAAACGTAGTTGTAACTTGAGGGTGTGGATTAATTTTATACATACCGACAACTTAAGTATGTAAAATGAATGGATACCCTCAAATTATAACATCTATCCTAAATTTGTTTGGGAGATATGACCGAATCCTGGCAGGTTCATCTCACACTATTAAGGACCTCTTTCGGATCTTCTTTAAATTAGCCATGCAAAGCATACTGCCAAAAAGAGTTAGAGCAAAGATATAAAAGTTAAAAGTTGTTATATGGAATGTAAAAGCTGCATTGTTATTCTTTGTTTTTACAGTGATAGTGGAAGAAGCCGCGGAAGTTCTGGAACAGCACATAATAACCTCACTGACACGGGACTGCCAACATTTTATTCTGATTGGTTAGTACCTGCCCTCACTACATAAAGTGGAAAGAATTACATTGTACTCGCAATAATAGCCCCTTTTTTATATGTAGGTACCTATAGTTATAGCGTGAGTCTCACACAACATAACTTGCAGGTGATCACCAGCAGCTACGGCCATCGGCGTCCCACATAAAGCTAGCGAAGAGATACAACATCGAAGTGTCACTATTCGAGCGCATGATTACGAACGGCATCCACAGCCGCCGGCTGAACGTGCAACACCGCATGCGTCCAGAGATCGTCGCGCTCATCTCGCCACACATATACCCTGACTTGGCGAACCACCCATCTGTCGAAGCTTTCAACAACGTTCCTGGGATAGAAAAAAACCTATACTTCTTTACACATAATTACAGAGAAGAGGTATGACTAAAACATCATGCATTCCGTCAGTTATGTTTAAGCTTGCCTATAATGCCTATTACTTTCAATTCAATCATCTCATGTACTTTTAATTGGTGTTCCATTGTCTGTACCTAGATTTTAACTAATTCAGGTAATACCTCAATTAGCAATTCTCCTCATTAAAAACCCAAGATACAATCGTAAGTAATCCGAAAGATATTGCAAATGCCTTTAATAATTTCTTTATCGATCAAATACAGACAAATACTAAGTTAACACCTGTAGCTACTAATATATTGACCAATCAACATTCAATGTTTATGTCTCCTGTCTCCCTCAAGATGTCATGACAGCAATGAAATCTTTAAAAAATAAAAACAGTTTCGGACACGATGGTATAGCTACAGAAGTAGTAAAATTTGTATCGGATATTATAGCCTCACCCCTCACTCACATTATAAACTCGTGTATCAGCTCTGAAGTGTTTCCAAAAGCATTAAAAGTAGTTACCGTAAAACCACTCTTTAAAAAACACGATAGGGAAAACTTAGCCAACTACAGACCCATTGCTCTAATTCCTATTTTTTCTAAAGTCATCGAAAAAAATCTGTATAAATCAATCAATATTTTTTTGTGTAAGTATAATATTCTATGTAATGAACAAAAAGGTTTTAGGAAAAACAAAGGTGTTAATTTAGCTATTTACGATTTGCTCAATGTAATCTTAAAAATTGTTGACAAAAAAGTACCAATATGTGCAATTCTCACTGATATGACAACGGCTTTCGACTGTGTCCATCATAAAACTTTGCTAACTAAGCTTGACATGTATGGCATAAGAGGAACCGTCCTTAATCTTGTCAAATCATACCTAAGTGAACGTGTACAATACACGGAAATATCTAGGATATGTATTAAAAGCAAACGAGAAAAGAAATACTTTTCCGAATACAGAGATGTCAAACACGGCGTACCTCAGGGTGGGGTGCTAAGTTCTCATTTATTTCTGCTTTATATAAACGACTTACCGCGGCACATTAAAAACCCAATGATTTTGTTTGCTGATGACATTACTGCATTAATTAGTTGTTCTGATGCAAATAAATATGAACAGGACATAAATAGTACACTCCGGGACATTGTGAATTGGCTTGACGACAATAGATTAGTAATCTGGGGAAATTCTTGCCTGCGGGAATAGGTATTCGGAGCCCAGAAACGTTGTTTGAGGTCAATGTTAAATATGAAAACGACTGATAGCTGTGTTCCAGTGTTTAAGTCCCTAAAGTTGTTAACATTTCCTGCAATGTATATTTTAGAAATGGCAATTTTTGTTAAACGTAACATGTATCATTTTACTACAGTATCACAAAGTCGTAAGAGACCAATCAGAAGCCAGTATAAAAATCTTTTACTAGTTGAGAGTTGCAATACTGCAATAAATTAAAAAAAAATATTAGTATGGGAACAAAATACCTGACATAATAAAAGATGACACAATACGCAATTTTAAAAAGAAGTTAACAGCATTATTGATTGAAAAATGTTACTACTCGATTAACGTTTTTCTAAATGACAATAATTTAAATCCTAATGTAAATTTCTAATATAAGATAGTTATAATATTTTTATGCAATTTAATATAATTTAATCAACTAATTTAATTGTACCCGTTTTTGACTACACTCATTAATGTTTGCATGCCTAATCTAAGGTAGATTGTACAAGGATCACAACCATTTTTTTTAATAACTTATGTCATGTACTTACAATCTGTGCAAATAAATAAACTTTACTTTACTTTACCTCAATTTGCTGAAGTACCTTAACATTTTAAAATAATGGAACCCCAATTTTTCCAGAGTCAACATGAAAGTAACAGCAAAGCAAATCACAAAGAAGCGGACATGGCACTCGCTTTGGCAAATTATCTGATGCAGCAAGGGTACACCCCTGATGACATAACAATTCTTGCCGCGTATTCAGGCCAGATGTTTTACATGCGAAAAGTAAGTAAAGTGTTAAGTCAAAGAACCTAACAGCACGATTACTTATCTCTAATTCAATAAGTCTTAGATCCTTTCAGACACATTTGAAACTTTAACATTACGTTTATGATAATTATGTCATTCGCGCTACCCCTACAGAACCTAACTTAACTAGCATAATAATATCGTAAGGTCCTTCTCCTAACTCATAATAGGTACACCTGTATTGTATTTTACAGAAACGCCAGGACTATGCTAGTTTATCGCATGTGAAAATCACAGTAGTTGACAATTATCAAGGAGAGGAATCCAAAATTATCATTTTGTCACTTGTGAGGAACAACGAAGAAAATAACATTGGATTTCTTGGGACAGACAACAGGGTTTGCGTTGCTCTGTCGCGAGCAAAAGAAGGTCTGTAATAGCAACGAAAGTTGAATGTTAATTTTCAAATTCATAATCTCTTTTCCGATCTTGCTTACACGTGCCTGATTTCTGGAAGAAAATAATTATCGTACTGAAGAGCGTGATGTTCATCTGCTTTATTTATAATTTACAGGATTTTATATTTTTGGCAATATCAACATGCTGAAATCAGCGAAATCAGGCTTATGGAGCAAAATAGCAACGACCTTGGAAAATAATGGCTCTTTGGTAACAACTCTACTCCTGAAATGTCAAAATCATCCTGATCAAGTAACAACGGTAGGTACCTATACGTAGTACGTAGGTACTTACATAAGTAAATTATAAAGATAACACTAGTAATCAAATTGTAGTTCACTGACTTATATTTATGATTAATATTTAGGATACTTTTTATCCACTCGGATAAAAAGTCTGTCCCCAATTTCATTGTTCAGCCCTTTCAGCGTGATTGAGTAACAAACATCCAAACTCTTTTATCATCTTAGGAGAAATAAGAGAAACGAAAACTCCTTTAGCCGCGCCACGCACGTCAATCTACCTTAAAAAATATTTTTGACGACGTAAATAACGCCCTACTATGTAGGTCACAAATTGATTCACTGCCATTAATTTAGTATTAAATGGAAAACAAAACTACTCGGCGGGCAGCTTCCGGGAAACCAAAGATTTTGGACTCCGGAGGGAGTATCATGAATGTGGGCCCCTTCGCTGACCCACAACTAAACTGGGCGGATGCTGGTTGATAAATGAAACAGAAGAATATGTTGTTCCAAGAGAGTGCTTCCTTACTTTGCTATTTACTGTGGCGGTTTGAAGGACCATTATAGTGCATAAGATTTTCTTTACCAAATGTCAAAAGTAGTGATTAGAGATAGTATTGAATCAAGAGAAAGTAGAATTCGTTGATAAAACTGTTTTCTTGGAGATCACGCTCGACTCTAGGCTACAATGGGTCCATGTAACATCTCTTGCAGGACGGCTAAGTTCAGCAGCATGCTGTCAGAAAAATCCGTCAATTTACTGATATAGATACCACGAGGCTAGTCTATTTTAGTTACTTTCATAGTATCATGTCTTACGGTATTTTATTTTGGGGACGGGCTGCAGACATTGAGTCTATTTTTATTTTGCACAAAAGAGCCATCAGTCCCCCTACACAGCGTGTTACGGAAAGGGTATATACAGGGTGTAAGGGGAACGCTTCCAAAGCTACGAGTAGAACGTAGATTATTTACTACCTAAATGTAAAATGTGTGTGTGTGTGTGTGTGTGTAATGTAGTGTATGTGCCAATATCCTTTCGCTTTAAATTGGTTCTTTTCAAGACTTCATATTTCGTTAACACGCAATGGAAACCGTACGAGGTCACTGACACGCACGGCAGCATCGAGTCGCGGGCGCCGAGCGCTCGGCCGAGTCACGAGATTTATACGGAATTGACAAACTTTCAAAATGCTTGCCCCTACAAGCCTACAAACACTTCTTAAAAGCATGTATTTTAATCGCAATCGTAGCCCACTGTTGAACATTAAAGTTGACAGAGGCATTTTGCGTATACTTACCTGTCTAAATAATTTGCGACCTTATGAGGTATGGCTCGAACTGCGCTTCATCCATTTCAATACAAATCCGGGCTCGTCGCTATGTCGACCCGTGATCACGAGGCATTAAGGCTGTTACAGACTCACCGACAAAGAAATTGTGCTACCAGTCTGTACGAACCTTTAGCGCAGGATTCTCAACACCCTCCATTTTCTGCTTGTATCGGCTTTGGTTGGAAGCACCATCAAATCCCCACTTGGATATCAGCTAAAACTCATTTTGTGTTGATAAATATCTAGCTTAAACATAGTTGTCTTCTTGTGGGTGTACTATAAACCTCTGCCTACTCCTGCGGAGATATAGGGGTGATACTATTTTATATTACGTGTTGTTAAAAGTCTGTGTTCTTCAACATAAACATTAAAAGGAATCGTTTCATATGTAATAATAAATAAAAATAATTTAATGATTTAAAAAAAAAAATGGCATAAAATTTTTCGGCAAATCGGCGACAAAAAAATCATAAATAATTAGCACTATAATCACCTGTAAGGATATTTTTTTAACTTTCCGTTTAAGAGATAATTAGATTTTTCATACTTAATACAAATATTTCGTAAAAAAATTAGAATTCCTTCGTTTTTGAGCAGAATTAACTGTGTCATTTTTAGGGTTCCGTAGTAAACAAGGAACCCTTATAGTTTCGCCATGTCCGTCTGTCTATCTGTCTGTCTGTCTGTCCGTCCGTCCGTCTGTCGCCAGCTTAGCTCAGAGACGCTTAGTCCTAGAAAGCTGTAATTTGGCATGGGTATACATATTAATCATGCCAAAAAAATGGTAAAATATACACGTGAAATGGGGATGATATTTTTTTTTCTCGTCTATTCCATAGTGTGGGGTATCGTTGGATAGGCCGTTCAAAAATATTGTGGGTTTGGCAAAACCATTTTTCAATTAAGGGATCCGTTTGCGTAATATTAAGCTTTAAAGTGCTAGTTTTTTTTAGAGTCAAGTGTCCCCCCCCCCTGCCAGCTAAATGGTTGGTTTTGGATATGTGAAAAAATTCATGGCAATAGTATATATAACGAAATTAAAAGGAAAACTATCACAGCTAAGTAGGCTTCACAAGTTAACGAGTAATAGTCGACCAACTTAAATTTGCAGTTGGAGAATTGACCGTAACGTATATCAATGTATGGGAGGGCATGTTTTTCAACTACAATGTTAAGTTTGTTTTTGGGATAAATTCATCCCAACTACGGAACCCTTCATTGTGCGTGGTGCGACATGCACTTGGCCGGTTTTTTTGTATATAGTAATGACTAATAGAAGCTATATCCGGCAAAAAAAACCGCCACTTGCAAATTGAAATTCCTAAGTCTATGAAAGCCGATTTTCAGCCCACCGTGCGCCGTTAGCATGTTTTTGTACGGACAACCCGGTAACATAACAACCTTATAACTTTGTGACTTTTCATGATTTCGGGTTTCGTATACACTAAAACTAATGTTGTAGGTATACGTACTACGCTTTGGAATACGCAACTAGCTTCATATTTCTTTCAACTGACCGACTCCTTGACAATTCAAAAGTGCCTGTTAATTGTTTAATTGAAATAAATTCGTTTAGTTTGAGTTTTGCAGTTGGAATGTACGGGGGAAAATGTATTTCAACTACAATGTTAAGTTTGTTCTTGGGATAAATTCATCCCAACTACGGAACCCTTCATTGTGCGTGGTCCAACACGCACTTGGCCGGTTTTAATAATATAATTTTGTCTTTGGTTAGACGTTGAACGATGTCCAAAACAGCACCATGTCCGTGCAAACACTTCACTAAAACTTTTTACAGATACCGGCCGTTAACATGGCTTACTGAGTGTTATAGATAAGGCTTCTGCTTATTCTCGATTTCACATAGTTACGTCCGGGTACCTACTGTAGCAAGTTTTGGTGAAGATAATTGTTTGGCCAGGTAGGTACTAGGGCATGCATTCCGGAATTTCGTAATTCCCGAATTCCGTAACAATTTCTCTGATATTTCAATTCCGGAACTGAGAGGAGTAATATCGGAATTCCGATATTCATACATTTTTGATATTTTGATTATGATTTTTTCTGAACGCAACCAAACTAGTCTGTCGATGATGTTAGATGATTTATTGTTCTTGAGAACATATTATATTATCAAGAACAACGAGTCCTCTCAAAGCAATAAATAATTATTGTTTTCGTGACTTATTTGATCTCAATATGTTGTTTTTTAATTTGTATGCTATCTCACTTCATAATGAAAATGTTAAGACTGGAAGGAGACTATGTAGTATGTAATGGACGTGACACGTGATACATACTTACTACGATTTAAATATCGTATGTTTTTTATTCATATTAATAATATAATTCGATTGTGAGGTATATAAGCCTTGTTGATTTTACGGTTTAAAGTGTTTAATTAGAGTAAAAAGGGAGAAAGATGAACAAATAATTATGTTTAATATGTTACTAAACATGATTAAAAGACTGATATTGTTGTATATCTTGTTTGATTTGAAACCAACTTAAAAAGTTACCAGTTCCGGAATTCCGGAATCAGATCTCCAGTATTGGAACTCAGTTTCGGAATTGAGATCCTTGCGATATTGCATGCCCTAGTAGGTACTACCTAAACGTTAAACCACATTATTGGGTTGCAGATTTCGACTCCAGAGGATTTCAACAAGTTGCCGCCAGAAGGCGGATGCTTTGAGATATGCAACTACCAGTATCACTGCGGCCATAAGTGTCAACTTTACTGCCACGGATACGATCGTGAACATATTAAAACGAAGTGCACTATGAACTGCGAAAGGTACATACTTACCTAATTACCACTGCAAGACCTGGACAAAAATCATGCTTAGGTATACTAAGCCTTTCTACCTACGTAATATTAAAATGCCATTACTTGTTTTAGAGTTTTATGTGACCTCGGACATGTCTGCCCATTAAAATGCCGGGTAGATTGTGCGCCGTGCAAGGTACTCGTAATGAAGACTCTTCCATGCGGTCACGAAATGAACATATATTGCCATCGTGGTCCCGAAGACCCGCAGAACAAGTGTCTTACCATTGTCGATGTTATATTACCAAATTGTGAACATAAGGTAGGTAGATCCATCAATATATAGGATAGCTAGAAAAGAGGGATTTCCTTCGTCAATATTTGATTTCTCGATGAAATCCGTAATGCATTATAAAACGTCAACCTTGCCAATGCCATAAATAGAATAGAATATATTAGCATTTGGCTATGAGATATGAACGTGGATTGTTAATTAAAGTTTGTCACTAGTTAACGCGCTTCTTCGGTTTAAAGACATTTTATTTTCTCAAAGAACAATTAAATACAGTTCACTTATAGAGAAACTTAAATAAATTACCAATAGGTTGTAGTTTACATTAGGTACGACGTTCAAGGCGTCCATGAAATAGAACACCATATTTTCTGTGATAAAATATAAAGCAAGTATGACTAAATAGAATACAAAACAGTTAAGCTTATGTGTCTATTATAAAAAACTAAACTTATGTGTCTAATATATAATTCCTAAGGCCTTTTTTAAATGTTGGTATGCTTGTACACTCTCTAACTTTTTTAGGTAGTTTATTGTATAGCCGGACCCCCTCATACTGTATAGTTTTCCTGCCGTACAGGGTTCTCACTCTTGGTACTTCTAGGTCGTCTTGATTTCGGGTATTATATCTATAAGTCTTTTGTGTAAATGAAATATTTGTGTGTATGTTGGTCTTAAGGATCTTTCGGATAGTCATGCATGTATGGTATGTGTACAATTGTTGTAGGTTAAATAATTTTGTTTTTTTGTAGAGTAATTCTGTAGGAGTATAGTAGTTATAATTGAAGAGGACTTTGATGATTTTATTTTGTGTTCTTTGTAGGTGTTGTTGATTTGTTTTTGCAGCTTGTCCCCATACTTGGATCAAATATTCCAGATGTGGCTTGACTAGCGTGTTGTAAATAGTATGTCTTAGCTTGTAGGGTACGCATTTTGCAATGTTACGTATGGCTCCGGTTAGTGAGAGTATTCGAGATCTTACGTAGTCAATGTGCACTCTGAATGTCAACTTACTGTCCACAATTAGGCCCGAATACTTTTCATGCATTGATTTTCGTAATGGTTGGTTATTTATTGTAAGATTTGGAAATTATGGAATTTTTTATTCTTTGCTGCGAAAATTATGTAAGCAGTTTTACTAACATTCATAGTTAGAAGGTTTTGACTAAGCCAAATATTCAAAACATTAAGATCTTTCTGTGCTTCTGAAACAATATCAGTGATGCAATCGCCAAAATAAAAAAGACATGTGTCGTCTGCACATAGTGATATGTGTCCAGTCAGTCCAGCGGTACTAATGTCGTTAATATATATGAGGAAAAGTAATGGACCTAGGACTGATCCCTGAGGTAATCCACACTGTATATTGGCCGGGGCACTTGCAAATTTATCCAGTTTGACGATCTGTTGTCGATTAGTAAGATAAGACTCAAACATTTTGTAAGCTGTAGAAGTAATTCCTATGATTTTTAGCTTTTTCAGAAGGATAAAATGGCTAACAGTATCAAATGCTTTTTTTAGGTCAATAAAAACACCTAGAACCAATTGTTTTTTGTCTATGTTATCTTTTATTTTAGTAATTAAATCAACAGAAGCTGAAAGCGTATTCGAGTGTGGACGAAATCCATATTGGTGCGAGTAAAGAAAGTTGGTATTAATTAGGTGTTTAGATAAGCGCGTGTATAAAACTTTTTCAAATATTTTTGAAATAACAGGCAACACCGAAATAGGTCGGTAGTTTCCGGGGTCAGTCCTAGTTCCAGATTTGTATATAGGGGTTACTTTAGCTATTTTAAGACTGTCCGGAAACAAACCACTGTCAAAGCAACTGTTTATGCAATTAGTTAGGTTAGTTAAAATTAGATTATTACCGCATTTTATAGATTTTGTTGTTATTCCATCTATTCCACAGCTGGTGTCATTATTCAAATGATCTATTATTTTGGATATCTCATCCTCAGTGCAATGTTCTAAAGTGGTAAGTTGAAGGTCTATATCTGGCGTATTTAGTGTAATTTGTGGGTTAGGGTTAGTTTGTATTATATTCTGGGCCAACAGAGAGCCAATAGTAGCAAAATAGTTATTAAACGCGTTACAGATTTCTGTGCCATTTGTTATTTCTTTGCCGTCAAGCGTGAGTTTAGGGGGAGCACAGACATCGTTTGTTTTATTTTTAGCTAGGGTGTTTATCAATTTCCACATTTTTTTGGGGTTTTTACTACATCTTGAAAATGCATCATAATAGTATTTCTTTTGTCCTCTTTTATTTTACATTCTACTTTTTTCCTAGCAGCTGTATATTTAGATTGCAGTTGTACATTTTCTTGATTTGCCAAACAACCATGCCATAATTGATTTCGTTCATTAATATAGTTAATTACTGTTTTATTGATCCAGTCCTTTTGTGGTAGGTTTAGTATTTTGTATTTTGTTAATTTCGAGTCATTTATATTCTTTATTATATATTGTTCAAGAATGGCATAGTGGTTTCCTACTTCTGTCGATTCGTATTTCAGCATGTTCTCATACAGAGCTTTATAATTAATCGCATCATATTGAACTTTTTGTTTTAGGGTTTGTTTGTATTGTTTGAGTTCTAGGTAGACTTGTTTGTGATCTGATAGTGCTGATTCAATTATTACCATGTGTACCTTAGCGTTCCATATATTAGTACACGCATGGTCAATTATGCTTTTTGTGTGCTTAGTTTGTAGAGTACAGTAATTTTCGTGTATATGGTTTAGTATATAGTATCCTGATTCTCGTATAGCATCTGTGTAGTCGGTTGTTTTGCGCTCACTACTTAGTAAGTTGATATTAAAGTCCCCAAAAATAATTCTCTTCCGTTTGCTCTTTTCCAAACTTCGTGTGTAAATGTTAAGAAAGTCGCTGAGGTTCGTATTTGGGGGTTTATAAATTAAGCCTATGGTGAGAGAGTGTTTTAATAAGTTTATCCATAAAAAATTATTACCGCATTCATATTGCTCCTCTTTTATTTCAAATTTTAAACTTTTGTGTATGTAGTGCATTGAAATACCCCCACCTATACACTCCTTCCTTAAATTAAATATTTGTGTGTAGTTAGGTATAACCAGCATATCGGCTTCAATTTTAGATTTGATCCATGTTTCAGTTAACAACACAATGTGTATGGTATGATTAAAACTTCGTAGGATACATTTTAACTCATCAAGCTTACCTGGTTTCACCAAACTACGCACATTAGCATAAAACATTCTTAACGAGGCTATAGATCGTACATATATTCTGGTAGGTATCTGCATATTGATAGGTTACGTATTTATAAGGAGCGGAGGTAGTAGACGTGTAATCAAACCACGAGTCAGTGTCATACTACTTTAATGGAATGGGATGCGTAGATGCTATGGCGCCGACACACACACGCGTGTCGTGCGCGTACTAAGTAGGTACAATATATAACATTCCCTTCCCCACATACTTCAGAAAAATGGCTTATAATTAACAGGCAGAACACGTCGTTTGGATCTACGATTCTGTTCGTCAGGTTCTAAAACATTCTCACCGCCTTCCGTGACATGCGGTACAGACCGGTCGGGACTAATAATCATTGAATGATCTGGTGTCGAGGGCGAATGCGAGGCTAATGGCTCAACGCTCGTCCCTTCTTCCTCTCCAAGATGAACCACTTCGGTGGGTGTTGGCAATTCAGCGCCTATGGTATCGCCGTTCTCTCCCGTTACGCCTGCGCATTCTGGCTGCAGCGACAAGCTACTGTCATCGGCTTCTATGTCCAAATGCCAATCCTTCTTTTGGTTCTGCACCTCTGAAACGCCTTCGGCTTGGAAACGTCTAATCTGGTCTATGTGACGATTTACTTTGCAATTTAGTTCCGGAATATACACTGAATACATAACATTACCAATCATTTCTTTGATTGTTCCTTGCACCCAACAATATTTATCGTTTCCACAAAATCGCTTTATCCAAACAACGTCATTCAAATTAAATTTTGGTCTTTTCCTTCCTCCCTTGTTCTTACTCTGTAAGGACTGATTTTTCTTTACGGTCAGTGAAAGATCCGTGGATGTCGAAACGACTTGAAGTGGATTCATTAAGTCTAGCCGCGAGCGTAGAGGTCGACCATAAAGTACTTCTGCTGGAGATTTACCTGTGGTACTATTTTTGGAGTTTCTATAATCAAATAAAAATTTTGCGATTTTTTCTTGTAGAGGTATTTTAGTGTCTGATTTTAATATAATACTTTTAAGCCCTTTTTTAATTATTTTAACGAAACTTTCGGCTTGCCCGTTGCTTGACGGGTGGTATACCGGTGATAACACATGTTGAATACCGTTTAAAGTGCAAAAATTTTCAAACTCCCTAGACGTGAAAGAAGTACCATTGTCCGTCACCAACGTGTGTGGAATACCTACCCTAGACATAAAATCACATAATCTACTTATAACAGTTTTTGATCCATATGATGTTGTACCCACTGTGTAACATTCGACCCATTTAGAAAATGCATCTACTATTATTAAAAACATTTGGTTATGAAACGGTCCAAGAAAATCCAAATGAATTCTATAAAAGGCATGCGGCGGATAGGGCCACGGCGAAGGAGGCGCGCGGTGTGGCGAGGGCCGCAGCTGCGCGCACACGCTGCACGCGGCTGCCAACCGTTCAAGCGCCGCGTCGATTCCCGGAAACCAAAATTTATCGCGTGCGGCAGCCTTCATTTTTACTACCCCGAAGTGCGAATCGTGTAGTTCTCCACACATTTTCTCTCTGAGCGAACGCGGAATAACCACTTTATGACCACGCATTAAGCATCCATTTTCCAATGCTAATTGGAAACGACAGTCAAAATACGCTCGCAATTCGGGATCGTGTGATTTACGCGGCCAACCCTTTATAACATGATTTTTTACTTTTTTTAAAATCTCGTCGCTGTCGGTCTCGAAACGTAATTCCTTTAGCGTAATGGGTAAACTTCCATCAACAACAAAATTTACGTAAGCAGCGCGCTCCTCACAGTCGCGGTCTTCCCCCCGCACTTCGTCCTGCACCCGGTTCTCATCCATTAACGTCGCTCGAGATAAAAAATCTGCACTGTTATCACCGCTACGAATATATTCGATGGAATAATTGTACGCTGACAAAAATAATGCGTAGCGTTGTAGCCTATTCGCAGATACTTCAGGGATGCCACGGTGCGGGCCGAAAATTGTTATTAACGGTTTATGATCCGTACGTAATATGAACGGTGTGACACGACCATATAAGTACTGGTGAAATCTTCTCACCCCGTAAATTATGGCCGTGGCCTCCTTCTGTAACTGTGAATAATTTTTTTCCGCTGCTGTGAGCGTCCGTGAAGCAAATGCGATAGGCCTCTCGCGATCGTCGGTACGTGATAACTGCGATAGAATAGCGCCTAACCCTTGTGGGGAAGCGTCTACGGTTAGAATCAGTTTTGCGGCAGGATCGTAATGGGCTAGCAACTGATCGGAAGCAAGCAATTTCTTAATATTTTCAAATGCTTCGTCGTGAACTGTGGTCCATTCCCACTTTTTATTTTTATGAAGTAATTCATATAATGAGCTAAGTATCGACGAAGTGTTTGGCACGAAACTTCTATAATAATTGATTAACCCTAGAAATGATTGTAACTGCGAAACACTCGTCGGTTTTTGAGCTTTTAAGATGGCCTGGACTTTATCTGGAGATTTCCGTATGCCATTTTTATCGATAACGTGCCCAAGGTAGCAAATTTCGTTTTTAAAATATTCGCATTTATCCTGCTGAACAGTTAACCCTGCATCTTCTAGGCGTTTTAAAACTGACGTTAACCTGTTGATGTGTTCTTTGATATTACCCCCTGTTATTAAAATATCATCTAAAAATATAATTACCCCGTCTAATCCTGCGAGCACACATTCCATAGCGCGTTGGAACACGGCAGGCGCACTCGCCAGGCCAAACACTAACCTGGTATATTTGAAAAGACCACGATGCGTGTTGATGCATGTTAGGGTTTGTGAGTCTTCTGTCAGTAAAAACTGGTTGTACGCTCGAGAAAGGTCAAGTTTGGTGAACTGCTCGCCACCGTGTAATTTTGAGAACAATTCATCGATAGTTGGTATTGGGTATTTTTCAATCATTAATTGCTTATTAATAGTTACTGAATAATCTGCACAAATCCTAACACCACCGTCTTTTTTTTAATACCGGAACTATGGGAGAAGCGCATTCCGAATATTCTACAGGTTCTAATATCCCAAGATCTACAAGACGATTCAGCTCCACATCAATCTTTTCCCTCAATGCAAAAGCGACCGGCCTTGCTTTAAAAAATAACAACTTTGTATCTGGTTTTAATTTTAAAGATATCTTGTTTTTGTTGAAGCAACCTAATTTACTAGAGAATAGTTTTGGGAATTGCGAAATTATTTTAGTGATTTCGCGATTCTGTAGTTTATCTATATAATTAACAGGTGTCGCCGGGGCGAACTCTAAGTTAAATGTATGTAAGAACTCACGGCCTAGGAGCGGCGGGCCGCCGCCGCGCACTACGTAGAACTTTAAAACATGTGTGGTATCTACATACGTCACGGACAATCGAATGAACCCTAATGTTATAATTTTACTTCCCGTATAACTAAATAATTTTTTATCAGCGTCGGACAATGGCACGTCCTTGAAGTAAGCCTGGAATGTATGATCTGAAATGACGTTAACAGCTGACCCACTATCTATTTCAAACTCCAAAAATACACCATTTACATGTACTAACTCTGACATCGGTCTACCTCTCACGCATTTAATGTTAAATAAATGTGACTTACCATCGTCTCCGACATCCGCAATATCTTTCGTGACGTAATTTACTTTCGAGTTTGCCGCACACATTCTACTTAAATGACCCTTATGGTTACACTTTTTACACTTGTAATTTTTAAAACGGCACTGATTGGACTTATGATTGGTATACCCGCACACACTGCACTTTTCGTTCTTGGAGATACTGAACACGCCGTCGGGGCCCAGGCTGTTGGCAGCGGAGGCGGCCATGATGTTGCCGCCGGCGCCACTCGATGGTTGGGTGGCCGTTGCTGCTTTGCGCGCCGCGCACACGTTCTCAGCCAACTTCACGGCCTTGACCAGCGTCAGTTCCTGCAGATCCTTCGTGAACAATTTTTCACGCTCGGGACCCGCTGCCATTCCCATCACAAATTTATCTAGAAGGGCCTCTTCCAGATTTTTGAACTCGCAGTGTGCCGCCAATCCCCTAATCCTTGCTGCCCACTGAGTATGACTTTCACCTTGGCGCTGCGTAGCCGAGTAGAAATTATACCTCTCCGCGAAACCAAGCCGTTTCGGGGTGAGATGACAGTCCAATAGTTCGATGAGTTTGTCATAATCTATCTCCTCAATTTTCTGCGGCAGCGCCAGGTCACTCGCTAGTTTGTAGCTCGACTCGCTCAATGCACTTAGCAATATTGCTTTTCGTTTGACCTTGGCTTTGTCCGACGCATCATTTACGTCGTTCGCAACAAACCACTGCGTGAGCCGTGATTTATAGGTACCCCACTCGCTTGTGAGGTGGTCAAAGTTGGTTATAGCACCAAAAACTCCACTGGAAAACATTTTCGTTTGTTTTGATCCTCGTCGCCACTGTTACGTATTTATAAGGAGCGGAGGTAGTAGACGTGTAATCAAACCACGAGTCAGTGTCATACTACTTTAATGGAATGGGATGCGTAGATGCTATGGCGCCGACACACACACGCGTGTCGTGCGCGTACTAAGTAGGTACAATATATAACACTACGTTATCTAATTCTGAAGTGTCGTAGTTGCTTTGTCGAGGGATTGACTTTGGGGGTAGTTTTTTGCTGCATTTTTAATTATCTTCGGCATACCGTTTATGTACCTTATTGTGAGATCTGATTCACCACTTTCCGTTCGTCGTAACAGTTCCGCACGTTGATCCTTCATGTATTTTATTTGCATCGGTGTTGAATCCGGTAATATGCGAACGTTATCACTTGTGAGATTCGATTTGTTACGCAGAATGTGTATAACTGTTTCTTGTTGTTGGAAGGTAACCTTAAGATATCTAGTTTTTTCCGTGTTATACTTGCCGAGACGCATGCATCTTATAGGGGTGGGACATTCCTTGTAAATTGTTTGAATTATGCTAAACGCTTGATTTAAGTCATATTCACGCCTTGTTGTTGAGTTTTTGTCACTTAATTCACATATACCTCCAATTATGACATTGTACTGTCGCTTCGCGCGGTCTTGGATTTCGAACTGTGGCTGATTTTTGTTTACCTCACACAATGTTTTATTATCGGTAGATAATTTGGTTTTGAGAAGGGTTATCTCTTCTTGGAAAGTACAGTTTTGGTTTTTCAGCTTTTTCAGTTCTTCCTTAATGTTATTCTGCTCAGAAGTAAGAATATCGGTTGCACCTTTTATGGTTTTTATTTCATTTTTAACCTCAACCATTTCTTGACATAGATTGCTCGAAATTTCATTTAGTTTTTCGCTGAAAGCTTGGAAATAGTTTTTCATTTCAGTTCGTAAGTCGGACATTTCTTGCATAACTTCGGCCTCAAAATTCTGCTTTCCTTTTCGAATTGTAACTTTGCCATCTTCTTTTACTAAGGTACTTAGGTCAGTAAGTGATCCACTTCCTTTGCTGCATAAGTTCATATTTACTTCGGCCGACGCTTGTTGTGCACTCATCTTTACAACACACAGGGTAAATGGTACTAGAGCGAGCGAGTTGAAAAATCGGTGCGTTATAGTCTCGTCTCTCTTTCCCGGAGGTGGTGAAGAGCGGTCGCGGCAACAGTCACTCACGGCGCGGCGGCGGCGGGATGTGATTTCAAAAGAATTAGCTCGTAGCACTGTCACTTTAGTTCACAATATTTTGCTAGTAAGTGTTATTGTTCTTAGTGTCACTTTTGCTTGTACTTTAGAAGTATAAATCAGTAGTTAGTTGAAATACGGTGTACACGTCTGGTCTCTTCGATAGTCGTACGTCGTATCTTCTTAAAAATTGTACTTATATACAAGGTGTTACAGGACGATTGACATTCCTATAAACCACGTAAAGAGTATCTTGTTTTTTACCCGTATACAAAAAATAAATCAAATCCAATGAATACTTTAGCCACAGGAAATTATTTTCCATTTTGTTATTTTTCAACATGATGTAGATCTGAGTCCGTAATAATAGGTAAACATTGTAAGGCGCGCCTAACGCGCCGCGCAAGATCAGTAACTTTTCGTAGATACAGAGTGTTTACTTTTTATGCAGTTGATTCTGCTATTTATTTTGTTTGAAAATTTAAAATTGCGTGTTTTAAAATGTTTCGATGGACTAGTACTGTGCTCGTTTTAATTTAATGTCGTACATCCAGAGCCAGATTGTATATAATATTATAGTATTATTATTAATAAATTAAAAAATTGTGCTCAAGCAGTTACATCAACGAAGAGTAGTTAAATAATAAAAGATAAAGTTTGGTGTATAAGTTGAAGCGGTTTTCGACTTCGAAGGACCAATACGCGGGGATGTAATTTATTTATTTTATTTTTGCGGGTTGGAAGATTGGACGACACACAGAATTGAGCAAAAGGGAATATGAGATTATGAGTAAGAAAGAGGGATGGATGGACTTACTTGAGAACCTTCTGGACGAAAAGCACGTTGACTCAAGGGGCAGCCTTAGCAGACGTCCCACGTGTTCACGACTTTCTTCCTTTTACTGTGATGCACTATCACTTGAGTTTTAAATGTTACACTTGTGTCGGCCAACACTTATAAATAAAGAGAGTTTAGAGTTTTTGATATAGTAGCGGATTATTTGCGGAGCGGCGCGGTACGTGAGCGGTTGCAGTAGAACACACTGATCCATGCGAGAATGTTTTTTCAAACCACAGTGGATATATATGCGGTGATTGGCTTTCGCCGCGGAGGAAGTGCCTCTGATTCGGCGTGCGACGAGCGTGCCTCTCGTTCTGTTGTATGGGAATTGGGAGGGAAGGAAATATAGCTCAAAACTGCGGTCGGAAATATTATAATTTAACTTATTTCTAAAACTTGCGCGAGCATCCTGCCCGGCTTTGAGGATATGTAATATTCTCAAAAGGAAAGAAATTATATTAAAGCGGACTAAGAAAAGAAAATATTTTAAATATGCTAACTACAGCTAAATTAGGTAATTACGCGGTGATGTTATTGAGAAGGTAAAGGACATAGTTTGACAACGGGTCTCTTGAAAGAGCCACTGCATGTCTTCACCATAGCAACGCGGGTTGTCCCATCCTTGCCGGGAAAAACTTCAGTGATCACACCCATTGGCCAACGTAAAGGAGGGACATCATCCTGATGCATGAGAACCACTGTACCAATCTTAATATCGTCTGCGGCGTTCAACCATTTTTGTCTGACTTGAAGATTATGTAAATATTCTATACGCCACCTCTTCCAGAAACTACAAACCATCTGGTCAAGCAATTTTTTGCGGCAAGTCAGAGATTTCGTGGTTTCGGGAACATTCACGACAGGCAACGAAGTTAACGGAGAAGCCATTATAAAATGAGCGGGTGTAAGCGGTTCTGGGTACGGATCCTCATTCAGGACACAGAGCGGTCTTGAATTTAGAACTGCCTCAATTTCAGTGAGAACAGTCGAAAGCTCCTCATATGTAAGGAGTTGAGAACCGATAACACGGTATAAATGCGTTTTAGTAGATTTAATATTTGATTCCCACAACCCTCCAAAGTGGGGAGCGCGGGGTGGAATCATTTTCCACTCTATGCGGTAGCGGTTAACAAGTAGTTCTTGCAGTTGAGCCTTGGCTCCAACGAAATTGGTTCCGTTATCGGAATATAAATAAGAGACAGGTCCTCTGCGGGAAATGAATCTTTTAAAAGAGGAAATAAAAGTGTCCGATGACACGTCGGTAACCAATTCAATATGAACTGCTTTGGTAACGAAACAAATGAATAAGCATATGTAAGCCTTCTGACTTCTCTGGCCTCGGCGTCTACATAACGTTACTTTAATGGGACCAGCGTAATCCACACCCGTATGAACAAAAGCTTTAGTCTTCTGTACGCGACAAGCGGGTAAATCAGCCATCTTTGGGCTGGGGTGAGAAGGAGAAACTTTAAAACAAAAGTTACAAGCATGTAATCTTTGTCTGATGACACCTCTAGAAGAGATGATCCAATATTTTTGACGTAACAGAGAGCTAAGAAGGCTTACACCGGCATGACAATAAATACGGTGATAATAGTTTACTATAACATGTGTAAAATTATCATGTTTAGGTAAAAGAGCGGGATGCTGAGCTTCATAAGGAAGGTTCGCATTTGACAATCTGCCGCCGATTCTAATTATATTATGCTCGTCTATGAAGAGATCGAGTTTTTTAAATTGTGAACGAAGTTTTTTACTTTTAATTTCGTCATAAACATCTTTAAAATGAAATTGTTGAATACAATGAATTAAATAAATTTCAGCGGTAGCTAATTCACGGACAGTAATTGACTTGTGTGACTTATCGTAAGGAATAATACGCAAAAATCTCAGAATGTATACAATTATGCGCAATTTTTTATTTAATGATGCAAATTTTTGAGAAAGACTATATATTAAATTGGGTTCTGATACGGTAAGTACCAATGTTAGAGTTTTATTATTAAATTCAGGCAATTGTTCGTTGCATGAAGAAACAAAAGAACTGATAGGCCACTCAGCAGTTGGGCGCAGAAGCCACTCAGGGCCATGCCACCATAAATCGTGTTTTAGTAACTGTTCAGGTAGAAGACCTCGAGACAGACAGTCACTAGGATTTTCCTTTCCGTTAATATGATAAAAATGCTTAGGATCAAGATTTTCTTGACATTTAGCGACGCGGTTACTAACAAAAATGTTCCATTTATGCGGTGAGGAATGAATCCATGAAAGCGTAATTGTAGAATCGGAAAAGGCAAATATATTATTGATAGCGGTACGAGAGCGGTAAGTGTCATAAACTAATTTAATTAATTTAGACAAAAGAACAGCGGCACAGAGCTCTAGACGAGCTAGAGATATGACCTTAACAGGTGCAACTTTGGATTTAGCACACACCAAGTTTACGTGTGTGTTACCATTTGTATCAGTATTAAAACGAAACAATATTTTTTGGTATTTTCGATGCTCATCAATAACAGCAATTCGAAGATACATCTGTTTTATGTCAGCTGTAACTGCAATAGAGAACAAGCGGAAATTTAAAAGTAATAAAAATATATCGGCCTGTAAATTCGGCCCTGTGTGTAACAAGTCATTCAATGACACGCCATTATGAGACTTAGCGCTTGCGTCAAGAACGATGCGAACTTTAGTTGTTTGTTTATCATTCCTAATAACAGGGTGATGCGGTATGTAATAACCTACAGTCTGATCAACAGAACTAGGTGTAGTTTCAGTTAAATAATTTTGATCGATATACTCTTGGATTATTTCATTATAACTAGCGCGCAAAACAGGGTCGCGAAGCTTAGTTTTTTCCAAATTAATTAGACGTCGATAAGCGACAGCATAAGAATTTCCAAGTGAATCTGGACGTTTACAGAATGGTAACGCGGTACAATACCTACCACTGGAGTCACGTGACACAGTAGAAGCGTACAGCTGTTCACACTCCAGTTCAGCAGGGCTCATAAAAGGTTTGGAAGGTATTTCTTCGATGTTCCAAAATGTATGTAAAGATTCGTCTAAAGACAGAAAACAATGTGAATTATCTATATTTAGCGCGGTAGAAAAATATGAAGCGGTGTTTAATTGAGCGGGACTATAGTTATTATTAGATAAACTAGCGGGTACTTTACCCATAAGAATGTAACCAAACACGGTTTCAATAGCGGACGGAGCGGTAGGTGAGATAATTTTATTATGAAGTAGTAAATACGGGAACAGTTTTGCCCCTAGAAGCAATTCAACCTCACCAGGTACGTGCCACAGTGGGTCAGCGAGCGGTAAATCAAACAAATGTTGCACTGCAGAAGTGTCAACAAAGTGAGATGGTAAGTTATCCGTGATACAATCGACAACAAGAGCGGTAATTTTAAAAGAATTTGTTTTGTTTTTAGCAGTAACGATTGTCTCAACGTAACCTATGATAGGCCGCGAAGAGGATCCGACACCCTTTATAATTGAGTTTGAAAGCGGTATAATGGTTAATTGTAGTTTTTTACAACAAGCGGAAGTAATTATATTATTTTGCGAAGCGTTATCTATTAAACATCTCACAGAAACGTATTTTTTATATTTGTTATCAACATAGACTTGCGCAGTTGACAGAAGTACAGTAGTACGCGGTGTGTTTGCACCAACGCGAGAACACGCACACAGCGCTACCTGTTGCGAATTCGCTGAGCTAGTGACAGCGTCAGTCGAGACAGACCTAGGCGGCTGCGAACTGTGTTCTAGATGTAAAAGAGAATGATGTCTTTTGTTACACGTCCTACAAGTATGTATAGATTTACACTGTGAAGCAGTGTGCGTTACACTAAGACAGTTTACACATCCACGTTTGTTTTTAATAAAATCCAAACGCGAATTGGCTGAGAGTGATTGAAAGGTTGGACAAGTGTAAAGTTTACAATGATCAATTTTATTGCAATACAAACAGGTTTGATTATTATCAAAAGCAACAAAAGCATGTACTGTACTATCACGTGACTGATTACGAGAAGAATTATTTTTATTAGGGTTGTTACTCACTAACGCGGTTCGAGATGAAATAGTGCGATCCAATATTTTAACTTGCGATTTTATAAATTCAACGAAATCCGTATAAGTAGGAATTTCCTCATCTCTCTTATTCATTTCGAATATATGTACGGTTGCGGGGTCTAACTTTCTCAAAGCTAAATTTAGCAAAATGAAATCCTTTAAATCGTTAATTTTTAATTGTTCTAAAGCTGAAACAGAAGCGTGAAAACTTTCAATGAAACTATTTAAAGATGCGGAATTATTAATTGCGGGTTTAATATTTAATATGTTAGACATGTAATGTGAGCCTAGTGCTCGCTTATCTTGATATTTTTGAACTAAACTGTTCCAAATAGCGGTATAGTTATCACCCGAGGGAATAATTCCGGCGATAATTTGCAATGCGTTTCCTTTTAAATTACCTATTAAATACTGCACACGTTGAGAATCTGTAAGTTTTAAATTACTATGGATATTTGCTTTAAATGATTCATAGAAAACAGGCCAGTTGTCAATCCTACCATCAAAGAAAGGAATTTGAATCGGTGGCAGTTTGATCGCACCTTTATATGGGTTTGCGTTATCATGAAACGCTGAGTCATCTAATGATCTGGAACACTTCGCGGCGATAAGTGATCGCACTCTTTCTACGCGAGTATATATTCCGTCGTAAGATGTCAGATTGTTGTAATCGATTTTATGATCAGGATTTAATTGTAAAGAATATGTATTTATTTTATCTAAATTGGTACTAAATTCTTGACGAGTGACTGAGATTATCTCAGAGTCTGCCATAAATGTTTCCGCTGAACGAAGCTCGATACCAGACGTATTTATTTTCTTAGAAGTTTCATATAGTGACGATAAACGTTCAAAGATTGCTTGATTTTTAGCTTGAAGTAATTTAACTTTCATTTTAAGATCTTCCATGTTGGAATAGTCCTTGAAAATATAGCGTACAAAATATTAAATAAAGCGGGTAGATTTAGAATAATAATTTTATTCTAAGCGAGTATAACAAAGGAATGCGGTTTGAATATAAGTTGTAGGTAAGTTAGCTTAACTAACTCACGATAATTAGCGGTTAGAATATTTACCTATGCTATTTCAATGCAATAGGCGAAATATTAAGTTGGTACAGTAATTCTCAATGACTAATGTATCTAGCGAAAGTGTACGAACGTAAGTATGCGTTCAATATGGCGGTTTTATGAACTTTATATTTTAGGTATTTCGACCTAAATCCTAGGTAGGTAGGGTTGATTCTTGGAATCCGGCTCGATTGGAACCAAAAACTTATGGTGTATAAGTTGAAGCGGTTTTCGACTTCGAAGGACCAATACGCGGGGATGTAATTTATTTATTTTATTTTTGCGGGTTGGAAGATTGGACGACACACAGAATTGAGCAAAAGGGAATATGAGATTATGAGTAAGAAAGAGGGATGGATGGACTTACTTGAGAACCTTCTGGACGAAGCACGTTGACTCAAGGGGCAGCCTTAGCAGACGTCCCACGTGTTCACGACTTTCTTCCTTTTACTGTGATGCACTATCACTTGAGTTTTAAATGTTACACTTGTGTCGGCCAACACTTATAAATAAAGAGAGTTTAGAGTTTTTGATATAGTAGCGGATTATTTGCGGAGCGGCGCGGTACGTGAGCGGTTGCAGTAGAACACACTGATCCATGCGAGAATGTTTTTTCAAACCACAGTGGATATATATGCGGTGATTGGCTTTCGCCGCGGAGGAAGTGCCTCTGATTCGGCGTGCGACGAGCGTGCCTCTCGTTCTGTTGTATGGGAATTGGGAGGGAAGGAAATATAGCTCAAAACTGCGGTCGGAAATATTATAATTTAACTTATTTCTAAAACTTGCGCGAGCAAAGTTAAACATAGGTACATTAATAAAAGAGGAAACTATCGTCAAAATCAAAAATCCATTTAATTTGGTTAAAAGTTACAACGTGTTTTTAAACAAGAAAGTGTCATCTATAAAAACCCTTTTTACGATTTGTTTACCTTTATTTAACTACCTAAAGTATATATGGCCGGTTCCGGCCCGCTGTAAGATATTATCCGGCCCGCGAGACATTTTGAAAAAACCCAATTTAAAAAATATTACATTAGTTACTTATACTCATGGGAGTGACAGTGAAGCAAACATTAAAATCCTTTGATGTTTGCCGCCTCACTCTTTGATAATCGCCGCCACTCGGCTTGCTCGATCAAATTCTTTGAGGTTTGCCGCCTCACGGGCATCAAAAGATTTATTGCTTCTCAATAATTCTAAACTAGCTTATTCCAAATTATTCCTTCATTTTGCCTATATAAGTGGGTGGATGGCCCGAACGTTAGTTCAGTTCTATTTGAGCTACAGAGGTGATAACTTGGACAAGCGATATCCTAGCGAACTGCTCGAGCCGTCAACATGCTTTGTGACTTTGTGTGCATCTTGAGTGGTTACTAACTATAGTTTGTTATTAAGTTTATTGAACGAAAAGTAAACAAAAATTATGTCTGATGGAAAGAAACGAAAAGAAGATAAAAAGGGTCGCCAGTTTCAAGAAAAATGGACTGAAGAATTCTTTTTTATCTTGCACAATGGTAAGCCTATTTGTTTGCTGTGTAATGAATCCATTTCAGTAATGAAAGAATTCAATATAAAGAGGCATTACTCAACTAAGCATGCTACGCTTCACTCACTGACAGGACAATTAAGAACAGACAAAATCCAGAAGCTTACTGCAAATTTGGAAAAACAGCAACAAATGTTTCATAAACAAAGAACACAACTTGATAATGTTGTGAAAGCTAGTTTTATAGTTAGCTCAAAATTGGCAAAGGCATTAAAACCATTTGCCGAAGGAGAATTTATCAAGGAGTGTATGTTAGAAGTTTGCAGTATTTTGTGTCCCGAAAAGAAAATTAATTTGAAAAAATTTGTTTGTCAAGACGAACTGTTGTTCGACGTATAGAAATGATGGCTAATGATATAAAAACAACATTGACTGACCGTATGGCTGGTTTCAATCATTTTCCATAGCATTAGACGAGAGCACCGATTTGTCTGACACAGCTCAACTGGCTATATTTATTCGAGGTGTTGATAAGGAGTTCACTGTTACTGAGGAATTGCTTGCTTTACAGCCGCTTAAAGGAACCACTACAGGAGAGGATATTTTTATTGAAGTTCAAAAGGTATTCACAAGTTTTGGCTTGTCATGGACAAAATTAATTGGAGTATGCA
Source organism: Tiliacea aurago (assembly GCA_948098905.1). NCBI lineage: Eukaryota > Metazoa > Arthropoda > Insecta > Lepidoptera > Noctuidae > Tiliacea > Tiliacea aurago. Next base: position 16,454,324 of record OX402586.1, on the reverse strand, counting down.
TTGATGGTGCACCTTCTATGGTCGGCTTACGTAAAGGTTTCATCGGAATTTTGAATGAAAAAGCAACAGAATTAAATGTGCAAAAAGATGATTTGATAGTCCTTCATTGCATTATCCACCAACAGAACTTGTGTTCTAAGTCCATTCGACTCCAGAATGTTATGAATGTGGTAGTAAAAACCATCAACTTTATTCAATCCCGAGGGCTTAACCATCGCCAGTTCAAGGCGTTTTTGGATAAAATATCAGCTGAATATAACGACGTAACATATTATTGTGAAGTCAGATGGCTGAGCAAAGGAAAAATGTTGAAACGGTTTTACGAGCTTAGAAATGAGATAGCAGACTTTATGAAAATAAAAAATAAACCACTATCTGGATTAAGTGACCCAAAATGGATATGTGACTTAGCATTTCTGGTCGATCTTACAGGCTATTTGAATGATTTAAATTTGAAACTTCAAAAACAAGGACAGTTAGTAAATGATTTGTACAGCCATTTGAAAGCGTTTCAGATCAAACTACACTTGTGGGAGTCACAGATGCTGTCTGGTAATAGTTACCATTTCAACACGCTCTCTGCGTATGAAAATATTGCTTATGCTCAATATGATGAAGAACTCAAGTTAATGTCGGAACAATTTTCGAACAGATTTAGCGACTTCAAAAACACTGTTTCAGTTTATTTGCTACTCCTACAAAATGTAATGTACAAAATGCTCCAATACACTTACAAATGGAGTTGATCGAGATTCAAGAAAACTCACTCCTAAAATCCAAATTTGAAGACGTAGAGTTGTGCGATTTCTACAAAAAATACCTAGAAGAAGACAATTTTCCGCAGCTTAGAAAATTCACAAGGAGATTGATTTGTGCGTTTGGCAGTACTTATAAATGCGAACAGTTCTTTTCATTGATGAAAGTTAATAAATCAACACATCGTACAAGACTGACTGACGATAATTTGGAAAATTCTTTACGTCTTTGTATCAGTGGAGTTAATCCAAATATCGATGGATTAGTTTCCCAAATTCAAGCTCAAGTGTCTCATTGATTTCGGTGTATTTAACTTTCGTAGTTTGTAACAATTGCAAATTTAACGATTTAATTATAATGTACCATTTTTTTAAATTTCAATTTGGTTATTTTAATAAATTGTACTATAATAACATTGTCGTATTATTTCATGTATAATATCTATCGCAAAAAATATTATCACTACTTAAAAATGCACTAAGTACTTTTAAACGCGGCCCGCGAACGTATTTGCACGCTAAAGTTTGGCCCTCAACATGTCGAAGGTTGCCCATACCTGACCTAAACCATTGCAGTATAGGTAGCATAATAGCGTCAGTGTTCGATCACGCTTTGCGATTTGGTAAAATAAATAATTATAGGTAATCCATTTCATTGCCACAGGCACAGAAAGATTGTTACCAGGATATACAAAAGGTGAAATGTTTGGTACCTTGCGTGTGCCGTTTGGAAGAATGCGGCCATGTCTGCGGTCGCAAATGTCATGTGACCCACGATCCGAACCATGAGAAAGTGAGTTGTTTGACTTATATTATATATTCATAATTTTCTTATCTATCTTTTCTATTCCTTCCGCCTGAAAATGTCTCTACATAAAGTAAGAAATATAATATATATAATTTCAAAGTCGCTAAATTATAATATCTGAAAATATTTTTTCAGTATGTATGCTTCAAACCTTGTGCACGAGCAAAAGCAGGTTGTGAGGCCGAACTGATAGGAGATCGAGGGGATCATCAATGCCGGAAGCCTTGCAACGAGAAATGCGACGACTGTAATGTCCAGGTGCGGCGTTTCTCGCTAATTTAATACCTTAACTTTCTTATCTTACGTCGTTACGTGACTGAGTGACTAGAGGCGACCCCGAGGTAGATCGAGACGAGAAGTGGTCTGGCCGCCCGGCGAAGACCGGTGCCAGATATGAACGGAAACGGGAATTGTCTGTGTGGTGCCAGACGTCAAGAATAGCACCACCCTATTTCATCCCGTGGCTGGGTGTCGTAAAGAGCGACTAAGGGACTTACTAGAGAATGGGCAGCATCGTTCTCTATGCATTTTAACACCATACTGCGATCGCCAACCCGCCTGCCAAACGTGGCGATTATGGCAACCCCCCCATTCCCTTTGGGGGAGGCCTATGTCCAGCAGTGGGCGTCTTTCGGCTGAAATTATAGAGATGATGATATAAATGGGCGCCCTAATAAGGAGAGTAACTAGTGGCGACGGAGACACGGAGGTACAGCGAGATTAGCGTCGCTCTATAATAAGCGCCTGGGTGGGTAGCGGCGCCACAAGTGATGTGGCGCCGCTACATAATTATACACACTCAAGAGCACTCAAAATCAGGAAGGCGATCGCGGCCGGACCGGTCATGGGGAATGTTGCATTTGTCACAATCACCATGAGGTAAAAGGATTGGCGAGTGAATTTGTTGCTCCTCTCTTAGTGTTATTTCAAGTTGAACTAGTAGACTATCTACTTCCTACTTTATTTGAACGGAGCGGCCGATACAATACCACTACAAATTTATTATTGGATTTAAATTTAAGTTTTCTTACCTATACGTTTTTATTATTTTATGTAGGTACCTATAGATAGCCTATATTATGCATCGTTGATTTAGTGGTCGAAAGCGGTTGATTCTTGTGATCGTGATTTCCCGGTCAACTATGTATGGTATATGTACCTACATAATAAATTCATGAGTATTTTTAATGTGCAGGTTAAGAAAAAAAGATCGAATTGCAAGCACTCGGAGACCGTAGCATGCTCCAAATCACTTGACGAGATTCCATGTAATAAGAAATGCACACGTACCATGACCTGTGGACATTTCTGTAAGAAGAAGTGTGGCGAACCATGTGGAGATTGCACACAAATGGTATGTTACCTTGCTTGTTTGTACCCGTTCAATTGCTCATTCATAATTATTCCTCAGATAGGAACTTATCTGACTAACGCAGTCGCAACGTCAAAGCGCCGGTCACCTAGGGGCCTAAAATGGACGCTTTGGCAGAATCATAATATGAAACTGCGTGCAATTTATAACCCGCAATTCATCAATTGACAGTTTGTATGGAGTTTCGTAAAATGATCCACAAATTATTAATTGATATAGTGAAGTCTAATGTCAAATATCAGCTGTTAAACAGATGAATTGCGGGTTATAAGAATTGTACGCAGATCATATTATGATTCTGCCAAAGCGTCCATTTTAGGCTCCCTGATCTCCTACAGCTTCTATCATTTGAATGCTTTCTTGCTGTGAACTGATTTTGCAACCATTTATTTTGGTTTTTCAGGTCGATAAAGTAATACAAGAGTGTCTCCATACAATAAAAGTGCAGTGTAAGCAAAGTGTGGGTCGTAAGCATTGCTATGAGATGTGTAAACAACTCCTTTCATGTGGGCATCCGTGCATGGACCGATGCGGTTCTGCGTGTGACCGCACGAAGTGCACCAAGCCTTCGCCTGGCGACGTCTTGTCTCCTTGCGGCCACAACGTCAAGCTACCGTGCAATGTATCGGCTTTATTCGCTAAAGGTAATTTGTGAAATCATTTTGAAAGTTAGCATTGCACTTGAGCAGCCATCTTCGAGAACCACACGCAGATATAGCGATCTGTGAAGGGTGCGTCTCATAACGTATAATCTCATTTGGTCTAATTTCATTTTATTATCGTTCATAAGATATAATCAACGTGAGATATACCAACTGTTGAATTATTTTCTTTGGATATAAAATTTATTTATTCTAAAACTTATTTCGTATAACGTTATTGAATATAACGTTTATATAATAGAAAATCATTAGGCTTATCGTTTAAAATATATAATATTGCGATTAATTTGATTGAGCGTGCTGCGGGAGCGGCGTGACAGAAACTAATCGCTGCCAAACCGACTCCACGTAGTCTTTTCTGCCCTACCCCTAGAGTGTTATTTAAAATCGCGTAGGCGCGTAGGGGCGAGGCGGCTCGCGAGCTGAGGAGCAGGTGGTTTTAACGCTTGCTGCCCCGGCTGCCGAAGCCTCGGTGGTGAGCGTGAAACACGTCTGTGACGATAAGCTCGCATGGGACCGCTGGAGCCCTGCAGCGCCGGAGCCGTGACAGAAAACATTCCTGCTGCATGTTGCATGCTTGCTTGCATGCTGCATGCTTTCTTGCACGTTTTATCATATTAGACTAAATAGGTGTTATGTCTTTTGAGTGGTATATCAAACGATTTTATATTCAATGTATGATATGCTTATAAAAATTAGTTGCTTTAAAATTATATCAATCGTTTATTATATTAACTGATCATTATATCAAATACAATTATAGATTCAGTTGTTATATCTTGTAAATATTAGAGATTTTGTAATATATCATATATTACTTACCCGTCTGTGAACCCAAGTAAGCATCCCCGAAATATGCATGTAACTATAGTCAACGGTAAAAGGATTATTTAGCAAATTCACTACATATTTCAACCTAAATTATCCTCAGGTATGGCTACTAGAACACGTAAAATGGGCAAATGTAGTGTGTCAATCTAGTAAACAATACAAAAAATGTCTCTGATTATAGGGGAAGGGAAGGCAGAACGGACCACTTACAAGAACTAATGTAGAAAAAAGCTGTTCGCTTTATTCAAAATAGCTGAGCGTTAAACTTATCAACAACCTTTACTCTAAGTTACTTATTAATAAATAAGACTTGAATATATTCATAGATAATTATAATTAAGATATTAGATGATTTATAATAACTCATATTGGTCCGTTTTTCCTTCATAATTGAGGTAAAATGGACCACACAGGAAGGCAAAATGGACTTCATAAAAAAAACTGTCAGTACATTTTATTCACAGAGAAACACTACCTCATCATCATCTTCGTCACCAGCGCAAACACAATGTACCCATAAACTAAAATCTGGACAATGCACCTATCCCTCACTTGATTTTGAAAATAAGTTTTCATCGTTGGATAAACTCTTTTTTTAAATCACCTTTGTCACTCTTATTTTAAATTTCTCAGAAGTTTGTGGTCCTCTGATGTCACATAATGAACACTATTTTTTTTCTTTTGAAATCTCTCGTCCGGTCCGTTTTACTTGGGTCCGTTTTGCCTTTTGGCATAAACCACATCAAATACTTAAGCTCTGATTAATTCCTATCGTCCTCATAGTTTGATATTAGTTGCATACAGTGGCCGCCGTACATAAGTAATTTTCATAAGCAAACTAGGTCGATTGACAACCGATTATCATAATTAATATGGAAAAAAAAAACATGGAAAAACTTTCCTTGCTAAACAGTGCTCATGCGGACGGCGGCGTTGAGTAGGCTGATCAAGAGAGTGAGCATGAAGGGCTTCCTCATGACACCACTCATTCAGAGATGGCGTTATTCCTTTCAAAATTATTTAGGGGGACCTTCGTACCTGCAGGGGCCGTCTTACCTTTCTTTTCCCTATCTAATGAAATACCCATCACGGTACCTATAGTACGCGTCCTACTTAATGGCGGCTCTGAAGTGCGCTATTCGCTGCGCACGCAGTACCAGTATGCAGTACCCCACGCCTCACCCCCGCTGACACATGAATTCGGTATTGACCAGCGACTCGCCTCATGTTCCGAGTCGCCATAAAGTTTGAATCGGGCCGTACCGATTATAGGCGTAGTTAAACATGGATTAACATGATAGCCGCTAGCCGCCGTTAGTATCTAAAATAATGTTGATGAGAATATCAGTTTGTTGGTTGGTTTGTTGGCACTTTTTACTTTTGGAAAATCTCAGTTACTCTGTAGCACCTCGGAATCTACATTTGTTCCCGGTTGATGGCAAAAGACTCGCCCCTATCATATGGGACTCAAACATAACTGGCTAAATGAGGGTGCCTGCAGCGCGACATGGCTCTAACTAAATGAACGTCAGTGACTACGAAACCTGTCAAATCCATATCTATATTTTATACTAGCTGACCTGACAGACGTAATCCTGTCGTTTTGAGCTCATACAAAAACCCCATAGAAAAAAAGTCGACCAGTATTTTCCGATTTTGAAAATCTCCTGAGGAACTTTTCCAATTTTTCATTCAATAAAAACCTAATTAAGACTATTACAAACATTTTAAAAACAACAAATAGCCAAATCGGTTCAGCCGTTCCCAAGTGATGCGCTTACCAACGAACAAAATTTAATTTTTAGTGTTCCGTACCTACCTCAAAGGGAAAAAATTTAACCCTTCTATGATCACTTCGTTGCCTGTTCGTCCGCCTATATGTCAAGACCCTTTTCCTCAGGAACGCGTGAAGGTATCTAGTTGAAATTAATATCAAATACGTAGGTCTACGGTCATAATGTCCTCAACGCAATAAAAAATACGGCCATTTACGAGTATGCGACATATTTTGATACTCGCAAATAAATCGAAACCTTCCCGTTGACCTAGTACTTACTTTCTTTTTAAATCTTAGATGTCAGTCTTCTGCCAGGGTTACGAGCCTGCCCGAAAGGGATATCGTGGCCCTGGCACACAGGCATTTGAAGGAACACGGGTGGGTTTTACTCATAAAAGTCTGACACGCCCTCCCGCTCCGCCCAGAGCGGGAGAAGTTATTTGATAAATTCCCACCCAAAAAAAATAAAATAAAAGATGTCAGTCTTAGAGGAACAAGAAGCATGCAGGGCATTCTTTAATGGACTGGGGAAGAAACACCCTTCAAAACGCATGCAGGTGCTTTACTTATGTTACTGGAGCGACAAACTACCTATAATCAAATCACCGGAAAAGAAAAGCTTATATACCGATGTCCAAATGGGAGCAATCCGAAAAAAACTCTTAGGGCCTACCCATACGAGTACCAACGGTCAATATAAAAGAAAACCGACCAATTGCGAGTCGTACTCGCGCTCGATGCTTTCGGTACCATCATCTATAAAGGCAGCAGAGAGGTCACGTTTGTTGTATGGGACCCCCTTTAATGATTGTTTTGTCCGGTTTTTTGGTATATGTGGTTGTAGCGGCATCGGAAATGCATCGTCTGTAGGAATTTCGACTGTCTGACTGTCACGGTTCATGAGATGCAGCCTGGTGACGGACGGACGGACGGATAGCGGAGCCTTGGTGATAGGGTTCCCGTTTTGCCCTTTGGGTACGGAACCCTAAAAACCGATAACCGACGCACATTACCCCATTGACCCATTACCGGTTGACGTACGAGTAATGGAAATAACTAATAACATGCGAAACGGGACGGCTCCAGGAATAGACCAAGTGGTAATCAAGCATTTCAAAGCAATGCCCCAAACCAAAAATTACAGAAAGGGGTTACCAAACGTATGAACAAAGCTTGCACGCAGAACGAAGCACCTGACACATGGTTAGAGACGGTGCAGGTACCAATTCCGAAAAACTAACCCTAAAGATACGAACGAATAACGCCACATATCGATATGCAATACGGGTTACAGAAATTATATAAGTAAAGTAAGTAAATAATTAATCATTTATTTACAAAAAACTTAGCCTAGGTAACATCAGTTTTGTATGAATAAGGGATGGGTATGGCTATTACTACTGAGTAAGACCCCGGCCCTTCAAACTAGGAAAATCCTGTATCTTGAAGGACAGTGTTCTTTAGTGGGATTGACACGTTTTAAAAAATATTTATAACTGCGTAATAATTCTGATGTATTTGGACACAGTTCATGAAACAGAAAATGAGTTGGACAATGGGTTTAATAAATGTTAATTGTGAATAGAGTTTGTGTGAGTGTGTTTCTGTAGGGTTAAACTGGTCTGCGGGCCGAGCACGGGTGTGCCAAGTCGTTTGTGACAAGACATGATAAATTATGTAGTGTCAATTTGTACTAGCATTTTATGACAAAACAGTTTTATCGTTGAAACTGTGATAAAATGTGTGACTCAAGTCATGTCACAGTAAGCCGTGCTCGCCCCGCTGTTGGGGTTTGTGTGTGAGTGTGGTACTTGTCTGTCAAGGAAGTAAGAAATTGGTATTTTAGTCGTTAATTCGTACAATAAATCAGTTCTTCTGTTTCGCAATAGTTTAGATTTAAGAGCAAATTTAACAATTTACTTTTTAATTCGAAATAGTTTAGATTATTTAGTGTTAATTTGTTTTGAAGCTTGTTATTGTATATTCTAGAACTAGGATGAACTGTTGGTGGGTAGCAAATGTCGCTTCGACCGTCAAGGATACCGGGGTTAGTTCTGTAACGGTCGACTTGACATACTCGAGCAGACCTACGTCGAGTATGGAGTACTTGTCTTGGTGGGACTGAGGCATGTTTGCGAAGAGTGGAGCGGAAAATAAAGAGTTGTCTTATGGTGAGCAACTTGCAGTCCTGATATAATTGTTCAGTCGGGTACCTAAACGGTTTACGTAGCATCACCTTCAGAACAGCTCTTTGAGCCCTCTCCAGCGGTACAAGTGATGTTTTTGTTGCTCCCCCCAGGCAGTCACACAGTATGTAAGTAGTGACTGGCACAGGGAGTAGTAGACAGTTTTAAGAGTGTCGATATCCGCTGAGTTTCTAAGTAGCTTAAAGATATAGATTATTTTGCGAACTCTAGATGTGAGTGATATAATGTGTTTTTTGCCAATTTAAACGCTCGTCTATTACTACTCCGAGATATTTTATGTGTGAACCTTTGGTCAAGTGTGGACAAGTTCAGTCAAGCTTTAAGTGGCAACTGTGGAATTGGATATTAAAGTCCTGTAGAGGCTGGCTCTTTATGCTTACCTATAGAAAAAGGTATAAATTTAGTTTTTACTAGATTAAGAGTAAGAAGATTAGTAGCGAGCCAGTTTGATACCATGATAAGACAGTTCTCAGCATGACGTTTTGTTTTATTCCAGTCTGAGCCATGCACAATGAGCGCTGTGTCATCTGCGTAAGTAAAAACATTACAATTTGTAAGTGTTAGTGTGCATAACTGGTTTATATAGACTAGAAAGAGTGTCGGTCCTAGGATACTTCCCAGTGGTACTCCGTAATTGCTTAAAGGGTGCTCATTGCTTGTGCAATTATTTATAATCACACTTTGTGTTCTGTCTGTGAGATAACTTTTATATAAATTTAGTAGAGTCCCTCTTACACCGATATTTTCAAGTTTAAGTAGAACTTTAGGTACAGAGACTATGTCAAATGCCTTAGAAAGGTCCAAAAAGATGCCAAGGCATTTCTTACCCTGATCCAGATTGCGGGATAGGAGATCGCTTAAGCCAGTCACGGCGTCCTCTGTAGACCTACCCGATACGAACCCGAATTGATTGTGTGCTATGATGTTATAAGCATCTAGGTATTTCATAAGGTAATTATTTAAGATTCTCTCTAATATCTTAGGCATCGCACAAAGAACAGAAATAGGTCTATAATTGTTGACACAGTCTCTGTCGCCTGACTTGAAAATTGGGTGAATAAGCGCTTTTTTGAAGGCTTTGGGAAAAACGCCTATAGCAATCGAGAGGTTACAAATATATGTGTTATTGCTGGGACTAGGAACTTACGTGAGGATTGAATCATCCGAGTAGAAATATTGTCCCAGCCAACAGCAGTGTCAGTGCGAGGGGTCAGGATGACTTTCTCTACCTCCGTTTCGATAGGCGTGATAATTCTCTGTTCAAGCTATTGCTAAACCTTTCTATCGTTGTAAATGACAGAGATCTATAAACAGCAAGAATTGCTATAAAATTATCAATAGTGCAGAGTAAACTACTTGCTTCATCAAGACAGGGCTCAGGAGCAATTGACACCGTTCTTTGCGTAGATGATTACACCGTCATTCTGATTGTAGGGATTTGAAGACTTAAAAGACGAACAACCCTGTAGATTCGGAATAGTCCTGGCCAGCATTCCGACAGTATTATGACGTCACATTTTAGTCTTTACACTGGTCATGGATGAGGTCCCTAGGAACCCTGGAAGAGGAAACTCAGTTAATCAAACTTGACCAAGGTCGCGAGATCTCACTCCCCCTGATACTATCATTTGCAGATGACCTTATCTTCATTACAGATTACCTAGAACGCTTAGAAGAAATCGTATCCCACATCAAACCCCTACTAGCAAGTGTCAGCCTCCAAATAAACGAAACAAAAATATTAATTAGGGATGGGGTCCCTTATTAGTATTTTTGTTTCGTACAGCTACACAGAAAACGACCTACGTGACCATTAAGGGTGCTATTACAAAAAAAAAACCGGCCAAGTGCATGTCGGACCACGCACAATGAAGGGTTCCGTAGTTGGGATGAATTTATCCCAAAAACAAACTTAACATTGTAGTTGAAAAACATGCTCTCCCATACATCGATATACGTTACGGTAAATTCTCCAACTGCAAATTTAAGTTGGTCGACTATTACTCGTTAACTTAGCTGTGGCAGTTTTCCTTTTAATTTCGTTATATATACTATTGCCATAAATTTTTTCACATATCCAAAACCAACCATTTAGCTAGCAGGGGGGGGGACACACTTGACTCTATTAATATTACGCAAACGAATCCTCTAATTGAAAAATGGTTCTGACAAACCCACAATATTTTTGAACGGCCTATCTAAGGATACCCCACACGATGGAATATATCATCCCCATTTCATGTGTAAGGGAGGTACCCTAAAAAAAAATGTTTTCATGGTTTTATTTTACGACTTTTTTGGCATGATTAATATGTATACCCATGCCAAATTACAGCTTTCTAGGACTAAGCGTCTCTGAGCTAAGCTGGGGACAGACGGACGGACGGACAGACAGACAGCCAGACGGACATGGCGAAACTATAAGGGTTCCTTGTTTACTACGGAACCCTAAAAAGGGTTTTTTCGTCGGTTTCTCACCTGATTCTGAGAAAGCTTGATATAATTTAAACAAAGTCTGTGTAACTATAAAGGTACGGTTTTCGTGGTGATAGACCATTCGTATCGGTCTCAGCACCCTGTTAGTGGATTCGTCACTTTTTCGCGCTCGAAAATATATCTTATTTCGCCGTTGATTTGCTTAATGAAGATGATGTATTGATTGTCATGAAATTGAATTTTGATTTTATCACAAGGATGGCTGGGGCCCAGTGTGTGATTTTTGAATTTCTTGATATGGTTTGTTGGGTGATGGGAAAAAGAACATTACCGACTGGGTTTTTAAAAACATAGGTTTTTTCAACATTGCTTTCTGAGACTATTTGTAACATTTTGATAGTTCTTTTTGTTACCTTTTTGAGTTAAACATGTCTGCGTACATAAAATATTTTAATAACTACGTTTATGTTATTGTCTTGAAGAAAAATGTTCCTAAACGCACGATATCGTCAATTTTGTGTGAAGAGGCAATGTAAAATATATTTTTACAATATTATAAACCAACATTTTCGAATGGATGAATTGAATTGCTCTAATCTATCTGTGGCAATTGTTAGTTACATTGGGTTTAGTTTAATTTTGCCGCAAAATGTACCGAAATGCTGCAAATTTTTGTCAGATTTGCGAATGCGTCCTTAATGGAATAAATCTACCTACAGTCGATGAAATTAAATATCTTGGCACACACATAACATCTGCATTAAGCAGGAAAAGCACAATTTAAACGCTGTGAACAGGCCACTAGAAACGCTAAATCACTATTAGCATTCATAATAAACTGAAAGATGGACTGGAAACTAGCCAGACTCATGTACCGAATAGTGATCGTACCTTGTATTTTACACGGTTTGAAAGTATCGACAGCGACACACACTAAAGCTAACAGGTCAAGACAGAGAAGATACGAAAGAGTTATCATGAGAGACTTAATTAATCACGCTAGGAATATACCCAGTCAAAAGAAAGTGCATGAAATCTTGGACGGAAAAACCGTAACATGACGCATCAAGACTCACAGGATGTGCTGTCTTGCACACGTTCACAGGCGCCGCGTACCTCACCTGTTATATGCACAGTACAAGGCCAAATCAAAGAAATTCGGCCGCCCTATTTATACATGGAATGATAACTTAAAACAGGGCATGACATACTTCAACAAAGACGTAAGTTTTTGGATGGACCGAAATAAGATAAAGAAAGCTGCCAGCAAGATCTACAAGAACTCTGAAACGGATAGTGCGACCTCAGACGAAGACCTTTGGAATCAGCAACGTGTAACACAGCATAGCAGTGACACAGACAAGAACCGAGAGAACCTGAGCCAACCCGGCGGCGGAGCTACTAAAAGATACCCCTCCCATACATAAATATCACCCGTGTCTCCACTATTCCAATGCTTGCTCAAGGATGCACATCCGGTAGGCTCTAATAATAGTTCCATATCCCAAGGGCACGTCTTCCCTACCATTATCGCGCCCCCCGGTCTACTCTCTGATATACAATGGTCTCTGTAGTCTCATGAAACACGAGGTTTCAGGGGCTAGTGTGAATCTTTGGGTTCATTCGAGCAATCGAGTCTGGTACAACCACGCTGGGGTCGGTGCATATAATTAATTAATTAATTCATAGTTTGAATCTCTATTTCACCACGTTCATTAACCTAGACCCGTGTTGGACTGTTATATACACATCTGCTGCCTAACCCTTTCGAAAATACAGGCGTGATGTTATGTTTGTTTGTAAAACTGCAATTAATAATGGTAAATGTGCAGGTGAGGTGACGTCGGAGCAACTGCTGCAGTACTGCGCGAGCGCATGCGAAGTGACTCTGGCGTGCGGGCACGTGTGCACCGGCACGTGCGCGAGCTGCCTGCAGGGCCGACTGCACCAGCCCTGCACGCAGACTTGCAACCAGGACAACATCTGTGGACACCAGTAAGTCTGGCGACACTTCTACGAAACATAGCTCGGAAGTTCGGCTTGCTACCGCCTGTAATGCTTTTTAAATAACAACAACTCGGGGTCAAGTTACTTACATTGCATTTTGACGTAAGCGTAAAAATCGGCTAGATTAGGTATCTGCTAGTAACTTCAACCCGCTCTAGGCTCGCGCCCATTTGCTCTTACAAGGAGGAGGCCTGAGTCAGCCTGAGCCAGCTTACCTAGGTATTCAAATTAATTTATTAATTTTGTGAACATAGGTGCAATACTAAATTATACAGATGTTATATAGAAAAATGTAGGTCCCGCCAGAAGACATACAAAATTAGCTTAGGTAATCGAATGTTACATTAGTAACAAAAACAATAAAAGTCAATAGTTAGGTAGATGTCACAATTTCATTGCAAACAATAAATAAATCAATAAATTAAGACGGCACATAAACAAATAGATAGTATTTAGTCACAATTTTGTAAACAACACTTCGGCCGCGTGCTAGATTTTGTATCTTCGCATACAAAGTTCAACACTCTCTTTAAAAAATTATTTCCTAAAACTAATGGTTGCGATCTTTTATTTGTTACGAGTACCTACTATGACAAAATTTATTATTATTTTATTTTAAGTGTTCTAAATGAATATACACGTAAGTACTAGATATTTATATAAACATGATTGTATTAATTCGAAAATAATAACAATCACAATTATGACGCGTTTCGCGGCTTGAGAAAACAAAAGAATAATGGCGGGAACCTTCCTTCCAAAAAAAAAACAAAACTTCTCTGTTCACGCTAGAAGTAGCTTCACTCGGTGCTGCCAACACGGCCCTCCTGCGCCGTGCATGTCTTACTTAGCTTAACGAAACACGCATCTGAAAGCATATACTTTATGTTAATGTGATATTTAAATATATAAAAAATGAAACTGACTGACTGACTGACATTTCAACGCACAGCCCAAACCACTGGGTCTAGAGATTTCAAATTTGGCACGTAGGTTCCTTATGAGGTGTAGGGCTGCACTAAGATTTTTTTTTTCAAAATTCACCGTCTAAAGGGGTGAAACGGGGGATGGAAGTTTATATGAAAGTCGACCACCAGGACGACCATGTCGACGTCACCAGACTGCTGAAGGATATTATTACTCTGAAGGCAAGCCTGGCCGATATGAAGGTCCAGCTGCATGCGTCTCAAAACACCATCACTGAGTTACGTGCCGATATGGTTGACTTATACGCAAGACTGTAGGTATGTAGGTCACCTGAGTTCGCATCAAAGGTGAACACTCGTCGTGGTGCAAACATCGCATCGCTGTCCAGTTTCGAGTCATCGAAATTGGACTCTACACCGGCCGCTGCCATTGCAAGCGATGCAATACCGCGCCCCGCCGATCCCGCCGCTACCGCAGTTGAGGCGAAGTCACAAGTTAGCATGTCAACACCTCGCCGTGCTTACTCAGAAGCCGCTTCACAATCTCCCATCCAAAAGGAGCAGCCAAAGAAGAAAGTTTTTGCTAAAAGTGCAAAATCAACCGAGGATGCATCTAAGAGCCGCAATGTACCGGCTCTCAGCATTTTATCCCCAGCCTCTAAAAAAGGGCAGCCAGACAAGGAGGGCTTCGTGACAGTTTAGTAGAAGCGAAGGAAGTCCACTTGCCGTAATCGATGTGGTACTGCTCTGGCGGGACCAAATATGTAGCTGCGTCCTGCAACACCGTCGACGCAGCTGTACGTATCCCGTCTGCTGATGCAGACGACTCCGCGATGACTGAAGACATCGTGGAATACATCAGATTCAAGACCAAGTGGACCTTGAGAGTTGAGAAGTTGGAGTCGCGCCATAACATAAACTTCAAATCGTTTGTGGTGCGGGTTCCAACTCAGTACCTAGAAACCTTGGCTCGTGTGGCGTACCGACGTTTTCGTGGAAGGTTATGCGACACCACGCAGCGCAACACGACGCCGACACAGTCATCACTTCGTGTACAATAATTTAATGTTATTATATTAAAAATATGTATGCTTAGGTTAAGGTATTTATCTATGGGCCTGCGTCGCCTGAAATGAATGGATTCTTATTAAGGACGATGACGTTATTGAGAGAGAGCGGAGGGCGCTGTCAGTTAGAGCGAATATGATTGCCTGCAGGTTTAATCGTGCTTCTACGGAGGTAAAAAAACATTTTTAGAGCCTTCTGTACTTCATTTTACACCTGTGGCCTGTGGGTACATTTTACGCAGATATCGTACAGTGCCCTTCGCGTGCAGTACAATAATGCTTTCAGGGTGTTGATGGGGCTGCCTCGCTTTTGTAGCGCATCAGGGATGTTTGCGGAATTGCGTGTTGATTGCTTCTAAACATTAATGCGTAAAAGATGTGCGTCCTTGGTGCGCAGGTTGCGAGCCAGTTCCAACAGCATCCTGGGAGTTATTGTTGACAGGCTGGACTCCTCTGTTGTAAGTCGTTGCTCCAGTATTTTAGCTGGAATGCTGAAGCAGTGATTAGGTATGTTGTTGTGTGTGTTTTTGTAATTTATTGTTGTTGTAATTGTATCACTAAAATAGTTGTAAGTTTATTTTATTGTTACTAACACAGTATGAGTCTCATGAGTTCTCTCAATAAAGATTTTAATAAAAAAAATATCTGTCTTGTCTCTCGCTTTTTTGTAGCCATTCAATCTTGGTCGGTTTATCCATATATTGAGGTTGTTCTGGTATTTTTATTATATTTCTTTTAATTATATAATGTAATGAGCTGAAATTGTACATGTGAATAGTTGTATTAATACACTAAATATCGGAATATGTGTTATTTTGCTTTTATATTAAAAAGTCCTACAATCGGATTTCATACAATAAAGTGGTCCAGTAGTAGTAAATTACGCCATAACTCATTAATTACTAAGAGCACATAAATTAAACTTGGCAGGACATTGTAGACCGTTACAGGATACAAATAAACGTTATAAGTTAGGCTCTAGAATTCCTATTTTAAGTGCTTGGACCTAATAAGCTTATTTTACTTTTAAGTGTATATCTTCTGAACGGTATGATTTTTTCAAATTCTGTTTTCACAAACATTACACACAAAATTCAAAGCAACTTGCGTAAAAAATTACAACTCTGCACTAAACCGTTTTATATGATTTTCATCAAATAGCCAAACGTCAGCGCAGCGGAAACTTGATTATCTTCGCAGTTATAAGACACACTTTCATTTAAACATACACATTTACCTCTCGTTACACACTAATTATTGAATGTATTTTTTTCATGTAAGTACATCCATAGGGAAAAAAAAGTGCCGCTAGGACGACGTAGTTTCAGCGGAAACAGTTTTTGTTGAATAGCTCCCCAATGGTTGGATTCATAAATTTGAATTTACCATACACAATTACACGACGTCATACACTAAATATCTGCTAAACTGAAATGAAGAAATTCGACATTATTCCGCTGCGACTACACACACGCAAAAATCCTAAAATGCTCTGCTATCGTTTTAGGATTTGTTATACCTATTATATTTGTCATTCACATTAATTACACGTAGGTATATTAGCTTTAGGAATGTTGGGTTTCATACTATTTATTATCTTACAAGTTGCTTTAGATTTGGTAGGTATAGTAAGACCATGCTCAAAGGTTACATCGGATGGAACCTTTGAGCGTGGTCGTAACACGTAGCCGCGTTCCGTTCCATGGTCATTTTGAAATGATCGAGCCGACTTTTGTCGCTGACTAAAACAGCTATACATCTCTGCTTACCCCTTCGGGGAATTCAGGCGTGTCTTTATGTTTTATTTTATACGCTGATGAGTTGCACTTTTATACGATTTCAATGTTTGTTTAGATGCCAGGAGCCATGTAATCAAATCTGCCCACCGTGCAAGATGCCCTGCGAAGTTAAATGCCAGCACTCGCACTGCAAGAGGTTGTGCGGCGAACCATGCACGACATGTCAGGTGAATAACAATTGTGTTGTTAAAAGTAAACTCTTAACTTTAGGTCCCATTCATAGTAGGTAGTTACAATCACGCCGCGTTGCATCGTATAGATATTGAAAACTCTAATAGAAAAACTGAAACCATGAAGCACGAGTTTTTGAGCAGATTATGCGGACTGCCTCGTTGGTCCATCTCCAGCTCGGACAGTGAGTGGGTGGTTTCTATTGGGTTTTTCAATTGGAATTTCCCATAAATTTTCCATTTGCCCGAAATCTGGTTTGGTGCGTGGTTTATGGGCAGTGATAGGAATAGTAGAGCAGCAGAATAATATATCTAAAGTTCTAAGAACAAAGTAAAAAAAGTGGAGACTTCCTTACAATTTTTTGTGCCCATTAGTCGTATTTCTAATACTACTCAAACTTCTGAACGGCTATCGTGGGTCAGTATTAAATACGGCTGTTACCTATAGTAGTACTTACCCGGGCGCCAATAACTCATCAAGCCTTAGAAATAAACTACATATCACACAGGGGGACACGACGCTCTACAAAGCAGATTTTTTTTTTAAACTCGAAGTGCCATGTTACCGGACCTACTTCTACGTCGTTACAGGAAAAATGCAGTCGTCGGTGCAAGCACGGCGAGTGCACGCGTCGTTGCGGCGAACCGTGCGACCAGCCGCCGTGCGACGCTCGCTGCGGCCGGCGCCTGGCGTGCGGCCACATGTGCCGCGGCCTGTGCGGCGAGCCCTGCCCGCCCGTCTGCCAGCTCTGCCGCCCCGACGATTTCCCCACGGACTTCCTCGGTGACGAGTACGAAGAACACGACAAGTGAGACACCCCCATTTGCTACAAGACTTAATTAATCACGAGTGCATTATTAAGATTAAGCGCAGTCAGCCTCAACGGCTGCGTTGAAACTCAAATACTGTTCTAAACAGTCTTTGAAGATATCCAACGTTTTAATAAATTACCTAAACTTATCATATCGCGATTCGCAACTAGGGCAACTACACAGCACCGTAGGACATTCACAGGACATTGAAAGGGTTCTTGATTGTTTTGTAATTGCCTTTAGAAGATTTCAATCAGCATTTTCATTCAACCCTCCTTGTAATTTCAGGTTTATCGTACTTCAAGATTGTGGTCATGTTTTGGAAATCGACAACATGGACACTTTAATGCTGGGAGACCAGGAAAACATAAAAATACGCACTTGTCCTTTTTGTCGCAAAGCGATAATTAATACCAACAGATACAAAGATACTGTGAATAGAATGTTCAAGAATGATATCAATCCTATAAAAGTCAGAGTTTACGGAACTGACAAGCAGATACAATTAAAGTTGACTAAATTACGCCGCCAAGTGGATAGATTTTCAAAAGAAAATGAAAAACATATGGCAGGTTTGTATTAAACTATTACTTACCTACATAGTATTTTTTTTTGCGTACTCCATCGGGGTGCTCCAAGCTCCAGAGTTTGGTGAATAACCGGCGAGAACTAATTGTTGTTTCTTTGCAGATTATAAAGACATGAAAACTACGTTTTTGAGATTTATAACACTTTTAAAAACACAAAAAAAAGTGTCGCTCTTGCAAGTGGAAATGGAATGCCTATACTTGAATATATTTGAAATGATCTTAGAATGTTGGCAAAAATATCGAACACAGAAACCGCAAATAACTACATTAAAAGATGAATTGCAGAATCATATCAAAATACTACTGGATGTGCTCAAGATTCGACGAAATTCCAAGATCCCTATCAAAATAAGCGAACAACAGCAAAAGGATATCGGCAATGAGATTAAACGCTTGAATGTTATGGTGCAACTTTCTACGCTTCTCCATCTCGCGATTAGTGTGAAAGACGAACTTAAAGTAACACAACAAGTCAAAAGTACCAAAGCGGTAGTGTTCTCGCTATCTGTATTTAATGAAGACGCGGCTTTAGAGTCTCTTAAGCAGTTGCAAGCAGCAATAAAAACAAATGGTATTGTCATTAAGTACGAGCGCGCATTAATTGTTAAAGCTATTGGTTTAAAAGCTGGCCACTGGTATAAATGTCCGAATGGACATATCTATTGCATTGGTGAGTGTGGCGGAGCAATGGAAGAGGCTTCGTGTCCGGAGTGTGGGGCGCGCATAGGTGGCAGGAGTCATGCGCTCACTGCCGGGAACAGCGTTGCTTCAGAAATGGACGGCGCTACTCATGCAGCCTGGTCGGAACAGAACAACTTGGCTAATTTTAATCTTGACGATATACTTTAGTTATACAATCATAAAAACCAAAGTAGATATTAAGTTAGAGGTAAGTACTTAGTTATTTGTAAGTTACAAGCATGTTAGAGAAAATTATAATACAAAGCGAAATTAATTTTAATAATTAAATAGGTAGTTCTACGGTTTAACATCGTTACATCAATTAAAATTTTCATTCTCGTTTTCATTAGGTACATTATTTAGAAATAATTAGGTACAATCATTAATTTATGCTATCAATAGGACTCCATTTAAGTTTTTAACGTATTGACTACAGCGGCAAAAGCGGCTAAACTATACTCCATTTGAAATAAGATTAGAAATTTAAATGGACTTTTTTACAGTTCGTTCAACCCATTTTGACTTCTATTGCGTTGATGGCATGATAAACGGCAGCTGTATTATATAGTTGGTATTGTAACTACGTTTTTGCTTTTAATGGCATCCTTAAGCCTACGAAATAGAAGTCAAAATGGGTTGAACGGACTGTAAAAAATTTCATTTAAATTTCTAATCTTATTTTAAATGGAGTATAACTCTAAAAGTGGATTACCTACGTACTATAATTTGACGAATTCAGAAAAGCAATGTGATTTCAGACGTGCCACAGGCAACACGGCAGCGGCAAGTGTGGCTGGCACAAAATCGTAAAAATATGCGTGGAGTTTAAACGCACGTATGCACGGTCAGCATCGGCAGTCGTTTAACACTTCAGTTTTATAATGAACATACCTATCTACTTTAAACAAAAATGTCTGTCGGTGTATGTCGTGTATGTCGGTGCCTACTTGAAATGATGCGCTTGAAAATCATTTTTCAACACATTTGGTCAAAACATGCATTTACGAAGCCTTTATGCATTGTTCGAAAGTTAAAACGCACCAAACAACGGAATGTGCTGTAAAATAGGTACTCTCACCCAATGACGTATTATAAATAGACGCGTCATACACGAACATTAGTGCACTCGAAAACAGCGTAAGCCATGAATGTAGCTACATACTTGCGTACAATTATGCAGTGCGCGAAGAAAAGGAAAGACCTTCCTATACCGATAACTGTTGTTAGAAAGAGATAAACATACATATTTAGTTACGTCACTTGCTGCTGCATGTTCATTGGCGCGTTCGCGTCGGTTGCAGCAGTCAGGAAAAATGGCTGACTGGCTGTACAAGTACAAAACAAAACAACATTTTCTTATAATAAAAAAATACAATATGTACTTATGCATGAAATGAGACGTTTTTCTGTACTCCCACAGTAGCAGTGTAATATTTACATCGTCTAAAGACACTGGAAGGCATTTTCTTCACAAATAATTGCTGAGAATTGCGAGTGATTGTGACTTGTAGCCGCGTCACTGGATGGCGCGCTACTAATTCTTCTCTGGGCAATTGCCTTGCATTCACCTTGCCATTATATACATCATTGCTCTCACCTCAGTACATATTTTACAGCTTATTCCGTTGTATTTTATAGCGCCGTGCGTATCCTTTACGGTTTTTTTTTAAATTTGCATAAAAAATATATAAGAATTCTACCAAGGAGTTTCGCATTACGAGAATAATTATACTGAATGATCGAACCTCCTTGGAAGCGCTTTTGCTCAATAAGTTTATCTCACTTTATTAGTAGAGAAAATGAGACGAAAGATGTAGTACTAATTTTTACCACGCGCACGTGGCGCCATTTTTACAGAAATGTCAAAGGTTGTTGCGACTTTCCGACTGCTCTTTAAACAAAATAATAATGAGTTCAAGCGAGGAATCTGATATTAATATGGAATCTACTCCACTTGATATCTTGAATAAGGTGCAAATTGCAGAAAATGGTATCTTGCCGCCAAAATCGCGAGAGCGCTATTTAATGATTTACAATAATTTTATATCATGGAAGACTCGAAGAAATACTCAATCATTCTCGGAAAATGTTTCGATGGCTTGTTTCATTACCTTTTGTACTGTTTTCACGCAAATGTGTTAAAAAACGTTGTATGACATGCGTGCGGAAATTGATATTTACAAACTGGTGACTATGGTAAGCCCTTGACTTCTACTCGTTTGTAAAAACAACTTACCGCAACTTATCATAAATAACTAATATCGAATATTTTTGTGACAAAGATGATGTGTGATACTTAATTGTTTCTTGTTTCTGGCAGTAAATTGTAGTAGGTAACTACAATTTGCACTTTTCCTTTTTTTTTCTGTGATTAATAATTATACCGAAGACCTCACGGCATCTTCACACAAGTTGCCTGCTCACTGTGCTGTTCCCCATCGACTTTTGTGACTGCCATTTCAAGTAGTTACCGCGCGACACATAGCCACTGGGGCGGTGCGTTGATGTGGCACGTCAAACCCCCCGCCAGGGTTTCTTATTAATGTTTATTTTAGTTTTATAATATGTTCTTGTTCCAGAAATTGTGTTTTATTGTTGTCGTAGTCAATAAACTGTTTTATGATAGTGATGTCTTGTTTTTTTTCGTTGAATTCTATGTTAAGCACAAGTTATTGTTAAAAAAAAAATTAAAAGATAAAAATAATAAAATTTCAACACATTTGCTCAAAAAATGCATTTACGAATACATTGTTTGAAAGTTAAAAATTACTCACCATACAACGGAATGTGCGGTAAAATAGGTACTCTCACTTAAGTATATGTTTTACCGCGTATTCCGTTGTGTAGCGCCGTGCGTATCTTTTACGCTTTTTTTTAAATTTCCATAAAAATATATAAGAATTCCACCAAGGAGTTTCACATTACGAGAAAAATAAATTAAATGATCGAACCTCCTTGGAAGCGCTTTTACTCACTTTATTATTAAAAATACAAAATACTTTTATCTCACTTTATTATTAAAGAGAAAATGAGACAAAACTTGTAGTACAAATTTTCACCACACGCACATTGCGCCATTTACAAATTCGCGCCATTTTTCTTATTAGTGTTAGGGTTTGTGAATATTGATTTTGCTAATTGATTATTTTAATCGGACCAGTCCCTAATGACGGCGCCCGTTCATGAACATGACGCATGGATCAGCACCATTTAGCTCAACCATTTTGAAGGGAACTTAATGATCCAACACACACGCCACCATCAGCTAGTCATTTGAGTGAGCATGACACTCTCAGCCGCCAGGGCACATTCAAGTCAATAAAAGACGTACTCAGAAAATGGTAGGTACATAGTGCTCACATGTGCTATGCAATTATACAATACTAATAGATTGAATTTATACAATATAAAGATAGTATTTACAATCTTCAGCAGCTCCAACAATAGTTTTGAAAGCTATTCAATTAGTTAATGCGCCCTTGTGGAGCAGGACCAGCGTTAAGCCAAGCATTTTTTGTCAGCAATGTAATCCCCCCCCAACTTATAATATGCTTGGCTACATAGTGTGCGTTTTATACAAGATTTAAATTTCGTTTCATTTAGTTGGACTATGTGAGGAGGTATTTTATTGTAACATTTTAAACAGTTACCCCATGAAGGATGAGTCTACTTTAGCCAGTCTGAAACCTAGTTGAACTAATTGGTCCCTATTTCTAGTCCCATAATTGTGTCTTTCACCGCTTTTACTGAAACTATTTCACTGACCTCTATATATTTTACACTCAGGCTGTCTCCATACAAATGACAGCTAATTTTGTGTGGCAATTTGAAACGCCACTATGATTGTCCCGAGAACTAATTTTGACTTAAACTACAAATTCGCTAGTGATTCACAAATTTGTATCGATAAATTGTCGATATTCAATACCAAAAGTTGATACAGCTCAGGCTGATCCAGTAGATGTTTTAAACCCGTTTTTCGGCACTGTGGTAATATTATCTAATCTTGAAAGTAAACTACTTCTTTCAATAAATATGGGTAGAATAAAAAAAAACTGTGTCTGTCCCACATGCTATGCGAGGTCGATTTAGGGACTACTCACACTTATTCAGCTTATGCCCATAGAAAAAAACCATTTTGTACAGAGACGCGTACGCATCCGTTCAGCTTTCCGCGTCTATTCGGCTTTCGCGGCAAACAAGTATAAAATGAGGACAAATGCGTCGAACGCGGCGTTACGATAGTGTTCCCTATCATGTGCGAATGTGTGCAGGATTTAGTAATACTTTGTCCGAAGCAATTGCAAATGTACACACATCATCTATGGTTTAATAAGATTCTTAAAAATCGGAAGTTATTAAGAAAATGTACTTATTCATATCATCGATATGTATTATCATTACCACAGTCGACTTAAGAACATCACTAATTTTAGTTTCATGGACAATCGTATCTGCCTACAGCGCCAAAATGGCGATACTCAAATAGGCACAAAAATATTATGACAGCAGCCAGTCCAGTGTGAAATATATGGAGGTCAGTGAACTATTTAGATTTTTCCTTACGTACATGATGTTTTCATTGATATATTGCAAGGTACCGTCATGATGTTGATATCTTTAAACAGTTCCCTTAGAGAATCGAGCCTGCGGAGGCGGAGGTCATATATTGCTCTGATGGCTCTTTTCTGCAGAATACAATGATTTCAAAAGGAAGGATACGCCCATCAGAACATTTTACTTACAACTTTTTCATACAAGGAAAAAGTAGCGCCATCTGTGACAACTCACATGAACTACGTGAGTGTCACGTTGCATAGGTCGACGACGTAACCTTGTACGTACGACATGTACGTGCGTAAATGTTATTTTAATCACATTTTATCGGAAATAAGTTAACCACTGAGGCGTCCATACTTTGACAGAAAACGTAATAAAACAAATTAATCTCGATCAGCTTTATTTGAAATTGAAAACAATTTAATAATAATTATTATTAATTATTAAATAAAACACAAATAAAAAATGACGTCCGTACAAGGTTACTTCGTTACCGTCGCGGGCGCTGCCGGCAGCGCGTGACATGGCCGCCATTATGGATTTTGAATGTGGATTCAAATGTGTTTATTGAATAATTTTATTGGAACAAAGGCAATATATGGTTACTTATCGATGTTATGATATCCCATGTTCCTTTTTAACCTTTGTATTATAATTTTTGCGGCCTTTTACTACGCAACTAGGCATTTTAATGACTGAACTGTACTGATTAACTCCTCCGCGCGTGGACCGCGTTCGACTGAGTCGCATTGGCCCTAAACTGTCATTTTAGGGCCAGCGCGCTGGTGCCATTTCGTCGCGCGGTTAGCCTGGTCCTTACTATCTATGTCAATGGCAGAATATAAATAGACTCGATATCTGCAGCCCGTCCCCATAGTAAAATACCGTAAGACGTAATACTATGAAAGTAACTGAAATAGACTAGCCTCGCGGTATCTACATTAGTGAATTGACGGATTTTTCTCACAGCATACGCTGCTGAACTTAGCCGTCCTGCAAGAGATGTTAAATGAGGACCCCATTGCAGCCTTGAGTCGAGAGCGTGATCCCAAGGAAAACAGTTTTATCGACGAATTCAAGTTTCTCTTTATTCAATACTATGTCACAATCAATACTTTTAACATTCGGTAAAGCAAATCATATGCATTTCGTTTTTTTCCCATTTAATACTAAATTATTAGCAGTGAACCAATTTTGGGCCTGCAGTAGAGCGTTATTTACGTCGTCAAGATTGGATGCCCGTCTATTTATCTTAAAGATTAAGGAAGTGTCGTCAGCAAATAACACCATTTGTGGTTGGTTTTTGAATAAATGGGATAGATCATTAATATAAAAGAGGAAAGGGCCCAATATCGAGCCATGTGGAACACCCATTTTTACTTTTAAACCGAGTGAATTAAGACCATTTATTTGAACTTGCTGTTGTCTATTATTTAAATAAGATTTTACTAAACTCAGCGCAAGTTTACCTAGACCGTAATGCTCTAGTTTCAAGAGTAAGGTTCCATGATTTACGCAGTCAAACGCCTTGGAGAGGTCACAAAAGATTCCTATGGCATCTTGAGCCTCCTCCCACGCTGTAAATATGTTTTAATAAGGTGACACCGACGTCAGTCGTACAACGTCCCCTGGTGAAACCATATTGCTGATCGTGTAAGATTTGGTTGGTGTTAAAATGATTAAGCATCTGATTCAGCATTACCTTTTCGAACACCTTGCTGAATACCGGCAACACGGATACTGGTCTATAATTGTTGGTGTATTTACTGTCCCCAGATTTAAAAAGTGGTATAACTTTACTGTATTTCATTAAATCTAGGAAGATACCTTGATCCACACACAAATTAAATATTATAGCTAAGTATGGTGCTACAGTCTCGATTAATGATGTACTTACAAACTTTGATTGATGATCCCCATAGAATCTTCAAATTAAATTAAATTAATTTATTTTTATTTGCCGAAAAGCTTTAATAACTATCATAGGGTTTATGTGTTTAAATTGAAATTCAACCGGGGAGCTTGGAACGTTCGCTCTTAATAAATCAATTGAGACATCGGGTGAGGAATTTAAGGCTTCCGTCGTTTTAGACGGTATATTAGTGAAGAAATGTACGAATTAATAATAATAAATAAATAAATTTTTTATTTGACATAAAAGTACATATAGACAGGTGACACTTAATTTAAGCATGGAAATAGCGTGGTACAAAATAAACGATCAATGACCCCCATGCTAGGAAAAACCTGTGTTACAGGGGTCATCCATCCGTCCAATATGGATCTATAAGTTACTTACAAATTAGCAAAGTGCACTTTTGAAAAAAAAAAAAAAATGAAAAAAATGATTTTTAACTAGCCTAATACAAGTAATTGTGGGGATAAGAAACGGGGGGAAGAAAGTAAAAAGGGGTATCAAATGAATTAATAATATGGAAAAGGGAGTAGATATGTATTAATATTTGTTGTTGGTGTGAGTATAACTGTGTATGCGTGAGTGAAGATATGTGTGAGTGAGTGAAGATGTGTATGTGTGAGTGGGTGCCTAATTTGTTTAAGTTATGGTTTGAGTAATTCTTCCGTATCTTCATAATTTAGAGTGAGTAGATACTCCTTTATTTTTTGTTTGCATTGGAATTTGTTCAAACAATGGATATTTAATGTGTTGTGCAGTTTATTGTAGAGTAATGTACTTAAATAACGGTTATGCCGTCGTGCAAAGGTGGTATTTGTACAAACTTTGGGACAAACGGGTTTGGGTCTTCTTCTGAGCGTAGGGTTTTTGCATTTATTGAGGGGGGTCATTTTATGTGTCCGTGTGATAGCGCAAAGCATATACATTTGGCGGACTGTCGGTACTTTAAAGTCTGAATAAACTTGCTGAGTGGGATACCTAAATGGTTTGCTTAATAGGACTTTGATTACTGCACGGTGGGCTCTTTCAGCTGGTATGAGGATTGTTTTGGCTGCACCACCCCACGCAACGATACAGTAACTTAGTATTGATTCACATAGAGCGGTGTATACCATTTTTAAGATATCTTTGTGTGCAGAAGTTCTCAACTTTTTGAACACGTAAATGAGTTTTCTTGTGCGCGCAGACAGAGATTCAATGTGGGTCTTCCAGCTGAGACTGGAATCAAGGTAAAGGCCGAGATACTTGACGGAGGAGACTCTCGTCACAGTCTGGCATGAACAGAGATTTATTCTGTCACGCTCGTCACAAACATGGGCTTTGATTTGTAGTGAGAGGTCAGATGGAAGGAGAGAGGGTCTGGAACCAAAGGTTATAAAGTTCGTTTTGCTGACATTCAAGGTTAAGCTATTACTGCCCAACCAAATCATAACTTGGGTCAAGGAACTTTCAGCGGCCTCCCTAGCTGTTTCCCAGTCGAGACCGCTGGACAGTAGAACAGTATCATCGGCGTACGTTATAATGTGAGTAGAAGGGAGAGTAAGTAGACAGAGTTCGTTAACATAGATTTGGAAGAGGAGGGGGCTGAGCAAACTTCCTTGTGGCACACCGAAATTTAGTGGTTGTTCACTGCTGATATAATCGCCTATTTTAACACACTGGGTCCGGTCTGATAGAAAATCCTTAAGCAATTTTAGAGCTGGGCCGCGTATTCCAATCTGTTCTAATTTTCCGAGTAAAATAGGGACAGAGACAGTGTCAAAAGCCTTAGACAGGTCCAAGAATATGCCGACACATTTGAGCTACTTCTAAGTTTGAGCTAATGGCACCACGTGAAGTATCCAACGTGTAATCAGTGTTTCGTACTTAATTCCTATTTGTTTCATTATTTATAACTTTCCAAACTGTTTTTATTTTATTTTCTGCCGATTTGATCTTGTTGCTAATGTACAGGGGGCCTAAAATGGACGCTTTGGCAGAATCATAATATGAAACTGCGTGCAATTCATATCCCGCAATTCATCTGTTTAACAGCAGGGGGCCTAAAATGGACGCTTTGGCAGAATCATATTCATGATTCTGGTAAGCGTCCATTTTAGGCTCCCTGGGCTTTACCTATCTTGCAGGTATTAAAAAAAATTGAATAAGTAGCAACATACTTACTGAATGTTTCAGTGTTAATGTAAGGCATAAGGCCATACAGCTCGAACAGTATTTCCCTGCTTATCCTAATACCTCTAGTTGCCCAGTCAGTAAATATAAAATTAGGGCAAATATTTTTTGTTTTCTTTTCAAAAGTTTTATTGAATTCAGTGTGCACTACTGAAAAGAAATTCTCATACAATTTATTTGCATCGTCCATATTAAGGCCCAGAACATTTAACTTATTATTTAGGCTACTATTAAATCTATTTAATTTGCCAGTTGTTATTGGTCTAAATTGTATTTGCACTTTTTGCAAAGGCGTTTTTAACTTAAAAGTTACCGTTTGTCCACAATGATCAGACGGCAAATAATTTACGATAGTTTTAAGTAAATAATCACAATCGCAGAAGACATTATCGATACAAGTAGCAGAAGTTGGAGTTACTCTAGTTGGTTCCGTGAACACATTGTCTATATTAAACGATTTAAAAAGGCTTAATAATCTAGTGCTATTTAAATTATTTTCCAGAATATTGGTATATTAAAATCGCCACAAATAACTGCGGCTTTGTTACTGGATGCAAGTTTCGCTAAAACATCTTCCATTATTGACTCAAATAAAGAAAGTTCTGATAATTAGCGGGTCTGTACTGTACACGCACACTACCGTAAAATGGGGTGAATAGAAATCGCGGGGTGTATAGAAAAAAATCTGAGAGTTTGATTATGGTCGTTCTAGTTGCTCTATAGTCTGTTAAAATATCTTTATTCCCACTATTAATAAAACTGCAACATTTTTCCTTTATTCTGGCAACACTAAAATTTACGTCAAGTCTAATGACATAAAGAAAAAAGCTGTTGAAGTGAACGTGTGTAAAACTTAAAAAAAAAAAAACAAGTTCTTCACTGTTATCTCTCAGTCAATTTGCATACTTGGATAGTTAAGTTTCTCATCTATTAGGAATAAAAAGGTTAAATCAATATTCCATCATTTTGTTCTTATTTTCTAGTAAAATCGAGACTTAGTATTTTTTTACTAAATTCGAGGTGAATAGAACCGAGTCGGGGGTGATTAGAAACGCCTTTAGGGTCAATAGAAACGAAGAAAGGGGTGAATAAATATGAGTGAGGGGTTAATAGCAACGAGAAAGAGGTTAATAGAAACATGATTTTCAGGGTTGTCAATCGAGTATTTTATCATTAGATATGACAGTTTTCTTTTAAAAAAAATTATTAAAATATTTTTCTGTGACACTTTAATTTGAAATTTAGATTTTTTATCTTCAACGATTTGGACATTTTAATATAACATTTTCTGGATTTCTGAGATAAATATTTAAGACCATATGAGGGTATATTTGCGATTAGCCTCATTCCAAAAATGCCCTAATTGTGGGTACTTTTGCAGAAAGACTTACTCTTATAAATACATATTCTCGATATGCCCCATTTTAATTATAATGTTCGTTAATATATTTAAATATAAGGTAAGGTAAAACAAATAAGTACTTACATAGGTACAATAAAAGTTGATTTTGACAACCCTAAATAGAAACCGCCTACTTTTTCCTATTTCACAAATAATTCTCAAATATATGCATGATTAAAGAATAACTATTTGATAAATTAAAACGAGACTCGCAATTTGACAATTCTTTGATAACAGCTTTCATACAAAATATGTAAGAAAATCAGTGTAGAAGTTGAAAGTTGTGTCTATTCACCCCATTTTACGGTACAACATGCTTATCCAGCTCAACACAGGACAGTTCGATGCAATGTTCAACCGATAAATCAACTATGTCATTACGTTGCAAAGATTTTAAACAATTTTTTATCAAGATTAGAGGATCTCCACGCAGCATCGATTTACGGTGAAAACAACTGCCCACGATATAGTTCTCATAATTAATTAACATTTGGTAATCCTTTAACCAATGTTCAGTAAAACAAACAATGTCATACTTAGTTTTTTCTAAAAACATTTCGATTTCTAATAATTTGGAAGAAGTAGGTACCTTGAATATTTTGATGAAATAATTTCAAGGCATTCTGCAGGGGGCCTAAAATGGACGCTTTCGCAGAATCATAATATGATCTGCGTAAAGTCCATTTCACGAAAGAAGTCCCGCAGACGTGGCGCTGCAGGCATGGGTTATTTTAGGAATGTTGCTAACTTAGCGTATAATAATAATTAGTTCCACTTATTTCCGCGGGACTTCTTTCGTGAAATGGACTTTACAATTCATAACCCGCAATTCATCTGTTTGACAGTTGTGTAAGGAGTTTCGTAAAATGGTCCACAAATTAAGAATTATTATAGTGAAGTCTAATGTCAAATAGCAGCTGTCAAACAGATGAATTGCGGGCTGTATGAATTGCACGCATGATTCTGCCAAAGCGTCCATTTTAGGCTCCCTGATCTCCTATCTGATAATTACTTATTTTAGAGCAAGAAGACACCTTGTTGCTGTTAGGTAAAAGAATATTCTTACTGGTACTTTCTGTTGTCTTACAAACTAGTTAAATGACTATCCGGAGTTAAGCCCAAGACTTCAGTGTCGTCACTAGACAGTGAGCTCATAGTGAGCGAGGAACATGGAGCCTCCTTCGTATAATTAGTATAAATATTTATAGCATTTGAGTTACATTTATTCAGGCTTACCACTTTATTATTAGTATTATTACTAACCATTGCATTGTGGTGTTAAGAGGCCGACTACCATCGCCCGCAACTGCAAGTCGCGGTGAGCGCAAAATTAGTTCGGAGTATTGCTATCTCTGTTTGACTCTCTGAGTATGTGAGCGGCGGACGCGGTGTGCAGTCTTGTGCGTGTGTGCATGAGTGGATAGATAGCTATTATTAGCTGCAGGTACTTATCGTTCATTCATAACGACTCGGAGGCATTTATATTTTATTAGTAATTAGGTATGTTCATTATTTGCTTTATTTTTGTTGACTATTTCGGGGAATCGTTAGTAAATATACAGACTAGTAATGCCTTTTTTGGAAATTTCTTTAGAATGCCGATATCTCAACATATTAGGATATCTAGGCCTTGTAGAGAAAATCTAGTAGATACGTCATACATAAGGTACCTATAGTAAATCGTCCAAGGGATCACACGCACGTCGCGTAAATATAAATTATTGGGATATTTATTATTATTGGCTTTATTTATTTGAAACCTGTTTGTTTATTTATTTCATTATGATGGTCTCAAATTTAAAAAACTAAGGCTTCTTCCGTCTTATTTCTATAGTCCTTTTACTGAAATTCAAATAATGTTATCACTAAATAATTAATACAATTCAAGTCAAATAATAAAAGTGTTATGCAAAGTATTAGTAAAAATGAATATTCCAATAATGTGTAAATCCACGATGTCCGTAAATACAGATAAATAACAGGGTTCTGAGCTAAGAAGAATAAAAATAAATAAACATTTATTTAGTTATGTTATTACTTTATAGTTATAGATACTAACATAACATAGCACCAACATTATTGTACACTTAGTTCGCAATAAACGATTTGAATTTGGATGTATTCACCAATAAAAAAAAAGTAACTCGCAACGTGATATAGTCTTGTAGGGTGACCATAATATTATTATTGCATGGGTACATAAAGTTATATACATTTAAAAGTTCTTTGGACATAAATTTATATAACAAGATACCTTTGCATAGTATCGTAGTATAATAAAAAAATCGGCTCTTGCTGATTATTAAATAAACTAGAAAGACTTTAGTTACATCAATGTTTTGTGAAATATAGGAATATCACAAAAAAAATCCGTGCAAAAACCAGGCCGGAACCATAAAGCCGTACTTGTCTAGACAAATCCGGTCGTATGGTCACCCTACCAATACTGTAAACCGAGCAGTGTAAGTCTCAGCAGTGTCCTTGAGCTAATTATTACCTAGCCCGGTCGGTCATATGAGTAAAGAAACGGAACAGTGACATGATAAATGATTC
This sequence comes from Tiliacea aurago, assembly GCA_948098905.1. Classification (NCBI taxonomy): domain Eukaryota; kingdom Metazoa; phylum Arthropoda; class Insecta; order Lepidoptera; family Noctuidae; genus Tiliacea; species Tiliacea aurago. The sequence goes on along the minus strand of OX402586.1, from coordinate 16,422,821 downwards.
TATTTCTGTAAGTAAGTAGCTTTGTACAAACACTTTTACACGTCAATAATATTTAAAAAAAAACTAGCTGAGGTCGGCTACTTGCTCCATCGACTCTACGTGATTTTTATCCTTATTTACATTACAGTTACGGATCAATGTTCTAGGAAAGAAGACACGGCGCGCGCCTTCTCGAAGCAATAAGAAAATATGATACATCGCTCTCGGTCGATTGTCCTTTCCACTAAGCGACAGCGATGTTTACAAACTACCTACCGAGTACCTACTACTCAAACATATTTTCAATGGTCGCATTACTTTTTCGCAAATGCCATCATGATCATTATCGGTAAGACCGCACGGAACATTTTCCTATGCAAGTATTTTTACATAGGTATGGAAGTTTGTTTTTTGCATACGCGATTGTAGTCCTTATCTCTAATTACTTTACGGATAAATTTTCTACGCAGGAAGAAAATACTTCAAAGTATGCTGAGCCTTGGTTTTTGGCGCTGGCTAAAGGTGGACGAACTTAGAAGCCCTGGTACTTATTTACAAATTGGGTCAAAGCATAATGAACTTTATGTCAATTGCGTAAGGTACAAATTAGATAAGAGCAAAAGAAAAGGTCGGGCGTCTTTCCCGCAGTTAGTAGCTTGTTTCGGCCGTGTGTATAACTTAGACTTTTTACTGCTTCTCAACACATTTAAATTTAGTTAGGTCTAATATTATCTAAAGATAGGTAGGTAAATCCTAATTTAATCAAAATATAACTAGGTACCTAATAGTACGCACGGCTACAGATCAAGCTATACACTTCCAGTATAAGCTGATCTCGCATTGTATAGGATTTCCTTACAATGAGAAGTCAGCGTAAACTGGAAACGTATAGCTTGATTTGTGTAGCCGTGTGTACAAAACAGCCCAAGAAAAAAAATATCTTTGTTCTTGGGCCGAGTTTAAAAGTATCAAAACAATTAGTAGCTATGAAGGCAGGTAGGTAACTTATAATAATAATTATCACTGGGTAATACATACTGTGAGTAGGGCGTGCAAAGCCGGTTTTTCGGTTTTGGCAAAAACCGGAAACCGGGCAAAGCTTACTGATTTTTGAAAACCGGTCTTGAAAGACAAAACCGGAGTTACCTCCGGTTTTCGATGAGGACATCGTGACAGTAACAACCGACGGTGCGAGTGTGATGGTGAAGATGGGAAGATACATTAAAGGCCATCACCAGGTTTGTCTCGCCCACGGCATCCACCTGGCGGTGATCGATACCCTGTATAAAACAAGTAAAGAACCCGAACAGTATGCAGCAGCTATTCAGGCATCCCCTACATCCACAGCACAACTCTGAACCAGAAAGTGATAGTGACGACGATCGAGCAGAAGAAGATCTCAGTGGAAGTCTAGAAATCGATACCCCAGCCGTTCCAGCAAATCCAGAATTATACAGGGAGACAATCACTAAAGTTCTAAAATTGGTAAAGTCTATAAGGAAATCTCCACTAAAAGCTGATGCATTGCGGGAACACAAAAAAGACATACAATTGCAACTAGATTGTTGCACGCGATAGTCCAGCATGTCCGATATGATCGCAGTCCATAAAGCACTGATAGATTGGAAATCTGAGATATCTTTTTCTGAAGACGAAATTCAAACTGTCTGAAATTCACAACAGCTTCAATGTTGTCAAACTCGCTGTTCTATCCTTGTGCCGACGTGATGCTACTCTTCACACAGCTGACACAACATTAAAATTCATGATCAAGAAACTTGATGAACAAACAGTGTTTTGAGCTTCAAACTAGCTATGAACTTGAGAAGTCGTATCAAGCAAAGGCGTCTCCTGTTAGCAGGTGTCTTGCACTATTTGCACGATTGGGAAGAATTCTCCACACAAGATGATGATGATACGCTTCTCAAACCCAATAGTGCTGACATAATTTTATTATCTGATACTATTACAAACTTATTGCAGCAGCTAAAATATAAGCCCAAGGACTGTGATACCATCCCCGTGGATCTCTCCGAGCGGTACGTGCCATCATTATCGTCATAATTTGACGCAACTTCAGTTGTAACTGATGAGCTAACTCTTCAAGAGCAGCTTGATAAGGAATTGGATAATTGCAGGAAAACCCCCAAGAATCGGTCTGATTTCGACCTTGCAGGGTTTGTCAAGGTAGAGCAAGCCATGTATGAAAGCGGAGGACATCGGGGTGTGTATCTCATAGAAGCTTACGACTATTTGATGTGTGTAGTGTACTACAAACAGTGTTCAGAGTGAGAGGGCCTTTTCGAGTGCTGAGTACTTTTGCAACAAAATAAGAAGTACGCTTTCTGATTAAATGTTAGATGCACTTCTATTCTTAAGAACACATTATCAAGCGGTCTCTTGGAAAAAAATATTATTGTTTATTTAAATTAGTATACGGTACACAGTTGATTTGATCTTGTTTTGTAGTCAAATATGAATCCTTTAATAATATTGTTCTTGTTAGTAGTTCGTTTAAAGAGCTCATGATTCAAGAAATTGAGACGTATAGTAATTGTGGTTGTGTCTTAAAATGATGAATTGTGTCTTGTATGTTTGAAATATATTTTCTTGATAACAGAATTGTTAGGTAATCTTTATACTATTTTAAGTTCATGTTATCCAAACTATGAATGTGGTTGGTATTGGTTGGCATAAATGGTTGATGAAAAAGAGGTATATCATACAATTTGTTTTATTTGTAGATTTTGTGGGTATCTAAGAATATTGCTTTCTTGTTAAAATTCTACTATATAAACAAAATAAAATTGTTGCCGAAACCGGGGCTAACACCGGTTTTCGGTTTCGGGCCCTCAAAACCGGAATTCAGAACCGGTTTTGAAGACCTTCCGGTTTTGCACGCCCTAACTGTGAGGTTCATCGCAACCAAGATCGTAAATAATATTCCAAGTCCGTAAACAAAACAAAGTTCGTAAGATTGTAGGTATGCTCGATACCAAATCACAAGGCAAATCAAAATCCAAGTTCATAGCATAGGTCAATAGTGTTAGAAAATTATTACAATACCTACAATTTCGCAAACAAATATGTACGCACGTGCACTTTACTGTACGTAAAGTAATCATAAAACACTGAATTTCACTGAAAGCCGTAGTAGATAGATGATGACAACAAACAATCCGAGTCGTTACGCTTGTGTGAGTGCCTGTCGGAGCGATTCACATTCACACAGCTACCGTGCGCAGTACGACCACGCACACATTGACATTTGCTTGACGCGATGGCAATACTAGCTATTGAAAATTTATGATAAATTTGGATGTTTTCCGTAATACCAAAAATGATGAATGAAAACTTAATGTTTTTCCAATATTTTTTCGCTAATTTGTAACTTGATAATATAAGCTATGTACCTGAATAAAGAATAGTACAAATATTGTTGTTTATAATACAGAAAAAATAGATGAAAACATGTCATTTACGCTGTAAAAATGTGTGAAATTCAATTCGCTAAAACTTTCTATTAAGTTTTTTTGAAAAAAAAAAAGATGTAGGAACCTAGATAAATATTGTCTAAATCCGAATATCAACATAATATGGTGGAAATATGCTCAAATTTCAAATGATTTTGGTATTACGTTTGTATGGACAATTCATTCATCGCCACACTCTTAATAATACAAGACTTCGACATACTACCTATGTCTGAGTTTATAAAAAAAGCTATTATGTGTCTAAAACTAACAGGCAGATACACAGTAGGTATCCCTAGGCGATTTTAATTTTTCCACAAAACAAATTGGTGTCAAAATACACAAACATGTGCCGATAATGACTAAGAAGTGCTTAAGCATAAGGATATAATTGTTTTGCCTATTTGTCAATTTTTCAAAATATGGGATTAAATATTATTTTACTACAATTTAACTTTAGCAACTCAGTTACCCAGTCGGTGATTTCTTCTTTTTTGACTTTAGAACTATTTCCTACAAATACAGTAATGTTGGTTTTGGCATTTCCTGTTACTGTTGCCATTATTCGTTTGTAGGTTGACCCTGGCATACAATAATTTTGAGTAGAATAACACAGGCTTTTACTAATTAATTTACCTAAACCTCTTCCTATACTATCTGAGAACATAACTGAATGATAACAGTCATGACTACTGAAAGATGGACAACTACCAATCTCAGGCTGTACCACTTGAGATAGATCTAATGCAGTTTTGGATAACTTCCCACGCTTAACTTTTGAAGATTTGATACCTACTATTTACGTTGGGCACCTACCATCCTTTTAAACGCCACGTCAAAACGGTATCTCCGAGCCCTATACGCCAAGCCCCAAAAACGATATAAATACCTACGTAAAAAATAGGGATTTCTAAAATTATATTGACAACCATTATTATTTAATTTTTTGTCAATACTTTTAGAATAAAAAATCGACCTTTAATATGTTAATATTAACATTCTATTATTAAATCTTTTACGACTTTTGACTCAAGTTGTTAATAATGTATAAACAATGATTAGGACAAACAACAGCCTAAATGAAATTAATTCCAGGTACAGCACTATTCTCAGACCTCTACTCGACTACCTCATTGTCGAGTATAGCCGACAATGGCGTCGCCCGCCGGCCAGCTCTTTTCAAGACATTGTCGCACCTAGATTAGGGATGTACCATTGTATCATACCTACTGTTTATTGATTCAACTAAGTAAATTCAGATGCCACTCGAGTATAATGATTTTTGTCACTATATTTACCTTTGTACATTTACACTTACTGCAACAATTTAAGTTGTTATTAGATTGAATTCAAACAAAACTATTTATTTTTCACTCATTCAGTTTAATCATTGAGATAAATTACTAACATTATTTTACAATAATAACATTATTTGATAATAACACATCGCAACAATTTTTATCATAGAAATTGTATAATGTGCTCACTATTCAGACCTAATATATAAAATAAATCTAAGTGTCGTTTAAATATTAATAGACTTAGCAGTTTAGAAGAATTTACCGATTTATGGGCGATATTTACGAGATCTTCATATTCTTAAAAAAGACGCTCTACTTTCTCGTATTTAGCCTAATCAAACAGAAAAAGATCGACAGTTAACGACTATAAACCTATAATTAATGCTCACTCATCAAGTCATCAGTCTTCAAATACTTTTCTTCAAGTACGTCACATGCTTACGACATCATGAGCCGGTCGTCTATAAACTCGACATTTCGACAATGGCGCAGGACTGCTTATCGGGACCGTGCGCATGATTGGCGATAAGGGAATATCGAAAATGTATATACCTACGCAACTATTTTTATACGCACTTACCCTTGCAAAAAAAAAAAATTCTAGGCTATCTGAGTTAAAATATCCAGGGCACATTATTTTTAATTTTTTTCTTAAAAAAATTGCCAGTCTCTTAAAACTTTTAGGAGTTACAAGCCAGTTTCTTACAGTAGGTAAGTACAGTAACTTCCTTGGAATTTTTATCTAATTATAAATTTCATTTCTTGGAATTTTCCGATAGCTTCTCGCCAAAATTGATGGTGAAGTGATGTTTTCGTCACGGTGGACCGTAATTCCTTTCCTTTACTTTTCTTTGAGAAAGTGCTGGCCCCATTCACACTGTCGAATAGTTTGTGCAGGAAGGCCACTACCTGGGACGTATTTTTCATGGTATTACTCACTGGTTTGCCATTTGCATCGTGTGCTGGAAAAAGGATAGGTACTTATTACTTTAACATAATATCATTTTTAGGGTTCCGTAGTAAACAAGGAACCCTTATAGTTTCGCCATGTCCGTCTGTCTGTCTGTCCGTCCGTCCGTCTGTCCCCAGCTTAGCTCAGAGACGCTTAGTCCTAGAAAGCTGTAATTTGGCATGGATATACATATTAATCATGCCGAAAAAATGGTAAAATAAAATTATGAAAAACATTTTTTTTAGGGTACCTTCCTTACACGTGAAATGGAGAAGATATTTTTTTTTCTCGTCTATTCCATAGTGTGGGGTATCGTTGGATAGGCCGTTCAAAAATATTGAGGGTTTGTTAAAACCATTTTTCAATTAAGGGATCCGTTTGCGTAATATTAAGCTTTACAGTGCTATTTTTTGTTAGAGTCAAGTGTGTCCCCCCCCTGCCAGCTAAATGGTTGGTTTTGGATATGTGAAAAAATTCATGGCAATAGTATATATAACGAAATTAAAAGGAAAACTATCACAGCTAAGTAGGCTTCACAAGTTAACGAGTAATAGTCGACCAACTTAAATTTGCAGTTCGAGAATTGACCGTAACGTATATCGATGTATGGGAGAGCATGTTTTTCAACTACAATGTTAAGTTTGTTTTTGGGATAAATTCATCCCAACTACGGAACCCTTCATTGTGCGTGGTCCGACATGCACTTGGCCGGTTTTTTTTAAGTAAAAATAAAATGTATGTTATGTGGCAAAAATTTTCCCTGTAAGTTAAGACTACAAAATATGAATTCTATGTTTATCAGACAAGATAAAACCGCCACTGCAATCGCTTACAAGACATAAATAGAAAAACAAACAAAATTGGTTGAAATCTTATACGGCCTAACTGATTTGACGCACATTACAATAACACGTAACTTTATTAAAAAGGGAGAGAGAGTGAATAAAGACCTGGACACAATTTCTAACCTGAAAAGCTAACATAATAAATTTAGAAATATAATAAAATAATGAAAATGAAATAAAAGAAAAGTATCACCTGCCAAACAGTAATGATTCTTTACAATTATAATTTAGGTACCTTAATTTTTTCTGGTATAACATGCTCATCAGTAAGCTTATGAAGCAAGCGTGATTCAGCATGTAGGCAGTCCATTTTGTATACATCAACAATGTCTGACCATCTTGCTATACTCCCATTTAATTTTATATTTTTTTATTCAAAAAATTATTTCGGATCAGATGTGGTGGGTCAAATACGATGCTTAATTAATAACCGCCAATGTGGATTGTATCGTCTGAAATACAAATAATGCTTCGATAAACAAAATAGTAAATAATCTTATTCTAAGTGCATCCTCGTAAATGAATGATGAGGAAGTAAGTGATGTCACAAATGTCTCTTTTTTACGTGCCTGCAAAGGGGTTAGTGTCATTTAAAACAAACAACAATAAATGCATCTAGGTACAGTATGACGCCGCTAATGTGGCACAACGAGTTGCTAATATTCGTTGCATCACTATGAAGGAGATGTGCTAAATTTATTCAATCGCAATTAGTCCAGGAGCATTTAAATAAAAACAAATTTCCCATGTTTTCTTCTGCAAGTATTTGCTCCCTTCTAGTGTCTTGCTGAAGACTTTTCAAGGCTGACTGGAATGCTATACCCTGGTCTGATACTAACGCAGTTGGAATGAGACCAGTCTCTCCAACTGCCTCCACAATAATTTTTAGTATAGATTTAAGCTCAATCGCTTTTATAGCACCTTCACAGAAATAATAAGCTGCCATTTGTTTAGAGCACCTTTAATCATGTACCATAATACATGATCTGCAAAGTCACTACATTCTGTGAGGTCAACAAAACCATTACTTAATAAAATCTTTTTGAAGATATGTAATGGCTGTATCTAGTGCCATTTCGTCAAATAAAATTGAGCAGTACTTTTTTCTTCGTCCCAATTGGGTACCTGAAAATATCTGTGAATGTATGCCAGGTCCAATGACTAATTTAGCTAGATTTTTTTTAAAAGTGGTTTCAGATGGCAATATAAATAGTTTTTGTAAAAATTTATATGTTTTATTAGGGCTTTGTTTCGGAATTGCCAGTGACACTATTTCTCCCTGCGTGAATCTTCTACCTTTTTTGTTTTTTGTGCGTTGGTTTATTTGCATCCAGATTATGCTTCTTGCTGCAGGATTCATTTTGGCAGTCAGTTTCTGAAATGTTAGTTCCTTCGAAATATTTTGAGCTTTTTTGGCTCTACGATGAAAACTAAGTAGTTTTCTTGATTTTCTGTACTCCATGTAGAGCTTCTTGCCAGTTGGAGTAAGGTCCTTGGTGTCTAATCTTCTCTTTTTCTTTAGAATTTGCTGCCCCAACCCAGTTATTGAGGCGGTAGCTAACTTAGGTTCCAAAGAAAAGTCCTTTGAAAAAGTTTGGTGAGTTTTACAGAACTCAGTATAGAGTGCTTTTGATGTGGAAGGAACAGGGTCTGAAAGATACATGCAAAACAATTATTGAATCATACATAATAATTATTGGAGTTTACCTGCAAAGTTTACCTGCTGTGCTAAGTCATAAAAAAATAATAATTTAGAAATTATAATGGAATTTGTTTTAACCTACCTATTTCCATAGCTGATGAAGACAGAGCTTGTTGCATAACATTGATGTTAGCGTTTGCAAGTGGTGCCCTTAAACCAACTGATTCTGAAACAGAAACAATGTAAACTCAAATTTGTTTATACGTCAGCTTTGACTGGTTTTCAAGTTTCTTCGTATTGTACCCGCCAAAGTTACAAACAGTATCAGTGTCATGACTAAAATACAAAGATTGTGACTTTCTGGACAAAATTTGGCTTGTCATCTGTTTGTGACGGACAGTTAAAAGGTTGAATAATCAATTATTTAAACAAACATAACAAAATAAGTAACACTAACCTGTAGGCCTAGAAGCAGCATAAATTGTGATCTACATTTAGAGTGCGGCAATAATTATGTTCAAATTCAGAGCTTGGGTTCTGATTTTCTGAAGAAATAAATAACAGGTAGATTTGTATAAAGATAGGTTTGTGACAGGATCGTTTGTAACCGGCTAGTATATATTAAAACTTTCACCCGAGGAGTGTAGTATACATTAGTAATTCGATAATTACCTGATAGAATGTTTTGGATCTCCAGTAGAGGTTTCATGTTCAGTGAACAAAGTAGGATAGGGTTGCATCAAAAGAAGTGATGTCTGGGTAAGAAACTTTGCCTGAAAATGCATATGACACACACATTGTCATTATTACACAAGTTGGGGACTTGTGTAATACAGCGTCCTGTCGGTACACAACACTGATAAAGCGCATTATGAAAGAAATCTCGACCCTCGACGCTAATACGGAGGAACTAGTGCTCAACTCAACGTAATTAGCGGAGAAATCAAGAAGAATGTATACTACCAATATTATATAGTGCTCTGTGATGTATACTATCGGAGTCACCACGAAAAACCACTTGTGTTCACCACTGTTCACCATAGACTTTAAGTCTGTTCACCACAATCACCACGAATGCCGACATACAACATACAACAATGTCAACAAACAACAAGATGGCATGGCAGAGGCGGACCGGCCGGCCGGCAGCCAGCAGTGCTGCCAGTGCCCTGTCGTCAAAAGTTACCCAAGACTGTTCGAAAAGTAACGTTTTCACAAAAAAAGTAACGCTTTTTAAATTTTTTGTATTTTATTTAAATTGTATTTAGGATTTTTAACACACTTCAATCACTATTTTAGCAATTGTTTTACACACACCACAACTATACCACTACATTATGGCAGGAATGCACACAAACTTGCATTCATTCTACTCGCTCTTCTGTTTGCTCATTCTAGCAGTGCGATAGAGAGAGAAGAGTTAACATTACACTTTAATTTTAGTTTTGGTTTAGGTTTAGTTGCAATGCCGAATTGCCAACATTAAGGCTTCTTCATACCGGGGCGACTTTGTCGCGCGACGCGACGCGACACAAGGGCACCGCTCGTCCCGCGACACGCGGGGCCTTTGTGCCGTGTCGCGTCGCGCGACAAGTCGCGCTGGTATGTAGAGCTTTTACGCACGTACGGCACGACACTTGCTTGCATTCCATTCCACCTAGTTTTTGATTCAACTCTAAGCAATTTTATTTACTCTGAAAAATAACGTAAAAAGGGGTTCAAAAAGTAACGTAAAACGTTAAAAAAGTTACGTTCTGGCAACGCTCGGCACCCGGCACAGACGGGCGAAACAGGGGCATGAAGGAGATGCAGAGGGGGCACAAACGCCATAGTGCTCTGTGCACAAACGTCATGTATCATTTTCCGCTGTCATTTGTGTGTAGTCGTTTTTTTCCCTAGAAGATTACTGGACCAGCCGGGGCGAGCACGGCCTACTGTGAAATGGCTTGAGTCACATATTTTATAACACAGTTTGAGCGATAAAACTGTTTTGTCATAAAATGCTAGTACAAATTGACATGACATAATTTATCATGTCTGGTCACAAACGTCTAGACACGCCCGTGCTCGGCCCGCAGGTAGTTTTTTTATGTCATTTCCGTGACAAAAGTTGTGCATTCAACGTTCTGTCACGTTTTTTTAACTAAATAAAGACTTGGCTAAAAGGTCTCAGCAACCAGGCCAGTAAAAAAAAAAAAAATTGTACCGTCACGGGATGACTGGCAAAGGTGAAACATCGCACTACACACACATTTACACACTACTACATAAATACTGTATAAGTGTATAGTGGCTGATCGCCACGTGGCATGCGTCGCCCCGCCAGTAATCGATTTTACGTGCGCAATTAGATGTTTCACATAAAAAAAAAACCACATGCAAAGAACCTGGCAACATTATTATCTGCAATAGCCTATGGCGGGGGTTTACCGATAAGTGACGATTGGTGAATGTATTCTGTGCTATTTTTAGAATAGTGATGTGACTGATGTATACGAAACTGCTTCAGTTTTCGCATTTGTGTTTGTAATTCAAAACTTGAATTAATTTCTTCTGTTGTAATCAGTTTGAAGTTAAAATGATCATTATATATTCGTTTAAATACCTAAGGCTGTTTTGTTCGTGGTTTATAAGCCTGTCCCCTACCAGTCACATGGATTTAAAGTAGTTTTCTTAATACCTTTCAACTCTATATCAGAAATACCTGTCCTGATGAAATGAAATGATAAGAATTATCGAATTAACTTTCGGTTTCTTAATGGTTTTCGTTTCGGCATTGCTGGGATCGAAACAATTGTTTCGCATTCGGCATGTTACTTCCCTAGTGAAACGCCCTTTGGACGTCAACGACTAGTGAGTGTGTGCACACAACAATGATTAGTTAGTTTTGGTTAGTTTGAATAAAGCCATAGTCTTGTGCAGTCTTGTGCACAGAACACTATTACTCCTAGCCACTCCTAGGTCTTGTGATAAGAAGCAAGGACGCCATTGCGCTGTGGGTTGTGTGTGGTGTGCAAGTTGCCTGCAACCCTCATCCTTGAGCAGACATTTCATCCCTTTGGACTTTTATCGTGAACGTGGAAGTGTAAGTAGTTTTAGTATTATATTTTTTAACCGACTTCTAAAAAAGGAGGTTACTCAATTCAACCGTATATATGTTTTTTTATGTTTGTTCGCGCCTAACTTCGTCGTATAATTATGAACCGATTTTGATGATTCTTTTTTTGTTGGAAAGGGTATACTCCCGAGGTGGTTCGACTTCCGAAATTAAAGTTATTTTTCACTTTGTAGTGTTATTTTTGGGAGTCAGTTATTTTTCTTTGTAATTTTTATTTTATTTTAAGTATAGACATCAAGTTAAACTTTCCGCATGAGACCAATCGGTAGTCAACTTTAATAATAGGTTTGTACAGAGCTTTAAGGCTACTCGTATTGTTTTTTTGGCCTAAGAATAGCGCTATATTTAGTTTATTTATGGGGTAGGTACGTACCGGACTTGTTTATAATTAAGTATTTTGTTTTAATAAAATTGATGAGTCAACTTTATGGTTTGTCAGTTGTAGGTACAATTTATTTACAATCCTTCTAGTCGCTGTGGAACAACGTGAGGTTTTGCTAAAATTTGCGCCTATTGGTTGCGCGGAAGCTCCAACGGCATCCTAAAAACATTATTTGACAAAGTGGACAGCCCCTTCGTAAGGCACTGGGTACGAAGGCACGTGCCAACGTGTGCTGGGTCACGTAGTTTTTAGTTGTTTTCGTTTAATTTACTAACATAGTTTGTAAGTCATTGTTACTAATACTATAAGGATTGTGTGTACATGTATGTGTAGTCCGAAATAAAGAATATATATTATATATAACTGCCGCGCTACTGAAAAATTCAAAGTTTTGAACTTTATTTTTCTTGTATATCATGAACTAGTGAAGGTATCTACACGAAACTAGTACCAAATGAAAGGGAAACGAATGAAGAAGAGATTCAATTATATATTATGTGGAAAATGTAAAGCTTACGGCTTGAAATCGTGAATATAATGCTTATAATTAGGAATGTTTAAATAATCACCCTATCATCACTAAAGTAACCGTCATGAGAAGCTATAAATACAAAAAATTGCAAATTATACAACTATCAACTTTAAACTCAAGATATCTAAGTTGATTTATGAATGAAGAAATTATCGCTAAACGTCATAAAATAATTTTAGTTGCAATGGAAACTGAACCATACGCAATCTCAGTTAAAGTTTTAAATCCCAAAGTATGAAATTTATCTCGTCTCATGGCGTTGACTTTAGTCATAAATACAATAACTACAATACTTATTGTATTTATCTTTAGCAAACCTACTTATTGCAGTTCTAAGTTAACACATGCATTACTAATTTCGATAATTTCTAACGATAAAAACAATATCTGAAATAGTTATTGTATTTATCGTTAGAAATACCTATGGAACAGTCGGTGATCCAAATGAAATAAAACAACATTTTACTTTGTTTAACAAGTGTTTATTTAAAATCAGACCAAAAATATTCTTAATTTATGTCTGTTTAACTAAAATAACTTCTCCAAAGTTGTTATAAAAATAAAAAAATTTCTTCTTAATATTAAACTTGTGTTTTTGACACATATTACTGGAAGGTAATAACAGCAATATTCTTGGACAATATTTAATAAAGCCCTATTGATACACTTAAAACATAACATCAGACTATGAATCGCGCCCAGAGGCCGAATATAATAGAAATTAATTAAAACATAGCAAATGCACCCGCAAAAATCTTTATAAAGTGTTTCATTATCATTTAAACTAGTGAGATCACTTACAAAAAGTCTTATAAAAAGTATAGTCGTTTCAGGCTTACATTATTTACTTGCTAAATAGGTATTATTGTTTAAAATCACAGCATAATTGAATAACTTTGAGAAAGTTTACATACAATTATTGATAAGTGTAAATCAAATTAATCATTTAAAAGGCACTATGTCTAAGTAATTAACTATAAAAGCATTGGTAAAAAGAGATCAATGTTAATCTTAATTCCTATTAGTTTTAATTCTCCGTAGCTAAATTGGAATGGGCCTTTGTAGATTCTGGCAGTGTTCTCCAAAAAATCCTCCGGTGTTCAGGCATCAGAGGGACTAACTTAGCAAGAATCTCTTCTTTTCGTTCCTTAGTTATCCCTCTAGGAGCAGACTTCGAAACAGCATTTGGAAAGACTTTGTTTTTTTTAACTTTAACCTGGAGAAAATCTTGCTCCTTCCACTCTGATTCCAGATTGTCTTTGAATTTAATGGTGTAATGCCCTTGTTCGGCTTTCACAGACATTATGTCCCTCAAATAAACCCTTGGTTCGATATTTCTGATTTTATGCTGTGATGAAGAGTCTTCGAACATGAAAAAATCAGCCACGGACATAACGTGCACTGTGTTTTTTCTTGAATTTGCATTCTGAACGGCATCGACAAAGTCGTCGAAATCGTAGACTTTGTTTTTTTTCTTTAAAGACATTTCCACCTGATGGTGAAAATGATCGGCTGACATAAAAGAGTGTCCGGGCTCGAAATATTTGACTGAGATGGTTTCAGTGGCAGTAAGTTCGCTGTTGACTAAGTTAACTAAGAAACACATGAATGCTCAATTCTTATTTTGTGCCGCGCAGTTGTCAGCCCAAATAACAACATGTTTTGCGTCTCTTTTGTGCAACAGAAAACATCTGAAAACTGATAAGATGTCTTCCTGGTTCCTTCCTGATATGGTTTCGTTCCATAAGACAGCAAAAGGCATTTTATCGACCTTAGTTTTTCCAAGGGGTACGAAGCTTTCGTTAAAGGCTATTATACGAGGACAAAAAATTGCTATTTTATACTGGTCCATCCTAGGAATCATAATTACTTTCTGCAAATCAACAGAATAGTAAACAGTATTTTCATCAGTTGAAGCTGCGATTACATCGGCTTTATAGGCTTCTCTAGATGTTTTGTACTTAAAATTGTGTTTATGGTAGAGAAGGCACTTTTCGCACGACGACGGATCTTTGCTACACTCATTGCGGTCTTCGTGAGATTTAAAGAGAGCACATTGCTCACACTCTTCATGTCCCAAACGAGCAAACGATATGTTGAGTTCTCTCAATACCCTGCGGTAGGTCTCAAATGAAGTTTTTTTATTAGGATAGCTCTCAGTAAAATTGTGATGCATTGAAGTTATCGTAATATCACTCGGCAAGTATAATTTATAAGGAGCTTGCACTCGCTGTGATAATGGTGTTTTAAATTTCCGCCTCTTTCTAAGAGTACCCGATTTAGTGTAGTTTTCATCCATTTCAGGCAATGGATCAGTATTTGAATTACTTTCCTGTACAACGTCAACTTGTTCTTCAACAACTTCAATGTCATCACTAGGTGTTTCTGGAAACACTGTTTTATGAAGTCGAGGCAAATCTTTATGGCAACTTTGAGACGAACCAACCGGTATTTCATAAACTTCAGCTAACACTACGGCAGTAGTGTTAGCTGAAGGACTTACGGGAGCTGTTTCTTCATGGGATAATTGAAAAATTGTATCGGCGAAATTATATTTCTTTTTTTTTACTCTGTGTTGGTGGTTCATAATTTTTGTCTCTAGCACTGTCATCAGAATCTTCATAAATATCAACATCAGCGGACTCATTATTTTCTTCATCTGATGGCATAGTTTCATAACAAACTATATCAACATCAGTGGTATCATTACTTTCTTCATCTGCCGTAGTGTTAGCTGAAGGACTTACGGGAGCAGTTTCTTCATGGGATAATTGAAAAATTGTATCGGCGAAATTATATTTCTTTTTTTTTCTCTGTGTTGGTGGTTCATAATTTTTGTCTCTAGCACTGTCATCAGAATCTTCATAAATATCAACATCAGCGGACTCATTATTTTCTTCATCTGATGGCATAGTTTCATAACAAACTATATCAACATCAGTGGTATCATTACTTTCTTCATCTGATGGTGGGACATAACAAACACCACGGGTATTAAACAAAGGTGGCGTTTGCGTATCAGGTTCTCTGAATAATGGCCAAAGTGATACGTTTGCAATCTCTGACGAAAAAAGTTTGCATGCAGTCACTGGTGAAGCAGGTTCGTGTGCAGTTTCTAGTTGAGAAGGTTTGTGTACCGTCTCTGGTGGAGAAGATATTGTCTCCATATTTTGTTTAGGCAACGCCAAGGCCATAATTCGATCTCTCCGAGACATTGTTACCTGAAATAAAAATAAAATATGAGTAGAAAGTCAACGTTGGTAGATAAACTCGGAACCCGATAAGGAATACTTAATTTTACGAACGAGTGAGACGATTATACGAAACTCGGCGCGGGAGCGTGCGTAGTGATGTTCAAATCCGCTATAAACTATCTCTTATAACACGCTATTTTATATGTTGTTACAAAACTCGACGCGGAGACCTTGTTATTTGAAATAATGCGCGGTGAATGTTATCGCGTAAAAAGGCTCTACTACATACTGGGGCGACTCGTCGCGCGACGCGACGCCGCCGCATTGTTCGCCGTCAAGTTTTCTCAGAAATTGTTTTGTTAAAATTCGCGTCGCGCGGCGAATCGCGCCAGTATGTAAGATCCTTAACGCGTTTTGTAGGTACACGATTATGTAACATCTATGACTTTCTCATGTAGAATTGGTTACATTCCTGTACATTTATGTCCAGTGAATCATTATCAACCGCTATGGAACATTTTTTAAGCTACTACTTTTGTCACACAGCAACAAAATTACAATTTACAAAACGACTAAACGAGATCACAATTGGCGAACGCCTTGTTTTCAAAAAGCACATATACGTAGGTATTATTTTAATAACAGAACGCGGTCCAACTACCGTTCGAGTACTCCCGACGCGACGCGCTTAGTTGCTATCCCTTTCTGGCGCGCATCATAACGACCAAAACTTTAAACCCAAACAGGGTTTAAAGTACTTTAAAGTTTTAGTCGTTAGGATGCGTTCGAAGCGAAACGTCTTCCGTCATGTCTCCAGGGACGCTTAAAACTTAACAATATATTATATTGTTTATTTATATTATTTTGTTTTATTATTAGTTTAAACCCAAACAGCCAGAACAGTATAGCAACAAAGCGTATCGCGTCGGGAGTACTCGAACGGTAGTTGGACCGCGTTCTATGCAGTGCACTTTTTTTCTTCATATTTATTATTTTAACAAAGTTAACTTACCGCGTAAATCGCGTCCACCGCAAACACAAAAACGACGAGGCTGGCCCGGTGGTAGTGACACGACTGACAAACCTGTCATGTTTCACTTCCCCTTACACCCCGCAACAGCCCCGCTGAGCCCCGCGTTGCATAGTCTTACTAATAATAAACGCAATAGCTCGTAATGATATTTTAGTTTTGATTGCAAACAGGCTTATTTTTAATTTTATTGCTAATCATAAATACAACAACTGTATTTATTTGCGAAGCTTCAGACAACACTAATAATAAGTACAATAACTCAAACTCATATTGTATTTATAACTAGCAAACAAATATTGGATTTCCGAGTCCTACTTATCATAAGTGGAACAACTAATAGTTATTGTACTTATGACAAGTAATGTATGCGTAATTGAAAACTACACAACAACAAGAAAGATTATTGTATTTTTGATTAGTGAATTTGTTATAAAGTTTGAGTTATTGCATTCTTCCTTACTGAATAACCGAGTTCCTGCAGTATCTTAAAAAAGTTACTTAGAGAGAGTTATAGATCTCGATTCGCTGATTTCGAATATATATACAGTGTGAGTCTTCATAATGTGCACATATCGAAAAGAGTGAAACTAAGCTTAATTTTATCGATGGAAAAAATATAAAAAAAATATTAAACAATTTTTTTTTTTACAAAAAAGGGCTAAAGTAAAGTACGTAGTCGAGTGCAAGGCCTTTCTTTAACAGTTGATAGGAAACGTTGTGATTGAGTTATAAACATGGTATTTTTACTTTTGGAAAGCTGATACGATGGAAAATAATTTAAAGTAATAAAAAAGGGTAGGTAATCAGGACTTTTACTGAGAAATTTTACAATTATTATAAAAATTTATGAAAAAATATCAGATGTTTGTTATAAAATCACCCTAATACTCAATTGAGGGCAAGTTTTTCGTTAGTTTTTATTTTACGAAGACGCCCTATTATTTCCAGTCATTACTGAGTTTGTTTCATCGTGACAGATTGTTTAGTTTAAAAGTTGTACCGATTTGTTTACACAGGGGTCACAGCAGCGAACAAAATTTAAAAAATGCTATAAAAATTAAATTAAATTTTTAGATTTTTTTAAACTATTTTTTCCGTCGATAAAATTAAGCTAAGTTTCCCTCATTTCGATATGTGCACATTATGAAGACTCACACTGTATAACTCAAAATCTTCCAAAATCGAGTTATTGTGTTCTTCGTTAGCGCGGCAGATATTTGCTCGTGGTTTTAGATAAGTCATTCTGAAATATTGATACGGATTAGATATTTAAGTACTTAGTATGAAAATGTTCCATGCAATAGTTTCGTAGCCGATTTTCGTAGCAGTTTGTGTAGGCAACCAAAATTAAATGTTAAATTAATTTTTGTTGAAGGTAGTAACATGACTGTGAGTAGGTAGGTATATGAATACCTATTTTATTGGAGTACCTATTTCAAAACATTCAAGCACTTAATAACTCTGTCACTAAATACCTAGGTACTCATTATTCTTACCTAACTAACTATAATAGGTACTAGGTAGGTACCTAACTACCTATATTATGGAAGTACAATTTGTTATATTTCATTTGGTTTATTAAAACACCGTTTCTTCATCTATTTGGTTTTATTAGCTCTTCTATATTAAGTTTTACATTTTCACAGCGCACAATCACATCTTAGTTTTTAATCCTTTTTCCATAGAGTAATTATTGCCAGTACACACCACAGATTATACAATATTGAAACGTTCAGATGTGTGGACATTGATCCTCAACACAATTTTATTTATTTGTATAGATTAGTAGCAGGAGCTAAGTAATAACAACTGCACGGGTCGATCCATCAGGGTAAGCTACGCTAGCCGCGGTCGGTCCGTGGATGGGTGACCATCTTTACATACCGAGACCCCTCCGTGCCTCGAAAGCACGTTATGCCGTTGGCCCCGGCTGTCATTCGTGGACCTTTGACAGTCGTTACGGGTCGTCAAAACTTCAGAATCCCGAAAGTCTGCACCACCAAGGGGTATCGTATTACCCAGTTACTGGGTGTGGAGGTCAGATAGGCAGTCGCTACATTTAAAATACTGGTATTCAGCTGCATCCGGTTAAACTGGAAGCCGACAACAACATTGTTGGGAAAAGGCTAGATTAGTTGATGTATAGATTAGTAGAGAATGACAGTTTCATAGAAAACCTTCTATGATTTCTGTCGTCTTATGAGCCTATACTACCTCAAATGGCTTAGCATGATCCTCCGTTATGTCGAAAATACTGCACCATTAATTTTGAAATAAATATTAAGTATGGTAAAGTTGAGGATTAACGTTAAATACTATGTTTGACGAAAACACGATTCCATAAAATTTTCCTGATAGAAAAAAAATCCAAAGTTACCTCCAAACCGAACAATAAACCGCTAGAATTAAAAAAAAACTTCAAATTAGTTAATGAAACTTTATGTATTAACTGAACTAACTATAAATCAGGTCTTATGTTATTTTTAATTTTTTTAATTACCATTATTTTCACCGTAAAAAGAATTAAACTAAACTATCGGTGCCTTGGAGTCTTCTCTCTGTCACCCTGTCTCGCTTGCTCGCGTGGCCGCCAGCAGTAGTGTGCGAGCGAGATAAAGAGTGAGAGGTGGCGGTGTTTTCAATAAAACCACACCCGAATCCTACAACATTTGAGCTTTATATTATTTGTATACCGTTTTTTTTAAATAAGTATACTTACCTACCTACATAAATGTATTTAAAGTCCGGTCGCGAAGCAGAAAGAATTTCGTACAATGACCCCTCATTTTGTATTGCCGTCGCGCTCGCGCATTTTAAGGTCCTTCTAATGTGCGAGTGCGATGGCAATACAATAGTGCGCGAGCGATAGAGATAAGTAATGAGGGGTAATTGTACAAAATTCTTTTTTCTTCGCGACCGGACTTTAGCCCATATATGCCCAGAACTACATTTGTTCTCCGATATCATTTAATTTTGGATATGAGGATACCTGCGGCTGCGGGGCTAGCACGGTCGTATCCAAGACGTTTGTGACAAGACACATGATATAATGTATCATGTCTTACAATTTATCTTAAATGCTAGCACGGGTCCACCATGTGATATAATCTAGAGGCGTCTTATTAATACTTTTAATTACACAATAAAATTATGAAGATGTACCTATGTTGCATTTCAGGTAAAATATAAAAATGGAGGACGACGGCCCCGAACCAGGTAAGCATTTTATCGATATCAAATCTTTCAACTATTTAGGTATTTTTTTTATCAAATAATTCAAAGATACGTAATTCATTTTATCATTTTATTGCATGACTAGACTGCAGTTTTGCTATGTTTTAATGACCAAAATATTATAATAATTCGTACCACTTCCGAATGTATCAGGCTGGTACGGGGTTACCGCACGGTCTCCCGTGAGGCGGCGAGCCTCCTTGCCGGACTGCCGCCGTGGGATCTGGAGGCAAAAGTCTTCGCGCACATCTGGGAGTGGCGCGAGGAGGCGAAAGGCCGGGGTGAAACTCCACTGCCGCGAGAAATCGCGGCACAGCGGACGGAGCTCCGGCGGGATCTCATGGCGGCATGGAGAGTGCGATTGTCGCAACCCAGCGCAGGGCACGCCACAATTGTGGCGATAAGTCCCCTCTTTGAGGAGTGGCTAGAGAGGCGCCACGGCGTCCTCACCTTCCGCCTGACGCAGGTCCTCACCGGACACGGTTGTTTCGGGAGGTTCCTGTTCAGGATAAAGCGGGAGGAAACGCCCGGGTGTCACCACTGTGTGGATCGCCCGGAGGACACGGTGGAGCATACGGTGGAGGTCTGCCCGGCTTGGGCGGAGCACCGCCGTGTCCTCACGGAGGCGATCGGCGGCGGCGATCTCTCGCGTCCGGCCCTGGTTCAGGCCATGGTTCGGAGCGAGAGTGCATGGGAGGCCGTCACCTCCTTCTGCGAAGCAGTAATGCTCGCGAAGGAGGAGGCGGAACGCGTGAGGGTGAGGCAGGGTTCGCGCCCTCACGCCCTTAGCCGCCGCAGGAGACGCCCCGGGCGTCGGGAGTCACAAGCTGATTTCCGGCCACCGTAGGCGCGGGCCTGCGGACGGTGAGCGATGGGTAGCTCGCCGTCCGATAAGGACCAGGCCCGGGTCGACGGCGCGTTGTGTTTCACGCGCGCCTCAAAGAGATGTCAGCAACAACTGACGGGGTCCGTTAGGGCCAATGCCTGCCGGGGTTGCGAGTTTGTCCGAAAGGGATATCGTGGCCCCGGCACACAGGCAACGGAAGGAACACGGGTGGGTTTTAGTCAGTAAAAGTCTGACACGCCCTCCCGCTCAGCCCAGAGCGGGAGAAGTTATTTGATAATTCCCCTCCCAAAAAAAAAAAAAAAAAAGCATAGATAGGTATTATGTAGAACACAGCGTAGGTAGAGGTACGGTCAGCAACGGAAACCGTGAATTATCTATAACTGTGAGAGAAACAGCTTTATTAAGTTCACGCGATCTACTTATTCTACATTAATGTTAATGTAATAAGTGTGGTTTTTTGGCTATTTATAATTAACGAGTAGGTAAAACCAATTACATCCTTTAATGTTCGTTTTAATGTAATATATAATCATATAATCCGTTTATAAACAACTTTAACAAGCAATTAGTAAATTAGGAAGTTATTGATAACAAGCCGTTTGTATGAGTGTTAAATGTATTATACCTACTCAGATTAGGTAGTAGTAGACTCGTATCGCGGGCAAGTGAAAATGAGACGCATCGATTGTTCGGTCTTGATCGATGGCGGGACTTCCCCTACTAAGTACAGTTGGGCCAGTAGAGCATAGTTAGATAACCCTCTTCATACAGTTACCTATAGTAACTGCAAAATAAGACGACTGCTAAAGTGCTAATGTTTATTTTAAGGAAATTATGGCCTAGCCATAGCCGACTAGCTATGGTAAAGCAAGAAAATAAAATACAGCTTTAAGGTCCCATTAAAATAGATGGACAAATTTTAACACAGCGTTCAGTACGTCTAACCAAAGATATCCAAGCAAAAAAAACACTGATTAAAGTGATTTTATTTTGACCTAAAATAATAAATTGCCGGCACACTAGAATAAACACATCCAATATGGGTAGGTACTTACACTCGCGCCCCGCCCGAAGTAGGTAGGTACCCAGTCAGTTCTGTTAACATCATTCTGTATTTAACCATAGTAACTTTCAGTTGACTACACATCAACTTTTTAGGATACCTAGTGTTGTTACGATAAGTAAAAGATCTCGAGAACAGGCTACGATTGGGGGTGAATAAACTTTCCTCGAACACATGATTATGAACCGTCTAGGTACATGAAGATAAATGATTCTAATTTCCCATCACACTTTACCAGGTTTTGGACTGTCTAATTGCGTGCTGAAAACTTTTATCAAAATAACAAAGATATTGCAGTAAGTTGTAAACAAACAAGCGCGCAGTGGGTACAGTGTAGTGCTATGAATCATTTTTATTTATTTAAAGTTCGATAACAGTAAAAGTAAACACTGAATCAGACGTGGTTAAAAATTAGAATCAGCCCTATTTACAGTAATGAATTAAAATACTACTTAGTCTATGCCGCGCCGGTAGCGGTAGGTGGATACCTATTTACATTAATTGTTGAACGTGCCTACCGTTTTGCTAGATGCACTTGTATGGGTATATCTACGTGTCATTGCACTTTCTTTCCTTCCAAATCTTGATAAAGGATTTGGGCTTGCAAGCTTTCGTCGTTACGCTCACGATAACAAACGACTATTTCCAAGTATTCTTGGTTGCTGTACGCGTAATAAGGCATTGTTCTCGATTGTGATAAGTTGATAAAGTGACTACGTAACAACACACACACATTTGTAACACGTTCGTGCAACATGTTTTACCGGCTCGGTTGCGCGACGAAAACTTAAATTGAGTCATTGTCATTTACGTCAAGCGAGCGGCGGCGGCGCGGCGCGGGCGCCCAGTCGCCCACCGCCCGCGCTTGCGACGAATGGCTATGTTAGAGTGAGATGGCATGAGTTGGACAATGAACGCGGCGGCGGCGCTCGCGGGCGGCGACGACGTGGTCAGTTGGTCACGTACGCCTGCACATTATTTTGTAGTAGGTATCAGAATCAGTTATCAAAGACGTGAATGTGTTTATGCATTGGGTAGGTAACTAACATTTTTTGTGTATTTTCGTTAGCAGATTTTTGTTATTCTAAGTATCTAATGCGTTTTTTTTTTTTACAATTGTTTTTATTTTGGTTATCTGAATGATTTCTGAAAGTTTGTCCACCAATTTTAATGGGACCTGTTAAGTACCGTTCTCTTTTTTTTTTTTTTAATTTTAGGATTGTTTTCACCCCACAACTAGTTATTAAGCTTTTATGTGTACTTAATTGCTGATTCGATGAAGCTCCCGGCTTCTCATTAGTCCACTCGCTGAGCGATTGGATTGCCTGCTGATGGGCACACTAGCGCCGCGTCCCCGCGCACTTTCACATTGTATCATCGTGTAAAATTCTCCCACGCGCTCCGCGTTATAAAAACATTTTTCTGAAAAGAAATGGTCCTTCAGTGAGTTAATATTACAATCCCCGCAAGACACTAGAAAATAACATAACCAGCACCTGTGGAAAATATGTGTAGTGTGGTTTAACCTGGATTCAGACCTGGTCACCCCGCCGATCCCAAGAAGCGTGAAGCAGTGGGCCGGAGATAGCAGGTGAGCTTCACGAATTTATTACACAGGACCTTATATAAATACAATACAAATAGGCTATTCTTGTTGTGTTTATAGGACCTTCTTGGAGGAACAAACGAAATCATACAAGGAACCGCGGCCGATTCACGCCTTTCAACATGCAAAGACAAACTAACATAAATCGACAAAATTTTCATGAAGAAAACAGACCGGGGAGACAAACTAGTCTTAGTCGACAAAATTTTCATGAAAACGGACCGAGGAGACAAACAAGCCAAAATCGACCACATTTTAATGAAGAAAACAGACAGGTGAGACAAAGTAGTCAAAATCGAAATTTTAATGAAGGTAACAGACCGATGAGACAAAATAGCCAAAATCGTCATTTTAATGAAGAAAACAGACCGATGAGACAAAATAGCCAAAATGTTCATAACTTTCATGCAGAACAACACAGCAACAGACTGATGAGATACGCTAGTGGTATGTACCTATTTAATTTGCTCGCTTAGTTTTTTTTAAAATAATTATTGATTTATTGATAGAAAATGTTTTTTTAGATCCAGCTATGCAACAAAATCCTGGTTTGCGCTATCAAAATAACGAACCATTTCGTGGACGTGGTGGTATGAGAGGAGGCAGAGGAAACAACATGAGGTCAAGCCGTGAAAATGAGAGAATTAGGTTCATTGGATTTAGAACCTTACAAGAAATAGCACAAGCAGAAGAAAAAGAAGTGCTTCAGAAAGTAAATGAAAAACGAGAAGCGTTTATGAATGTTGTAAATTCACCCAACACCGACAAACTCGATTATTATGTATTACTCATCGATATATTATCGAAAATAAGTCAATCGCCTTTTGTAGAATTGAAATCGAAATTGATTTTAGACGTTTGCAATTCTGATTTTATTAATTACTTGCGGAATTATTTAATGGATCTGCCATATACCGCGAACAGGTCTTCAAATAGTTTATATTGGAATGATCAAAATGAATTTTGGAAAAACTTTATAGCATTTTGTGGGGATATAGTTGATACATCTCCATCGATAGCTCTTATGAGATGTAGGGCGCTTATAGACAGCGTAACGAAGGCGTGTCTGAATTCTTTGAAAGATGAGCATAATTTCGTTTTGTCTGAAGCGAATGTCTTGAAATTAGATGAAATACGTCAGAAGATGATATCTTATGTCGATAAATATCAGGTAAGTTTACCTTAATTATCTTAAACAGAAATATACCTACCTAAATAATAGCCGAAAGAATATCACTCCACTGGGTATTGTGATTGCACCCATCCCAGACATTTTTTGAGAATTTTATTAAACTGCGTAACATCGACCGACAGTTAGCTTATTCTGATCCTTTGTCTTTTTTCTCATAGCAGCCGGAAGGGACACGAATGAGAGAAAACATTCAGGACGCGCAAATGCAACAGCCTCCAGAAAACTTTCGTGAGCTTAGTGTGGTGCCAACTAAAGAGGACCTACTGGGATCCATGCCGTTCCTCCGACCTAACATTGTTGAGGGGGGCTACAATGACGTGGAGCACTACTTGGACGTGCAGTTCAGGCTGCTCCGAGAAGACTGCTTTGGACCATTCAGAGATGGCTTAAGTGAGTATAGATTTATTAATATTGTAAAGCATCGCATTAGCGTGTCACGCTTAGGTATACTAGCGGGGATTGAATATTCCCAATCAGTAACACCTTGTCGTCAACACTGTTGACGATCGGAAACAAAAGTCTCATTCGTTCATTGTTGACGAACTGGACTATTTTTCGACTATTCCCGATTAGTAATACCCCTGTCGTTAACACTGTTGACAATCGGGGAAAAAAATATCCGTTCGTTCAGTGTTGACGAACGGAACTTTTTTTTACCAATCGTACATTATGCTTAGTTCAAGAGTCAAGATGTAGAAAAGTGGAGTTCAATTAAAAATGACACGGATTTTTAAAATGCTTTAGTTCGACTTTCAAAGCAAAAAATAACATCAATATAAAAACTACAATTTTAAATTTTTTACCATCAGTATATCTTGTACAATAATTACAATACTTAATAATATTTTTTTTCTCAAACATGCTTGAAAATTCGAGCATTATTTTGACAACCTTCTTCGACATAAATCGAAAAGGCTGTACTGGTCCAATACATGCGAGCAGGCGGTCGGCAATGTTAGTATGGAAATCGATTTCGCATCCAGTCTGTCTCAGCAACCTTTTTAAGGTCGTCGGCCCATCTAGCTGCGGGGCGTCCCACACTACGCTTGCCGATACGCGGTCTCCACTCCAGGACTCGTCTGCTCCACTGGCCATCGGTCCTTCGACAAACATGGCCAGCCCACTGCCACTTCAGCTTGCTTACTCTGCAGGCTATGTCGGTAACTCCAGTTCTCTTCTGGATAACTTCATTTCTGAGCTTATCCTTCAGAGAAACTCCGAGCATACCCCGTTACATAACCTGACTGTCAGTGTCCACGTTTCGGCACCGTATGTCATAACAGGCAGGACGCACTGGTTGAAGACTTTTCGCACTTTTCGACTCGCAGTCTTTAAACACTGCGGGATTGGCGACGAGAAGACTTGACGAAGTTTTCCAAACGCTGCCCAATCCAACTGGATCCTCTGTCGGCTTCTTTCTCAAAGGTGTGCCTACCAAGCTGGAAAACTTGCCCTAGGTAGACGTACTCCTTCACAACTTCGAGAAGTGACCCTTCGATGTGGATTGGACTCGGCGAGACGTACGAATTGTATATGACTTTCGTCTTGTCCAAATTCATGCCGAAACCAACCCGCCGAGAGGCTCCATTTAGGCTGTGCAGCATCTGGTTTAACTGTTCCAGCGTGTCTGCCATTATGACGATGTCATCGGCAAAACGAAGGTGTGAGATGTACTCGCCGTTTACGTTGACACCCTGTCCAGTCCAGTCCAGCGTCTTAAAGACGTCCTCTAACGCATTGGTGAACAGTTTCGAGGATCTCACATCCCCCTGTCTCACCCCCCTGAGTAGTTGGATGGGGCTGGTTTCTTTATCCTGGATCTGGACAATCATCGTTGCAGCGTCATACAAGCACCTCAACACTTCGATGTAGCGCCAGTCAATTCGACATCGTTGTATAGAGGCCAGAACTGCCCATACTTCGATGGAGTCTAAGGCTTTCTCGTAGGCCACAAATGCCATACACAGCGGCTGATTGTACTCTTCGCTCTTTTACACAATCTGCCTGTACTGAAGCCGTCTTACCTACAAGCAATCTTACCTGCTCTGCGCCTGATGCTGTAACAACTCCCCTCACCCCTTCTGCCCCAGAAGTTGAGTCAAATCTTCGTTCTAGTTCTGCAATGGGCAACGAGATGGACGTTACATCTGCCACCAATGAAAATTCTACGCCAACAGTCTCAGGAATAAGTCTGCCTCCTACATCGGAATTGTCTCGAAGTAATAATGATTCACCTTCAGTAAAATTGGCAAAAAAAAAATAACTCGAAAATCGAAGCAATCCGTTGACGTTCGTCCAAGTACATCATTGGCAACCGATGATACCACAAATGCTCAAGCCTATACATTGAGAACAGCCCATCCTACAATGAAGTCCGCTTCTTTAGATTTACATGTCCGATGATGAGGTAGCTTTGTTAAGTGCCTTTGGCGATGTTGGAAGCTCTGACGAGTGGAAACCGGAATTAAGTGGCAAGAAAAAGAAGAAATTATCAGTTGACCCCGAAGAAGAGACTGTAGGTGATAGAACAGAAAAGAAAAAAAAGGTGAATAAGAGAAAAGACACTTCTCAAAAGCGAATATCTGGTCTGGACAGAGCACAAAATCAAATGGAAAATTTTGTGAAGAAAAAAACGTTTAACCAAACCCTTGCGCTGGTAAAAAATGTGGGCACAACTGCGGCGATATTACAAATACAATATAACAGATGGACAAGTCCCGTTTAATAAGTAATTTACCCGTTGTAGCTCTTATCCTAATGAAGGGTCGTGTTGGTTGCGCTACTTCATTATTTTTGGGGTGTCTTTTCATCCATATTTCCATAGACTCACGCAATGTCAAATGTTGATTATCCTTCTTTTCCTTTGCTTTCAAGCAACATTGAGTGTCATCAATGTTTTATATCCTGGTATTGTTTTGAAAGCCGACTGTTTTTTTGTGCTCTGTAATCTTTTATACAACCACTGTGAAAAGGTTATAAGAGACTAGACAGACTCTCTTATAACCTTTTACCTTGCGATGTGAGAAATCGGTATGTCGCTTAGGCTTCTTATCCTTTAATATTTTATTTTGTTATTTGTATGTTATGCCATATTTTCTCATTTGAAAATTAAAAGCTATTGTTATAAGCGACAAAAACCACTTTAAATAGCGTCAATTCATTAAAACTAAAAATACTCGTAACTGCTCCTTTTTTTTTCTAATTTTATAACAGTTTTAGTTTTCACGATATCTTAATAAATTACAAAAATACGTCAGTTTTTCTAAAATTTATAACTTTGAACGGCTCTCCTGAACATTTCATTTTTTGTCACTTATTTCCTTTTAACCGTCGATATGTATAATTCTTTTGTACGTGTGTTTGTCTCCTAACTCCTCCTCAACGGCTGGACCGATTTGGTTGAAATTTTGTATTTATATTTCAATGGGGTCCTGGATGGTTTGAAAATACAATTGGACCCGGTAGGTGGCGCTGCAGTCGGTATAAAGTGGTTTGAAGTTCGCCGGGTCAGCTAGTTGTATACAGAGTCAAATTAAATTAGTTAGCGAAACTCCACAGACGTGATGGTTATCGATCGACAAAAGATTTAAAAAAAATTGGGGTCGACGGACCGGTGGGAATGTTGTTACTTAAAGTATGAGTTGATAAAATCGGGTTACTGTTGTTTTATCGTGTTTAGATATCGCTTCACAGACGTGGTGGGTCCACGTCTGTGAAGAATACACGAAAAAAAACAGATTTTAAAGTGACTATAAAAACAACGGTTGAAGACCCAAAAAAAAAACTCCTCAAATGAATTTCTATTTGATCATGTTTAAGATTTCGATACCCATCACGTCTGCGGAGTTTCGCTAGCTAATTTAATTTGACCCTGTATAAATAACAAAACAACATAGGTCTTAAGCATTTACTAACACAATTATGGATTTCTTTTAAGGTCTGAAATAAACTGATTATATATATATATATATATACATATAAATGTGTAGTAGTGTCTAACATTGTAGGAGTTCATTGTTATGCGTATTTGTTATACCTATAAAAATATTTTTTAATTATGTGTTATGCGTAAATATAGTTTGGAAAAACAAAATTATGTCATGATACTATTATGTCTTAAAATTTTATGCAAATGGATAGGGCATAACCATACTAGCGTACCTGACAGACGTTGTTCTGCCCGAACAGGGCCACCTACGGGGTCCAATTGTGAATCTAAACTATCCAGGGCCACTCAAACACACAAAAAAATCATCAAAATCGGTCCAGCCGTTTAGGAGGAGTTCTGTGACATACAGACCTACCGAAGATTTATATGTATACAGTGTAACCTGGTTAAGTGGGTCCTGGATACGTAAGAAAACTCTACTCCTGATAATTACAATAGGGTCCCGACACTAGCATTTAAATAGGTACTTCTGTTACTGGGAATAATTCAACTCAGCCTGTCGCAATCCAATGCTGAACATAATTAAACAATTGAGAATGTATTTGTTAGATTGTTCCGATTTTTACCTCTATATTTAATTGGGAATTTTTAGTTCAATAACCCGTATAAGTAAGACAACTAATAGTAATTTGTCTTATTCTTGTAATTTTATTTTAATAATTTATTGAACATTTTCACCTCTATAAATGAAAAACGGTATATTTCGACCTGTCTTAGGCATTTGTAAATAAGACAACTGTCGTTTTAAACCGGACTATTTGGGAAACCGGGTACATGAAAATTCATTCAATCATTTATCCAGGTTCTGGCCCGGACTTAAAGTAGGGCCCTTGACATTTCCATCCTGCACCGGTTTTGGAAATTTAGCAAATAAAATCAGTGCTATAATAAACATCAGAAATAATGCAGTATAGGCTATGTATGTCACCATATTTTTCATTCGCTTCAGAGATTAGATTTCTTTTCACAATACAGAAATAAAAGTTGCTTTGTAGAGTTATGTGGAAAAGCAGAAGCAATAAAAAAAACTATGATGCAGGAGCAAGCGAAGCAAGCTCGAAGATTTTTAGCATCCCGCCACGACGAGGTCCGATTACGTTTCTTTCATACGGATGGTATCCGTGGTATAGTTACCATGATATGAACCTCCCTCCCCCCAAAGCGCGGGGCTAGCAGCATTTGTTATCCAGTCCTGTCCGCCTGCCGCAAGGTAGGCAAGCTACGCGGGTAGCTTTGGGGCCCCAGCCAGCCTATGGAAGGCTGGCTGGGGCCCTAGGCCGGAGCCTTGTAGGCGCAAATCCGGGGCTGTCCAGGTTACACTCATCATCATCATCAGCCCATAGCAGTCCACTGCTGGACATAGGCCTCTCCAATTGCACGCCATTCAGCTCTATTCTAGGCAACTCTGACCCAGCTGCCACCAGCCACCCTGCGAAGATCGTCGCTCTACCTAGCCTGAGGGCGTCCTACCTTACGTTTGCCGATTCGCGGTCTCCACTCAAGAACACGTCTACCCCAACGGTCATCGGTTCTAAGGCTAATATGGCCGGCCCATTGCCACTTTAGCTTGCTTATCCTGTGGGCTATTTCGACAACTTTGGTTATCTGCTGGATCACCTCGTTCCGGATTCGATCCCTCAGAGAGACTCCAAACATAGCCCGTTCCATAGCTCGCTGAGCGACCTTGAATTTATGGACCAGCCGTACCGTGAGTGTCCATGTTTCGGCTCCGTAATTCATAACAGGTAGGACGCACTGATTGAAGACCTTCGTCTTTAGGCTCTGTGGAATACGCGACGAAGCTTCCCAAATGCTGCCCATGCTAACCTCCCTCTCAATGTTGTTTTTACCAAATTGCAAAGTTTGCCCGAGGTAAACGTATTCTCGAACAATCTCGAGAGCACCGCCATTAACAGCAATCGATCCTGGAGTGACGTGTTCGTTGAACATCATAATCACACACTCATCATAAACATCGTCATTTCAGCCGAAAGACGCCTACTGCTGGACATAGGCCTCCCCTGGTTTGCCATAATCGCCACGCTTGGTAGGCGGGTTGGCGATCGCAGTATGGTGTTAAAATGCATAGAGAACGCTGCTGCCCATTCTCTAGTAAGTCCCTTAGTCGCCTTTTACGACACCCACGAGAAGAAATGGGGTGGTGCTATTCTTTACGCCACACCACACGGATAAGGTTACACTATATCTAGCTAAACAAAATTTATTTTACAGATCAATATCTGGGAGATCCTAATAAAAAGAAATACGATCACGTTCGGTAAGTTCGTATTATTATGTATTTTTTCATTCAACCAACCAATTATTATTTTTATTTTTTTACATTTTGGCGTTTATTATTTATACTAATTTCTAAATAAACGTTGCCCTTTTTTTTGGTTGAGAAATTATCAAATAATTTCTCCCGCTCTGGGCGGAGGCGAGGGCTTTTACTGACTAAAACCCACCCGTGTTCCTTCAGTTGCCAGCTGAGACCAGGGCCACGATATTCCTTTGGGACAAACTCGCAACCCTGGCAGGCATTGGCCCTAACCGACCCCGTCAGTGCTGACATCTCATCTGCGCTGACATCTCATCTGCGCTCGTGGAACACAAAGCGCCGTCGACCCGGGCCTGGTCCTTATCGGACGGCGAGGTACCCATCGCTCACCATCCGCAAGCCCGCGCCTACGATGACCGGGAATCGGCCTGCGAGTCCCGACGTTCAGGGTGTCTCCTGCGGCGACTAGGGGTGTGAGGGCGCGAATTTTGCCTCTTCCTCGCGCGTTTCGGCTCCTCCTTCGCGAGCATTACTGCTTCGCAGAAAGGTGACTGCCTCCCATGCACTCTCGCTCCAAACCATGGCCTGAACCAGGGCCGGACGCGAGAGATTGCCGCCGCCGAGCGCCTCCGCGAGGACACGGCGGTGCTCCGCCCAGGCCGGGCAGTCCTCTACCGTACGCTCCACCGTGTCCTCCGGGCGATCCACACAGTGGTAATACCCGGGCGTTCCTCACGCTTTACTTAACCTCCCGAATAAACCGTGTCTGGTGAGGACCTGCGTCAGGCGGAAGGTGAGGACGCCGTGGCGCCTCTCTAGCCACTCCTCAAAGAGGGGACTTATTGCCACAATTGAGGCATGCCCAGCGCAGGGTTGCGACAATCGCACTCTCCATGTCGCCATGAGATACCGCCGGAGCGCTGTCCGCTGTGCCGTGATTTCTCGTGGCAGTGGAGTTACGCCCCGGCGTTTCGACTCCTCACGCTACTCCCAAATGTGCGCGAGAGTTTGCCTACAGATCCCACGGCAGTAGTCTGGCAAGGAGGCTTGCCGCCTCGCGGGAGACCGTGTGGTAACCCCGCCCGGAC
Source organism: Tiliacea aurago (assembly GCA_948098905.1). Classification (NCBI taxonomy): domain Eukaryota; kingdom Metazoa; phylum Arthropoda; class Insecta; order Lepidoptera; family Noctuidae; genus Tiliacea; species Tiliacea aurago. Next base: position 16,391,113 of record OX402586.1, on the reverse strand, counting down.
CAGCCTGATGGCCATGACCCTTTGGGACGCGTTTAACCGGCGGGCTGCTCGCAGCCTCAGAGAACGCGCCCACACCGGCGCCTCGTAAAGGGCCATGGACCGCACGGCCCCAGCTTAGAGCCTCCGGCAGGAGGCGTTTGGACCCTTAGATTTGACAGACAGCCGCTTCAATGCAGCCCCGGCCCGCTCAAGTCTGGGACCCAAACGTCGGTAATGCTCCACTAAGTTCCACCGGCTGTCGACGACGAGTCTCAGGTACTTCATCGTCGACTCAACGCCGATATGAACCCCTCCTACCGTTATCTGGGAACCCGACAGAGGCGCGTTCCGAGGACCATAAAAAAACATGGCCTCGGACTTGTGCAATGCCATCTCGAGTCCCAATTGCCGGATCCTATCGACGATTGTCGTAACCCCACGTGTCGCTAGTTCGGCCGCCGCCTGATGCGACCTTCCCTGCGCCAGAACCAGCGTGTCGTTGGCGTAGCGAACCACTCTGACGCCACTAGGGAGGTCGGCGTGCAGCACGCAGTCGTACCCAATGTCCCACAGATGCGGCCCCAGGATCGATCCCTGTGGGACGCCGCACGACATCTCGCGCCGGTTAGAAAGAAAAGAAAGAAAAATGCGTTTATTGGCATTACATCAAAAAAAAAAATACACCTTAAAAACTATAAATAACACAGGGTTATAATGCCAAAAGGGCCGCAGCTCAGCATAATGTCAGATGACAACACAAGGTGTACCACCTGACGCTGATTTTCAGCTGCAACCCACGAGTGCCATACGCTAGAATAATAAACATATAGGGAAGTGTGTGTCCGTTAATTAATTGAGAGTAAATTAAACGTGATAGTATAAAAAAGCTCGAACAAAATAAAATAAAATGTTGTGACATACATGTGTGTGAGTGTTGTGTTTAATGTAAAACTAGAATAAATACCCACTATCTGTGTATTAACTATATTAAAACATTATAAATAGAAAGTACCTATCTTAAATGCAAATACGTGTGATTGCGTTGTTTTTCTAAACTATGGAACGGATTTTGATGCAGTTTTCATTACCGATTAAGGGGTGCTACTCCAAACATAAATCCGAAGTATCGGCCGAATGTTCCGCCGTTTCTTGACTACGGTTAACTATGGCAAACTTCAACGAAAGAAAAAAGAAAACGACTGTCGAAGAGATAAGCCAAAGTCAAAAATGTGACTTGAAGTCTGGTAAGGATTCAAAGTCAAATATGGAAACATTGGAAGTTATAAAACGGCCGAACATTCGGCCAATACTTCGGATTAACGCTTCGGAGTAGGCCTGAAGACAATAATATTTGACTAATAAAAATTAAAAAATCATAAAATTGGTAAAATTGATAAAATTGGTAAAATTTATAAAATTGGTAAAATTAATAAAATTTATAAAATTGGTAAAATTTAATAAAAAATATTGTTTTTATATGGCAGATATGTCGGCGCGAACATTTTCAAAATTGCTTTGTTGCTTTACTAAAAATACTTTTAATTTCAATTTGAAAGTCGAGCAACTTTTACTACATTTTTCGGTTCCACTCGTCTTGGTGACCGGGGTAGATGACGGCCCTGTCCGTCAAATAGGCGGTTAAATTTGACGGACAGGGCAGGGATATCTGTCGCGTGACAGAGGTAGGTCGGCATCCGGTTATACCGGAGTGCCTCCGTGATGCAACTCCAGGGCAGGGTATTGAAGGCATTGGCGATGTCAAAGGACATCGCCAAGACGACCCCACCCCGGGCCACATCATCCCCCGTCATGAGGGCTCGAACGCGCATGATGGCATCCACCGTAGAGCGTCCCTTGCGGAAACTAAACTGGCTCTCCGCCAAATCACCGAGACGGCGGCGCGCCGTGTTCCACGCGCGCCTCTCTAAAGGAATGGCGGCCATGATCGGCCGCTGAGGGTTACGGGGTCCGCATGAATTCATGCAGGCCAACACCTAGCCGGGGTAGCGTGACGTAATGCGCAAGCACTCCAGCACCCTGGCTAATGGTGGCAGCAGAACACCGTGTGGTTTTAGCCAGTAAGTCTGACACACCCCTCCACCCACCCCAGGGTGGTGGACATCCAAGAAGATTTCCACAAGATAAAAAAGGGGTACTGGAGGTACCGACGCATCTCCAAATAAGTATTGGGAATATACATGGGAAAAATCGATCATCAGATACTCCTACCCCTTCTGTTCCGATTCTAAATCTAGGAGATGTCCAAGGTCAAAAGAACGTAAATCTCGGAACTAAATTAAGATAAATGTAAAACTATTATATGCTTAGAGCAATAAAAAAGGCCTAAATTGTTAAATAAATTTATGTTCATATACAAACTTTAAGTAACGTTTATTAAATAAATAAAACCCGTCATGTGATCATGTCTGAACGAATAATTTTTATTTTTAGGATATTCCACAATGTAAAATTTCTCTGTCCTTATGTCGACAACATGAAAGTCGGAGCTATCGCACAAATCGATATGAAAACCAACAAGAATTTCCATAAAATTAATTGGGCACACAACAAGAGATTTCTTTTCGGTTCATTAGTGTTATTCACAAAAGACCATTGTACCACTTTCATGGCAGCTACGATTCTCCACCGCGATGCGAATCTTCTATCTACCGGCAAGGTACGTAGTGGCTTAGGATAATAAAACTATGGTAGTAGGTACCTACTATTTTTAGCATAAAGCTCGTTTTTTTTTTCTGCGATCCCAGCTGTATGTGCTACATATTTTTACAACGCAGCAATGGTCATACTTCGTTGCGCATTATTAGTCGATGTTGCGGCCAGCATGAGCAGCTGCATTGAGCTACTTTCTTGTATTATTTTATGCGCATGCAGCTTCTAAAGTCGATTTTTCTATAACATTATCTGCTGTGAAATTGGGTGGCCTATTCTATAGCAGGAGTGATGGATTAAAATAAGTAGGTACAGAAAAAAAAAACTAAGACCAAAATGGAGTGTGCCATGCCACCTACTTACCTATTTTTCTATGCTATAACGTATTGACTCATGATTTACGTGTGTATTATCATATTTGTTTTTTATGTGTAGGTACCTAATCATAAATATACCCACTACTTACCTATGTTTTCAGATACCAGTTTCAGTAATTGCCACCGATTTAGATAATAGTATATTTAACGAAGATACGTATACTATGATAGAAAGCGAAGTTTATTTTGAACCTTATTATCATGTTCTAAAAGCTCTACAAGAACCTTCTTTTCCGCAACATTTGGCTATGCAGCAATATATTGTCAAAGTTGATGTGAGTATTTGAGTACCTATTTAAATCTATTTGCATGGTAGATAAGACAGGTGGGTAGCTATTACCTGGCTAGCACCTTATTGGTAACTACTTATTATTATCCTCACCTTGCCTTTTCAGGCTGCCTCGACACATCCTGCTTATTTATCTGCTAATACAGAGTTAGTTATTTATAAGGATAACAAATTGAGAGAAATAGAAGAAGAACGACTTTTATTGAATAATATAGATTTAGATATTGACAATGACGTAGAACTGATTAACAGAGACGAAGTTATTGATGGAAAACACAAAAATCTAAAATTCAAAGTTTTACAACCTGAGACATGGCCAACGGCAGACGAGCTCAGATTTAACGAAAGTCAGTATGAGGCGTATCGTTTGGCACTCACCCACGAGTTTGCTGTTATACAAGGACCACCTGGCACGGGAAAAACTTTCATCGGCATAAAAGTGGCAAAAACATTGTTACAGAATGTTAAATCAGAAGGACACTGCCTCATGCTGATCATATGTTACACAAATCATGCTTTAGATCAATTTCTTGAAGCAATATCTCAAATTACTCTATCTATAGTGCGCATCGGGGGGCAGTCTCGTAACAAAGCTATGGACCAGTTTAACTTATCAAACTTACGACGTCAGTCTCTTACGCCCTCACTTAGGGCGACTCAAAGCTTTTTCATCGATCAAAAGAATCAGTTGAGACATTCAATACAGGATCTTCAGCTGGCTTTGAAGACTCTTGACATTTTAAATAACGGAGTTTTTCGTTACCGCTTCCTTATGGACGATGGTGGCGTTGACATTTCGGTTTTACAACATCTGGACTCGTATTACAAAAATAAGGGAATTCGAGTAGAAGATCCTTTGGACTATTGGTTGTTTGAAGCTGTGCTGGGCTACAATTCGGAATACGAAAGAGATTTTAATGATTGTCTATTGGAGTATGATGTTTTGGTAAACAATGAAGAAGACTTTGATGATAAGAGAGCAGAAATGATTTTGGATGACGAAAAAGCATCAAACGAACAAAGAGTTTTGGATGATAAAGTAGGAAGTAAAGCATCGTTTTTATTATCTAATGCAAAAGCAGAAATCAGAAAGTTAATCTCGCTTTTTAACCACGCACTAGAAAATCATGATTTTAACAAGAAATATCAGTTTCAAATAGCAATACAGGAACTTGATTCTCGGATCAATTTATTCAATGTAAGTTTTCCCTGCTTTTCTATGTATTTTATTTTTAGGTAATTCGACTATATGTATTATTAATTACATATTGTTTTGTGTTCCTGTGATACATACTTAATGAGTCCTTTCGCATGTTTTAGGATATGGTGAATTATCGAGACCGTGAAGTTCATCTACACATACATCCTAATACAGATTTTTCGTTAATAACAGTGCAAAATCGATGGTGTTTGTATTTTATGTGGATACGCAACAAAATCAATGAAGTAAAAGAGGAAATTGCACAATTGCAGGTATATATCTACTTACCTGCTTTAACTAATGAGCAAACCAAATATTATGTAAAGTTTTAACTTTACATAATTAAAGTTACCTATAATTTTTCAATATTGTTTAATTTTTTATTACCTACCAACTATCGTTAATGTAATAAGCTCTTCAAAACATTTGAAAATAAAATAGGGGCCCACCAATATGGCGATCAGGGTTGAAGCCATCGGTGATTAGCGCTCCGGATTCGGATTGAGGAAAATTATCTGCTGAACCCCTTTGATCCAGGTACCATTAGGTACTTATGGTCTTTTGTAACGTATCGAGTCTTTAATACCAGGGAGCAGTAACTCTGGCCCTCGCAGCGTATGACGAAGCTAGAATGATGATGGATGTTCAATTACTGAAGAATAGGCGCGTCAAAGTCGTAGGAATGACTACTAGTGGAGCTGCGAGAATGCGGAAGCTACTGCAGGCGATCGCACCAAAAATTGGTAAGCCTTACAATCACAAGTTTTTTTTACAAGCTTTTATTTAGATTCATCTGTCCCGGTGTCTGAAATCAAATCTTGCAAGTTAATTTTGACCAAATTTGACCCACTCTCTGATTTCGGATTGAGCTGAAATTTTGCATGATGTAAATGTGTGCGTTACCCCAGCGTAGATAAATAGTTGCCCAGCTTCTGTATTTGTTGCGCACATTTTTAAATTTGTTGCACATCTAGTTTTTTCGTTATTATCTATATTATTATCTATAACATTTAAATTACTATAATTTTCGACATTATTTTGCTGGGGTAACGCACACATTTACATATTATTATGCATGCAAAATTTCAGCTCAATCGGAAATCGAAGAGTGGGAAAAATTTGGCCAAACCATATAGGTTGATAAAGCAAACTACATTCTTACAAATATATAATTCTGATTCTGGATTCTATTGTTTTGGTATACCTACTCGTTCCCTTCAGCTAGTTACATTTGTTTGGCAGATATGACCGAATCCTGGCACAGGTTTATCTCGCACTATTATTGACCTCTTTCGGATCTTCTTTAAATTAGCCATGCACAGCACACTGCCAAAAAGAGTTAGAGCAAAGATATAAAAGTTAAAAGTTGGTATATGGAATATAAAAGCTGCTTTGTTATTCTTTGTTTTTACAGTGATAGTGGAAGAAGCCGCGGAAGTTCTGGAACAGCACATAATAACCTCACTGACACAGGACTGCCAACATTTTATTCTGATTGGTTAGTACCTGCCCTCACTACATAAAGTGGAAACAATTACATTGTACTCGCAATCCCAATATCTCGCTATCCCTATTATATGTGTTCCTATAGTTATAGCGTGAGTCTATACACAACATAATTTGCAGGTGATCACCAGCAGCTACGGCCATCGGCGTCCCACATAAAGCTAGCGAAGAGATACAACATCGAAGTGTCACTATTCGAGCGTATGATCACAAACGGCATCCACAGCCGCCGGCTGAACGTGCAACACCGCATGCGTCCGGAGATTGCTGCGCTCATCTCGCCACACATATACCCTGACTTGGCGAACCACCCGTCTGTCGAAGCTTTCAACAACGTGCCTGGGATAGAAAAAAACCTATACTTCTTTACACATGATTACAGAGAAGAGGTATGACTAAAACATTATGCTTTTAATTTATCATCCTAAGGTCTCTACATAGGGTTAGGCAAATAAGGCATTAGTATATACAGCGTGCCGCTACAGTGGCCACATTAATTTGACACACTGGTAGGGCTAGTGGCCAGTAATCACATTTTTTTTATTATTTTATGAAAAAAAAGTATATTTTATTAAGATATTGAATGAATTGTTGAATTATTCATTGTAAAAAAAAAAACAAACTAAATAATAAAGCTCTCTCTCTCCTTCAATTCGCCTACTTCTTGCACGTTATTTGTTTTAATTTCATTGATTCGATGTTATGATCTATGACCCCGGCTTTATTCGCGCGGGGATTACCTCTGTGCTAAGCTGTTTAAGTACAGTTTGCTCCAAGATGCTATTTTAGAAAATTGTAAATAAATCAATAAATATGAATGTTTATAGTTATTTAAGCAAACGATGGAATATTAAGGGGTATTAAAACACGAATGTGGGTGATAATCGTATCACATGAGTGTTTTAATACCTAATTATGTACAGTTGCATTCAAGACTTTATCTATACCCATGTTATGAATCCTCTATAAAACGTTCTGAAACCATAGGGTGTTGTACAGTGTTGTATGAACTCTATGTAAATTCATGGAAAGTTTAATTGCTGATTAACTAATACCTACAAACAAACTATATATAGGTAATAATAGAATTATTGATTGTAATAATTATTTACATTTTGGATCGTACAATTATTGAAATGCACTTGAATATTTGCACCTTGTTGAATGTTGGCAGATCCTGATGTACGGTCAGCTTCAAAAGTTGATGACACATTTAGATTTTCAAAATCAATAATATAAATAATAATATATAATGTACAGTGATTTTGAAAATTTGTATGTGGTCATCGACTTTTGATGCTGACTGTACTCGGAATATTTATATTCACCACTTCATTATTTTTATTTTCTATCGAATTTGAAATTTGATTCGACACGTGGGTTTTGTTGGCTATAGAGTCATCAATGTAGCCTTCAGCCACAGATGTCGACTTCCATCCACCGTGCCGTTTTAAACTTGATCCGCCTTATTACAAAACAAGATCTATATTTTGACATGGCTTAAACCATGGAGCCAGTTTTTGTAATAAGAACGTAACTGTGATTGAAATACCGTTCTTTATACAAAATTGAAAACTTAGTTCGTTACTAAGTTGACAGATTTGTGTTTAGAAACTTTACCATAGCCGGAATAAAGTTCGAAATTCAATAATGGCTCCATATTTTAAACCTGGGTCTGAAGATAAACCTTGTTTTGTAATAAGGGGGGATAAGTCTCCTCCGGCATCAAATAATAATGTGGCAGATGTTCTGCGAAAGCAATGCCCTCTATACAACTCAGGATTGGGAACTTGTAAATAGTTAGCAACTGTTTTGGCTAAATTGCTAAATGTGTTTAAGCCGATCCTCTGCGATATACATTTTCCAGATCTGTATTGTAAAAAAAAAACACGGATTGCTGTAGGGATCCGGACGCAGTGCATATTTTTTGCAAAGTTCTAAGTATTTGCCTGTAATAGTAAATATGCGGTTTATTTTGGTTTTTGTTTTATTTATATTGACCACAATTATAGCTTCTTTTATCTGTACGTCGTCGGTAGGTATAAAAAAAAAAGCAAAGCGCATAATTCTTGACGGCGGCATGCGCCCATGGTTCCGAATATTAGCGCAGTCTGTAACAATAACAAGAACAATTTATGATATTGTAATTTATTCATCGTATTACAAAGAAAATAAGATTATAACATAATAAATGAAGTAAATAACTATCATACCTTTACTAATAGATATAGTTGATCAGGCGCTTCGCTTAAAAACCTATTTATTTCATTAGGTAAAAGCGTTTTCGATTTCTTCCCTGTATAGCCTTCTGCTTTACGTTTTAACAAGGCAATTAATTTTGAATATTTTGAGATATCCACGTTGTGATTAATACTCGGCGTACTTTTGAGCATTGAATAGAAAGTCCATAGGGCTGAAGATTTGATTTTTTCTGATAATTCTTGAAAATACACTAATAGCACATCTTCAGAAAATGATTTACTACTCTTTGATATTTTCCAATTCATGAAATCTTGGTACGCCTTTTCATATTGTTTTCTCAACTTTTCTGGTAATAATTGGTTAGAAATGTCCTTTGCTGCATTCGAAATATCTGGTGGTTTATTGTCAAATCTTGTATCACTCATTTTATGTAAATAACAAATTCCTAAAAAAAAATTGCAGTATTAATATTGAACACAAATGGCGGGATACGACGTTAATTCGAATAACCAATAAGTTTCTTTTTTTAATTATGGCGCTATGGTAGTGAAACGTGCGGGCATGACAATTTTCTTTTTTTGAAAAGGAGATGCATAATGAAATTCAGTACAACATTATAACTCCCGTTTGGATGCTATTATGGTTACGCTGACACTGGGTGTTTTAATGTTGGCAATAAGCGAACTGTTTAAGAAACTTTTATAGAGGATTTATAGCATGGGCGTAGATAAATGAAATTAAAATATTTTTACAAAACGTAAAGGCAAAACTGTATACGTGTGTTAAATTAATGTTGCCACTGTAGCGGCACGCTTTAAAGAGGACTTACCTAAACCCACATTTCGCCAGTTATGTTTAAGCTTGCCTAGTACTTTCAAAGTACATGTCATGTACTTTTAATTGGTGTTCCATTGTCTGTAACTCTGTACCTAGATTTTAGCAAATTGAGGAAGTACCTAAACATTAAACTAATGGAACCCCTATTTTTCCAGAGACAACATGAAAGTAACAGCAAAGCAAATCACAAAGAAGCGGACATGGCACTCGCTTTGGCAAATTATCTGATGCAGCAAGGGTACACCCCTGATGACATAACAATTCTTGCCGCGTATTCAGGCCAGATGTTTTACATGCGAAAAGTAAATAAAGTGTTAAGTCAAAGAACTTAACAGCACTAATGTTTTGATTACATACCTCTAATTCAATAAGTCTTAGATCCATTCAGACACATTTTAAACTTTAACATTATGTTTATGATAATTGTCATTCGCGCTAGCCCTACAGAACCTAATTTAACTAGCATAATAATATCGTAAGGTCCTACTCCTAACTTATAATACACCTGTATTGTATTTGACAGAAACGCCAGGACTACGCAAGTTTATCGCATGTGAAAATCACAGTAGTTGACAATTACCAAGGAGAGGAATCCAAAATTATCATTTTGTCACTTGTGAGGAATAACGAAGAAAATATCATTGGATTTCTTGGGACAGACAACAGAGTTTGCGTTGCTCTGTCGCGAGCAAAAGAAGGTTTGTAACAGCAAAGAAAGTCGAATGTTCATTTTCAAATTCATCATCTCTTTACCGCTCTTTTTTGCCCTGCCTGATTTCTGGTAGAAAAGACTTCTCTTACTGAAGAGCGTGATGTTAATCTGCTTTGTAATAATTTACAGGATTTTATATTTTTGGCAATATCAACATGCTGAAATCAGCAAAATCAGGCTTGTGGAGCAAAATAGCAACGACCTTAGAAAATAATGGCTCCTTGGGAACAACTCTGATCCTGAAATGTCAAAATCATCCTGACCAAGTAACAACGGTAGGTACCTATACCTAGTAAGTATGTAGATACTTATGTAAATTATAAAGATAACACTAATCAAATCGTATCTCACTGTCTTGATGTAGGTGGGTACCTACTATGACGTGGATTAATATTTAGGATAGTTTTTATCCACCGGGGTAAAAAGTTTGTGCCCAATTTCATTGTTCAGCTCTTTCAGCGTGATTGAATAACAAACATGCAAACTCTTGTATCATCTTAGGAGGAATAAAAGAAGCGAAACCTTTGGCCGCGCCACACACTTCAGTTGTAGGACGATCCGATTCTTGAATATGGAATAGGTAGGTACTTACTGATAGGTACACACACACGGCTACATATCAAACTCCTGCTCCACAAGGGCGCATAAACTGATTGAATAGCATTCAAAAATATTGTTGGAGCTGCTGAAGATTGTAAATACTATCTTTATATTGTATACATTCTATCTCTTAGTATTGTATAGTTGCATAGCACACGTGTGAGCACTATGTACCTATCATTTTCTGAGTACGTCTTTTATTGACTTGAATGTGCCCTGGCGGCTGAGAGTGTCATGCTCACTCAAATGTCTAGCTGATGGTGGCGTGTGTGTTGGATCATTAAATTCCCTTCAAAATGGTTGAGCTACCAAATGGTGCTGATCCATGCGTCATGTTCGTGAACGGGCGCCGTCAGTAGGGACTGGTCATTTCTTAGCTGCCACGGCTTATTTTAACTAAGTTATTTTAATTGTTTTTTGTTTTTTATATTTTTATTAGCTGTACCCGCGCGGTTTCACTCGCGTGTTTCATACGTTGGTGTTTATGAGATTTATAATGTTCCAAGCGAACAGACCAATAGTGCACTTCGGAACATGCATATTTAGGGTTCGCCAACGGAATTAAAACATCAAAATTACCTTCATTAAAGTTTCCTGCGAATCGGATTATTTTTACTCCCTGTTGTGCTTCCCCAAAACCAGCAATAAAAATACCATCTTGAAACACCTGGAACTCAAATAGGAATAGTTCTCCGCTGCCATGAGTTCACAGGTGGTTCCGTAGGTGCCATTACAAGACATTTCAGCGACGTTTGACTCCTGACCGATCCTGGGTGAAAGGTTGGAATCTTTCCCAGTTGTTAGACACGTGGCGCACAATGCTGTCTCGAATTTGAGAAGCCATGGCCACGTTACTGTTCACCAAATAGGATAGAGATGAAAATAATCATGCGCCATCGCCAGGGATATTTACTATTTGGCAAAGAATTTGCACTCCATTATAAGTGATAATAATTTGACTATACATTTTAATTATACAATGCTCACGACTCCAGTAAGTAACGTTTTTAAAACGGAAACAATATCAGCCTAAACCAATGATACCGAACAATAAAATGAAAATACGAACATAGGTATTCAAGGACACTTTTTCTAGTAAGAACGACTAATTCCATAAACTATTATAAGTAGTAATACCACAGTGTGAAATACCTACACAATAAGTACTTAATTAGCAAAGAAATAGAAATTACAAATTCCAACCCGGCAATAGGTAAAAACACATTTATTATCCTCCAATTTAAAATTAGGAAGCGAAACAAACTAAAACGAAAACCAAACAACGACGATGAAAAATATTTCAAAGCAAATTAGTAGTAAGTAATAACAAAATATCGCAGAACAGAAATTTCGGTAACTATAGCTTGAACGTGTATCGCTTAGGTTTGTATTCTGTGATTGATACATGAGTTCGTTTTTTGAAACGATCGGCTTGCAAGCCGCCACATTTTTTTAAACATTGTGAAGTTTTCCTCTTGGCATTCTCGACTTTATTGCTATAACTGCAACGTTCAAATAACCTGAATACCAATTAGACCTCATTTCATTACCTGTTAGCAGAAGCCTGCATTCTGAAAAATACTGGCCACCTAGAAATTGGCATTTGGCAAAAACTAAAGTTATATAAACATCAAGGAACTTCCAAATTCTTATTTCAATGTAAAATATGCATTAACGCGTTGTCGTAAAATTCAATTTGGATCTTTATCGGCTTCCGAATTCTAATTTCAATGTAAAGTATGCAATAACGCGTTCCCGTAAGATTCAATTTGGATCTTAACTGGATTTGGAACTTTTTTAAAACAAGCATTAAACACCCTTAACGGTTAAATTTCGCAAAACCCTTTCTTAGTGAGTACTTAGAAGCCAAAAGGAACAATCAGGCCAACATTCATGTCTCTAACTTTAAAAACCTAGGACTTTCATACAAACTTTGACACCCGTTTTCAACCCCTTGGGTTGCGAATTTAGGAAAATCCTTTCTTAGTGCGCGCCTGCACCCCATAGAGTGTGCTTGTGCCAAATTTTAGACCTCACGGCCCAGTAGTTTCCGAGATTTCATGATGAGTGGTCAGTGAGTGGACTTCTCTTTTATATATATAGACTAGCTGACCCGTGCCCACTTCGTTGGGCGGTAAACATTTTACCGTCTTTTCATTTTTCGGATTAAATTTTGGCCTTATGTTATGACACTCACAAAATAATAACGTGGCTTTCAATGGGTAAAAGATTTTTCAAAATCGGTTCAGTAGATCCAGAGATTACCCCTACAACCTCACAAACTATAAAATATTAATATAAGTAGATGAAGCAACGGTTTAGCAATATCCTTAAAAAAAAATGACTCGCATTCCGTTTGCTCACTATAGGCAAGCGACTTCTCGACAAAATCAATAGCAGTGAATTGGGACTGGGACTGTGAATTCAACTGCACATTTACCGCTGAGTCGGTGACGGTCGGTGATTCTTCAATTTTGCCGGCGTGAGGGGTCAAAAGATATTTTTAGAGTTCCGTACCCAAAGGGTAAAACGGGAACCCTATTACTAAGGCTCCGCCGTTTGTCCGTCTGTCACCAGGCTGTATCTCATGAACCGTGTTAGTTAGACAGTTGAAATTTTCACAGATGATGTATTTCTGTTGCCGGTATAACAACTAATACTAAAAAACAGAATAAAAAAAATATTTAAGGGGGCTCACATACAACAAACGTGATTTTTTTGCTCGTTTTTGCTAGATATTGATAACGGCAACAGGTAGACGCTTAAAATATTCACAGAATATTAAGTTATATATTCACTTTAAAAATAAATAATTAAATTAAAATAAACCAAATATTTAAGGGGGGCTCCCATACACCATACGTGATTTTTTGCCATTTTTATAGATAATGGTACGGAACCCTTCGTGGGCGAGTCCGACTCTCACTTGGCCGGTTTTTTTATTATTTAAATTAGCCAACGGAATTAAAACATCAACATGACCTTCAATAAAGTTTCTTGAGAATCGGATTATTTTGACTCCCTGCCGTGCTTCCCCAAAACCAGCAATAAAAATACCATCCTGAAACACCTGGAACTCAAATGAGAATAGTTCTGCCGCTGCCATTTTTTTTTTTGGGTGGTAAATTATCAAATAACTTCTCCCGCTCTGGCCGGAGCGGGGAGGGCGTGTCAGACTGTTACTGACTAAAACCAACCCGTGTTCCTTCAAATGCATGTGTGCCAGGGCCACGATATCCCTTTCGGACAGGCTCGTAACCCTGGCAGGCATTAGCCCTTTCGGACCCCGTCAATTGGTGCTGACATCCATTTAAAATGGGAATAGTTCTCCCGCCTTTTTCCAACCTTTACAACACCAGCCTGAACCAAAGATACTAAGCAATAAAATTAAAATACGAACGTAGGTATTCAAGGACACTTTTTCTAGTAAGAACGACTAATTCTAAAAACTATTATAGTAATACCACAGTGTGAAATACCTACACATTAAGTAATTCGCAAAGAAATAGAAATAACAAATTCCAACCCGGCAATAGGTAAAAACACATTTATTATCCTCCAATTTAAAATTAGGAAGCGAAACAAACTAAAACGAAAACCAAACAACGACGATGAAAAATATTTCAAAGCAAATTAGTAGTAAGTAATAACAAAATATCGCAGAACAGAAATTTCGGTAACTATAGCTTGAACGTGTATCGCTTAGGTTTGTATTCTGTGATTGATACATGACTTCGTTTTTTGATACGATCGGCTTGCAAGCCGCGATTAAGGTTAAACATTGTGAAGCTTTCCCCTTGGCATTCTCGACTTTAATGCTATAAATGCAACGTTCAAATTACCTGAATACCAATTAGAACCTCATTTCATTATCTTTTAGCAGATGCCTGCATACTGAAAAATACTGGCCACCTAGAACTGGCATAAAAACTTTAGAACGTTATCACGTCTGCACTCAAACATACTGGCCACCTAGAAAAAAAACTAAATATAAACCTCAAGAAACTTCCAAAAATTCTTATTTCAATGTAAAATATGCATTAACGCGTTGTCGTAAAATTCAATTTAGATCTTTATCGGCCTCCGAATTCTAATTTCAATGTAAAGTATGCAATAACTCGTTGCCGTAAGATTCAATTTGGATCTTAACTGGATTTGGTACATTTTTCATACAAACATTAAAAACCCTTATTTTCACTCTTAAGCGCCGAATTTCGTAAAATCCTTTCTTAGTGAGCACCTAGAAGTCGAAAGAAACAATCAGGCCAACATTCATGTCTCTAACTTTAAAAACATAGGACTTTCATACAAACTTTGACACCACTTTTCAACCGCTTAAGGTGCGAATTTATAAAAATCCTTTCTTAGTGCGCGCCTGCACCCCATAGAGAGTGCTTGTGGCAAATTTTAGACCTCACGGCCCAGTAGTTTCCGAGATTTCGTGATGAGTGGTCAGTGAGTGGACTTCTCTTTTATATTATATAGACTAGCTGACCCGTGCCCACTTCGTTGGGCGGTAACATTTTACCGTCTTGTAATTTTTCGGATTAAATTATGGCCTTATGTTATGACACTCACAAAATAATAACGTGGCTTTCAATGGGTTTGTAAAAGATTTTTCAAAATCGGTTCAGTAGATCCAGAGATTACCCCTACAACCTCACAAACTATAATTTATATTAATATAAGTAGATGAACGGTTTAGCAATATCCTTAAAAAAAATGACTCGCATTCCGTTTGCTCACTAATAGGCAAGCGACTTCTCGACAAAATCAATAGTAGTGAATTGGGACTGGGATTGTGAATTCAACTGCACATTTACCGCTGAGTCGGTGACGGTCGGTGATCCTTCAATTTTGCCGGCGTGAGGGGTCAAAAGATATTTTTAGAGTTCCGTACCCAAAGGGTAAAACGGGAACCCTATTACTAAGGCTCCGCCGTTTGTCCGTCTGTCACCAGGCTGTATCTCATGAAGCGTGATAGTTAGACAGTTGAAATTTTCACAGATTATGTATTTCTGTTGCCGGTATAACAACTAATACTAAAAAACAGAATAAAAAAAATATTTAGGGGGCTCCCATACAACAAACGTGATTTTTTTGCTCGTTTTTGCTAGATATTGATAACGGCAACAGGTAGACGCTTGAAATATTCACAGAATATTAAGTTATATATTCACTTTAAAAATAAATAATTAAATTAAAATAAACCGAATATTTAAGGGGGGCTCCCATACAACATACGTGATTTTTTTGCCATTTTTATAGATAATGGTACGGAACCCTTCGAGGGCGAGTCCGACTCGCACTTGGCCGGTTTTATTATTATTTAAATCAGCCAACGGAATTAAAACATCAAAATGACCTTCAATAAAGTTTCCTGAGAATCGGATTATTTTGACTCCCAGCCGTGCTTCCCCAAAACCAGCAATAAAAATACCATCCTGAAACACCTGGAACTCAAATGAGAATAGTTCTGCCGCTGCCATTTTTTTTTTTGGGTGGTAATTTATCAAATAACTTCTCCCGCTCTGGCCGGAGCGGGGAGGGCGTGTCAGACTGTTACTGACTAAAACCAACCCGTGTTCCTTCAAATGCCTGTGTGCCAGGGCCACGATATCCCTTTCGGACAGGCTCGTAACCCTGGCAGGCATTAGCCCTTTCGGACCCCATCAATTGGTGCTGACATCTCTTTGAGGCGCGCGTGGAACACAACGCGCCGTCGTCCCGGGTCTGGTCCTTATCGGACGGCGAGCTACCCATCGCTCACCGTCCGCAAGCCCGCGCCCACAGTGGCCGGGAATCGGCCTGCGATTCTTGACGCCTGGGGCGTCTCCTGCGGTGACTAAGGGCGTGAGGGCGCGAACCCTGCCTCACCCTCACGCGTTCCGCCTCCTCCTACGCATGCATTACTGCTTTGCAGAAGGAGGTGACGGCCTCCCGTGCACTCTCGCTCCGAACCATGGCCTGAACCAAGGCCAGATGCGAGAGATCGCCGCCTCCGATCGTCTCCGTGAGGACATGGTGGTGCTCCGCCCAAGCAGGACAGACCTCAACCGTATGCTCCACCGTGTCCTCCGGGCGATCCACACAGTGGTGACACCCGGGCGTTTCCTCCCGCTTTATTTTGAATAGGAACCTCCCGAAACAACCGTGTCCGGTGAGGACGTGCGTCAGGCGGAAGGTGAGGAAGCCGTGGCGCCTCTCTAGCCACTCCTCATAGAGGGGACTTATCGCCACAATTGTGGCATGCAAATTCTTTGCCAAATAGTAAATATCCCTGGCGATGGCGCATGCTTATTTTCATCTCTCTCCTATTTGGTGAACAGTAACGTGGCCATGTCATTGTCTTCTCAAATTCGAGACAGCGTTGTGCACCACGTGTCTAAAAACTGGGAAATATTCCAACCTTTCACCCAGGATCGGTCAGGAGGAGCTGTTTATGGTTCAAAGCGTGAATACGTCGCTGAAATGTCTTGTAATGGCACCTACGGAACCACCTGTGAACTCATGGCAGCGGGAGAACTATTCCTATTTGAGTTCCAGGTGTTTGAAGATGGTATTTTTATTGCTGGTTTTGGGGACGCACAACAGGGAGTAAAAATAATCTGATTCTCAGGAAATTTCAATGAAGGTCATTTTCATGCGTGTCAGACTTTTACTGACTAAAACCCACCCGTGTTCATTTAAATGCCTGTGTGCCAGGGCCACACCAGGGCCTGCCAGGCTCATAACCCTGGCAGGCATTGGCCCTTTCGGACCCCGTCAGTTGGTGCTGACATCCATTTAAAATGGGAATAGTTCTCCCGCCTTTTTCCAACCCTTACAACACCAGCCTAAACCAAAGATACTACGAGTAAGCAATAAAATTAAAATACGAACGTAGGTATTCAAGGACACTTTTTCTAGTAAGAACGACTAATACTAAAAACTATTATAGTAATACCACAGTGTGAAATACCTACACGATAAGTAATTCGCAAAGAAATAGAAATAACAAAATTCCAACCCGGCAACAGGTAAAAACACATTTATTATCCTCCAATTTAAAATTAGGAAGCGAAACAAACCAAAACGAAAACCAAACAACGACTATGAAAATATTTCAAAGCAAATTAGTAGTAACTAATAACAAAATATTGCAGAACAGAAATTTCGGTAACTATACCTTGAACGTGTATCGCTTAGGTTTGTATTCTGTGATTGATACAAGACTTTGTTTTTTGATACGATCGGCTTGCAAGCCGCGATTAAGGTTGGCATTCTCGACTTTAATGCTATAAATGCAACGTTCAAATTACCGGAATACCAATTAGAACCTCATTTCATTATCTTTTAGCAGATGCCTGTATACTGAAAAATACTGGCCACCTAGAACTGGCATAAAAACTTTAGAACGTTATCACGCCTGCACTGAAACATACTGGCCACCTAGAAAAAAAACTAAATATAAACCTCAAGAATCTTCCAAAAATTCTTATTTCAATGTAAAATATGCATTAACGCGTTGTCGTAAAATTCAATTTAGATCTTTATCGGCCTCCGAATTCTAATTTCAATGTAAAGTATGCAATAACTCGTTGCCGTAAGATTCAATTTGGATCTTAACTGCATTTGGTACATTTTTCATACAAACATTAAAAACCCTTATTTTCACCCTTAAGCGCCGAATTTCGTAAAATCCTTTCTTAGTGAGCACCTAGAAGTCGAAAGGAACAATCAGGCCAACATTCATGTCTCTAACTTTAAAAACATAGTAGTTTCATACAAACTTTGACACTCCTTTTCAACCGCTTAAGGTGCGAATTTCTAAAAATCTATTCTTAGTGCGCGCCTGCACCCCATAGAGAGTGCTTGTGCCAAATTTTAGACCTCACGGCCCAGTAGTTTCCGAGATTTCGTGATGAGTGGTCAGTGAGTGGACTTCTCTTTTATATATATAGATTACGGACGCTTTTAACGTGCACGTCTTTCTACAGTGTTCTCACATGTATAATTTCAACATATATGATGTAACCAATACTATGTAACACTATTTTGATTTAAAAGAGTGTCCGTGGAGTTTCTTGCCCGTTCTTCTCCATAGGAACCTACTACGCTTTGGAATGGGCAACTAGCTTTATCTCTCTGACTGACCGACCCCTTGACAATTCAAAAGTGTCTGTAATAGGTTTATTTGAAATAAATGCTTTGAGTTTGAAACAGTTCCAGTATCAGTTGAATTCTCATTGTAAGGAAATATTATTCAATGCGTGATCAGCTTGTATTGGAAATGTAAAGCTTGATGTGTAGCAGTGTGTAGGTACCTATACTACTGTGGTTATTATCTAATCTTGAGAAGACATAGCCAAGGAAATTAATTGTTAAGCATATTGAGTACAAAGATAAGTTGTCCGTATATTCAAATCACAACTGTCATTCTTCGACAGATGTATGAAATGGCTATATTATTATCACGGCAAATTGCAGGGTGTCGATTTTCTTAACAATAAATTTCCCTGACTGTTCCTAAGTACCTACTTTTAATTGTTAGGACTTCGTAATTTTTTTCCAACAAGTATTTTTTCCCAAATAATTATTTGGTTATGATATTATTATATTATTATTATTATTTTGACATTTATTTTATTTTCTCGGCTAGCCGGGAAGAACTGATAACACGGGCCTAAGCAAAGTGATTATCAGGTGGATTAAGTGCGGTCATGTGCAGAAAGTTGCACGGAAGATGGTTGCGTATTTATGTTTTGATGTGGGTTTTCTGATTCACATTGCAGAAACTTTCTCACGAGTCTGCATGTGTTTAGTATGGCTGCTTTCTGCAGCAGATGATACGTATTTGGAGGTAAGTTAAGAGAATTAAGGGACTGGTGAAGTTGTTTCGGTATGACTCCTGTTGTAGATAATACTATTGGTACTATTGTAACTTTTTGCAAATGCCAAAGTCGGGCGACTTCATCTTTTAATTCTGTGTATTTGCTCAGTTTCTCTGCTATTGTTGTCTGCAAGTTATGTGTATTTGGTATAGCAATATCTATTAAATATCCAGTTTTGTTTATCTTGTTTATTAGTGTAATATCTGGTCTATTGAAATGAATTGTTCGATCGGTAAGAATGGCGCGGTCAAAATATAGTTTTGTTGAAGGGTTCTCTAATACAGTTTCTGGATGGTATTTGTAGTATGGTGTAACGGAGTCTATAAGTTTGTACTGGTGTGCTAATTTTTGGTGTATGATGTTGGCTACTTGATCGTGTCTGTGTTTGTAGTCTGTTTGGGCTATTGACTTGCACGCGCCTGTGATATGCTGAATCGTTTCTGGAGAACTATTGCATTTCCTACATGTGTCATTATTTAAATTCTTTATTATAAACTTCCTATAATTTTTGGTTTCAATTACCTGGTCCTGTATAGCAAGCATAAACCCTTCAGTCTCCGGGAAGAGTTCGCCTCGATTTAACCACGCGTTCGACGCCTCTTTGTCGACATTTATGTGGCATAAGTCTTGGCGATGTCTTCCATGTAGAGATTTCTGGGTCCATTCTAAAAGCTTAATTTTGTCATCGATTATTTTCTCATTTCTCTGTTCAGATGTATCTTTTAAATTTAGGGGTGTTAAGTGTTGGTCGTTGTGTGTTATGATTTTGTGAAGAATAGAAGTTTCGGTTTTTGAAATAAAGAATTGTCTAAGTGCTTTTATCTGTCTGTTGTGTAGGTTTAGGATGTCAATTAGTCCTCTACCTCCTTCTTTCCGCGGCAGTGTTAATCTCTGCTGACAGGATCGTGGATGGTGTTTGCGGAATTTGGTCATTGTGGTATTAATTTTTCGTTGAAGGTTTTTCAGATCAGTTTTGGTCCAATTGATTATCCCAAAAGAATATGTGAGAACGGGTATAGCGAATGTGTTAATCGCTTTAATAGTATTTCTGGAATATAGTGGCGTTTTCAGAATTGTATTTAGTCTGTGTTGAAATTGTAGTGTTAATTTTTGTTTAGTTTCTTTATAGTGTATCTGTCGTGATTGTGTGTAGCCTAGGTATTTATAACTATCTTGTTCCTCTAATGGTTCTATCTGTTCTCCTGTTCCTAAAGTGTATTGGTGTTGGTAACTCTGTCCTGCTCTAATTGAATTTATTTTACATTTATCTATGCCGAATTCCATTTTAATATCGTTTGAGAATTGTTCTGTTAAGTTTGCTAATTCATAGAGTTGAGTCTCACTTTTGGCGTATAGTTTAATATCATCCATGTACAACAGATGATTTAATTCTATTTGTTGAACCTCAGTATGACCTTCGGTAGTTGTATTTTTAATGGGATTCCTAAAGTAGTTGCGTTTAGTATATTAGATAGGGGATTTAGGGCAAGACAGAACCACAGGGGGCTTAAAGCATCTCCCTGAAAGATACCTCTTTGAATTTTTATTGGGCTGGTGTCTACTGTTTTAGTAGGGGAAGTTAGTCTAAGTACAGTGGTCCAGGTTGTCATCGTGACCTTCAGGAATGTTAATATTGTTGGGTGTATTTTGTATATCTCTAAGATTTTTGCAAGCCACGAATGGGGAACAGAGTCGTAAGCTTTTTTGTAGTCAATATACATGCTAAACAGATCGGTTTTCGTTTTTTGAGTTTTTTTAAGGATTACTGAGTCTATGATTAATTGTTCCTTGCAGCCTTGGCTAAATTTCCGACATCCCTTCTGTTGTTCAGTTAAGATGTTATTAGTGTCAATGTGTTGATATATTAATTCAGATATACAAGTCGTGATAATTTTGTACAAGGTCTGCAAGCATGTTATAGGTCGATATTTTGTATCATAAAAGTTGTACCTGAAGTTACGTAGGATGGTATTGTTTTAGGGTCCTGGATGAATGTATTTGTGTAATTATATAGAAAACTATGGATTGATGTAAATTTTTTGTACCAATAACTATGGATGTTATCGGAACCGGGTGCTTTCCAGTTATGTAAACGAGAAAGTACTTTATGGAAAATTTCTGGGGATATATGCTCAAATGTCATTGGCTGAATATTTGTGTTGCTGTTTGTCAGTTCTATTTGTATCCAATCTGCTTGGTCATTATGTTCGATTGGTTGTTCCCAAATTCCTGCCCAGAAGTTTTGTAACGTTTCTGAGTCAGGGTTGTTATTATCATCATTATTTGGGTTGTTATCCTGAAAGTTAGATGTCGCCTGTCTAATATTGCGGTAGAAAAGTTTTTCATTGTGGGTGAATTTAGTGTTTTGTAGTTTTCTTAGGGTACATGCTTTGTATCGTTGTAGTCGGCCTGTTACGACTGACAGTTTTTGTTTAAGTGTGTCTAATGTGTGAGCTATTTGTGTATTTGGTTCTTCATGAACAGTATGAATTCTATATTGGTCTATTATATTGTTAACGTGTTTAATTACTTTCCTACTTCTATTCCCATTAATGAATTGAGTCATTTTAGCTATCTTTGATCGTAAATCATTTAATTTTCGTTCTAATCGTGTCTCCCAATTAGGTTTATATTCTTTTTTTGCCCTTTGGGTGACTACTCTTGGTTGAAGGGTTATCTTTGCTCCGTTATCTTTAGCTGCAGCCCATGCAGCACAATATATAGTAGTCTGTAAAGTATAGAAGTCAGTTTCTTTATTAACATTTTCAGGTAAAATTATTTTGTTTAGGTAGCTAACTATACGGGCAAGTTTTTTAGAAGGTTTTTGTTTGGGAATATAAATTCTATTTGTAGGACTAGTTTCTTTATAATATTGGAATGCTTGTTGGAAGGTCTCATCTATTAGTTGGTCCCTATCTAGGTTCACTTGTTGGTTAGGTAGAATTTCTTCTGCAGTGTTCATTTCTGTATGATTTAAAGTAAGTGAAGATTCTTGTGTGGAGTTCATGTCAATGCGGTCTACAAATTGAATTTCAGAATTACTGCTGTGGTTTGGGTTTACTATCGTCGTTTCGTTAGTGAAGTTGCTAAAATTAAGATTATCTAGTCGTAATTCTTCAGATATTTCTAGTTTTATTGAATTTAATCTGTCATTAGTGATGTAATTATTGTTTATAATTGCTCTCCTCTGATCAGCTATTCGTTGTTCGTTTAGATGAGCAAGTGTAGGAAAGCTGTTGATAAAATCTTCATACATGCGTCTTCTATATACGGTTTCGTTTCTACCTAAATCTGTAACTCGATAATAAGACCGCATGATAGCTTCATTTTGTTCACTGGTCCATCTCATTCGAGTTTGTCTTCTATTTTTAGTACTATGTGTTTCTGGGGTTCTAGGTTGCATTTGGGTAGATTGTGTAGGTGTAAGTATTGGTTGTACATGGTCGATAGAGTTTTGTGACTGTTGGTTGGAATGATTATGTTGTAAACGATCTAATTCTTCTTTAACGTCGTTTCGTATCTCCTCTATAGTTTTTTGTGGTAGTCATTTATTGTTTATTATGGCTCTACGTTGGTCTCCTATTCTCTGTCGACTAACCTGCATGTCCGGGTATTTTTCTATAAATTTTAGGTGGAGCGGTTCAAGATAGGTTTTTCTGTCTGTATCTAGTGCGGTCAATTGCAGATAAGTGCGCAGTATGAACTTATTCATTTCAGGTGTCCATCGTCTGCGCGTAATTGGGGCGCTTGTAGTGGGTGCAAGCTCAGAGTCAAGGTTGACTTCCTGCACAACACTATCAAGCGTGCTGGTGGTGGACAAGCTAGCTGTTCTTCTTGTCATGTAGGAGGGGCGAGTCGAAGGGATGGATGAAAATAATGAAATAGTATCATCGCCCGTGGAATCGGCTGTGGCTTCTACGTAATGAGCCCGCCTGTTCAACTCACTACGACCAGCTGTAACAATTTTTTCGGTGGAAGCCCGCTTGCTCAACTCCTCACCGCCGATGGTTCGCATGCTGTGGCACCTAGCATCGGCTCCAGATGCGCCCCGGCGCTCCCCGGGAAGCGACCGTAAATTATATACTCTCTTATTACTCATCTCCATAAAGGGTTACCTTTCCTTGTTAGCCGCGTAAGTTTATTGTACAGTTGTACAGTACGCGTGTCCGCCCCCCACGTAGCTAGGTGTTCAGCTTGGACGTAAGGTAGGATTTTAGGGGGCTTATTATTATTATTTACTCATGCCTTTTTAGGGTTTCGTACCTCAAAAGGAAAAAACGGTACACCTA
This sequence comes from Tiliacea aurago, assembly GCA_948098905.1. NCBI lineage: Eukaryota > Metazoa > Arthropoda > Insecta > Lepidoptera > Noctuidae > Tiliacea > Tiliacea aurago. The sequence goes on along the minus strand of OX402586.1, from coordinate 16,367,578 downwards.
TAAGATAACGCTTTTGATTACTGAATCAAAGCGGTGTGGGGCGAACGTAATAGTATTAAAAGCTTTTATGCAAATCAAGATCAATTTGTCCGTAGATCTTTGGGGAATGTCCATTAAAGTCTGTACCTCCAGAATTGAGACAATAGCGCCTTACTTAGCCTTAATATTTAATTTCTGTGTGGAGTCTTCCCGGATTTAATGAAATACCTACGGTAAGGTAATACCACTTTTCAAATCCGGGGACAGTAAAGACACAAATAATTATAGACCCGTATTCGTGTTGCCAGTTTTCAGCTAGGTGTTTGAAAAGGTAATGCTTAATCAAATACTCAATCATTATAACACGAATAAAATCCTTCACGATCAACATTATGGTTTTACCAAAGGACGCTGTACGACGGACGTCGGGTGTATTTTTAACGCGTGAGAAGAGGCCCAAGACGCCATCCCAAAATCATAAGGCCTCCATATTCACGCGGTATAAAAGTAAAAATTGGTGTTCCACAAGGCTCGATATAGGGTCCTTTCGTCTTTTTAGTGTTTATTAATGATCTACTCCATTTATTAAAAAAAAAAAAAACACAAATGGTGTTATTTGCTGACGATAATTCTTTAATTTTTAAGGTCGTTAATCGTTCGTTTAATTTTTAAAGACGTCCTACAAATTTTGACGACGTAAATAACGCCCTACAGCAGGTCCAAAATTGGATCACTGCCAATAATTTAGTACTAATGGAAAAAAAAAACGAAGTGCTTAAGATTTTCATTACCAAATGTCAAAACTAGTGATTATGAGATAGTATTGAATCAAGCGAAACTAGAATACGTCGAAAAACTGTTTTCTTGGAGACCACGCTCGACTCTAGGCTACAATGGGGTCCTCATTTAACATCTCTTACAGGACGGCTAAGTTCAGCGGCATATTATGCTCTCAGAAAAATCTGTCAATTTACTGATACCTATAGATACCGTATTGAATCAAGCGAAACTAGAATACGTCGAAAAACTGTTTTCTTGGAGACCACGCTTGACTCTAGGCTACAATGGGGTGCTCATTTAACATCTCTTACAGGACGGCTAAGTTCAGCAGCATATTATGCTCTCAGAAAAATCTGTCAATTTTCTGTTATAGATAACACGAGGCAAGTCTATTTTAGTTACTTTCATAGTATCATGTCTTACGGTATTTTACTTTGGGGACGGCCTGCAGACATCGAGTCTATTTTTACATATCCGCAGGCGCGGTTCCCTAAGGAATCTGTATATGGATATTATAAGACGTAACTTGGCAAGAATCGTTAGATGTTTCTCTCCTTTCTTTAACTTTCTTTTAACCAGAGTCATTTTTAAATAATTTCTGGCAATAACCATAGAATAATGACAAGCAATAAAAGTGATAATTTTTTCTTTGCACTAATTGTACAAGCGTAAACTTACTTCCGCTACGCCAAAACCTTGCCAAGTTACGTGCCGGCGACTATACCTTGTCAACTAAACGGTAACTCTAATCTCCTTTGTATTTTATAATTGCTTAACACAGGTGTGAGTACTATATGTACAATAGAGCTACTATTTACGGGTAATATGTCTTTCATTGAATTGAATGTGCCCTGGCGGCTGAGAGTATGTCATGCTCACACAGATGTCTCTGTGTGTTGGATGATTTAGCTCCCTTCTTTTGAAGGGAGCTAAATCATCCAACATGGTTCGGCTGAATGGTGCTGATCATGCTTCGTCATGTTCATGAATGGGCGCTGTCAGTTGGGACTGGCCATCTCTTAGCTGTCACGGCTTATTGTAACCCTTTCAGTGACGGGAGCCCTCCCTCCAGCAGGGCTCATTTTAAATATACAGCATTATACCTAAACTGTGGAAATAAAATCTGTTGTATATTTTAGCAAGATTTAATAGTATACTCCTTGGTTTTCAAATACAAGCATTTTACTTAATATATAAATTCATATTTTAATTCATATATTTTTTTTTTTCATAATAACTTGCTAAATGTATGGCGGCATGGCGTATGAGCTCTACGAAAAGTGGGTGGAGTCGTGTTAATTATTTTAGTTTTGAATTGTAATTTTTTTGTTTTTTCTATTTGCTGTACTATGGATGCGTTTTTTTTGTTATATCGTCCTTAGATTTATAGTTATAAATTTAACACTAAACAGGTAACAATACTTTTGTAACATTATAATTTAAAAGAGTGTCGATGGAGTTTCTTGCCCATTCTTCTCCATATGTACCTACTACGCTTTGGAATGGGCAACTAGCTTCATATTTCTTTCTAACTGACAATTCAAAAGTGCCTGTAAATGGTTTATTTGAAATAAATGCTTTGAGTTTGACTTTTGCAGTTGGAATGTATGGGGGAACATGTATTTCAACTACAATGTTAAGTTTGTCCTTGGGATAAATTCATCCCAACTACGGAACCCTTCATTGTGCGTGGTCCGAAAGCACTTGGCCGATTTTAATAATATAATTTAGTCTTTGCATAGAGGTTGAACGCTGTCCAAAACAGAACCTTGTCTGTGCAAACACTTCACCAAAACTTTTTACAGATCCCGGCCGTTAACATGGCTTATTGAGTGATATAGACGAGGCTCTTTATTGCCGAACTTCTGCTTATTGTCAAGCAAGCTTTGGTGAAGATAATTGTTTGGCCAGGTAGGTACTATCTAAACGTTAAACCACATTATTGGGTTGCAGATTTCGACTCCAGAGGACTTCAACAAGTTGCCACCAGAAGGCGGATGTTTTGAGATATGCAACTACCAGTATCACTGCGGCCATAAGTGTCAACTTTACTGCCACGGATACGACCGCGAACATATTAAAACGAAGTGCACTATGAAATGCGAAAGGTACATACTTAATTACCACTGCAAGATCTGGAAGAAGGAATCTGACGAAAGTCATGCTTAGGTATACTAGGCCTTTCTACCTACGTAATATTAAAATGCCATTACTTGTTTTAGAGTTTTATGTGACCTCGGACATGTCTGCCCATTAAAATGCCGGGTAGATTGTGCGCCTTGCAAGGTACTCGTAATGAAGACTCTTCCATGCGGTCACGAAATGAACATATATTGCCATCGTGATCCCGAAGACCCGCAGAACAAGTGTCTTACCATTGTCGATGTTATATTACCAAATTGTGAACATAAGGTAGGTTATAGATCCATCAATCTATTCGATAGCTACAAAAGAGGGATTTCTCGATATTGATTTAATATTTGAATTCTGGATGAAATCCGCAATGCATTATAAAATGTCAACCTTGCCATCTGGGCTCGGAAACCGGTTAATTTTTTATGTAACCCTAACCGTTATTAAAAAGGTTTTCGAACATATTCCGTTAATTAATATTTTTTACTAAAATCAATGATGAAGCAAAGTTTGAAGCCAATATCAATTGTATCGGAAATAAATTGTATCTTCGGAAATAAAAATTAACCAGTTTCAAGACCTGCTTGCCATAAATAGAATAATAGTTTGCCACTAGATATCGCGCTTCTTAAAAATAATACTTAGCATGATAGTATCATTGTTCGATCACGCTTTGCAATTTGGTAAAATAGATAATTATAGGTAATTCATTTCATTGCCACAGGCACAGAAAGATTGTTACCAGGATATACAAAAGGTGAAATGTTTGGTACCTTGCGTGTACCGTTTGGAAGAATGCGGCCATGTCTGCGGTCGCAAATGTCACGTGACCCACGATCCGAACCATGAGAAAGTGAGTTGTTTGACTTTTGTATTCATAATTTTTATATCTATCTATTTTATTTCTACTAAAATTTAAAGTCGCAAAATCATAATAATTATTTGCTACATTATTTTCAGTATGTATGCTTCAAACCTTGTGCACGAGCAAAAGCAGGTTGTGAGGCCGAACTGATAGGAGATCGAGGGGATCATCAATGCCGGAAGCCTTGCAACGAGAAATGCGATGACTGTAATGTCCAGGTGCGTTTCTTGCTAATCTAATACCTTCACTTTCTTATGTTACGTCATTACGTGACTGAGTGACTAGAGACGACCCCGAGGTAGATCGAGACGATAGGCGGCCTGGCCGCCCGGCGAAAAGCGGTGCCAGACGTGAACGGGCAATATGAAAGAGAGTAACTAGCGGCGGCGGCGACATGGAGGTACAGCGAGATTAGCGTCGTTCTAATAGAAACTTTTATCATCTGCGGCGAACTTGGATTCTTTGGTAAAAAAAAGGTAAGCTGCTCCTTACTTCGCACTTAATAGCCGATACCGAAATTTAGTTTGAGAAGTTATAGTAAAAACATTTTAATAGGGTATTACGCCCATTTTTGAAAAGTCTCTCTCTAAGGTTCTATAGTGCTAATGAACCACTAAAAGTTCACAAAAAATTTATTCAATCGTTAAGTGCCATAAAAATGCATTTAAATTTTGCATTTTCAAATTTCGCGCGTAATTTGACGAAAACGCTGGACGCAGTGGACGCCATATTGCTCTGTGGTCATGACGTCAGTTGGCTGATGATGAAACAAGTGATAATTTGATAAGTACCTATCTGGTATAAGACAGTTGACACTTCTAAGTTTAATATACATAGCCGTATGACGTAATAACATGGCGACTACTATGTTTTTTTTAAATAATATTTTAATGGCCTGGTTGCTGGGACCTTTTTGCCAAGTCTTTATATAGTTGCCAAACTTGTTTAACGATTGATGAAATGAATTACACATTAATATTCGGCTAAAAACAAATTTTGGAAAATAAAACAAAACTGCTGAATATGACGTTTCACTTTTCCACCAAGAAGTCGAGGAATTTAATGGTGTTATGAAACAGATTAAAAAGCTATAGATAGTAGGTAGGTACCTATTATGCCTCGTTGATCTACTGGTTGAAAGCTGTTGATTCTTCGGATCGTGATTTCCCGGTGAAATATGTAATGTGTAGGTACCGACATAATAAATTAATGAATATTTTTAATGCTCAGGTTAAGAAAAAAAGATCGAATTGCAAGCACTCGGAGACCGTAGCCTGCTCCAAGTCAGTTGACGAGGTTCCATGTAACAAGAAATGCACACGTACCATGACCTGTGGACATTTCTGCAAGAAGAAGTGTTGCGAACCATGTGGAGATTGCACACAAATGGTATGTTCTATGTTATCTTGCTTGTTTGTACCCGTTCAATTGCTCATTCATATAATTTCGCGCTTATAAGCGCACTAAAAGGTACAAAACCTCGTAGCGCCCAACGTCTCCGCTACGATTAGTGTGGAGCTCTACGCCGTAGCTCGTCGCACTCGCAACGTCAAAGCAACGGTCGCATGATCTCCTACAGCTTCTATCATTTGAATATTTTCTTGGCTGTGAACTGATTTTTCAACCATTTATTTTCAGGTCGATAAAATAATACTAGAGTGTCTCCATACAATAAAAGTGAAGTGTAAGCAAAGTGTGAGTCATGAGCTTTGCAATGAGAAGTGTAAACGACTCCTTTCATGTGGGCATCCGTGCATGGACCGATGCGGTTCTGCGTGTGACCGCACGAAGTGCACCAAGCCTTCGCCTGGCGACGTCTTGTCTCCTTGCGGCCACAACGTCAAGCTACCGTGCAATGTATCGGCTTTATTCGCTAAAGGTAATTTGTGAAATCATTTTGCAAGTTTGCACTAGCACTTCAGCAGCCATCTTCGAAAGCAATATAGCGGTCTGTGAACTTACAAATACAATACAAAAAATACAAAATACAAAAATGTTTATTTCAATATTACACGATTTACATACGTTATATAGTTGGTGGCGTCCCCTTTTAAGCATAAAGACGCCTGTGCCAGGAGGCGCCGCTCCTTTATATCTTACTATTAGTGTAACATGTTATTAAACAAAAGTTAAACAAAGGTTATTAAAAAAAAGTTATTAAACAAAAGTTAAACAAAGGTTATTAAACAAAATTTAATAGTTAATGAATTTATTATTTTTATTTAGTCTGTTAGTGTGTGTGTGTATATGTGTGGATGCGTGTGTGATTATGTGTATGTGTTTATGTGAATGTGTTTATGTGTGTGTGTGTGTGGTTGTTTTTTACGTAAAGGGTTTTACCTTATATTTAGTAGAATATTCTCTACTTCATCGTAGCTTAACTTGTTTATCCACTTAATCAGCAACGATTTGCATTCTTTGTATGGTTTAGTATGTATATCAATTTGTTTATTAATTTTATTGTATATGGAAGACAGCGTTTGTCGTACTGAATATTTGCAAATTCTGTTCTTACAAAAGGGGTGCAAGCAATGTTATGTTTCCTTCTTCTAGCATATAACATAACATTAGGATCTAAGGGTAGGGTTTTATGTTTTTTTAAAACTATGTGTATAATATATAATTTTCGTACTGATAACAGATTACTTGTTTGATATAGCTCATGGGTGTGAAATGTTCTTTTTTTGAAGTACATTACTTTACAAAGTTTTGAAGTACATATGCTGTTAGAAAAATTCGTAATTTAACTGACATAGAGACAGCCCGTTTAGTGTACTTTAGCTATTTTCATAGTGTAATGTCGTACGGTATTCTGTTATGGGGAAATGCTGCCGACATTCAGACTATCTTTGTTTTGCAGAAAAGAGCTGTTCGATCAATTTATAAATTAAGTCCAAGACACTCTCTCAGAGAGAAATTTAAGGAGATTAATGTAATGACTGTGCCTTCTCAGTATATTTTTGAAAATCTATTATATGCCCATAAAAATTTAAAATTATTTAAAAAATACAGTGATATCCATAATATAAATACTAGGAACAAACACAAATTTGTTGTACCTACAACAAGGCTCAAGAAAATAGGTGGCTCGTTTCGATGTCAATGTATACGCTTTTATAATAAACTTCCAAGCCACGTTCAAGATCTAAGCCTTAATAAATTCAAATCATTCATTAAATGTAAGTTGTGCCAGAAAGCCTTTTATACTGTTAAAGATTATATTGAGGACAAAAAGGCTTGGGATTGTGCTGCTCCAATTTTTGTACATATTGAGGTAGTTTATTTTTAACTTTATTATTTTATAAACAGTGACATTTAATTATTATTTTATACACAATGACAGGAATATTTACTTGTAAAGTATTATATTATTTTAATTATTGTGAATGTGAAGACTATGTGGGTTATTGCATAATATTTTTTTTCCCTTTCTTTTATTCTCAGTTAGTGTTAATCATGGTCTGGCAGTTTGAGTCATATAAGTGGCCTACCCAAATGGCCTTTCTTTGGTATTGATAGTCGCATCGTTGAGCTCCTTATATTCTGAGTAGAGCTGCACGATTACTGACAAATGCGTGCACTGACTGGTCAGGTCCACTCAACCTGTGTGGTTCTTTCCTCAAAAGACCATTTCAGACACCAATCTACATGGTCTTCACATGATCTGACCAAGATTATGTCTGGACTTTAAAAGAGACTATGACCTCTGAGTTTGTTTCGGCCTTTCTTCTCAGAGTAGTCAGATAGGAAACGCCGACCTCATCTAGTTTTTAAAATATGATTGACGTGTAAAAGTGTTTGTACAAACCTACTTACAGAAATAAAATCATTTATCATTTAATTAAAGTCCGTTGCGCTCTTTCAACATCAAGAAAACGTGTTTTACGCGCGCCCCCCCAAATGGAGATACAATACATTATTACTGATTGAACTAGTGAGATATACACTTCATTTACCCCTTGCCTCACCGTTGCCTTGACCGCTACCGTAGCCAAGGGTAGGCGGGCCGCCGGGTACTAGGAGCCGTTTTTTATTAGTGCTTGTCATTTAGGGATGCCATAATCGCCACGCTTGGCAGGCGGGTTGGCGATCGCAGTATGGTGTTAAAAAGCATAGAGAACGCTGCTGCCCATTCTCTAGTAAGTCCCTTAGTCGCCTTTTACGACACCCACGGGAAGAAATGGGATGATGCTATTCTTTACGGCACCGCACGGTACTTATACCTATACTTAGTCCAAATTGGTTCAATGCCTCTATTCACACCGTCTCGCGCCAGAGACGGTCCTCTGTCCGGTTTTTTTTTTAATCTCGGCAAAGATGCGTCTTTACGGTGTTAATATTTTTGGAATATTTAAATAATGTTTATAAATAGAATACCATGATTATTACAATAAAAAAAACGTTTATGAACGAATTACTAAACATTAATTTGTGTTCTAAACTCAAAAATATTCGAATTTTCTGTTTCATACTAGGCTGTGTATCGGCTTTATACCTTTGCTTCTCCTTCAACCTGGCGAAAGCAAAGCGCGGAAAAAAAGAAAATTAAATTATAGTTTCCTATTAATTCATGACAAAAATATTTTTCGTTATTTTATTTTATTTCTTCAAAAGTGTAGGTATTGAAAAACGTCGTTTGATACATGTGAACATTTTGTTATTGCATTTGAGGCGGAATTAACACCCGAGCCGTAGGCGAGGTTGTTTTTGAGCCGAGAACTGCAATAACAAATGTCCACATGTATCAAAATGTTACTATTGTCGACATACGCAGAAAATCTTAAGCTTATCCCCTAAGAATTGCGAAACGTTTGGGTTTCTAATAGCAAGATCATAAAATGTAATAAATCTACTTTACATTTGGAGCGGCCGCATCCCCCCGTGGATTACATTACGCCCCCCAAGAAAGGGCGCGCCGCGCCGTACCGGTTGGTAACTCATGACCTAGAATCATGTTTGGCAAGGAGCAAGGTCTCAAAGCACAAGTAAAGGAAAAAGTCCGAAAATCGTTAATTTGTAGTTCCTTACTTTATTACAATTATAAACTTACATTTGCAGTTGGAGAATTGACCGTGACGTATATCGATTTATGGGAGAACATTTTTCCACTACAAAGTTAAGTTTGTTTTTGGCATAAATTCATCCCAAATACGGAACCCTTCTTTGTGCGTGGTCTGACAAGCACTTGGCCGGTTTTATATAGATTTTTATTTATTCGTTTGAATCTCTATTTCACCACGTTCATTTTTCTAGACCCGTGTTGGACTATTCTATACACATCTGCTGCCTAACCCTTTTGAAAATACAGGCGTGATGTTATGTTTGTTTGATTGTAAAACTGCAGCCAATAATGGTAAATGTGCAGGTGAGGTGAAGTCAGAGCAGCTGCTGCAGTACTGCGCGAGGGCATGCGGAGTGACTCTGGCGTGCGGGCACGTGTGCGCCGGCACATGCGCGCGCTGCCTGCAGGGCCGACTGCACCAGCCCTGCACGCAGACTTGCAACCAGGACAACATCTGCGGACACCAGTAAGTCTGGCGACACTTTTACGGAACATAGCTCGGAAGTTCGGCTTGCTACCGCCTGTACCTAATGCTTTTTAAATAACACCAATTCAGGCTCAAGTTACTTACATTGCATTTTGACGTAAGCGTAAAAATCGGTTAGATTAGGCATCTGCTAAAACTCAAAACTAAAAAAAACTCAACTCAAACGAAAAAAAAAAGCCTATACTCCATTTGGAATAAGATTAGACATTTAAATAAACCCTTTTTGCAGTCCGTTCAACCGATTTTGACTTCTATTGCGTTGGTGGCATGACAAATAGCAGCTGTAATAAACAGTTGGTATTGTAATGACGTTTTTGCTTAAAAAAAAAAAAATGCCATTCTTATGCCTACGGAATAGAAGTCAAAATCGGTTGAACGGACTGTAAACAAGTTTATTTAAATGTCTAATCCTATTTCAAATGGAGTATAGTTACTTCAACCCGCTCTAGGCTCGCGCCCATCTCCTCTTACAGAGAGGAGGCCTGAGTCAGCCTGAGCCAGCTTACCTAGGTATTCAAATTAATTTATTAATTTTGTGAACATAGGGACAATATAAAATTATACAGATGTTATTTATAACATGTTGGTCCATGGTCCCTATTGGTCCCGCCCGAAGGCATACAAAAATTAGCTTAGGTAATCGAATGTCACATTAAGAACAAAAACAGTAAAAGACAATAGGTACTCGTAGGTAGAGATGTCACAATTTCATGCAAAACTAAAATAATAACAAACTATAATAAGTAATATATCAGTAAATTAAGACGGCACATAAACAAATAGGTAGTATTTAGTCACAATTTTGTATACAACACTTCGCCCGCGACTTCGTCCGTGTGGATTTCGAACCTTCGCCTACAAAGTTCAACACTCTCCATCCCGCGTTTCTAAGATAGTTTCCGAAAACTAATGAAATCAAAATCAAAAGTCATTTATTCAAACTAGGCTGAGAATCAGCACTTTTTCGAACGTCAAAAATTACATGAGACAGTCCCCCAAAAACGCCCACCCTTCACCACTTCCTGGTGCTTTAGCTGGGAAGAAGAACTGGCGCAACAAACTCCCTAGCAGCACAGCTGTCTGTTCGCATATAAAACTTGAAGCTATACAATACAATATAAAATAATTTGCTTTACGCAACACAAAACGTTAAATTAAATTATTTGCCTTATTAAGCTCGCACACACCAACAAATATATATATATTTATAATAATCGTCGAAAACTATACTCAAGCAGAAATAACGTGAACAAAACGTATCTAAAAAAAGCCTCCAGGTATAATGGGCGTGCCCGCTTAAATAAAGCTACAGCTATAACTCGAAGTCACAAATCATAAACTAGCACCATCGAAGTAAAATAAAAACAGTTAATTATTAATAACAATAACAAAACCATGGTCAGCAACACGACCAGTCACCACAAGCAGCACCCGTTCACGAGCATAACGCAAAGATCAGCCATCACCCCCCCCCCTCGCCATATTTGAGGGAAGGAGGCAACCCGACCCCCGACGCTACCGCAAGCAGTGACATCTAAGGGAGCATGACGAACTTGCTGCCGGTTGCTCAGGCAAGAATAAAGTGATCAATTTGTTGAGGTCGGTAGCTAATCACTTATTGCAATACAACTCAACAAAGAACATTGTAATGAGTAGATTTTGTCACTAATAAATTAATGGTTGCGATCTTTTTATTTGATATACTATGACAAACTTTTTTATTCAGTATTTTATTTTAATTACTATTCAATTGTTTGTAGTTTACAAAAAATACAATGTGTAGGTTAACGAATAGACTAAGCGTAGGGCTGTTCGCATTTATTTATCCGTCGCGTCGTAACTTCTAAACGAAAGGTCCGATTCGAATAATTTAAAGAGGAATTTACAAGTAAGTATATGTCTAGGTTAATAGTTTTATAATCAAGGTTGATCTTGATTATGAAACTATTAAGTTAGACATATAAGATGATAACATTCGAGTATCATGATATTAATATCATGATACGAATGTCTTTCGATTCTACCCGTGTAATTGACTAATTTGAACAAAAAACGGATAATGTGATTTATAGCCTCGAAGATTTTTTGTGGGTAATGATGAGTACTCTAGACGTAGTAAATTACTTTATGTATGATCAATAGTATGCAGCGCACGATAGAAATAATGATTTTTATAGGCAAATTTTTGATACCTTGGGCTACATTATTGTAATTTTCGTAGGGACCTCAAATAAAAAAAAAATACAGCCCATGTTACTCGCTGATAACACTGGTTGGACACGCTGGTTGCTTTCTCTAAGTCTTTCTCTAAATTCTTTCTATAAGTGACAGAATTTAGATTAAACAAAAACCGGTCAAGAACGAGTCGAACTCGCGCACCGAGCGTTCCGAACGTACCTATATATGATGTTGATGATTTCTGAAAAACTGTGCTATTTAGAGACATTGTTTTATTGTTCCTGTAATCTTTACATAAACTTCTATCACATAGAATAATTTCAGATTATTATCTATACAAACTTCGGAGATAAGGGGGGACGGTATTTTTTTTTACATTTTTCATCAAAATTTGTAAACTATGTTGCCTAAAAATTTTTCAGTCCCTTTTTGCAAAAAATATATATATTTTAAATTTCGTTTTTGTTTGCAAAATAGTTGGGCAAACGTCATCTAAAACTATTCTAAAAAAGTTGATAGCATTAGTAGTTCTGACGTACAGACATACTTAGTCTCACCATATGGGTTCCTTTTTACCATTTTGGTACGGAACCCGAATTAGAAATTATATAGAAAGAAGAATTTATGATTCTTAGAAGGGTTAGAAGCGGGTGGAGGAGAGGGCGTGCGCAGGCCGCGCCTGTCGCCGACATAGGGCTCTCTCTTTCCTTCAATTCACTTCTTTTTGCACGAAAATCGCTTGAAATTCATTGATGCGATAATACTCGTATGATCCCATCCCCCGGCAAATGACCTCTGTGCTACAGTTCTTAAAGTAGGTACAGGTTGCTCCAAAAATTAAAATATCTTGATAAAAAGAAAACGCGAAACCGTTTAGGTGTATTAAATGAATGTCGCTACTAAAGCGGCACGCTGTATATATTTTGTTATACTTAATTTTACAATAAATACTTTTAAAATTATCTAAGAAAATAGATGAAAATTTACCAACATTGTCTCTTTATCTCCGAAACTTCAGAGCCTAAAATTTTGAATAAAATACAGATAATAGTTCTTTACTTATAGATTACAGGAAAACCTATAAGAATTCTATGATCTTAAAATAACATGGTAAATCACTCAATATTGTGCGTACAAACTTACATATGCAGTTGGAATGTATGGGGGAATCATGTTTTTCAACTCCAATGTTAAGTTTTTCTTGGGATGTATTCATCCCAACTACGGAACCCTTCATTTTAAGTGGTCCAACAAGCATTTGGAAGTTTTTAGGGTTCCTTACCAAAATGGTAAAGTTATGGTGAGACTAAGTCTGTCTGTCTGTCACAACTGGATATCTCAAGAACAACTAATGCTTATCAACTTGAAATTTAGAATCATTTTAGATGACGTTTGCGTTTGCGTTGGCGTTTGCGTTGCCCAACTATTTTGTAAACAAGAAAGAAATATAAAAAAAAAAAAAAATTGCAAAAGGGATTGAAAGGGGGTCTTAACAATTTGAAGTGGGGCTACTAGGGCATGTGGGGTGAAAGAACGCTGTTTGCACATTCTAAAACATTTTTTTTTTAGGCAGAATTGTTTCCGATTTTTGATGTAAAATGTAAAATATATATATACCGTTCCCTCTTATCTCCGATGTTTGCATAGATAAAAATCTGAAACTATTCTATGTGATAGAAGTGTACGTAAACAAAAATCAAATGTAATGTAAACACACAGATGTAACAGATTACAGGAAAAATGAAAAAATGTCTCTAAATAGCGCAGTTTTTCAGAAATCATCAACATCCTATATACGTACGGAACGGTTTTTTTATATGTAACGGCCTGATAATTCTGAACCTTTAACTTCTGCCGAAAAATACCATTTTGAATACAGTTATTTATAATGTCACTTGATATATGTGTTTTTTCAAAAAATTAGTGACTTAAACTACTCTTGTGTCAATATCATCGTATCCTGTACTATTGGTGTTTTTAAGTTTATTAATTATGGGAATAATGTACATTGGTATGGTTGGTTCCTTTTATATAGATTTATGCGATCCTAATTTATTAATATTATTATTCGTCTGAAAATTATAGGCATTTGGTTGAACTGAGTCTACAAAATTATTATAAAATTGATCTGCTATCATTTTAGGATTTGTTATATTATATTTGTCATTCACATTAATTACACGTATATTAGCTTTAGGAATGTTGGGTTTCATACTATTTAAAATTATTACCTTCCAAGTTGCTTTAAACTTGGTAGGTATAGTATGACCACGCTCAAAGGTTACATCGAATGGAACCTTTGAGCGTGGTTGGAACACGTAGTCGTAATATTATATGTACCACCGCGAACGTTCCCGTTCGACCACCTTATGGTCATAAGGTGGTTGAACTAGTACTATAGTAATAAGGTTGAAAAGTGGTCGACCGGGAACTTTCGCAGTGGTACCTACTACTTTTTCGTTGGGGAGCCGCGTTCCGTTCCGTGGTCGTTCTGAAATGATCGAGCCGACTTTTGTCGCTGATTAAAACAGCTGTACACCTCTGCTTATCCCTTCGGGGAATTTAGGCGTATCTTTATGTTTTATTTTATACGCTGATGAGTTGCACTTATAAACGATTTGAATGTTGGTTTAGATGCCAGGAGCCATGTAATCAAATCTGCCCACCGTGTAAGATGCCCTGTGAAGTTAAATGCCAGCACTCGCACTGCAAGAGGTTGTGTGGCGAACCATGCACGACGTGTCAGGTGAATAACAATTTATTGTCTAAGTGTCTTCATAGTAGGTATAATCACGCCGCGTTACATTCGTATAGATATTGAAAAACTGAAACTAGCATGAGTTTTTGAGCCTCGTTGGTCTATCTCCAGCTCGGACAGTGGGTGGGTGGTTCCTATTGGGTTTTCCAATAGGAATTTCCTATCAATTTTCCAATTGCCCGAAGTCTGGTTTGGTGCGTGGTTTATGGGCAGTGATCGGAATAGTAGAGCTAATACCTAAAGTTCTAAGAACAAAGTCAAAAAAAGTGGAGACTTCCTTACGACAATTTTTTTTCCGGAATGTTTGTTCCGAGTTTCGGGACATCACATATGTACATTTAATATTAATGTTATTAATACAGTAAACTAATTGAATTCATTTTCCTTTTTAACCGACTTCAAAAACAAGGAGCACGTTCTCAAAGAACCAGTAGATACGTTTTCTTGTGTTATTAATTCAGGTAAAGAACTGGGTCCGCCTCATGTTTTTTGTTTCCCAGAATAGCAAAAACTTGCTGACTCTTTCTATCTTTTTTTTGGCACTGGTAAGGAATGACAAAAGGGTTGAGGTATGTTTCACATTCCATGCGTCGTCGTGCGCGCATCACTCACTCCTGCAGTTCCTCAAGTTGTGTATGCATATTTGACTCGTGTATTGTTTTTTTTTTACCTATTCTTGTTTTATCGTTTATTGGATCTGCTTTACATGACCACCTTGGCTTGATTTTATGGACTACGTGTTACCGCAACTAACATACTGACATTTGCTCTAGTAATCAAACTGCTTAGTAAATTTATGAATTTTACATGACTTTTAAGACATTCTAAATATTAAACTATTCTTGATAAATTTTCCATGTTTTAACAATTTAAGGAAAAAATATTTTGTCGTAAGTAGTAAAAAATATTTTGTCGTAAGGCGTCTCCACTTTCTCTGTTCTTTGTCGAACTTTAGGTATTTTAGCCGACCTTTTCCGATCACTGTTTATGGGGCTTGCTCTATAATCCCCGTATATGGAGAAATGTGGGTGTCTATAATTCTTATTAGATTTCTGATTTCTCTGCCCTTCGAGGAAAATAGGTGTGATGTTATTGAGACCAAAGCTATTTCAGTCTGAGTAGGTACCTACTATTTGTGTGAACTTTGTGCCCATTAGTCATATTTCTAATATTATTCCAACTTCTGAACGGCTATCGTGTGTCGGTATTAGATACGGCTGTTACTTACAGTACCCGGGCGCTAATAACGCATCAAGCATTAGAAATAAACTATCACACAGGGGGACACGACGCTCTACAAAGCCGAAAATTTTCTAAAACTCGAAGTGCCGCATGTTCTTTAGGCACGCTTGACTTGGGAAGTAAGCTGGTGAATGCATGACGAGAGCGTTACGGAAGTGAGCCAGCGGAAGTTGAGAGGGAGATATAAGTTAGTGAAGATAGAAAGATAGAGAGTTACGTTTCGTAAGGCTCCGTATATTACTGTGAGGTGCGAGCACACATTTTCTTTCTCTCATAGCCAGTTGCGTTTCGTATATACAACATTAGTTTTTGTTCATACTAAACCTCTTAAGGGGTCATTGTATTCATCATTATGAACAACTTTTGCTATAAAAATATCAGCTGTTCCCTACATTTTGACGAGTTCAGCGAACTTAAATGTAGGGAACAGCTGATTTTTTTTTTCGCGATTTCAAGGATGGTCCCATAGTAAAAGTTGTTCATAATGATGAGTACAATGACCCCTTAAGAGGTTTAGTATAAACAAAAACTAATGTTGTATAATATAAGACACAGTGCAGGCCTATTGTTGTAAGTAAGTATAATTAGTATTACTATTTGTAAGTTTTACTTCAGTCGTGTGGTCTAAAGCACACTCGTTTTTTTTTAAATCTCTGTTTAGGGACCTTTATAATCGCAATGCGCATGACATTCCGATCATAGACGTGCCATGTTACCGGACCTACTTCTACGTCATTACAGGAAAAATGCAATCGTCGGTGCAAGCACGGCGAGTGCACGCGTCGTTGCGGCGAGCAGTGCGACCGGCCGCCGTGCGACGCGCGCTGCGGCCGGCGCCTGGCGTGCGGCCACATGTGCCGTGGCCTATGCGGCGAGCCCTGCCCGCCCGTCTGCCAGCTGTGCCGCCCCGACGAGTTCCCCACGGACTTCCTCGGTGACGAGTACGAAGAACACGACAAGTGAGACACCCCCCTTTTGCTACAAGACTTAATTAATTACGACTGCATGATTAAGATTCAGCGCAGTCAGCCTCAAGTCACGGCTGCGTTGAAACAAAATTAAGGTCAATGTGAGCAAATCCGTTATATTTTTTTGCAAGTTGACTTTGGTTGACTATAACTGGTACTCTTTTATACTTTAATATGAATTTGATGGCTGTAAGCGATTAAGAATTGTATTGTCTTTTATAAAGATCCATTCGAAACAACAGAACTGCCTTCCATAATTAACTAAAAATAGTTTTTTTAAAGTCGGTCGTTATTTTCAAAAGTATGCAATTTGTAAACAAGTATAAGCATAAATGTTAGAGAAAAATGTTTTGTAACATCATAATGATTTTTTTTTCTCGATTTCGGGTTTGGTCCCATAGTAAAAGTTGTTCATAATGATGAGTACAATGACACCTTAAGAGATTTTGTGTATGAATAGATACACCTTATATAAATAGCCCCCAAAAAAGATTTTTGGAAATAAAATGTTAATTCAACATTATTATATTTATGATTATGATGTTACAAAACATTTTTCTCTAACATTTATGCCTATACTTGTTTACAAATTGCATACTTTTGTAAAAGTTGTTCATAATGATGAGTACAATGACCCCTTAAGAGATTTCGTGTATGAATAGATACACCTTATATATTTTCGAAACCAGGGATTATGAACCTGAAAAGGTTCATAATCCTTGGTTTCGAAAAGGTTCAAAAGTAATTTAAAGATTTTTTACTTTCTAAAAATCATCTGTTTACTTTTTCAGGTACCTTAAAGTTTTAGGCTGAAAGATATTAACCCTTTTCTTAGCAAAAAAAAAATAATATTATTTTCAAATAATTTTTAAATATGATGTTAAAATGTTAAACCTAGGATTTAGGGAAACATATCTAAAAAAGTCGCAGATAACCAGATAATGAGATCCTATATGTATCTTAGAAGATACATTGCCAGCTTAGCAAAAAACTTTGACCTTACGTGTAAGTGTCTTTGAGGATACGTTGCCAGGTTTGAGGAAATAAAGTACACAACATTTTCTTAATAATATATGTATGTGCATGTAGTAACAATTATAGTTATAAAACCAAAATCAACTTACAGGTTTAAAAAGATTTTTTTTGAATTATCGAAACATTTAGCACCAAGATCAAAAATGGGACTCCTCAGGCGTTAGCAAATTATACCGGAAAGTATCTTCACCACCATATACTGTAAAGTCGTACACGAAACCAGATATGCCAGCTCGAACAAAAATTTTATAGCCCCATTTTTTTGGCTTGTTTTTAACATATTGTTTTCTATTGCCAGCTTTTTTACCCTTATTATGGGACCATCATTTCACCCACACTAAATCTGGTTTCATGTGGGACTTTCAAAAAGTTTTCACGTACTTTTTGCAACAAGGGCCTCACTTTAAAATAACGGTCATCATCGTCTAACAAATTATTATTAAAATGAATGTATCTCCTTATCAATTGAAATTTTTTAAGTGACATAATATCTGCAATAGGACTGTAGCGGAGCTCTCGCGACCAATAATCTGTGTAAGCTGGTAAATCGACAATTCCCATAAGAAGGTTAATAGCTACGAAATATCTTATGTCTTCTTTAGTTAAATTTAAGGATTTTCCTTTTTGTTGCACATAATACAGGTTTGATTGTTCGGTTATGTAATCAAAAATGTCATCTGTAAAAAAGTCTGTAAAATACTCGTAAGGAGATTTGGCTATTTCAGGTTGCGGAAGATTGTTATCTGAGATCTGGGCGAAATGTTTGAATTTCTTTTTAGTCCACTGAAAATTTCGAGGCTTGCGAAAAATCCGTCGGGGTGTGACCATTCTTGCAGTCCTTCCGGATGTTGTAGGTCTTCTTGGTCGGCAGTTAGAGTCAATTAATGGAGATGGTGGTAAAGAAAATGGTAGTCGAGTTGGAAGCGGCTGAGGCGAAGGCAGCACAGGCGAAGGCAGCAAAGGAGATTGAGTAACAGCGTCTTGTACGTCTACTATTTCTACGTCAGATAGCAAGTTCAAGTTTTCTATAGAAGAAGGCAAAGATGGCGGATCTTAGTACACCTAGCAATGTATCCTATAAGATACGCTAACCTAGTACAAAGAATCTTAGTACACCTAGCAACGTATCCTGTAGGATACATTAACTTTATTTGTTAGTTTGCGAAGCCAAGCGTAATTATTTCTCCTGTTTAATTGCTTTCTAGCATAAGCACAAACATATGAAATATTATAACACCAATTCCTCATGCAATTTTAAAAGAAAAACTTAAAAATATTAAATTCTTACCTTCTTCCGCGGAATTGAACTCAACCGGTTCGCCATTTTGACAAGTTTTGAAAAAGTAGTTGACGTAAGCAAGCTGTCATTGTGTCAATAATGTGCGTTCAGAAACGTATACTTTAACGAAAAATAAGTTAACGTTCCGTTTTACATGCATTAAATAAGAGATGTATATTTTTTTTAATGACGTGTCTTACAAGATACTTTGTCAAGAAAAGGGTCAGTTACTGGATCGTGGGGTTCATAATATTAATCAGTTACTGAGTTGTAGAGGTCTTATAGGAAGTAACTCCATGTAAAATACTGGTATTCAGCTGGATTCGTTTAGACTGGAAGGCGACCCCATCCTAAGAAAAGGCTCGGCAGATTGATTGAAATATGCCTATCTTATTCTTTTCTTCCTTTTCTTTTTTTAAAATATTATGAGGTAATTTATTTTATTATGAGGTTGGTATTGACTTAAGCAGGGTTATTTTTACTGAATTCGATTAGGTATTTCTTATACCTAAATTCAGTAAAAAAACGGGTAGCAGTAATAGTATCACTGCTACCCGTTTTTAGGGTTCCGTAGCCAAATGGCATAAAACGGAACCCTTATGGATTCGTCATGTCTTTTTGTCTGTCCGTCCGTATGTCACAGCCTCTTTTTTCCGAAACTATAAGAACTATACTGTTGAAACTTGGTAAGTAGATGTATTCTGTGAACCGCATTAAGATTTTCACACAAAAATATATATAGATAGATTTTTTCATCAAACCCATACATGTGGGATATCTATGGATAGGTCTTCAAAAATGATATTGAGGTTTCTAATATAATTTTTTTCTAAACTGAATAGTTTGCGCGAGAGACACTTCCAAAGTGGTAAAATGTGTCCCGTCCCCCCTGTAACTTCTAAAATAAGAGAATGATAAAACTAAAAAAAAAATATGATGTACATTACCATGTAAACTTCCACCGAAAATTGGTTTGAACGAGATCTAGTAAGTAGTTTTTTTTTAATACGTCATAAATCGTAAACAGCAATTTACCTTTTTATAAATAATGGTACGGAACCCTTCGTGCGCGAGTCCAACTCGCACTTGGCCGGTTTTTTTTATTATTTTTAACTATTATAATTATTAACTAATACTAGCTAGTGTTAGTTACCAAGTGACTATAAAAACGTATACCGCAAAATCTGTTTAAAAGTTCTAAAGAATATTAACAATAGTATAACACATCTTTCTTGTAGACTTAAGCAAAAACTAAAAATAGGATAGATGTAAAAGGTTTACGATATCTGCAGTGGGGTAATTCCAGTATATGACGATTTAGCCCCTTTAATATAAGACGGATTTTCCCACTTGTCCATTTTGAGGTAACTGATTTTTTACAACAATTAATTTTGTATCAATTGGTTTTTATTTAAAACAAATAGAAAAATCCTTTGAAACACTTTGGCTGTCTGTCTGTCACACCTGGACACGCTAACCTAGTACAAAGAATCTTAGTACACCTAGCAACGTATCCTGTAGGATACATTAACTTTATTTGTTAGTTTGCGAAGCCAAGCGTAATTATTTCTCCTGTTTAATTGCTTTCTAGCATAAGCACAAACATATGAAATATTATAACACCAATTCCTCATGCAATTTTAAAAGAAAAACTTAAAAATATTAAATTCTTACCTTCTTCCGCGGAATTGAACTCAACCGGTTCGCCATTTTGACAAGTTTTGAAAAAGTAGTTGACGTAAGCAAGCTGTCATTGTGTCAATAATGTGCGTTCAGAAACGTATACTTTAACGAAAAATAAGTTAACGTTCCGTTTTACATGCATTAAATAAGAGATGTATATTTTTTTTAATGACGTGTCTTACAAGATACTTTGTCAAGAAAAGGGTCAGTTACTGGATCGTGGGGTTCATAATATTAATCAGTTACTGAGTTGTAGAGGTCTTATAGGAAGTAACTCCATGTAAAATACTGGTATTCAGCTGGATTCGTTTAGACTGGAAGGCGACCCCATCCTAAGAAAAGGCTCGGCAGATTGATTGAAATATGCCTATCTTATTCTTTTCTTCCTTTTCTTTTTTTAAAATATTATGAGGTAATTTATTTTATTATGAGGTTGGTATTGACTTAAGCAGGGTTATTTTTACTGAATTCGATTAGGTATTTCTTATACCTAAATTCAGTAAAAAAACGGGTAGCAGTAATAGTATCACTGCTACCCGTTTTTAGGGTTCCGTAGCCAAATGGCATAAAACGGAACCCTTATGGATTCGTCATGTCTTTTTGTCTGTCCGTCCGTATGTCACAGCCTCTTTTTTCCGAAACTATAAGAACTATACTGTTGAAACTTGGTAAGTAGATGTATTCTGTGAACCGCATTAAGATTTTCACACAAAAATATATATAGATAGATTTTTTCATCAAACCCATACATGTGGGATATCTATGGATAGGTCTTCAAAAATGATATTGAGGTTTCTAATATAATTTTTTTCTAAACTGAATAGTTTGCGCGAGAGACACTTCCAAAGTGGTAAAATGTGTCCCGTCCCCCCTGTAACTTCTAAAATAAGAGAATGATAAAACTAAAAAAAAAATATGATGTACATTACCATGTAAACTTCCACCGAAAATTGGTTTGAACGAGATCTAGTAAGTAGTTTTTTTTTAATACGTCATAAATCGTAAACAGCAATTTACCTTTTTATAAATAATGGTACGGAACCCTTCGTGCGCGAGTCCAACTCGCACTTGGCCGGTTTTTTTTATTATTTTTAACTATTATAATTATTAACTAATACTAGCTAGTGTTAGTTACCAAGTGACTATAAAAACGTATACCGCAAAATCTGTTTAAAAGTTCTAAAGAATATTAACAATAGTATAACACATCTTTCTTGTAGACTTAAGCAAAAACTAAAAATAGGATAGATGTAAAAGGTTTACGATATCTGCAGTGGGGTAATTCCAGTATATGACGATTTAGCCCCTTTAATATAAGACGGATTTTCCCACTTGTCCATTTTGAGGTAACTGATTTTTTACAACAATTAATTTTGTATCAATTGGTTTTTATTTAAAACAAATAGAAAAATCCTTTGAAACACTTTGGCTGTCTGTCTGTCACACCTGGATATCTCGAGAACTACTAATGCTATCAATTTGAAATTTAGAAAAGTTTCAGATGACGTTTGCCCAACAGTTTTGCAAACAAGAAAGAAATTACAAAAAAAAAAGGACTGAAAGGGGGGGGGGGGGTCTTAAAAATTTGAAATGGGTCTACTAGGGCATGTGGGGTATCATATGAAAGAGCGCTGTTTGCACATTCTCAAACATTTTTTTAGGCATCATAGTTTCCGACTTTGATGAAAAATGTAAAAGAAAATGCCGTTCCCACCCCTTATCTCCGAAGTTTGCATAGATACAAATCTAAAATTATTCTATGTGATAGAAGTTTATGTAAAGATTACAGGAAAAATAAAATGATGTCTCTAAATAGCACAGTTTTTCAGAAATCATCAACATCATATATACGTACGGAACCCTCGGTGCGCGAGTCTGACTCGCTCTTGACCGTTTTTCTTTTACTCTTGTAGACAACGTTGCTCCATCTATGTATTATAGTTGGAACTAAAAACTAATGCAGTTTTATCGACCGAGCCAGTAACTGCGTAATTATTCTGGAACAGTAAATGCATGTATATGGAATTGCCCCGTAGACGGATTTGCCCACACTGACCTTACCTGCAAAATACTGTTCTCAACAGTCTTTGAAGATATCCATCGTTTTAATCAATTACCTAAACTTATCATAATTATCGCGATTCGCAACTGGGGCAACTACACAGCACCGTAGGACATGTTCTTGATTGTTTTAGAAGATTTCAATCAGCATTTTCATTCAACCCACCTTGTAATTTCAGGTTTATCGTACCTACTTCAAGATTGTGGAAGATTTCAATCAGCATTTTCATTCAACCCTCCTTGTAATTTCAGGTTTATCGTACTTCAAGATTGTGGTCATGTTATGGAGGTCGACAACATGGACACTTTAATGCTGGGAGACCAGGAAAACATAAAAATACGCACTTGTCCTTTTTGTCGCAAAGCAATTATTAATACCAACAGATACAAAGATACTGTGAATAGAATGTTCAAGAATGATATCAATCCTATAAAAGTCCGAGTTTACGGAACTGTCAAGCAGATACAAATGAAGTTGACTGAATTACGCCGGAAAGTGGATATATTTTCAGAAGAAAATGAAAAACATATGGCGGGTTTGTATTAAACTATTACAGTCATAGTATTTTTTTTGCGTACTCCGAGAAGGGTTCACCAAGGTCCAGAGTTTGGCGAATAACCGACGAGAACTAATTTTTATGTTTCTTTCCAGATTATAAAGATATGAAAGCTACGTTTTTGAGATTTATAACACTTTTAAACACACAAAAAAAAGTGTCGCTCTTGCAAGTGGAAATGGAATGCCTATACTTGAATATATTTGAAATGATCTTAGAATGTTGGCAAAAATATCGAACACAGAAACCGCAAATAACTACATTAAAAGATGAATTGCAGAATCATATCAAAATACTACTGGATGTGCTCAAGATTCGACCAAATTCCAAGATCCCTATTAAAATAAGCGAACAACAGCAAAAGGATATCGGCAATGAGATTAAACGCTTGAATGTTATGGTGCAACTTTCTACGCTTCTCCATCTCGCGATTCGTTTTAAAGATGAACTAAAAGTAACACAACAAGCCAAAAGTACTAAAGCGGTAGTGTTATCGCTATCTGTATTTAATGAAGACGCGGCTTTAGAGTCTCTTAAGCAGTTGCAAACAGCAATAAAAACAAATGGTATTGTGACTAAGTACGAGCGCGCATTAATTGTTAAAGCTATTGGTTTAAAAGCTGGCCACTGGTATAAATGTCCGAATGGACATCCCTATTGCATTGGTGAATGTGGTGGAGCGATGGAAGAGACTTCGTGTCCGGAGTGTGGGGCGCGCATAGGTGGCAGAAATCATACGCTCACTGCCGGGAACAGCGTTGCTTCAGAAATGGATGGCGCTACTCATGCAGCCTGGTCGGAACAGAACAACTTGGCTAATTTTAATCTGGACGGTATACTTTAGATATACAATCATATAAACCAAATTAAGTAGTTAGTAGGTAAGTAGTTATTTGTAAGTTCCAAGTATGTTTGAGAAAATTATATATAAGTAAGTAGTGATATCTGTTAACAACCAACATAGAATTGTAATTCAAAGCGAAATTAATTTTAATAATTAAATAGGTTGCTGTTTGTAGGTACTGGAAATTAATTTTCATATTTTATTTATTTGTTCGTAACTAGTCTATTTTGTTAACACACCTCGCACCCGCATCACTATCTAGATAAATTCTTATTCCCATTTCATATCTACATGTTTCAGTGTTTATAAACAGAACGCACTGAGAATCAATTGATATAATCTAAATAATTTTAAATTCATACTGATTAAATAAATGTTTTACATAGATTTCAGTATAAAATGAATAAGATGAATGAATAAGTAGTAAGATTATTTATCTGTGAACAACCAACACAGAATTATAATAAATTTTTGCTAGGTAACACCAACAATTAGCACAGTAATTTCGTTGTGTAGGTAGCAGGGTTGTTGCTGATGCATATTTTTTTCACATCAGCGGATGCTGATGCTGATGTTTTAACATTGACATCAGCGGATGCTGATGCTGATTTTAATTATTTTCTTAAAAAAGCAGTGACCATTATGAATTTATACCTAAAAGTTGCACAGTTTTCCTTGGTATTGAAATAAAAGGTTGGTTCAATAATTTTGTGACTTTTAATAAAAAAATAAAATCAAACAAAGTAATTAAGTACCAAGTGGTAGTACATAATATGTAGTACCACTGCACAGTCCAGGTATTTCCAATATTACGAAAGATAGATCGTATAATTAATATTGGAATTTAATCAACGGTAAGTTGTATTTTAAGAAGTAGTAGTTGTGCTGCTTTTTCGGCTCCAAGTCTGTTCCTAGAAGGTTTGTAAATTATCCCAGCACTGCTGAATAACTGTTCGCTAGGAACACTCGCCGGCGGAGGTGATAGAAATTTTCGAGCCAATTTTGAAGGGGCACTATAATTATGTCCATTGATTCTCCACCGATCAAGCGGGTTTTGTGTCACTATAAGTTTTTTTTCGTTAATATATTGCTTCAACTGCGCCTTCAGTATCGTATCCGAGTTGTGTCCGTCGTCGGTGTCGCTGCTCTCTTCATCACTTAGCATGTTTTCCAGTTCATGTTGCAGACTTAATCTGCAGTCACTGCTGGTTGAGGGCTGATTTAAATCTCGTACGTTTACATTATCTGGTGTGGCAGCAGTTCGTGACCTTTTTGGAGGACATGGGCCGGTTTCTTCAGTATCTATTTTGAGTTGTCTTAGTATTTCAACCTTTTCTTTCAAAATGGTATTGAAAAATTTAGTTTTGTACCGAGGATCCAAATAAGTTGATATCGTGTATAAAAAGTTGTTTTCAACATTGGCAAATTTAGCAGCAATTTCTGTTTTTATAGTCGAAATGAAATGTATCATCACTATTTCTGACTCTAAGTCTGAGCTACCTTGTTTAGCCAAATGCTCGTCCAGCTTCTTTTTCAATAAATGAATGATGGGAATAACCGATGAAAGTACACGGGAGTTGAGCAATTCAAATGCGTCGAGCATTTGAATTGCTCAACTCCCGTGTACTTTCTTCAAAGGGTCGCAACAAATCAACACAGTTTTCCATGGCCTTCCATTCTTCAAGAAGGATTCCTGGTACATTGTGGTTATTACTGTAAATGCTCAGTGAATCCTTGACCTTTAGATACCTTTCCATCATATAAAAGGAACTGTTCCATCTCGTAACACAGTCTTGAAAAACTGTCAACCGTGGTTGATTAAGTCGATCTTGAATAGCATTTATTTCTTTTTGTGCTATTGTCGAATGATTGAAATGATTTGCAATTTTTTAAAATTTTTGTTTCATATCAATCAAACTTTGGTGTGACTTTAGCCCATTTTTCAGACACAATTGTAGTTTATGCGCTGTGCAATCTATGTCGTTAAAGACTGATAGCGTCATGGCCCTTTTCATGTTAGATCCTTCGTCTCTAATAATGCAGTGGACTTGCTCTTTAGAAATTTTCCATTATCTCGTATTTCCCGGCAATAACATCACCCGTGTGCCGATCTTCAAACGTATCACATTTTAATATGATCGATTTGCGTTCAAAATTTTCAGTGATGCCATGACACGTCAAACTTAGCACAAGATTGTCACTTGGGTCTGACCAAATGTCGCTTGTAAACGACATGTTTTTGAATTGCTCTATTATTTTTTTTACTTCAACAGCAACTTTTTCGTATAAATCCTTGCACACATATTCAGTGAAAAAATTGCGACCTCTAAGATTATATTTTGGCATAATTGCTTGCATGAGTCTACGGAAACCAATACCCTCAACAAAATGGAATGGTAAGTCTTGAACAGCAATCATCTCACCAATCAATTTATCCACCAATATACACTTCGGATGGTTTTTGTCGAATTGCTTATCTTTTTGAAGGGTCTCTTCTATTAATAGTTGCTTTTTAGCTTGCTGTATTGGTGTTAATATGTTGCCTAAAAAAGAAAGACTGTTAAGTACTTACTTAGGTAGCCACGCAACAGAAAGATACCTAGTATACCTACCTAATTACAAGCCAGCACAACTCGTGAAAATCAACATAGAATGGAAAAGGTAGGTAGACCTAGACAGACATAGAACGACAGATTGACACGGTACGGTAGTGAACCTCGCTGCTAAAAGGCCATCATGTTTTTCTGCGTTTAGCAGCTAGACCACGGATATCAACTATAATAAAATTGAACCATACCTAGGTCTAATAATATAAATCGTTTCTAAGTCTTCCTATAAGTATTATCTACAAAATACCTATTGTTGAAGTAACGATTTACTTACTTTGCGCAGTCAAATCCGAACTCGAAACTTGTTGTTTGTCATTTTCACTGGTTAAAAACATTTCAAACTCATCAGGATGTTTGCTCTTCAAGTGATTTTTAAGTGATGTATTGGTACGCCCTTTGCGTGTATAATCTTTGTTACATAAGTTGCAGTTTGCGGTTTCTTGGTTCACTAATTTAAAATACGACCATATTCCACTTTTCAACGGAGGCGGCATTATTTTTATCTCTCAACAGTTTACAAAAATAACAATAACTTTCACGCGCAATGACGTATTATAACGTAATGAGACAAGTTTGCGTTTGTTTACAATCGCATCACCGCGGTCGACCTCTGGATTGGTCAAAACTCGCAAGCGATCACAACACATGCTATAAACCCCGCCCCCTCTGCGGTCATGTCACGACTCGAACTTCAGCATTAATAATCAGCATCGATCAATGCGGATGCTGATGCTGATGCTGATGTTGAAAATGATGCTGAAGTTCTGCAGATGCTGATGCTGATGTTCGCAACAACCCTGGTAGGTAGTAAAGCGAAATTGTTTAGACGGTTTAACAACACGTTAAGTATTGACCACATTGTTTCATCAATTAAAATTTTCATTCTTGGTTTCATTACACTATTTAGAAAGTAAGTAGGTTCAGACGCCAGCACATCAAGCTACTACAATCTGTCAAATTTCTTCAATAGATTTTCAACTTTATCACTACAGTGTAAGGTTCAATGTTGATTGGGAAAAATTTACAGTTTCGGATAACTTGACCTGCTGGCGTCTGTACTTAAGCTATCAATAGGACTCAATTTAAGTTATTAACGTATTGACTACATCGGCAAAAGCGGGTAAACTAACTATAAAAGTGGTTTATTATAATTTGACGAATTCAGAAAAGCATTGTGATTTGCAGTTTTGCATGGTTTTTCATCTTAGGGACTCTTCAGACGTGCCACAGGCAACACGACAGCGGCAAAAGTGTGGCTGGCACAAAATCGTAAAAAAAAATGCGTGGAGTTTATTATTTATTTTTATTGTTTATTTTTTATTTATTTTTTTTAAACACACGTAGGCACGGTCGGCATAGGATGTCGTTTAACACTTTAGTTTTATAATGAACATACCTATCTACTTTAAAAAAATCGTGTATGTAGGTGCCTACTTGAAATGCTGCGCTTGAAAATAATTTTATAAAATGTGTGTTTAAATAAATGTGATAATTGTTTCTCGTTTCTGACCGTAATACCTACTACAATGTACACTTCCTTTTTTTCAGCGATTAATAATTATACCGTAGACCTCATCTTCACACAAATTGCCTGCCCACTATGCTGTTCCCCTTCGAATTTTGTGGCTGCCATTTCAAGTAGTTACCGCGCGACACATAGCCACTGGGGCGGTGCGTTGATGTGGCACGTCAAAACCCCCGCTAGGGTTTCTTAATTAATGTTTATTTTAATTTTATATTGAATATTATGTTCTTCCTCCAGAAATTGTGTTTATTGTTCTAATGTGGGTTTAGAATAGGAATACCTCTCTTGCTAACCCTTTGGGGATTAAAGACGTGGTTCTGATTTAGTCAATAAAGCTGTTCAAGATAATGATGTTTTGTTTTCTTTTTCGTTGGATTCTAAATAAAAGCATAAGTGCACAAGTTATGTGCTGTGTATGAGATGATAGTCCTTTTTTATGAAAAGCCAAATTATGCTTCCTGTTTGGTATCAACAGTGGCGGATTTAATCATAATCCAAGTATACGCTGAACATTTTTTGCCGCCTTTACATCACCTTACAATAATAACTGTCTTGTCTACTAAGTTGTCGGTCAGTTTCTAGATTATTTTTACAACCCAACAATTTGGTTGAAATTCCAGAAGAAATGTATCTACAACCAATAGGGCGGGTAAATATAATAATTATGTAAGGCGACCAAACAAAATGAGTCCGCCCCCCGGTTTTCTGAGTTTATGGCAGACATTTAATAAGAATAGAACAAGTAGTAAACACAACATTCTTGGGCATAATAGTGGACCAAAACTGTAACTGGAAATCACACATCAATTACGTGTGCGATAAGCTAGACAAATTCGTATACGCAATAAAACGTCTACGATCAACAGTGTCCGTAGACGCAGCAGTCACTGCTTATCACGGATACGTATCGTCTGTGCTGTCATATGGTCTAATACTGTGGGGCAATTCGGTTGAAATTTTAATGGCATTTCGGGTACAAAAAAGTGTATTTGGGCAATATCTGGCGTCTGGTTTTTGGACAGTTGTAAAGCTTTATTTATTTAAAAAACTTCACATTTTACCTTTACCCTGCATGTACATCAAAGAACTATATAAGCTAGTAAAACAATATCCGCACTATTTTGGCATGCAATCAGAAGTGAGCCACAAAAAGGCTTCTGCTAGAAATAAGTATAAATACGAATTAAATGTACCTCAATGTAGATAACAAATATTTAGGAGGAATGTATATGTTATTGCCATTCCGGTGTATAACAAATTACCTAATTCATTTAAGGAACTTCCCATCCTCATGTTCAAGAAAAAGCTGACAAGTTGGTTATTGGATAATTATTTTTATGACATTGGCGAATTTATGGAATATTGTGAAAATCCAAGATGACATTTGTACTTAATTTTAAATTAACAATTACCTAATTATTATAATATTAATTCTTATTTGACTTATTGTAAATCACAAATCATGTAATTAATTGTTCTTAGTGTTATGATTGACATTTGAATATTTGTACACCTGTTGTGGTAGAATGTATAGAACTAAAAAAAATATTAACATCATACTATGTAAAACTACATTCTTACAAATAAATAAATTCTAATTCTAATGAAAAAATAAAATATCTGGCTGCTGTAACTTTACCCCAGCAGGAAAGGTTTTTGTGAAATAACTAAAAAAAATATAAGAAAGTGCAACAAATTTAAAAACGTGCGCAACTAATACAGAAGGCTGGCCAACTAATCTTTAACATTTTATGACTACACTCGCGAGCAATAAACTGGAATCTGAAGTGATTCGCGCGTTGCTCAAGACAATTTTAAAACAATTTCTGTACAATAAGCTGTCGATTGTGGTTTATCACCTGAAAGGTAATTTTGTTAGCTTTCAAATTATATCAAAAGTATTTAAAATTTATTACATTTTCTACCTAAATTTAAAGAATTATTGCAATAGGTCGAAGTTGTGGACGTCTAAATGAATAGGAAGTAATATGAAAAGATGTTTTTTTTATTTACAATTTATGTTATTTACACCCCTTCATATTTTGTGTTAGGTGTTGGGGGGGGGGGGGGGGCTGGCCCTAATGACTGCTTGTAAACGGTTTTTCATTGACCGAATGAGTTTCCTGATGGAATCCTGTGGGATTTCCTGCCACTCTTCGACTAAAGCAGTTTTTAGGTCTTCTATTGACGCCGGAGCTGGACATCTTCTTCGTACCTACCCGCCTTTTCAGCTCGTCCCATATATCGTCAGTTGCAGGTTCAATTGGGGTAACTGACAAAACCTACTTACAGTTTTTATTAGTTTCTTCTGCTCTTTCGAATGGTAGGTACACTTAAAAAAAATCTACCGTTAAAAAATGTTGGTTACACCACACATTTTAGCTGTGGATTTTTTAGATTTCCTTCTAAATAATGCTGTAACTGATTGTGTTACGCATTTGCACAAGTCAAATTGGTGTATTTCTAGCCCCGAAAAATGTAAAGTTAGAGTAAGTGTCTTAACACACAGGCATTGCTCTTTCACAAATCATAGTTCAAATATTCTAACAACACATCTTTTAGCCAGCTCGCTTGAGTATCTTTCGAGTTACCGTCGCTCAAGTCAGACGCGGCCGATACCGCGCCTTAACAGCTCAAATAGCCGTTGGCGAGAGCGCACTTTCGCGCCAAAATAGGCCGACACAAGAGAGGATATGTACAACAAAATGTCGTCAACATTATTTCATCAAAAGTTAATTTACGTCAACTGACACGAAACTTCACACATCAAAAGTGTCTATGGATCAAGTACGTTTTACGGCCGAACCCAATAACTTATTTTCTGTTAAAGACAGATCGCTATATCAATAGCGATCTGTCTTTAACAGAAAATAAGTTAAACAAAAAAACTATGGAGATGCCCCATTCTACTATATGAAAAATAGTTATACAAATATCTATCATATCGACACACACATGTCATTAAACGGTTTGGTTTCTTTTTAACTAGTCAAGAACTGCGTAAGAAAAGAAAGACGTATATATGTTTGTCAAGGACATAATATGGCAACAATTTTTGTGACGTCAAAATCATGTGTATGCGTGACCGGTCGCCATGTTTATTGCCAAGTTTTGTGGTAGATGTGCTGTCAAACGATTGCTTACTCAAAATATTTTTATTATTTTCAAGAGAAATACGTCTATAAACTAAGTATTTTGGTGTTCTGAGTTTTGCTGTTAATAGGAAAACCATGCCCTCGTGTTGCATAAAACAGTGTGGTGCGAGCAAAAACAAAAATCAGCCTAATTTGTCTCTGCACAGGTTAGTAATTAATTTTCACTAATCCAGTCGAATATTGTACAATTTTGTTTATTATACTGTTACAAGATGATGTTTTTGAAAATTATTGAAACCTGTGTCATGTATAAATTGCTTAAAAGATAAAACGTTTGTTATTTTCTTTATTTCTTTGCATTGTTTACATTCTATATTTATATTGGTAGTAAGGTTAGTGATGTGTGTGTGATGCTCGCATGCGATATAATATCGATAATATTTGTTTAGTGTGTAAACTACATTGCAATGATGTTTTAATCCACAGATTTCCTAAAAACGAAATTTTAAAGAAGAAATGGATAGAAGTTATTGGTTCTGAAAACATAAACCCTAGACATAAAATGTGGCATATCTGCTCCATGCCAGTGAAAAAATATTTTAATTGCCGCTGAACATGGAACATAACACCACCCACAGGCTGTTGCTTGTTAAATCTATAATTAAAGCCTATATCGATTTAAGATTCCGTTATCATGCAAGAAAACATTGTGATAAAATTTCATATAGAAACTATTTAAATAAATTAATGTTGTTCAGAAATGAATAAATTACTTTTATACATAAAAAATTGTTATTATGTCATAAAAGTTGTTCGAAAAGTGGGAAGTTAACAAAATATTATTATTTATTTACCACCCCGTTGGTCTAGGTGGTCGCAAGCACGTCTGCTAAGCGTGGGGTCCTAGGATCAATACATATACAACATTAGTTTTTGTTTATACTAAACCCAAAAAGGGGTCATTGTACTCATTATTTTGAAAAAAAAAATCTATGGGACCAAACTTGAAATCGCGAAAAAAAAATCAGCTGTTCCCTACATTTGTGTTCACTTAAATCGACAAAATGTATGGAACAGCTGATTTTTATTTCGTGATTTCAAGGTTGGTCACATAGAATTTTTTTTTAAAAATGATGAGTACAATGACCCCCTTTTGGGTTTAGTATAAACAAAAACTAATGTTGTTTATGGCACTTTTGAACGTCAATATTTTCAAAAAAAATTAACTGATTCTAGTCGCCCCTTCCAAAAGGTAGTTTCGTATCGAGAAGAATGGGCAAGAACTCCACCGGTACTCTTTTAAAATCTTGTACAATATTTTTTATAGGTACATACATTATTTATATAATTATATGTGAAGACGATGCACCTAGAATAAAATTACTATACCACAATAGGTAATAAAAAGAGTTAAGAATGAAGCAATGACAGATAAATTAATTATGTGATAGATACATGGTGTTCACATATTTACAAAAATTGTAAAAAATATATACGATTTTCTAAAAAAATTACAATATCAGTGTGAGTTAAGGTAATCACAGAATTTAAAATAAATGTCATAATAATAATAAATTATACAATTAAAATAGCAACCTGTTTGATTTTGTCTAGACCCTAGATTGTCCTATGGAGCTGGACCAGCATTCTTATCTTATTTTATTTATTTATTTATCTTGGATATAATCCTCTAATTTGTAATATGCTTGTTAACGAATCGTCTTACAATGGCAGCTCACTTCATGAATGATTAGTAGTCATTGGATGTATCCAATGACTACTAATAAAAAAAAAAGAGTAAAAAAAAATATTTATTAAAACTTCAATAATTACAAAAGCCTAACTTTCTTATTTCAGCCGCAAAGCAGCAATGCATCCACTATCGTGTTTCGGTTTAAAGGGAAAGAGAGCCAGTGTAAGAACAGGCTATGATGAAACATAAAACACCCACAACTTTTAAAATTCTTATCATTTCACCTGCATTACATTTACGAGGCTAATCGAAAAATGTAAACCAATACCTTAAATCAAATTCATGTATTTTTTATAAATGTCGATATCACCTACGCATGTTGCACGCAGTTACAACCCTATTAAAGGCGGCCATCTTAAGCGCCCATATTTTTGTAGGTATGCACGAAAATTTTGTAGGTAGGGCGAGTCCATAGGTTTATATGTCAATGTGATAGACAGTATAATTATATCTATGCTCGGATGGCGTCTCACAATCATTGATAAAGGCTATCTATCTAAGGAAAACAATAAGTAGGTTTCTCTACTTCGCCCTCCTGTGCGTTCCATTACAACCAACATCACTTTAAAAAACAACATGTGTAATTAGGGTTATATTAAAACTTATTTGTTTCTTACTTCTAAATAAGTTACTGGATTAAGATATAATTCTGTAGAGCCATATTTGTTATGGCCGCGAATCAAAATACAACCTGTTACTGACCTGCAAATTGCAAAAAACGTAATAAAATTTGAATTTCGCGGGCTACCTTAGCGCATTAATGTTATTTTTTTTTTAACTTAAATTCATGTTGGAATGGTGCTTGCACGGGGGGCGTTAGTAAGGGGAGGTTAAATTTCTGTTATTTTTTGCCTAGGGCGCACCGTTTACGAGATATTTGAATTTCAATTTTTTTTTATTACTAAATTTAAAAAAAACATCTATGATCATTGTTGCAAGTACTAAAGAGTTCATTTTAGCTTGGCTACTTTACGTTTAACCCTGCAATTCGGGGAATAGCCAAATCTGCCATCTGTAGTAGGTACTATCCTGTCAAACAAATCGTATAATGGGACGCATACTTTTGGCATTTTCATACAAAGAGATATCTGTTGTAGGCGATAGGTACACCTTTCCATCAGAAGATAGCGTGGGCCGGTATGATTCCTAGATTATTGGGACGTTAAAACCATCGATAGATATATTTTTATATCTCCAGTAGGCCGAAACTGGTGATATATAAGTTATTGGGTTCGGCCGAGAGTATTGCCGCAATTGGGTATGTAAAGTAAAAATTAACCTATGCCGATTCCAAAACCATATCGAGATTTTAAGCTTCTAAGACTTATTTTTCTATTAATACTTAGGTCTTAAAATTATAAGATCGTATTTATTTTAACAAAAATACTTAAAATCACTTGACTTTTATTTGACCTCTAAATGACGTCACAAAGCAGCCTGAATTGGAAACTTTCAGTGCCTCTTGTAATTAAGTTGTTCTTTATGTGTCACTGTCAAGTGTCATGTCAACGTCAAATTTACATGAAGCACTTAGTATTATTCTATTCAGATAAGTAAATAGTGTAGTTTTTCACCAGCGGCGGACAGTACAAGTCGAATCACATCGATGTATCGCCTCAGGAAAACTTAACTTACGTTAAAATTATCTTCACAATAAAACAGTCGCCGCCCAAACTTGTACTAAACATTTACTTCCTCGCACCATTTCCTTTTTAAGGTTTCTTTTAATAACAATCAATTTGTGTCGGCTATTTGTTGTGGTGTTTATACTTGACGGTATGAAGAACTTAGCAGAAGTAGTCTTTGAATTCATTCATTTTATTAATATACCATAACTTTAAACTAAACTCTTATCATTAAAATAAAAATATAAAAAACATACCTGAAAAATACTTTACATACCTAATTGAGGATTATAATTTTTTTTTTTTGGATCGTTATAGATTCTTTTTAGTGAATTTCGGTACTTGAATAAAGAATTTTCATCTGTCAATCAGGATTCCTTTAAAAGTGTGTAATAGCGTTTTTACCAGACTGCGGCAAAGCCAAAAAAGGAGGGTTATGTGTTTGACCTGTATGTATGTCTGTCTGTCCCTATGTTCCCTCGTAACTAGTTAACGGCTGAACCGATTTTGATGAGTGATATGTCGTTAGATTTGTCTTTATTGCGCGAGTGTCATAGGGTATATTAAAATTATTAAAAATCAAAATGGTGGATTTTTGGCGCCAAAAGGTTTGTTTTTGAAAAAAAAATATCTCCCAAGCCTATTGAGTGGGGTATCAAAATGAAGAGTTTTAAAAGGTTATTACAAAAATATTTACTTATTATATGTTTAAAAGTAATTTACATGAGAAATGATAAAAAAGATATCCCGAACTTTTGGAGTGACTGAGTAAGAGGTTGTTATCACCTGATTATAAGTGAGTATATAAACTTAATTTGCTTTTATCTTATAATACTAACTAAAAAGTATAAAATAAAAAAAGTTAATTAAAAAAACAAAAAACCCGACTGCAAAAACATGAACTGAAAAGATGAAAACAAGATGAAAAGAAAACGAGTATCCTCTATGTACCAAAAATAAATAAATGCAGTCGGAGGCAAATTTTAAGGCGTTCGTAACATCTTCGATGCCTCCGACTGGCATAAGTATAAAGGGTATAAGTATAATAAGGCATAATCTCGTTGGTTGGTAGGTTGCCTTCCACTGATATCCGACTCTCGGTAACCTGTTTATTTAATCCAGTTGATTAAAAATTGCATTATAAATAATAATAATTGTAAACCTAAGATGTGTATTTGGTTGGTTCAATTTATCAGTGATATGAATTTCAGCTTCATTTAATTATTCAATAAGTACCTATAACCTAGTAGGTACCATAACTGCATTATAAAATACTCACTGGTTAAACACATAGGTACATTACAAAAATAGTACATTCACACTATGGTAAAATCATACTCGTTTAATCTCACATTGGCGTCTCCGTCACTTCCACCAGGCGATAACAAAAATAAGCTTCGTTTATCGGTGAAGTCAAATTAATATAAACGTTTTACCTACCTACCAATAAAACGCTTATAATTTGCTTACCTTATTCGAAGCTTATAGGTAGTCAAATTCTACCTGGTAATCACAGAGTACATTCTAATACTCGTAGGTAGGTATACTCTGGTAATTAGACTCTAACCGCCTTATTACAAAACAAGATTTATATTTTGACATGGCTTAAACCATGAAACCAGTTTTTGTAATAAGAACGTAACTGTGATTGAAATAC
The DNA here is from genome assembly GCA_948098905.1 of Tiliacea aurago. Lineage (NCBI taxonomy): Eukaryota > Metazoa > Arthropoda > Insecta > Lepidoptera > Noctuidae > Tiliacea > Tiliacea aurago. Next base: position 16,331,403 of record OX402586.1, on the reverse strand, counting down.
CGTTCTTTATACAAAACTGAAAACTTACTTCGGTACTAAGTTGTCAGTTTTGTGTTTAGGTCCTTTACCATAGTCGGAATAAAGTTCGAAATTCAATAATGGCTCCATGTTTTAAACCTGGGTCTAAAGATAAACCTTGTTTTGTAATAAGGGGGAATGAAATCAAAATGGCAAGGCTCACTTCACAAGACTGAAGACTCCCTCTACTGCCAAGTTGAAGTGACGTATTAGTAGAAAGAGATAGAAATATAAGAAAATGAGACCAACAGCAAAGGCGGGAACCGTACAGCCGTATATTACATAGGCTTCGAATAAGGTAAGTAAATGAATAAGCGTTTTATTGGTAGGTCTATAGGTAAAACGTTTCTATACATTTCAACTGAAAATATTAGTTTGGCACAATATTAAGAGGTTTACAATGTTATTTTAGACTTCTTATAGGTTTTTCTGTAATCTATAAGTTAAGAACAATTTTCTGTATTTTTTTCAACATTTTAGGCTCATTAGTTTCAGAGATAATAATGGTCAATTTTAATCTGTTTTCTTAAATTACTTTAAAAGTATGAATTATAAAAAATTAAAAATTAATATAATATATCTGAAATCCTTACAACAAGCCCTTTCATTTGATATGTCACACGGTACAGCAACCAAAACTTTTATTAAAATTTTCTCAATTGCCCCCAAAAGTAACCGGAAAAAATCTTCTTTTTTTCTTTTTTTTTTAATAAACGTTGGGGCATGTCTACTAAAGTTTGTCAATCCATTATTGAGACAATTGCACCATATCTAGCTTTAATATTTAATTTGTGTGTAGATCAAGGGATATTCCCAGATTTAATGAAGTTTAGTAAAGTTATTCCACTTTTTAAATCCGGTGACAGCAAAGACACTAATAATTATAGACCCGTATCGGTTTTGCCGGTTTTCCGCAAGGTGTTTGAAAAAGTAATGTTAAATCAAATGCTCAATCACTTCAATCGTAATGACATCTTACACGATCAACAATATGGTTTCACCAAAGGACATTGTACAACTGACGCCGGGGTCACATTATTAAAACACATTTTTAACGCATGGGAAGAGGCACAAGACGCAATAGGCATCTTTTATGACCTATCCAAGGCATTTTATTGCGTGAATCACGAAACACTGCTCTTACAACTTGAGCATTACGGACTTTGTAAACTTGCGCTTAACTTAGTAAAATCATATTTGAATGATAGACTGCAGCATGTTCAAATAAACGGTGTGAATTCATTGGGTTTAATAGTCAAAATGGGGGTACCGCAAGGCTCAATATTGGGTCCGTTCCTCTTTTTAGTATATATAAATGATTTACCTCATTTACTGAAAAACCGACCTCAAATGGTGTTATCTGCTGATGACACATCATTGATTTTTAAAGTAAGCAGACATGCACAGGAGCTTGACGACGTAAATAACGCTATGCTTATGGTCCATAATTGGTTTACTCTAAATAATTTGGTATTAAATGAGAAGAAAACTAAATGCATAAGATTCGCGTTACCAAAATAAATGTTAGAAGTAGTGAATGTCACGTTGTATTGAACGAAGAGATACTAGAATTCATCGAAAAAACTGTTTTCCTGGGAATCACGCTTGACTCTAAGCTGCAGTGGTCCTCACTTAACATCACTTGCAGGGCGGCTAAGTTCAGCCGTCTACGCCTTTTGGAAAATCCGCCAATTAACAGACGTGGATACAGCGAGACTGGTCTATTTGAGTTACTTTCATAGCATCATGTCTTACGGTATTTTGCTGTGGGGACGGGCTGCAGATAATGTTTCTGTCTTCGTTCTGCAAAAGAGGGCTATCAGAGCCATCTACAACCTCCGCAAACGCGACTCTCTAAGGGAACTCTTTAAAAAAATAAACATCATGACGGTACCTTGCCAATATATTTATGAAAATATTATGTATGTTAGAAAAAACCTACATCTCTTCAGTAAGATAAGTGACAGGCATAATTTTAACACTAGAAATAGGAACAAATTAGATCAACCACGTTTTGTCAAAAGTACACACTTCTTATATGGGGTACTGTGTAAAATGTTATAATAAAATACCACTCGATATTCTTCAACTAAATGAGAATAAATTTAAAACATGCATTAAACGCACACTATGTAGACAAGCATATTATAGGTTGGATGATTATATCGTAGATAAAAATGCTTGGCTTAATGCTGGTCCTGCTCCACAACCACTTGGGCTCACTTGTTAAAATTATAATATTTGGAAGAGATGCTTCCCCCCATTTTTTATGTTCTGACATTACAATCATATCGAATAAATAAAATGTAATCGACGACGACTAAAAAGAATTTAGAGGCATGAGGAACAGGGTGTAAAGTTCACTCATCCTCTATAGAAAAGGGAGGATCCTCCGACCAGACGGGTGTTGTATCTGGTGGGCAACTGCCCTACGGTTGATGTCGGGACGTTGTTTATAATGCTAGTTGCGTGGTAAATTCTGCTTGCGCGATGCAGGATTCGCGTGACGCGTAGTTCGTATGTGGCGATGTTGATGCCGCTACAAGAAGCAGAAGAATAAAATGTAATCAAGTTTTAGTTGTTGAATACTTTAATAGGTAATAATGATTTTCCTTTTGCTAGTAAAATTTTATTAATTTTTGAAATACATTGCAAGCTATAGTTTTGTATAATTTACAAGCAATTTTTTTTCATTTTTGTTAATGTGAGTACCATGGAGCCGTTGACTTAAAAAAGCGTGGCAGTTGAGAGTATGTCATGCTCACTTAAATGGCTCGCTGATGGTGGCGCGTGTGTTGGATCATTCGGTTCCCTACAAAATGGTTGAGTTGGATGGTGCTGATCCACGCGTCATGTTCGTGAACGGGCGCCGTCAGTTGAGACTGGTCTTCTCTTAACTGCCAGGGCTTATTTGTAATATTTTAGTCTTATATTTTGAATTGTTTTTTAAATAAACAATTTATTTTTTTACATTGTTCTCACATACAGAAGCAACAAGAATAATGTACCCAGGATTTTGAAATATCTTGATTTAAAAGAGTATCCTTGGAGTTTCTTGCCTATTCTTCTCCATAGAGATCTACGTTTTGGAATGGGCAAATAGCTTCAACTCTCTGACTAACTGACCGACTCTTTGACAATTCAAAAGTGCCTTTAATAGGTTTAATTGAAATAAATGTTTTGAGTTTGAGTTTGAAAAAAAAAACACTAAAAGTGAAAAATAACATTAATTTCGGAAGTCAATGTCTTTGGTTTTGTATTTTCATTTTTTGCCACAGTTAGTACTTGATAGTCTATGGCGGGGGTTTACCGAAAGTGGTGACGATCGGTGAACGCACTCTGTCTGTGTGCTATTTTTAAAATAGTGATGTGACTGATGAACTCGAAACTGCTTCAGTTTTCGGATTTTGCATTTTTTAATTAATTCCTTCTGTTGTAAATTTGTAATCAGTGTAAGTTAAAATTATAATTATTCTAAAGCATAATAATTGTGATTAAAATTCTAGGATGATATAATTTAAATTTTACTGTTGGTATGTACGGAGTTACATTGTATAGCCGCTATACTTTTGATGGAGTGGCACACGGCAGCTATCTTATATCACATATGGGATACAGTTTTTTTTTAATATCCTCAAAATAAAATGTCAAATATATTTTCCAGTTATTTTTCAGAAAATCTTTTCCTGTCAAGTTTGAATTTTGGTGCTTACAGATAAAAGCCCGTCTACATAGCAGTCACATTGATTTATGGTAGTTTTTAGGGTTCCGCACCACAAAAGGAAAGAATGGAACCCATAGAGGATGTCCTACTCGTGTGACTGTCTGTCCGTCTGTCACAGCCAATTTGCTCCGAATCTACTGGACTGATTAAGTTGATACTTGGTACACATATGAATTTCTGTGACCCAACATTCATTTATTAACGTTAACGGTGTCGGTGGGCAAATTAGAACTTTTTTTATTTTTTTTTTTAATTTAGGATGGGTTTGCTCTACATTTTTAAGAAAAAGTTTTGCAAAGGGTACTGTGTGACATACCAAATGAAAAGGCTCGTTGTAAGGATTTCACATATTTTTTTATAATTTTAAATAAATACTATATTTTAATGGTATTTAAGAAAATATTTATGAAACATGACCCCTTATCTCCGAAACTACTGAACCTAAATTAAAAAAAAAATAGAACTGAAAATATTTCTTTACTCATAGATTACAGGAAAACCTATAAGAAGTCTATGGTCTTAAAATAACATGGTAAGTAGTGACTGCAAATGTAAGTTTGTACGCACAATATTGAGTGCAATATTGTGCGTACAAACTTACATTTGCAGTTGGAATGTATCAGGGAACATGTCTTTCAACTACAACGTTCAGTTTGTTCTTGGGATAAATTCATCCCAACTAAGGAACCCTTCATTGTTCGTGGTCAGACACGCACTTGGCTGTTTTTTTAAAATAACTTTTCAAGTTTATCAGAGATACCTATCTTGATGAAATAAAATTATAAGAATTACTGAATGAACTTTCGGTTTCATAATGGTTTCCGTTTCGGCATTGTTGGGATCGAAACAAATTGTTTCGCATTCGGCATGCATGTTACTTCCCTAGTAAAACGCCCCAACGGATAGTGACTCTGAGTAAGCAACGATCGACTGCAACGAGGCCATCATTGCGCTGTGGGTTGTGTTATTGTGTGGTCATGTGGTGCAAGTTGCCTGCAACCTGCAACCCTCGTCCTTGAGCATACGGTTCATCCCTTTGGACTTTTATCGGGAACGTGGAAGTGTAAGTAGTTTTATTATTATATTTTTGTAAACTTTCTACATGAAACCAATCGGTAGTTATGTTTGGAGGCTACTCGTATTGTGTGTCGTATTTATTGGGTAGGTAAGTGCGTTTATAATTATTTTTGTTCTATTATAATTTATTAGTCATCTTTGTGGTTATTCAGCTGTATGTAGGTACAGACGCCAGCAGGTCAAGCTATCCGAAACTGTCAAATTTTCCCAATCAACCTTGAACCTTATGCTGTAGGGATAAAGTTGAAAAACTATTAAAGAAATTTGACAGATTGTAGTAGCTTGATGTGCTGGCGTCTGTACAATTGCAATCATAGGTGCTTAGAAACTTCTAGAAGTTGTGGAACAACTTTAGGTTTTGATAAAATTTGCGCCTATTGTTTCGCTCGTGGATAAAAATAAGTCATGTTACACTGCTACAACATTGAATTCGTTACGAATAATCTAAAATGATTTCTATTTATTATGTTAACTGTAAATTACCAAATCAAATTGGAAAATATTATATAAATCTTTGTTGTAAAATAAGATCACGGATATGTTAATTAATAGCAATAATAAATATTATTTAAAATATTTTATTTTTCTTCATTTTTTAATTCTTTATAAATATTATTAAAACAAAATCGAAAAAAACTTAGTACCTAGTTTACGCACCGCAAGCGGTCTTAATAACCTCCGGTCTATTTAGACGTTGAATATTGTTCCGTAAATTTTAACCCTATTATTGCTTGTTGCTATACGCAATAATAAAGGTATTAACGTTATATTGAAAAAAAAAAATATATTAAAAACAAACTTTAAAAAGTAAATAAACAAGCTAGCTAGTTAGCTCTTCCTACAGAACAATAAATATACAAGAGCGCCATCTATTGGTTCATTGTTTATTATTGACCGCATCACTTCGTTTTTAAGGTTCCGTACCCAAAGGGTAAAACGGGAACCCTATTACTAAGGCTCCACCGCCGTCTGTCTGTCTGTCCGTCTGTCTGTCTGTCTGTCTGTCCGTCCGTCTGTCACCAGGCTGTATCTCATGAACCGTGATAATTAGACAGTTGATATTTTCACAGATGATGTATTTCTGTTGCCGATATAACAACAAATACTAAAAAACAGAATACAATCTTCCATACAACTAACGTGATTTTTTTGCTTGTTTTTGCTCAATATTGATAACGGCAACAAGTAGATGGTTGAAATATTCACAGAATCTTAAGTTATATATTCACTTTAAAAATAAATAATTAAAAGGGGGGAAATTATTAATAATTAAAATAAATAATAATTAAATAAATAATTAAAAATAATTAATTAATATTTAAGGGGGGCTCATGGGAGCCCCCCTTAAATATTTATTTTATTTTAATTAAAAAAAATCACGTTTGTTGTATGGACAACAAACGTGATTTTTTTGCCGTATTAATAGATAATTGCCGTATAGTAATAATAGTTTGCCGTATTACGTGATTTTTTTGCCGTATAAAAAGACTCGCACTTGGCCGGTTGTTTTACTTGGTAGTTCGTTGTATCACCACGCTTCAAGAATGGCGCTAGGTTATCGGAGAAATAGTGGGCGTGGCTAAAATACCGAAACATCGAGTCTTAATAGCCTGATAACAGCGTTGTTCGACTAAACCTCGATCTTGTAAAGCCTACTTAGCTGTGAAGTTTTCCTTTTAATTTCGTTCTATACCTATAGACTATAGTACTGCCATGATTTTTTTTCACATATCCAATACCAACCATTTAGCTGGCAGGACACTTGACTCTAACAAAAAATAGCACTCTAAAGCATTACATTATTACGCAAACGGACCCCTGAATTGAAAAATGGTTTTCACAAACCCACAATATTTTTAAATGACCTAACGATAGCTCACATCATGGAATAGACGAGAAAAAAAAATATCATCCTCATTTTACGTACAACGGAGGTCGGGAGGTACCCTAAAAAATGTTTTTCATGGTTTTATTTTACGAATTTTTCGACGTGATTTAATATGTATAAGTACCCATGCCAAATTTCAGCTTCCTAGTACAAAGCGTCTCTGAGCTAAGCCGGGGACAGACGGACGGATAGACAGACAGACAGACGGACATGGCGAAACTATAAGGGTTCCTTGTTGACTATGGAACCCTAAAAACCAGAATGGATTGGGACAAGAAAACGAGCAGCGTAACGAAAGAAATCTTTATTTTACATGGAACTAACTTTAAAATGCACTGACATTTGCTTTTATTACAAGCTTACCTTTCTACATCTAAAAACTGCAAACAGGTAGCGTGCCAAGCAACTTCGGATTTCTTTTTTCTTTTGTGGGACGTGTACGATTGTTAGGTTTGAATCTCTTTCAGCTCATCAAATCAAATCATTTATTTGCATAACACAGGTTCAGAGGATGTTACAAAAGGTTCTTATGGTAGTCCGTATTATAACCATGCGAGGTGTGCAAATTTAATATATAGGAACATTATGACATAATTATTCTTAATCAGTTTTCTTATTAAATCACATCTCATGTGAAGAAAATTTTCAACAAATTACCGGAACAAATAAAAGAAGAAACCAAATTCAATATATTTAACAGAAAATTAAAAGAGTATATTAGAGAGTCGCGGAATAACTAGAGCAAACTATTTAATAAAATAAGATAGCTAGATAAATAATTACATATTATAATATAGTCTTAAAAAAAGCACATATACATACTTTTACTATCATCACGTTAAAATGACTATGCTATAATAATTGCAATAATTATTATAATATATATATTGAAATCAAGAGGCTATTTGGATCGAACACATTTATTAACACCACAAAATAATTATATTGAACAACGACTTTTCCTCCTTGACGGAACAGTTCTTAGTGACATATTCTAAACAGTTCTACTCGAATCTTAAATCACTGTCATGTAGGTATACAACCTCCATTAATATACCTACTTATAATAATAATTATTGTTATTTTTATTATTAATATGTTGCCGTGCCCCATTTCCTATCTCAATGCCGTGCCCTAACCGGGTTTCATGTTGGAACTTCCTTAAATTGTAACAACTAAATGTACACATGAATGCAATAAAGAATTTGAATTTGAATTGAATTTGAAATGTAATATTTTAATTACTTACATAAAAAATTATGAAGATGTATGTTGTATTTCAGGTAAAATAGAAAAATGGAGGACGACGGCCCCGAACCAGGTAAACATGTTATCGATATCAAATCCTTCAATTACATAAGTATCTTTTTTCAATAATTAAAAGTTAATCAATTTTATCATTTTAATGCATGACTAGACTGCAGCTTAGCGATGTTTCAATGACCAAAACATTAATTATTCGTAGTTCTTCCGAATACCTCCGCAAAAAGTATAAGCAAGCTTAAACATTGAAGCACTTCTTAGCCAAAACATGACTAATAACGACGAACCTGAATCCTCTTTTCAAGGAAAAGCCCAAACACCTCCTGTAAAATTTGCAAACGTAGTATATCTTCAAACGCAAGACTCTAAAAATGGAAATATATTCATGAACCGTACCTAATTACCTATGCAGTGTTCTAATACCTATAATATAGGAAATGTCTCGCGACTCTAAGAGTGTCTCTCGAGTCCTCATTAATAGCTACGTCCATGTCTGCCAATTTGTCAACTAAGTATATCCATGAACCTGTTTAGATGAGTTCTTACACCGTGTCCTTCTAATTTTGTTAGGATCAGTTGCTTTAATAGGGATACCTTTCGCGCAGGTCCCACTGGCGTTCGTGACTTTAAATTTTTCCCATAATGCTTTAGCAGTAGTGCAACTTTTAAATTGTTTCAGTCTTACTACAAAAAATAAATCATAATCATAATAATCATAATCATTTTTTATTTGTATAACATAGGTATTAGTGAATACAGTTCTTAAATTAAAGTTTTAGGTCGTTATGTTATGCCAAGAGGCGTACAAATGTGGTTGCATGCAAAATAAAATATTGATCATGCCAGAGGTAAACAAATTATTATTATATTATATTAAATAAAACAACGTTTAAACACGTGTTTAGTTAAACAGTGTCTAAGGAAATAAACTCTGCTTAAACAAGTGTTTAGAATGTCTTACCACAAATGCACGTTTAACATCTAACTAACAAAACACTGCCTAAATTGCCGTATCTTTGTTTTAACTTGGCAATCCTAAGAAACGAATCCTTTTACGCTGATTTCATTTGTTGAGCCTTTTTCTTTCCTTTCGATATTTTTTCGTTTCTTTGTTAGTACGGCATAACTAAGTAAGAAAATTTAAAATAAGTTCTATTTAATTATTAATAACTTTTGACAAGAAGTCAAATGAACAAAAAGACAACCTGTAAAGACGACAAAAACTAAAGACGATAACGAAAGGGCGCTTACCTGATAGCGGGCCTAATTCCGCAAGGCACGGGCAACTTGAATTTGAGGATCTAAGCACCTACCACGAGAATCATGTCGAATATCATCTTTCATTAGGTAAATAATTTGTTTTTCGAAAGTTTTGTTGAGCATGTACCGTTTCCTGAAGTTATATTCATTATTATGTTCGAAAAGATTCACTCGCAGTCGGTACACTTGATCACGATAGTTATCCATAAATTCCATGTCGTCCAAATCATTAAAATCAGCATAATCGAAGATAGCCATTGCAATTTACGTACTGAGAGAAAGCAATATGGCGAGGCTTAAACGCGTGTTAAACAGGGGGTTGAAGTTGTTTAAATTTAAACAACGTCTAAACATTGTCTAACCCTAAACAACGGGTATACATGGTTTTGTGGTATCACTTTTGCTAAACAACTGCTAAACACGTGTCTAAGGCGTGTCTATCTTTTTTGTGGTAAGACTGTTCACGTTTAGAAGGAGCGATTATAAGTATGAGTTCAGATCTCGCCTGTCTATCGCCTTCTTTATCAAACACTGCAGTATCAGTCTCGATGTATTTCCATAACTTGTGTCGTACGTGAACAATTTCAGCCTGTATCACCCAGGTGTCGTAGTTCTCTCTAGTTAGAGGGTTAATTTTAAGCTCAACATTTCGGGTACTCAAAACTTATTATTTCGTACACGCTCTTCTATGTGAAATATACAATAAAGAAATACAATATACAGACTAACAGAATATACGGACTGAAAGTATACAGTATTTTATTATTTGTGACAACATCAAAAAATAAACAACTGTAGTCTAACAACCATATTGGTGTAACATAGATATATTAGGTCTGATTTGTCATAGATACTTCACAGGTTGTATTTATACCCAGATTAGTGTCATAAACTTGTACCGCGGGTAAGTGAAAATAAGACGCATCGATTGTTCGGTCTTGCTAGATAGCGGGCCTTCCCTTACAACAATAGGGCCAGCAGAGCATAGACTAGGTTCTTTAAACAGTTATACCATTGCGATAAAATGGCACATCAAGCTTAGAAATAGAAAGAGCGCAAATTAAGAAGACTGTTAAAATGCTAATGCTTATTATAAGGAAATTGATTATAGTCTAGCCATAGCCGACTTGCTGGTACATTGAATAGCAAGAAAATACAGTACAGCTTTAAACAAGTACAACACAATAGGATATTTTTGTTGTGTTTTTAGAACTTTCCTGGAGGAACAAAAACGCAAATGATATAAGAAATCGCGGCCAATTTACGCCTTTCAACATGCGAAGACAAACTAACCCAAGTCGACAAAAATTTTATGAAGAAAACGGACCGAGGAGACAAACAAGCCGAAATCCAAAACAAAATTTTCATGCAGAAGAACACAGCTACAGACTCATGAGATATGATAGTGGTATGTATTTAATTTGCTCACTTATTTTTTTTTTTCATAATTATTGATTAAAGATCGAAAATATTTTTTTTTAGATCTAGCTGTGCAACAAAATACTGGTTTGCGCTATCAAAATAACGAACCATTTCGCGGACGTGGTGGTATGAGAAGAGGCAGAGGAAACAACATGAGGTCAAGCCGTGAAAATGAGAGAAATAGGTTCATTGGATTTAAAACCCTACAAGAAATAGCACAAGCGGAAGAAAAAGAAGTGCTTCAGAAACTAAACGAAAAACGAGAAGGGTTTATGAATGTTGTAAATTCACCCAACACCGATGAACTCGATTATTATGTGTTACTCATCGGAATATTATCGAAAATAAGTCAATCGCCTTTTGTAGCATTGAAATCGAAATTGATTTTAGATGTTTGCAATTCTGAGTTTATTAATCACTTGCAGAATTATTTAATGGATTTGCCTTATCGCGATATGTCTTCAAATAGTTTATATTGGAATGATCAAAATGAATTTTGGAAAAACTTTATAACATTTTGTCGGGATATAGTTAATACATCTCCATCTGTAGCTCGTATGAGATGTAGGGCGCTTATAGACAGCGTAACGAAGGCGTGTCTAAATTCTTTGAAAGATGAGCATAATTTCGTTTTATCTGAAGCGAATGTCTTGAACTTAGATGAAATACGCCAGAAGATGACATCATATGTCGATAGCTATCGGGTAAGTTTACCTTAAATATCTTAACAGAAATATACCTACCTAGTTAATAGCCGAAAAAATATCACTCCACTGAGTATTGTGACTGCACCCATCCCAGGCGTTTTTTTGAGAATTTTATTGAACTGCGTAACATCGACCGACAGTTTTCTGAGTAAGCTTATCTGATCTTTGTCTTTTTATCTCATAGCAGCCGGAAGGAAAACGAATTCAAGACGCGCAAATGCAACAGCCTCCAGAAAACTTTCGTGAGCTTAGTGTGGTGCCAAGTAAAGAGGACTTACTGGGATCCATGCCATTCCTGAGACCTAACATTGTCGAAGGGGGCTACAATGACGTGGAGCACTACTTGGACGTGCAGTTCAGGCTGCTCCGAGAAGACTGCTTTGGACCACTCAGAGATGGCTTAAGTGAGTATAGATTTATTAATATTGTAAAGCATCGCATCAACGGGTCACGCGCACCAGCACCTTTTATACAGGGTTATTTGTAATTGGACGTATTCCTTCCAAGACGTGATAGTATGACCCATTTGCAACAATTAATAAGCACCCCATAAAGCCCAGGCGAAAATTCATGGGTATTTGAGAAAAAACAATTGTATTGTGTTTTAAAAAATATCCCAGATTTCGTAAATAAATATCACTTTTCTCTAAACCCTTAAATTGATTGGTCTTCATTGCTATTCCATTAGGTACATATTATACTGTAACAAACCTTTCGATGTAACCAAATTTTCTAAAACATAAAACAGTTTCAAGTTGAAGGAAGTAGTTAAATAACCATTTTCAAAAATCATCTACGTACATGAACTTTCGTACCCCAGTTATCTCAAAATGTTACTAAGGCATTAAGCGTACAAATTACGGAGAAGACATCGTTATATAATCAGCTATCTGTCTCTATCCCATTTTTACCTTTATATTTAATTGGCAACTTGTAGTTCAATAAATAGCCTGTGTAATAATAATTTATCATATTTATAAAATTATATAATAGATACTTTTACCTCTTCAAATGAAAAACGGTACATTTCGGATACAGAGGCCCCCCGTTAAGACGGGTCTTAGCGGGGGGCCTCTGTAAATAAGACAACTGTCATTTTAAACCTGAGTATTTTGAAAAATGGGTAAGTAAATTAAAAGCATCAAAAGTGGTAAATAATCCCTATAGGTCCCTTGAGATCCCATTTATCCAGGTCCAAGTCCGGACTTAAAGACGCAGCGTCCCTACGCACTTGACATTTCCATCCTGAAGCCATTTTGGAAATTTTGCAAATAAAATCAACTAGTACAGAAAATATAGGTAATGTTTAACCGACACATCAGAAATAATAATAATAATAATAATCCATTTATTTCAGGCCCGCAGGCCGCAGGCCCATAGATAAATACCTTAACCTAAACATACATATTTTTAACCAAATTAAACTATAACTAAACACATGTTGTCGGCGTTGTGTATCGCTGCGTGGTGTCGCGTAACCGTCCTTGGAAACGTCGATATACGACACCTTTCGGCCAAAAGTCCTGCTTCAAGCAGGTCTGTAGATGGTTGGTTGGGATTCGTACCACAAATGACTTAAAGTTGATGTTGTGGCGCGATTCCAACCTTTCGACCCTCAGAATCCAGTTGGTCTTCAATAATGCAGTCTATGATAGCATGAGGCATGGCATGAGGTATGTCACCACATTTACTTCAACGGTCGTCATAAATCGATGTTTCTAAACGAAGACGTTCCTTGAATTGAACCAACTTGTTACAACAAAATACCTTGTGATATTATTGCAGAAAATTTTAAAGTCATCCAGCCTTTTTTTATTTATTATTCCCGTGGTGGAAAATTCTCATGGGATCAAGTGCGATTTCCGTGATCCCCGGATAGTGCCGGCCCGCCTCCGCGGCCCACCTCAAGTCTGGGGGGTGAAGTGTTTCGAACCGCCCCGCGACGTCTGAAAGGGGTGCGCGTGGAACACTAAGCGCTGCTACCACGGGTCCAGTATGAATAGGGGGCGGCGGACGTCCCCGAGTCCGCCGTCCCTGGACCCATTTAGAGGGGGCCGGAAGAGGGCATTGTCTGCCCACTGCTGTGACACGACTGTTTTGCAGAAGGAAAACTCATACAGCCTAAGCTAAGCTAAGCCGAAATCCGGGGCTGTCAAGGTTACACTGTGTATAAAGATTTACCTATGTAACATATGTATACGTACATCTAATATAGCTAGCTAAAAATATATTTTTTTACAGATCAATATCTGGGAGATCCTTATAAAAAGAAATACGATCACGTTCGGTAAGTTCGTATTATGTATTTTAACATTCATGGTAAAACTACCAGTCAATTTTTAGGGTTCCGTAGTCAAAAAGGAACCCTTATAGTTTCGTCATGTCCGTCCGTCTGTCTGTCTGTGTGTCCCCGGCTTAGCTCAGAGACTCTTTAACGTTACGATTGGCCGGAGGGCCAGTCGTAGGTCACAAGTTAAAAGTAATACAAAAATATAAAAAAAAGGAATATAGGAACGGGATCAGGTTCATCAGCCGGCTTCAGGACAGGAACGGGACGGGGCTCCAGCGTCTTGCGATAATTCAGGTACAGGAGGAGATAATTCTGTTAAGGAGAGGAAATGTTCTGACGTAAGATAAAGTCTATGGAAGCTAGGTGTGATGTCCGGGAGTGAGCAAAGTAGAGAGATGATCTTGAGTCACGCCGTTGCAACACTAAGGCCCGTATTACAGAACGTCACTCAATACTTAAGCATTACTTAAAACTAGTTTCAACCAATCAAATGGCTTGAATCTAGTTTTAATTTAAGTAATGGTGTAGTATTGGCATGGGTATGGGTTTTATATTAATCATGTCGACAAAGTGGTAAAATAAAATCTTTTTATCTTCTTTCAATGGGGGTTAAAAATGAAACCCAGTGTGACGCAATTACTACGCGGATCAGTGTGTCGGTTCCGTAAAGAGTTACACACGCCTAGTTGGGCGCAAGTCCTGTGAGCGTGTGGTCATGGTACACTGCACTTGGGTACTGACGAGATACCGATGCATCTCCAAATAAGTATTGGGAATATACATGGAAAAAAACGGTCATCAGATACTCCAACCCCTTCTGATTCTAAATCTAGGAGATGTTCGTTACGAGTATGTCCAAGGTCAAAAGACCGTGAATCTCGTCATCACTTAATAGAACCGCACCGTTCCGACACAGCACATAACTTGTCATTCAAGTTTAGATTTTAAATCAAGTGAGTCTATTTTACGATAACTTTAAAGAATAGTGGACAGCGCGGGGAGCACGTGTGACGATTCGTCACACGTCGCGCTTCCCGCGTCTTCAACCGAATAGCCCGCTCCCCGGTAAGCATGCCGGGCGCCCCGCCGTCCGAGCGAGGTCCCCTAGTACCAACCAACTGACCTTTTAACCACAGAGTAAACGGACAGAGGGTAAGCTTCATACAACCGCGCTATGATAGGTACACTACTACAAGCATGAGGCGTGTGTGCGGGCAACTGGCGGCTTCGCCTGAGCGAGGCAACTGGCCGAGCCGATAGCCGCTAGTTGCCCGCGCGGTTTTGTGAAGCTTACCCATATGTCCGTGTACTCTGTGCCAGTTGCGTGCCAGCAGCGAGCGATCGTAATGCTAAGTTGCTAACGGCGCATTGGCGACAAGCGGGTGGATATTTTCGAGGCGGGCGGTGCCGAGCCGTTACTGCGCTGGAGCGGTGCGGTTATAGTGAGTGAGCTTAAATGTGATAAAGTAAAACTTTTATAATATGCTTAGAACAATAGAAAAGAATGTCTAAAAGCCTTGTTTATTATGTTTTTCTTGTTTAATAATTTTTGTTTATTTTAATAAAGATTTGTTACTTTTAAGCAAGGCTGATATTAGTGCCTTAAGTTGATTTTATTATTTCGTAGTGATGACGTTTTATTTCATAATCTCTATTACTGTTACTTCAGTTTTTTTTGGGTACGGTTCTAGGGTCAAAGTTAAGTTATGATTAACGTAGGTATATTTCAATACTAAACTACACCTACATTTTTGACGTATAAATAGGTAACGTTTATAAATAAAACCAAAGCATGTCTAAACTAAACTAATAATTTTTCTTTTTAGGATATTCCACGATGTAAAATTTCTCTGTCCCTATGTCGACAACTTGAAAGTCGGAGCTATCGCACAAATCGATATGAAAACCAACAAGAATTTCCATAAAATTAATTGGGCACACAACAAGAGATTCCTTTTCGGTTCTTTAGTGTTATTCACAAAAGACAATTGCACCACTTTCATGGCAGCTACGATTCTCCACCGCGATGCGGATCTTCTATCGACCGGCAAGGTGGGTAGTGGCTTAGGATAATAAAACTATGGCAGTAGGTACCTATTATTTTTAGCATAAAGTTCGTATTTTTTTTTCTGCGATTGGGATACATTGCAGAAACTGCTACATATTTTTAAAACGTAGCACAACCTAAACAACCACTTGATTAGGGTTCAACGGTGTGGTCACGGTTCGTTGCTGATTATTAGCCGATGTTTTGTGGGCAGCTTGGGCAACTGTATTTAACTACTTTCCTGTATTCTCTTGTGAGCAGCTTCTAAAGTCGATTTTCCTATAACAATGTCTGCTGTGAAATAAGGTGACCTACTCTATAGCAGGATGATGGATAAAAAATACAAAATAAAAATGACTAAGATCAAAATGGCGTGTGCCATGCCACCTATTTTTAACCGACTTCCAAAAAGGAGGAGGTTATAAATATGTTCGTCTGTATGTTTATTTTTTTTATAAACAAGTACTTTATGTTCACCGATTTTGAAAATTATGTTATTCAGAATCTGATTTCCATCATCAGATTCTGACTGGGTTCGAGGGAAATTATAAAGATTCACTTAATATAGCGATTTGGGTGTTTTTTTATAGTAACTCTATAGAAAGCACTATTTGGTGAAGTGAAACTGATGAGGAAGACCACAGATGGCCACCGGAACTACGTCATAATAAGTATTTCACGGGTTGCGATTCGATTAGTGTGCGTTTACAGACCTCCAAATTATCTAAATTTCTCTATATTTGAGTCAGTAATGGAAGATGTTTTAGCAAAACTTGCTACGAGAGTGAAGTGAGTGAACTGGTAAGAAATCAGTAATTATTTGTGGTGACTTCAATATTAATATTTTAAAAATAATTCAAATAATAGTAGATTTTTAAGCCTCTTCAAATCATTTAATCTGTCAAATGGGTTTTTTGAGCCAACGCGAATAACTACAGCTACTGCAACATGTATTGATAATGTTTTTTGTTGCTGTGACTATTTAGATAAACCCATTGTAAATTATCTCCCTTCGGATCACAGCGGTCAAACCGTTTCTTTTGAGTCCAACACACCATTACAAAAAGTACAGATACAAACTAGACCAATAACATCGGGTAATTTAAATAAATTTAATAGCACTTTAATTAGCAATTTAAGTGCTCATGGCCTAAATATGAACAATGACAATTTTTTTTAAAAAAAATTTCATTAGTGCAAACCGAGTTCAATCACTATTATAAAAAAAAAAACTAAAACTAATTGCCCCAAGTTTTTATTTAGTGACTGGGCAACTAAAGGTATCAGGAAGAATAAGGAAAGATTATTTGAACTGTTTGGCCTTAAGCCGTATATATAAACACGGAAACTTTTAATAAGTATGTTGCTAGCTTTAGCCGCTTTGCAGACATTTTTAAAAGTTAAAACTTCATACATTAGCAATAAGGTTAAATCAGCAGACAATAAAATAAAGACCGTTTGGAAAATAATTAACAATGAGACGAACAGGAACAAAAGACATAATACTGATTAAACACTGGAAACTTCCCGCGGTGGAAATGTCAGCGATAACATTAATGTTGCTCAGGAATTTGCAACTTTCTTTACAAATATTTCAATTAAAACTACTTATACTTTAAATTCTTCTCCCTCACTTGCTATTGATCTATTAAGAACAAATGTTTCAGCTTGCCCTGTGGAATTTAAATTTAAACATATAAACCCTGTGGTCGTTGTAAAGGCTTTTAAGCAACTTAAGATTAAAATTACCGAAGATCTGTGGGGCATGTCTACTAAAGTTTGTCAATTATTTATTGAGACAATTGCACCATATCTAGCTTTAATATTTAATTTGTGTGTAGATCAAGGGATATTCCTAGATTTAATGAAGTATAGTAAAGTTATTCCACTTTTTAAATCTGGTGACAGCAAAGACACATAATTATAGACCCGTATCGGTTTTGCCGGTTTTCCGCAAGGTGTTTGAAAAAGTAATGTTAAATCAAATGCTCAATCACTTCAATCGTAATGACATCTTACACGATCAACAGTATGGTTTCACCAAAGGACGTTGTACAACTGACGCCGGTGTCACATTAATGAAACACATTTTTAACGCATGGTAAGAGGCACAAGACGCAATAGGCATCTTTTGTGACCTATCCAAGGCATTTTATTGCGTGAATCACGAAACACTGCTCTTAAAACTTGAGCATTACGGACTTTGTAAACTTGCGCTTAACTTAGTAAAATCATATTTGAATGATAGACTGCAGCATGTTCAAATAAACGGTGTGAATTAATTGGGTTTAATAGTGAAAATGGGGGGTACTGCAAGGCTCAATATTGGTCCGTTCCTCTTTTTAGTATATATAAATGATTTAACTCATTTACTGAAAAACCGACCACAAATGGTGTTATTTGCTGATGACACACCACTGATTTTTAGAGTAAGCAGACATGCACAAGAGCTTGACGACGTAAATAACGCTATGCTTATGGTCCATAAATTATTGGTTTACTCTAAATAATTTGGTATTAAATGAGAAGAAAACTAAATGCATAAGATTCGCGTTACCGAATGTTAGAAGTAGTGAATGTCACGTTGTATTGAACAGAGATACTA
This sequence comes from Tiliacea aurago, assembly GCA_948098905.1. Taxonomy (NCBI): domain Eukaryota; kingdom Metazoa; phylum Arthropoda; class Insecta; order Lepidoptera; family Noctuidae; genus Tiliacea; species Tiliacea aurago. The sequence goes on along the minus strand of OX402586.1, from coordinate 16,313,102 downwards.
GAATTCGTCGAAAAAACTGTTTTCCTGGGAATCACGCTTGACTCTAAGCTGCAGTGGAGTCCTCTCTTAACATCACTTGCAGGGCGGCTAAGTTCAGCCGCCTACGCTGTTTGGAAAATCCGCCAATTAACAGATGTGGATACAGCGAGACTGGTCTATTTTAGTTACTTTCATAGCATCATGTCTTGGTCATCATGGTCTAGTTCTTTAGTTCCATAGTCGCCTTTTACCAAACCCACGGGAACAAATACGATGGTGCTATTGTTTACGTCCGGCACCACACGGAACCGGGAATCGAAAATCGAGAAAAGTAATATTTTGTAAAAGATTATGAGCAGTTGACATGAAGCTATTGTGACTTAGATAAATTGCAAACTGACCCACTAAAAACAAAAAACTTTTTACTAAAAAAAACAACTGACTTTCAAAAAAAACACTATAGGTACTTAAAGTGAAAAATAACTTTAATTTCGTTAGTCGATGTCCTTGGATCTGTATTTTAGCTTTTAGCCACCGATTTTTTTTTATAAAATAAATAAATAAAATTTATAAAGTAAAGTAACATTATGATTTAGATTACAATCGGGGAAATTTTAATTCTAACTGTAATGTAGATCTAGGTTTATGAAAAACCTGTGTTTCAGGCCATCAATTTACAACAAACATTTACAAAGAAGACAACAATAGGTTTATTACTAAGCTAAATTAAAGAACGACATTTTCAATGACTTAAAGAGTAACTCTTTGGGTATATTATTTTTAAAACTAGATTATGTTTAAATAAATTAACAAATAAGTAATATTAAGGTAGATAACGTGGACACTTAAACTAATTAAGTAAAGGAATAGACTTATATTAGAGTAGGTCGATAGAGATATTATTTTAAAACTTCTAGTAGTTTTTCCATACCTGCGTAATTGATTTTTGACAAGTATTCCTGTACTAGTAAGTAACACCTATTATAACTTAAACTATAAATCTTTAGCACTCTGTTAAACTGGATATACAAGTGAGCTCTAAAAATAAATACAATCGATTAGCAAAAGCTTGTTTAGTCTGAGAGTTAGCTCAAACCAAATTTTTTCTTCTCCTATCTGAAGGTACTGGGTTAAAATGGAGTTCAATGTGTTGGAATAAAACCTCATACAAAACAAATAATTGACGTACTGTTAGCACCAGATTTCCTACACACCAGCTTTATATGGCATGTAGCTGGTGTGTAGGAAATCTAAATGGACGAAAAGTAGCAACCTTTCAAACTGCTCTTTGGGCGCGTTCTAGGTGCAGTAAAATTGATTGAGGGTGAGGCCAAACGCATTTCAGTTGCAGAAATTCTGCCCGGCAGAAATTCTGTTGGGATGCCAGACGAGCGCATTTTATTCAGTTACTATCCAACGTTTATAGCGGATGTTTGTGTCGTGCAATGGAACCGTTGAAAATGTTGTGTATTTACAAAGCATATTTAGAAGACGAAAAAGTAGATAATGCCACAAAAAGATGCTGGGTAAATGCACTTAATTGTGAAAGACTGATGCTTGGACAGTTTCACACTTTATAATGAACGTTTATGTGCAAATCCAGATATATTTGACAAGTACCCCGGTAAGTAATTCGGCCCCCTCGCCCCCCGCAAAGTCAATTCGGTCCGAATAATGCGTGTGAGTCAGCAGACAACTTATTTTGCGTCGTCGTGTGAATCAAATAGGACTTTTTATGAAACCGAATGCAGCTGAATTTCTGCGACTGAAATTCTGTGACTCACGACTCCCAAAATTACGTTCGTTTGGCTTCACCCTTAGCGGCACCACCCCAAGACGTTATGCAGTAGGTAATAATAGATTGACACAACGCCAAATAAACCTGTCTGATTAATTTAAAATCGGCAATATTACGTAAATTTTTAAAAATGTATATTAGTTTACGCACTCTGGTGCATAATAAATCGATGTGTTTGCGGAAATTCAGGTTTGTGTCAATCGTGACGCCTAGATATTTGGTATGATCGGTTTTAGCTGAAGTGGGACAAGTGAAAGAAAGAAAGAAAGAAAGAAAAATAATTTTATTCGTCAATACAATTGTTATGCGCTTGAATGTTTAGATTAGTAAGCGTTGGATTAGTGTTTCTCATTGCAAATAATAGGTACTCGTACTTGGTTTTATCTGTATTTAAAGTTAATAGATTTTTATAAAGCCTATTAGACACAGTATTAAAACCATTCTGTGCTACCTCATAGACCTCGGCCATTGATTTAGCTGCGAACAGTAGAGGCTCTGTGTCATCCGCATATGACATAATTACACATATGTCAAATTGAACAGGTAATTTATAAACTGTTAAATTTTGACCGTTTTTATCCCGTGGAGGTTCGATCCGGTTCATGAAAAACTATTTATTGGTTTTGGAAAAAAATATATATTTTAAACTCGAATCAATTCTCGCATTAGTGAAAAACCAATGCAAACCATTTGTAGGTACCACTCGAAACTCATTTCATACCATACGATGTGTGTGTGTGTGTGTGTATGGTAGATAACATTCAAAGTGAACAACACTACGAACCATTTCACAAAGGTCACGTAAGCGCAGTCCAGTCCACGTGGAGTTACAAAAATTAGCCAATGCTAGACCAACTTCCGTCCCCAAACGCCATTTGATTGGCAATGCACCCCCGCCCCCCCGCACCCCACGCGCTAAGGGCAGCACCGCAGCATATCTAAGCAATTCAGTTTCTGTAAGACCGCTAAGACGTCATCGACGTAGGTATTGTTGTTTACGATCCTTGACTCGCGAAAGTAATAACGTATCGTAATTACGTGTAGGTACTCTTAAGTTCGTTGCCATGGTGCAATTTTACGCGATCGCGAAGTGTAGCCCTAAGTGATAAATAATTCAGAGACACGGGAGTTTTTGTTGGGAATTAATTTTTCCTCCGCCACAATTGAGCAAATTTCGGTCAAAATTGTGTCGATGGACCCAAGCCATCTCTGAAGCTCCGCCGTAGAGACGACTTCAGTCGGTAATTCGTTTTCCGTGGCTGCTGGCGGCGCTGGTTCCCTTGTCTGGTTTTGATGGGCAGGCGATGGCGTCAGTGGGGGGGGACTTCATCGTACCATTTGACAGCGGCCGAAGGGGCTATCTCCTGGGTTAGACATACTACTAACACCGAAAACGTTAATTGTTTATAAACTAAACGAAAAAAGTTGTTAGTCACACTCGACACTTACACAATAAACTGACTCCGCAAATTATTGCAATAACATTATTCGTAATTACTTACTTAAATCAATCATAACTTATAATCAACACAAAAAATAAGTCTGCTTAGTCTCGCGGCTACCAAGCTGATTCCAAGGTTCTTTTTGGAAGTTGGTTGTTTATTTTTTTATGTTTTTGTCTATGCTATAACGTAGGTATTGATTCATGATTGAAGTGTGTATTATTATGTATTTTTGTTATAAGTTTGTACCGAATCCTAAATATACCAACTTACCTACCTATCTTTTCCAGATACCAGTTTCAGTAATTGACACCGATTTAGATAATAGTATCTTTAACGAAGATACGTATACTATGATAGAAAGCGAAGTTTATTTTGAACCTTATTATCATGTTCTAAAAGCTCTACAAGAACCTTCTTTTCCGCAACATTTGGCTATGCAGCAATATATTGTCAAAGTTGATGTAAGTGTTTAAATCTATTTGCATGGTAGTTAATTAGCTATGGCAGGTGGGTACCTATTACCTGGCTACCACCTTATTGGTAACTACTACATATCTTCACCTTGCCTTTTCAGGCTGCCTCGACACATCCCGCATATTTATCTGCTAATACAGAGTTAGTTATTTATAAGGATTACAAATTGAAAGAAATAGAAGAAGTAAAGTTATTGAGTATTATATATTTTGATAGTGACAGTGACGAACAAATTAACAGACACGAAGCAACATATGGAAAACACAAAGATCTAAAATTCAAAGTTTTACAACCTGAGACATGGCCAACGGCAGACGAGCTCAGTTTTAACGAAAGTCAGTATGAGGCGTATCGTTTGGCACTCACCCACGAGTTTGCTGTTATACATGGACCACCTGGCACGGGAAAAACTTTCATCGGCATAAAAGTGGCAAAAACATTGTTACAGAATGTTAAATCAGAAGGACACTGCCTCATGCTGATCATATGTTACACAAATCATGCTTTAGATCAATTTCTTGAAGCAATATCTCAAATTACTCGATCTATAGTGCGCATCGGGGGGCAGTCTCGTAACAAAGATATGGACCAGTTTAACTTATCAAAGTTACGACGAAGTCAGTCGTTTAGCGACACTGATAGCTTTTTCTTCGATCAAAAGGAAAAGTTGATGGATTCAACACTGAGTCTTCAGCGGGCTTTGAAAACTCTTGACATTTTAAATGACGGAGTTTTATGGTACCGCTTACTTAAGGACGACGGTGGCGTTGACATTCCGGATCTACAACATCTGGTCTCTTATTACAAAAATAAGGGAATTGAAGTAGAAGATCCTTTGATATATTGGTTATTTGAAGCTGTGCTGGGCTACAATTCAGGGTATGAAAGAGATTTTAATGATTGTTTATTGGAGTATGATGTTTTGGTAAACAACGAAGAAGACATTGATAAAAAGAGAACAGAAATTATTTTGGACGACCGTTTTTTGGATGATACACTCGTAGTAGGAGGACAAAGCTCGTTTTTATTATCTAAAGCAAAAGCAGAAATCAGAAAGTTAGTCTCGTTTTTTAAACAAAGTGGTGATTTTAACGAGAGATATCAGTTGCAAAAAGAAATACAGAAACTTGATGCTCAGATCAATTTATTCAATGTAAGTTTTACCTTCTTTTCTATGTATTTTATTTTCAGGCAATTCGACTATACTATTAATTACATAATGTTTCGTGTTCCTGTGGTACATACTTAATGAGAACTTTTGCATGTTTTAGGATATGGTGACTTATCGAGACCGTGAAGTCCGTCTACACATTCATCCTAATACAGATTTTTCGTTAATAAGACTACAAAATCGTTGGTGTTTGTATTTTATGTGGGCACGCAATACAATCAATGAAGTAAAAAAGGAAATTGCACAATTGCAGGTAGGTAACTACTTACGTACCTACTTTAATGAATGAGCAAACCAAATATTAGGTATGTAAAGTTTTAAGCAGATACTTACCTATATTTTGTAAATATTGTTCAATTCAAAATCAAAATCAAAATCAAAAATATTTTTATTTCACATAAGCCTACATGGGCACTTATGAAACGTCAGAAGCTAGGTGCACGATTCCAATTGGTCGTTTCCTATGGAGAAGAGCCGGCAAGAAACGCCACGGTTACTCTTTTAAAAAAAAATTGGCTTTTACTATATTTTCAAAGTATGAGAGGACAGCGTAGGCCCGTCAAAAGTACCAGGTACTTCACAAAATAGAAAATGGTCTACAGATCTACAGTATATTAAGCCTACAACGTCCTCACATTAGCAAAAAAACTATATAAAATATGATTGAAATAATAAAAGTTAGAGCCTCGTTGAAATTAAAAAACAACGATTATGTCAAGGAAGTATGTAAAAAATAAATAACATAAACATCGCAACTTGGGAGCAGTTAATAGACATTTACATATTTTTGCCGTTGAATTGAATGAGGTACCAGGGAAGCCACATTTGCAGAAGGAATGAATGCCAAACTTCATTGTCTTCAACGTAGTATTTAATCTTATAATATGCTTTTTTGATAAGGACAAGTTTGATGTGGGTTTTGAATTTTCCATCGCTAAGTTCTGTAACAGACTTTGGCAACTTTGGCAGACTTTGGTTATAAAAGCAAATTGTTTATTACCTATTGTTTATTAACTATAGTTTATGTAAGCTCTTCAAAAGGAGGATGTAAAAACAATAGAAAATTAAATAGGCCCACCAATATGGGGATCAGGGTTCATGCCATTTGTGATTAGCGCTCTGGAAACGGAATCTCCCCCACTCCGTTCCTCTATTCCCTCTTAAGTATTGAAGAGAACTGTTTTCTGAACCCCTTGATCCAGCTACCATAACCTATTATCATTTATAACTTACCGAGTCTTTAATACCAGGAAGCAGTAGCTCCGGCCCTCGCAGCGTATGAAGAAGCTAAAATGATGATGGACGTGCAATTACTGAAAAATGAGCGCGTCAAAGTCGTAGGAATGACTACTAGTGGAGCTGCAAGATTGCGGAAGCTACTGCATGCGATCGCACCAAAAATTGGTAAGTCTTAGAATCCAGCGCTTTTATTACAAGCTTTTATTTAGTTTCACCTGTCCCGGTGTCTGTAATCAAATCTTGCAAGTTTAATTTTCGAGTAAACCAAAGCCCTTGCTAAAATCGTTTCAAGAAGCGCCTCGCATCTTATCTTCAAAAACTACCGGCTTAAAATAAACAAGATTATTGCGAACAGTCTCAAAAACCCATCGTGAATAATTTCTATCAGAATACGCGTCAATCACATAATCGCCTTTTTTGAAGTCGGTTAAAAAGCGAGCAAGATCTTCTCACCAAATTATATCTCCAATCTACATGATACCCGTGAGCCCGTAACCCTCCTAGGGTCAGTGATAGTTCACACTGACTTCCTTGGGCTTTATTTGAAATCGCTTTGGTTCTAGTTCTTGGGTCCCATCCGTAATAGGTATCCATCGATGCTTGAGTGAGACAGTACCAAGGATTTAAATTAATTGAGCTCAGGTCCTATCCACATGAGCCAGCAACCCTCTGCATAATTATCAAATTATCCTTTTGACATAGTAAGTACTGATAGGAATCCAGTAGGCATTACTTCAGTTAACTCAAATTTTGGTATTCGTTCTGACTGTCTATCGAATTCCATTGGCGCAGTGCGCACTCCGATGCAGCATATTGCTATATACTTTGTAGATAGATAACAATGTTTGCTTAACGGCGCGGCCATGTAAATTCCTTCTTGTTCAGTCTGGTCAGGTAAGTGGCAGCACGAGCTATTGACGCTTTAGTGTCTGGTCAGGTAAGTGGCAGCACGAGCTATTGACGCTTTAGTAAGTGTCATGTCGAATTTTTAGGATAAAACTTTCACAATATTGACCTTGGTACACACGACAGTAGGTAAGCGTTAACGACATCACTTGTACTCGGAATAGCAGCATTTCCATAATGGTCACTTTACGACACAATCTTATTGAATGGTTGTGAAAACATTACCATCCTTTTACGCTCCAATCAATCATGCGGCTGGTCGTATTTGATCCCACTTCTGATAACGGCGCAGGATAGCCTTTACCAGAAGTGATCATCGTATTAGTGGTTCAGGAGCTTCAATCATCAGGATTGTGCCGCGCAATATAGCAGTTCGTCGTGGACGTGGTACGACAGCGGCTCCCTTCGAATCTTCTTCTGTCATCAGAAGATGAGAAGACAACCGCCACGTAACCATTGATGCAACGAAGATGCAACGCTCTGCTAGAGTGACTGTCAACAGCCAGCGTCACTCTTATCCGACCTTCGGTAATTCCAGTAACTTCGCATACAATAAAATGTATGTTTATTAGATATAAATGACTAAACTAGTTATTTAACATCATAAATACTAAAAAGTAAAAAATATATAAACAAAAAATTTTGTTTTTTTTGGTCGTTAATAAAAATGAAACTAAAAAGTTAAAAATAATTTTATTCTATTCACTTACTAACCTATATACGATAATGATAATGAAGCTGACATAGACGAAGGAGCTTTATTATCCTCTAAAGGCTATGAAGTATAAAACGGCTTACTTCCAATCGGAATAAAATTATTTTTAACTTTTTAGATTATTTTTATTAACAACCAATAAAAGAATGTTTAATTTTTTATCTTTTATTTTACTTGCATTCTTTACAAGCTAATTTAAAAAATGTTTGGTTGCTACTCGTTCCATTCAGCTAGGTACATTTGTTTGGGAGATATGACCGTATCCTGCCAGGTTTATCTCACACTATTAAGGACCTCTTTGCGATCATCTTTAAATTAGCCATGCACAGCACACTGCCAAAAAGGGTTAGAGCCAAGATATTTGTTGCTAAAGGGTGCCCGCACACGGACGTTTATCGCTGAGCGATTTTTGTGTCGCCGAAAATGGAACACATGGGATTCAATGCTGTAACGCCCACGAGCTACTAAAAGTCGCTCACCAACAAAATCGCTGGATTCCGGGCGTAGCGATTATCGCTCAAGAATGGAACGTATGGAAATGTACTAGCTAACGCACACGGCTCAGCGACAATCGCCCGGGTACTCCGTGCTAAGGAATGACGTTGCGTTATTGCTCGCCGATGGATATCGATATCGTAATTTTTATCGCAGAAGTCGAAAAGCGGCCTGCTATTAATATACGACACAGGATAACCAGAGTATCATAATTAGCACTAAATAGAGAATGGTATGGGAAGAAATATGCTTAAAATTAAATAGAAGAAGGGAACTACTTATTGATTTCGGTTGAACATGACCTATTCTACAAAGAAGGAAATAGACTTTTGGGTAAAACATCGTCGTAGAAAAGTACGTAGATATCCCTACCTACTTACTTAATTACTTATTTACATTTTTTTTTCATTAGGTAGGTACGTAAAGCAAAAACATTTTTACGGTACTTCGTAAAAATGTTGCAGAGGTGTGGTCGATTTTGTGCGGATGTCAGTTTCTGGGTAGAATCTTACAACTCAAATTTCGGGCACTTCCCGTTTAGCTATCTGGCTGAAACTTTCAGGGTAGCTCATAAATCGATGACAATGCATTCTAAATCCATATATTAGCATGCAATGCCGACCTAAGTTAAAAAAAATCATAAAAACCGTCATATCTTGTAAAGGAGGCGAGATAAAGCAAAAATAACACTTTTTGGGGGCCCCTAAAGGGGTTTCACTAATCATGACACATCGATCGAGAGGTTCGCAAACCTGAAAACATAACTTAAATTTTTAATTTTTTGCTTTTAACTTTCAAAAAATTTCCAAGAAATGATTAATCATCAATCTTGTTTCTATAACCTGAGCCTATAACACACTTGTATACTTAACCTTATAAAAATAAAATAATAAGTGTCTATTCTTCGAAGAAAGAAATAAGTAAATTTTTTGGTTAAACATCGATCTCTGTTAATCCATGATGTGCACATCCCTCGATAGTCACTAATAGCCAGCGAAAAAATATCACACGTGTGCGTTGAGTCGCTCAAAAAGTCGCTGGCGATAATCGCTGAGAAAATCGCCAGCTGAGAAAGTCGCCAGCGTGTGCGGGCACCCTTATGGAATATTAAAGCTGCTTTGTTATTCCTTTTATTTACAGTGATAGTGGAAGAAGCCGCAGAAGTTCTGGAACAGCACATAATAACCTCACTGACAAAGGACTGCCAACATTTTATTCTGATTGGTTAGTACCTGCCCTCACTACATAAAGTGGAAACAATTACATTGTACTCGTATTCGCAATAAAATCCCTTTTTTATATATACCATAGTTATAGCGTGAGTCTATACACAACATAACTTGCAGGTGATCACCAGCAGCTACGGCCATCGGCGTCCCACATAAAGCTAGCAAAGAGATACAACATCGAAGTGTCACTATTCGAGCGCATGATCACGAACGGCATCCACAGCCGCCGGCTGAACGTACAACACCGTATGCGTCCAGAGATCGCCGCACTCATCTCGCCACACATATACCCTGATTTGGAGAACCACCCGTCTGTCGAAGCTTTTAACAACGTGCCTGGGATTGAAAAAAACCTATACTTCTTTACACATGATTACAGAGAAGAGGTATTACTAAAACATCATGCTTTATCTTATCATCATAAGGTCTACAAAGTGGTAGGCGCTGTAGGCAGATAAGGCAGGGGTATGTACTTATAGTAGGTACCTACCTAAAACCACATGTTGCCTGTTATTTTTAAGCTTGCCTATTACTTTCGATTTAATGTATATCTCATGTACTTTTAATTGGTGTTCCATTGTCTGTACCTAGATTTTAACAAACTGAGGTACAGCCCGATTCAAACTTCATGCCGGCGGCATGTGTGCTGCGCGGCGAGTAGCGCACTTCAGCATAGCTATTCACAAAGGTACGATACGGTTTCGTGCCGTATCGAACGTCAGTGTTATCGACGAAGTCCTCCAAACGCTATTCACAAATCCGAAACCGTACAATTTTGACAGTTCAAATACGGTATGAACACCAATTCTTCCGACAAGTATTTGCTGTCGGAAGTGATATCGAACAATGAATATTGTTTAAAAAAAAACGAATTTAGGCACTATCTGAAGTAAGTACCTATACATAATGTAGGTTCATAAAGTTTTCTTATTGTTTTGACCGCTGAATAGATCCAAGCTATTTAAAACACTTTAGATTTTTAATGATAAAAATATTTTGATTCATATTTACTTACTAGTTTTATTTTAAATCATGCTTCTACTCATATTTGAATTATAATAATTATATTTCAAAGATAATACAATTTTAGGTGGTTACATTCGTCCGTAACCTGGGCTAAGGTAGCCCGCGAAATTAAAATTTTCTTACCTGTTTTGCAATTTGCAGGTCAGTAACAGGTTGTATGTTGATCTAAATATGATTCGCGGCCATAAAAAATATGGATTTACTGAATTACAATCCTTAGAATCAGCATTACAACTCTCTAAGTTAAAAAAATCTTACTTAATGATTATTTCAGAAATTATCATTCAGTAGGAATTTTTGAACTTAGAGAGTTGTAATGAAAATTTCGCGGGCTACCTTAGCGCATCCCCCATAAAATGCCTTTGCATGACTGCAATGAGCACCTGCCGCTGCTCCCCTGACAATCTTGTCTGCAAATATGCATTTTTAACTACTTTTAGAACTTGAAAATGAGCAATTAACAAGAAATAGTAATTGTTACATACTGATAAAATACCCACACCCATTTTAATAAACTAGTCAGAGTTTTTTTGTTCAAAGTTATTCAAATACCAAAATTAACTCAAAGTTGAAGTTTACAAAGCAAGTTTAATAGAAATCAGGTAAATTTTATTTAAGTTAAATTCATTGTTACTGTTTCTTTTTTTGGTTAATAGTTACTTGATGCATATTCTATAGTTGAAATACCCAATAAAAATCATTTATGTACAACTTTACATTTTCTACCACAATTTTCTATTTACTACCATTTTCTACCGTTCCCCATAACCACATCTACAATCGGTTTTCAAAAAATCGTTTCCACACGGATCTGTGAATAGCGTTTTGCCCGTCCTACGGTTCAGAAATCAGGTTATCGAACAAGTGCCGTTGTCGATACGGTAGCGAATCGTACTGTTGTGAATAGCTATGCAGATCCAATTTGCTAAAGTACCTAAACATTCATTTAACTAATGACACCCCTTTTTTTACAGAAACAAAATGAAAGTAACAGCAAAGCAAATCACAAAGAAGCGGACATGGCACTCGCTTTGGCAAATTATCTGATGCAGCAAGGGTACACCCCTGATGACATAACAATTCTTGCCGCGTATTCAGGCCAGATGTTTTACATGAGAAAAGTAAGTAAAGTGTGATGTCAAAGAACCTAACAGCACTAATGTTTCGATTACATATCTCTAATTGAAAAAGTCAATTTTAAACTATGTTATGTCAATCGTGCTAACCCTACAGAACCATTATTAACTTAACTAAACTAGCATACCTAATAATATCGCAAGGTAATTCCTAATACTATTTGTATTTGACAGAAACGCCAGGACTATGCTAGTTTATCCCATGTGAAAATCACAGTAGTTGACAATTATCAAGGAGAGGAATCCAAAATTATCATTTTGTCACTTGTGAGGAATAACGAAGAAAATAACATTGGATTTCTTGGGACAGACAACAGGGTTTGCGTTGCTCTGTCGCGAGCAAAAGAAGGTTTGTAATACTGACGAAAGTTGAACGTTAATTTTCAAATTCATAATCTCTTTTCCGATCTTGCTTACGCCTGCCTCATTTCTGGAAGAAAATATCGTACTGAAGAGCGTGATGTTCATCTGCTTTATTATAATTTACAGGATTTTATATTTTTGGCAATATCAATATGCTGAAGTCAGCAAAATCAGGCTTATGGAGCAAAATAGCAACGACCTTAGAAAATAATGGCTCCTTGGGAACAACTCTGACACTGAAATGTCAAAATCATCCTGACCAAGTAACAATGGTAAGTACCTATACGTAGTACGTATACCCTAAGTCATCAATTCAGATAATTTATGTAAATAAAGGTGATAACAGATAAAAAAAATATCGTCATAATGGTAATTCACATAAAGAGGCGGAAAACAAGGCTATATTGGCTTTTATGTACAGATTTTAGAAATAATAATTAAACAATTATCATACCGTGTTAATTTTTATAAGTTTTCGGTTTTAAACAAAGTTATTAAAAAAAGAAAATTTTGTGGTATAAAAAATATTATGATACTGGTAACACTACAGGAGTTCCCAACATTCTCAAATTTCATTTGACATAATTTGCAAACTCGCGTCTTTTCAATACGTTCGTTTTCTTTTCTCCGATCATATTATTCGCTGCATGTTTGTTAATTGTGCTTTGTTATCATCGTGTTAAGTGTTTCATTTTGTTGTTAGTTGTTATATTTCCTTGTTTCTGTTGTGTTTTTGTTAAGTTTGATATATGATAAATTGTTTTGCAGCACTGTCCTGTCATTTTGACAGTGACATTTCTTTGTTTACTAAAATTATCTGAATTGATGACTTAGGGTATAGGTACTATCGGCTAAACTTCCGAATGCTCAGGCTCACCTCTAAGGCGATAATCGCATAGCATGGCTAACGACTCGATCGCCCGATGCATGCGTTTTGACCAATAGGATGCACAAAGCGAGAGCAGAGATTAATGATGTATAGTAGTGTGTCACTAGGCGTGTGCTATGCGCACTTGTTTGTGGAATGATTTTTTAATGGGGACGATCAGCGTGAGTTCTTTATCAATTATTATTGTTGACAAGAAGTAATTTCGTACTAGTTTTAAAGTAAATAAAAAAAAAATGAAAATTTACCATTCCAAACAAAATTTTTGAAAAAAAAATACAGATAATAGTGCTATACTTATAGATTACAGGAAACCCTATAAAAAGTCTATAGTCTTAAAATAACGTGGTAAATGTCCAAATATTATGCGTACAAGCTTACGAGATACGAGATATGAGAACATGTTGTTCAACTACAATGTCAAATTTATTCTTGGGATATTTACCCCGACTACGCAACCCTTCATTGTGCGTGGTCCGACACGCACTTGGCCGGTTTCTAAGGTTCTGGTCTGGGCACCCAAATATATTTTTAACTATCCTAATAATGTTTCATACTAATTTGATAAATATTTGTCTTTCTTTCCGTTTTTTAAAACTTGACAGACTCCCGTTATTAGTACTTTGCGTAGTATTTCAAAAATAATGAGCAAAAGGCAGTGAGAGCTCGGGTCGAGAGCTATGAGACGATAACTGAAATATCGCAACACTTGGACAAAGGCATACAGGTTGATGTTGTCTATTTCGACTTCAAAGAAGCCTTTAATCGCGTAGATAATGACGTGATACTGGCCTAACTTAATAACATCGGATGTTTACCAAAACTACTTCTCTGGGGAACATGTGCGGACATTAATAATATCATTGTTTTACAGAAAAGGCCTGTTCGAGCCATTTACAATCTAGGTCCAAGAGATTCACTTCGTGAAATATTCAAAGAAATAGATATTCTGACTGTGTAGCCTCTCAATATATACTTGAAAATCTATTATATGTACACAAAAATAAATCAAATTTTAAGAAAATGTCCGATATTCATAGTTTAAATACCAGGAATAAACACAATATTGCTGTACATCGCACTCGCCTCCACAGAGTAGGCAACTCGTTCATGGGTCAATGTATACGCTTTTACAACCAATTTCCTACTGACATTCGGAACTTACCCATTAAACGATTTAAAATCTATATTAAAACTAAACTTTGTAAAAAAGGGTACTATAAGATTTCTGATTATTTAGAGGACAAAAAACTTGGGATTGAGCTGCTCGCTCTGCTAGCCTTGTGATAAAACTGGAAAACTTGACGTTTTAATTATTATGCATGATTTTCTATACATATTGACATTGCAGAATATTGTATACAATTTTACATGAATGTTTACTTTGAAAAGTATTATATTTACTGCTTTAATTTATTATGAATGTGAGCACTATGTGGGTCATTTTTTTTCTTTAAATGTTTTCCTTTCTTTTCTTTTCTCAGTTAAGTTTTAATGATGGTCTGACATTTTGAGCGCTTTATGCGGCCTACCCAAATGTCCTTTTTTTTGGTACTGTTCGTCGAGTCGTTGAGCTCCTTAAGTTTTGAGTTGAGCTGCACTATTACTGACAAATGCTTACACTGATTGGACAGGTCCGCTCAAATTTGCGTGGTTCTTTCCTCAAAAGACCATTTCAGACACGGATCTACATGGTCCTCACATGATCTGACCAAGATTATGTCTGGACTTTAAAAGAGACTTTGACCCCTGAGTTTGTGTCGCCATTTCTTGTCAGGGTTAGTCAGATAGGAAATGTCGGCTACATCTAGATTTTTTTTTTATATGTCGTGTAAAAGTGATTATAGTATCCTATTTACAGAATAAACGATTTCATTTCATTTACTCAAATTTTTCGCAAGTTATATCTTGCAAAAAATTGACGTATATCTGATACGTCACACAGGTTGCTTCATTTCAGACTCATAACACACTTGGTCTGGCATTAGCCAAGGGACCATTCTGGTGAATGATCTTGAGAAGGTTCTTGAAAACACCGAACACATAGGATCTTAACTCAGTGTTCCAATGGAACATTGAAAACAAGCTATTAACTATTAGACACTGCTAAATGCAGTGTTATGTCCTTTTGTCGCGCTCAAAACTATCGGTATGTGCAATACCTACTTCCTTGGAACAGAACCGATTGCCCGTGTTAATTCGGTAAAGGATCTATGAGTTTTATTTGGCGCGACTAACCTTCCACGAACATATGCATTTTCTCGCCATTTTCATACCGAAGATTACTGGTGTCAATTCGGAATATGCGAGAATGCAACAACCCTCTGGCCATTAAATTAGGTAGTGAAGGCTTAAGTGAGATATAAACTTGAGTCAGCTTCAATTATTTGGAACCCCTATGAAAGTACTTACACCTTGCTTTTAGAGAAGGAACGAAAAACATACCTTAGATTTTTATATAAGAAACTGTTCGAGTATTACCCATTCCTGTGTCCTACAAAATGTTTGCTTGGAATACTGAAATTTATAATCCATTCCTGTATTCTACAAAATGTTTGCTTGGAATACTGAAATTGAACTCTCGTAATTTACTTCTTACTCATATTCGCTTGTCGTGTCCTTCGTGGAGAGTCTCATTGCCCGGAACTAGTAGATCAGCTTGTGAGACTTTTTGTTCCTCCTGTACCCAAATACCAACTTAGACCACGTCGACACGGATTATTGACAGTTTCACATTCTAACTCACCCTTGGTTCGCGCGCTCGCAATGCCGAATCCTCCACTGGCATCGACACAGGATTGATTTGTTTGCCGCGATGGATAGACGTATGTCGCGCATGTTCGAGATTCTGTGAGATGATGGACGAAAAATAAGTTTTTATTTATTTTCTTTTTTTGTGCCAATATTAATTGCTTGTTTTTGTTAGGTTTACCTGCTTTGTTAGTTATTTTTGTGTATTATTTGTTATTATTATTCCTTCCTTATTGTAAATATATCTGTTTTTATTGAAATTTAACTGTGCACTAACTTGGATCTGTATGTAATGTTGTGACTTGTCCTTGTGTTTTACCGAATAAATATCACGTGTTGGTGAAGATAATTGTTTGGCCGGGTACTATACTGTAAGTACTCGTTAAAGCACATTATTGGGTTGCAGATTTCGTCAGAGGATTTCAATAAGTTTCCACCAGAAGGCGGGTGCTTTGAGATATGCAATCACCAGTATCACTGCGGCCATAAGTGTCAACTTTACTGCCACGGATACGACCGCGATCATATTGAAATGGAGTGCACTATGAACTGCGAAAGGTATATACCTAATTACCACTGCAAGACCTGGAAGAACGGACACTGACAAAAGTCATGCTTAGGTATACTAGGCCTTTCTACCTACATAATATTAAAATGCCATTACTTGTTTTAGAGTTTTATGTGAACTCGGACATGTCTGCCCATTAAAATGCCAGGAAATTTGTGCGCCGTGTAAGGTACTCGTAATGAAGACGCTTCCATGCGGTCACGAAATGAACATATATTGCCATCGTGATCCAGAAGACCCGAAGAACAAGTGTCTTACCAAAGTCGATGTTATATTACCATATTGTAAACATAAGGTAGGTAGATCCATAAAGGCTCCTACAAACTGGTGCGACATCGCGGGCGCGACAGGCAGCGCGACCCTTGCATCGCGCCCGCGATATCGCACCAGTCTGTAGAAGCCTTAAATTTTTATGATAGCTATTTTTAGTCTATGCGAAACCCTCGTGTCTAGTATTTTTATGTAAAGAATCTATGTACAAAATTTCAAAACTGTATCATGAAAAATCACAAAGTTATAAGGTCGTTATGTTACCGGTTGTCCGTACAAAAACATGCTAACGGCGCCCCCGCGCCTCCAGGGTCGTCTTGCGCTCATTGATAATAATTTGGCAGTAGGTACCTAATCGTACGGCGATTGTATTGTAAGTAATTAAACGGTGATAACATTTTCCATCACACTTAAATATTTTTGAGGAAAAAAAACATGGTGTAAAAATTATTTAAATTGATTCAGTGCCTTATTCTGAACTATATTCAGGTTTCGCATATACTAAAAATAATGTTGTATATGAGGTATTTATTTCACAAATATTTGTGCGCAATGCATTATAAAACGTTAACCTTGCCATGAATGTGGATTGTTAATAATTAAAGTTTGCCACTAGATAACGCGCTTCTTAAAAATAATACTTAGCATGATAGCCCAGTGGTAACTGCCGCGACTTACGAGTTGTAAGTCGTAGGTTCGAACCCTGACAGGCGTTTTAGTTTGGGTAAATTATTTCATCACCACTGCTGTCAAAAACGGAGAAGAAAAACATCGTGAGGAAACCGGCATGTCCTAGAACCAAAAATTCGAAGACATGTGATATCTACCAACCCGCACTGGGCCCGCGTGGTGGATTACGGCCCATTCCCTCTCACCGAGAGGAGGCCTGTGTCCCAGCAGTGGGAACATTATAAGCTAATTATGCTATGATAGCATCGGTGTTCGATCACGCTTTGCAATTTGGTAAAATGAATAATTATAGGTAATTCATTTTATTGCCCACAGGCACAGAAAGATTGTTACCAGGATATAAGAAAGGTGGAATGTTTGGAAGCTTGCGTGTACCGTTTGGAAAAATGCGGCCATGTCTGCGATCGCAAATGTCACGTGACCGACGATCCGACCCATAAGAAAGTGAGTTGTTTGAATTTTGTATCCATAATTTTTATATACCTAACCTATCTATTCTATTTCTCATCATTTCAGCCGAAAGACGTCCACTGCTGGACATAGGCCTCCCCCAAAGGGAGTGGTTTGCCATAATCGCCACGCTTGGCAGGCGGGTTGGCGATCGCAGTATAGTGTTAAAATGCATAGAGAACGCTGCTGCCCATTCTCTAGTAAGTCCCTTAGTCGCCTTTTACGAAACCCACGGGAAGAAATAGTATGATAGGATATTCTATTTCTACCGCCTGAAAATGTCTCGATGATAAGAAATGTCTTAAGAAAAATGTAAAGTCGCAAAATCATCATATCTGCTACATTTTTTCAGTATGTATGCTCCAAGCCTTGTGCACGAGCAAAAGCAGGTTGTGTGGCCGAACTGATTGGAGATCGAGGGGATCATCAATGCCGGAAGACTTGCAACGAGAAATGCGACGACTGTAATGTCCAGGTGCGTTTCTTGCTAATTTAATACTTGCCTTCACTTTCTTACGTTACGCCATTACGTGACTGAGTGACTAGAGACGACCTCGAGGTAGATCGAGACGAGAGGCGGTCTGGCCGCCCGGCGAAAAGCGGCGCTAGATATGAACGGGCGCCCTCTTATGAAAGAGTAGGAAGTAACAAACGGCGGCGCGGGCGGTGACACTGAGGTACAGCAAGATTAGCGTCGCTTTATAGTTAAGACGCAGATATATGCCAGTGACCTTGAGTGGATAACTTGCGTGTTCTGTACTGAGCTCACGCAACGCGTTGTACGTTCAGCCAGTAATAGGACTCACCCATCAAGGAGCGCTGTCCCTAATTTGACGCATTATTAATTTATTATACAAAAAACAAAAGGTATTTTAATAAAACGCGTATACTAAAAGACCAATAATTAAATTATCTTTAAATTGGTGAAGGTTTCAGAAAAATACGCTTGGTAGATTTTGCGCCATTCTCAGTCTTTTATCCGCGTTAGACATAACTTTACAAATTAATTTCACTATGTCATATAAACATAATCTAAAATATTCAAATATTAAGTTATTGAGAAAATGCTTTAATATATCATTTTTTTTTTTCAAATCATTAATTATTATTGTCTTTATTTTAGCTCTTAAGTTTTTAATGTGACCACCGCGTTGGCGGATACAAAGGGCTAAACGGTGTTTCATGTTATCCCGCACTTTTGAAAATAAATTTTCACCTTCAATTTCTCAAGCGCGTTCGTTATTCGAAGGCGTAATTGTTTCTTTGCGTCAATGTTCTCGGCGTACACACCGTCTCATCACGAATTCACGATCACAGGTTTACAAGCACTAATAAGACACATAAAAGTGTCCTTGTCGCAGAAGGTGTACGTACTAATAAATGTAGAAAACGAACGAAAACAAATCAAAGCGTATTTATCGCAGTATCTCAAATGGCAAATAAAAAATCATCTGTTCCCTACATTTTGACGAGTAAAGGCTTCTACATACTGGCGCGACTTGTCGCGCGACGCGACACCGGTAGAAAAAATCTAACTCTATCCTAATTACATAAAAAATTTAAACGCGGGAACATTCACAAAAACATTACACGGCGTAATATTTGTGCAAAAGAGTATGAAGAAGTGTGTCAAGAACACGGGCCCGGCTAGCTCTAGAAAAGGGAAAGAAGAACTTAGATTCTTAGAACAGTTAGAAGCGCGTGGCGGTTGGAGAAGAAGGCACGCACCCCCAGCGCCCGCCTGCCACTCGCCGACATGGGGCTCTCTCTTTCCTTCAGTTCGCCTACTTTTGCCACGTTTTTCGCTTTGATTTCATTGATGCGATGTTAAGGCTTCTACATACCGGCGCGACTTGTCGCGCGACGCGACGCGGCACAAAGGCCCCGCGTGACGCAGGACGAGCGGTGCCTTTGTGTCGCGTCGCGTCGCGCGACTAGTCGCGCCGGTATGTAGAAGCCTTTATGATCCGTGACCCCGGCAAATGACCTCTGCGCTACAGTTCTTCATGTAAAGGTTACCCCAAAATGCTATTTTAGTAAATTGTAAATAAATAATAACGTTTAATTAAATTACTTAATAAAACGAAAACGAAACCGTATACAGTGGTACCCAATTGATAAGGCGCGTCGTGAATCTTCGTTCGCACACAAAAGAAAGTATGGCCCCAAAGATTAACGGAAGAATGCTTAAA
Organism: Tiliacea aurago; assembly: GCA_948098905.1. Lineage (NCBI taxonomy): Eukaryota > Metazoa > Arthropoda > Insecta > Lepidoptera > Noctuidae > Tiliacea > Tiliacea aurago. Next base: position 16,293,319 of record OX402586.1, on the reverse strand, counting down.
ACTTACAATCAACCTTAGGTCACTATTATAAGGTTCATAATACACTGGAGCTGCTAGCGTGCACTCGATCAGAAGTATGGCGGCTGACAAACATGCCACGCGGCGCGCGCTAACATGGCGGCAGCTGCTGACCAATAGCGGTATAGGAAAAAGAACCGCGGTGAGTGGAGCGTGCCGATTGGTCAATAGCATTTCCCGCACTTTTAAAATTCACCTTCTGCGCAGGTACATCGGTAAGCCATATCAATTGGGTACTACTGTACGTGTGTTAGTCCCTGTAGATATGTAGGTACTTATTATTATGCCTTGTTGATGTAGTGGTCAAAAGCGGTTCATTCTTCTGATCGTGATTTTCCGGTGAAATATGTATGGTACAGGTACCTACTCGTACATAATAAATTAATGAGATTTTTTAATGTTCAGGTTAAGAAAAAAAGATCGAATTGCAAGCACTCGGAGACCGTAGCATGCTCAAAGTCAGTTGACGAGATTCCATGTGATAAGAAATGCACACGTACCATGACCTGTGGACATTTCTGTAAGAAGAAGTGTTGCGAACCATGTGGAGATTGCACACAAATGGTATGTTACTTTGCTTGTTTGTACCTGTTCAATTGCTCATTCATATTAATTTATTCCTCAGATAATAATTTTCTGACTATTGAAAAATAAGCCCTTAATCACGTAATTTCATTACGCTAGTGGCGTAAGCGCACTAAAAGGTACAAAACCTCGTGGCACCCAACACCTCTGCTACGGTTAGTGCGGAGCTCTACGCCGTAGCTCGTCGCAGTCGCAACGTCAAAGCACCGGTCGCATGATCTCCTACAGCTTCTATCATTTGACGGCACGGTTGGCGCACGTTGGTGGTTAAGCGATTGACTGATGCGCTGCGTGTCGCGGGTTCGATTCCCGCACGGAACAAATATTTGTATGACCTACAAGTAGTTGTTCCGGGTCTGGCTGTTTGTGTATGTGAGTTTATATTTTTGCAAACGCACCCACAATACAGGAGAAATTCCTACTGTGGGGGGCAACGTTTTTTTTAAAAGAAAAAGAAGAAAGAATGCTTTCTTGCAGTGAACTGATTTTTCAACCATTTATTTTTGTTTTTCAGGTCGATAAAGTAATACAAGAGTGTCTCCATACAATAAAAGTGCAGTGTAAGCAAAGTGTGAGTCATGAGCTTTGCAATGAGAAGTTTAAACTACTCCTTTCATGTGGGCATCCGTGCATGGACCGATGCGGTTCTGCGTGTGACCGCACAAAGTGCACCAAGCCTTCGACTGGCGATGTCTTGTCTCCTTGCGGCCACAACGTCAAGCTACCGTGCAACGTATTAGCTTTATTCGATAAAGGTAATTCGTGTAATCATTCTGCAAGTTAGCACGTGCACTTGAACAGCCATCTTCGAGAGCATTATAGCGGTTTGTGAACTTAGTTTCAAGCATCCCCGAAATATACATGTAGCTCTATAGCTAAAAAGGAAAAAAAGGATCGTCGTCAGTAAAAGGATTATTTAGCAATTTCACTACATATTTCAACCTAAATTATCCTTAGGTATATTAAAACACGTCAAACGGGCAAATGTAGTGTTTCAATCTACTACAAATACAAATGCCTCTGATTATATGGGAAGGGAAGGCAGAGCGGACCACTTAAACAAGAACTAATGTAAAAAAAAAACTATTCGCTTTATTCAAAAAATCTGAGCGTTAAACTGATCAACAACCTTTACTCTAAGTTACTTAATAAGATTTGAATCTATTCATAGATAACTAAGATATAAACAGTAGTAAAGTAAATTAATTATAAAAACTCAAATTGATCCGTTTTTCTTTCATTATCGAGGTAAAACGGACCACACAGGAAGGCAAAGTGGACTTCATAAAAAAAACTGTCAGTAAATTTTGTTCACAAAGAAACTACGCGCTTGTACATAAATGGAAATCTCCCACTTGATTTTGAAAACAAGTTTTCATCATTGGATAAACTCTTTTTTTAAATCTCTTCTATCGCTTTTCTTTTCCATTTCTTAGAAGTTTTCGGTCCTCTGATGTCACCTAATCAACCTCATCATCATTTCAGCCGAAAGACGACACTGCACACCGAATTATTTTTTTTTGAAATTCGAGAGATGGCGTTATTCCTTTCAAAATTATTTAAGTGGACCTTTGTACCTGTAGGGGCCGTATTGCCTTAATTTCCACTATCTAATTAGATACCTAAGAATTTTAATGAGAATATAAGTTGGTTGGTTGACTTCATTGTTCATTGTTATTGTAATTTTTTCCATTTGGAAATTCTCCGTTGCAGCTCGGAACCTAGATTTGTTCAAATCATATCAAATCAAAAATATTTTTATTTCACATAAGCCTACATGGGCACTTATGAAACGTCAGAAGCTAGGTGCATGGTTCCAATTGGTCGTTTCCTATGGAGAAGAGCCGGCAAGAAACTCCACGGTCACTCTTTAAAAAAAATAAAATTGGCTGTTACAATGTTTTCAAATTACAGTGTTAATAGGTATGAGAGGACAGCGTAGGCCCGTCAAAAGTACCAGGTACTCAAAATAGAAAATGGTCTACAGATCTACAGTCTAATAAGCCTACAACGTCCTCACATTGACAAAAAAAAACAATATAAAATATGATTAAAATAATAAAAGTTAGAACCTTGTTGAAATTTAAATTGTAGGTACTATCGAGGAATTTCATATCTATACACCTTAAGGACTATTTGTGCTTGCAGCGCTCGGCCGCTATAGAAATCTCATCAACCAATAGCATCGCACCATCAGATTTTTGATGAGACCCTTGTTTTTGTAAATGAAAAAAAAAGACAGTAAAAAACCAGCTGAGGTGGTGCATATTTTTTCAATGGAAACCATTTCAATGGGAACCCTCGTTCGGTCGTAGTTCGAGATCGTTTGGGACAAGTTTATGGGTTTTTTTTTATAAGTGGGTTTGCTATGCTCTTAGAAAAGTATAATATAAAATTAGAATTGAGTAGTTTCACAATTAGCAGTTTTTGGGTGAGAGGCGGAAAATTTCCATAATACTTTAAAAGCGCAAAACGCGGTATCGTTTCGGTATAGTATGCTCGGTATACCGAAACGATACCTCATTGCTTTAATTTATCAATTTATGCAGTACCGTTTAATTCGTTGTAATTTATGCGCGCGCCTATATTTCAATCGAGTATACCAAGCATGCTGTAAACCATGTGACGTGAGTGAACAAAATGTAAAGTATAAAAACATTAAAATTAAAAACTTTCTCAGTTTTGTTTCTTTTGTTCTGTTCCTAGTGGTCGAGAAAGGGTCACCATATCCGTAGTTAGACATCTGTGATCATTGTAACAGAGCCTACAAAAAACGCATGAACAGCAAAAAATCAGAAACGACAAAATATTACTATGTATTTTTGTTTCATTGGTCGATGCAAAAAGGAGCGTAAAACAGATGTGGTCATCGTGTTCACGGGATTTTGTTTTGAAACTGGTTAGATATGAAATTCCTCGATGGATCGGTCCTGGGGCCGCATCTGTGGGACATCGGCTACGACTGGGTGCTGCGCGCCGACCTCCCTAGCGGCGTCAGCGTAGTCTGCTACGCTGACGACACGCTGGTCCTGGCGCAGGGGAGGTCGCATGAGGCGGCGGCTGAACTGGCGGCACGTGGGGTTGCAACAATCGTCGATAGGATGCGGCAATTGGGACTCGAGGTGGCCTTGCACAAGTCCGAGGCCATGTGTTTTTATGGTCCTCGGAACGCGCCACTGTCGAGTTCCCAGATAACGGCGGGAGGAGTTCACATCGGTGTCGAGTCGACGATGAAGTACTTGGGACTCGTCCTCGATAGCCGGTGGAACTTCGTGGAGCACTTCCGACGTTTGGCTCCCAGACTGGAGAGGGCTGGGGCTGCTTTGAAGCGGCTTCTGCCCAATCTAGGGGGCCCAAACGCCTCCTTTTTTTTTTTTTTTTTTTTGTTCACGGGGTGGAAAATCCTCATGGATGTCCTCCGCCCTGGGGCGGGCGGAGGGGTCTGTCAGACTCTTACTGACTAAAAACCACCCCAGTGTTCCCCTCCCACACTTGCACCGGGGATCTTGGGATCTGTTATTCCTTCCGCAATCCCCGGCTAGTGCCGGCCCGCCTCTGCGGGCCACCTCAAGTCTGGGGGGGGGTGAGGTGTCTGACCCCCCCCCCGCGACGTCTGCTAGGGGCGCGCGTGGAACACTACGCGCCGCCACCTCGGGTCCAATGTGATAGGGGGCGGCGGACGTCCCCAAGTCCGCCGTCCCTGGACCCATTTATGGGGGCTGGAAGAGGGCGTTATCGGCCCTCCGCCGACGCCCGGTGCGCCTGCTGCGGGCCGGGTGAGCGGACGAGATCTCCCGCTCCCTTTCCGCAGCCTCCTTCTGCGACACGACTGTTTCGCAGAAAGACACCACCGCGTCCCAGGACTCCTCGCTGCCGGCCATCGACTCGACCTCGGCCGGCAGCGATAGGTCACTGCCTACTCCTGAGATGAGGGCACGGCGTGGCTCCTCCCAAGCGGCACACTCTGCCAGCGTATGCCGCGCCGTGTCCTCCCGGCAGTCGCCGTGTCCTCCCGGCAGTCGCCGTGTCCTCCCGGCAGTCGCCGTGTCCTCCCGGCAGTGCCCAAACGCCTCCTGCCGGAGGCTCTACGCGGGGATCGTGCGGTCCATGGCCCTTTACGGGACACCGGTGTGGGCGCGTTCTCTGAGGCTGCGACCAGCCCAGCGGTTGAACGCGTCCCAAAGGGTCATGGCCATCAGGCTGGTACGGGGTTACCGCACGGTCTCCCGTGAGGCGGCGAGCCTCCTAGCCGGACTGCCGCCGTGGGATCTGGAGGCAAAAGTCCTCGCGCACATCTGGGAGTGGCACGAGGAGGCGAAACGCCGGGGTGAAACTCCGCTGCCGCGAGAAATCACGGTACAGCGGACGGAACTCCGGCGAGATCTCATGGCGGCATGGAGAGTGCGATTGTCGCAACCTAGCGCTGGGCACGCTACAATTGTGGCGATAAGTCCCCTCTTTGAGGAGTGGCTGGAGAGGCGCCACGGCGCCCTCACTTTCCGCCTGACGCAGGTCCTCACCGGACACGGTTGTTTCGGGAGGTTCCTGTTCAGGATAAAGCGGGAGGAAACGCCCGGGTGTCACCACTGTGTGGATCGCCCGGAGGACACGGTGGAGCATACGGTGGAGATCTGCCCGGCTTGGGCGGGGCACCGCCGTGTCCTCACGGAGGCGATCGGCGGCGACGATCTCTCGCGTCCAGCACTGGTTCAGGCCATGGTTCGGAGCGAGAGTGCATGGGAGGCCGTCGCCTCCTTCTGCGAAGCAGTAATGCTCGCGAAGGAGGAGGCGGAACGCGTGAGGGAGAGGCAAGGTTCGCGCCCTCGCGCCTCTAGTCGCCGCAGGAGACGCCCCGGGCGTCGGGAGTTGCAAGCCGATTTCCGGCCACCGTAGGCGCGGGCTTGCGGACGGCGAGCGATGGGTAGCTCGCCGTCCGATAAGGACCAGGCCCGGGTCGACGGCGCGTTGTGTTCCACGCGCGCCTCAAAGAGATGTCAGCACCAACTGACGGGGTCCGTCAGGACCAATGCCTGCCAGGGTTGCGAGTTTGTCCGAAAGGGATATCGTGGCCCTGGCACACAGGCAAATGAAGGAACACGGGTGGGTTTTAGTCAGTAAGAGTCTGACACGCCCTCCCGCTCTGTCCAGAGCGGGAGAAGTTATTTGATAATTTCCCACCCAAAAAAAAAAAAAAAAAAAAAAGGGAAGCCACGTGTACAGAAGGAATCTTATAAGCTTTAAGCTTTTTTGATAAGGGCACGTTTGATGTGCGTTTTGAATTTTCGCTTAAATAGCCATATCCCACGGTATATCAAATGTTACCATTGAAGGATGGGCCCAGACCCCATACATTTGTTTCCCCACTCTCCTTTCAAGTTTGTAAGTCAATGGCAAGTTTAAAAAAGTCTTCTGGATGGTACAATGTCTGTACTCCAGGGGTTCATTCCATGAGCCTGCACCGAAAGGTCGGCCAAGCAGCACGCGTAGCATGGCCACCGTAGAAACGGGTTTTGATAGAAAGATTTCTACCGTCCTAAGCATGGCGATGTTAAAACTGAAGAGAAGAAATGTTTCTATTCTTCAGTCAACAAAAGTCTATAGTGTCGAGCATGACGACCAATTTTTTCTACTTTTGACACTTGGGTGTAGAAACATTTCTTCTCGACAAGCGTTATATAGTCTACATCACATTTGACCTAGATAACAGTCTATATTGATTTTGAATACTCAAATCAATACTTTCACCGTCCAAATTTCTTCTCACTGAATAATGTGGTGGAGTTGTAGGAGTTGGAGTACCTATAATGCTTAGGGGCACTAGGTATGAGCAGAAAAGAAAAAAATTTTTTTTTGGGAATGCATTCTTTACCCCGTTTGTATGGATATACCTTTTCCGTAATACGCTGTAAAGGACTAATTTTAAGTAGCGCTATGTTTATGTTTTATGTGATTTATTCCAGAAATCCCCACCTACAAATCCCCACTGGTGGGGATTGTTACTTTTTTTTCCAAAAATCCCCACTGGTTAAATAAACTCAGCCTAGTGGGGATTTTTGGAAAAATGAGTAACTATCCCCACCAGGTGTTGTTGTATGTAAATAATTAAAACAAAAAATGCGTTAATCAATACCTACGATAAGTAACTAATTATGTCAATATTATAATAACCAACTTCCATTATAAATTGTTTGCATTGAAACGAAACTCAATTGACTAGATTCAAACAAAAAATATTTAAACATTATAGAGAACGACACGGTTGGCGCAGTGGTTAAGCAATTGGCTGCTGCGCTGCGTGTCGCGGGTTCGATTCCCGCACGGAACAAATATTTGTATGACCTACAAGTAGTTGTTCTGGGTCTGGCTGTTTGTGTATGTGAGTTTAAATGTTTGTAAACGCACCCACAATACAGGAGAAACTCCTAGTGTGGGGCAAAGTTTAAAAAAAAAAAAAAAAAATGAGAATGAGAATTTATCTCATTCTTTCCAAAAAAAATGGCACTGTAATGCTGCCACGCATTAACTCTAGTTGAGCATCTAAGATGAACTGATCTTTTTCTTTGCTTCTTTGTGATCGCGGGTTCCGACGGTGACTTTCGTTAGCACTTCTTTCATAAAACAAAGCGTCTTCATGCAAAAAATGTAGGAGTTTCAGTAAACTGCTACCGAGATTACCATGTACTGTATAAAGTTGATAAAATGGATTTGAATGTCGATTTTAATTCAATTCCTTTTGAATGTCCTATTTCCAAAAAAAACGTTTATCGTTTTCATGCGACTACGAGCGTTTTTGGTAGCTAATAATAATATGCGAGTTTTATAATCATTAAAATCTGCTATGAGCAATGATTAAATTTTAGAGGAACTGTAACTTCTGCGAGGTTCCTGACTTAAATTTTTTTTAACTGGTGCCGTTTTATTTCGGTGGATAAACAAAAAAAGAGGAAATTGTGACTCACTCAACTGAAAACCTGAATCATTGTACGATGCTGCTGCCGAATTACATGCTGTCGAATTGAAGGCTGGTTCTATGTTGCCAGCCAAAGCCCAGACAATCAAAACAGTGACAGTTTTCGCCAGTATATGTTAAGCCAATGGATAAAAGAAGATTTCATAAAAGTATTATGTGTTTACGGAGAGAGGCACAGAACGACAAACATTTTGGAAGGGTGGCATAATAAACGTAATGCAGCTATATCGAAAAAAAGACCAAGTTTACTGAAACTCCTACATTTTTTGCATGAAGACGCTTTGTTTTATGAAAGAAGTGCTAACGAAAGTCACCGTCGGAAACCGCGATCACAAAGAAGCAAAGAAAAAGACCAGTTCATCTTAGATGCTCAACTAGAGTTAATGCGTGGCAGCATTACAGTGCCATTTTTTTTTAGAAAGAATGAGATAAATTCTCAACCACGATTTACGTGATCCTATAATGTTTAAATAATTTTTGTTTGAATCTAGTCAATTGAGTTTCGTTTCAATGCAAACAATTTATAATGGAAGTTGGTTATTATAATATTGACATAATTAGTTACTTATCGTAGGTATTGATTAACGCATTTTTTGTTTTAATTATTTAGAAACAACAACACCTGGTGGGGATAGTTACTTATTTTTCCAAAAATCCCCACTAGGCTGAGTTTATTTAACAAGTGGGGATTTTTGGAAAAAAAAGTAACAATCCCCACCAGTGGGGATTTGTGGGTGGGGATTTTTGGAATAAACCTTTTATGTGTGTTTGTAATAAAACTGCAGCTAATAATGGTAAATGTGCAGGTGAGGTGGAGCCAGAGCAGCTGCTGCAGTACTGCGCGAGCACATGCGGTGCGATTCTGGCGTGCGGGCACGTGTGCGCCGGCACGTGTGCGCGCTGCCTGCAGGGCCGACTGCACCAGCCCTGCACGCAGACTTGCAACCAGGACAACATCTGCGGACACCAGTAAGTTTGGCGACACTTCTACGGAACATAGCTCGTAGGTTCGGCTAGCTGCCAAGTAATGCTTTTTAAATAACAACAACTCGGGCTCAAGGACATTGCATTTTGACGTAACGTAAAAATCGGCTAGATTAGACTTCTGTTAGTAACTTCAACCCGTTCTAGGCTCGCGCCCATTTCCTCTAACAGAGAGGTTTTGGAGCGACGACATCATTTGACACGAGAAGAGATGATGGAGAGCCGTCGGAATGTTGCAAACTGGTTCTGGGCAACGTACTGTGGCTGTTGCTCTTGGCACTACACAGAGCGTCTTAAGCCGCCTCTGGACACGCTATCGTATCACGGGCAGCGTGACCGAGCGATAAGGAGGAGTTGGAGGACGCATCTCGCATCACCACTCGCAGACAGGACCGGTACATCCAAAATACTGCTCGACGGAATTGTACCATGACCGCCATGACGTTGGCTACAAGGCTCCACAGTTCTTCAGGCTTGCTGATAAGCGACCAAATCACACAACACAGTACAACACTGTCACACAATACAAAGGTGGAAACACAGTTTGAGTTTCTTTTTTTTTCTTTATGATATAAAAATAAAAAATCCTCATTTTTGCCTTTTTTTGCCATCTAATTGTGATGACAGTGGGGCCCATATGAGGAGGAGATAACTCAGGGAAACCACCTTTTCAGAAATAAAGTATATTGGGGTACTTGTACAGGAATACTTGTAAACAGTTTAAGTTTAACACAGTCATGTAAAACATTGGGGAACGAAAACCCTAAATAATAATAATTTCGCGTAACAATGGCGGCACGAGGTAGGCACGTGGCGCGGTGCATTAAATATGCGTCTACGCAGTAAGCGTGTGGGCAGCGGACTGCCGCGCAACGCGAGCACATTACTCGCAACGGCCAGGCGAGAGAGAGACAGATCATTCTGCATATCGTGACGGAACGCGACCGCGGGACGCTCGCACTGGACGAAGTTGTTTATGGGTCACTTTTCTTAATTTTTACAAAATCTAAAAGACTAGATTTGGTTAATATTAATTAGATATTTTTTTATAGTTAAAAATGTACTTGATCTTTATACACTTTTGATGTGTGCCCATATCGCAAAGTAGAAGTGACATAACCATGTTATGCTGATAAGAAAGCTGTCTTATTCACAATTTTGCCTAGCTTATAAAGAGAATAGGACAACTTACTGTACTCCTCACATACTACACTACATACAGTCCTACACTATCGATTTGAGTCCTCTATGACATATCGTTATTGTAACATTAATTTCAAGTATTTGGTCACTTTTGTAGTTTACCTGAAAATGTGACAGTGTTTTTGGTCTAACTTTAAAATTCATAATTTTTGTTTTAGTTTGGTTAATTTTAAGGTTATTAGCGTTCAGCCAGTCAATAATCGTAACAAGACTAGTGTTAATGTCATCTTCTATTTCTTTATTACTACCAGTATTATAATATATATAACTGTGCTGTCGTCGGGATATAAGGCTACTTGATGCATGTTTACTTGGGGAACCTCGTTTATGTAGCAAATGAACAGCAAGGGTCCCACCACCGAACCCTGTGGAACACCGTAACAAAGAACTCTAGAGGGTTCCCTATCCCTTTGCATAAAATTTTAAGACATAATATTTTATAACATGGCATACTTTTGTTTACCCTTATTATATTTACGCATAACAGCTTACGCATAATAATTTAAAGCATAATTTCTCTAATTATAATAATGTATAAGCATAACATTCAACAGCATAAATATATTTACGCATAATGACATATTTTTTATAGGCATATCAAATACGCATAATAATTAACTCCTACAATGTTAGACACTATTAGACATTTATATACAATGGAAGTGTAATATATGGCATAATAACAGATAGTCTAATATCACTTGAAATAACGTTCACATGATATAATTTCATAAGCTATAAAAACAAATAACTAAATTTCATGTGATCTAATGTTACTAAGATTCTTTTACTCGAACAACATTTAGTATAACGTTCATTTCATATAATTTTCAATTTGTATAATGTTTTTTTTTATATAATGTTCAGTTGACCTAATTTTCATATTTACAACCTTATCTAACCCAAATGATTCACCAAGAATAGAGGGAATTTGGCGCTCGGCGGCCGCTACCACGGCACCTAACCTAACCCAAATGATTCAATAACAATTGATGGTATCTGACGCAGGTATATAATAAGCAGACATGCATGACTAAAACTTAATTATTTAAAAGGACAATGAGTAATGGTGGGCCCACCTCTCAATAGAATTAAGATACTCACAAGACAGTTTTATATTATGATGTGTATTAAATCATTTGCATGAAAATTCAAAATAAATACGTAAAAACAAATAAAATTTGGTGTCCGTTATTCCCATAATTTACTATGCCATAAATCACTATTATGTAAATAGTCATTACGCCAAGTAACATTATGCGAATTAAAATTATGCCAAAACAAATTAGCCAACAAAACAATTATGCCAACATCAACTATAAGCCAAAACCAATTAGGCCAAAACATATTAGTAATAAAACCATTATACAAAAAAGGGGTCCCACTCTAGAGAGCTAGATGAGTATACTACTTTAGTTAATATCCACTTGACTAATCTGAGTAATTTGTTTTCTCATTCATTCATTCATATCCTCCAAATAAGATTAAGCTCGTTACCTGTGATGCCGTATCTATTTAGCTTAGTTAATAGTACTTTATAGTCCACATAGTCAATTGCCCTGGTCATATCCATAAACATTGCCATTACTGGTTTCCTTTGTCCATGTTATGATATATTTTTACAAGAAAATTGTATATGGTGATATTAATGGTTTTTGTCTTCCTAAAACCCATTTTTTTTTTGCAAAAAGTATTAAGTTTGTCTAATATAAATACCATTATAATGCAATTTCTCAAAGATCTTTGAAAAAATCGGTTTTTAGAGCTACATGTCTATAATTACTTGTTTTGTCTTCTTACATCTTACTTAAATTGGTTTTTTCATCTTTACCTTTAACTTTTGCGGAAAAATACCATTTTGAATACAGTTATTTATAATATCACTTAATATAGGTGCTATAAATAGGAGCTACTGCTTGAACTACTCTTTTGTCAATATCATCATATCCTGTAATATTGGTATTTTTAAGGTGGTCAATTATAGTAATAATGCACATTGGTATGGTTGGTTCCATAAACATCGATTTATGCGATCCTAATGTGTTAATATTATTACCTGTCTGAAAATTATTGGTATTCGGTTGAACTGAGTACAAAATAATTATTAAACTGCTGCTATAATTTTAAAATTTGTTATAAAGGGGTTTGAAGATTTTTGTGTGGCCCTAACGTCGGCCGCCATTTTGATTTTTTTTCAAAATCGCGGTGCGCAACGAAAGTTATATATTTAGATAGAGGACACTTATACAAACAAAAAATTTAATGAAACATAATATCCTAAAACGTCAGGTTTTGGAGTTATTCACCGAAATATAAGTAAAAAACTGAACCTTGAAGAAACAGGATTTTTTGTTTTTTTTCCCTTCAGGTAAGCATATTGAACTATGAAAACATAATTGCATCATGTGTAGGTAATATTTTAGTTATGAGCGAAAGAGACAAAAGTATACACCCGCCGAATGAGGACACCCCGCGACGACCCGCCCGTCCGTTGCGTCACCCTTCACTCTTCAGTTTGCCACTTTGACGTCCATTGTGTGCACGCGTTTTCCTGTCTATGTAGTAAATTTCAATAGATTTGATACTATTTTGTTGAGTTGTTCTTAATTAATGTTGTTACTGTTTTGTGTTCGTGATCATTGTTACTGTTGTATTTCAAATTGTTTCTTGACAAAATGTCAAGCCATATTGGCGCCAGAACATGCTTTTTTTGTGGGAAAAGCACTGTGCCCGGCCCACGGCGAAGTTCTTTACGTCCTGTACAGTCTTGTTTGCTGACTGAAGACCTTATAGCCGGTCATCCAAGCATCATAAACTACGCACGCCACCTATTTCAGGACCGCCAGGTTAGTACGTTTGACAGTTATAGAGTCAATAATGTATGTTGTGCTTAAGTGTATTTGTTAGTATGAGTATGTATATTCTTTCTAAAATACCATGAAACTTGTAAACATATTAGTTTATATGGCGTGCTACTTTTATTTTGTAGTATTTCTATGTCTTAATTAAGTCTCGTGGTATTTTATAAACAATATCTACATATTCACAAAGATAACATGCGAAACATAAAAAATAAACAATATAGTGTACTTAATATTGGCTGCCTGCATAGAAATGTTAATACTTATCGTGTTAGTATATTGAAAGAAAAAGGACAGCCGGTAGTTTTCACCAAGTAAAGGACTATTCCGGTGGTTTTCAATGTCATCGTAATAATATTCATTATGTATGTCTTGTGCATGATTATCTGCCCGCGAGAACATTATACGTCTCCATAAGCCCCATGAATGCGAGCGAGAGAGACTGATAACAATGATTTATGGCCCAATGGTTAATACTGGCACTATAGTATTACTACCATTGTTATTTATTAGCTGTTTATTTTTATTCATGGCCCAATGGTTAATACTGGCACTATAGTAATATTCCTATTGTTATTTATTGGCTGTTTGTTTTTATTTCAATGAGTATTTGAAATACATTTTTTTTACAACAGATTTTGGCGGAAGACCGAATTTGCCGACCTTGTCTGCAACGCGCTGACCGTTTTGTTATCGCGCAAAGGGTAGCTCAAGAACAAGAGTCAGAGGATTTGGCAAGTCAAGAAGATGCAATTAGTGACGTTTATATGCCCACATCTGAGCAAAGAGAACAAGAAGATTCACCTTTTGATACACTTGAAAACAGTCCCGAGGAGCCTCACGCTCCCAATATCTCCCTGGAAATTGATGCTGAGGCTCAAGTTGCTCCTTTGGTAGAAGTAATACCACCAGTAAATGTACATGAATTTCCAGTACCTGATTTCACACGAGTCACGTATAGTGCCTCAAATTGTATTATAGCAGGATGCCACCAAAGACAGAATCAGCATAGGATTCATTATAATATGTATAAGACGAAATGTTCTGTCTAAATATAATATATACATCCCACGTGGAACTCGTGTTTGTGAAGTCCATGCTGGGCCTGAAGCACGGTGGAATGATTTCCCAACACATTGTCGTCCTAGACAAGAGCTTTTTAATAGCGCACAAATGTCAGAAATGTTAAAAATGTTGCAACACAAACACTTGTCATTTTTGAATTTTGAAATATTAGATACTATTGACGACAGCGTCTTTTATTATTTTATTGGATACAATAAAGAAATATTTTTTAATATTCTGCAAGAGACACCTTCAATCTCGACATCTTTTAGAAAACCTAAAACAGCCCTTGCAACGGTCATGTGTAAGTTGCATACTGGTGATTCTAACGAAAGACTTTCTAGTGTGTTTCGTATGACTCCGCAACATTTAAGTAGTATAATGAAAAAATATCGCAATTGTTTGATGACAGAATTCGTTCCCAACCATTGGGCTTTGATCATATATACGGACCTGATTGTGCCTTTTCGTACAGAAACAATATGCACGAAAGGATTTTAAGAAGTCCACGGATATTATTTTCAAACCGCAATGAACCATTAGTACTTATTTCTTGCGACGGTACTTATTTCTTTCTGCAAAAAAGCTCTAATTACCAATTTCAACGAACTTCATACAGTCACCATAAATACCGTAATTTATTAAAGGTATTTTTAATTGTAAGTCTAGATGGATATATTATACTTAAACACCTTTGGGCCATACGAGGCAAACAAATCTGACGCTTCTATCATGGCAGAATTGATAAGAGAAAACGAAGACAATCCTTATCATTGGTTCTTTGAGAAAGGAGATGTATTCATTCTAGATCGAGGATTCCGGGATGTGATGGAAGATATAAGTTCGTGTGGATACGAAGCTTATATGCCACAAACGAAAGATGAAAATGAACGTCAGCTAACTACCAAACAGACAAACGAATCTAGAAAAGTAACTTTATGCCGTTGGGTAGTGGAAACTATTAATGGTCGATTAAAAAATCAGTTCAGGCAACTTAGATCGCAGTTTTTCAACATCGCGGCACCACACTTATACGAAGAAGTAAGAATTGCTTGTGCTCTAATAAATGCGTTCGGGAACCGACTGACAGATCATCAGCTCGTTGATCAATTTATAAATGAAATCTATTTAAAACATGATGCCCCAAACCACATAAGTGAGTTTGTGATTCAAAATAATTTAAACTTCCGTAGCGCCAATTTTCGGGCTATGGATGCCGGAGGAGAATTCGAACAATTCCCAAATCTAACGTATGATCAGTTGTTAGTGTTAGTGATAGCATTGGGACCATACCAAGTCGCCCAAGCTCGTAGTTACTATGGGGAACATATTAAAGAAGACGGCATATTTTTTATTGAATTGTACGAAGACGTTGCCATCGATTACGACTTGAGTCAATACAACATTGTCGTTTCTGATCCTTGGCTTTTAAGAGCTCGAATCCACTCAAAGACACCAAAACAATCGAATTTATTTTGTCTACATCTTGCTCGATAATACTTTACAAGGCAGGAATAAAATAGTTGGCTACTACTGTAATTGCATTGTAGGAAAACGAACACTTGGATGTTGCTCCCATGTTATGTGTATTATATGGTACATGGCATGGGCGCGACATCAAGAATATCCTATTCAGCCTCCCGCTGCCTTCTTGGATGATATTATTTATACCGAATATGATTAATAAAGCTTATGTTTTATCCACTAGGTAATCAATTGTTTCATGTTTACCTACAAAACTATCATTGTAATTCGACACATTTTTCTCATATCCCATGTTTTTAAACATATACCGTAATTAATAAACGTAACATTGGACAGTTACATCGAATACAAACTTAAGGTTTGCGGGTCATTTTTTTAAAACACAGCGGCCTTAAAAATAATGTTCTGGCAGCTGTGTTTTTTTTAATGATATGTGTAAGGAAGGCTATTGGCATGTTAAATAACTCAAAACATATAATGAAATAATGGTTATTTATTATTTTAGAATGACCTATAGACGAAAAAACGCTTAGGCTGACTTTGCCGATTTATTGCTTTTTTTTTACAAGGCACGACAGGATTACTCTATACATAATATGTTAGCCCATTTCATAAAGATTCTAACAACACATCATTTAGCCCGATCCCATAAGTATGTTTCGAGATATCGGCGATGATCTCAGATGCGGCATAAACCGCGGCGCGACCTAAAAACGCTTTTGCTCAACGCCTATTGGCGCGGCAAAATACGCGTTACTCACCAAGGGATATTCTTATGTTCCGATTGTATTAAAAAAAATTATAATGAACAAAATAAATGATTAGTATTGACTACAACGACACAAGCGGCTAAACTGACGCTCTAAAAGTGGTTTAATATAATTTGACGAATTCAGAAAAGCGCTGTGATTTGCAGTTTTGCATGGTTTTTCATCTTAGGGACTCTTCAGACGTCAGGCAGCGGCTAAAATATGGGTGGCACAAAATTGTAAAAAAGTGTGGTATTTAAACACACTTACCACGGTCAGCATCGGAAGTCATTTAAGACTTCAGTTTTCTAATGAACTTATCTTCCTACTTTAGACAAAAATCGTGTAGTTGCCTACTTGAAATGCTGCGCTTGAAAATAATTTTATCAAATATTTTTGTGTCGAAAGATGCAATGATGTGTGACAATTGATTTTCATTTCTAACCGTATTTTAAACTTTTCCTTTTTTCTTGTGATTAATAATATTATACCGAATACCTTACGGCACCTTCACAACAAGTTGCCTGCCCACTGTGCTGTTCCCCATCGAGTTTTGTGGCTGCCACTTCATGAAGTTACCGCGCGACACATATAGCCAGCGCGGTGCGTAGATGTGGCACGTCAAAACACCCTCTAGGGTTTCTTATTAATGTTTATTTTAATTTTATAATTTTGTTCTTATTCCAGAAATTGTGTTTTATTGTTCTAATGTGGGTGTAGTATAGGAACACCTCTGCCTAACCCTTTGGGGATTAAAGGCGTGATTCAGATATTAAGATGTATAATTAATAAATAAAGCTGTTTTATGATATATAGTTTTATTTTTTCATTGAATTCTATGATGTGCACAAGTTATGTGCTGTGTATATAATGCTTCCTGTTTAGTAGGTATTAACAGTGGCGGATCTAAACATTTTCCAATTTTTGCCGCCCTTACCTCTAAAATTGTCAACTGTTTTTAGATTATTTTTACAATCCAACAATTTGGTTGAAATTGGACAAAAAATAGTTTTTGGGTTAAATATATGTGCGGAATAGTTTTTGAGCTAATCAAAGCTCAACCATGTACTACTAATAAGGCGGGGGTAATGTAAATAAATGTATTGTATGAGTAACATTTTCCAGAAATTGAAAATGACAAAAAAAGAAATGCTATTCACGGACATTTTCATCGAAAATCAAGAATGTGGGATGCAAGAGTCAAGCTCGAAATTTTTTACAGCCCGTCTCGTAATTTTCAGTTAGGTTTATTTAGAACATTCATACGGAAATAGGAGTATAGCTTTGTTGACTTATGCAGAAAACGTAGAGAATTAGAACGAAAATAAAGTACCTAACTCCCAACAGTATGAAGGGTCTACTGGACGGGATACTGTTAGGAGCTTCTGATTTGTTTTTTTTAAGAAACCATGAGAATGAAGAGAGTGTAGAATGCGAAACTAGGTGACCCACATCAGAATCAATAAGGGCGGATGTCACCAACTAAATTAATAGTGAAATTGACAACATTAATTTAACATTATACAGGGTGTATTTTTGAGATGGGGCAGTAAGGGCAGCTACCTTAACCGTTGTAGCTACAGGAAAACGGTCTTAAGTGACTGTAGAAATTTTGATCTGCATTCACAGATTTTGAAAAAAAATTACATTCAGCAGGAAAATGGGCAATTTTCACAAAAACTTTTTTTTATGCCAATCGATCCTCTTTCTTAAAGGGATCAAAAACCTCTATAGGACCAATTACGTGTTTCTATCTAGCTGGCCCACCTGCGCCACATCAACGAAACTGATGTAGACTGTTAGCTTATTCAATGTACCTGTCTAATCAAACGAAAATATTCAATGTTCCTCCGCCAGTAAGACAGAAATGGCATTTCATTTCGGTTTCTATCCAGCGGGGCCCTCCGTTATTCTATTGCTTAGAGACTTGAAAATGCTATTGTAGATACTCCTTCCAATGTACCTTTCAAATTGTTTATTTATTTTCATAATCTTTGGATATTACAGCAGAAATTACATTCGTAGGTTTTTTTATATCCAGCGGGGCCCTTTTTATCCTTATTATTTACAAGTGAAAGTCGCACGCCAAATTAAAGTATTTTCAATGTACTTACAGGGATTAATGCGTTTTTTGTGATAAACATAATAATTAACGGTGAAAAATGATTAGTTCACTTTAGTAGTTTTGTTAACAAAAAGTAAGGTCAGCATGACAACGTATATAAAATAATAATGCACACAGAATATATTATTTTGACATGGTATATTTTTTCAAATGAATAAACTATTGTTTCACATAAATTACGCAATGCGGTATAATTTATTTATTTATTTGGAGAACTTTTACTATAGCGTCCAGATCGTCATGACATTCCCAACTGCCATTTTGACGTTAACAGTGGGCTTTGTAACGGCCAATGTCGCCTATACCAGGGCAGTATTGAATTACAGATATTAACTTGTAAGTTTCTTTTTGATTCAGAAATAAATGTTTTGGAACATCTGATAAATCAATTGCATTGATGCCATTAATATCGAATGCTACCATATTCTGTACTTCGTATACAATTTGTTTAATACCAGTGCAACCATCATGACCACACACTGTTCCAGCATAAGTGATGCCCAGATTAACGGCTTCGTTTAAAAAAGAAATACCACACACACATTTGTAGAAGCTGTAAGTCAAGAGGCACAAGAGGTACTTTTCGAGTTAGCTTATCGCTGGAACAATTTGTCTGTGTACAGAGTTTTTCGGAAAATGCGCTATGAAAGCGATCGTATATCACTTTTTCAAATATGAAACATACATTGAAGTGGCAATTTATAATAAGAGACGAAGTTTCAATTTCAAAATGACTTTTTAACCGACTTCCAAAAAGGAGGAGGTTCTCAATTCGGCTGTGTTTTTTTTTTTTTGTTTGTTTGTTACGGGATTACTCCGTCAATTATAGACCGATTTTGAAAATTACTTTTTTGTTTGAAAGGGTATTTCAGCTTTTAATGTTTTATCTGCTCTCATAACGTAAAATTCTAGTTAAGAAATCAAAACTTTATCCACGTACAACTAAAATTAAAAAGTTATTTAGACATTCACACTTTCCCATAAAATGCTATCATAATCATAATCATAATCATTTAATCATTTGTTAACATAGGTACAATAAAATTGTTGGTATAGAAAAAAATACAAGCGCGCTATGTTATACCAGAAGGCGTACAAATATTAATGGATGTCATTGATATATACTAAAAATTTATAACATAATTACAATAATCAAACGATAATAATTAATCTTCTCAAAAATAAAAAATTACATGTCAAAATAAGAACAAAAAAAAATTAAAATTACTACGTCAATATTCAAATAAAGTTTAAACAAATATAAAGAAAAAAGTAATATAATAATTAAAAAATGATACAAAATAAAAAATGAGGCATGCAATGTTAAAAAAAAAAAAAAAAAAATATTAAACATACCAGGTCAATGACTACCAACTAAGGTCAAAAACAGTTATTGCATTTTGTCTGTCAAAAATTCCGAAATGCTGTAATAAGCTTTATTCAACAGAAAAGATTTAAGCCTTTTCTTAAATAAGTGTATGTTTAATTCTTTAATTGAACTAGGTATTTGGTTGAATATGATTGGTGCCATACAAAAAACACTTTTTTGCGTCAATGCTGTAA
Organism: Tiliacea aurago; assembly: GCA_948098905.1. Lineage (NCBI taxonomy): Eukaryota > Metazoa > Arthropoda > Insecta > Lepidoptera > Noctuidae > Tiliacea > Tiliacea aurago. The sequence continues at coordinate 16,273,711 of OX402586.1, read as the reverse complement.
GAGCCCTTTTTACGCACAAGTTATTATTCTGTGGTCGAGTTCGTTTATGATAAAATGATAATCTAGTAAACAAGTCTGGATTGGTCATAACAAATACAGCTACCTCAAAAATATATAAGCAAGGAAATGTCAATAATTTGTATTTGATAAACAATGGCTTACAGGAATCTAAACTGTGGAGTCTGAACATTGACCTAATGCACCTTTTTTGTGCTTTAAAAACTAATTCCCTATTGGTTGAGTTACCCCTGAAAATGACACCATACCTCAACACTGAACTCACCAAACCATGATATGCTGTGATTATAGCATCGACGTTAATCACTGGGGTCAGTTTAAATAGGGCATAAGCTGATCTGCTAATACGTTTAGTTAGCTCCTCCGTGTGTTCTTTCCAGTCCAATTTTTTGTCAATCGTTAATCCTAGGAATTTGGATGTATCTACTTGTGTTATAATTGTATTGTTATAGCATACTGTCATATTGGTATTCGCACGTTGGCTACACATCATTAATTTCGTCTTATCAATATTTATTTTCAAATTATTATTATCTAACCATTTCACTATGGAGGTTATTGTCTGAGTAACAACGTCGTTGTGGTTTTGATCATCAGTACTCCTAATGGTCACAGTGCTGTCATCAGCAAACAATGACATAGGATTACTTGTTACTTTTGGCAGATCATTTATGTATACTATAAACAGCGGGGGCCCTAAGACGCTGCCCTGGGGAACACCATAAGCAACTGTGCGATAACTTGACTTATAAGTTCGTTGGCATTTCGTTTTGGGATCTATATCGGTAACTTCAACATACTGTTTCCTGTCCCGCAAAAATGAATTTATTAAACTGAGCCTCTAATACCGTATGCATCCAGCTTATTGAGCAGGATATTGTGATCGACATAGTCGAATGCTTGAGTCATGTCACAATAAACTGAACAAACAGGTATTCTTTTGTCAACATTCGTAATGACATTATTCAAAAAGTCATATATTGCCATATTGATGGTTTTATTTTTCCGGAAGCCTTTCTGTTCGTCAGTTAAAATGTTTCTTTTATCTAGATATTTAAAGATTTGAATATAAATATATGTTTCAAATATCTTCGATATTACCGGCACAAGCGCAATGGGTCTATAAGACTCCATGCATTGCTATAAATAATAACTTTTTTTTCCAGTAGAACAACTTGACCAAGACCAATGAGTTTTCAATTTATAGGTTTTAGTTGCCGTCGACAATCGAAATAACTTAAAAGAGATACTGATACAGCGCAATAACAATAATTATCTATGAATATACAAACAATTGTTTTCTGTACTTGGTCGAGTCCAAAATTTGAGATGTGCACTAGTTTCGCTCCACTGATTTTACATTATCTGTAGTTATAATGGTGGCGCGTCATCGTAACAGCTGATCGGTTGATGTGGCGTGTACCCCCGCGGTTGAATATTGAATTTGGGCGCCATAATTACGATTTACGATACTAAATAATGTTTTTTTGAAAATGATGATTTGTAGATGAATAATTATAATGTTTTGTTTTAATGAATTTGCATGAGTTTAGATAAAGTAGTGTAAGAAACTACACACATATTAAAACACTCGTGTGATACTTTACACTCGTTTTATAATAACAGGTGATAAGTAGTTAATAGTTTCATATGCTACTATTTTGCTGACCCTACATGAAATTAAATTTATTATTAAGTTACTTTTGACTTAGATAGCTTACTATCAGCCAGTTGATGCAACTTTAGGACACAGGCGGTCGGTGCGTTACCTGAAACTCACAATTTGATGGAACTCACGCGTAGGTACCTAAATTGTTCTCCAATAAGTTTATTATTCAAAAATACAATTATGTACTTATCGCATCTAAACAAACGCATTAATCCCTGTAAGTACATTGCAAATGCTTTAATTTGGCGTGCGACTTTCACTTGTAAATATTAAGGATAAAAAGGGCTCCGCTGGATAGAAACAAACCTACGAATGTAATTTCTGCTGTAATATCCAAAGAGTATGAAAATAAATGAATAATTTAAAAGGTACATTGGAAGGAATATCTACAATAGCATTTTCAAGTCTCTAAGCAATAGAATAACAGAGGGCCCCGCTGGATAGAAACCGAAATGAAACGCCATTTCTGTCTTACTGGCGGAGGTACATTGAATATTTTCGTTTGATTAGACAGGTACATTGAATAAGCTAACAGTCTACATCGTTTTCGTTGATGTGGCTCAGGTGGGCCAGCTAGATAGAAACACGTGGACCAATTGAGGTTTGAGTACTAGTAAAGTCAAAAATCGCTAAAAACTTTTCCCATACATTTCGTAGGAAATGAGACTCCAACTTACATTTTTTACCATTGATACTGAACTGGCCGCTACAAAAATGACTGATCGAAAAACAAATAAAAAACAATAATTTCTACTTTAGGTATTATTAAAACCTTGAAACTTTATTAGACTCACCTATAAAGCAACAAACTATCTAGATTCTGTTTTCAAAGCAAATTCAATTATGACGCGTATTCGTTCGAAATTCGATGTTTAATTGTTTGTTTATTTTTGGTCATAGTAGCGGTCCATCTATCCATCTTAAAAAACTAAGTTGGAGTCTCATAATTCATCATCATTTCAGCCGAAAAACGTCCACTGCTGGACATAGGCCTTCCCCAAGCACCGCCACCTCGACCGATTCTGTGCTTTCCGCGAGATGGAGTCTCATTTCCTACGAAATGTATGGGAAAAGTTTTTTGCGATTTATGACTTTTCTAGTACTCAAACCTCAGTTGGTCCAATAGAGGTTTTTGATCCTTATAACAGGATCGATGGGCATAAAATAAAGTTTTTTTAAATATTGCCCATTTTCCTGCTGACTGTAATTTTTTTTTCAAAATATGTGCATGCAGTTCAAAATGTCTCAAAAAGTTAAGGACAGTCTCTTATGACCGTTTTCCTGTAGCTACAACGGTTAAGGTAGCTGCCCTTACTGCCCCATCTCAAAAATCCATCCTGTATACCTAAGTTACTAATTACAAGCCCGCACAGATAAGATAGGTTTGATAGGTATTATATCTTGGAACAACCTACCCTCTCACTGTCTAGGGTCTGTATTAATAAACGTTCCCCAATGACGTACTCAAGTGCGTATTTATTTGATACGCCATTATTACGATATCAGCATCTCAAAACACATCACATGAAAACAGTATCTCAGTTACCAAGATCAGCAAGGAGCTGTACTTGATGAACGATTACGCCACAGTGACCGAAGTTTAGAATGACGTATCACATTTCGTTCTTGATAAGTCATACTTTTAGTTAACATACTTTTATTTTGTTAAAACTAGAAGAACACTATTATTAGATTAGGTAATTTAATTGGATTTATACGATACCTACCTACTTTTAAAGTTTATTTATTCAACTTTATGCAACTAAAGAAGTACAGAATATGTACGTTATACATAAAAGTAGTAATTGAATAAATTGTTGTTGGGAATATTGGGGGTCACTCTCTAATAATAGGCGAATCTGCTTCTTAGAAATATATTACCCAACAAATTATATACTTTAAATTATGTGGCGCGTCCGCGCGTTGCGCATAGGCAGATAGGCAGTATAGCGACGCGCTTGCAATGAGTGCCCCGAGCAGACTGTCGGCGGTTGGCCGGTCGGTCGGCGGGTGGCGCGCTGCGGCCGCGCGGCCCCCGTCCCCTGCGCCCCGCCGTCTCTCAGCTGCACAGTGGGTTCGCGGTTATGCGACGCACAGTGTGCGCGTTAACAGCCTCCCACACCTTGATAGCTCAGCTATCTAGCTTCATTTTGTTGCAGTCCTTATCATCGTCATAAGGTATAATACAGAACTTATGGACTGCTCTCTTGATTGTTCCTCGCGATGTGTAGACATCAGCGACTCTGCTGACACCATCTCGTCCAGGATATAGGGTTGTTATGCGGCCTAAACGCCAACATAATGGAGGTAGGTGATCTTCCTTCAGTATAATCAAATCGCCTACTTTGGGTTCTTGTTGTGGTTTCCGCCACTTAGTCCTTTGCTGCAGTTCGGTCAAATACTCTCGACGCCACCTCTCCCAAAATTGCTGCCGCAGTTGCTCTATCCTCTCGTATCTGTTGGGTCTCGTTTTATTAACAGTTAGAGACGGCACTGATCAAAAAACTCAAATACAGATCCAAAGACACCGACTTCCGAAATTAAAGTTATTTTTCACTTTGTAGTGTTATTTTTGGTAGGTAGTCGGTTATTATTTTTTTGTAAAAAGTTTTTTGTTTTAACCTGTCTAACACTGCCCTCAAATTTGCTAAATGGGTAGTTTTATCCTTTCCCGAAACACATAAATGTCATCTGCAAATACAGCCGTTGAAGGCAAGCCACTCAATGTTTCCTCCATTATCTTCTGAAAGTTTTCAGGTATACGTTTTATTCCAAAAGGTACCCACTCTTTTGTAAATAAACGTTCCGACATGAGTGCAGTGATTTTTTATCTAATAAATATTGTTGGAATGAATTTGATAAATCAAGTTTTGTGTACTGTTCGCCGCCCCCCAAGGTCGCAAAAAGTTCTTCAATCCGCGGTAATGGATCATGAAAATTTTTTAGAATCGGATTAATTGTTATTTTATAATCTCCTCATATTCTGATTGAGCCATTTGACTTAAAAACCGGTACAATAGGTGTACCATATTCTGACCTTTCGACCTTGTAAACAACTCCTTCTTGTTCTAACCATTTGAGTTCGTTTTCGACTCGCGGGTGCAGTGCCACCCCCGTGTTTGTGAAGGCGCGCCGCTGCCATCAGCGGCGCGCCTTCACAAACACGGGGGTTTCAACCTTGAGGTGCAGCGATACAGGTGACTTGAGGGTACCTAACCCTCCTGCAAGCACTTCTGGAATTCTTCTCTCAAAGCTTTAGTCCTAGGACGCGGTGGTATTTTTCGTCGGCAGAGGGCTGACAACGCCCTCTGCCGAAAATTGCGGGATGTGTGAATTGTACGCAGATCATATTATGATTCTGCCAAAGCGTCCATTTTAGGCCCCCTGGCGTCTGTACATGGAAGCAATGTGGCATAATTATGTAATAGGCGTGTTGGTCCTTGCCCAGACCACCAAGTCATTTTGTGCCCCACCTGCAACATTAGTATGATGGATATTAACAATATACCTACTATTACTCGTATACTTTATAATAAAATTATTATAGTGATAAAACATTGTGTTTCTAGCAATTGTAAACTGTTTGATCTCGATATTATGTCCAAAAATGGCTGATATTGTAAAAAAAAAAAATTACATAATAAGTACTTCAAAATACTTTTTATAAAAAATTGTTAATTTCTCTTTAAGAAAATGGTAAGAAATATAGTTGATATAAATTAAAATAACTTGTTTTCTTTTTTTTAGATAAGTACTGTAACAAAAGACATAGGTACCGGTACATCGTAAAGGGTCATAAATGCCGCGTGCGAACACTCGTGGAATGTTTTGAAGCGCGAGCACTGTAGTGTTATTGGATTGCCCTATGTTAATCTGTGTCTGTATCTACCTACTAACACTAGGCGTTAAGTGAAAGTGCTATGTACTCTGTATGAAATAAAAGTTTTATTATTATCATTACAGTGAAACTTTATTTATTGAGCGTTAGGCCAGACGACGTTCTCGATCCAGTCGAGGTAGCGGCTGACGCGCGTGTAGACGGCGGGCACTTTCGAGCCGCAGCCGCGCCCGAATGACGTCACGCCCACCAGGTGGTTCAGCCTGTCCGGCGTCGAGTTCAGCAGCGGCCCGCCCGAGTCGCCCTGCAAACATATAATTCAAGTAGTATTAGAGTGTAGCGTAGGCTTATTAATTAAATATCTTTAGTCTTTGGCAATGTTTGACGTAACTTATAAATTATTTATAAGTCCTCTCTTCTCTCCCGCTGTATACGACGTTAGTCGTATAAAAATGTAATGTCTTTCATTTAATTTGTCAAGCCTTCTGATTTCTAACACCATCATATAATCATTTGTTAACATAGGTACAATAAAATAGTTGTTATACAAAAAAAAAAAAAAATACAAGCGCGCTATGTTATACCAGAAGGCGTACACAACACACACGCATCAAAACACTTATCGGCAAAGTGGTGACACCCGTACGTGTCCACGCGCATAGCAATCAAACAATCAGCGTATTGTGTGTTATCGCAACGAAGAGACTATAACCCAACCGCGCATAAAAATATGGACCCAAGTTACCAGACCGCAGCTCTTCAACAACCCGTATCTAGCCATGTCAACCCCAGAGCAGCCACAACCGCAACAAATGACAGTTTCCATCACACCGAGGATACCATACTTTTGGCGAGACCTACCAAGGCTATGGTTTCACCTATTCAACGCCATCGTGGATCCCCAAAAGGCAAGTGACCTGCACTAAAGTCAACCTTTTAATAGCTTGGCTGAAACCTGACGAATTACCTGATATATCTTCTTCTGAACCCGCCTATTTGGCGCGAAAATGGGTGTGCGCCACGAACGAACTGAATCAGACCGATTGGCGAATCCCGCATAATTGACATCGGCCTCATCGGCCTCATTGAGGCCGATCGGCGAAAGAGAGGATAAGTGACATTCTTGAAAACATGCCTGAGAATAATAAATACGAAACACTTAAAAATAGAATAATTTCAGTTTACGAAGAGTCCGATACCAAACAAATGAACCAACTCTTAAACGAAATCGAACTCTGAGCCCAAAAGGCTTCACAATTATTACGGCCTATGCGATATTTAGGAAAAAATAGAGTGCGAGACGATACTCTAAAATTATTGTGGTCTAGTCGTCTTCCACACTCAATTAGGGCCGTCATAACCGCATGCGATACTGGTGAGGTAAAACTCCACAGTTTGGCTAAAATCGCGGATAAAATCCTGGAAAATACCAGGCCATCCGTAACCCCGGTTACTAATACAACTCTGAGTGCAGTCCAAACAATCCCCGAAACCATTGTTAGTGAACTAAAACAAATGAAACTAGAAATTTCAGAATTACGTCATAAACTAAAGTACTAAACACTAACAATCAAAACCGTAACTCGCGAAGCCAAAAACGTTATGGCCGTAGTACATCACGGACACGCACTAAAAGTCGCGAAAAGACTTAAATAGCGAAAAGTACCTGAGCCAAAAACCGAAACCAGGTGATGCGGATTACTTGTGTTTCTACCACTTCACTTACGGTACTAATGCGCGTAAATGCGGCGACACAATAAATTGCAATAAAAAGAACCCGGAAAACTAATCCAGACACCGGGTCAATTACACGATGTCGCTGGTGTCAACAATTCATATAGATTATGTTACCGACAATAAAACTGGTGTGCGATTTCTTATCGACACTGGTGCTGATGTGTCCGTTTTAAACGGGAAAACGCAAAACGCATCCACGTCAGATTACATATTATACGCAGCCAATGGCAAACAAATTATATCATACGGAGAAAAGACGGTTTAGTTGACACATTTTTTTTTTAAACCAAATTGAATTTACTCAGGTAATTTTAGCTAATATTTATTAGTTGGCAACTAGTAACTAATTTTACTACCGTAGCTTCGAGAAACGCACACTAGCAAACTTGTAAAAAATATACGTTCACTCATAATATTAGTCTAATAAGTTTCGAGAAATAGGGCGCTGTATTGTGGGTGCATTTACAGACATTTAAACTCACATACACAAACAGCCAGACCCGGAACAACTACTAGTAGTACATACAAATATTTGTTCCGTGCGGGAATCGAACCCGCGACACGCAGCGCAGCAGTCAATCGCTTATCCACTGTGCCAACCATCCCGTCAATTGTAAGAAGAGTGAGTATATTGTCTTCAAGGCTTCCGGTAAGTGTCTGTCAATTGTACCTGCGATTAAGCTGAATGGCACAACAGTTCAAGCGGGTACAACAGTTCAAATACCTCGGACATTACGTTACTGAGTGCCTTGACGACCATGTTGACATAGAAAGGGAACGTAGGGCATTGGCGGTCTGAAGTAATATGCTGGCCCGCAGGTTTGCGCGTTGTAGTGACCAAGTTAAAGTCACACTATTTAGAGCCTACTGTCAGACTTTCTACGCGTGCAGCCTGTGGTTCAGGTATACGCTGAGGTTGCTCAGTGCCTTACGTGTCCAATATAACAATGCATTTAGGATGTTGTTAGGGATGCCCCGCTTTTGTGGTGCCTCTAGTATGTTGGCGGAGGTCAGGGTAGACTGCTTTCATGCCATATCATGCGCAAGCGGCTCGCGTCGTTATTAAACAGAGGCCGGGGTAGCACTAACAGCAAATCTGGGGGGGCACCTAACTCTTCTTTGGTGCCACGCTCTTTAGCGCGGCCGCCTGCTGTTTTAGCGCCCACAACTCAGGCTGCGACTAACGCGCCCACAACACAGGCTGCGACTAACGCGCCCACAAACCCGACTCTGGCTGCGATCAACGCGCCTACACACCCGAATTTGGCTGCGACTCACGCGCCAACACCCACTGCGAAATGCACGCTTTCGCGAACCTCTGGCAGCAGAACATCGTGCGGAAAAGCTTCACCTACCCTGACAAGGACCAAGACGGACATGAACAGAGAGGGATGGGGAAAGATGACAGCCCTGGCAGCTCCACCACTCTCCCGGTTGATGTTGATGTAGTACGCTTGCTGAGAAAGCGCGGAAAAATCTTGGCCCGGGAGAGGAAAGTAGGCGACCGAAAGCCCGACACCCGCCAAGGCCAAGCCAGCCAAGCCAGCGCGATGTGCGATCGGACGCCGAAGAGGAAGTACGCGACCAGCCACGCGAAGGGGAAACCCAGCGCGAAAAGTGGCCGGACGCGGAATCACGCGACCAGCCGCGAGTACGCGAAGGGGAAACCCAGCGCGCAAAACGGCAGGACACGGAATTACGCGAGCGCGGACATGTACGCGAAGGGGCAACCCAGCGCGAAAAGCCTCCGCAAGCGACAGAGTCCGCCGGGGCTGACAGCCGACCCCAAAACACTGACGTAACCCACGACCGACCTCGACCCAGACACAACAGGGGCAAGAGATCTAGAGCCTTGCACAAGGCGTTGCCGGCAAAAAACACCCAGCCAGGCACCTCCAAGCCGCAGCCTGGACCAAGCGGTACAGGGCCGGTGAAGAGGGCGCGCCCTGATGAGACAGCTTCACCAAGCATGCTCCAGGGGGACGCCAAACGCTCGAGGATCCACTCTGCTCAGGGGGAGCAGAGGACCTACGCGCGAGCCACGAAGGACATACCTGCGCGGCTGGCCGTAGCAAACTGCTTCCCGCCTCCCTCCAGGGACTTGACGAGGGAAGAAGCCGAGCACGTAAAGACAGATCTGGAGAATCTTCTATTCGACACGGACTCGTCAACACCACACCCGGCCTTCCGCGGATACCCACGGGTAGCGGAAGGGACCGTGCAGATGTGGTGTGAGGACGACAATTCCTTGACTTGGTTGACCCAGAATGTGCCCCGTATCAGACTCCCAGACACTGACCTCACTGACAGTACTGAGACAATCTAACGTGCGCACTCGAGTCCGAGCCTCGCTTTTCGTCCCTCGTTACGATGGTGACGTGGCCTGTCTCCAGAGTCTTCTGATTCGTCAGAATACTTGGTACGACATCGCCAAGTGGTCACTGTACAGGGCGACGGCCGTCGGTGGCGTCACCTATGGGACCTTTTTGACCCTGGGTGTGCCGCCGGAGGAAGTCGCAAAGGTCCTAGCCCGGAAGCGACGTATATCCTACTTGCTTGGTTCGATATACGTTCGCTTTGGGCCCACGACCCAACCACCTGACACCCAGACTGACAGCACGGACGCGACGACGACACAACCCGCTCAGACAAATGACACAGACATTAACCAACTCGAGGAGGTCATGGCTAGAGCAGCAATGGCTGATGACAGTGACACCATACCGCCCTCATCCCCTGGCTGGAGCGAGCAATTGCTCGCCTCGTCACCGGGCGAACAGCACGAAGGTCAGTACAGAAAACAGGTGGTGGAGAGACAGTCCGATGGATCCATCACCGACTAACTCCACTCCACCACCGTCACCGTCCCTCAACTTCATCCAGACCAACCTCCAACATAGCCAGGCTGCCACGGCTAGTCTACGCAGGGCACTGGAGGTGAAGCCCCGAACCATAGCACTGATCCAAGAGCCGTGGATCAGGAACAACAGCGTATGCGGCTTCGGTAACATCGGAGGTAAGCTAATCCTTAACACACACAGCCCAGACAAACCAAGAACCTGCGCTTATATACCCAAAGAAATCCCTATCGCACCACTTACTCAATTCTGTTCCAGAGACCTGACAGCTGTTAGGCTCTAAACAGAAGGCGATGCTCCAGATGTTGTACTGGCCTCGGTATACATGCCAGGCGAGGACACAAACTGCCCACCGAAGGAGATGGCCGACCTAGTGCAGCACTGTGAGCGAGCCAACCTAGAACTCATCATCTGCACGGACTCGAACGCCCACCACCCGCTCTGGGGCAGCGACGCACCGAACCCCAGGGGAGAGGTACTATCCACCTATTTATTCTCAACTAACCTTAACATCGTGAACCGCGGCTCGGAACTCACTTGGGTCACAGTCCGAGGACAAACGATCATAGACTTAACGCTTGCTACTGAAAACGCGACACACATAATCACAAACTGGCACGTATCAGACAAGCCTTCTTGCTCAGCCGTAGAAGAATCCGCTTCAAACTAACAACCAACACCAAAAAACCCGTACCAAGACGAAATCCACGGCGCACCAATGTGCCAGGATATAAACGTCTCCTAGCCTCCATGCTAGCTAGGCACCTTACACTGACCACCATAACTGACCCCGAACAATTGGAATACACTGTGACAAAGCTATCAGAATACATAACTGAAGCCTACCACGCATGCTGCAAACTAAGGGCGCCACAAGCCAAGGCTGAAAAGAACCCCTGGTGGAACGCCGAACTTAGTAAACTCAGAGATGCACTCCGTAAGCAATTTAACAGAGCCAAGAACACCAGACTCCCGGACGACTGGGAGCTATACAAAGAAACCCAATATTTGTACAGAAAACAGATCAGCATAGCTATTCACAAACGTCCGATACGCTTCCGTGCCGAATCGAACACGAATCAATGTTATCAAAAGAGTCCTCTAAAGGCTCTTCACAAATCCAAAACCCCGTAAATTTTGTCAGTATACCTCATATAGACTGCCGCCATTCTTGCGACAGCCATTTGCTGTCGGGGGCAAGGCAATTAGTCATTGAAATATGTAATTTTCGATTCGACAACCTGTCGAATGGTTGTGAATAGATAAGCAGGACTGCTAGGAGAACAGCCTGGCGGAAGTTCTGTGAATCCATCGAGACAAATAATGAAGCCGCAAGGGTAAGGAAGATCCTATCAACTGACCAGGACCGAACTCTTGGCACGCTGAAAAAGCCCGACAACTCATACACATTGACCGACCATGAAACCAGCAAGGTCCTTCTGGAGACTCACTTCCCGGGCTACAAACTTTTAGAAGACAGGACATGGGAGGTCGCGCCAGAATGGACCCCAACTGATCAAGACTGGTCAAGAGCCCATAATATAGCAACTGAAGATCGTATAAAGTGGGCTATCAACACGTTTCAGCCATTTAAGTCCGCAGGGCTGCACGGCATTTTCCCAGCCCTGCTACAGTGGGGGATAGATCATCTGACACCATGGCTGGTGGAGATCTATCGAGCGTGCTTAGCACTAAGACACATACCACTAGCATGGCGCGAAGTGAAAGTCATTTTCATACCCAAACCGGGCAAAACCGACTACACACAACCCAAGGCTTATAGGCCTATCAGCCTCACATCCTTCTTACTGAAAACCCTGGAGAGACTCTGTGATAGACACATTCGAGACGGACCTCTTCGGATAAAACCACTCCACAAACAACAGCATGCGTGTGTTTTATTTATTATTATTATTATTTATTAAAGTGTTCGTAGAGCATTGGATTGCTCGTTTCGGTTGTCAGATCGAGGTCGTCAATTCGAATCAGACTTATTTCGGCAGTTATTAAAAAGACTCGGCATCGAACGAGTTCGTACAACTGCATACAATCCAAAGGCGAACGGCATGATTGAAAGAATGCACCGTACCTTAAAAGCTGCTATTATGGCAAAATGCTCAAATACTCGTAGTACACAATGGTTACGGGCATTACCTCTAGTACTCCTAGGGTTGCGCTCGGCAGTTAAATTAGATCTAGGATACAGTCCATCACAATTTTTATACGGCAGTAGTCTCAGACTCCCAGGTGACATATTTCATTCAAAGCCTACAAAAAAATATTAACGAGAGCGACTACAACAGTTAACCAATTCATTGTCATCCGTTCCCAACCTCTCACACTCAAGTTCACATAACAACAACAATAGTGTAGTCATTCATAAAGACTTATCCATTAACACTCATGTGTTCGGTAGGAATGAAACACGGCGTTCTTTGGTACCTCCGTATGAAGGTCCATTTAAAGTAATAACGCGACATCCAAAATTGTATACTTTAGACTGTAACGGCAGGCAACTCACAGGATCACTTAATCGTCTAATACCAGCTTATTTATTAGACTTTGATTATGTGCCGGTTCCAAGCCAAGAGACCGCCAACGCCACTCGCCACTCGATACCGTTCCACATCCGATAAACGTTACCACTTCATACGACACTTCAAGCACCACAACACCGGCGATTATAACGGAATCGGGCCGCATTATTAAGAAGACTGAGATTCAACATGTGAGCCACCCCCCCGCAGCCGTCGCCGCCGCTCGTCAACTTGGTTATCAGCTGTATACATTAACCGTCACATGTCAACTAACGCTCACTATCGCCGTACTCATCTCATACCAGTCAGCACAGCGGTAATAACCCTATGTATACTCTACGTGGGGTGGAGCTATTGCAGGCGCCGCCTCGAAGCCAATCGAAGCCGCCGTCAAAACAAGAATCAGCCGCAACTTATGGTGTAGTTTCACAGAATAAACAGTATAAGTTGTGAAGTGTAAACAATTCCCGTCGATTGACCGTGAACGCTCTAGTTTAAGCTTTGATTATACACTTGGCAATGAAATAGTATAAGTAAACCATTTTCATACTGATTATGACTGTAACTCAATTTGTTTATTATTAGGAACTCAATTTGTTTATTATTAACGTTTGTAGCTTAGTTAGTTCATAATTTCATATTCTCTTGGGGAGTAACAAATTAAAACTAAATTGTGTAATCTAAGGGTGGATTGTAGAGTAGGCATATTAATGAAATAACTCTCAACAATTGTATTAACTGTATGACGACGTCAGTCGTCCAGTAAACCTTCAACTAGTAACACGCTCTTTCATTTCATTTGCCGAACCTTCTGATTTCTAACACCATCAAAACACTTATTGGCAAAAGAGCTTCAATACATCAAGCTGAGCATCAGCATTATAGAGAAAGAAGCTGCATTGTACCTACTACATTATGCAGCACGGACAAAAAATATAAGACACAGATACGCAGGTGTCACATGGCCATTTGAGCACAAGGGCGGGCGGCGTTCGGTTGACTACGACGAAGATACAGTGTAGTTACTATATGAATGATGTGTAACACTACATTGTATGCATATACAATGTAGTGTTACACTTAGTACTTAGTACACTTAGTACTTAGTTGTAGAGCGTCATTAGCAATGCTTAAAATTACCTGACAGGTGTCCTGAATGCCTTCCGGATCGCCAGCACACACTTGCCCCTCAGTGATGCCTGCAGGTAGCTTGCGCCATCCGGTATAATACTCGCTGCACGTATCGCGACCAACAGTCGTCAAGTTCGCTTTCAAAAGCCAGCTGCTTCTTGTATCCTCTGCAATTTAAAAAAGGAAAACAGACATTAACTTCAACATAATAATAATATAATGCCCATATTCCCCGAAACATTAGGCAAAGGTGTTTACTACACTCACATTTCGCCAGTTATGTTTAAGTCCCATCATCGCAAGTAATAGTGGGCGAGAACCCAATGGCAAAAGCTTAGAATAATAATAACGCATAGAAACCTAGTACGAGTGCAAAAATTGAGGCAACTAAAGTAACCGTCATGAGAAGCTATAAATACATAAAATTGCAAATTATACAACTATCAACTTTAAACTCAAGATATCTAAGTTGATTTATGAATGAAGAAATAATCGCTAAACGTCATAAAATAATTTTAGTTGCAATGGAAACTGAACCATACGCAATTTCAGTTAAAGTTTTAAATCCCAAAGTATGAAATTTATCTCGTCTCATGGCGTTGACTTTAACGGCCGAACCCAATAACTTATTTTCAGTTAAAGACAGATCGCTATTGATGATAGACAGTATAATTATATCTATGCTCGGATGGCGTTTCACAATCATTGATAAAGGCTATCTATCTAACGAAAACAATAAGTAGGTTTCTCTACTTCGAGGGGGGGGGGGGGGTAAAATTTCTGTTATTTTTTGCCTAGGGCGCACCGTTTTCGAGATATTTGAATTTAATTTTTTTTTTATTACTTTAAATATTAAAAAACATCTATGATCATTATTGCAAGTACTAAAGAGTTCATTTTAGCTTGGCTACTTTACGTTTATCCCTGCAATTCGGGGAATAGCCAAATCTGCCATCTGTAGTACTGTCCTGTCAAACAAATCGTTTAATGGGACGCATACTTTGGCATTTTCATACAAATATATCTGTTGTAGGCGATACACCCTCCCATCAGTAGATAGCGTGGGCCGGTAGATTAAGAGATTATTGGGTATGATTCCTAGATTATTGGGACGTTAAAACCATCGATAGATATATTTTTATATCTCCAGTAGGCCGAGACTGGTGATATATAGGTTATTGGGTTCGGCCGTAAATGGACGTGCCATACCTACAAAATTAGCGTGACTACCTACAAAAATCGAGTACTTAAAATGGCTGCTTTATATAGGGTTCTTACTGCGAGTGCGAGAGAGAAAGCAAACGACCGACAGCACACTGTCGAGTTTTGTACCACAAAACTTGGCATTAAACATGGGTCAAGATTTTGACGTCACACAAAAGTGTTGCCAAATTTAGTCCTTGACAAACATATAGATATCTCTTTTTACATATGTAGCTCTTGATGAGTTAGAAAGAAACAAAACGCTTTTTGACATGACTGTGTCGATATGATCTGCGCATATTCTACTATATGATACGCCAAGACGAGCCAAGCGTAGATATTTGTGTAAATATTCTTCATATAGTAGAATATGCCCTCTCCATAGTATTCCTACCTCAATTTAAAACTGAGGCATAGTGGCTAACTTCTCTCGTCGAGCTGTCAGTACTCAAGGTCACGTTCCGTCGAACACAGCTCGCGAGTAAATAAGTAATTTAAAATTACAGTTTGTAGCGTGAAGGGACGTCATAACACTTAAGGAAAACAAAAAAAAATATGATCAAATTACATTTCACAAGTACCTACCTAAGTACTTACATTTTATACACAGTTCTTACGTAAATCGATCATCAAACAAAAATTCTAATGACCTAACCAGACCTAACTTATCACAATGCAGTGTTACTATTTGTAAGGAAAAAAAAACCCACATTGCTTTAAATTTTGTTCTAATTTTTGTTTAGCAAAAAAAAAATGTTTTTGATGTACCGTTCTACCTACTACCTACGCTATTGAATACGATATCATATTTTGCCAGTTTCGAGAAACTAACTTGGCTTTACGCATTTTATATTAGTGATTGTAAATTGTAATTTTCTAATTCATACCTTTTTTACATGTTAGCTATTAATACATGCCGATAATATTATTATAACACATCACACATCAAACGTTCTAAACGCATTGAACGATATCACTTTCTTCATGCGATTAATGATTCATTTATTTCCTTTTGTTATTAAATAAATTGAATTTTACCTTCCGTAAAAATATGTCTTTTTACATGCAAAATCATCTTCGTCTTATCCAGTTCCTGATAATATAAAATACTTGTCCTAATTTGATCCAGCAACATAGTAGTGCATTTTCCCATTTTTTTGTGGGTAACGTCCTGGTAATGGTATCACTGAAAGCTGTATTTGTGTGCGTTTGAGAAACGTAGACACATTCGGCTCAGGCACATAAAGAAAATGAAGTGGTCACACGATATCGCTCGTGTTTTGTTCTAGACGCGGCTTCTATGCGTTATATTATTCTAAGGGCTAAAACTGCGTTAAGCAGGCACCCGTCTCATGTCCACACGCGGGTGGGCTCCGTGGGAACGCGATGGGCGTCCATCACACGGAGGCGGGCACCGTTGCGCGGGCGCGGGGCCCACCTGCCCGCGACGGATGCACTTTTGTATGGAATCGCGCGGGCGTCCGTTAAGCCCTCCGCAGTTTCAGCCCTAAGGGCAAAAGGCTATCGGCATTTACCACGTTTTTTTGTAACTTTTCAGTTGTTTCTTATAAATAAAATACATACTGTCATTACTGGTTTTCCCCCATCCAGTAACCGTGAGCGGTACAGTAGGATCATTGTCATTTGTCTCCAAACACACTGCATTCAAGTTACTGGTGAAGAGCAAAGGTCTCTCCAATCTAAAATAAAAATGCTTTATCAAGTGAGGGTAGAATCAAATCGCACAGATTTATTTATTTATTTGGTACACCAACAGCAGTAGATAAAAAGAATAAAACAGAACAATAACATAATAAACCTACTGGTATATGTATGCCTATTAAAGGTGGGTGAGGCCGTTGATTTTTCCACTTTTTGGAAGAAAAATATGTCTCAAATTTTGACTGCTTATAAAAAACGAAGTTATTGGTAAATTGTAATGAAAGCATCTTAATCAGAAGTAATTCTTAAACTCGTAGAATGTATTCTTAAAGTAAATATAACTCGTACAGTTTATAAAATAAAATATTGCCAAGTCTTTTTAGTTGGGCCAAACAGCACACTAAAACTTAATATATTTTTCGATAAAATTCTAATTAATTGTGACTATTTATAATCACTCAAAAGTTAAGCTGCCACCCGTGATTTTAATGTTTCAAGTACGCGATTTTTACAGATTTTTCACTATTCGAAAATTTGTTTGCATATTTTCGCCTATAAGATAGAACATACAAATTTTGTTTCGAGGTGTTAAAAACATTTAATCATTTAATGTTAGTATTTTTTAATGACACTGGCACAGCGACAGCCAAGCCAAGGCTATTAAAATTAGAGATACAGAGACGCCATTTTGTCGTTTCTGGAGTCAGTCAATGCACGCGTGTGTTTCGGCAGTGGATGTTTATTGTGAATTTTAGCGTTTTCAAAAGTAAATAACAGTTTTAATTACACACATCTTATGTAGAACTATGCGCAAGTGACTAATAATTACGTGGTAATATGTCTTGTTTTAAAATTCGGCTCGATTTTGTAATTTATAACCTTGAAATTTGCGGTTCTACGTTACTCCTATGTAACTTCCATGTTACTGGTAACGTTGTAATGTTACGTAGTATTACATGTTACGTAACGTTGAAGTGTTGTAAAGGATTGTGTAATTATTGTAAGATACTATACTTTACTATTTACGCGGCAAAATAAACCTTGTTGTTGTTGGCGGGCGGGTAGTCTGACCCTTAGCCAATGTAATAGCGCGTAAAGTCGGGTCTGCTGCGCCCATATTTGCGTGTTTCAAACAGTTACAAACAGGATTTGGGGGCGTGGCCAAAATTAAGTAAACAAATCGTGTTTAAAACATGCAACAGTTTGTAACTGTTTGAAACACGCCACTATGGGCGCAGCAGACCCGGCTTTATGCAGTCAGCCTTATAAACATTATGCATAACTTTCGCGTTACTTACTACTTTACCGTAAAATATAACTGTCTTCGTTAATCTATGTTACAAAGTGACCAAATTTACGGCCTTACCCAGGTACACAGCATTCACCATTAAAGAAATGTAATCAACTAAAAGTACTTGTAATGATTTTGTAAAAGAATAATTAAGAATAAGACTTTTTCCCATAACCGACAGATGGCGCTAGTGGTTCCTCGAACTTTATAAATCCGTTTTAGGTATTCATGGGTAGGATATCGGTATTCAAGTATATTTGTTTGTATAATTAATAAATCATTATTGTTTAAATAAAATAGTTTATTTACAGTTATTATGTTAGCCATTATGTATTTTAGTTAGTCAAGTGATTATCTGTACTGTTTACACTGCTCTGATTGGTCGTATAGCCGGCCGAGTGTTCACTTCCGTTTAAAAAGTGGTGATCATTCAGTTGATAACTGATTTGCTTGGACAGAGTCAGTCTCCCATATTATTATTATACTCTTTGGAGTCAGTCTATGTCGAGGCGTTGACTTACGGATCGGTGCTACTTTTGTTAAATTCTTAATAATTAATAAGTGATTGTTAATAACGTGATTGTGTTAGAATAAACATTATTTATACTGAATCTGAGGTGTATGATTTTATTTCATTTCAGAAGTGGGATTTGCCTACAAA
The DNA here is from genome assembly GCA_948098905.1 of Tiliacea aurago. Classification (NCBI taxonomy): domain Eukaryota; kingdom Metazoa; phylum Arthropoda; class Insecta; order Lepidoptera; family Noctuidae; genus Tiliacea; species Tiliacea aurago. The sequence continues at coordinate 16,255,106 of OX402586.1, read as the reverse complement.
AATGCCTACAATAATTGTGATTTAAGAAATGTTAGGTTATGTGTGCTTAAGTATAGTGTATTTCAGATAAAGCCAAGTGTGCTTCAGATAAAGTCGAGTGTGCCACAGATGAAGACAAGTGTGCTACAGATGAAGCCAAGTGTGCTACAGATTAAGCCAAGTGTGCTTAAGATAAAAGCCAAGTGTGCTTAAGATAAAAGCCAAGTGTGCTTAAGATAAAAGCCAAGTGTGGTTAAGATAAAAGCCAAGTGTGGTTAAGATAAAAGCCAAGTGTGCTTAAGATAAAAGCCAAGTGTGGTTAAGATAAAAGCCAAGTGTGCTTAAGATAAAAGCCAAGTGTGCTTTAAGAAGTTTTTGTTTGGCCAAGTGTGCTAATAAAGACTTGGGCCCAGTGTGCCCGATACGAACATAGCTATCCGCAAGCACATATGTAAAGCATGAATTTATCGATTTACTATTACAGATAGTGTGACTAAGTACGTCAGACTTAAAAATGATATTTAACCATTTTGGGCTCCTAGAAATACTAAATAGCCAAGTAACTGCGACTAACAGTGAGAAAATTAAAAATAAGCTTTTTTAGAAAAAATAAAAATATTTGCAACTTTGGAAGCTCAAAGTTTTGTTTCTTAAAAAAAAAATACATATATTAAACGCAGCATTATGCTGAGCGATGGCCCTTTTGCGTGAATGTGACCCATATTTTCCCTCAACTTGTTCGTGTTTGTGTTTTTTTTTCTTTGCGTTATGTCTACCGCAAATAATAGTAGATTATTAACCAACGGGATAAAGCAGTGTCTTCTGTCGCGGATGACGATTTAAATCGTGAGCGTAACGAAGGACTCGAGGTTTACTCCCGAGCGTAGCGAGGGTGTTAAGTTCACCCAATACTAAGACAGCTTTATCACCGAGGAAAATACTCTACTTTTCGTACCATTTGCGAAAAAATTAACACAATAATAATATGAGATAAGCATTTTAGAACATTAACTTATTTATAAAAATAAATTAAAATAAACTTAACGTTTATGTATTTGAAGAAAACAAAAACGCGGCAAATTCCTTGACTAATATTTTTCTGTCGGAAAAGCAAAGGCATCAAGCTCATACGGCCTCGTCGGTTTTCGTAATTTTATTTAATAATCATAACTGCATAATAAATGCGTATGCGTGCGTTTACTTTGTTTTATTTTTGGTTTTGTTTCTATGAGTGTGTTTTATTTAATTTGTGATCTGTGCGAGTCCCAATAAATGTTTTTTCTTTCTTTCTTTCTTTTTCAAAAAGATGTATAATGCTTTATATACAAACTTAATGGTGTAAACACAGATGTAGTTCAATATAAATTTCGGTAAGTATTCCAAATTTAAATCACATTCTCCCCCTAGAGGATGAATGAAATTCAGTACAATTTTCTTTCCCTGTTTTTAACAGATTAAAAATGACTATTGTTATGTTCGCTTTTTGTGGCATAGAATATCACTTTTTTGAGCAAGTGGTACGAAAACGTATTTTCTTTCTTTTTTTTTTAAGCGTACATCATTAGAAGGTCTATACATTTTTAGAGGATCAGTTAAAAAGTTCCTTTTTCAAAATTTAGTAACAATAATGAATACATAGTTTATTTTCTGATCTTTTTTTTTGTTAGCTGTTGATATGACTGCTGAGACATTTACTTATTTATTTAATGAGTCCTTTTGATTTGGACATGCCGTTAATGTACTAAACTTTATGGAGTATATTATAAAATGAGCTTAAAGCACAATAATTATTTTTGTGATGATAATTATACAAAAATGACTAATGTAATGTGTTAACAAATTGTGTAAATGTTCTAATCAATGTATTATTATATTTCTGAGGCCATGGAATCTGATGGTGCCAAAACTCCAGAAGAAGAGCCGCCAGATCAGCTGGGCGGGGGAGATCGAAAAAGGCAAAAACAAAGAGGAAACGTGCGAAGGAGTGATCTAAAAGAAAACGCAGGAGGTCTATTTCAACCTCGTTGTCTTCAAGCACGACGACTGATAACACAAATATCACGACGCAAGAAACAGAACAGGATTTCAAGTTGGTCAAAAAAGAGGTACTGAGTCTTTTGAATGTTTTTCAAGAAGGAATTTGTAGAACGTCACGTAGCTTAAACAATAGTCATTTGAATAACGTTATACCGGAGTTCGATCCTTGTAGTAAATCTCAGAGTATTGGAAGTTGGGTTAGGAAGGTGAATGAATGTGCTGTAATATACGAATGGGACGAGAAGCAGACCATACATTTTGCTCTAAAAAACTTGCCGGGCTTGCCAAAAAATGTGCGTTGGACTGAGTGGCAAGCCAAATTCACAAAGACTTTTCCAAGAGAGCAAAATTATGGTCGACTTCTGGAACATATGTTAGCTCGTATGACGCAAAGTAATGAAAACTTATCTGAATATTTTTACAACAAATTAATGCATATATATACAGATGTTAATAGCCGTAGATTTGGTAACCCACGGTATTTTTGATAAATCCATTACAAATGGAGCACAAGCATTAAATTGTAGTGAATCGCAAGATTTGTTACATTTTCTGTTCCCAGCGTGCTTTATCAGAAACTGTTTCCCACAAATGAAAAACGACATGGCCTTGCCTCAAACTCAACTTCAAATGATAGCTCAATAACTTGTTTTAATTGTCGTAGTAAAGGACACCCTTACATCAAATGTCCCGAACCTCTTGTCAAGTGTCTAAAGTGTCACAAAGTAGGGCATAATAACGAAAATTGCAAACTTACACTGCTAATTCCACGAACAGAACCTAAGTCAAGCGATAACACAGAACGTACATAGATTTGGCAGTGAGTGTAGTCTTATGCGTGAATCTGAAGCAAATAGTCTTAACCCCTCCAAAACTGTCTCAAAGCTACCAATAATCAAGGGTTTTGGTAACTCCGCATTTACACCCGTGTCAATTACTATTAACAAACCTAAAATTGATGAAATTTAATCAAATAAAAGTGTGGAAGTACTAATCATTAATGATGAGGTTATGCAGACTGCTATACTGATTGGCTAAAATTTGACTGAATTACCAGCTATAGCTGTATATAAAGACGATAGTATTTTATTACGGAACTCTTTGGCAACTCCAGTGATTTGAATTTTCTAAAACTTACCTTGCCAAACCACATTCAGTTAGCCAGGAACAAACCCGAATTAGTCGAAGTCTCTGCATTAGATTCTTGTAGTTCTGGGGATGTATAGATAGAATAAACCTGGTAAAGAATATAACTTACAAGAGGGGAACTTATCGTATAAGCGCAGATAAATGTTATCTTGTTCTACCAAATCTTTCTGTACATACCCTAAATTTGCCCAAAAACACTCTTATTACCAGAGGAATACCTTTTGAAGCAATATAAATTCTATACATTAACAAAATCACAAAAGGTTTAGGTAATGAAAAAAAGGTTATCTCAAGTTAAGATACCTAATATCCTTTTCGTCAAGATATTAATTGATTCATTATAATATATGGGGAAAACAAAATGTTTTTGAATGAAGAAAAATATTGTTTCACATTCATAATTGTTTAGATCTAAGCATATATTTTATCAAATCGAGAATAATATTTGTATTAGACTAAGAACTTTAAATTTTCTTGAATTAAAGATATGGTTATCTACTGCATGTTTATCAATCAAATTATTTATCAATCAATCAAATACATGTTTCTGTTATTATTATAAGCCGTTGGTCCCGCGCATGATCTCGTCGTATCGGATTGCCTTCCATTCGGACTATGGGAGTGAGGGAAAAGAGGTGCACCTGTGTCTGAGTCGCGCACACACTTGAGCACTATCTCCCGCGTAGATGGCTTATCCCTGAGATTGGCTGCCATGGCCGATATTCGGTCTGGAGACTATATTCTTATCATGAGGAATAGTCCAAGAGATAGGGTACAATTTGATAACTATTTTTGTAATAATGACAATTAATGAAAATGTAAGAAACGTGTTGATAAAATACTTTAAATGTGTTTCCTTCGTGGAGATTGACAAGAAACCCCAACTTTCTTGTCCTTCTCCACGAAGACCTAGTTTTACGAACGAACAACTAGCTTTGTGAGTTATTTTTGGTAAGCCTAATCGAAATAAATGCCTGGTCTTGTATTTCTGAACTTTCTTCATAAAATCCTTCCCCTACACACCATATTCATGGGAACTGACATACTCACTAAATAACCAGTAACCATTCTGAAACTGTTTATACACCCCCACCTATCACGCGAAGTAGTGTCCCGAGCGGGATTCGCCTTAGTGTGATCACAGCTTGACACGTCCCTATGCGGATTATTATTAAAGACCTCGCGCCCCGACCCTTGCTCGAGCCAGTCCGCGCCGCTGAGCAAGCTTTAAATTCGCCCTAAATTAATCTAAATCCGATCCAGCCTGTCCCTTGGTGTCCTCCCCCAGCTGGGCTAAGCTGGGGTCCGTACCCCGCAGGGATTGCCCTTAGCGTGTAGTCGCTTAGTTTTTAAGTTTTATGCCCTGGCTGGAAGTCTTAATTTATTGAGGGTTCTCCAGGCAGCGCGATTAAGCAGCCGACAACCTATTAGGTTAACCTGCAAGATGACATCTATACAAAAACACTAAAGGCTCACGTTGCTCTTAATAATGGAGCGCCATATACACGCAACCAAAAGTAGGTAGTTAGCAATTTGAAACCCGTTTTTATATCGTGGCAGTAAGGGCGGTTTTCACATTACAAGCATTAAGTACGAATGACTTGTGGTTGCCTGTACCCACTGTTAGTTGCTAATTAGTTTTGCCGTGTCTGTATGATCTATGCGAGTATATTAATTAGCTCATGCCGTGGTTAGCGAATAAGCTCGTCAGCAGGTTGATAGCGAAGCTGACTGCACCAGGGTTACGAGCCTGTCCGAAAGGGATACCGTGGCCCTGGCACACAGGCATTTGAAAGAACACGGTGGGTTTTAGTCAGTAAAAGTCTGACACGCCCTCCCGCGTTGTGGTTTTTTTTTTTCCAGAATAGACTATGTATCATTCCGACAGTTTTACACAATTAGGATGCTGATCCAGTACAATATAAAGCATGAGTGCTATCTGATCTCAATGATTAAATCATTGGGCAAATCCGATTTTGAAATGTTAAACCAGTCGTCAGAGTCTCGGGCTAAACGTTCTAACTGTGCCTGTGAGACTGACGATGACGTTGAAATTGGTAGGTACTTCCGAGGCATGGTGATTCAAAAACTCGATGTGCCATATGAACTAGGTAGTAAATGGATTCGTTTTAGTACGTACACTTACTTTAATAAAGCCAAGTCATGATATTTTTCCTTCCGGATATATCTCGGATTGGTTATGATCTCCGCTATTCTGACATCAGTTTCTGGGTTGAAATCTCTGAAGCCAATCTCTATAACGCCACCACGGATTACGGAAGGTTGTATGCTGAAATGTAATACAAATAATTAAGACAATTCTGGAACAGTCCGTTCCACGTTCAGAAACACCTTAACATTGATAGCGCCTTTATTACGTAGCAATAGGAGTGATTTTCGTAGTTCAAGCGCCAGTAACTAGTGACGTGAGGTTGACTGTACATCGATACAGTAATGATTATATTCGAATCTTAAGATAACCGCTGTGATTGGTGCAGCAGCGTTCTCTATGCATTTTAACACCATACTGCCATTGCCAAGTGTGGCGGTTATGGCAAAGTTGCCCTTGGCCTAGGTTTCTGTCAAACGACCTATAAAATCGTATACTATAGAATAGAATACTCATACGATCTCTAACATAAAAAACTTTTTGTTTAGACTACGAAAAAAACAATTGCCGCTCGCGCGCGTGTCTCGCAATCACGGTTGACAGATTGGGTTGCGTCATCGCGTGGGATGGTACACACGGCTACACATCAAGCTATATATTTCCAGTTTAAGCTGATCTCGCATCGTATAGGATTTCCGTACAATGAGAGGTCAGCGTATACTGGAAAAGTATAGCTTGATGTGCAGCCGTGTGTACCGTCAGAGCTTAAACACTGCGAATGAACTATTTTATGTTGTAATTTTCAAGTACGATTTTATTATAAATTATTACGAGTTATTTTATTATAAATTAATATTATTTTATTCTGCATAATATTTTACTTTATTTTAGATAACATTTTATTACTCTTTATTATCGTACTGTTTCTGTTCTAATAAAATAGTAATGCTAAGTTCAGTAAACAATCGGAGATATATTTTTTGTTTCGAGATATCCCAATTATTGTTATTTCGATTCCTTTGAAAATGGTACACTAATTTACTAACAGGCGTGTAACAAATTAATTATGGTGGACAATACATCATATAAATTATCCGTTCCGTGTAAAAATAAGCCGTTGTGGGCGCACTGATAACATCACCCGCTAAGTGCCAAGGTCGAGTTAGCAAAAAAAACCGGCCAAGTGCGTGTCGAACCACGCACAATGAAGGGTTCCGTAGTTGGAATGAATTTATCCCAAAAACAAACTTAACGTTATAGTTGAAAAACATGGTCTCCCATACGTCGATATACGCCATGGTCAATTTTTTCAACTGAATTTGTATTCGCAAAACTATTTTTATGAAGACCGGGGATTATTATTTTCTCTAAGTTAGATTTGAGCCATATGAACTTGTACTCATGTCATGTGATTTGTTCTTATAACAAGATACAAGCTGACACTGACCTGCAAGTTGCAAAAAACATAAGAAAATTTGAATTTCGCGGGCTGACACTGCGGATCTACCATACGTAAAAGTCTATCAATGCTTTTAGCACCCTCGCTTTGGCGCTAACTCCATGCCATGCAATAATGGACTACCTACTTAAGTCACACGTATCGTACTAAACTATTTGTATATAGGTATACAAAGTGATGGTTACTTACCTATCCAAAGTGACCACACAATGGGCAGCGCTCAGGACGTAGGTAGGTGATAGCACTGACCCGCCACAATCGAACTCATAGCCATCGCCGCGATCAAATCCCAGAGCAACCTAAAATTAAATAGAAAAAAACATTGTTACTATATAATAGCTAAATTAAGAATCTTAGATAATTTACATTCCATTGCAGTCATTGCAGATTGGACTCACTCAACTATATCATTTAACGTTATGTTAGTATAAGTTGATTTTTAAGTGACCTTCATCTGCCTAGCTTATTCCGTTTGTAATAAAAATATAGAATATTAAAAAGAGTTATTTGCTATCGAAAGATCAACGCTTTATCAGAGGTGTCTTAATATCAGATTATTGGGATTGGCCGTTAAAACGCGTTGTGCACATAAGTAATAAGTACGCATTAAGGCGACGATAACCGACTTTTAATGATTTTATACTGAAGATCACGTCTAAACGAGGGGTGTTAATGATTTGAAAAAAATATATGTTAAATTAGAGCATTTTCTCAATTGTGTGAATATTTTAGATTGTGTTTATATTACATAGCGAAATTAATTTGTAAAGTTATGTCTAACGCGGATAAAAAACTGAGAATGGCGCAAAATCTACCAAGCGCATGTTCTGAAACCTTCACCAATTTAAAGATAATTTAATTATTGATCTTATATTATACGCGTTTTATGAAACTACGTTTTGTTTTGTGTATAATAAATTAATAATCCGTCAAATTGGAGACAGCGCTCCTTGATGGGCGAGTCCTATTACTGGCTGAACGTACGACGCATAGCGTGAGCTCAGTACAGAACACGCAAGCTCACGCTCAAACTCACTGGCGTACTATATCTCAGTCTTAAGCTCGAGACAAAACCATCAATCTCAACACACACAGAACGCCCGCGTTCTGTGTGTGTTGAGCTTAAACGAGAGGTTAAACATAATATATATGAATTAATTGGTTCCAAACTTTTGATTACGATAAAAAGGATTGATTGAATTGAGCACAACAGGGCCAGTTTAATCTTCTAAAATCTAAATTAATCATATTTTGCTACCTTAATTTAGAGTGTAATATTTTTATGAGACATTAAAAACGATTAAAAATTATTGGATAAAATGTTATAATATTAATTCTAGGCTGTATGATACTCGTTGTTTGCCTGTTTACTTTTATATGGCAGCATTTTGTATGCGTTTTGATCTGTCATGTGCATTGTGTGTGAGCTATTTAATAAAAACGTTGAATAAGTTCAAACTAAAAGAAGTCTTGTTTATTAACCTAATCTCAATAGGTTATGGGCCCAGGTCCACGTTAATTAACAATTGGTGATAAACAAAGAGCAGAGAAAACAGAAAAGTTCTTAGTGATTTTCAACAGTAGAACCGCGTGCTGTCTATACTTAACCTAAAATGGAGGTTGGAAAGACAAACCTAGAAAAATTCGATGGAACGAATTTTAAACAGTGGAAATTTCAAATTAAATGTGCCCTGCGCGCCAAGGGGTTGGATATCAACACGCCAAAACCAAATGGAAATGCGATTCAATGGAATAAAGATGATGGCATGGCGATGTTTGTATTAACGTCTGCTATGGATTTAAATCAAATAGCACTCATCGAAAATTGCGAATCTGCGCTAGAGGTGATGACCAAGCTTGAGTCCATTTATGAACAAAAATCCGAAATGACTAAAATGATGATACATGAGCGTTTCTATCAATATAAAATGTCACCAGCAGACAGCATAGCTCAGCATATAGCCAAAGTAGAAAGGTTGGCTAAGCAACTTAAAGAAAGTGGAGAAGTTATTAGTGAAACTGCAATCTTAACTAAAGTTTTGAGTTCACTGCCTCCCAAGTACAGATCTGTTCGCCAGGCTTGGATGTCACTTGATCCGAAGAATCAAACTGTAATTAATCTAACAGCTCGTTTGCTAGATGAGGAGGCCAGTTTGAATGTAGAAGAAGATAATGAAACTGCTTTATTAGTAGCAAAACAAAGTATGAAGAAGAAAACTGTTCCACTAAAGAAAACAAACAAAGAATTAAATAAAAAGTTAAATGAAAAGTCACATCGCTTTATATGTTACAACTGTGGGAAACGCGGTCATTATGCAAGAGATTGCCGTGCCCCAAAACAAAAACAGCAACAACTTGGAGAAAAGAATATGTTAGCATTCAATATAGCAAATACAGATTGGAAAAATAATGATGATGGTTTAAAATGGATATTAGACAGTGGTGCCTCAGCTCACATGTGTTATAAACGTGAAAATTTTGCTGAACTGTATGAGTATACGGGATCCCCACTGAAACTTGGAAACCAAGAAGCTGTAGAAGTAGTTGGCCAAGGAAATGTATTGATAGACAAGTGTGTTAATGGACAGTGGGAGACAAGTATCCTGAAAAATGTTCTTTATGTACCAAAGTTGAGAAAAAACCTATTTTCTGAAGGAGTAGTGACAAGACAAGGTTATAACATTATAAAGAAACATACAGATGCCTTAATATACAAGGAAAATAAAATAGTGCTGTGTGCATCTTTGCAAAGCAACAATCTATATGACTTAAAGGTTAAAACGCTTCAAAATCCAGTGTGTAATGTAGTGCAAAAGTTGGACCTTAAAACGTGGCATGAACGCCTAGGACATTTAAATGTCAAAGAAATACAGAAAATGTGTAAAAACAATGTGATTACTGGTGTGGACTTATCAGACTGTGACAAGTTTGTGTGTGAGGGTTGTGCTTATGGTAAGCATGCTCGTCAACCATTCAAGAAATCAAACAGAGGACCACAGCAACCAGGTGATGTTGTATACAGTGATGTCTGTGGACCATTCAGTGTGCCTTCTGTACAAGGTATGAAATATTTTGTAATTTTTAAAGACGCTGCTACAAGTTTCAGGTATGTGTACTTTTTAAAGAATAAATGTGATGTGTTAAACTGTTTCAAGAAATATAATTCAATGATTAAAAACAAGTTTTCACATAGTGTACGCACATTGCATACTGACAATGGTGGAGAGTACATAAGCAAAGACTTTAAAGAATATGTTGACTGTGAGGGTATTTCTCATGAGCTCACTGCCCCTTACACGCCAGAACAAAATGGCCGGGCGGAACGAGAAATTAGGACAATGGTTGAAAGTGCTCGATCCATGCTTTATGCCTGTAAGGTACCACTCAATCTTTGGGCAGAAGCAGTAAATTGTGCGGTTTATTTGTTAAATCGCACATCTTCAAGTCAGGCACCAAATATTACCCTTATAGAGTAGTGGAGTGGTGTTAAACCTAGTCTAGATCATGTCAGAGTGTTTGGATGCGAAGGATATGTCCATGTGCCAGATCAGTTGAGAAAGAAGCTTGATAGTAAAAGTTGTAAGATGATGTTAGTTGGATATAATAATTCAAACTACAAAATGTACGATCCAATCACAAAAAGAATTACAATATCAAGGAATGTTATTTTCAATGAACAGAAAAGTCCTGAAATAAAACGGAATGAAGCTCAAATTTTTATATGGGATGATAATGAACAAAATGCTGAAGAGGAGATAGACAACACTGAGTTGACTGAAAGTGATGACAGCACACATACTGCCATTGATGAAAATGATGAGACCTATGAACCTTCACAAGAAATTGACCTTACAGATATGGATCATTCAAATATTACTTTGCGACCACGTAGAAATAATGTTTTTGAGGCAAATTTAATAGAATTGGATGTACCTGTGAGTTACAATGAAGCAATTAATAGTAAAGAGAGTGAGTTATGGCTAGAGGCCATAAATGAAGAATTAGAAGCTCATCATACCAATAACACCTGGAGTTATGTGGATAATGAAAACCAGAGAACTATAACATCAAAATGGATTTTTAATATTAAAAGAACCAAAGATGGTAAAGTAGAAAGATATAAAGCACGACTTTGTGCCCGTGGTTTCACACAAATTGAAGGGATAGATTATAATGAAGTCTTTTCACCTACTACAAGATATGAATCAATAAGAATACTGTTATCTATCTCTGCTGAATATAATTGGAACCTAAGACAATTAGATGTCAAGACAGCCTTTTAATATGGTGAGTTAGAAGAGGATATTTTTATGGTAATTCCAGATGGAGTGAAAGCACCATCAAATAAAATATGTAAATTAAATAAATCCCTGTATGGCCTAAAGCAGGCATCTCGCTGCTGGAATCAAAAGTTTACTAATTTTCTATTAAAGTTTGGTTTTGTTCAGTCACAAGCAGACAATTGTGTATTTGTTGGTAACTTTAATGGTATTAAAGCTTTGTTAATATTGTATGTAGATGATGCTCTAATAATGTCACAGTCATGTTCAATATTAGATCAAATTGTTAGTTATTTAAAGCAGGGATTTAATATCAAAGAGTTAATTTTAAATCGGTTTGTTGGTTTAGAAATCTTAAAAGATAATAATTCTGTGTGTATCAGTCAAAGACAATATATTGAACAGTTAATAAGTAAATTTAATATGAGTACTGCACACTCAAGCAGTACACCAATTGATGTAAATGTTCAGTTAACTAAAAATATTGACAATAAGCAGATTGATTTTCCTTACAGAGAAGCCATAGGGTCATTACTGTTTTTATCTACAGCAAGTAGGCCAGATATTTTCTATGGAGCAAATCTATTAAGTAGATATATTAATAATCCTAGTGTACATCATGTTAATCAGCTTAAGAGGATTATTAGATATCTTATAAAAACTAAAAATGTATGTATAAAGTATCAAGGTCATGAAAATTTAATTGGATATTCAGATTCAGATTTTGCTGGGGACTTAGATACAAGAAAATCAACCAGTGGTTATATTTTTATGTTAAATGGTGGACCTATATCTTGGTCTAGTCAAAAACAACCTTGTGTTGCCTTATCAACAACTGAAGCTGAATTTGTGGCTGGTTGTGAAGCTGCTAAGAATCTTTTATGGTTAAGACAGTTTTTCAAAGAAATTGATATCATTCAAAATTGTACAACTCTGTGTATTGATAATAAAAGTGCAATTAAACTAATAAATAATCCTGTTTATCATAAAAAGACAAAACACATTGATGTTAAATTCCATTTCATTAGAGAAAAAGTAAAAAGAAAATTAATTGTTATTAAGTACGTGCAAAGTTCAGATCAACTGGCTGATATTTTTACTAAGGCACTACCTACTGTTAAATTCGAACGTATAAGAGCTGAAATATTGTCAGTTATGTAAGTTAAGTTTATTTTCTATTTTTATTATAAAAGCAGGCAAATAAGAGATTTTTGTTTATAAAATTGTAGTGGGAGTATTGGATAAAATGTTATAATTAATTCTAGGCTGTATGATACTCGTTGTTTGCCTGTTTACTTTTATATGGCAGCATTTTGTATGCGTTTTGATCTGTCATGTGCATTGTGTGTGAGCTATTTAATAAAAACGTTGAATAAGTTCAAACTAAAAGAAGTCTTGTTTATTAACCTAATCTCAATAAAAATTAGTTATTAAAGGCTTAAAGTAGCAAAACTATGCTTTTAAAAATAAAATATTTTTGAACTTACTATATTTTTTTTTTGCCAATTACTATTATATATATTATATTTTGACAGGCAATGGCTTCGAAAATTTAAATGTAGCCACGAAAAAAAAAATACTGTTGAGTTTATTCCAATATCTTTGAAGCAACTATGTCAAAATTGCATTCAAAGTTTCACTCCGCGCATTTTTGCCTCTCCTGTAAAATTTTCGTTTTTTCACATAATGTTATATACCTCTGAGGTACAGATATATATTAATTAATTGGTTCCAAACTTTTGATTACGATAAAAAGGATTGATTGAATTGAGCACAACAGGGCCAGTTTAATCTCATAAAATCTAAATTAATCATATTTTGCAACCTTAATTTAGAGTGTAATATTTTTATGAGACATTAAAAAACTATTAAAAATTTGTTAATAAAGGCTTAAAGTAGCAAAACTATGCTTTTAAAAATAAAATATTTTGAACTTACTATATTTTTTTTTTGCCAATTACTATTATATATATTATATTTTGACAGGCAATGGCTTCGAAAATTTAAGTGTAGCCACGAAAAAAAACCTCTAGGTAGCTTAAGAGTTTCACCAGTCACTGCAAAAAATGGATTGAGGATAAACCTTGTAGATGATTGTTAAAAAAATATTGAAAATAACTAAAAACGTGCAAAACGCACTGACGTACTGTGCTAAGTGTGGCGTAAATAAGCAGTCACCTAATTAATATTATATACATAAATAAAGAACAAAGAACAGCGAAGTTTCAGAATGTTTCTGTTTTCCATAAAATTACTTGGGTTTTGCGTACAAAGTTCGCAAACTTTCTGAATTTTTGCCATTGTCACTTTTTGGAGATTTTGGCCGTGAAAATTCCCAAATTTTCTTTATGGAAAACAGAAAAAGTCTGTGAACTCAATGTTCTGTGTTGTCTTTATTAATGTATAATATGAATTAGGTGACTTTTTATCAATGCCAAAGTTTTCAAAGTACGACAGTGCTTTTTGCGCGATTTTTCGTGATATTTAATTTTTTTTAACAATTACCTACAAGATTTTATCCTCAATCAGATTTTTTCACTGACTGGTGAAACTCTTGACCTAGCCGGACGTTTTTTTTCGTGGCTACTTCAAGGTTTCTATGTAATTTATTAATAAAATATTAAAGTAACCAAACATGGCGTTATTCATAACGTGTGCATTTTTTTGTGTAACTGTACCTTCTATGGTTAAACAACGGAAATGCCGCAAGGGGCGAATCGATACACCAAAATAATTATTTAAAGGGCAATTTTCCTCTCACCTCTTCGTAAGGGGCGCATACACCAAAATAATAAAAACGGGGTGAGTGGAACATTTTAATCGAAAGGGGCAAGATTCAATTATTATTTTCGTGTATATGTAAATATCTCGGGACCTGGGATATGGGTCAAGATCTTTACCAGCATCTTACTGGAATACTTCCACCGAGCACGTTTGCTCTTGCGAATCCCCACTCAAGCCGGCCAGTAAAGGCAAGAAAGAGGTGGGAGCTCTGTTCCTCGTCATTGTTCACTCCAGTTGGCCAATAAAGGTAAGCCAGAGGTGAGGAACAAGACTTCTCCCGGGAGATAGGGTCCGTGGGGTCGCTACTGCCCAACAGTTCGCCACATGCGGCCCTGCGGGTTTCTGTATCTCTCTTGGTCTGGCTTCTTACCCTAGACCTGTTTCGGCAAAGTAAACTCTACCGGTAAAGACCTACAGTCTTACTAATAAAGATTTACACAAATGAAATGAAATGAAATCGTTTATTCTGTAAATAAGATATTAGAATCACTTTTACACGTCATATAAAAAATAATCTAGATGTAGCCGACATTTCCTATGTGACTACCACTGAGAAGAAATGGCGTAACAAACTCAGGGGTCAAAGTCTCTTTTAAAGTCCAGACATAATCTTGGTCAGATCATGTGAGGAAGGTAGTGTAGGTAGTTAGGATAAGGTAGGTAGGGTAGGTAGGTAGGTAGGGTAGGTAGGTAGGTAAGGTAGTCAGGTAGCGTAGGTATTCTTTTACCCATAGAAGCGTTAGAAAGCCACGTTATTTGTGAGTGTCATAGAGTAAAAATGTTTACCGCCCAACGGAGTGGGCACGGGTCAGCTAGTAGTCTATGAAACCGAGATTTTGAACCCTGTCAAATTATATTGTCTTTTTTAAATTTTAAACAACACACCGCGTCACCGCCGCGGGCCGTCCCGCTTAATCGGTATTTTTTTAAATTCACACAGGTTGTGTATAAATTCACAAGACAGCAGCACTTTTTTATTTTAGTCGTTTTTTTTTTATTTTGTAAAAATTTTCGTAGCAGACTACCAAAGTTAGTACTATTTTTAACATTAATTCCCGCCCTAGAGAAGGAAGCAATTAGTATGAGTCTTTCCCGCCCAAGGGTGGGGATCAGCGTCTTCCACCCGCTACTCGGATTAAACAAACACTACTTTCCGATTACGCGAAATGTAAAAGATATTTGACAGTTCAGTTGTACACATCTGGTATAGCGGGAGTTTTTTTTGTATGAGAAATTACGCAACTGATATTCACTCCTCAACCCTTGTTTAGTGAGCGAGTAACGTCGTAACCGGACATCTGGAAAATCTCAATGATGGATTTTTGCATTATTTCGATATTTTTGACGAAATGGACCGTGAAGAATCACCAAGAAAAAGAAAATATTACAAAAATCGTTTCGATCCTTTTACTTTACAAGACACAGACTTGAAATATAGATTGAGTAAAATATATGTAATACGGAAAATTAGTTAGTTAGAAGTGATATCGACCTGCAGGTGTCCCAATTTACAGATCGTTTTCTTTTCTCCTTCAACTGGTCACTAAACATGTTATTATTCGTATAGTAGGTATTTAAAAATCAAATTATTTAAAAAGACAAATTTCGTTAGGCTTATTTGACTTTTAAAAGGTGCGTTCTTAAACTCAATGGCGAAATTAAAAAGTATGTTTAATTCTTTTTTTCGTTTTACCGTAAAAACATACAATTATTTTTTAAACAATATTTTGGACACAATTTGTATTATTTATTAAAAATAAACATTTTTTATGTTCTTTACAAGGTTTTCTAAATGGCTCTACAAATTGGTGATCTAGTTTCAAAACGTTTCCAAAGAATGTTGCCAGTGACTTTTGTTATAACGAATTTGTAGCTCTATAATGCTATTAAGAGGAAAATATGTATCTTACCGTGTGTGGAAATTCCCCCAGTGCAGCTTTTTTTCCGCCCAAAATCAGTAACCTATTCGCAGGAGGTATACGTGAAGCTGTCATTTTCTGGCATTCTAAAATATTAAAGTGTATTAGCAAAAGTGATCAAAACATGGCTTCAGTACACACTCAGCTTGTTATGAATGTTAGCAAGTGAGACCCACGGTAAGATTATTCATACTGTGTGTGGATATTATTATTCAAGCTACCATAACTAATGCCCTTATCAAAAATGTTATTTTATTTTCAGTCACATATAAATTTATTATTACATTTTCTGAAGACATATTTGAGCCGGAGATGCTAACAGGCAAGGATAAGTATTCTACAGGCATTATTAAAAATAACAAAAGGCTCACCTCTATCAGCAATTCTATCTGCTTTCATCTTAGTTTCACCTCCTCCTAAAACAATGTTATTGTTTAGTAAAAAACGTGGTATTATATTTTGACCTACGAGTATCAATACTTTCATCTACACAATCTTACCAATTTGTTAGTGGCATGATGGGAAAAGTGTTTTTGTGATTAATGACTTTTCTAGTACTCAAACCTCAGTTGGTCCCATAGAAGTTTTTGATCCTTATAAGAAACACGATCGATTGGCATAAGAAAAAAAAAACTCAAAAAGTTAAGGACAGTCTCCTGCCGTTTTCCTGTAGCTACAACGGTTAAGGTAGCGGCCCTTACTGCCCCATCTCAAAAATCCAACCTGTATAAATATGTATATTATATTTTTTTACTAAGTAGGTATAATATAATATGTAACATAAAAGTAAATTAAAGTATCAAAATTAAAACATTAGTGATTTATTTACTTTACTGTAATATTTAATTTTTACGAAAATTTTATCCTAAGTTACAATCGCGACATTTTGCGAAAGAGCCATTCTGCGAAAGAGATATTCTGCGAAAGCGACATTTTGCGAAAGAGGTATTCTGCGAAAGCGACATTATGCGAAAGAGACATTATGAGAAAGAGACATTTTATGACCAGGGAGATATTTTGCGAAGTAGACATTTTGCGAATGAGCCACTCGTGTAGCCTTAGAAAATTGTTCGTTTTTTTTCTTCAAAATTCTACCAATTTTAATGCATTATCGGGTTACCCTTGACCATAGAAACCATTTAGGCTCTGAGACGCATGGCCCTACGACGCCGACGGCGACGCATCGTTTCCGACATATGAGCCTTCGATTTTTTTTTTTTTTTTTAACTTTTACGCTCACCCACATTTCGCCAGTTATGTTTAAGTCCCATAATATGTAATAGGGGGTGAGCCTATTGCCATCAACCGGGCACAAATCCAGACTCCGGTCTGCTACTGAGAAATTCCTAATGGAAAATCCCAATAATACTTTGCCCGACCTGGGAATCGAACCCAGGACCACATGCTCAGCAGTAGCGCTTGCGACCACTAGACCAATGAGGCAGTTTTTAGGGTTCCGTACCTCAAAAGGAAAAAAGGAACCCTTATAGGATCACTCGTGTGTCTGTCTGTCTGTCCGTCTGTCACAGCTGATTTGCTCCGAATCTATTGGACCGATTAAGTTGAAATTTGGTGCACTTATGAACTTCTGTAACCCAAACACGTATTTAATATTGGCAATAAACAAATGTGAGGCAGGAGTGTGGTTTTAGCCGGTAGTAGTCCGGCACTGCCCAGACTGGCTCTTGAATGGGTCTGTCTGGGCCGTCCATGAGGATTTCCCAATCCTGCCAAAAACAAAAATAAAAAACCCAAACACGTAAATAAATTAATTTTGAATATGGAGGTCACATTTGGGGGGCAAATTAGAAAATTTAAAAAAAAAGTTTTGCTGACTGTACCGTGTGACATATCTGAAATTTCATAATGAAAGGGCTTGTTTTAAAGATTTTACTTTTTTTATAATTTTAAAATACATACTTTTGAAATTATTTAAGAAAATTGACGAAAAATGACCATGCCCCCCCCCCCCTTATCTCCGAAACTACTGGGCCTAAAATTTTGATAAAAATACAGAAAATAGTTCTTTACTCATAGATTACAGGCAAACCTATAAGAAGTCTGTGGTCTTAAAATAACATGGTAAATCAATCAATATTGTGCGTACAAACTTACATTTGCAGTTGGAATGCCTTGTGTTTTCGAAATATTTGAATTTAAAATATTTGAAGAAGAAAAAACAATTTTTCGTGGATTTTTTTACATCATCTCATGGTTTTCAACTGGAGCAACAATTTCTTCCAGGAAAGATTTTCATCCGACCTACTGTTTTGGAAATATTGATTGTTTTATATAAAATAAAATAAAATCGGCCCATATCTCGGAAACGGTGCGTCGTAGAGCCATAATATGCGTCTCAGATCCTAAAATCTAAATGGTTTCTATGGACTAAGTTAGTAAGGTACCTACTGCAATCAAATTAGTAGACATCTAACAAAAAAATGCATTTTTTAAGTGTCGGTCGATCTTCCAGCTCGCATAGTTATTATCGTTACGGTCGGCTACGTAGGGGAGGGCTACGGGGGAGAGTAGACTGTCAAATTTTGGAAGACTTTTTTTTTCAACATTTCTCTAGTTTTGTTTACATCATCTAATGGTTTTTGACTAGAGCAACAATTTCTTTCCAGTAAATATTTTCATTCGAGCTACCATTTTATTATGTATTTATTTTATTTTTATTATTTTTGTTATTTTATTATAAGTATAATGTAAGTTTTATTGTAGTAGCATCGCATTGGCACATAAAGCTGTTATGGTGATTTTTACGTAATTTTTAAATAAATAAATAAAGAAATTTTGGAAATTAGATAGTTTTACATAAAAAAAAAAGGCTTCCAAAAAAAACACTACAATGTGAAAAATAACCTTCATTTCGGAAGTCGGTGTCTTTGGATCTATTTCAATTTTTTGCCACCGACTTCCGAAATGAAGGTTATTTTTCAGGTTTTTTTTTAAGTTTTTTGATTGAGCATTTGATAACATTACTTTTTCAAACACCTTGCTGAAAACAGGCAAAACCGATACAGGTCTATAATTATTAGTGTCTTTGCTGTCACCGGATTTAAATAGTGGAATAACTTTACTATACTTCATTAAATCTGGGAATATCCCTTGATCTACACACAAATTAAATATTAAAGCTAGATATGGTGCAATTATCTCAATAATGGATTGACAAATCGAATCGCAACAGTGAAATACTTATTATTAAGTAGTTCCAGTTGCCATCTGTGGTCTTCATCATCAGTTCCACTTGATCAAATGGTGCTTTCCAAGTGCAAATGCATGAGTTACTACAAAAAATACTGAAATCGATATAGGTGTGCCTATAAAATTTGAGGATTGCCCTCGATTTCCATAGGATTTCATCAGATTCTGACTTGGTGGCAATGGGACTACCTCGGGAGCATAGCCATTAAAAAAAAATTTTTTTTTTCATCGTCATCATCAAATCGGTCCACAATTGATGGAGCAATGAACAGGTGAACAAACATAAAAAAAAAAAACATTCAGCCGCACAGATAACCTCCTCCTTTATGGTACGGTTAAAAAAATAAATCTCTGAAACGGTGCGTCGTACTGCAATAAAATAGGTAGATTTCTAAGTACCAAAAATTTTTGAGTAACTGAAATGATTAAAATGGGGCTTCCCCCAAGGGTGGCTAATAACCTGACCAGTGAGCCGTGGAAATAACAAATTGAAATATTATTCTTATTGGCTGGCTGTGGTCACAAAATAAAAACCGTAATAAATAAAAATACACTTAAAATCTTACCATCTCGTGAGATCGCAAAATGTATGAAGATAATATTTAAAAGAATCAAAAACTTCAACCACATCCTGATAATTTGAATATTACACCAAAATTGACTTTTCCTTCTCGCTGGCACAAGCAGTCTGAGCACTTGAGCAGTCTTCTTCAAGACTAGACAATGAAATTGTGGTGCTGCCATGTGTAAAAGAAGCTCCCCACAATTTTTTGGGGAAATTACGACGTTTGTGTAATGGCAACTCTTGCTTTAGCTGTTATTTGAATGAAGAAACACATTTGCCGTTGCCGTAGTATCAGTAAAGGTCAAGTAAAAGTCAATACCTTTACTGATTACTTTAGTTGTTGATGAAGAAACTTGCCGTTAGACGAAGTCTGTTCCTTTTTTTTTTGTTGAAACTTTAAGGTTTTTAACAATATAAGTTTTTTTTTTCAATTATTTGCTAATAGTGTCCTGTAAAAGTTGTCATGTTACACTTTTATCAATTTTTTATCTAATGAATGTGTGACTACTCAAACCAAATAATTTCCAAGCATCTGTGTCATCAGATAAACATTCTACGCATATTAAGTACAAATCTCAAAGTACAGACACTTCATACAACGTTTCTGCACTGTTTTGAATCTAAGCAAAAAATACGTGCATTGTGATCGGTTTTGTAGCAGAGTGCAGAGCAGAGCGTTGTCATGATGCGATGTCGTATTTCAACTGCGATTTTGACTGGTTTTGGATCAGATCTAGTTTGGCCATCCAATCTTGTTGTTGCAAACAATTTGGAACACGGAAGTGATTGAAGAGTTGAAATGGTTTGGCTAGGTACTACAAACTGTTTCAGTTGCTTCAGATTGAAGATAGGACGGAAGGTCTGATCTGCGTTCGGTTTCAGAAATAAAGTGTAAAGCGGAAGTGACTGAATAGTTGAAATGGTTTGGCTAGGTACTACAAACTGGTTCAGTTTGCTTCAAATTGAAGATAGAACGGAAGGTCTGATCTGCCTTCGGTCTCAGAAAGAACGTGGAAAGGTGTCTGTTCTGCAGATTCTACTAAACCTGACTAACAAAGTTTGAATCTGTACCTATGAAAAATTCCTAATGGAAAATCCCAATAATACTTTGCCCGACCTGGGAATCGAACCCAAGACCTCATGCTCAGCAGTAGCGCTTGCGACCACTAAACCAATGAGGCAGTTTTTAGGGTTCCGTACCTCAAAAGGAAAAAACGAACCCTTATACCTAGGATCACTCGTGTGTCTGTCTGTCTGTCTGTCCGTCTGTCATTTCGGTGGCCGGAAATCGGCTTGCGACTCTCGATGCCCAGGGCGTCTCCTGTGGCGACTAGGGGCGCGAGGGCGCGAACCTTGCCTATCCATTAGGAGATGTTTTAGTTCTGCAACATTTCAGAACCGTGAGACTCGCACATATTATCGGCGTTCAGTATGAAGGTTTACGCTTGCACCGTGCCGGTTCAACAGCCGGCATTATTTTTTTGTTTGGGGCACCTAGATTGCGCCAAGCAAATTGAGGATGATTTTAATGTTTAAACAAACCAAAATAATGCGTTTTTGTTAATGCACTATTGTTTTTTCCAACAAAAAAAAAAAATCAAATCGGTTGGCAAGCGTCGGAGATATGCGCGAACAAACATAAAAAAACAAACATCCGAATTGAGAACCTCCTCCTTTTTTAGAAGTCGGTTAAAAACGAGAAATACTTGAAATGCTGTCAACCTGGAAAAAAGAGCCGAGGAGTCTTACAAAATTTTCGGCCGACCAAAGCACTTGTCTCTCTAAGTTGGTCACTGAAATAGCTGAAATTAAACTACAAAATATTGCGACACAGGAATCCAACAGTGAGATCGTAAAATCGATGACTTTTATCGGTGAGCATATATTATGATGACATGGCAAAGCAAGTTAATGTTCTGAAAAAAGAAAACCAAGCCTACAGAGACAATATAAATATTTTGGAAATGAAGATACATGACCTTCAACAGCTCTCCCGGACTTTGTGCGTTACGATTGCTCCGCCAAGTTATCCAAACAGAAAAAAACTTCGCCAAAAATATTTTCAAAATTTGTCAAAATCGAAGGGAACAAACCAAAAATTTGTCAAAGTAGAAATAAAGAAGTTATAAGGGTTTTAAGTTGGCCGCGCGAACGTAACGTAGAGGATTGCGCGGCCATGGAGATCTCAGCAACTACTTGGGTTAGAGATCTAATTCTTTTTGTCAATTGAAGACTAAATTTGTCAAATATTGTCGAAAAAACTGTTATAAGCTCTAGATCAATATTTTACGAAATATTCACATTGGAAGTTATGGCCACGCAATCGTGCACTTGTCGTTTCTTTAATGTTGATTATTTATTTAAAACTTAAGACTTATACACTAAAACTGTTACAAGAAGAATGGTCTTAATTTGTCAAAACTAACGAAAGTAATAAATACTACAAAAGTTTAGTTAAACAGACAAAATCAGTCCAAAACGAAAATCACGTGGCCGCGCGGTCGAAACGTTACTTTGTAGGTACGCTGATATCTCATTATCTATAATTGCTAAGATTTCGATGTAAACATCCAATTTTTCGACATATTTTCCTCATTAGAATGAGATATCGTTTTACCCTCAGAACAGTTTTCAACGCGTGTAATCTCAAAAATAATGATCTCATACAATGTTCGAGCAGGGTAACAATAATTTGATTCGGGAATACCTCTAACTGGAGACTAGCAATTATATTGGACAACAAACAGCTCAATCTGTAAAATGATATTAATATTAAATAAAAAACTTGTTTATTACAATAATTCGTTTTATGTTTTTTTTTTGTTTACTTGAAAGTATTGATTTGCTGAGTATTGACAATTCCGATGCCATAAGGCGGACCTATTTAACAGTTGCGTCATGCTTAATTAGGTACTGTGGTACGAAGTTCAGTTTAAAATATAAATCGGAATACAACATTGTAGTTGCAATAAAGGCTCTACCATAATTATACATAAGGAGAGGTGCACATTCAGTGTGCAGACGGACTATTTTACCCAGCGCCCGCGCAACTAAACTGTCATTTTAGTTTGTTTTGTCGTTATTTTTAAATAAACTCCACTGTACTTTTCATTAAGTATGTAGCTAGTGTATTGAAATTCTATAGCTTACGAAAACTTAAAACTAATATTCATTAAGTAGGTATACATTTCTATTTTACTCACATTTAAGTTTTAAAGATTGTGAGTGAATAATTTCAGAAATATCAGGTCCAAATATAAACCGTTCTTTTTACCGGAATGTCACTGTCCAATCCAGGCGGTAAAATATCACAGTCCGTTTTAATGTGAAATTGATAAAAAACCGGCCAAGTGCGAGTCGGACTCACGCAGGAAGGGTTCCGTACCATTATCTATAAAAATGGCAAAAATATCACGTTTGTTGTATGGGAGCCTCCCCCCCCCCCCCTTAACTATTTGTTTTATTTTAATGTAATTATTTATTTTTAAGTGAATATATAACTAAATATTCTGTGAATATTTCAAGCGTCTACTTGTTGCCGTTATCAATAAAGAGCAAAACCGAGCAAAAAAAATCACATTTTGTGTATGGGAGCACCCTTTGATATTTAATTTACTTTTTATTTAATTTATTTAGTTTTTTAGTATTTTTTGTTATAGCGGCAACAGAAATACATCATCTATGAAAATTTCAATTGTCTAACTAAGGTAGACATGGCAATTAACGCCATCAGTTAAATAACGCCCAAACTACAGAAAACGTACTTATATTCGCGTAAGCTGCTTGACAGCTCACACACACATATAATACACCACTATGGATACAGCTAGCGTGAACGCAAATCTCTTGGTTCACCATCTTGCCAGTGACGTGTCGTGTTTCAAGGACTGTAGTCACGTACGCCAATATTATAAAAATTGCTCGGACAAAATTGTAAGTTTTTAGTTGTTCTGTTGTATTTTTCATACAATTTTATATTTCTGTTATAATGTAGGTAATTACCCTTTATATTTCGGTAATATATTGAGGGAAAAATACGTAATTTAGTGTAAAAGAATTCGAAATAACAATAACTAACACTCGGATAATAACGCCCAGTCAAATGATCCTTGGGCGATATTACCCTTCGTGGGCGCTATTAACCTTCCCGTGGGCGTTTTTATACCATGGAAATAAACGAATTTAATTATGTAGTAATTCTAAATTCTAATAACTCATGCTTTAGTCTGTTATGCGAAAAAAAACTTAAATGAAATTCATGTCGTGAATCTGCCTTAAATATTATTTCAAGTTATTTTTATTTCCTTTATCTGCATCTTTATTTTTAGTGAAATACGTTGTAGGACTTTATATTAATTTTTTTTCTTTAGTACTGATAAATGCCTCTACCTGCTTCTGTGAGTAGAAAAAGAGGGGAGTCATGGACTGAATTGCAATCTCAGGGCGCCATTGCCCACTGTCGTTTAATAACGCCCGATGTAGGTTTAGAATAAAATCTTCTTTTTTGAAAAAAAACAGCCGTAATACTTTAATTTTTTGGTAAATATTAATGTCAGAATTTAAATTTTTTGTTGATAATGATTATCCAGAAGTTTCATGTTACTTTACGCGTGTTAAGAACTTAGGTGGTTTTATATGTTAAATATTGATTTGTTAAATTCCTTTTATTTCTAATAAAAAAAATTTTATGCGACTAATATGTTTTATTAGATTTATAACTTCTATGAATGTATTTTTGCGTCCAGGATCTTTTTAAGCAAACGGGCGGTAATAGACATATTATTTTAAATAACGCCCAAAACATGGTTTTTAAAAAGATGTTATTTACATAGAAATCATAAATAATTACACAACACAACTATGTTTAATCCTTTTATCGAACAATTTTCTTCCATTTGAATAGTATTTGCAGAAAAAAAATGGTTTTAAGTTAGGTGGGCGTTAATTGCCTGGGGTACCTTATCACTGTTCATGAGATACAGCCTGGTGACAGACAGACAGACAGACGGCGGAGCCTTAGTAATAGGGTTCCCGTTTTACCCTTAGGGTGCGGAACCCTAAAAACGAATCACTTAAAATACAGAACATGGCACACCTTGCGATGCAAGTCAACACAGCCGAGTGTCGAATGAGTTAGGGATGTGAGAAAATAATCGATTATTTCTTCTTTATTAATCGATTTTTCTAATCAATTTGTTTGAAAAGAATTCAACAACATAACCGATTGTCATATCCTAATCCATCCCACCTAAATAATTAATGATCTTTTTCTGTACAATTACTATACATAGGTGAGATGTTTTGCATATTTTCAATAGAATAACGCTTTTTTTTTTTTTTTGAGTGGGACATTATCAAATAACTTCTCCCGCTCTGGGGTGAGTGGGAGGGCGTGTCAGACTTTTACTGACTAAAACCCACCCGTGTTCTTTCCGTTGCCTGTGTGCCAGGGTCACGATATCCCTTTCGGACAAACTCGCAACCCTGGCAGGCATTGGCCCTAACGGACCCCGTCAGTTGGTGCTGACATCTCTTTGAGGCGCGCGTGGAACACAACGCGCCGTCGACCCGGGCCTGGTCCTTATCGGACGGCGAGCTACCCATCGCTCACCGTCCGCAAGCCCGCGCCCACGGTGGCCGGGAATCGGCCTGCGATTCCCGACGCCCGGGGCGTCTCCTGCGGTGACTAAGGGCGTGAGGGCGCGAGCCCTGCCTCACCCTCACGCGTTCCGCCTCCTCCTTCGCATGCATTACTGCTTTGCAGAAGGAGGTGACGGCCTCCCGTGCACGCTCGCTCCGAACCATGGCCTGAACCAGGGCCAGATGCGAGAGATCGCCGCCGCCGATCGCCTCCGTGAGGACACGGCGGTGCTCCGCCCAAGCCGGGCAGACCTCCACCGTATGCTCCACCGTGTCCTCCGGGCGATCCACACAGTGGTGACACCCGGGCGTTTCCTCCCGCTTTATCCTGAACAGGAACCTCCCGAAACAACCGTGTCCGGTAAGGACCTGCGTCAGGCGGAAGGTGAGGACGCCGTGGCGCCTCTCTAGCCACTCCTCAAAGAGGGGACTTATCGCCACAATTGTGGCGTGCCCAGCGCTGGGTTGCGACAGTCGCACTCTTCATGCCGCCATGAGATCCCGCCGGAGCTCCGTCCGCTGTGCCGCGATTTCACGCGGCAGCGGAGTTTCACCCCGGCGTTTCACCTCCTCGCGCCACTCCCAAATGTGCGCGAGGACTTTTGCCTCCAGATCCCACGGCGGCAGTCCGGCAAGGAGGCTCGCCGCCTCACGGGAGACCGTGCGGTAGCCCCGTACCAGCCTGATGGCCATGACCCTTTGGGACGCGTTCAACCGCTGGGCTGGTCGCAGGCTCAGAGAACGCGCCCACACCGGTGCCCCGTAAAGGGCCATGGACCGCACGATCCCTGCGTAGAGCCTCCGGCAGGAGGCGTTTGGACCCCCTAGATTGGGCAGAAGCCGCTTCAAAGCAGCCCCGGCCCTCTCCAGTCTGGGAGCCAAACGTCGGAAGTGCTCCACGAAGTTCCAGCGGCTGTCGAGGACGAGTCCCAAGTACTTCATCGTCGACTCGACACCGATGTGAACTCCTCCCGCCGTTATCTGGGAACCCGACAGTGGCGCGTTCCGAGGACCATAAAAACACATGGCCTCGGACTTGTGCAAGGCCACCTCGAGTCCCAATTGCCGGATCCTATCGACGATTGTCGCAACCCCACGTGCTGCCAGTTCGGCCGCCGCCTCATGCGACCTCCCCTGCGCCAGGACCAGCGTGTCGTCAGCGTAGCAGACTACGCTGACGCCGCTAGGGCGTCTGCTCGCAGCACCCAGTCGTACCCGATGTCCCACAGATGCCGCCCCAGGACCGATCCCTGTGGGACACCGCACGACATCTCTCGCCGGTTCCACTCTCCTTGGTGACCGGGGTAGATGACGGCCCTGTCCGTCAAATAGGCCTCGACCACGCGACAGAGGTAGGTCGGCATCCGGTGATACCGAAGTGCCTCCCTAATGCAACTCCAGGGCAGGGTATTGAAGGCATTGGCGATGTCAAGAGACACCACCAAGACGACCCCACCCCGGGCAACAGCATCCCCCGTCGTGAGGGCTCGAACGCGCATGATGGCATCCACCGTAGAGCGCCCCTTGCGGAAACCAAACTGGCTCTCCGCCAAATCCGGCCCCATCCGCACCAGCCACCCAACAAGGCGGTCTGCAATTACTCTTTCAAAGAGCTTGCCCACCTCGTCGAGCAGCAAGATGGGCCGGTAAGCGGACGGAGAGTCCGCTGGGCGCCCTGGCTTCTTAATGAGGACCAGTTTCCCCGTCTTCCAACAAAGTGGGAACTGGCCCCTCTCCAAGCATGCGCTTAGGAGCCCCCTTAGTCGAGGCCCGAGAGCCTCCAAGGCCAGGACCCAGGCTTTTCCAGGCAAGCCGTCGGGTCCTGGGGTGGTATTTTTGGCATTAAGCCTACGTACCGCCACTCTCAGATCTACCTCGGTCACCTCCGGAGCATCGTCGTCGTCGTCGTCGGCAGTGTGGTCCGCATCGGGCACCGCAGGAGGCGGAGCCATGGGTGGAGGAGTATGTTCCCCTCGGGAACGGAACAGAGCGCTCACCACGTCCTCCACGAGCTGGGGCCGGAGACTCTGCGTCAGCGGGGGAGCCCATGGGCGGAGTTTATCCCTCACCCCTTTGTAGGGGCGTCCCCACGGGTCCCTGTTGAGAGTCTCCAGCGACTCCTCACGAGCCAGTCCTCTGGCCCGCTGGATTTCCGCTCGGAGGGCGGTCTTCGCCGCTCTGTACCCCTCGTACAGCTCCGCCTGAAAGCGGCGTAAAGCGGTCAGCTCACGCGACCACCAGTACACCTGGCGCCAAGCACGTCCGGGCTGGACCCGGGGCATTGCCACGTCACATATTTCAGACATGGCCTCCCGGAAACACTCCGCCTCGTCATTTATGTCGGCAGGCCTGTCCGGTGATGACACCCAGGCCTGCACGATCGAGGCTTCCAGGAGGAGCTCCCGGTCCAGCTGCTTCAGCGCCCACCGCGGATCACTCGGGGCCTGTCGGACCAGCGCGCCCGTGGTCTGGGCGGAGACGTCAAACCGGATGTACCGGTGATCGGAATAGGTCTCCACCCCCTCCATGACGCGCCAGTCAATGACACGCGGCGACAGAGCGGGGCTGGCGAACGAGATGTCCACCACTGATTCACCCCGCATCCGCACACACGTGGGGACAGAACCCCGGTTTAGGATGACCAGGCCTGTCTCCAGAGCCCAGTCCTCCACCATCCTGCCCCGTGTGTCCGTATACCGGCAACCCCAAGCCACGTTCTTGGCATTGAAGTCCCCGAGGACGATCACAGGGAGGGCATGGAACCCGACGACGACGACTCTCAACTCCCCTAGGGAGATGTGGAACTCGGCGAGAGTTCGGTTCGGGGAGAAGTATACTCCTACCACGACAATCTCCCCGAACTGTGCTGCCACGCAACCCCGTCCACTCTTGACGGCCTCGAGGGACTGTGTACCGGCGGCGGCCGACGACATAATGGCCACTGAGCCGCTCAGGTCCTCCACCCAGTCGTCCCTGGGTGGGACAAAGTACGGCTCAGCGACCACGGCGATGTTAATCGACCACTGCGCCATGCTCTGGAGCAACAGATCCTGAGCGGCAGCGCAGTGGTTGATGTTCGCCTGGAGGAGGCGTAATGGGGCCATTTATTGGCAATCCATTTCAGCCCCCTCCTGGGCCTCCTGTGAAGGCCCTGCCACGGTGTTAGTGGCGGCAGCGACGACGGTGGAGGCGGCAACGGCGGCGGCAATAGTGGCGGCTGCGGCGGTGACGGCGGTGGCGGGGGGCTTGCCCCTGCCCCTAGGTTTGGGGGTGAGAGCGCAGGCCTTGCCTCCAGCCCGGTGATCGGCCGCTTTGCCAGCCGCCGCACGTGCAAAGCAGTGCGGCGGGGCCTCGCAAGAGCAGGCCTTGTGACCGGGCCGACCACAGCGGAAAATGGAATAACGCTGGGTACTGAACAGTATCGATTTTATTTAAAATATATCGATACGGATGTAATGAATGGTCATCCCTAATCCTTGTCATGTCAAGTCAAGCTCGAGCTTACCTTTCTCATAAAATCACCCTTCGCCACTGATCGATGCTGATTACTAATCTAGTACAGACGGCTACACATCAAGCTATACATTTCCAGTATAAGCTCATCTCGCTTCGTATGATTTCCGTACAGTGCGAGATCAGCGTAAACTGGAAATTTATAGCTTGATGTGTAGCCGTGTGTACTAATTATTACTAAACTAGCCTCGCCCCGCGGTTTTACCCGCGTAAGTCTCGATCCCGTGGGAATATCGGGATAAAAAGTAACCTATATGTTAATCCAGGGTGTCAGCTACCTACTCCATTCAACATTTATCAAAATTGGTCCAGCCGTTTGACCGTGAAGAAGTAACAAACAAACACATACATACACACTCACAAACTTTCGCTTTTATAATATTAGTGTGACTAGTTAATTTGATTCTATTTTCTATTAAAAGTCACAAAATTATTGTAACAATATTGCACGCCTCTTAAGCGAAGCGTTGAGGTTGTACTCTACTCTCGACATTTCAAAAAAAGCAGTTTTCTCGAAACTGAAATCGATTTTCTTTTATTTATATCTCACTCACAGGTTATTAAGAGTGTATTAATATCAAGTCAAATAATTTGTCAGACACATAAAATATAATTCAATAACAATTATATCAGTTGCGCGCGGGCGCTTGTCTACGTTAGACGCGCATACTGTGTGATTTCGAACCGGTTTCGACTCACATCGTTCGACCGTGCGTATGATTCATCGTTTAGAAATGCTAATCACTAATGGATAGCAGCGAACTCGAATACGACCAATCAATTGAGACAGCGAATGTGAATAATGGCATAGAATGTTGTAGTGAGATTATTAGTAAAAGTAATAGTGAGAATATGGAGTTAACAGAAGAAGTTATACAAAATAGTGAGGTAAGCGACGTAGTGAGATCGAGTAAAAGAAATAGACAGATAGACCAAGAGGAAATGTGGACAAACATTACGAGACGGGGTAAACGTTTTGCCAGAACTAGTCAAGTTCATGATGAGATAAGAATACCTGAAGATAAAATAGAAATTAGCATAACGTCTAAAGAAAAGTTACCAAAACAGTTTGGATTAGCAAAATTATTAAAAACAGAAAATATTCCGGACATAAAAAGAATAAAATATATTAATGCGTTTAAAGTTCTTGTCCAGTTTAGTAACGAAGAGAGTGCGAATAAATTAATCGAGTCAAAAGGCTTGCAAGAAAAAGGACTTAAATGTCAGAAAACGCTGGAGATTAGAGAAACTTACGGCATTATTAAAGATATAGACTTAGAGTCATCTGAGGAAGAAATACTGGAGGGTTTGAGCTGTGACACAGATATTATAAGCGTTAGACGGTTGAAACGGCGCAACAAAAATGGTGGACAATGGGAACCTGGAGAAAAAGTCAGAGTAACCTTTAAAGGATCTTCTTTACCTACATACGTATACATCTTTGATACCAGGGTGAAAGTGAATCCCTACCAATTCCCCGTCACGCAATGCTCACGTTGTTGGAGATATGGGCATACAGTGAGAGTATGCTCATCAATCAAGGATATATGCCCAAAATGTAGTAAGTCCCACCCTAATTGTGACACCACGGCCTATAAATGTAATAACTGCTCCGGAAAACATATGGCATTATCTCGCACATGCCCAATGTATTTAAAAGAAAGAAGGATAAGAGAACTGATGGCAGAGTTTAACTGCACATACAAAAGAGCTTTAATATTGTACATGCCGCCAGAACTAAATTATGAGGAGAATCCCGAAGGAGAAGAACAGGAAACGGAAAAAAAACATCACCAAGTGTTAAGTAAAGGAACAAGTACAGAAATGGGACCTATAACACAACCCCAAGATACATATGCTAACACAATAAAGAAGGCGGAAAGTTTAAATTCTAAAGGAAAGAAGAAGTCTACAGTAATACCACAAGCCAGTAATAAATCGGATGGGGTCAACCCGAAGATTAACAAAAAACAGATACCGTGATTAATTGGGCGGCACTCTCTGACAGTGACTCTGAAATACGACACAATACAGAAAAAGAAAAAACAGATAATTCAAACAAAAAGAAGAAAAAGAGTTGGAAGTGGTTATGGAATAAATTGAAGGAGAAAATTTGGGATAGCGGGACCCATCTGGAAAATAAAGTGTTAGATTGCGCAAAAGTAATCTTTGACTGGTTTACATCGTTCATGATGGATTACATAACGGAGTTGTCTTTCTTATCTAACATAAAACAATGGATAACAACAACAAACACAGACAGTTAAAAATCAATATCCTACAATGGAATGCCCGGAGTTTACGACCGAAATTTACGGAATTTGAAGCATTACTGAATCAGGAGAAAATTCACATAGCTATGATCAGCGAAACTTGGTTTGACCCAGAGAGTATAGTCAGACTCAGCGGATACAATATATTCAGGGCAGATCGTGACGATGGGTATGGAGGTACAGCTGTTTTTACCCACCATTCTATCAAAGCTAACGTAAATATTTCAAATACACAAATTCAAATTGTACACATAAAATTACTCAACTGCGCTCATCTGGAGAATATAATTTCTATCTATTGCCCCTCGTCAGTGCGCACGTGCAGAAGTGATTGGGATGAAGTTTTTTCAATAACACAACGCAAAGCTCTCGTTGCAGGTGATTTGAACGGTCACCATTCAAACTGGTCTTCCAGAACTGATACAAGAGGTAATCAGATTTTTGATTCTGTCATGGACAACAACCTAACTACACTTAACGACAACACACATACACGTTTGAAATTGGTCAATGGGGCTATACAAAAATCTTCCCCAGATGTAACTATTGTTTCAACGGATTTGGCTTTAAAATTTAAATGGTGGGTCATGAATGAAAACCTGGGAAGTGACCATATGATAATTAAGACTTGTTTAGAAAATAATAAATCAGATATTATGTTTAAAAAACGGAGGAATTTTAAGAAAGCAGATTGGCAAGGTTACACTCGGAAAATAGAATCAGAATTAACAAACCTGGAGCTACCTTTAGATCATCAATCTGCATATAATAAATTTATAGATATTGTAAACTCTGCAGTTGATCAATATATACCTACGATTAGAGTGAGCGAGAATCCTCTTCAGTCAGACAAATTCATACCAAATTTTGATTCCAATCCAATATGGATTGGAATCAAAATTTATCACATATTGTTGCACAGAGACGTCTTGCACTGGCAACTTTTAGAGGCAATCCCAACCCACAAAATCTTGAGGTTTTACAAGGGAAAGTGAATGAGGCGCAAAGGCTAATACGACAAGAGAGGAATAAATCCTTTCAGGGATTTTGCAATGACATAGATAGTGTAACTTCTTCAAGAGAAATGTGGAAGCGCATGAGATGGATCAAAGGGTACAAATCAGCTACATCTTTTGTTGACCAAGGTAAAGCCGAAGGTTTGTTGCGAAGTCTGGCCCCAGATTACGTTTCTCCACCAACTCCTACATTTGCCTCTTGTAACACGGAATTGGCCAACCCGGTTTCGGTACAGGAAGTAATTAACTCAATTAAAAAAACAGATTCAGCTCCAGGGTCATGATAATATTTCATATTCTATGATAAAACATTTACCCCTTAATGCTAAAATTATGTTGACTTCCATATACAATAAGTTTATGTTATCCGGATTCGTACCAGAGCAGTGGAAGAAAGTTAAAATTATTCCTATACCGAAACCGGGAGGTGATCCAGGCTCAAGTACGGATGTTAGACCTATCGCGCTTATATCTTGCTTTTGTAAGATACTTCATACCATCACACGCAGGCTTGAATGGTTTCTAGAGAAAAATAATTTATTATCCCATGACACCACGGGCTTCTGAAGATTTAAGTCGTGTTATGATGGTCTATCTAGGTTGGTTACACGGGTTGTAACAGGTTTTTCTAAAAGTGTGCCAGCCATTGGCTGTTTCATAGACATTGAAAGTGCTTACAATAACATAAACTTGACATCTCTTTTAGGTATTTTGGATAACTTGGGAGTGGGCTCTGTTCTTTGTAATTATCTTTGGCAGTATCTTCATCAGAGACATTTATTCATTGAACTACGAGATAACAGCCTAATATGTCGAATTACTGGTATAGGCATTGCTCAAGGAGACCCTTTATCCCCTTTACTATTTAATGCGGCCACAATTAATGTTTGTAGAAGCATAACTAATGTTTACATTTCTCAATATGCTGACGATTGCATTTTATATGATATACAGAAGAGATTATCCGATTCAGTATCCCATATACAAAACGCGTTACATATTTTTCAAGGTTTGATGACAGATTTAGGTCTGAATATTTCCCATAAGAATACAAAGGTGTGCCTTTTTAGTAGAGGGAGAAGAAGGAATAATATCCATCTAACTGTTAATAACACCCTTATTGAACAAGTCAATTATGTCAAATACCTTGGAATGTGGTTGGACAGTTCCTTAAAGTGGAGTAAACATGTAAACGAGATCCGAGAAAAAGTTTGTCGTTTTTTGAATATTTTTCAAGTACTAGCTGGCACTAAATGGGGTGTACATCCCTTACATCTTAGAAGGCTATACATAGCTATAATTCGAAGTAGGATGGATTATGGTTGCTTTTTGTACGGAAACTGTGCCAACTGTCATCTTCTTAAGCTTGACCGAGTGCAAAATCAAGCAATGAGAATAATAGGAGGATTTATTAGAAGCACGCCTATCCATGTGATGGAAAGTGAGCTGTGCCTCCAACCGTTGTTTATTCGAAGACTGTTTCTAACAGGTAAATTTTACTTAAGATCAAAATCGATTCGTAATAATATTCTTATATGTACCTTGAGGGAGCTGTCCGACCAATGCCAAGGTTTATATTGGAGAAACAAAAAACTGCCATTATTAGTGGATGTCCACAGAGTTTATTCAGAAATGCCTGTGTCCTCGAGCCCGATACTAGATATTTATTCCTTGGACACTTGGGTAACCAATATAGATTTATCTAATGTAATAAGTGATACAATTAAGGGTATAAGTTCGGCGAAAAGACTGATTAATGTAACGGATCTTAACAATACGTGTGTAAAAATAATAGACGATAAGTTTAGTCGACACTATAAAATATTTACGGATGGCTCCAAGGATGGTTCAGAGTTGGGAGCTGCTTTTTTTGATCCTCAACTTAATACTAAAGTTAAATTTAAAATTAATGCCAAGATTTCTATTATGTATTGTGAACTCGTAGCTATCTCTGAAGCCCTGTTATATTTACTGAGTGTAGATCAACAGAACTTTGTCATATTTTCGGATTCAAAAAGCAGCCTCCAACATTTGGCTCGAGTACCCTCGACTCTTCGAGGGATCCCGATAGCCATAATTATATTAGACTCAATTTGTAAAATACAGTCTATGAATAAAGCCGTCACCATTCAATGGATTCCCTCACTCATTGGAATCATGGGTAACGAGGAAGCAGACATAGCAGCCCAACAAGCATCGTATGAGGGTATTAATTACACATGCACACCGTTATACTCAGATTGGCTCGGACATGTCAAAGATCTATGCAGACAAAGATGGCACGAGTATTTTGATGAACGATCAAAGTTAAAAGGAATCTGGTATAAAACCATCCAGTCTGAACCGCTTCGTTACCCATGGTTTGAAGGAAGGGAGATAGATAGGAAATTTGTAGTAGTTCTGTTGAGGATGCGTTCGGTATAGTATTTTGTTTCCTCACCTTATAATTATGGCGCCACTAAACCATAGCAGACATTTCTGTTTTTTTTTGTTTTATAATTGGTTTTTATTGTTTTTCATTTGATTAATTATCTTATTGTTAGCAGTAATAAGAAAAAAACGACGTGAACGTGGCATAGGCATGCACTTTTGGTATTTCCAAATTTTTTATTTCAATACCAAGGAAAACTGCAACTTTAAGGTATAAATTCATAATGGTCACTACTTTTTCCCTGCTTTTTAAAGAAAATAATTAAAATCAGCATCAGCAGCCGCTGATGTCAATGAGAAAAATCAGCATCAGCATCAGCATCCGCGGATGTGAAAAACATATCCATCAGCAACAACCCTGGTAGTGATCCACCTTTATATTTTTAAAATCTGTAACACGGTTTTTTTATAATCATAGATATCATTGTTGCTAAACTGCGAGGCAACGTGCTCGTATCGTTACCCGTAGCCGCTCTCGACAACCAAGCTGCTATCATTCGGCCGGTGGTCCACTGGCCAGCAGTTGTACGAGTGAGAAAGAGTAAGAGCGCAAAATTTTATAAGCTTTGATGAATAAACATAAATCGAAATATTTAAAATATACAAGTTTTTTATTTCATATTAATAATACATTTTACAGATTGAGCTATTTGTTGTCCAATATAATTGCTAGTCTCCAGTTAGAGGTATTCCCAAATCAAATCGAAATTATGGTTACCCTGCTCGAAAATTGTAAAATAAAATTGTAATTGTATGAGACCTCATTTTTGAGATTACACGCGTTGAAAACGGGTTCCCTCTATCTGGCAGAATCTTGATGCTCCGAAATTTAAATGGCATAACACACTTTGCATAATTTTCTTTAAACTATATTCTATAGATGCATGTAGGCTGCACCTAGGCGATACAGGAAGTCAGTACTCGGATGTAGTCCAAAATATTCGGAGTATAGAAAGCATTTTTAATGATTTCACTGTTCGCTTGAGCCGGCTGCTTTTTACACCAGTAGGCCTAAAATGGACGCTTTGGCAGAATCATATTAGGATCTGCGTACAATTCATACATCCCGCAATTCATCTGTTTGACTGCTGCTATTTGACATTAGACTTCGCTATAGCAATTCATAGTTTGTGGTTCATTTTACGAAACTCCATACAAAACTGTCAAACAGATGAATTGCGGGTTATGAATTGTACTTATGATTCTGCCAAAGCGTCCATTTTTGGCCCTCTGATATAATTATTTTAACAGAGTGTTGGCTTGACGATGGGCACGCCTGTTTCGAAATTAATAACTACGATTATCACTGTTCCTAAACTTACCTTAACCAATACGATGGAATAGTTGTTTATACAAAGTCTTCTCTCCAGGCTTCTGTCGTAGAACCACCCTGCAAAGACTCGAACTGTTTGGTTGTCAATGTCAGTGATGAACTATCTCTGATAGCCATATAAAGTTCACCATCGTTTTATAATATAAATAACTTCTGTGAATCCTTAACAGAATTAATGGAAACATGTACGGCAAACACCTGGGGGCCTAAAATGGACGCTTTGGCAGAATCATAATATGATCTGCGTACAATTCATATCCCGCAATTCATCTGTTTGACAGTTTTGTATGGAGTTTCGTAAAATGGTCCATAAATTATGAATTGCTATAGTGAAGTATAGTGTCAAATAGCAGCTGTCAAACAGATGAATTGCGGGATGTATGAATTGTACGTAGATCATATTAAGATTCTGCCAAAGCGTCCATTTTAGGCCCCCTGTGTTATTGTAGGTGATTTGAACATAGATATAAAATCTGGCTGCACTGACAGACGCGCCTCTGACTAGTTAGACTTAACTGGCCACTATGGGTATTTTCCAGGACATAAGTAGGTACTTTGCCTACGCGAGGAGGCAACTGTTTGGATCATGTTATGCTCAAAACTCAGAGCCAGAGTTGAGAAAAGACATACGCGAATTGATTATAAAAGTATAAAAAATGATATTGAAAATGAAAATTGGGATTGGCTTCTTGATTATACAAATGTTACTAATGCATTCCATAAAATTGTGAAACACTTTTTAGTAAGATTAATCAGCACACCACTATGCGTGAATGCCGTAACTCAGATGTCATTATCAAGCCATGGATTACTGAAAACCTTCTGAAGTGCATAAGACGACGTGACTTAATGCACACCAATGCAAAGAAATAGGAAAATCGCGATAATCCTGTCATTCAACTAGAGATAGGAAATCGAAACTATTGCAACAATATACTATCCAATCTCAAACAAGATCGTTACCGCAAACTACTAATGGAAACAAACGGCGACTGTAAAAAATTATGGTACGAAATTAAGAAAATCTGCAATAAAAAAATAAAAAACAGGAAAGTCTGAGCTCGCTAACAGTGACGACCCAGTCTCCACACTAAATAAAGTTAACGACTATTTCTTAACCGTAGGCAAAAACCTTGCTTCAAAATCTCTTAGTCAACTTGACATGACTGAAACTGAACTTAATAATAATAATAAAAAAAATAATAATAATAAAAAGTTTTATTGATTCATAAACAAGTGTTACAATTTGGGTATGACACTGGATCCCGCACTAGGATACCCTGTGTCACAGGATCCAGTCTCTTTCGACAGATTACATGAAATACAAAAGATAGGTTAGCAAATGCACCGGTTTCAGTATAATTTATGAAACTTAGGACTTAAAGGAGACCAAATATATGTGTGTATGTGATGAGTGTAAGTATGTAAGTGATGAGTGTGAATGTGATGAGTGTATGTATGTATGTGATGAGTGTTAGTGTGATGAATACTTTAACAATTGAAAGATAAAAGATTTTCCGTTTCAGCATAATTAAGCCCAAGAAGCCAGTCCCGAACCTGATTTCTGCACCCAAACCTTGTCAAGGGGAAGATTTTAAGCTTTTTGTTAACTTTTTCATACACAACTTGCTTGTAACAATGAGCAATATAGTAAGTTACACACTAGTCCAAAATCTTTATTTCTTGCTCCGACTGACGAAAAAGAAATATAATTATACAATTATTACCCATCTTAAAGCGACGCGACGTCAGCAACGGGTTATGATGGGATTAATAACGCATTCCTTAAGCAATGCGC
This sequence comes from Tiliacea aurago, assembly GCA_948098905.1. NCBI lineage: Eukaryota > Metazoa > Arthropoda > Insecta > Lepidoptera > Noctuidae > Tiliacea > Tiliacea aurago. The sequence goes on along the minus strand of OX402586.1, from coordinate 16,217,611 downwards.
AAATGTTTTAGTAGGGCCGATTGCCTTCGTATGCAACTTAAGCATAAGTACGGGGGTAGTACCGGACTGCTTAAAGATTGCAAATATTTGCCCGATCTTCAAAAGTGGAGATCCAAAAACTCACGCAAATTTTCGCCCAATTTCTCTACTGACAGCTCTCTCAAAAAATCCTTGAAAAAGTTGTCAACAAGAGACTTCTGACATACTTGGAAAAAAATAAGTTACTATCGGACAATCAATATGGCTTTTGGGCTGGCAGCTCCACTGAGGATGCAGTAACTAACTTAGCCAACTTTATAACTCTGAATCTAGGTCAAGGACTGGCATGTACTGGCATCCATTATACTACATGGGAAGAACTGGGCTGAGTTGAAAAATAAAGCTGAAGAATCCCTGCAAATTGTCATGGAATGGCTTCACAACTCACACTTACTCTGAACTTACAAAAAACAAACTACATCCCGTTTTATATTTATGCTAGTACGAAGCCACCAAAAATATACGATGTTACTGAAGGGAGCGCTAGGCAAGAACAGGTCGAGGTGTCCAGGCAGGCTCACACCTCGACCTGTTCTTGCCTAGCGCTCCCTTCAGTAACATCTGTCAAATATCTGCGTGTGAATATCGATGATGGCTTGAAGTGGAACAAGCGTGTAAAATCAACTGCCAGTAAAGTCAGGAAAACAATTCACCTCTTTAAGGCACTAAAACATTCTGCGGACTTAGAGACTCTAAAAATGGTTTACACTGCACTTTGCCAGTCCATCATCAGCTATTGTATTCTAGCTTGGGGTGGATCGGGCAAAACTAAATTCCTCGAGTTGGAGCGTGCGCAAAGGGCAGTACTGAAAGTTATGCTGCAAAAGCCCGTTCGCTATCCGACTCATCAGCTTTACATCGAACTCAAACTTTTCACTGTGAGACAGCTATTTGTGCTTAGAACCACTCTCTGCAAACATACCCAAGTACCACCCCCGGACTCAAACAAACGCGGTCGATGAATAGTTTGCCCAACCTCTAGTCATAGAACTACCTTCGCCAGAAGACAGCTGTATGTGTTGAGCTCTCTTGTTTACAAAAATATTAATAAGACCACACAAATTGCAAGGTTAAGCAAACACGATGTTAAGGCTAAGGTAAAGACCAGACTAGACTACGCTCAAACTGAGGAACTACTAACCGCTCTGACCTAACTCGCAACATTTCATACTATAACACGTACCTAATACAGTCACCGACATCTTTAATATAACAAAAGACACCAAGCTCGTACTAATTCAAACACAGTCTTACACTAGACATCACCACATTCACATACCTAGGCTTCTCATATCACATTCACACAGTACAAAATCCACACGTTTCCCAATCACACACACACACTCACACAATGCAAGCAAAACACACGATTCCCAGTCACACATACAGAATTAACCACACAGTCATTTTACTTCTTAATTTTAATCTTAATTTAACTTTTACAGTTTAAAAAAAAAATGTTTTTTCTTAAAATCACAACCTAATAATATATTATTTTTGTATAATATCAGCTTACTAGCTCTTTATAATAAGGGTTTATAGTGTCCAAGTGGCAGTAGAACACTGACTCCTAAGTCACAGGTATTCCTAGTTTAGGAGTCAGGGTTTCAACTTTTGTGCGCCTTTAATTATTGTGAAGCTAGATTTAAGCATATTGTAAGGACCTGCTGTATCAATAAAGTATATGTCGGATCGTCAGGGTTTTACTCAGTTAGATTCAGACATCATGTGGGCAGAATTTGGGTTTCGTGCAATGAAAACAAACACACTGGGTGCGATACACAGCGTTTAATGAAATTTCAGATTGACACAATCACTAAACATTTTAACTTCCATAATAACCGAGCATAACGAATCGAGTACAGTTCCGCGACGTCAAGTCCGATGCGATCAGACCAAACACTGAATCTTGAATGTCCTCCTCGGCATCGGCTCTAAATCACGACTCTGTAGATACGCGCCAATGGTGTGGGTAGATGACGTCATGTCGCCAGTAGTGGCGCGCTTGCGACTCGTTTCTTGCCCGTACTGATGACCGGATCCGACACGGCCATCCTGCGATGCACACGTCTTCGTGTGTTTATCTGGAAAATACAAAGTCTCGCCACAGTATCTGCTCGTCCAATCCTGACTCTTATGAAGACTGACTTTACTATTTAACTTGGACTTACTCTTTAAAGTCCGTTTTAATTTCCAAGCAATTTGAACCAACAATTTAGAAACTTTAAACTAGACTAACCTAGTGCATACGGTTGCACTCTTGTATTAAATCCAACCAGTGTTTTTGCCCTTACATTGAACAAACTGACTCTATTAAATACCTAGGAGTAGTTGTAGATAACAGATTGACGTGGTCCGCACACCTGAGCGCTTTAAAGGGCAGGATTAGAACAATGCTACGTATATTTAAGCAACTAGGCAAGATTGCTGATGATTCTGTCCTAAAGATGATTTACTTTTCGCTATGTCAGTCCGTTCTTAATTACTGCATAGTAGCATGGGGCGGTGCGGGCAAGACCTCACTAACGAAAGTAGAGCGAGCTCAGCGTGCTCTACTAAAAGTTGCTTAAAGACGACCTTACCGGTACCGGAGTTTATTCGTAGGGTAACGGTAAGGTCGTCTTTCTCTCCACATCATGGGAGTTCTTAGGGTGAGACAGCTTTACATAATGTCTGTCACTCAACAATTTATTATAACAGCCGTGAGCACTTGTGTCATTTCAAGTCAAGGGTAAATTGGGATAAAATCCGATGCCGTAAAACAATCGGCAGAAGGTCTTATGGTTTTATGGGACCACACATATACGAATAACTCAACGGTATACATAATATACTAAAAGAAACACAGAAAAAATGCAGAGAGACGGTAACAAACTGACTTCTTACACTGGACTACGACATGACAGAAAGTCTCTTAGTTTAAGTAAAAACTAACAGTACACACCAATGACATATTATAAATAGACGCGTCATACACGAATATTAGTGCACTCAAAAACAGCGTAAGCCATGAATGTAGCTACATACTTGCGTACAATCATGCAGTGCGCGAAGAAAAGGAAAGACCTATACCCTTCCTATACCGATAACTGTTGTTAGAAAGAGATAAACATACATAATTATTTAGTTACGTTACTACCCAGATAACAATTTAAACTTGCATCTGACTTGCAACAAGTTTGATGCAAGTTTGCCATGGCAAGTATATACCTACACTTGCAGCAAGTTTGAATCAAACTTTCTATATATGCAACTTTGACATTACAAACTTGCATGATGTCTGTTTCTGCAAACTATACAAAGTGGCGCGGACCTCATCACATTAAATGATACCACGTATACCACCGGTATATACTTGGACCATATACAAAATTGTAATGAAATCTATTCACTAAAAAATCTGCTGTTCCATACATTTTGTTAGGTACGTACACAAACAGCAAATTTTTTTTGTTGATAGATTTCAGTCAAATTTTGTATAAGGTCAAAGTATACCATGTGGTATACTTACGTGGTATCATTTAATGTGATGAGGTCCGCGCCACTTTGTATACAATGTTGACACACCTGCTTTTCTTTGTTGCACATCCTTTGAAGGCTTGAAGACCTCTTGATAATATTCGGTATTCGGCGTATTCAATCAATTTTTAATATACGGCCCAATACCGATTAATGAATCACTTAGGCTGAATACCCAATAGATACTTAAAAACAGGTAAAAATAAAAAAAAATATATAAATCAATCATGTAACTTTTATTAAGGATAAATATGTTAGTTCGAGAAAGCGTCATTTTTCGTTTTATTTACCTATCTAAAATATCAATGTATAATAGTAATAGTAACATGCATGCCTAAATATTTTTTCTAAGACATCATAAACAGGCAACTAAACAAATGAAAACGAACAACTTAGTATGTAGTTTAGTCATGACAAAATAAACGCTAACAAAGTCAATAGAGGAAGAATTTCACCGATCAAACTGAACGCGACCAGCACATAAACTACGTTTAAGAGCTGACAGTGTCATTCTTTTCTGTGGAATATTGACACTGACAGCTCCTGATCGCGGTTTAGATGTGCAGAGCGCGTTCGGTCGGTTTCTATGGTGAAATTTTCATTAAGTACTTACTTATTATTTGCAAAACAAGACTAAAATAGAGAAATTATAGACTTTAAAATTGTATTACATTTTTTGTTTTATTATTTATCATTAAAAATCAATCATTCAAAGTGTCTCACTCAGTCAGTTCTCATTCTGCACCTTTACTTCTGTTATGATTTTCATCATACACGTTTCCTGTTTCACTATAGGCCTCTGCAAATACACACTGCTTGCAAGAGATGACAAGTACGCAGCCAGATTGACTAAACATTAGGAACATTCAGATTTATGTGTAGCCCACTAGCCAAATGGATTGTCGTTTCTCTTCAAGGTTTCAAAGAAAAGAGCTTCTTGTCATAATGCACACCAGTTTTCCGAACATTCGGCTATTCGGCCACGCAACTAGCCAAATATACTATTGGTTGACACACTAGTCGCTCACGTCACAGGAATGATCAATTTTATTGATTTTGTCTCTGCTCTGAAACAAAAACGGGACTACTGTAGTTATAATTTATACTCATAAACTTTAAAATTAAGTGAATACCGGGTAAAACGGGGTGAATCGAGACGTAACTTTAAAATGGATTTTAACTTTGAAATAATATAATTTGTTGCCAAGGCACTTAATTTTTAATTACACATAGTCCTTTTTGGCAACAAAATATATTATATAACGTTAAAATCCATTATAAGGTGAATTTCGATTCACCCCTGCATTTCTATTCACCCCGTTTTACGGTATGTAGTTTTGTGAACCCAAATCCTGCAAGAAACACTACCTAATATAAATCTAATAATAATTTGCAAATGTTGAAAAATGACAAATGTAGATAATCTAAATCTTACCTTCTTGATATCCTAACTTTTGCTTGATTCAGCCAGTCACTGATTAATTCTTGGCTTCAGTCACATCTTCATAGACTTTTCTGCAGATTTCTGAAAAAAATATATTGAAATAAATAACATATTATGTACATAGGATACAGAAAAAATTGTGGTAGGCATGTCAATGGATGGTAAGTAATAAAAAGTATTACTTACGAAAGATTAAATTACATGTTTCTGTACATAGAAACGGGTTTTTACTGGAATTTTTCATTTGTTTTCCAGTTAAGAATATAGGTAACTCTGCCACATCATCGAGTAATATTCTTCTCAAAATATTAGTTGTCAGACTTCGGACGTTTCTACCAGTCAAAAATCACATCTGAAAAAGTTTTTAATTAGCATTCTAACGATAACAAAATTTAGTCTTTAAGTATATTTTTAAGTACTATGTAGCTAGGCTAAGGGCCAGCAGGTAAAGCTACCCGAAACTGTAATTTTTTCCCAATCAACCTTGAACCTTACTAAAGAGCGTTAAAGTTGAAAATCTATATATAGAAATTTGACATATTGTAATAGCTTGATGTGCTGGCGTCTGTACATACTATTGCCTGTTTATTCTGGCTTTTTTTAATAATTGGTCATTCAAATGATCAAACTTGCATCTTCTTTTACTAGAAGACTTGCCAATAATACAATTATTAGATAATAATTGTTAAGTTAGCAATAGACACGTCGCACTATTTAGGACAGGAGCACTTGGACCGTCGTCGATTGGGTTGGATCTAGTAGGTACCTACATAGATATCATTTGTTCTGTCTGTAAAAGTATAAATAAACAAACTTACCGTTATTCCTCAGCACATTATGCAAAGTACGCGCGTCCCTCACGCACAACTCAACAGAAGCACCTAGATATTCCACTATTTATGTTATGTACAAAATAGTACAAATTGTACACTACTCTTTGAATCCACTGGGGTCACAGAACATATATACCCTACTAGGGTGCTGGTACAGACCTCACACTAATCGTACGATTTTATTACAAATGGAAAGCCGTAATGGCGTCAACTCGTCAAGTCAAAATAAAACAAACAAGTCTCAACTCGCTGAACGCGATAAGCGATGTGTCAATAGGTGTCGTCACCAATGAGATTGATAACGTCACACCTTTTAGCCAATCATAGCGTGCCGCACTCATACAGTGCGCGCGGCGACCAATCATGTTTTTTTGCGCCCGTCCCATCTCTAACCCCGCTCTCTTTCTGTGCCGATAAGATATCGGAATACGCAAGTTTGTACCAACTTGTATCAAGTTTGATACTTTCATGTTTGAAATATAGCGCAAAATGCAAGACTGCTACAAACTTACTGTAAACTTCAATTATCATCCTTAAATTAACAAGCTTGCAGCAATATTGCCATAAACTTATTTTATCATATTTGACGTGGCAATTTAAATTCAGTTAAAAATCAAGTTTGCAGCAAACTGATCTGCTATCTGGGTAGCTGCTGCATGTTCATTGGCGCGTACGCGTCGGTCGCAGCAGGCAGGAAAAATGGCTGACTGGCTGTACAAGTACAAAACAAAACACCGTTTTCCTAAAATAAAAAAATACAATAAATACTTATGCATGAAATGAGACGTTTTTCTGTACTCCCACAGTAGCAGTGTAATATGTACAGACGGCAGCACATCAACGTAAACCCTATACATATCTATAACTACGACGCGCCATCGAGTGTTAGAAAGAAAGTATCTTTGGCATGATTGGTGGAGTTTTCTAAGTTTCTAAAATTGCCCAATGGTTGCACATCCTAATAATTGGGAGCCAATTATCATGTCTCACTAGGAATAAGCCACACCCACGCGCCCCGGCGCGTCCGCCGCCGCACCCGAGTTTTCCCGAACCTTCACGAAATTCAACGAAATTCACTCATCAATAATCACATCGTTCGTTTGACGTGTATCCAGTATCCATAAAATTTTTACGTCAGTCGGTCAGTCAGTTGACAGTTGGACCAGTTGGACTTTAGAGTCGTACCGGTGGTGTGGATGTGGATGCCGAGAAATCTCATAGAGATCGGTAACAATAGAAAAAGTAATTGTGTCTCATTATTAGTGACAGTTGACTTGTAATAAAATAAATAAGTCCGGTTAAATATTAAGGCGCCTCAATTGACGCAAATTGAAAGGGAGCTCATCATAGCGCTGCGATGGAGTGGATGCCGAGTAATAGATATTTTTTCGGCTTAATGGCTTAACGGTGAGTAATATTTTTTTGTAATGATAATTATTAATTAAAATAAACAAAGAGTAATATTGAAAAAATGTTTCAATTGTGTTTATCTATAGAAATAGCGAATTAAGTTAACAGAAGGGATAGTTAAGTAGGTATCTTCTTTGTGTTCTTTCTTGGTGAGTTCCCGATATTGTTAGTTTTTTAAGGCTTCTACAGACCGGCGCGACTCGCGACGCGACACAAAAGCATCGCTCGTCGCGCGACACGCGGGGCCTCTGTGTCGCGCCGGTCTGTATAAGCCTTTCAATGTAGAGTAACCGTGCAAGCTTAAATTCAGAGTTATAGATATTATTATACTCCATTTGAAATAAGATATGACGTTTAAATAAACCTTTTTTACAGTCCGTTCAACTGATTTTGATTTCTATTACGTTGGTGGTATGACAAATGGTAATAAACAGTTGGTATTGTAACCACGTTTATGCTTCTAATGCCAACCTTATACGTACGGCATAGAAGTCAGAATCGGTTGAACGGACTGTAAAAAAGTTTATTTGTCTGTAAATTAAAGTAATTGAGTAATACTCGTAATGGGCAAATAAACTATAGCTATTTGTTTCATTCCAGAAAAAATCGGTTTGCTTCTGGCTTCGACGGTGACAAGAAAGCAGAACTTTAGAAGCTCACCACCGCCAACTCTACGCGAGAGCCACTACGGCGGCAGGCGATGCCGTTATGGTCGCTGCAAACTCTGCCGATCCCTCAACTTGGTACACCGTGAGTCCAGTGTAGGTTTTCTTAAAAAGTGAATAACAAAATTGATTAAAAAATACCTACTACACAAAACAAACTACTACCTACTAGACAAATGTAGTTGGAAGGGCGCTCGCCGCCCGGCACTCACTCAAACCGGTTTTACGCGCGCCGCGTGGCCAGACTCAGTGAATGTGATTACTATTAGTATTAACATTTTGACGACACGGTTGGCGCAGTGGTTAGGTGATTGACTGCTGCGCTGCGTGTCGCGGGTTTGATTTCCGCACGGAACAAATATTTGTATGACCTACAAGTAGTTGTTCCGGGTCTGGCTGTTTGTGTATGTGAGTTTAAATGTTTGTAAACGCACCCACAATACAGGAGAAATTCTTAGTGTGGGGCAACGTTTTTAAAAAACAAGAGAAAAACCAGAAACTATTTGATAAATCTTCAGTTCTTTACAAACCACCTCAACAAAGGTTCTCAATTCGACAGTTTGTTTATTTGTATGTTTATATTTTGAAGAATAATTTTTAACCATCCCATATCTATAAAGAAAGAAAGAAAGAAAGAAAATTTGTTTATTCTGCACAAACAAAACGCACATTTCAACAAATATAAACATCATTAAAATACACACATACAAAGTAGCCAAAACCCTCGTATCCAATACACTCAAAAATTTTGACAATCATTTCGATTGGTTGATGTCAGGGCCAGGGACCAAAGACAATTTATAATGCGTTTACTAATAGATTATAATGTCTATTTAGCTAATCTGTTGTTGTGGTACTGGCAAACCCAAAATGACAACAAAGTCAACATTCAACAAACAAACAAACTTGAATCAAAACAAAAACAAAATGCAGATTGCCGAGTGGAAAAACAACTACTTTTATACCAAACAAACTATAATATGAACAATTACAATAACCGTGCGTCGTATCTGTGCAAGAACAGGTCTTTGCTCAGCTAAATGCTGTGACTTCGGACAAACCTAACGTCAACAACGCTGATTTTCAGCAAAAACCGAAACCTTTTTAAGTTGGCCCGTACAATTTGTTGTAATAAAGAATCAGTAAGTATTGAAATTGACAAAATTTATTTTTGTTTTAGATTTCAATGGACACAGTCAGGCGGCGCCTGAAGGACGCCGAAGAGATATTTCACCGCCCTGCCAAGAGACCTTCCTCCATCTCCTTCCCCAGGCTTCAAACTATCTCCATATTTTTCATCACAATTGCCCAGCGGTTAGGCCGCGAAGGCGTAAGAGACAGTCAAAGTTACTTTCGCATTTATAATATTAATATGGATAATTCTTCTAATAACGTGACAAAGATAATTTAATAATTAATACCGTATATTGAAATTTTAAACTTCTTTTCGCACCATTGTTATATTCTTGAGAATTTTTCCTATTGTACCTATACTTGGTTTTGTGGAGTTTCTTGCCGGCTCTTCTCCTTAGGAAACGACCAATTGGAACCGTGCACCTAGCTTCTGACCCTTTATAAGTGCCCATGTAGGCTTATGTGAAATAAAATATTTTGATCGTTGATTTTGTTTTTTTATATTTTGTTGTAATTATATTTTAAAATTGAGAATAGGTAGGTTTTTAAGTTTTTAATTATAATACTTAATGTTTAAAAATAAAAAGATTGTTATTCCGCATTTTATTTTGATATTTTTCCCGCGGTTTCACACGCGTTCCCGTAGGAACATATCCTGTGTCCATTCAAAATATATATTTAGGAACCTAGATATTCTGTATTCCAATCGGAATAAAGACACACTACCTTAAGAATATGTTTGATTTACAAATTATTTTGGTATTACTTTTGTATGAACTACGCATCCATCGCCGTTAAAAGGAATAGTTTTTTCCGATTTAGCAACATTTTTCATTGATGCTCCGCTCTTATTGGTTGTAGCGTGATGTTATATAGCCTTCCTAAATAAATGCACTATCCAACACAAAAAGATTTTTTCAATTCGAACCAGTACTTCCTGAGATTACCGCGTTTAACCAAACAAACAAACTCTTCAGCTTTAGTCTAAGTAACATACGAGTATTTAGGAAGTAACGATAATAATAGATTAGAATTTTATTTGAGAATTCATAACCTTTGAAATCGTACCTTATTACTAGCGTAATAAGATTGAACTCGCATGTATAAGCAAACTAGGTAGGGGGTATAGGTAATTGTGTTACTAAGTTCAACCTTATTATTTTAGACAGTGTCGCGGAACGGCGGACTTACAAGAGGCTTTTTGTAGGCATAATTAATTAACTTAACTTCACACAAGTTCGTCCTGTGGTAGGTATCCATATTTTTTTCAAAATTTCAAGCACATTGTATTGGGTTTTCGGCATAAAATTTCGTAAAAATACTTAGAATAGAAAAGCAAGGAACGCACGAAAACACTATGTGACCGCCAACCCGCCAGTAAGTAGGTAACAAAAGTCGGAAAAGGTAAAAAAACCTGTTTGAAATAAATAAAATAAAAAATGTTTTTCTCACTCAGAATAAACCTACCTGTCTACATATGAATATTCATCGAGATCTGTTTAAATGTAATATGATTAGATAATACCAACTTAATACTTTTATGTAATTTTCCAACATATATGTAAGACTGAAGGATTAATTAAAAGATAATTTAAAAAAAAAATATTGACTTTCATAGATATTTTAGGCATTGCGCGGGCCGCCTGTTTTTATTACCATGCCATTATTTCTATTCGATTCAAGTATTCAGTATTCAACCACGCTATTTATTATCGCACAGTATCTTATTCTACACCACGACGCGCATACGCACACACCCACACGTACGCACTGCAGCACGAAACATTACAAGTAAGAACAGACAAAAAGCTATGTATCTCTTTCGTACGATTCTCGCTGTTGTTGCTCATAACGCGTTCAAGGTCAAAGTGGGGTAACTTGATGTGCTAGCGACTGTACATCGTGTATAGACACGGGAAGGCATTTTGTTCACAAATAATTGCTGAGAATTGAGTGATTGTGACTTGTAGCCGCGTCACTGGATGGCGCGCGACTAATTCCTCTCTGGGCAATTGCCTTGCATTTACCTTGCCATTATTGAGCGCGGGTAACGCATCTAAAGGTAATATCTTGGTACCTACACACATTGACTTTTCACAAATACACGTGCACTCACTAACATTCATATATCGACACTCCCTTATAACACCAACACAACTGACTCAAATCACACCACTATACACACACACACACACATAAACTCTTTTTACCCGACTGCTCCAGAAGGACGGTAATGTTTTTCGAGTGTATGTATGTCCATTTCTTTGGCACGCTCTGTAGGCTAAACGGCTTGATGGATTTTAACTTGTGAGGTATTCTTAGACTCGTTTTAATTGTGGAAGTGACATAGGCTATACAATTTTAATATGGCATCTGCGAATCAAAAAAGAGAGGGGGAATAAAAAAATATATTTTGTGATTATATTAATATGGGTATCAAATTAAAGCTAGTAAATAGCCAATTCCAAATATATGTATATTATAACACTTTTAAGCTACTATTTAGACACGAACTACAAAAAAGTACATTTACTTTAATAATAAAATCGTAGTGGAGTTAAAACATCAAAATATCCAGATTGAAAACGCTTAAACCACATTTGTGCTACTCTTACAGACACTGCACTAGGTCCATAAACATCGCAAATTTTTTTCGCGGTTTGCGTTGCACTTTTACCTTTTTGTAGTACAATTTTAAAATGTATCGAATTTCTTCATTTTTTTTTTTTTCTTTTCCTTCTGGCTTCGCACGGTTTGTGCATTTAGCCAATGTCAAGTTTTAGTTCTTGTATAATATTGATGAAATGAATTATAAATGCATGATGATGATATCCCCGCCCACTCCCTTTGAGTTTCAGTAAAGATGTGGCACTTTACTGAGTCCTCACGCGGACTTCTTGAGAGAACTTGAAGCGAAGTTGCACTGTTTTGTTTCATTTGCCTACACTAATGCACGTTCACAAACACTTAATGGTTAATAATCCACCATTATTACACATTAATATTCGGCTAAACACAAATTTTGGAAAATTAAACAAACTGCTGAACATGACGCTTCACTTTCCCGCCAAGAAGTCCACCCGAATTTCTTCATTAGATTCACTCATCTTGACAGTACGAAAAACAAATGAAAATCACACATTTTCCTAATTTGAATTTGGAATTATGTTCTTTAATTTAAACTTTCAATGATACCAAAACCAGCCAGATACAAATAGTATAACCAAAGAGAATTTATTACAAGTTCATATAAACTATAATGCGAAAAGACTTTTTCCCCAACCTAATAAGTCTTTTGTTAATTAAAATTAAAATAACTAGTTTTATTTTTTAGATAACTACTGATCTAAAAAAATAAAACTAGTTATTTTAATTTAAATCAACAATATTTTTTACCATATTCTTAAAGAGAAGTTAACAATTCTTATTTTTATAAAAAGTACTTTTACTTAATTAACTAAGTAATTTTAAATTATTATTTTTTTTTTTTACAAAATCAACCATTTTTGGACTTATCGAGATCAGAACGTTCTACAATTGCTAGAAACACAATGTTTCATGACAATAATCATTTTTAACCAACTTCACAAAAAGGAGGAGGTTCTCAAGTCGTCTGTATGTTTTTTTTTATTTTTTATTATAAAGTATACGAGTAATTGTAAACCTCTCCACTGATGCTGCTGTTGAATCTGTTGATGGATCTTTTATTATAACAATCCGTTTGCCTTAAATTAAGCCTGTTTTGGCCACGGCGAGCACGCTATTTAGTTTTTATGTGTTTATAACTGCTGCGGCTGAGTAGGCTTAAGCATAAGGGTGCCCGCAGACGTGCTACTTTTTGACGCTCAGGAAATCGCTGGCGAAGTCTCAGTGATTATCGCCAGCGACTTTCTGAGCGACTCAACGCACACGTGCGATATTTTGTCGCTGGCTACTAGTGACTATCGAGGGATGTGCACATCATGGATTAACAGAGATCGATGTTTAACCAAAAAAATTACTTATTTCTTTAAATAATATAATAATAATAATTTTTAATAGTTTAATTATGTACTAACGCTTGAATTACCTATTATAACAATTGAAATGAAATCGTTTATTCTGTAAATAGGATATTAGAATCACTTTTACACGTCATATAAAAAATAAAAAATAAATTAAATTAAATGTAAAAAATAATAAAAAACTAGAATTACCTACCGTTTTAGTAGGTACCTAATATAATATTAAACTATTTTATAAACTCATCTTAGGCTCTACCTAGGTATGTATTTATCTCGCTGTAACTTTCACACCTAAAACGCATAGGTTATTAGCACTTATTCGATGCCAGTAGGTACTATGCGGGAATATTTCTGCGTAAGTAGTTATCTACTTGTGACTAGGCACTTATTATTTTATTTTTGTATGGTTGAGTTTTAAATGTGTTGTAGGTGTGTGTGCTCAGATTATAGAAAGAAGATTCTGATAATTAATTATTGCTGATTTAAAAAAAAAAATAGGTTATGTTTTCAGGTTTTTGTACCTCTCGATCGATGTGTCATGCTTAAATGAACCCCTTTAGGAAAACTTAGAAAAATGTTATTTTTGCTCTATCTCGCCTCCTTTACAAGATATGACGGTTTTAATATTTTTTTTAGGTTAGGTCGGCATTGCATGCTAATTAATATATGGATTTACGAAGTACCGTTAAAATGTTTTTGCTTCAAGATGTACCTACCTAATGGAAAAAAAATGTAATTAGGTAGGGATATCTACGTACTTTTTTACTACGATGTTTTACCCAAAACTCTATTTCCTTCTTTGTAGGATAGGTCATGTTCAACCGAAATTAATAAGTAGTGGGAATTTACTATTTAATTTTAAGCATATTTCTTTCCTATCATTCTCTTTATATTGCTAATTAAGATACTCTGGTGATCCTGTGCCGTGTATAGCATGCCGCTTTTCGACTTCTGCGATAAAAATTACGATATCGATATCCATCGTTGAGCAATGACGCAACGTCATTCCTTAGCAAAGAGTACGCGGGCGATTGTAGCCGTATGCGTTAGCTAGTACATTTCCATACGTTCCATTCTGCAGCGACAATCGCTATGCCCGGAATACATATATAATACAGCGATTTTGTTAGCCAGCTACTTTTAGTAGCTCGTGGGCGTTACAGCGTTGAATCCCATGTGTTCCATTTTCGACGACACAAAAATCGCTCAGCGATAAACGTCCGTGTGCGGGCACCCTAAGGCGGCAAATTTGGCGACCCACTTTTTCTTTTTTGATTTTCTGATGTCTTGTAGAAATAAGTCTACAAGAAATTTTTCCGATGACTTTTTTCTCTTCCCTTTCATACATTCAACGTTAATGCCTATATTCTATTGTAAACCATCCAGTTCCCGGGCCCCAACCAGTAGGTACTTAATCGGCCTCTGCCCACACTTTGCATAAGTGACAAGAGAACGGAATTGCGGAAAATATACTGGATGGAAGTGACATCGACGCGCAAATTGTTACCATGATTCTGGATTATTAAAAAAAAATCAAAAGTGCACGCCTCATGAATAAAGTTCACGTAGTTTTTTTCTTATTACTGCTAACAATAAGATAATTAATCAAATGAAATAAAACAAAAAACAATTATAATTAAAAAAAAACGAAAACTCTGCTATGGTTTAGTGGCGCCATAATTATAAGGTGAGGAAAAAAAGTACTATAATAAATAGATACAAAAAAATACACAGTCGTTTATTAGGTCTTTTAATTATTATTCATAAAAACCTAATAAACGATTGTGTATTTTTTTGTATCTATTTATTATAGTACTTTTTTTCCTTACCTTACAATTATGTACCTACTGGTTGGGGCTCGGGAACTGGATGGTTTACAATAGAATATAGGCATTAACGTTCAATGTATGAAAGGGAAGAGAAAAAAGTCATCGGCAAAATGTCATAAAGACAAGACATCAGAAACTCAAAAAAGAAAAAGTGGGTCGCCAAAGAAGAACGGTCACGGTCCTTAGGAAATTTACCCAGGCCCGACACAAAAGGAACGTATCTCAGTTATTTTGTTATAATAAATCTAACAGAAATAAATTTACACTATTCTGAATATCAGTGGCTAACACCTATAAATTGCCATTTGATTTTGGTCACAAAATATTTTTTTATGAATAGCAATTATATCTATTTAAAATGACGCCAATTTGGATAAAAACACAAAAAATAGACAGTCATCAAGCTTTTAGCTCCATTAGAGCTAAAATATTCCTGGTGGAACACAATATACGGGAGTCTTATTTAGTGTCTTTATTTAAAGAAGTATTTTATAATCTCATAATCTTAATTTCAATACCTGCTGCGGCTCAGGTAACCCAGTAACAGTAACAAATCATGCTATCTCTTCTTAAAACTAACTAACTAAAAACTGTTAAAAGAAGTTTTACAAAACAGTGTGTAATTGACTACGGGGACAGCGGTACTTCAATTAAATATTTAAAAATACTTCCCGTTGTCCCCGTGGTTTGGTTTTACATTCAAAAATATGTTTCTGGCCGTTGTGTGGTCACAGTTCTAACCTAACCTAACCTAGCTGTTTCGATTTAAAAAAGGTTTACTTCGTACGATAAGGGGACAACGAGAAATAAATTTAATCACGTCCCGCTGTCCCCGTGACAGGGATATCGCAAACGGGGACAACGGGAATACACTCTAATAACAGCTACATTGCAATGAGAAGCGCGCGAATCCAACTTCGGGCGCTCTCGCCTGCTTCGGCCCGCACGATTTATCCCGAACATTTACGAACGCGCTAAATCAGTACGGATTTGTTTCGAATAGACAGGTTAAAAAACCGTGTTAATTCAATTACACACTGTTTTGTAAAACTTCTTTTAACGTTGCTTGATCGCAAAAGCGTGCTCAGTTGACGCGAATTGAACACGCGATCGTAGGATTCCGTAGTAAAACAAAAGCGTGTAGATTTCGCGAGACCGGTGTCGCCAGTTGAACACGGAAAAGGAAATACGCGTCCCCTACTGACCAAAGTGATAACCGACTGGAGGAAAGTTAGTGAAAGACTGAAATCGACCACTTCGCCTCACTTGGACTCCATTCCTGACCTCATAGTCCCAGTCGCAGACAAGACGGGCGCGATCGACTTGTTTACAGAACACGTACAATCCGTATTGACGGATTGCTCACGGGAAGTTCCGGGGATGGAAGACCATCGCTGGAAAGTACCGGCTGACGTACCTGAACTGATAACCGAGAAGAACGTGGCCATTCGTGCCTACGACTCCTTCCCCTGCGATGCGAACAAAGCATACGCGCACACGTAGGTATTACCTACTTGGGATGGGCTAGACATCAGGATCACTTTAACCATCCCGCACTGTGGGCATGGATTATGTTTTAAGAGACATTGGCATTGAATAAAACCTTGATTTCCAAATATTCGTTTTATTTTGGTTTCACAAATGGCACTGAAATAGAGTTAATATTGATAAGCTCATACTCGGTGTATTTAGTATCTAGCTACCAAAACATACCATCTATCTATCCAGCTTCTTAATGATACCCTAATCTGTAATCTGCAATGAATCACCGATTAAGACGATTTTAATGAACCCTAACTCGATTGATAAACTTACTAGAAGTTTAAAAATTACATAATCCAGCTCCATCACCAGGTCACCTGGATAATTCAATAATTATTGTATCGTGATTGAGTTGCATACAATTACGAATTTTGAAGGTAAATGGGTATAAACAATATTTTGTTGAATATCGCCTGAACAAAAACATAAGGCAATATTTTGGTGTTAGCAATTGATTTCGCATATAAAAAATATATATTTTAGCTATATTTAAAATAACAAAAAAACTGGCATATGGCTCATTCGTATCGGGTCTGGGTCACAAATGACCGTTCTTCTTTGCAGCCTTATGCTTAAGCCTACTCAACCGCAGCAGTTATAAACACATAAAAACTAAATAGCGTGCTCGCCGTGGCCAAAACAGGCTTAATTTAAGGCAAAGGGTTTGTTATAATAAAAGGTCCATCAACAGATTCAACAGCAGCATCAGTGGAGAGGTTTACAATTACTCGTATACTTTATAATAAAATGATTATTGTCATAAAACATTGTGATGAAGAAAAGTGAACTTCAATGAAACTCCCGTATCGAGGTATGGTTATTTAATTATGTTTACACTATGTTTTTACTAAAATATGTGGAGCGTACAAGTTCGCGACAATGATGAAAATTTGGAATGACCATTATAAAATACATGTAGGTATGAGCAAAACAAAACACTGCAGGCGGCTGGCCCTTTATATTAGCAACGCGACGCACTGAACAACTTGACAATTAACACAGGCGTAAACATCCTCCCCCCGTGGAAACTCGGAGGTTTCAACCTTTAAGTAGCTCCTCTTCGGTTGGTAAGGGGCAGATTTTAACCAGAGGGCGCCGTATAGATCCTCTTTTCGTGTTTATGTCGGCTACTCGTGCAACCCCATCCTGTCCTGGGAAGAGCCGTGTAATGCGTCCAAGCCTCCAGCATAGGGGTGGGACGCCATCTTCCTTGAGCAGGACCATGTCCCCAATTTTGACTGCGCCGGCGTTGGTCTTCCATTTACGGCGAAGTTGCAACTCGGCGATGTACTCGCATTGCCAGCGCCGCCAAAAATGTTGGTATATTTGCTGCAGCCTGGCATAGCGCTGCAAATTGGTGGAGTGGCAATCTTCCAATGATCTTTCAGGCAGCGCGGTAAGAACCCGACCAATGAGAAAATGCCCGGGAGTAAGACAGTGGAAATCGTCAGGAGAGGCAGATAAAGGACAGAGAGGTCTACTATTTAATACAGCTTCTACCTGAGCGAAAAGAGTTTGAAGTTCTTCAAAACTTAAATGGGAATTACCCATTACTCGCCTAATATGAAACTTTGCTGAACGAATACCGGCCTCCAAAATACCGCCAAAATGAGGAGCGTAAGCTGGTGAAAAGTAAAACTGAATGCCTTCCGAACATGCAAAATCTGACAGATCGTTTTTGTAAATCTTAAAAAAATCATTAATTTCTTTAGCTCCTGCAACAAAGTTGCGTCCATTGTCGCAGAATACTTCCGCTGGTCTGCGTGACACAAACCTACGGAATGTTATAACGAAAGCGTCCTTTGATAGATCGCTCACGGCTTCGAGGTGACAAATTTTATATCGAAGGCAAATGAAAAAACAAAGATAGCATTTGACTAACGAAGCACCGCGTCCCTTTCTGTTTACAATTAGGAATGGGCCAGCGAAATCAATTCCCACTGTTTGAAATGGAAAGTTTGGCGTGACACGCTGTGAGGGCAAGTGTCCCATTATTGGCGCAATAGTCTTGCCCTGCAAGCGTCTGCACCTGGAGCAATTATGAAAATGCGTCTAGCTAAGTTTCTGCCGTTAATCGGCCAAACGTATTCCCTACCAACAGACAATAATAATTGTGGACCAGCATGTAATTCGCGTTTATGTTCGAACTCGAAAATCAATTTGGTAAAATGATGCGAAGCATGGAGGAGAACAGGGTGTTTTTTATTAAAGTTATATTCAGATGAGCCTAGTCGGCCACCAACTCGGATGACCTTGTCGTCACTTAAAAATGGAGTCAATGATAAAATATTTGATTTAGAACTTAAAGCCTTATTGTGGTATAGTAAGTTATACTCACAGAAGAATGATTCTTGCTGTGCGAGACGACACAAAGAAAGAAAAGAATTATTTAATTCATCAACAGTCAGATTGCCGAGTATTTTATCTTGATTAGGTTTTAAATTATTAATAAATCTTAACACATAAGCGAAAGATCGTTTTATTTTAGTTAAGCTAGAAAAGTCTTTAAAATTTATTATAGGTTCATTTTGAGTAGCAACATGAGTGGTAGTATTATAATTAGATTTAGTTTCCGGTAAGTCATTAATAGTATTAATTTTATTAGGTTTTAAGATAGGCCAATCACTTTCAGGCTCCTTGAGGAATGGAGGGCCTGACCACCACAGCTGAGTAATGCTGAGTTTATCAGGACCGATTCCTCTAGATATCAGGTCTGCAGGATTAACAGATGTGGGCACATAGCGCCACGAGGAAGCATCTGTTAGCTCACAGATCTCCGAAATCCTATTAGCTACAAATGTTTTCAAATTTATAAAACTGGTGTGGAGCCAGGCTAGCACTACTGACGAATCGCACCAGTGTACTTGATGCTGAACTTCATATCGTAGTGACTTCCTGACAGCCTTGCATAACCTTGCTGCCAGTAGGGCAGCGCACAATTCTAGACGAGGGATAGTCGTACATTTAATCGGAGCTACTTTGGATTTAGAACAAAGCAAACTGACTGTGACCTCGTTCGCAGCATTAACCGAACGTAAGTAAATGCAAGCTCCGTATGCATGTTGGGATGAATCACTGAATGAATGTAATTCTACAGATGCGGGTTCATTACATAGCACACGCCGTGGAACTTCTAGAGCTAATAGAGAAGGTAAATACTGCATAAAATTGTTCCAGTCTCTTTGAACTTCCTGTGGGACTGGAGAGTCCCAAGTTAAATTATGCAGCCACAGTTGTTGTAACAACATTTTCATTTTTATTACACACGGACTAATCAGTCCTAAGGGGTCAAATATCTTAAAAAGAGATGATAGAAAAGATCTTTTAGTTAAATTATTATTAGAGGAAAGTGGGGATTTGATAGGGAAATGTAACTGATCTGTTAATGAGTTCCATCCCATGCCTAGTGTACTGGTTGACTCGCTTACTAAAAGATTATCATCAGTTTGAGTATTTGAATCGAACAATGATGGTAAATTAGTCTTAAATTTCCGAAGATTAAAGCATCCTTTCTTCAATTCTTCAGTTACAGATTGGTGAATATAACGTAGGGTATCCTCACTTTCACAACCGGTGATCAGATCGTCGACAAAGAAGTCATGTTGAATTATGTCCTTAACCATAGGATTAGAAGATTCTTCACCAATCTGCCATAGACTTCGAGTGCTCAAGTAGCCGGAACTTGCCATGCCGTAAGTCACAGTACCTAGCTGAAGGGTTTTTATGGGCAAAGACTCATCCTCTCTCCACAAAATAAGTTGAAGATTGCGATCCTCCTCATGGACACGGATTTGACGGTACATTTTCTCGATGTCAGCCGTGAGAAGGTACTTATGCTGTCGAGCTCTTATCAAGATGGAGAACAGTGAGTCCTGCATATTAGGCCCAACCATGAGGATGTCATTTACAGACTGACCCGATGAAGTAGGAGCTGAGCCGTCGAATACGACCCTAATTTTCGTGGACTCGCTACTGTCTTTGAAGACAGCGTGATGGCAGAGGAAGTAAGATGTAGAAGGTATAAGTACAGCGGATTCTGAAAGGTGACCTAAGTCTTAGTACTCACGCATAAAATTTACGTATTGCGATTTCACATGCGGTTGTTTGCAAAATCGCTTTTCTAAATTTAACAAGCGTTTTTTAGCTAGTGAATAAGATTCACCTAGACAATCAGGTGTATCCTTTAAGGGTAGACTAACTGAGAATCTACCGGTTTCTAAACGAAGGGTGTGAGATAAAAAATGTGTTTCGCATGCTTTCTCGATATGACTCATATGTGGTTTAGTTTGGGGAACATTTTCTAAGTCCTAGAATTTTGTTTATTCTTGATGTATTTTGTCAACAGACGACACATAAGAAACGACTGAATGATTAGAATCTATATTATTATTATTTTCCTTTAACTTTTTGTTTGTAGGTAAATTAAAATACATAGGACCTGAAACCAACCAACCAAAATGAGAACTTCTCAATACAGGTGAATTAAGACCGAGAGAGAGTTGATCACGGCCAATAATGTCCCAGAAAATATCGGCACCGATGACAACATCAACAGGTGCTGGTTGGTGGAAGTGAGGGTCCGCTAAAAAGTAATCACTCGAAATATTAAGTTTTTTAACGTCAACGGGTATTCTAGGTATGTTACCGGTCAACACTGGCAACACCAGAAAAGAAGAAGTGACGGTAAAATGCTTCATCAAAGATTTCAACTGAACCACGCAAGTTTCTGTAGCCTGAGTGGTAGTTTTATTTCCTATGCCAATTATATTGACATGCAAAGTGGTAGTCGGTTCTAAAAGCAGTTTAGTTTTAAGAGATTGAGTAATAAATGATGACTGCCAACCGCAATCCAAAAGAGCGCGAACCTTCTGTGTTTGATTGGTCAAAGGATTAGCTACCTCAATATAAGCAGTAGACAGTAAAACTTGATGGTTATTTTGATTCGAAAAATTAACGATAGTGTCGTCAGTGATGTCAGGTGAAATGGTGACAACACTGGAAATATTTTTGTTACCAGATTGTTTATGCAAGAGTCTATTGTGCCTTGTATTGCACATGCGACACGGATGCATGCGACAATTGCGTGCAGAATGGCCAGATCTTAAGCAGTTGTGACAAAGCTTCAATCTGCTTACTTCACTGATACGGTCATCCACACTTTTAGCCAAAAAGGTGGGACAATCATAAAGGCGATGATTAGCATTACAAACGCCACACGATATATCAGAAGTATTATTGTCTTCACTATTAGAAGTGTATGACTGATGAGAATTTATTTTATTGTTAGAGTCTATAGGCTTTGACGTGGTCTGAGTCTTAGGTTTAGAGTATGGATGGCTGCTATTTATTGACTCAAGTACATCAGCGCGATCAATAAGAAACTTGAAAAAATGTTGCAAATTAGGTATATTAGTATCCAACGTGCCCCGGTATTCTTCCCACTTGGCTTTGGTGTGGCTATCAAGCTTGGGGCTCATTATGTGAATGAGTAAAATATCCCAGTCACGAGAACCTAGACCGAGACTAGTTAACGCACGTAAGTTTTTATTAATATGATCAACAAGGAATCGCAATGATTTATCAGACTCGCTTGTGATTGGTTTTATGTATAATAATGAATTTATGTGATGAGTTATTAATTGTCGTGCATTGTCATATCTGTCACATAATAATTTCCAAGCACACGCATAATTCGCGCTGGATACCTCTAAGTTAGCAATAATGCGCGCTGCATCGCCAGTCAAGTACGAAATAAGATAATGGAATTTATGAATGGGAGCGATGCGGTCGTTATTGTGTACTATAGATAAGAATGTGTCACGAAACTCAAGCCAACGAAAGCAAGACCCGTCAAACTTAGCAACTTGAATTTGAGGTAATTTAAAACCTATATCATGATGATCATGATAACATGGACCTGCAGTTATCTGACTTGAATTTAAATCCTTGTAATTACTTTCATCATGACGGTTCGAGTTATGTTTTTGTGTAAAACTTTGAGCAATTGCAATGTTCGATATAAATAGTTGTTCGATAGTATCACGTTCATCAATCTCATGAGATAAATTGTCAGAATTTAATACTTCTATCTGATTTTGCAAGTCATCATATCGGCTATAAATAG
Organism: Tiliacea aurago; assembly: GCA_948098905.1. Classification (NCBI taxonomy): domain Eukaryota; kingdom Metazoa; phylum Arthropoda; class Insecta; order Lepidoptera; family Noctuidae; genus Tiliacea; species Tiliacea aurago. The sequence goes on along the minus strand of OX402586.1, from coordinate 16,195,068 downwards.
ATTCAAATTTGCTTAGTTTTAATGTTAACTCAGCTAACTAAATCTGAGTAAGCGCTTCTTTAGAGGTAATATTTGATAAAAAGTTTCTAAATTTAGTGATTTGGCCTTTTATGGAACTACGTTTCACTAAGAGATCCTGTAATTCTTGAGGATTGTTTGTGCTAGATTCACCTCCACAATCTTTACCCATTGTTAACTCAAACCTTGCCAATATTGTAAATGTTAAATCGGATTGAGTAAATAAATTGATTCCAAGTAGGTTTGATTATGGATGTATACAGACACAAACTAGGTGATGATAATGTAAAAAAAAAAACTAAAAACTTAGCTCACGCTCCTCGCCTAACGTCACCTGAGGCCGGCCCGGCGCAGCTATGGGTAGGGCTCCGCTCCGATCACTCGGTGACACGGCAGGCGGCCCGAAGTTGCGGTACACGGAGAAATCGGCCTGGAATGTTCGGCGAGTTGGGTGAAATGTATGTTTATAGTAACGGCTATAAGTGTGTAGGGAAACTCGGATAAAAACTATGATAATATTTTAAGAAAATAGCCTATTATTGTATTCCTATTGAGGGTAAAACGTTTACCAATTGATAATGGGAAATTACTCTAATGGACTGCGTACGGTGTATTGATGTAATTACTTTAAGACACTAAAATAACTACAGACACCAATGCACTGATAAGTAGAAGCTATTTTAAATAGGTATTGGGTAGATTTATTAAGGGTAAAGGTATAAAAGGTAAGGGTGCATAGGTAACAGGGAATTCACAAGGAAAAATGGGCACTTAGCTGCATTGGCCGAGGCTGCGGTACGATGCTGAATGCTGATCGCTAACCGGCGGTGGCTGCAATGGCTGGTACACCTCCAGGGAACCCAGGTATGCTTCTTGATTTAGATGAAAGGTAGCTGCGGCGCAATGGTCACGCCAGCAGCTCGTGGGTGGTCGCAAAGATCGAACTTGTTTTTCGCCAAAATTGCAGGTTTTGTCGTAGGTCGCCAGATGATGGGGCTCCAGTGAACTTCAATGAAACTCCCGTATCGAGGTATGGTTATTTAATTATGTTTACACTATGTTTTTACTAAAATATGTGGAGCGTACAAGTTCGCGACAATGATGAAAATTTGGAATGACCATTATAAAATATATGTAGGTATGAGCAAAACAAAACACTGCAGGCGCCTGGCCCTTTATATTAGCAACGCGACGCACTGAACAACTTGACAATTAACACAGGCGTAAACACATTGTGTTTCTAGCAATTGTAGACTGTTTGATCTCGATATGTCCAAAAAGGGTTGATTTTGTAAAAAAAAAAAACTATAATTAAAAATTACTTAGTTCATTAAGTAAAAGTACTTTTTATAAAAATAAGAATTGTTAACTTCTCTTTAAGAATATGGTAAGAAATATAGTTGATTTAAATTAAAATAACTAGTTTTTTTTTTTCTTAATGTACTGTTACAAAAGACATCCATCGTAAAGGGTCGATGTGTGACATACGTGCCGCGCGCGAACACTCGTGGAATGTTTTGAAGCGCGACCACGTGTAGTGTTAATTAGATTGCCCTATGTTAATCTGTGTCTGTATCTACTAACACTAGGCGTTAAGTGAAAGTGCTATGTACTCTGTATGAAATAAAAGTTTTATTAATATTATTATAATGAAACTTTATTTATTGAGCGTTAGGCCAGACGACGTTCTCGATCCAGTCGAGGTAGCGGCTGATGCGCGTGTACACGCCGGGCACGGGCGAGCCGCAGCCGAGCCCGAATGACGTCACGCCCACCAGGCGGTTCAGCCCTTCCAGCGTCGTGCTCTGCAGCGGCCCGCCCGAGTCACCCTGCAAATATAATACAAGTATAAGTATTAAGCCGCGTTTCCACTAGGCAACAATTGACGCGCAACATGTTGCACAACAAGTTGCCCAACATGTTAAAAGTCAGAGCGGAACTTTTGTTGAGCAACGTTGTCTGTCTACGCATCTACTACTTTACGTCAGTCGTCGACATGTCGCCATTCATAGTTTTGGTACAGTTCGATTAATTTGAGCACTCGTTCGTTACACCACACTGCGGACATTGTTGCGCGTCACGTCTCCACTCGACAATAATCGATGCTCAACTAACGATGCTCTTTAAACAAAAAACAAGCCGCGCGTCGTGTTGCGCGCCAGTTGGCAACGTCGCGCGCTGTTGTGCAGCGTTGCCGTACATGTTGAGCGTCACGTGTCGCGCGCCAAATGTTGCCTAGTGGAAACGCGGCTTTAGAGCTTCAATACATGAAGCTGAGCATCAGCGTTATAAAGTAAGAAACTGCATTGTGCCTACTATATTATGCAGCACGGACAACAAATTTAAGACAGATACGCAGGTGTCACGTGGCCACGTGAGCACAAAGGCGAGCGGCGTCCGATTGACTACGGCGAAGAGATGGTGTAGTTATTATGAATTATGTGTATTTGTGTAACACTACATTGTATGTACAGACGCCAGCAGGTCAAGCTACCCGAAACTGACAAATTTTCCCAATCAACCTTGAACCTTAAGCAGTGGCGATAAAGTTGAAAATCTATTAAAGAAATTTAACAGATTGTAGTATCTTGATGCGCTGGCGTCTGTACTAAGTTGTAGAGCGACATTATGAAAATAATTACCTGACAGGTGTCCCGAATGCCTTCCGGATCGCCAGCACATATTTGGTCCTGCGAGATGCGTAGCTTGCGCCAGTTGGTATAAGACTCGCTGCAAGTATTGCGACCAACAGTCGTCACGTATGCTTTCAAAAGCAAGCTGCTTCTTGTATACCCTGCAATTTAAAAAAGGAAAATAGTCATTAACTTCAACATAATATAAAGCCCATATTCCCCGAAACATTAGGCAAAGGTGTATACTACACTCACATTTCGCCAGTTATGTTTAAGTCCCATCATCACAAGTAACAGTGGGCGAGAGCCCAATGGCAAAAGGCTATCGGCGTTTACCACGTCTTTGTATAACTTTTCAGTTGTTTCTTATAAATAAAATACATACAGCTGTAACTGGTTTTCCCCCATCCAGTAATCGTGAGCGGTACCGTGGGATCATTGTCATTTGTCTCCAAACACACTGCATTCAAGTTTTTGGTGAAGTGCAAAGGTCTCTCCAATCTAAAATAAAAATGTTTTACTAAGTGAGGGTAGAATCAAATCGCACAGATTTATTTATTTATTTAGTACACCAACAGCAGTATAAAAATAATTAAAACAGAATATTAACAATAAGCGTACTGGTATGTATGTATGCCTATATGTGGGTGAGGCGGTTGATATTGCCACTTTTTGAAAGGAAAATATGTCTCAAATTTTGACAGCTTATAAAAACGAAGATATTGGTAAAATGTAAAGAATGTGTCTTAATTAGAATAAGCAATTCTTAAACTCATAGAATGTATTCTTAAAGTAAATATAACTCGTACATTTTAATGAAATGAACTGAAAAAATCGTACAAAATAAAATTAGTTAAATTTGTCCAGACCCCAAACCATAGCCAAAAACACGCTGTCTTTTTAGTTCGGCCAAACACTTAGCTAGCACACTAAAACTTAATATTTTTTCTTATGAAAGTCTAATTAATCGTCACTATCTAAAATGACTCAAAGTTAAGCTCGTGATTTTCATGTTTTTAAGAACGCGATTTTTATTGATTTTTCACTATTGTTTATGTTAGTGTTTTGTAATCACACTGGCACAGTGACAGCCAAGGCAACACTATTTAAATGAGAAATCCAGAGACGCCATTTTGTTGTCTCTGGAGTAAAGGCGCACGCGTTTGTTTCGGCAGTGCTGGTAACGTTGATTATACTCGTATATTACGTAACGTTGAAGTGTTGTAAAGGTTTGTGTAAATATCGTTAATTACTATACTTTTCTATTTAAATGTCAAAATCAACCTTGTTCTTGTTGGCGGGCGGGTATCCTAACCTTTAGCCAATGTAATAGCGTGTTACGCAGTCAGCCTTAAAAAAAAAAATCTTACTATCGCGTTATCCTAAATAACTTTCGCGTTACTGCAACATTACCGTAACATAGAAGTATCTATGTTAATCTATGTTACAAAGTGGCCTTTACGGCCTCACCCAGATACACACAAAAATATTTTACCCACTTTACGTGCAAGGGAGGTACACTACAATTTTTTTTCAAGATTTTATTTTACCACTTTGTCCGCGTGATTAATATGTATACCTATGCCAAATAGACCAATCTAGTACAAAGAGTCTTTAAGCTAAGCCACGGACAGCCAGACAGACGGACATGGCGAAACTATAACGGTTCCTGTTGACTACGGAACCCTAATAGAATGATATGAGGAAAGTGAATGAGTATTAATGATAACTGAGATTTAATATGAACATTAAAATATTAAAAAAAAATATACTTGGGTATATATTTATTGGTTAGTTTATGCACTCCCGTACCTGAGCGACTGATCTTCTATACTTTTGAGTGATACACCGTGTAAATCGGTTTCTTAGGGAGGGCGCCCACGGGCAACTTTGTTGCTTATTGTTAGATCATAATTTTCCTGTGTCTCTATCCTTTCGCCACTAAGTGCAATTCACTAGCTCGAACGCGGAGACTATTCGGTATTACCACGTAAGAGTCCTTAAAATGTGTGATTGCGGGCGCTAGTGAATACAGCAAACAGCAGATACAGAAGAATGCTGATCCGTAAGTGTAATAGAATAGAATAGAATTATCTTTATTCAAGTATCTTAGACTCAAAAATGATTAGTAAGACTTACAACTATATTAGTAAGAACTGACACTTCACAAAAACAAACAAATGGAAGTGGATCACCGTTGTGGCAACCCATGTGAGACGGCACAACAGCGACCCACGAAAACACAGTCTAGACGACTTGAAATCATGCTTAGGATACTGTTGGAGCTGCCCCACACCCTGCGCACCGTGGAAGCGCACCTTTTGCGCATGGTTGTGTAGAAACAATCTACATGCGCATCCGCGAACATCCCCGACGCACTACAGAAGCTGGGCAGCCCCACCAGCATCCTAAACGCGTTATTATACTGAACGAAATAATTTCATACTAAAAATATACATTTCCCATAATAAATAACATATAGAAGAGGCGCCCTGAAAATATTGTTTTTTTTTTTTTTTTATTGAAACGTTTCCCCACACTGGGAATTTCTCCTGTATTGTGGGTGCGTTTACAAACATTTAAATTCACATACACAAACAAGCAGACCCGGAACAACTACTTGTAGGAACAACTACTTCGCCACTTCTTCTTCCCAGCTAAAGCACTAGGCAGTGGTGAAGGGTGGGCGTTTTTGGGGGACTGTCTCATGTAATTTTTGACGTTCGAAAAGTGCTGATTCTCAGCCTAGTTTGAATAAATGACTTTTGATTTTGATTTAGGTCATACAAATATTTGTTCCGTGCGGGAATCGAACCCGCGACACGCAGCGCAACAGTCAATCGCTTAACCACTGCGCCAACCGTGTCGTCAAACACGACACACGATTAAACAAGACATACCCTTAGCAATAGATTAAACAAGACATACCCTCCGTATTCGTGGGCGCTGCATGAAATCGAGAAGAAGATAGCCGTTCTGGAAATTTGGTGCTGGAGAAGAATACTTGGAGCATCGTGGATCGAGTTTCATACCAACATCTCTATACGCTAAATCAAAAGTCATTTATTCAAACTAGGCTGAGAATCAGCACTTTTCGAACGTCATAAATTACATGAGACAGTCCCCCCTTCACCACTTCCTAGTGCTTTAGCTGGGAAGAAGAAGTGGCGCAACAAACTCCCCAGCAGCACAGCTGTCTGTTCGCATATAAAACTTGAATCTAGACAATAAAATGTAAAATAATTTGCATTACGCAATACAAAACATTAAATAAAATGATTTGCCTTATGTTAGCTAGCACACGCCATTATACAAAACAAAAAATATATATATTGAAATAATAATCGTCGAAAACTATACTCAAGCAGAAATAACGTAAACAAAATGTATCTAAATAAAAACCTCCAGGCATAATGGGCCTGCCCGCTTAAATAAAGCTATTGCTATAAGTAACTCGAAGTCACAAATAATAAACTAGCACCATCGAAGTAAAATAAATAACAGTTAATTATTAATAACAATAACAAAACTATGGTCAGCAAGACAACCAGTCACCACAAGCAGCACCCGTTCACGAGCATAACGCAAAGATCAGCCATCACCCCCCTCGCCATATTTGAGGGAAGGAGGCAACCCGACCCCCGACGCTACCGCAAGCAGTGACATCTAAGGGAGCATGGCGAACTTGCTACCGGCTGCTCAGACAAGAATAAAGTGATCAATTTGTTGAGGTCGCTAGCTAACCACTTATTGCAATACAACTCATAAAAGAACATTGTAATGAGTAGATTTTGTCACTAATAAATTAAAATAAATTGACTTAGACAGTCAAATAAAATAAACAACTGTATGAACTCATATAACCTGTCAGTAGGTAATCTTTAACTGGAGAAAGAACATGAACATTGTCTTGAGTTAATCACAGCGACCAACTATTCTTATCGTTTAAGTAGTCGTTGATAGAATAGTATGCCTTTGAACAAGGATTGGATTTAACTTTAATCGCATTAAAAGGCAAATCTAGCAAGGAAGAGGGTAGGTAGCTTGTTATAAAAAGTTATACCAAGTCCAACATTTTGCGAGTTTTCCCATGCGTTAAATATGTGTTTCAGCAGTGCAACACCCGCATCTGTAGCCGAACGACCTTTTGTAAAGCCATATTGTTCATTATGAAGGTGGCTATTTAAATTAAAATGTCTCAGCAACTGCTTGAGTATTAACTTTTCAAATATTTTGCTAAATGCAGGTAAGATCGAAATAGGCCTAAAATTGCCAACGTCATTTTTCGCCATTTTCGACCTGATTTAAATAAAAGTATGACTTTACTACTCTTCATGAGGTCAGGAAAAGTTCCCAAATCAACACATTTATTAAAAGTAACAGCTAGATAGGGGGCTACGATGTCTATTATATTACTTAATAGTTTAATGGAGATACTCCAGTAATCACCAGTGTTTTTAGACTTAAGTGTGTTAAAAACATTAACTACATCATGAGGCTAAATGTTTGAAGCTAAATAAACGACAACATTTAGGCACACTACTATGCAAAAGATTTTCAGCTTTCGACGGGGACAAATTTAAGAAGCGAGTCGTAGTTAAAGGTATGTTGGCAAAAAACTCATTGAATGCCTCAGCTACGTCAGCTGCATTTTTAACTAAATTTTTTTTGACCATAATCTCAAGTTGTTTTTCTTGTTTAACAGACTTACCAGTTTCATTATTAATAATTTTCCAAGTGGTTTTTACTTTATTATTAGATTTTTTAATTGTACCGCTTATAAATTTAGATTTAGAAAAAACACTAATATTTTTAAATAATTTTGAATGATTTTTGACATACTCAAGATCTGCGCATCAAAAAGCACCTGTCTGTTCTGGTCCAAACGTGCATCCTCAAATACTTCGGGACACATCTCGAGGCGCGAGCCTTATCGTGCAGTGTAGAGTGGAGGGCACTAGAACACGGTGACGCTCACTCATGAGATGGGCTGACCAAATTAAAACCGCAGTGGGCAATCCCTTGTATGAGTGCACTATAAACCACCAAAAATCGGAGTAGATAGCGAGAAATCGTGAGGCGAATCACATCAGCCCTGGACAAGAAACTACATGAAGGCCACGACCGCTCTGACAAGAATGCTACGAAGAAGAAGAATAACGACTACGATGATATCCGTCAATGGGATTGGCTTGTAGTCTAACCAGCACCCAAATTGCGTAACACATAGAAGTAATAGGCTTAGAACCGCAGTACTCGTATGCAAAGTGAAGCCATTTCATGTTAGCCTTTAAAGGCTACCATGGCTAGGCTACTTTTGGCACATCAGTAATCAAGACCAAGTATTACAGTAAAGACCTCGCGCAATTTTACAAAAAATGACGTACTGTTTAGTGAAAGGGTGTCAACTCATCACATAATCACAAGAAAAATCTAAAGATTCCATTTCACGGGTAAGTACTGCCTAGCATCTTATATTTTTTGTATAAAACATTTATCAAAACTGATGAATAAATCGTAAATTTTACAGATCCGCCATTACATTGAAAATATTTTACACCATTTTTTGTTATTATAATTATGTACTGCCTAATACCTATTCACATAAAAGTATTTTTTTTTTATTTTGATGTGCCAAATGTTATTAGGGTTCCCACGCACGTGTCATGAAAAAAAAATGTGTTGATTTTATTTTGTTATGGTGTTGGAACAGTTCCATTTTCCCCACTTTTTCGGGAAAATGTCATTTTCTTGCAACATTACAGTTTGCTTGTGCGTGCCGGCCGGCGAACGTTGTTGCTTCAACGTTGAACGGAATTTTTGATGAAACTATCACTCTAAGGCTGCATTCTGAATTAAGACCATAATCGCTGTAATCGATTTGAGCGCGCTAAACGGTAATAGGGAACGCGTTTAAAGCGCGCTAAAATCGATTACAGCGATTATGGTCTTAATTCGGAATGCAGCCTAAGTCTAATTACTCTAAGGCGTAACATATCATCTAGCAATGAAAATCTCTTATATTTCTAAATTTTATTAAATAATATAAATTCCATTCTTTTTGCTGAAGCGTAAACAACGTGGTGTTTTTGTTTTTTGTATTTTCAGAACGGACTGTCATTCCGACTGTTTTACACAATTAGGGTGCTGATTCAGTTTAATATATAGCATGAGTGCTATCTGACCTCAATGACTAAATCATTAGGCAATTCCGATTTTGAAATTATAAACCAATCGTCAGACTCTCGGGCTTCTAAGTACCTGTGAAGACTGACGTTGAAATTGGTAGGTAATTCCGAGGCATGGTGATTCAAAAACTCGATGTGTCAAATGAACTGGGTAATGTAAATGGATTCGTTCTCAGTATGTACACTTACCTTAATAAAACCAGGTCATGATATTTTTCCTTGCGGATATATCTCGGGTTGGTTATGATCTGCGCTATTCTGGCGTCAGTTTCTGAGTTGAAGTCTTTGCCGCCAATCTCTATAACGCCACCGCGGATTGCGGAAGGTTGTATCCTGAAATGTAATACAAATAGGTACTTAAGACTATTCTGGAACAGTCCGTTACACGTTCAGAAACACCTTGACATTGACAGCGCATTTAATGCGTAGCAATAAGAGTGATTTTCGTAGTTCTGGCGCCAGTAACTAGTGACGTGAGGTCGACTGTACAGTCATGAGCGCTATTATGTAAAGGCTTAGTAAAATTCAAAACCGATTTTCTCGTGGAATAACGATTGCAACTTTGAGACAAGGTATATTTCATAATAGTTTGGGTTCGAAAATACTATGTTCGTAGTAAAATAAAATTTTAATCAATATAGTTGGAGGAAATCACCTTTAAAAGTTGCTGAGTGTACACATATTGGTGCTCGTGACTGAACAACGATACAGTAATCTATTCATGAACCTTAAGTTGTTTAACCGCTGTAATTGGTGCCCAGAGTAAAATTAACCAATTATATCACCTTTTATGAGATTAATGTGCAGGTGAGTTAATTTAGAGACCATTTAACTGTGATATGATAGCGTAACTACATACAACTTATTAGTTTTAGCTTTTTCAAATGTTTTATAGCACTGTGTGACCTAAACCCGCACTTAAGTCACGCTTCTCCGTGACTTATTACCTACTTAATCTACTAATTTCACAGATGCATAATAAATAAATAATATAAAAATAGTTTGTTTGCACCTTCAAGTAAAAGAAACATAATTTACAAAAAGAAATAGGCCATAAGGTTATTACAGTTGCAGCCAATACCTAAGCTAAGATAATATCTTGTATTTATAGGTATCAGCGCCCCACCCTCGTTATCATTATAGCCGATGTTTTTGTGCCTAGCTTGTGGAATAATAGAGAAAAATAAATGCAGCACCAACATAGGTGAAGGTATAAAATAATGTACTTTAATTACAGGAATAATTTTGAAATATCTAGATGAGATGAGAGTTATAATAAAATTGGATTGAATAAGTTGAATTTTAGATTTTTTCATACTAAGCACAAGAATAAGGGACTGCTTAGGTGCAAAACTAGACTTAAAATAAATTAAGAAAACAAAATAAAAACACACAAACGTTGTGTGTGTGTGTGTGTGTGCTAGAGGGAAAACTTATGATATCGAATTTACATTGCATAATAAACAAGAGAAAATACTTTTAAATGTTCTTTGACACTTAGAAATTCACAGCACACAAATGTCAAAAGAGGGGTAGGTTAGCATTTCGCCTAAATTCAGATTTTCAGACCGCAATTTCAGACGTAACGCTAACCTACCATTTCTAGATTTAGGTTTTAAGATATTTATTTCTCCTATGAACTTATGAATAACAGTTCACTTATAATGAAATACAAACTTACTTCTTAATAATGTTATACAATATTTGCCTCTGGGGCGATGGTGACGTTATATGATACATACGTGTTTTTTGAGTTTACTCTTAAAAATGTTAATATTATTACAGTTCTTTATGTCTTCCGGTAAATCATTAAAAAGTTGTGCTCCCTCCACTAATACTGTTTTTTTTTGCCGTAATTAGTCCGTGCACGTGCACTCATTAGTTGGAATTTGTTTTTATTTCTTGTGTTGTATGTTATTGTTTTTTTTATGTAGTTGTATGTTTGATTGCACAGAATTCGTGGTGATTTTTTTTATGAGAATGCAGGTATAATGATTATGTGTAAAGTTGTGTGAGGTTTAGTAGTTTAGTTTTTTCGTAAGTATACTTAATTGTTTTGTCGGAATAAATTTCTTTTATTTAGTTAGAATTAAAATATTAAGTACATAAATAACAACTTATAACTAATTAATTTATAAAAATAACAAAATTATATACTAACTAAACTAAAACTATAAAACATTAAAATATAGCGTCGAAAAATTCCTCCGCATCGCTGTCGACTGGTAATGTACCCAAGAGACTGGCGGCATTGCCACGTTGTATGGCAATGCTTAACCAAATAATGAGATAATAATAGTTTTCATTGTGTGCAAAATAACTTTATTTATTTTCATTTCTGAAGAAAGCTGCCGTATCTATCGTATGAAGTAATTAAAATCCGATACACTATAAGACATAAATATCAAAGTGAGTGGCGCGTGAGCGAAGGGCTGTTATCAGTGCAAACACATTGTGGCGGCCCAGATATGGGGCAGAGTGACGACAGGGGAAGGGCAGAAGTGGTATTTGGCAGAAGGATTTTTTTTAATGACTAACATCTGGTGAACGAAATATATTTATTAGATGTCTAAAGAAGAATTTCTATAATCACCGAGCTTTGCAGATTGTTGATGTTTTTACACAACACAACACTTCTGCCTATCCTGTAAGTAACCCAGGAAGAGAGAATAAAAAGAAGGTGAGGACGAGACCCCAGTCCGTCTCGTCACCCGGCAACGGCTGAAATGCACCGGTGGCGCGGCGCCCTAGGCCGCCAACGCGACTGCGTCGGTCCCGTCACAGCTCCCGTCGCTGTCAATATTTTGTCATCAGTGTCACATAGACGTTTTAGATTTTCTATTAATTTAGTTTATTTTTATTCAGTTTAATATATTTAAGTAAAATCGTTCTATAGATATAGATGTTTAGTGGCAGCAGCGATGTGTTGGATGGTAGTGGTAGTGCCAGTCAACCTTCAACATCGCTGAGCATCCTGGAGAGATGTCCGCTGTGTACCCAGGCACGGTTTTTTAAAGGTAAGCGGGGTCTGAATGTGCATATTGGAAAGGTACACAGACCCAAAAATTCACTCACTTCAGACCCACCAACAGCTACACCTACAATACCAGCTACATCCACTTTTGACCCGTTTTGGAAAACCCTTTCAAAATTCAAAAACTCTGTACCTGTTTTGAAGCGAGTTCCCCGCGGCGCCCGACCTCTTGTGGCACAACACCTAGCAGGTTGCGTTCGTCTTGCCGCCAGGGAGAACTCGCAAAGTGCTTGGGAACAGCTGCTCACCTTCCCTTACAGAATTCTACACGTAGGTACAAAAGAATTTGGCAACCAAAAAGACATTGACTGCAAAAATTAAAGAAAACTGTAATATTTCGGCTCATAATTTAGATTCAAAATTACCGACACAGATATACACCTCTTCAAGAGGTATATCACATCTTGTTGAATCTAAGTTAGAGGAAGGTGACATAAGTGGAGCAGCCAGGATTCTTTTTAGTAGCGATGTGGTGGCACCGTGTTCTCCAGAAACACTCGCAGCTCTGGAGAGCAAACACCCTGCCCCAGCGGATGGTCTTTCTTTTCCCGACCCCCCTGATCTGGATAATCACTTCCTCACCATTACAGGTCGAGAGTTGGTCACAGCCGTTTGCTCCTTCCGGAGCGGTTCCGCTGGCGGCCTCGACGGCCTGAGTCCTCAGCACCTTAAGGACCTTATCAGTTCAGGCGCCGGGGCAGCTGGTGAGTTGCTCTTGAAGGAGCTTACGGCTTTGATTAACCTTATGCTCTCCGGCAAGGTGAACGAGGCCGTCATCGACGTTCTGTACGGGGCCAATCTATGCGCCCTGCGTAAGAGGGATGGCGGCATTCGTCCTATTGCCGTGGGAACTACATACCGTCGTATGGCAGCCAAGATTTGCTGTAAATTTTTTGGTGAGGTTGTTTCGGAAAAATTTCAGCCCCTGCAGCTAGGTTACGGCTCGAAAGGGGGCTGTGAGGCTGCCGTACACGCTTTGTCGACCTACCTAAATTCTGGCAAAGGAGAGGTCATCCTGAAGGTTGACATAAAGAATGCCTTCAATTCTGTTAATAGGGACACCTTGCTGGCAGAAACTAAAAGAGAAATACCTCAAATTTATAGTTTCCTTTGGCAATGTTACAGACACTCTTCTAAATTACTTTATCGGGACAACCTTCTGGAATCTGCTGTTGGCTGTCAACAAGGTGACCCTCTCGGGCCAGTGATTTTTAGTTTAGCAATTCACCCAATCATTCGACAGCTAAATTCCAAATTTAACGTTTGGTATCTTGATGATGGAACTTTGGGAGGCGATGTAGAAACGGTTTTAAAAGACTTTCAATTCTTAAAACATAAACTATTTTCCATTGGCCTTAATCTCAACCTTTCTAAATGTGAACTTTATTTAGCGGACAGTACTGACAAACATCTGACACTTCCTAAATTTAACGCAATAGCCCCAGAAATCAAAATTATTGAAAAAACCTCTCTTCGTCTCCTTGGGTCTCCAATCTTTGAGAATTCCTTTCCCGATTTTATTGAGGAAAAAATACAAAATTTCAGTGACGTTTCGGAAAGATTGTTCCAAATTAACATGCATTCGGCTATAACCTGAATCCGTTACTGCTGTTTCGGCCCTAAATTAACATATTTCCTTCGCGCTTCCCATTTATGGAAGCACACTCACCTATTAGACAAAATGGACCAAATTATCCGGCATACAATATCTTCGATCTTAAATGTGGCCATGGACGACCGAGCTTGGGCACAAGCTACTCTTCCCATTCGTATGGGAGGCCTCGGCGTCCGCAAAATTACAAGTATTAGTTTACCGGCTTTCATTTCCTCGGTCCACGGCACTGAGAAATTAATCAGGAAAATCCTAGCCCCCACACTGATTGATTTTGATGTGCCGTGGTTCTCCGAGGCTATGGATGCCTGGAGACTCGCTTGCCCGAACTCAGATGCACCCGACAATCCATCTTCCCAGAGACGGTGGGATGAGCAGCTCTGCAGAGTAGTACAGAATAATTTACTTGACACGTCTGCTACTACTGCGGAGCGTGCGCGCTTGCTGGCTGTGGGTAAATGGGAGTCGGGTCTGTCGCTTCATGCACTACCATCGCCGAACATAGGTACTTTGTTCGACGACACTACTTTCCGCCTCGCTGCTTCCCTCCGACTAGGAGCTCCTTGTAGTTCTCCTCATCGCTGTCACTGTGGCGAAGTTGTCAACAGCCTCGGACACCACGGCCTGTCTTGCAGCCGTAGTGCAGGTCGCTTAGCGCGGCACGCGAATATTAATGACATTATCCGACGAGCTCTTGTCACCGTCGGCGTTCCAGCTGTATTAGAACCTAATGGCTTGGCACGTGACGATGGCAAGAGACCGGACGGCATGTCTTTATTTCCATGGAAGGTGGGTAGGCCTTTAGTGTGGGACGCAACGTGTGTCGATACTCTTGCGCCATCCCATCTTCCTGACTCCGCGTGCTGTGCTGGCGCTGCTGCTGCGTCTGCGGAAAATCTCAAGCGGCGAAAGTATATTAACCTTATTGGTAATTATATTTTCGAGCCGTTTGGGGTTGAAACCCTCGGGCCGTGGGGTCCGAGTGCTCATGATTTGTTCAAAGATATCTCCAAACGGCTGGTTGACACTTCCCGTGACCCAAGGGCTGGCTTTTACCTTGGCCAGAGGTTAAGCATTGTTTTGTTGGATATATAATTATAGTGGTAGTGAAATAGTACTTTAATAATTTTGTTCTATATTCTTTGTAGTGGGTTTAGATTAGATTTAGCGGCTGATCCCCATACTTCGATTAGGTATTCAAGGTTTGATTTTACTAGAGAGTTATATACAACATTATTTTTAGTATATGCGAAACCTGACTATAATTTGTTCAGAATAAGTAACTGAATCGATTTCAATAATTTTTACCCAATGTCGTTTTTCCAAAAATATTTAAGCGTGATGGAAAATGTTATCACCATTTAATTACTTACAATTCAAACGCCGTACGACCTACCTACTGCCAAATTATTAACAATGAGCGCAAGACGACCCTGGACTGTCCTGGAGGCGCGGGGGCGCCGTTAGCATGTTTTTGTACGGACAACCCGGTAACATAACGACCTTATAACTTTGTGCTTTTTCATGATACAGTTTTCAAATTTTGTACATAGATTCTTTACATAAAAATACTAGACACGTGTTTCGGGTTTCGCATATACTAAAAATAATGTATAATTAGACGTATTTTTTTCGGGATACATTTTGTAATTTTTTATAACGCTCCTAATAGTGATATTAATTTTGTTTTGACATGATCGATGTGCAGCTTGCAAGTAAGTTTGTCTACCCACAGTCCGAGATATTTTTCGTGACTGGAGTACTAGACCGTGTGACTGTATCACCGTTGATCGTAAGTGGTGGGAACTCCGGTAATGGCTTATTTTTCGCGGCGTAAATCATAAATGATGTCTTTGAAGTGTTAATGATGACAAATGATTTTTATTTCTGTAAGTAGGTTTGTACAAACACTTTTACACGTCAATCATATTTTAAAAACTTGATGAGGTCGGCGTTTCCTATCTGACTACAAGAAAGCCCGAAACAAACTCAGAGGTCACAGTCTCTTTTAAAATCCAGACATAATCTTGGTCAGATCATGTGATGGCTATGTAGATTGGTTTCTGAAATGGTCTTTTGAGGAAAGAACCACAAAGATTGATTGGACCTGACCAGTCAGTGCACGCATTTGTCAGTAATCACGCAGCTCAACTCAGAACATAAGGAGCTCAACGATGCGACGATCAATAGTAATAGTCAGTAAGTTATATGAAGTAAATTATACTTAGGGCGCTGCCTGAAATACCTATGTTGTTTAATTTCTGCAGTACCTTTTGATGGCTTACCGTATCGTACGCTTTTTAACCAACTTCCAAAAAGGAGGAGGTTATATGTTCGGCTGTTCACTTACATCTCCGTCAATGATGGACCGATTCTGAAATTTTTTTTTTGTTTATCAGTGTATGCTCCCGAGGTGGTCCCATTTCCACCAAATCAGGATCTGATGAGGGGATCCCATGGAAATCGAGGGAAACCCTCAAATTTTATAGGCAAACCTATAGCGATTTGGGTATTTTTTATAGTAACTCATGCATTTGGTCTTGGAAATCATCATTTGGTGAAGTGGAACTGATGATGGAGACCACAGATGGCCACCGGAACAATATAATGATAAGTATTTAACGGGTTGCGATTCGATTAGGTACTTTAATATGGTTGCTAAACAATTTATGCTCGTCAATATGCATATGGTGAGTGACAGTTCTCCTGGTTCTTACCAGGAGAACTCCTCAACAATTAACGCCCCAGCATCGGGAAAAGCAATATTTTGTAAGAGGTGATGAGCAGTTGACTTATGGCTATTGTAATTAGATAAATTCAAATCTGACCCACTAAAAAGTGAAAAATAAAAAACTTTTTATAAAAAAAAATAACCTACTTCCAAAAAAACACTACAAAGTGAAAAATAACTTTAATTTCGGAAGTCGGTGGCAAAAAACTAAAATACAGATCCAAAGACACCGACTTCCGAAATTAAAGTTATTTTTCACTTTGTAGTGTTTTTTTGGAAGTCGGTTATTTTTTTTTATAAAAAGTTTTTTTTAAATCAATGAAAATACCTACAACAACGTTTTTTTTTTCAATATGAGTTTTTAATTTCGTTATTAAATCTATTGAGGCCGTGAGAGTACTTGATTTAGGGCGGAAGCCATATTGTTGATTGATTAGGAATTGTTTCTTAGTCAAAAACTCTTTTAGACGGTTGTATAACGCTCGTTCGAATATTTTCGAAATAGCGGGCAAGACCGATACAGGGGGCCTTAGGCCTCAGGGGGCATAATTGTGTACTTTGGGGGCGCCGCCCCCAGGACACCCCTAACAAAGGTTTGAATAATATACGTGTTGATCGCGTGCATATCACGCGGTTTGAAATGGTTTACTCTGTCCAGTTCCGTAATATACTTACTATTTTAATTAAATTAAAAAGATTGCGGGTTTCTGTCACATGACCTATAAAATAGTATACGATACTCGTGACTTACGCCGCGCCGGTAGCACACCTCCGCCACGAAACCATAGCAGCGAAACCGCAGTAGTTCAATTCAACTGGCTCGCATCATGTTCCGCTACGCGAATCGGATTCGAGTAGCGGAACATGACGCGAGCCAGTTGAACTACTGCGGTTTCGCTGCTAAGGTTTCTCGGCGGAAGTGTACTATCAGCGTTAAGGTAGCGAAATTCAAATTTTCCTACGTTTTTTGCAATTTGCAGGTCAGTGTCTGGGTGTATCTTGATCATATGATTCGCGACCGCAACAAATAATATGTATTTGCAGAATTATAATCATTAATTCATCTCTAAATTAGATTTGTGTCTTATTAACTTTTCCTTACTTATGTGATTTGTTCTTATTTCAAGAAACAAGCTAACACTGACCTGCAAACTGCAAAAAACGTAAGAAATTTTGAATTTCGCGGGTTACCACTGCGGATGCACCTTAGGTAAGTCTATTAATAATGCGTTTAGCACCCTCGCTTGGGCGCTAACTTCACGCTATGCAATAATGGACTACCTAAGTCACACGTATCGTAATGTAGTCAAATCGTCAAAGTGTAAGTCATCATCATCATCATTCCAGCCGAAAGACGTCCACTGCTGGACATAGGCCGCCCTCAAGGGGGGAAGGGGGGGGGGGGTTCAATAATCGCCACGCTTGGCAGGCGGGTTGGCGATCGCAGTATGTTGTTAAAATGCATAGAGAACGCTGCTGCCCATTCTCTAGTAAGTAAGTACTATTTATAAACTACAAAGTGATAGTTACCTATCTAAAGTGTCCACACAATGTGCAGCGCTCAGGACGAAGGTAGGTGACAGCACTGACCCGCCACAATCAAACTCATAGCCATCGCCGCGATCATATCCCAGAGCAACCTAAGATTAAATTTTAAAAAAATGTTACTATACTTAGCTGAATTAAGAATCTTAAATAATTAGGTATGTAAAGTATTTTTCAGGTATGTTTTTTATATTATTTTTATTTTAATGATAAGTGTATTTGAAACACATTATTTCATCTTTTTGTTTTTACAAGCCGTAGTTATTTTTATATTTTTTTTTTAAGTATTGTTCGTAGTGACGTCTCTAGACGCTGAATAGCTTAGGATCTTTGCCACGTTTAAAATTTATTTTTAAAACCAAAATTCAGTAAAGTCAAACTGTCAAATTTGACAATTAATTTGTTTACATTTCATACTTTAGCGATTTCCGCACTTTAGTTTAAAGTTATGGCATATTAATAAGATGAATGGATTCAAAGATTCAAAGACTACTTCTGCTAAGTTCTTCATACCGTCAAGTATAAACACCACAACAAATAGCCGACACAAATTGATTGTTAGTAAAAGAAACCTTAAAAAAGAAATGGTGCGAGGAAGTAAATGTTTAGTACAAGTTTGGGCGGCGACTGTTTTATTGTGAAGATAATTTTAACGTAAGTTAAGTTTTCCTGAGGCGATACATCGATGTGATACGACTTGTACTGTCCGCCGCTAGTGAAAAACTACACTATTTACTAATCTGAATAGAATAATACTAAGTGCTTCATGTAAATTTGACGTTGACATGACACTTAACACAAAGAACAACAAGATATCTTCTTTTTAAAACTTACCACGTAAGTGATCCTGCACGGAAGACCAGGCGGTATGGTCGAAAGACTTTAGCCTGCCCTTTGGGCGAAAAAAAAAAATAATAATTACAAGAGGCACTGAAAGTTTCCAATTCAGGCTGCTTTGTGACGTCATTTAGAGGTCAAATAAAAGTCAAGTGATTTTAAGTACTTTTGTGAAAATAAATACGATCTTATAATTTTAAGACCTATTAATAGAAAAATAAGTCTTAGGCGATTAACACACGGCACCGCGCACCGCCGCGGTAGGCGGTGAAGCGGATCTCAATGTCGCTTTGGCCTCTAATAAATCCGTTGATGCCTTTACACACGTACACCGCCCGACCGCGCGGTTGAGCGGTGCTCTCACCATATGAAACCGCGGCGGTGCGCGGTGCCGTGTGTTAATCGCCTTAGAAGCTTAAAATCTCGAAATGGTTTTGGAATCGGCATAGGTTAATTTTTACTTTACATTCCGAATTTACATTCCATTGCAGATTGAACTCATGCAACTATCTACTTTAGCGTTATGTTAGTATATTATGTTGATTTTTGAGTGACCTTCATCTGCCTAGCTTATTCCGTTCGTAATACTAAGATAAAATATTAAAAAGAGTTGTATGGCTATCGAAAGATCAACACTTTATCAGAGTTGTTTTATCGGGTTATTGGGGTTGGCCGTTAAAACGCGTTGCGCACCTAAGTAATAAGTACGCATTAATCTCGAAACAATTTAAAACCATCAATATTTACAGCTTAACTAAACGAGAGGGTAAACATATATTAATTAATTGGTTGCAAACTTTTGATTATGATAAAAAGGATTGAATTGAGCGCAATAGGACCAGTATTAATCTCATAAAATCTAAATGAATTATATTTTGTAACCTTAATTTCGAGTGTAGTAATGTTAGTTAGATATGAGATATTAAAAAACCGGCCAAGTGCGAGTCGGACTCGCGCACGAAAGGTTCCGTACCATTATCTATAAAAATGGCAAAAATCACGTTTGTTGTATGGGAGCCCCCCTTAATATTTGTTTCATTTTAATTTAATTAGTTATTTTTAAAGTAAATATATAATTAAATATTCTGTGAATATTTCAAGCGTCTACCTGTTGCCGTTATCAATATCGAGCAAAAACGAACAGAAAATCACGTTTGTTGTATGGGAGCCCCCTTAAATATTTATTTTTTTCGGTTTTTTAATATTTGCTGTTAAAGCGGCAAATATCATAAAAATATAAAATATATCTGTGAAAATTTCAACTGTCTATCAATCACTGTTCATGAGATACAGCCTGGTGACAGACGGACAGACACATACGGCGGAGTCTTAGTAATAGGGTTCCCGTTTTACCCTTTGGGTACGGAACCCTAAACACCATTAAAAAATTGTCATTAAAGGCATAAAGTAGCAAAACTGAGCTTTTCAAAATAAAATATTTTTAAACCAAATATATATTATTTTTTTTCCAATTATTAATATATTTTGACAGGCAACGGCTTCGAAAATACTATAGTTTATATAAAAAAGTTGGCAAACCTAGCACAGACCCAGAGTTCAGGGGAGACCCCCTGAACTCTGGGTCTGTGCTAGGTTTACTCCCTAAGCACAAAGTCCGTAGTTTCGGTGAATTTACGGGTGTTTCCTACAACGTATCACTAACGGACATTAGATTAATTCAGGGCCCAAACTAAGAATGAATGCCAACACGATTTGCCCTACTCCCGAAGTGTCTTTACCCGTCCTAAAAATTTAATTTGACACCAGTTTTGTGGGGTTATTATTATTATTTTTGGACTCGGTAGTACTCGGGACCTGGGATATGGGTCAAGATCCCTACCAGCATCTTACTGGAATACTTCCTTCCACCGAGCTCGTTTTCTCTTGCGAATCTACTCTCAAGCCGGCCAATAAAGGCAAGAAGGAGGTGGGACCTCTGTTCCTCGTCAGTGTTCACTCTAGCCGGCCAATAAAAGCAAGCCAGAGGTGAGGGACAAGACTTCTCCCGGGAAATAGGGTCCGTGGGGTCGCTACTGCCCCATATGCTGCCCTGCGGGTTTCTGTATCTCTCTTGGTCTGGCTCCTTACCCTAGATCTGTTTCGGCAAAGTAAACTCTACCGGTAAAGATCTAGAATCTGGAGCGCGCAATCGCCACCACGAAGTCAACGTAGAGATACGGAGGTGGGGTCATATCATTATAATTATTATTGACTTGAAAAAGGCGCATATTCTCTGTCAAGAAGCACGATAAGGCCCGTATTTATAGAGCGTTACTCAGTACTCAAGCATTACTGAAGACTAGTTTCAACCAATCCCATGGCTTTAATCTAGTCTTAAGTATAAAACATTATTTATAAGTAGTTAAAATTTCTGTATGGTTATAACAATCTACGGGCTAATTGCGAACCACACTATCAGAAAGAATCGGTTTCAATTTGATAGTCCAACAACATTCATTGAGTTATTTACGTTTTTGAGCAGACAAATTTTTCTAACATTATGAAGCAATGGATTAGCAATATAGCGTCGTGGCAAATTTAAAATCTATTATGTGACATTTTTGTCGAAAATTAGTTTTGCAGATATTTGAAAAGCCATTTTGAATACCCATACTTAGCAAAACCTTCCACTTGAATATCTTATTATTTCGACTAGCTGCTGCCCGCGGCTTCGCCCGCATGGCTTTTTCTAAACATAAAAAACTTCCTCTTGAATCACTCTATTAAAAAAAACCGCATCAAAATCCGTTGCGTAGTTTTAAAGATCTAAGCATACATAGAGCCAGACAGGAAGCGGGAAGCGGCATTGTTTTTTAATAATAATAATAATACCATTTATTTCAGGCGACATAGGCCCATAGAAAAATACCTTAACCTAAACATACATACTGTATATAAACAAAAACTTGTGTTAATAAAAAGGCTTAGACTATGTTAGTAGCACTTCACTTTGCACTAGATTGTGCTGTCCTGTCGAACTTGTCCGCGGAAGCGACGGAACACCACGTCCTGCGGCCAAAAGTCTTCTTCCATGACGAGGGGCAGATAACAGTTCGGAACACGCACGACGAACGCTTTGAAGTTGACGTTCCGGCGCGACTCCAGTAACTGCACCCTCGGCGTGTACCTCGTCTTTTGGCGCACGTACTCCACGATGTCCTCCGCCTTAGTAGTGTAGTGCAGGCGGGAGATGTACACCGGTGTGTTCGGCTTTGCGGCACGCAGGCTCACTTCAGGCTTCGCAGGAGCTTTGCCGCAGCGGTTCTTGTTAGTTCGCGATCGGCGCTTCCTTCTTTGCACCGTCACGAAACCGTCATCATTATCAGCCCTATTCGGCGCCTTTTCTGACATGGGCTTGATACTAGGAGCGCCAGGCGACGACGCTAGCGAAATCCTTTTGTAGGGGTTTCGCCTGGGCTGCAGACACTGGCAGCGGGATGGGGCGAGGGCCGCGGGCGGCGCCGCGTGAAGTAGCCACCGTGACGAGCACGGGGCTGCGGGGCGGGCTGGCAGCGGCGGGGCTCTCTGCAAGCTCAGCAATCGACGGATGCGCTGGCGACGAAACTGCTGACGCGGAATTCGACAACGATATATCGAGGTCGGCTCCGCGACACGTGTTTACGTTAGACGCATCGACAGGTGACCTAATTACCGCCACACTGTTGCGCAACTCGCTAACTTCTTTGCGCAAATCAGCGACGGTGTTTTGGGATGCATCCAATTTCGTTAGCACATCCGTGAGGCGGGCCTTCAAAAAGACAATGTCCTTCAGAAGGCTCGTTACATCGACGTGGTCGAAGGTGACGGGAGGAAGCTTGTGTCCTTCGCCACAAACGTTGGCACGTCGTCAGGGTCGGTCTCCTTGAACAGCGTGATTATGTCCTGCAGGCTCCTCTTAGTCCCGTCACTCCGGCGGGACACCATCTGGTCGCGCTTGTTCAGCACACTAAACAACAACAGCTTGGCAGCAGCTATGTCATCCTCGCTGAAGTTCGTTGCGCAGATCTGGACAGCAGACACCTCGTCCATCACATCCAGCTTCTGCTGCAGGAACACCAGCAGCTCATTCGCCACTAGTTCGTTACTCATGGCGGGAAAAAAAAAGCGACAGCTTGCGCCGCGCTAATCGAAGCAAACGCGTCCACATTGAAACTCAGCACAAGCGAGACTCAACTACTACTACTATAAGCACTGATTAAAGCACGTATCATTTTTTTTTATTTCAAATGGAATCCTACATTTGATTGTAAATCAAAATGAGAGTTTTTAGTAACAGTTTTATGGCAAAAAAAATGAAAATAAAAATATCTTATGTGGTCCATGTCAACCCAGCGTCGAGCATTACAATTTTGCGCCTACTTTGTGCTAGGAAGTTTTTTAATTTTTTCTCGAAAAGTTACATTATACCTACACATATGAGATGTTAAATTTGCAACGACGACAGGTACTTCAAAATCATTCCGATTGTAATTCAAACAGTGTTACGCAATTAGGGTGCTGACATTTTTTTTTTTTTTGGGTGGGAAATTATCAAATAACTTCTCCCGCTCTGGGCGGAGCGGGAGGGCGTGTCAGACTTTTACTGACTAAAACCCACCCGTATTCCTTCATTTGCCTGTATGCCAGGGCCACGATATCCCTTTCGGACAAACTCGCAACCCTGGCAGGCATTGGCCCTAACTGACCCCGTCAGTTGCTGCTGATAACTCTTTGAGGCGCGCGTGGAATACAACGCGCCGTCGACCCGGGCCTGGTCCTTATCGGACGGTGAACTACCCATCGCTCACCGTCCGCAAGCCCGCGCCTACGGTGGCCGGAAATCGGCTTGCAACTCCCGACGCCCGGGGCGTCTCCTGCGGCGACTAGAGGCGCGAGGGCGCGAACCTTGCCTCTCCCTCACGCGTTCCGCCTCCTCCTTCGCGAGCATTACTGCTTCGCAGAAGGAGGCGACGGCCTCCCATGCACTCTCGCTCCGAACCATGGCCTGAACCAGTGCTGGACGCGAGAGATCGTCGCCGCCGATCGCCTCCGTGAGGACACGGCGGTGCTCCACCCAAGCCGGGCAGACCTCCACCGTATGCTCCACCGTGTCCTCCGGGCGATCCACACAGTGGTGACACCCGGGCGTTTCCTCCCGCTTTATCCTGAACAGGAACCTCCCGAAATAACCATGTCCGGTGAGGACCTGCGTCAGGCGGAAGGTGAGGACGCCGTGGCGCCTCTCTAGCCACTCCTCAAAGAGGGGACTTATCGCCACAATTGTGGCGTGCCCAGCGCTGGGTTGCGACAATCGCACTCTCCATGCCGCATGAGATCCCGCCGGAGCTCTGTCCGCTGTGCCGTGATTTCTCGCGGCAGCGGAGTTTCACCCCGGCGTTTCGCCTCCTCGCGCCACTCCCAGATTTGCGCAAGGACTTTTGCCTCCAGATCCCATGGCGGTAGTCCGGCAAGGAGGCCCGCCGCCTCACGGGAGACCGTGCGGTAACCCAGTACCAGCCTGATGGCCATGACCCTTTGGAACGCGTTCAATTGGCGGGCTGGTCGCAGCCTTAAGGAACGCGCCCACACCGGTGCCCCGTAAAGGGCCATGGACCGCACGATCCCCGCGTAGAGCCTCCGGCAGGAGGCGTTTGGACCCCCTAGATTGGGTAGGAGCCGCTTTAAGGCAGCCCCGGCCCGCTCCAGTCTGGGAGCCAAACGTCGAAAATGCTCCACGAAGTTCCAACGGCTGTCGAGGACGAGTCCCAGGTACTTCATCGTCGACTCGACACCGATGTGAACCCCTCCTGCCGTTATCTGGGAACCCGACAGTGGCGCATTCCGAGGACCATAAAAACACATGGCCTCAGACTCGTGCAAAGCCACCTCGAGTCCCAATTGCCGGATCCTTTTGACGATTGTCGCAACCCCACGTGCCGCCAGTTCGGCCGCCGCCTGATGCGACCTCCCCTGCGCCAGGACCAGCGTGTCGTCATCGTAGCAGACTACGCTGACGCCGTTAGGGAGGTCAGCACGCAGCACCCAGTCGTAGCCGATGTCCCACAGATGCGGCCCCAGGACCGATCCCTGTGGGACACCGCACAACATCTCTCGCCGGTTCCACTCTCCGTGGTGACCGGGGTAGATGACGGCCCTGTCCGTCAAATAGGCCTCGACCACTCGACAGAGGTAGGTCGGCATCCGATGATACCGGAGTGCCTCCCTAATACAACTCCAGGGCAGGGTATTGAAAGCAATGGCGATGTCAAGAGACACCGCCAAGACGACCCCACACCGGGCAATAGCATTCCCCGTCGTGCTGACATGCCTTAATAACTTTTGGAATCGATGCAGAAAACTTTGAGATGACTCAAAGTTTTCTGAAACGATTCCAAAAGTTCATCATCCGCTGTCTAGCCTTTTCTCAACTATATTGGGGTCGGCGTCCAATCTAACCAGATGCAGCTGAATACCAGATCGATACCAATCACGACTGCGGAGTTTCCCTCGCTAATTTAACTAGACCCTGTATATTCTTTAGTTATACTTTCAATCAAAGGTAGCGGCGCGCGGCGACCGAAACGGAAAACAGAGACACCGGCGGCACCTATCGGTGTCGCTTGCGAACGGGCGCCCATGAAAGCCCTAATGACCAGTAACGGTCACGGTCTCGATCTCCTGGGGTCTACTCCGAAGCGATAATCCGGAGTATCGGCCGAATGTTCTGTCTCCGCCCCGAACCAGGGAGTCTACTCCGAACATAAATAGGAAGTATCGGCAGAATGTTCGGCCGTTGCTTGTCTACGGCTAACTATGGCTGAATACGGCGAATGAAAAAAAAGGAAAGACAGACAAAGAGATAAACCAAAGTAAAAAATGTGACTTTAAGTCGGGTAAGGATTCAAAGTCAAAAAAGGAAACTATGGAAGTTATAAAACGACCGAACATTCGGCCGATACTTCGGATTAACGCTTCGGAGTAGACCCCCAGTAGTGTCGCGCGGCTCGCTCGAAAAGCTCAAAATACGTCCTGAACATATTGTCAAACTGAACAAATGGTTCCTCACCAATAGTGAAAACGATATTTCTTGGCCTCTAGTTGTAATATAATAGCAAATCATCGGCATCGTCGTCTTCTTCCTCCAATAACCGCGGTCTTCTGTCTCGCGTCTCCGTCTCCTGTCTCGGTCTCGCTCTCGCTCGCGAACGGACGCCCATACAAAACCTAATGACCAGTAACGGTCTCGATCCCCTGTCTGTCTTCGTAATAAGTCTACTTATGATTTATTAAAGTTCATAAGGCACTTAAATGCCTCATAACAGTACCTACTTTACTTGAGTAGTAGGCTGAAATCACGACGCGAATATTATGGCGCTAAGTAATTCTATAATTATTATGATTTCTCGCTACAGCACGACGGACGGACGGGACGTTACTGTGCGCCACGCATTGTGAAGCTGAGAAATCCTATAGGTGCCTAGTTCTTTCTACACTGTGAGGTTGGCTTCTAGATTTAAACATACCTAATTAATGCACTGTAACAAAATAGCAGGAAAAGCAATAGGTCACTGGCATAATAAATGTTTAATTAATTAAATATGTCATTAGCACTTTGTCACAATTAATTAAAATTAAATGAACAGAATTACGTCATTGGAAGTTAGTTCTTAGAACAGATTTGTCATTTAAAAAACCAGAATGTTATGTGATATGCATGCGTACATATTATTCTCAAATATTGGTTCTTTTTAATAACACTAGGAACTTGTTTAAAAACTGGATTGACATCACTATCAAATGACAATACATAAAGGTACAAGAAACAGGTTCTTTTAAAAAAGGAATTCTTTGCAGAGAACAATATAATTATAAAATCATTGATAATATGCGGAAAATATGTATCTTACCATGTGTGGAAATTCCCCCAGTGAGGCTGTTTCCCCACCCAAAATACGAAAATCCAAAGCAGGTATACTAGAAGCTGTGATTTTCTGGCATTCTAAAATATTAAAGTGTATTAGCAAAAGTGATCAAAACATGGCTTCAATACACACTCAGCTTGTTATGAATGTTTGCAAGTGAGACCCACAGTAAGATTATTCTTACTGTGGGTGTGGATATTATTATCCAAGCTACCATAACTAATGCCCTAATCAAAATTATTGTTGTTTTATATTCAGTCACATTTAAATTTATTATAAAATTTTCAGAAGGCCTATCTGGGCTGAAGATACGAATAGGCAGAAGGAAAAGTATTCTACAGGCATTTAAATAACAGAAATAAATAACAAAATGCTCACCTCTTTCAGCAATTCTATCTGCTTTTATCCTAGTTTCATGTCCTCCTAAAACAATGTTATTGTATAATACACATGGTAATAAATTTTGACCTACATAAACTTACATCTACACAATCTTACCAAATTTGTTAGTGGCATGAGGGCAACAGACTACTTCTTCAAATCCTTCAAAACCACACCTTTCAAATTTATGAGATTTATTTTTTCTATGTTTCCAATTTAGCTTAGTAATTTCAAGTACAATAATTTGCTGTTGTTCTTAGCTCAAATTAAGCTTTTACACAGCAAACTTCATGCTTACTAAGTACTTTTCAAGTAGGTAAGTACCTTTGTATTTATTTATTAAATTAAGTATGTAACAAGTGATTAACTTACAAACAGATTAAATAATGTAAGAGTAACAGAAATGATTAAAATGGGGTTTATGATCATCCATTCAGGGATTTACATCATCTCTAACTTAGCCAAAAGATGTCTTCTGCTGGATAAAGGGCTCCCCAAGGATGGCTAATAACCTGACCAGTGAGCCAGGAAATAATAAATTGAAATATTATTCTATTGGCTGGCTGTGATCACAAAATGAAATTCGTAATCATCATTCATCATTTCAGCCGAAAGACGTCCACTGCTGGACATAGGCCTCCCCCAAATTGGGGGTTTGCCATAATCGCCACGCTTGGCAGGCGAGTTGGCGATCCTAGTATGGTTTTTAAATTAAAATGAATAGAGAACACTGCTGCTCATTCTCTAGAAGTCCCTTAGTCGCCTTTTACGACACCCACGGGAAGAAATAGGGGAGTGCTGTTTCTTTACAGAACAACAAGAAGAAAATCGTAATATTTAAATAAAAAAACACTTGCACTAATCTTACCATCTTGTGAGATCGCAAAATGTAATAGGATAATATTTAAAACAATCAAAAACTTCCACCACATCCTGTTATTTTGAATATTACACCAAATTTGACTTTTCCTTCTCGCTGGCACAACCAGTCTTCTTCAGAACCGGTTTTTTGTTTTCAAATAAAACTTTTCCTTATACGATAAACAGTCGAAAAATAACGTATTTTATGACACTACTGGACACTACACTAATATAAAGTGCTCAAGAGTAATTACAACACTTAGTACCTAGTTTACAGTAAGTATCTTAGTTGAAATAAATGCATTTATTATTTTTGAATAAAACCGGTCAAACGTAAAGTTAGTACTATGTTGGATATGGGACATAAGGACACAAGTAAAACTACAGCGAGCTGTGAACGCACTGACGCTTTATTTCCAACACGCGTGCGCGAGACCGCGGCGGGAGCGCGGGGTGCCGGGGCGGCGCGCGGCGGCGGGGCGCATGCGCGGCGTCGTTTGCGCAGGCAGTCTGCATGGCCGCGCATCGCTACACACATACATCTATGCTTGTACACAACATCTCCCAACCTTATTTCTAAAGATACCATAGCATAGTAGCAGGATTCAAAACATAATAATAATAAAGTATTTAAAGATCCTTACAACTACATACATGTAAGTACAACATTATGCCATCCACTGGTCACTTGCCAAACGCAAGGCTTCTATAGTCCACCTTTGGAAGCTGGCGCAACACCCTACCCGGACCGCGGCCGGGCGGAACAGCCGCGGGCGGCGAGGTCGGCGCCGCTGGCGACGTACTTGCACCCTGCCTCCCCTCCCCCGCGGCGTCAGCTTGAGACGCGGGTTGGGGGCTCGGTGGTGCCGCTGATGATATGTCCTCGTCACCATCATCCTCTATTGCTCCAGCATCCCAACTTTGTTGTACATTGCTGTTGCCCTTAAATAACACAATCTGGTTTTTGTGTTTTTTTATTACACTCCCTGTTAAATGATCGTAAATAAAATACACAACTCTACCACTCTTGTCTATTACTGTGCCTCTGCACCATGTGAACTTTTCTTTATTGTAAAATTTTTTGTATAAAACTTCGTCTCCGTTTTTAAAAAATTGTGTATTTTTACCGCCATAGAATTTACTCTGCAAACACTGTTTAGATTTTACTGAGCTATCCAGTGACGCGTTTGAGGGTGACGACAGCGGTTTTGGCGACAATAGATCCAACCTCGATCTCAGCTTGCGTCCAAAAACTAATTGAGCTGGAGAGAACCCTTATCACTGAATGTACCGAATTCCGGTAATCAAAAAGATATTTTAACAGTTTGACCCTAGTGTCTTTTTGGCTGTTACTCGATAAAATACTGGATTTAATACCCTTTTTCGCGATCTTTACGTAACTTTCGGCCTGGCCATTGCTCGCAGGATTATAAGGCGGTGACGTCAAGTGCTCAATCCCGTTAATTGTACAAAACCGTTTAAAATCTTGTGACGTGAAAGCCGTGCCGTTATCGCTTACAATTGTATTTGGTAACCCGAACCTTGAAACAAACTCGTATAGTTTGTCTACTGCCGCTGATGAAGTCGTTGAACCACACATATCGTAAACTTCCACCCATTTCGTGTATGCATCTACTATAATTAAATAATGTTTATTATCTAACGGACCCAAGAAATCTATGTGCAACCGGTAGAATGGTTGGGGTGGGTATTGCCAGGCGGCAAGCGGGGCGCGCGGAGGGGTAGGTCGTAAATGTATGCAAACACTACAAGAGTTGATCATAGTTTCTATTTCTTTATCAATACCCGGAAACCAGAAACGGGAACGAGCTTCGGCCTTTGTTTTTACAATTCCCAGGTGGGAAGTATGAAGTTCGTTCAATATTTTAATTTTTGAAACGTTCCGGTAAAATCAATTTATGACCTCTCATAGCACAGCCGTCTTCATAAGATAATTGATTTCTGCATGCATGGAACAGTTTTAAATTCACATCAGACACGCTTCTAGGCCAACCCTTAAAAATAAAATCAATCACCTTCATTAAATTAACATCTCGGGTTTCCTTGCGTAATTCGTCCCGTGTAACTGGCATGTGTCCGTCTATTACGAAGTGAATATACGACGCGCGGTCAATCGAGGCAGCCGCTGCGGCAGCGTGCTGAGCGTTGTCCCCGCATTCGCTGTCCGCGGCGGTCATTGACCGCGACCGCTTATCGTTGTCGGGAAGACTTGCGCGGGACAAATAATCCGCGCTGTTATTCTCGCTACAAACGTATTCGATTTTATAATTATATGCACTGAGGAACAACGCGTATCTCTGCAATCGGTTTGCCGAAACCTCCGGTATACCTTTGTGCGGTCCAAAAATTGAAATTAAAGGCTTGTGATCGGTGCGAAGGATGAAAGGGTCTGACTTACCGTACAAGTACTGATGGAATCTTCGAACTCCAAAAATAACAGCCGTTGCCTCTTTCTGAATCTGAGAATAACGTTTTTCAGCTGTGTTTAGAGTGCGGGACGCGAACGAAATAGGACGCTCGCATCCATCCTTATCACTTTGCGATAATATCGCACCTAACCCATTAGGTGAAGCGTCCACCGTGAGTATTAACTTTGCCTTTGGGTCGAAATGCGTTAACACCTGATCCGACGTTAAATGTTTTTTTATTTCGACGAACGCTCTTTGATGTGCGTCAGCCCAGTGCCATTTAACATCCTTCCTTAGAAGATCATATAAATGGGACTTAAAATTTCGGACGCCTTAGGTACGAAATTACGGTAATAATTTACTAATCCTAAAAATGATTGAAGTTTGCCTATATCTGTGGGCACTGGGGATTTCTCAATTGCTATTACTTTATCTGATGATTTTTTAAATCCGCCTTTGTTAATTACATACCCTAAATAATTGATTTAATTCTTAAAAAATTCGCACTTTTCTTTTTGCAAGGTTAGTCCCGCCTCTTGCAGCCTCTGCAACACTGCCGTTAACCGTTGTAAATGTAAACCCGGTCCATCGGCTGTGATAAGGACATCGTCTAAAAGACATAACACTCTATCCATACCCGACAATACGTTTTCCATTGCGCGCTGAAAAATAGACGGTGCGCTGGTTAATCCAAAAACCATACGTGTATACTGAAACAACCCGCGGTGAGTATTTATGCATGTAATCTTTTGTGAGTCTTCGTCTAAAACAAATTGATTATAGGCCATGGACAAGTCTAACTTTTAGAACTGTTGACCTCCGTGCAATTTTGAAAACAGCTCGTGGACTGTAGGCAACGGGTATTGTTCTACAACTAATTGTTTATTTATGGTTACAGAATAGTCTGCACACAGCCTAACACTTCCATTGCGTTTTAATACTGGCACTACGGGTGATGCATACTCCGAGTGATCAACCTGTCTAAGTATCCCTAAGTTTACATGGCGAACTATCTCTTTATCTACCTTGTCTCGCAAAGCAAAAGCGATGGGACGCGCTTTGAAAAATCTTGGCACTGCATCATCGTTTAAACGTAATTTGACCTCGAATTTGTTGAATTTACCTAACTTATCTGAAAATACGTCTCTGAATCTATTGTGCAAGTCATCGATTGTTTTTATTTCATTTTTTATGAAATTACAGGGTGCTAATTTTAACTTAAATAAGGATAAAAAATCTCTTCCGAGCAATGGCGGGCCTTCGCTGCGTACCACGTAAGCATCTAGTGTGTGTGTGCTCAGCCTATAAGTGACCGGTAGCCGAATTATACCGAGACACACAATACTGCTACCCGTGTAGGTAAATAGTAGTAATAGTATTTTTTTAGGTGGTAACAAGGGCAAACTGCTAAAACATTTGTTGTATAAACTCTCGGAAATTACCGTTACTGCAGATCCACTATCAATCTCAAATTTGATTTGTGAGCCGTATATGGACACTATTTCTGTCATGGGTTCTCCCCGCTCTGAGGTGATGTTACAACATAAAAACTCACCATCGTCGTCCGTCACACTCACGTCACCGGTCACAACACACTTTACTTTGCACATTCTACGTAAGTGACCCTTTGTATTACACTTCCTACAAGAATAGTTTGCAAATCGGCACTGAGATGATGCATGGTTCTTTCGACCGCACACGGAACACTTCTCCATTACAAGTTCCTTATCAGAACTAGCACTCTTGCCCTGCACCTTGAACACTGAATGTTCTTGCTGTGTGATCGGCGTGGAAGCGCCGGCGGCGGCGCCTGCCCGCGCGCACCGGACGCTCTGCGCCAACTCCACTGCCTTTGCCAGGGTCAAGGTATCTGTGTCCTTGGTGAACAGTTTGTCCCTCTCGGGACCCGCCAACATGCCCATCACAAACCGGTCTCGCAATGCCTCCTCTACATTTGCGAACTTACAATGTTTCGTGAGGCCACGCAGTCTTGCCGCCCACTGCGCATGCGTCTCATCCGTTTGCTGCGTTGCCGCGTAAAATGCGTAGCGCTCCCCGAATCCACACTTTGTCGGAGAAAAGTGAGTGTCCAGAAGCTTATAGATGTCTTCTACTGGCACCTCCTCCAGCTGTTTTGGCAAAACAAAGTCGGCTGCGAGCTGGTAGGTGCCGTCCGCGAGTGCGCTCAGTAGGATTGCTCGCCGTCTTGAACCCGTAGCGTCGTTTTGTTCTGTAATATCGTTTGCCACGAACCATTGCCGCAGGCGACTTTTGTACGCCTGCCACTCGTGCACTGTGTGGTCGAAATTACTTATTATTCCAAAACTAAACTGAGCCATCGTGATATTATAGCGTGGGTCGCTCTCGTCGCCACTGTTGGATATGGGACATAAGGACACAAGTAAAACTACAGCGAGCTGTGAACGCACTGACGCTTTATTTCCAACACGCGTGCGCGAGACCGCGGCGGGGGCGCGGGGTGCCGGCGGCGGCGGGGCGCATGCGCGGCGTCGTTTGCGCAGGCAGCCTGCATGGCCGCGCATCGCTACACACATACATCTATGCTTGTACACAACATACTAGTAATACGCAACAGCTAGAAGTACGGTCATAGTGCTATCAAAAACAAGTGATAGCCTATTTATTGACTTTGTCAGTTTTGACATTGACAAAAATAATACCGCCACTAAACTAAGGCTTCAAACAGATAGGAGCGGCTAGCCCACAGAACACTTATACTAGCCTCTCCTATCTGTTTGAAGCCTTAGTTAGGGCTGGCTTTGCGCAATCCCCGATCATGCCATGCCTTAGAGCATTTACCTAAGGAGATGCAAAACGGCGAATCACCGAACAACTTTTTCTGCCACTTTCTGCGGGAAGCGAGGAAAACACACTACAAAAATTGACAATCGCATACAAAAAACAGAATATTACAGATACAACATGCTTCCTAAACGCACACGATAATAATTATAATAACCACACAATTACAAAAACACACACACAGATTTACTTTGAGCGTATAAATTATCCAATTTGTCATATACAGGTGGATTTTTGAGATGGGGCAGTAAGGGCAGCTACCTTAACCGTTGTAGCTACAGGAAAACGGGCTTAAGACTGTCCTTAACCTTTTGAGAAATTTTGATCTGTATTCACAGATTTTGAAAAAAATGTACGGTCAGCAGCAAAATTGTCAATTTTCACAAAAACTTTATTTATGCCAATCGATCCTCTTTCTATAAGGATCAAAAACCTCTATTGGAGCAATTGAGGTAGTAGTACTAGAAAAGTCATACATCGCAAAAAACCTTTCCCATACATTTCTTAGAAAATGAAACTCGAACTTACATTTTTTACCATCGATAAACTGGCCACTACAAAAAAGACTGATCGAAAAACAAATACAAACCAATAACTTCAACTTAAAGTATTATTTCACCAACCAACCTTGAAACTTTACATTTGGACTCACCTAGAAATTTTACTTTTGCGCTCGAAGATATGAGGTGTTCAAAACGGTAGCTATTAATTCGAAGATATGTGACATCTACCAACCCGCACCGGGCCCGCGTGGTGGATTATGGCCTACTCCCTCTCACAGAGAGGAGGCCTGTGTCCCAGCAGTAGGAAAATTATAGGCGGATTATGAAGCAACAAACTATCTAAATTCTGTTTTCAAAGCAAATTAATTTGAGACGCGTATTCGTTCGAAATTCGAAGTTGTTTTTTTTTTTTATTATGATTATTGCCCAGTGTTCATTGTAGCAGTCCATCTAACCATCATAAAAAAAACTAAGTTGGAGTATAATTTCCTACGAAATGATTGATGAAATGATGAATGATTTCCTGAACACATTTCTGCAGATCTACTTTTTTAGTTAACCCTAGATTCCACATACTTGATAGATACACTGTTCATAAACATTCACCTCTCAGACGTAAGTATATTTTTTTTTCGAGGATTTTAGTTATAAAAAACAATGAAATACATTGGAATTTTAAAAGTTGTTTATTTATTAATAATTACTTAAATGAAATAGAAACGAGAAAAATAGTTATTCAAAGCAATCAACACATAATATTCCTCGGTGATCCATACAAATGATTTTTTTTCACTGGGTACAAGGTACATACAACAGAGCATTGTCATTCAACGTTTTTTTTTAAATCGCAGAAACCACAATTTTTTTTCTGTAACCTACTGGGTTGTGATTGAGCACTGGATGAAATTTCGCCAAGTACTTCAACAATTTTCCTATTTAGGCATCGCTTCAAAGTTCATTGGACAGTTTTGTCGATACTTCTTTTATACGATCGTCTTGACATGGGTTTCTTGTCATTATTCATTCGTGTCAGGATTTTACAGACCATACCATTAGTAATAGATGGAGAAACAATCAATGGGTTCTGTGATATTCCTTGTGGTGCTCGTTGATCCTTGGCGTCGACTCCCTAATCACGAAATCCGTAGTTTCGGTCGAAGTTTTGGGCGTTTCGTACTCCGTATCACTTACGGAGATAAAATTAGTTCAGAGCCCGAATTAAAAATGAATGTTATTATGATTTGATAGTTTTCCCTAATTCCGATGTGTATTTACCCGTTATAAAAATTGATTTTGTCACTTGTTTTGATGGATCAACCACTATCAGACGGGCCCGTATCTTCGTTGACGGACTTAGAGTTGACCCCCTTGAACGATGTGCACTACGTTTCTCCCTTGTGCCCGGGTTCTTGTAGACTCAATCGCTCATTGCGTTTTACGTTGTTGAGCAGACCAATTTTTCAAACTTAGGAAGCATGGCTTAGCTATATCCTTCAAAATCATTTAGATTATGATTATTGTGTGTTACGCAATTAGGGTGCTGACTTGACCAGAAACATACACAAAAACATAATAGTTACTGAACATAGGTACTGACTGAAAAAATCATTTGTTTTATCAATCATTCAATCACCTTGTCCCAGCACTATGCCAAGGATAAGTATTCAGCTCACCTCTATCAGCAATTCTATCTGCTTTCATCTTAGTTTCATCTGCTCCTAAAACAATGTTATTGTTAAATAAAAAACGTGGTATTATATTTTGACCTATCAATACTTTCATCTACACAATCTTACCAATTTGTTACTGGCATGATGGGAAAAGTGTTTTTGTGATTAATGACTTTTCTAGTACTCAAACCTCAGTTGGTCCAATAGAGGTTTTTGATCCTTATAAGAAACACGATCGATTGGCATAAGAAAAAAAAAAACTCAAAAAGTTAAGGACAGTCTCCTGCCGTTTTCCTGTAGCTAGCCCTTACTGCCCCATCTCAAAAATCCAACCTGTATAAATATGTATATATTTTTTTACTAAGTAGGTATAATATAATATGTAACATAAAAGTAAATTAAAGTATCAAAATTAAAACATTTGAGATTTATTTACTTTACTGTAATATTTAATTTTTACGAAAATTTTATCCTAAGTTACAATCGCGACATTTTATCATTGCGAAAGAGCCATTCTGCGAAAGAGATATTCTGCGAAAGCGACATTTGGGAAAGAGGCATTCTGCGAAAGCGACATTATGCGAAAGAGACATTATGAGAAAGAGACATTTTACGACCAGGGAGATATTTTGCGAAGTAGACATTTTGCGAATGAGCCACTCGTGTAGCCTTAGAAAATTGTTCGTTTTTTTTCTTCAAAATTCTACCAATTTTAATGCATTATCGGGTTACCCTTGACCATAGAAACCATTTAGGCTCTGAGATGCATGGCCCTAGGACGCCGACGGCGACGCATCGTTTCCGACATATGAGCCTTCGATTATTATTTTTTTTTTTTTAATTTTTACACTCACCCACATTTCGCCAGTTATGTTTAAGTCCCATAATATGTAATAGGGGGTGAGCCTATTGCCATCAACCGGGCACAAATCCAGACTCCGGTCTGCTACTGAGAAATTCCTAATGGAAAATCCCAATAATACTTTGCCCGACCTGGGAATCGAACCCAGGACCACATGCTCAGCAGTAGCGCTTGCGACCACTAGACCAATGAGGCAGTTTTTAGGGTTCCGTACCTCAAAAGGAAAAAAGGAACCCTTATAGGATCACTCGTGTGTCTGTCTGTCTGTCCGTCTGTCACAGCTGATTTGCTGTTTTTGAAATTATTTAAGAAAATTAGCCCCCCCCTTATCTCCAAACCTACTGGGCCTAAAATTTTGATAAAAATACTTAATTTAATATTAAACTATTTTATAAACTCATCTTAGTATCTACCTAGGTATGTATTTATCTCGCTGTAACTTTCACACCTAAAACGCATAGGTTATTAGCACCTATTCAATGCCAGTAGGTAATACGCGGGAATATTTCTGCGTAAGTAGTTATCTACTTGTGACTAGGCACTTATTATTTTATTTTTGTATGGTTGAGTTTTAAATGTGTTGTAGGTGTGTGTGCTCCGATTATAGAAAGAAGATTCTGATAATTAATTATTGCTGATTAAAAAAAAAAAAATTAGGTTATGTTTTCAGGTTTTTGTACCTCTCGATCGATGTGTCATGCTTAAGTGAACCCCTTTAGGAAGCCTTAGAAAAGTGTTATTTTTGCTCTATCTCGCCTCCTTTTCAAGATATGACGGTTTTTATGTTTTTTTTTAGGTTAGGTCGGCATTGCATGCTAATATACGGATTTACGAAGTACCTACCGTAAAAATGTTTTTGCTTTAAGATGTACCTACCTAATGGAAAAAAATGTAATTAGGTAAGTAGGTAGGGATATCTACGTACTTTTTTACTGCGATGTTTTACCCAAAACTCTATTTCCTTCTTTGTAGAATATGTCATGTTCAACCGGAATTAAAAAGTAGTGGGAATTTACTATTTAATTTTAAACATATTTCTTCCCTATCATTCTCTTTATATTGCTAATTAAGATACTCTATCTCAATCCTGTGATCCTGTGCCGTTTATAGCATGCCGCTTTTCGACTTCTGCGATAAAAATTACGATATCGATATCCATCGTTGAGCAATGACGCAACGTCATTCCTTAGCAAAGAGTACGCGGGCGATTGTAGCCGTGTGCGTTAGCTAGTACATTTCCATACGTTCCATTCTGCAGCGACAATCACTATGCCCGGAATGAAAAACACTATTGTAAACTGTTCGCGAGTATGAGGTGCAGTGGATGAAAGGCAAACGATAGTTGGGCAGAACACTTTTTAATAATATTAATAGCAATTTATTACAGAAAAATAGGAGAGACACATTAAGTGGATACAGAGATGGTGGTGACAGCAGAAGAAGACAGTGTTACCAGCACTTAGTATCTAACGTAATTTTTAATCATAAAAATATTGCCAGATATTTATTAGAGTGTACTAAATTATTTCAACATAAACCATCCAGTTCCCGGGCCCCAACCAGTAGGTACATAATCGGCCTCTGCCCACACTTTGCATAAGTGACAAGAGAACGGAATTGCGGAAAATATACAGGATGGAAGTGACATCGACGCGCAAATTCGCCCGACACAAAAGGAACGTATTTCAGTTATTTTGTTATAATAAATCTAACAGAAATAAATTTACACTATTCTGAATATCAGTGGCTAACACCTATAGATTGCCATTTGATTTTGGTTACAAAATATTTTTTTATGAATAGCAATTATATCTATTTAAAATGACGCCAATTTAGATAAAAACACAAAAAATAGACAGTCATCAAGCTTTTAGCTCCATTAGAGCTAAAATATTCCTGGTGGAACACAATATACGGGAGTCTTATTTAGTGTCTTTATTTAAAGAAGTATTATATAATCTCATAATCTTAATTTCAATACCTGCTGCGGCTCAGGTAACCCAGTAACAGTAACAAATCATGCTATCTCTTCTCTCTACTTATATCTTCTTCTACTCTTATATTAGAAGCTCGTGCGTCCTTGGCTTTTCGAGACTGACCAAAGTGATAACCGACTGAAGGAAAGTTAGTGAAAGACTGAAATCGACCACTTCGCCTCACTTGGACTCCATTCCTGACCTCATAGTCCCAGTCGCAGACAAGACGGGCGCGATCGACTCGTTTACAGAACACGTACAATCCGTATTGACGGATTGCTCACGGGAAGTTCCGG
Source organism: Tiliacea aurago (assembly GCA_948098905.1). Classification (NCBI taxonomy): domain Eukaryota; kingdom Metazoa; phylum Arthropoda; class Insecta; order Lepidoptera; family Noctuidae; genus Tiliacea; species Tiliacea aurago. Next base: position 16,156,768 of record OX402586.1, on the reverse strand, counting down.
GGATGGAAGACCATCGCTGGAAAGTACCGGCTGACGTACCTGAACTGATAACCGAGAAGAACGTGGCCATTCGTGCCTACGACTCCTTCCCCTGCGACGCGAACAAAGCATACGCGCACACGTCATTAGTGTTATGTAGGTATTACCTACTTGGGATGGGCTAGACATCAGGATCACTTTAACCATCCCGCACTGTGGGCATGGATTATGTTTTAAGAGACATTGGCATTGAATAAAACCTTGATTTCCAAATATTGGTTTTATTTTGGTTTCACAAATGGCACTGAAATAGAGTTAATATTGATAAGCTCAAACTCGGTGTATTTAGTATCTAGCTACCAAAACATACCATCTACCTATCCAGCTTCTTAATGATACCCTAATCTGTAATCTGCAATGAATCACCGATTAAGACGATTTTAATGAACCCTAACTCGATTGATAAACTTATGATGGAGCTGGATTATGTAATTTTTAAACTTCTAGTTTAAAAATTACATAATCCAGCTCCATCACCAGGTCACCTGGATAATTCCATAATTATTGTATCGTGATTGAGTTGCATACAATTACGAATTTTGAAGGTAAATGGGTATATACAATATTCTGTGGAATATCGCCTGAACAAAAACATAAGGCAATATTTTGGTGTTAGCCATTGATTTCGCATATAAAAAATATATATTTTAGCTATATTTAAAACTAGCTGACCCGTGCCCACTTCGTTGGGCGGTAAACATTTTACCGTCTTTTCATTTTTCGGATTAAATTATGGCCTTATGTTAAGACACTCACAAAATAATAACGTGGCTTTCAATGGGTAAAAGATTTTTCAAAATCGGTTCAGTAGATCCAGAGATTACCCCTACAACCTCACAAACTATAAAATATTAATATAAGTAGATGAAGCAACGGTTTAGCAATATCCTTAAAAAAAAATGACTCGCATTCCGTTTGCTCACTATATGCAAGCGACTTCTCGACAAAATCAATAGCAGTGAATTGGGACTGGGATTGTGAATCAACTGCACATTTACCGCTGAGTCGGTGACGGTCGGTGATTCTTCAATTTTGCCGGCGTGAGGGGTCAAAAGATATTTTTAGAGTTCCGTACCCAAAGGGTAAAACGGGAACCCTATTACTAAGGCTCCGCCGTTTGTCCGTCTGTCATCAGGCTGTATCTCATGAACCGTGATAGTTAGACAGTTGAAATTTTCACAGATGATGTATTTCTGTTGCCGGTATTACAACTCATACAAAAAAAAAAAAAATATTTAAGGGGCTCCCATACAACAAACGTGATTTTTTTGCTCGTTTTTGCTAGATATTGATAACGGCAACAGGTAGACGCTTGAAATATTCACAGAATATTAAGTTATATATTCACTTTAAAAATAAATAATTAAATTAAAAGAAACCAAATATTTAAGGGGGCTCCCATACCACATACGTGATTTTTTTGCCATTTTTCTATATAATGGTACGGAACTCTTCGTGGGCAAATCCGAATCGCACTTGGCCGGTTTTTTTATTATTTAAATTAGCCAACGGAATTAAAACATCAAAATGACCTTCAATAAAGTTTCCTGAGAATCGGATTATTTTGACTCCCTGCCGTGCTTCCCCAAAACCAGCAATAAAAATACCATCCTGAAACACCTGGAACTCAAATGAGAATAGTTCTGCCGCTGCCATTTTTTTTTTTTTTGGGTGGTAAATTATCAAATAACTTCTCCCGCTCTGGCCGGAGCGGGGAGGGCGTGTCAGACTGTTACTGACTAAAACCCACCCGTGTTCCTTCAAATGCCTGTGTGCCAGGGCCACGATATCCCTTTCGGACAGGCTCGTAACCCTGGCAGGCATTAGCCCTTTCGGACCCGGTCAATTGGTGCTGACATCTCTTTGAGGCGCGCGTGGAACACAACGCGCCGTCGACCCGGGCCTGGTCCTTATCGGACGGCGAGCTACCCATCGCTCACCGTCCGCAAGCCCGCGCCCACGGTGGCCGGGAATCGGCCTGCGATTCCCGACGCCCGGGGCGTCTCCTGCGGTGACTAAGGGCGTGAGGGCGCGAGCCCTGCCTCACCCTCACGCGTTCCGCCTCCTCCTTCGCATGCATTACTGCTTTGCAGAAGGAGGTGACGGCCTCCCGTGCACGCTCGCTCCAAACCATGGCCTGAACCAGGGCCAGATGCGAGAGATCGCCGCCGCCGATCGCCTCCGTGAGGACATGGCGGTGCTCCGCCCAAGCAGGGCAGACCTCAACCGTATGCTCCACCGTGTCCTCCGGGCGATCCACACAGTGGTGACACCCGGGCGTTTCCTCCCGCTTTATTCTGAATAGGAACCTCCCGAAACAACCGTGTCCGGTGAGGACGTGCGTCAGGCGGAAGGTGAGGAAGCCGTGGCGCCTCTCTAGCCACTCCTCATAGAGGGGAATTATCGCCACAATTGTGGCATGCAAATTCTTTGCCAAATAGTAAATATCCCTGGCGATGGCGCATGCTTATTTTCATCACTCTCCTATTTGGTGAACAGTAACGTGGCCATGTCATTGTCTTCTCAAATTCGAGACAGCATTGTGCGCCACGTGTCTAAAAACTGGGAAATATTCCAACCTTTCACCCAGGATCGGTCAGGAGCTGTTTATGGTTCAAAGCGTGAATACGTCGCTGAAATGTCTTGTAATGGCACCTACGGAACCACCTGTGAACTCATGGCAGCGGGAGAACTATTCCCATTTGAGTTCTTCAAACAACGACGATGAAAAATATTTCAAAGCAAATTAGTAGTAAGTAATAACAAAATGTCGCAGAACGGAAATTTCGGTAACTATAGCTTGAACGTGTATCGCTTAGGTCTGTATTCTGTGATTGATACATGACTTCGTTTTTTGATACGATCGGCTTGCAAGCCGCGACTAAGGTTAAACATTGTGAAGTTTTCCCCTTGGCATTCTCGACTTTAATGCTATAAATGCAACGTTCAAATTACCTGAATACCAATTAGAACCTCATTTCATTATCTTTTAGCAGATGCCTGCATACTGAAAAATACTGGCCACCTAGAACTGGCATAAAAACTTTAGAACGTTATCACGCCTGCACTGAAACATACTGGCCACCTAGAAAAAAAAACTAAATATAAACCTCAAGAAACTTCCAAAAATTCTTATTTCAATGTAAAATATGCATTAACGCGTTGTCGTTAAATTACGTACACGCGAAACCTACGTAAAGAGTCCACTATTGCGAGGGTTTCGAGCTCATAGCTATGGTACATGCTTTACTCCTTACTTGTGACACGACTGAAGTACACGACTGGTCGCAATGAATTGTCTGTCATTTGTCTTTGCAGCAATATGCCGGCGACACCTAACTTACATGCGTCCGTATGTATTTCTGTGGGAAGCGCGGGGTCATACAAAGCCAGCACGGGCTTAGAACACAAACTATTCTTCAATTGTTTAAAACTATCGTTTTGTTTACTTTCCCAAGTCCACGAAACGTTTTTTTTTGTTAAGTCCGTTAACGGGCGCGCAATTAACGCAAATTTTGGGATAAACTTCCTAAAATAGCTGCACAATCCGATAAATTGACGTACATGATGCACATTACTAGGCAAAGGAAACTGTGACACAGCCAACAATTTTGACTCACCCGGCTGTATGCCATTGGCAGATATTTCGTGCCCTAAATATGTAATTTGGTTTTGCAAAAACGAACATTTAATCATATTTAATTTTAAATTTTCGGTATCCATTTTTTTTAGTACATTTTCTAAAATTATTAAGCCAGAATTTACATCAGTTGAGAGTAGAAGCAAATCGTCTAAAAACGCCAATATTTCGTTTTGTGTATTGCCTGACCTACCGACGGATTCTACTATTTTATTAATCAATCGCATAAACACTGATGGTGCCTTTGCTAAACCGAATGGAACTCTGGTATACTCATAGTGACCTTGAGGAGTTATAAAAGCTGTTTTATGAGTATCATCTGGATTTATCGTCAATTGATGGTAACTTTGGGCCATATCTATACTGGTGAAGTACTTTTTGCCAGCTAACTTAGAAACTTGATCGTCTATATTAGGTAACAGAAACCTTTCTTTTACCGTGATAGCATTCAAAGCGCGGTAATCAACGCAAAGCCTACTGTCACCGTTCTTTTTTTTACTAAGATCACAGGAGAAGCGTAACTGGATTCCGAGTCTTTGATAATGCCTGCATCTAATAATTCATTTACTTTAGATTTTACTACTGCTTGTTCACTATGCGACAGTCTATAAGGATGTCTATAAACAGGTTGATCACTGGTAAGTTTTATTTTCATCTGTACTAAATTTGTACAACCCAATTCGTGTGTACCAGAAGCAGAACAATGTTTGTATCGAGTTAATAAACTTATTAAATCAGAGTGTTCTTTTTTTTTTAATGATCTCATTTTTATATCGCCTATTTTTACTCCCCCTATGCTATTAATAGTGGCTATGGCCTGTCTAGAATTAGAGTTATCAGTAGCAAGAATATGGCAATGAGCAAGACTACACACCTGACTAACTAGCTGTGGCTCCTGGCAGCTTTCGGCCCTTGTCAGGACCTCTCCCGGCGGCCATACAATGGTCTTGCAGCCCGTGTTGAAGACTTTGATGTAGCCATCCTCACCATGCAGCAGGGTTGCCGGCAGAGAGTATGACACACCGTGAAGCTCGTAGTGTCGAGGAGGCGTCACCACGTCGTTCTCCACTCGGTTACCAAGCACACAGACTTCAATGATTGAGGAACCCGGTGGAAGACGTTCTTCATTAACTGTGACGATTTCAAATCGGTCGTTTTCCTCGATAGCTCCAGTTAAAGACATGAAATCAGAAATAAGGTTAAGATTAGCGACATCCTTGCTGACAGTTAAGGTCATACCTTTGCTGTTTATTATAGGCTGTCCGATCAGCAGATTAACTTCGTTCATTTTTACATTAGATAGGTGGGCTTGGCATTGCATAGTTATGCCGTCGACCTCCAACTGGAACTCCACTTTACCACGGCTTGTAGTAAGACCACCGGAAAAGCCTTTAAGGATAACACTAGTAGGTATAACTTCGAGAGACAATGCGCTAGAAACTTGTGTGTTTAGGACATTGACTTGACTCCCAGTGTCAATATAGGCCTTTACATGGACACCATTTATTTTAACAACCTTCTTGTAGATATCGTTGTATGGTTTCACTAGGTTCACTTCTTTGACGGTACTGCTGGATGTAGATGCTTTGCTGTTCGAAGAATTCGATGAGCAGCGTAACGCAATATGTCCTTGCGTTCCGCATTTGTAACAAATACGTTTATCTGGCAGCGTGCAATCTCGTAGTAAATGTCCAGTTTTTTTGCATCGAGGACACGGGTCTGTTTCAGGATTTGCGGTAACCTTTCTGTCGAGTACCGGCCGAGTCATGGTAGTCTTCTGCAATTTGGGTTCTTGAGGTGTAGTATGGTAGTCGTCCAGTGCACATAAAAATCCTTCATAAAGATCCCCTGGCGATTGGCATTGAATCGCACGTGCATTTGGCTGCAAAGATGGCGGCAAACCTCGAATAATGCAAGACACACTGGCGTTGTCGCTTCATTTGCATCTAAAACACATAGCAACTTTGTCCTGATAATATTTTGTCATTGTCTCTGTGGGTAGTTTTTTTCTTTGCAACAACTCTTCAAGCATGCTACCATAATCCCTGTGTTTTGGAAATGCGCGCAACAACATCTGTTTCCACTCGCTCCATGTATAATCATAGTCATCCAATCGATTGTACCATTTCTTTGCTTGTCCTCGTAATTTATCTTGCAAATAAAACGATTTTGTAGTATCATCCCATCCGTGAATCTCGCCAATTTGTTCGATTTTCCGCAGCCAGGACGCGACGGTACATTCTTCGCTATCCGGGTCGAATTCAGGAATCAATGACGCTGCACGGTGTTGCCTGGATCTGTTGAGAACGGGGCCATCTTCTTGGAGATCCCATGCGGCTTTGGAAACCTCTTTCTGGAGCAGACTCTTCAAAAGTTTCCTAGCCGTTGGAACGGAATCGCCATCATTATCTTCTTCAGATTCGGGTTTTTCCTCGGAGTCAGAGTGAGGACCTTGCGGTGGTGGCGTGGATATATTATTATAACGGCGCTTCATTTTGCTTATACCACTTCTGAGTGAAACAGGGTAAATGAAAATCTGGCAGAGTTACGTCTAGATCTTGTAATCACAATCAAATGATATCATAAAATGGCTGGCTATGGCTTATATTAACACTTCCCCACTCTTCGGTGAACACCTTGGCTTGGCTGGAGTGGGGGGCGTAAATATGGCGGCTTGGCTTTGGCGGGCTGCATGTTGGCTGACGTCACGTCCGTTACAATTTGGTACATTTTTCATACAAACATTAAAAACCCTTATTTTCACCCTTAAGCGCCGAATTTCGTAAAATCCTTTCTTAGTGAGCACCTAGAAGTCGAAAGGAACAATCAGGCCAACATTCATGTCTCTAACTTTAAAAACATAGGAGTTTCATACAAACTTTGACACCCCTTTTCAACCGCTTAAGGTGCGAATTTATAAAAATCCTTTCTTAGTGCGCGCCTGCACCCCATAGAGAGTGCTTGTGCCAAATTTTAGACCTCACGGCCCAGTAGTTTACGAGATTTCGTGATGAGTGGTCAGTGAGTGGACTTCTCTTTTATATATATAGATAACAAAAAAACTGGCATATGTCTCATTCGTGTCGGGTCTAAGTCACAAATGACCGTTCTTCTTTGCCGCCTTATGCTTAAGCCTACTCAGCCGCAGCAGTTATAAACACATAAAAACTAAATAGCGTGCTCGCCGTGGCCAAAACAGGCTTAATTTAAGGCAAAGGGTTTGTTATAATAAAAGATCCATCAACAGATTCAACAGCAGCATCAGTGGAGAGGTTTACAATTACTCGTATACTTTATAATAAAATGATTATTGTCATAAAACATTATGTTTCTAGCAATTGTAGACTGTTTGATCTCGATATGTCCAAAAAGGGTTGATTTTGTAACAAAAAAATAACAATAATTAAAAATTACTTAGTTCATTAAGTAAAAGTACTTTTTATAAAAATAAGAATTGTTAACTTCTCAAAATCAAAATCAAATATATTTTTATTTCACATAAGCCTACATGAGCACTTATGAAACGTCAGAAGCTAGGTGCACGGTTCCAATTGGTCGTTTCCTATGGAGAAGAGCCGGCAAGAAACTCCACGGTCACACTTTAAAAAAAAAAAAATTGGCTTTTACAATGTTTTTAAATTACAGTGTTAATAGGTATGAGAGGACAGCGTAGGCCCGTCAAAAGTACGAGGTACTTAACAAAATAGAAAATGGTCTATAGATCTACAGTCTATTAAGCCTACAACGTCCTCACATTGACAAAAAAAACAATACTCTTCTCTTTAAGAATATGGTAAGAAATATAGTTAATTTAAATTAAAATAACTAGTTTTTTTTTTTTTTGATGTACTGTTACAAAAGACACATCGTAAAGGGTCGATGTGTGACATACGTGCCGCGCGCGAACACTCGTGGAATGTTTTGAAGCGCGACCACTGTGTAGTGTTAATTAGATTGCCCTATGTTAATCTGTGTCGTATCTACTAACACTAGGCGTTAAGTGAAAGTGCTATGTACTCTGTATGAAATAAAAGTTTTATTAATATTATTATAGTGAAACTTTATTTATTGAGCGTTAGGCCAGACGACGTTCTCGATCCAGTCGAGGTAGCGGCTGATGCGCGTGTACACGCCGGGCACGGGCGAGCCGCAGCCGCGCCCGAATGACGTCACGCCCACCAGGCGGTTCAGCCCTTCCGGCGTCGTGCTCTGCAGCGGCCCGCCCGAGTCACCCTGCAAATATAATACAAGTATAAGTATTAAGCCGCGTTTCCACTAGGCAACAATTGACGCGTAACATGTTGCACAACAAGTTGCCCAACATGTTAAAAGTCAGAGCGGAACTTTTGTTGAACAACGTTGTCTGTCTACGCATCTCCTACTTTACGTCAGTCGTCGACATGTCGCCATTCATAGTTTTGGTACAGTTCGATTAATTTGAGCACTCGTTCGTTACACCACACTACGGACATTGTTGCGCGTCACGTCTCCACTCGACAATAATCGATGCTCAACTAACGATGCTCTTTAAACAAACAACAAGCCGCGCGTCATGTTGCGCGCCAGTTGGCAACGTCGCGCGCTGTTGTGCAGCGTTGCCGTACATGTTGAGCGTCACGTGTCACGCGCCAAATATTGCCTAGTGGAAACGCGGCTTTAGAGCTTCAATACATGAAGCTGAGCATCAGCGTTATAAAGAAATAAACTGCATTGTACCTACTACATTATGCAGCACGGACAACAAATTTATGACACAGATACGCAGGTGTCGCGTGGCCACGTGAGCACAAGGGCGGGTGGCGTCCGATTGACTATGGCGAAGAGATGGTGTAGTTATTATGTGTATTTGTGTTACACTACATTGTATGTACAGACGCCAGCAGGTCAACCTTGCTACCCGAAACTGGCAAATTTTCCCAATCAACCTTGAACCTTAAGCAGTGGCGAGTTGAAAATCTATTAAAGAAATTTGACAGATTGTAGTAGCTTGATGTGCTGGCGTCTGTACTAAGTTGTAGAGCGACTTTATATATTTTCTATAACCTCTATCTATATTTTTTATAACAATTTTTTTTCTTATAACAATTTTTTTTCTTATAACAATTTTTTTTCTTTTTCTTTTTTCGTATTTGTAACCAATTACAGTATTAAATTAATTCGTATTATTCTAGTTAACAAGATTGATAATAATGTATGTAATGTAACTAATGACTTGATTTAGGAGTCAACACGTAGCATTCTTTTTAAGATTTTTATCGAGGGAGGCAAACTGTCTCTCCTTAACACAGGTTGCTTTGCTACCTAGCTAGGAGAACAGTAGTTCACCCCTACAGATATTTGTTAGTTTTACTACTACGCTTACTTAATTATTAAGCTCTATTATGTACGTACTACAAATACCTTTTATTCAATAAATAAATATTTATTATTATATTATTTATGAAAATAATTACCTGACAGGTGTCCCGAATGCCTTCCGGATCGCCAGCACACATTTGATCCTGCGAGATGCCTGCAGGTAGCTTGCGCCAGTTGGTATAAGACTCGCTGCAAGTATTGCGACCAACAGTCGTCACGTTCGCTTTCAAGAGCAAGCTGCTTCTTGTATTCCCTGCAATTTTAAAAAGGGAAAATAGACATTAACTTCAACATAATATAATGCCTATATTCCCCGAAACGTTAGGCAAAGGTATTTACTACACTCAAAGGACATTTACCACCCATATATGGGCGCTGGACCAAGTGCTGCCCAGAATGGACACACAGTGCATTAGGTTCCTTAGGCTTATACTAATCTGTAAACCAAAGCTCTTCAAAATCTATCCGAGGAATTTTGAGATAAAGTATTTTTTGTTGATTTTTTACAAGCTTGCTTCGTTCGTATGTTTCCATTTCCTCCCACTCGTTGGTTTTGTCTTGACAAGTAAGTACTGAGTACTTACTTGTCAAGACAAAACCAACGAGTTCAAACCCAACGACGCTACCTTATTCAGTTGAAGAGTTCCAATGGCCACCTTCGGGTTCCATCATCAGATCAGCTCCTTGTCATCATTTGTTTGTTACCGAAGTTATATAAATATGTTTCAGCTCAATCGGATGCCCAGGGGCTGATGATGGAGCCGAAAAGTGGCCATAGGAACTCTTCAACAAAACAAGATAGTACCATTGTGTTTGGATTCATTGACTTTGTCTTAACAAGGGCTATTCCATTAGCTGGTGTTTAGGGTGTGATGATGGAGACAGAAGTTGGCCATAGAAACTCTTCAACAAAACAAGATAGCACCATTGTGTTTGGACTCGTTCACTTTGTCTTGACAAGTGCTATTACAAGAGGTAATGTTCAGGGTCTGATGATGAAGCCGAAAGGTGGCCATAGAAACTCCTCAACCAAACAAGATGTGTGTTTGTTTCGGTGTTGCTGTGTTTCGGCCATTTGGATTTATCTTGATAAGTACCTTACAAGTGAAAGTGATCGGACAGATATTTAAAAAATTCTAATGCTATATAGTACAAAATAAAATATAGGTAGAAATCGTTTTTTTAAACAAGCTTTTAATGAACATAAAAGTACTAAATAAAACTTACGCAAACATAGAACTTAAATTTTTTGTTGAGCTTGAGGTTCACGCCTCAAGCTCAACAAAAAATTTTAGTTCTATAATCGGAAATAATATTTTTACGTGAGTTACATTTAAGTAGTACTTTTTAGTTAATTAAAAGATGGTTTTAAAAAAGATTTTTTACCCATATTTTATTTTTATTGATGAATAATGATAACGAATGACGCATATTAATGACAGTAATTATTTTAAATAATGACACATCATTTTCCTTTATAAACATAGGTATCATTACAATTTTTAATATTTTTTATAAAAACCTCAAAAAAACATTTTAAAAAAAATGTAGCCCACCGGTATCGAGAATAGGCTCCAAGCTACCGGTGGTCAGGTCTCCTACGAAAGGAACCTCTTAACGGTACGCACCGTGTCCAGAAGTACCGCTTTCTGGATCAAGCCCTTGATCCAGCTGCAAACCAATTAAGTCAAACAATGAAGCTGATTGAATAAAATATAGTTAAAAATCTTTTTAAACCCAAGTAAAGAAGGAAAATATTAAAGTTCTATGTTTACGTCTGTTTTATTTAGTACTTTTTAGTTAATTCTAAAGCTAGTTTAAAACAAAGATTTATACATATATTTTATTTTGTACTTTTCAGCATATTAGAAATTGTTTAAATATCTGTTCTATCACCTTTACTTGTAAAGCACTTGTCAAGACAAAGCCAACGAGTCAAAAACACGATAGTACTACCTTCTTTGGTTGAAGAGTTCCTATGGCCACCTTCCGGCTACATCATCAGACCCTGGACACCACTAGTGTAAAGCACTTGTCAATACATATCTAATGAGTTCAAACACAATAGTGCTGTCTTGTTTGGTTGAGGAGTTCCTATGGCCACCTTCCGGCTCCATCATCAGACCCTGGACACTACCTGGCATTATAGCACTTGTCAATACAATCATATCCAATGAGTCCAAACGAACGAGTTCAAACTAAACGACGCTATCTTATACAAATAGTATCCAAATTATAAAATGAAATAAATAAATAAAACTATCAAAATAACCTTTTAAATTTTTTAACCCTGGGACCGATTTTAAAAAAAAAAAATTATTATACATTTATGCAAGGAACCATTTGGAAGTACTCCCATGTCTGGGCAGCATTTGGTCCACACCTGGTCAATGTCCTTTCGCCAGTTATGTTTAAGTCCCATCATCGCAAGTAATAGTGGGCGAGAGCCCAATGGCAAAAGGATATCGGCGTTGACCACGTTTTTTTATAACTTTTCAGTTGTTTCTTATAAATAAAATACATACTGCTATTACTGGTTTTCCCCCATCCAGTAATCGTGAGCGGTACCGTGGGATCATTGTCATTTGTCTCCAAACACACTGCATTCAAGTTATTGGTGAAGTGCAAAGGTCTCTCCAATCTAAAATAAAAATGTTTTATTAAGTGAGGGTAGAATCAAATCGTACAGATTTATTTATTTGTTTGGTACACCAACAGCAGTATAAAAATAATTAAAACAATATTAACAATAAGCGTACTGGTATGTATGCCTATACATATGTGGGTGAGGCTGTTGATATTGCCACTTTTTGAAAGGAAAATATGTCTCAAATTTTGACAACGAAATTATTGGTAAAATGTAAAGAATGTATCTTAATTAGATTAAGCAATTCTTAAACTCATACCGCCTTATTACAAAACAAGATTTATATTTTGACATGGCTTAATCCATGGAGCTAGTTTTTGTAATAAGAACGTAACAGTGATTGAAATACCGTTCTTTATACAAAACTGAAAACTTAGTTCGGTACTAAGTTGTCAGTTTTGTGTTTAGGAACTTTAACATAGTCGGAATAAAGTTCGAAATTCAAGAATGGCTCCATGTTTTAAACCAAAATCAAATCAAATCAAAAATATTTTTATTTCACATAAGCCTACATGGGCACTTATGAAACGTCAGAAGCTAGGTGCACGGCTCTAATTGGTCGTTTCCTATGGAGAAGAGCCGGCAAGAAACTCCACGGTTAGTCTTTAAAAAAAAAAATTGGCTTTTACAATATTTTCAAAGTATGAGAGGAGTAGCGTAGGCCCGTCAAAAGTACCAGGTACTTAACAAAATAGAAAATGGTCTACATATCTACAGTCTATTAAGCCTACAACGTCCTCACATTAACAAAAAAACGATATAAAATATGATTAAAATAATAAAAGTTAGAGCCTCGTTGAAATCAAAAAACATCGATTATGCCAAGGAAGTATGTAAAAAAATAAATAACATAAACATCGCAACTTGGGACCAGTTAATAGACATTTACATATTTTTGCCGATAATGAGGTACCAGAGAAGCCACATGTGCAGAAGGAATTAATGCCAAACTTCCTTATCTTCAACGTAGTCTTTAATCTTATAATATGCTGTTTTGATAAGGACACGTTTGATGTGGGTTTTGAATTTTCCATCGCTAAGTTCTGTAACAGACTTTGGCAACTTGTTATAAAAGTGGATACTGTTAATAAGAAATGACTTGCTTGTTTTAGTTAATCTAAATTTGGGTATCACAATTTCATGTTTACTACGTGTATTTATTTACTACGTGTATTTATATTATGGAAATCGCTTCTTATTTTAAAAAGGCCTAAGTTTTTGCGAACATATAAAATACTTTCTAAGATATAAAGAGAAGGCAGAGTTAGTACATCAATTTCTTTGAATTTGATTCTAAGGGACTCACGAGGACCCATTCTATAGACCGCGCGGATTGCCCTCTTTTGTAAACTAAAAATTGAATCTACGTCGGCTGCCGATCCCCATAGCAAAACGCCATAAGACATAATACTGTGGAAATAAGCAATGTATACTAACCTAACTGTGGCTATATCTGTCAACTGCCTTATTTTTCTTACTGCATAAGCAGCTGAACTTAATCTACCTGAAAGAGCTCTAATGTGGGCGCCCCATTGCAATTTGGAATCTAGAGTAATTGACAGTTTCCGTTTTAGCATCTAGTTTCTTGCCATCAAGTTTTAAATTTAGACCCACTTGGGGTACATTTGGTAATGAGAACTTAAGACATTTTGTTTTGTTCGCATTAAGTAAAAGATTATTAGCTGCGAACCATTTCGAAAGAACAGCTAGACTATCGTTGACGTGTAAGAAATCCGAATCTTTTCTATCTATTTTATAAATAAGAGAAGTGTCATCAGCGAATAGAATTATATCCGATAAGTTAGCCATCATGTAACGAAGATTATTTATATAAACTAGAAATAGGAAAGGGCCAAGAATTGAACCTTGAGGCACGCCCATCTTTACTAGAGATCCCGAGGACGTCACCCCGTTAACGTTTACTTTTTGCTGCCTGTTTGATAGATAGGAAAGAACAAGATCAGCAACTAGTCCACGAACTCCGTAGTGGTGTAATTTACAGATCAGTGTATTGTGGTCAACGCAGTCAAACGCTTTTGAGAGGTCACAGAAAATCTCCCAGGATTCCAAAATGTGACTGATGAGTTTCACTCCTGCGTCAATCGTCGACCTACCTTTCGTGAAACCAAACTAGCAACAATGGAAAATCCCATTTGAATTAAAATGTGACAACATCTGGTCTAGCATTATTTTTACGTATATTTTGTTCAATGCTGGTAGCACAGATATAGGCCTATAACTAGAGGGATCACTCTTACTACCCGATTTGAAAATTGGTACTACTTTACTATGTTTCATTAAATCAGGAAACGTACCGCTGTCTAAACATTGATTAAATATGCCAGTTAGGACAGGGGCTATTGTGTCAATGATATCTCCAAGAACCTTAACGGAAATCCCCCATAAGTCTTCAGTGCTCTTTATGTTAAGACTTTTGAATGCTTTTTAATCGTGACAATAGAAATGGGCTTGAATTCAAAACTTGGAATGTCCTTAGAGTAGTTTTCTTTGAGAAGAGATTCAGCTAATAAAGATGATGAGGAGAGAGATTTCGTAACCTCTATTGGGATGTTGGTAAATAAATTTTCTAGTGTCTCAGCAACTTTTAACTTATCTGAAATGGTTTCATTATTAATTTTTAAAGACAATTCATTCTGATCTCGCTGTTTTATTTCCAGTTTCTTTGTTAACTAACTTTCTGACATAATTATGAAGGGCTTGATCAGAAGTCAATGATTTCTCGTAGTACAAATTATATAAAATATCTCTGCTTTTTCTAATGCCAGCAGGTGGCCCATTCACTAAACTTTGGTGTAGTATTGATTCTAACTTTTTTTACAGGACATGCTTTATTGTATTCTTGGCATACTTTAGAAAATAAGGTACCGTAGTTTATATTGGGGTCTTGTGAATCAAAACAAGAACATTGAGAGATTGCTAAGAACACTATTATTAAACATAATCAATTTATTTTTTGTGATAGGTCTTAATTCTATGACTTTATCTACGTGTGACTTTTTATCTAAGTTAAATGATACAAGTTGACCAGTACGATCAGACCTGACGCCACTAATTAAGGACGAGTCTTTTATTTTACAATTAGTAAATACGATGTCTATGCATGAAGCTGAGGTTGCTGTTATTCCAGTCGAAAATGAATGATTTAAACAATGATACAAGCTTACATTTATCTGGTGAATTAACTAATAGATCAATATTTAGGTCACTACAAACAAAAACTAATTTATTATCTTTAAAAAGTTTGCTAAATATTTCTTCCATAATTATTAGAAATGATGACAACTTTGACGCTGGGGATCTATAAACACTTAAGAAAGTATGGCCTTCAACCTCCGCACATGCTACCTCACATAAGCGGTAAACAGAGCAAGTAGTGATATCCTTCCTTTCCTTACCTGGGTCAAAATCAAAATCAAAAGTCATTTTTTCAAAATAGGCTGAGAATCAGCACTTTTCGAACGTCAAAAATTACATGAGACAGTCCCCCAAAAATGCCCACCCTTCACCACTTCCTAGTGCTTTAGCTGTCTGAATATAAACCTTGTTTTGTAATATTGAGTATAGAATGTATTCTTAAAGTAAATATAACTCGAACATTTTAATGAAATTAACAAAATACAAAATAAAATGAGTTAAATTTGTACAGACCCCAAACTTTAGCCAAAAACACGCTCTCCTTTTAGTTCGGCCAAACACTTAGCTGGCACACTAAAACTTAATATTTTTTCTTATGAAAGTCTAATTTAATCGTCACTAACTAAAATGACTCAAAGTTAAGCTGCTACTCGTGATTTTCATGTTTTTAAGAACGCGATTTTTATAGATTTTTCACTATTTGTAAATTTGTTTGCATATTTTCGCGTTTAGGTTCCTATTTTGTATGTTACCCAAATTTTGTTTCGAGGTATTAAAAACAGTTTATGTTAGTATTTTGTAATGACACTGGCACAGGGACAGCCAAGGCAACACTATTAAAATGAGAGATCCAGAGACGCCATTTTGTTGTCTCTGGAGTCAGTCAAAGTGGATGTTTATTGTGAATTTTGGCGTTTTCAAAGGTAAATAACAGTTTTAATTACACATATCTTATGTAGAACTATGCGCAAGTGACTAATAAATGCGTGGTATTATTATAATATGTCTTGCTTTAAAATTCGGCTCGATTTTGTAATGAATAATCTTGAAATTCGCACTTCTACGTTACTCCTATGGAACTTCCATGTTACTGGTATATATTCTCGAGGATTCTCGAGGTGGCTTTGCACAAGTCCGAGGCCATGTGTTTTTATGGTCCTCGGAACGTACCACTGTCGGGTTCCCAGATAACGGCGCGAGGGGTTTACATCGGTGTCGAGTCGACGATGAAGTACCTGGGACTCGTCCTCGACGCCGGTGGAACTTCGTGGAGCACTTCCGACGTTTAGCTCCCTGACTGGAGAGGGCCGGGGCTGCTTTGAAGCGGCTTCTGCCCAATCTAGGGGGTCCAAACGCCTCCTGCCGGAGGCTCTACGCGGGGATCGTGCGGTCCATGGCCCTTTACGGGGCTCCGGTGTGGACGCGTTCTCTGAGGCTGCGACCAACCCAGCGGTTGAACACGTCCCAAAGGGTCATGGCCATCAGGCTGGTACGGGGTTACCGCACGGTCTCCCGTGAGGCGGCGAGAATCCTTACTGGACTACCGCCATGGGATCTGGAGGCAAAAGTCCTCGCGCACATCTTGGAGTTGCGCGAGGAGGCGAAACGCCGGGGTGAAACTCCGCTGCCGTGAGAAATCACGGCTCAGCGGACAGAGCTCCGGCGGGATCGATTGTCGCAACCCAGTGCTGGGCACGCTACAATTTTGGCGATAAGTCCCCTCTTTGAGGAGTGGCTAGAGAGGCGCCACGGCATCCTCAGCTTCCGCCTGACGGAGGGCCTCACCGGACACGGTTGTTTCGGGAGGTTCCTGTTCAGGATAAAGCGGGAGGAAACGCCCGGGTGTCACCACGGTGTGGATCGCCCGGAAGACACGGTGAAGCATACGGTGGAGGTCTGCCCGGCTTGAGCGGAGCACCGCCGTGTCCTCACGGAGGCGATTGGCGGCGGCGATCTCTCGCGTCCGGCCCTGGTTCAGGCCATGGTTAGGAGCGAGAGTGCATGGGAGGACGTCACCTTCTGCGAAGCAGTATTGTTTGCGAAGGAGGAGGCGGAACGCGTGAGGGAGAGGCAAGGTTAGCGCCCTCGCGCCCCTAGTCGCCGCAGCAGACGCCCCAGGCGCCGGAAATCGCAAACCGATTTCCGGCCACCGTAGGCGCGGGCCTGCGGACGGTGAGCGATGGGTAGCTCGCCGTCCGATAAGGACCAGGCCCGGGTCGATGGCGCGTTGTGTTCCACGCGCGCCTCAAAGAGTTTTCAGCGCCAACTGACGGGGTCCGTTAGAAAGAGATATCGTGGCCCTGGCACACAGGCAAATGAAGGAATACGGGTGGGTTTTAGTCAGTAAAAGTCTGACACGACCTCCCGCTCCGCCCAGAGATGAAGAGAAGTTATTTGATAACTTCACTGGCAACTTTGATTATATATTACGTAACAATGAAGTGTTGTGAAGGTTTGTGTAAATATCGTTAATTACTATACTTTTCTATTTAAATGTCAAAATCAACCTTGTTCTTGTTGGCGGGCGGGTATCCTAACCCTTAGCCAATGTAATAGCGCGTTATGCAGTCAGCCTTAAAACAAAAAAATCATAACTTTCGCGTTACTGCAACATTACCGTAACATAGAAGTATCTATGTTAATCTATGTTACAAAGTGGCCTTTACGGCCTCACCCAGATACACACAAAAATATTTTACCCACTTTACGTGCAAGGGAGGTACACTACAATTTGTTTTCAAGATTTTATTTTACCACTTTGTCCGCGTGATTAATATGTATACCTATGCCAAATAGACCAATCTAGTACAAAGAGTCTTTAAGCTAAGCCACGGACAGCCAGACAGACGGACATGGCGAAACTATAACGGTTCCTGTTGACTACGGAACCCTAATAGAATGATATGAGGAAAAGTAAATGAGTATTAATGATAATAAAAATTTGCGTTCATCTCACAATCGTCTTCTGCAATGTCCCACTCACCGCACAGACTTCATTCACTCTTCCTTTTTCGTTCAGTCTATCTCTCTGTGGAATGCGCTTCCCCAGGAAATCAGGATGGCAACCAACCGATTATACTTTAAAGTTAAAGTTCGCGAGCACATTCGCAAGAAGCTGGCAGTATCATCACAACGGTAATGTTTTCCCATTGTTTGTCTTAATTATTTTAATATATTTATGTATATTTATTTGTGCATAGATTTATATATATATATAATTAGGTTTATATATTATATTTATAGTTTTAATAGGTATATGTATATCTTTATATTTAAATAATATTATTTTATTCCTCAATTCTCACTATTGCACCTACCACTGTTTGTCTCTGCATCGCCCAAAGGTTGACTGGTAGAAAATGCCTATGGCATTAAGTCCGCCTCTGTACATTTCTGTGCTTAAAGTATTAAATAAATAAATAAATAATATGAAAATTAAAATACAAAAAAAATATATATACTTAGGTATATATTTATTGGTTAGTTTATGCACTCCCGTACCTGAGCGACTGATCTTCTATACTTTTGAGTGATACACCGTGTAAATCGGTTTCTTAGGGAGGGCGCCCACGAGCAACTTTGTTGCTTATTGTGAGATCATTATTTTCCTGTGTCTATCCTTTCGCCACTAAGTGCAATTCACTAGCTCGAACGCGGAGACTATTCGGTATTACCACGTGAAAGTGCTTAAAATGTGTGATTGCGGGTGCCTGCGGGCGGACTAATCTAGCGCTAGTGATTCCAGCAAACAGCAGATACAGAAGAATGCTGATCCGTAAGTGTAATAGAATAGAATAGAATTATCTTTATTCAAGTATCTTAGACTCAAAAATGATTAGTAAGACTTACAACTATATTAGTAAGAACTGACACTTCACAAAAACAAACAAATGGAAGTGGAGCACCGTTGTGGCAACCCATGTGAGATGGCACAACAGCGACCCACGAAAACACAGTCTAGACGACTTGAAATCATGCTTAGGATACTGTTGGAGCTGCCCCACACCCTGCGCACCGTGGAAGCGCACCTTTTGCGCATGGTTGTGTAGAAACAATCTACATGCGCATCCGCGAACATCCCCGACGCACTACAGAAGCTGGGCAGCCCCACCAGCATCCTAAACGCGTTATTATACTGAACGAATTTTTTTCATACTAAAAATATACATTTCCCATAATAAATAACATGTAAATAAAATAGAAGAGCCCTGAAAATATTGGATATTTTTTTATTTTTTTTATTAAAACGTTGTCCCACACTAGGAATTTCTCCTGTATTGTGGGTGCGTTTACAAACATTTAAATTCACATACACAAACAGCCAGATCCGGAACAACTACTTGTAGGTCATACAAATATTTGTTCCGTGCGGGAATCGAACCCGCGACACGCAGCGCAGCAGTCAATTGCTTAACTAACTGCGCCAACCGTGCCGTCATTAAATATATGAAAGTGAAAAATACGTCTAAAAATCTTAGTATGTTGAGAATGCAAAATGCGAATAAAGTGAAGTGGAATGTTAGGTATTAAAACGAAGTTTATTATTTATTACCCTGTTGGAATATTATTATTTTACAAGTAAAATAAGTAATACAGAATACAGTTTAAATTTTCTGTCAAACGTCTATGGTTTGCTGTATTATGCACGCTAACTTCTGTGATTCTGACTTAGCTCATCTGTTTATTAAAAGCTGAGACTGAGGAGTCTGGGACGAATAGCACCATCTCTTAATCCTTACTTAATATTATAGTAAGTATAATAAAACAAACAAACTCACTTTCGCATTTATAATATTATAAGTATTACACATTATAGAAAGATGCGAAAGTGTGTTTGTTTATTTATTTGTTACGCTTTCACGGTAAAACGGCTGAACGCATTTGGATGAAATTTGGCACATGGGTGTCCTGGATTAGGATATAGGACAATTTTTATCCTGATATTCCCACGGGATCGAGACTTATGCGGGTGAAACCGCGGGACGCAGCTAGTACTGAATACTATGAATCTCTGGCCGAACTGAAGCGAATCCGCGCGGGATACCTATGGGACGAAATTCGCATGCACTGATTGTGACAATTAACTTGTATTGAAGTGTGCAAACTGGCGCGAATAGTCGCGTGAGTTCCTATTAATTAAAACAACCGAAGCGCGTGTTAGATAAATTATGAATCATTTACGTTTCCCCACGTGGGACCAGTCATAGATGAAATTAAGAGACGTATGGCAATAAATAATCAAACTCAAACTCAAAGCATTTATTTCAAATAAACCAATTACAGGCACTTTTGAATTGTCAAGGGGGTCGGTCAGTCATAAAGATGAAGCTAGTTGCCCATTCCAAAGCTTAGTAGGTACCTATGGAGAAGAACGGGCAAGAAACTCCACGGACACTCTTTTAAATTAACATATGGTTACAAAATATTGGTTACATCATTCGTGTTGAAATTAAACATGTGAGAACGATGCAAAACGTCAAAGGCGTCCATAACAAAAAGATTAAAAAAAAAACAATTCAAAACTTAAATTAAAATAAGCCAAGGCCGCTAAGAGATGACCAGTCCCTACTGATGGCGCCCGTTCACGAACATGACATCAATCATCGATGGACAAACTGAAAAAAGTCTGCAGGAACAGAGATATTACAAAAGCCACCAAGATCCGGCTTGTTCAAACACTGGTTTTCCCTATGTTCCTATACGCTGCTGAGACGTGGACGCTGCATGAAATCGAGAAGAAGATAGCCGTTCTGGAAATTTGGTGCTGGAGAAGAATACTTGGGGCATCGTGGATCGAGTTTCGTACCAACATCTCTATACGCTAAATCAAAAGTCATTTATTCAAACTAGGCTGAGAATCAGCACTTTTCGAACGTCATAAATTACATGAGACAGTCCCCCCTTCACCACTTCCTAGTGCTTTAGCTGGGAAGAAGAAGTGGCGCAACAAACTCCCCAGCAGCACAGCTGTCTGTTCGCATATAAAACTTGAATCTATACAATAAAATGTAAAATAATTTGCATTACGCAACACAAAACATTAAATAAAATGATTTGCCTTATGTTAGCTAGCACACGCCATTATACAAAACAAAATATATATATATTGAAATAATAATCGTCGATAACTATACTCAAGCAGAAATAACGTAAACAAAACGTATCTAAATAAAAACCTCCAGGCATAATGGGCATGCCCGCTTAAATAAAGCTATTGCTATAAGTAACTCGAAGTCACAAATAATAAACTAGGACCATCGAAGTAAAATAAATAACAGTTAATTATTAATAACAATAACAAAACCATGGTCAGCAAGACAACCAGTCACCACAAGCAGCACCCGTTCACGAGCATAACGCAAAGATCAGCCATCACCCCCCTCGCCATATTTGAGGGAAGGAGGCAACCCGACCCCCGACGCTACCGCAAGCAGTGACATCTAAGGGAGACGAACTTGCTGCCGGCTGCTCAGGCAAGAATAAAGTGATCAATTTGTTGAGGTCGCTAGCTAACCACTTATTGCAATACAACTCATAAAAGAACATTGTAATGAGTAGATTTTGTCACTAATAAATTAAAATAAATTGACTTAGACAGTCAAATAAAATAAACAACTATATGAACTCATATAACCTGTCAGTAGGTAATCTTTAACTGGAGAAAGAACATGAACATTGTCTTGAGTTAATCACAGCGACCAACTATTCTTATCGTTTAAGTAGTCGTTGATAGAATAGTATGCCTTTGAACAAGGATTGGATTTAACTTTAAACGCATTAAAAGGCAAATCTAGCAAAGAAGAGGGTAGCTTGTTATAAAAAGTTATACCAAGTCCAACATTTTGCGAGTTTTCCCATGCGTTAAATATGTGTTTCAGCAGTGCAACACCCACATCTGTAGTCGAACGACCTTTTGTAACGCCATATTGTTCATTATGAAGGAGGCTGTATTAAAATGTCTCAGCAACGAGTCTATTATATTACTTAATAGTTTAATGGAGATACCCCAGTAATCACCAGTGTTTTTAGACTTAAGTGTGTTAAAAACATTAACTACATCATGAGGAGTTACATGTTTGAAGCTAAATAAACGACAACATTTAGGCACACTACTATGCAAAAGATTTTCAGCTTTCGACGGGGACGAATTTAAGGAGCGAGTCGTAGTTAAAGGTATGTTGGCAAAAAACTCATTGAATGCCTCAGCTACGTCAGCTGCATTTTTAACTAATTTTTTTTTTTACCATAATCTCAAGTTGTTTTTCTTGTTTAACAGACTTACCAGTTTCATTATTAATAATTTTCCAAGTGGTTTTTACTTTATTATTAGATTTTTTAATTGTCTCACTTAAAAATTTAGATTTAGCAAAAACACTAATATTTTTAAATAATTTTGAATGATTTTTGACATACTCAAGATCTGCGCATCAAAAAGCACCTGTCTGTTCTGGTCCAAACGCGCATCCTCAAATACTTCGGGACACATCTCGAGGCGCGAGCCTTATCGTGCAGTGTAGAGTGGAGGGCACTAGAACACGGTGACACTCACCCATGAGATGGGCTGACCAAATTAAAACCGCAGTGGGATTTTTGGTGGTTTATAGTGCACTCATACAAGGGTGTATGAGTGCACTATAAACCACCAAAAATCGGAGTAGATAGCGAGAAATCGTGAGGCGAATCACATCAGCCCTGAACAAGAAACTACATGAAGGCAACGACCGCTCTGACAAGAATGCTACGAAGAAGAAGAATAACGACTACGATGATATCCGTCAATGGGATTGGCTTGTAGTCTAACCAGCACCCAAATTGCGTAACACATAGAAGTAATAGGCTTAGAACCGCAGTACTCCTATGCAAAGTGAAGCCATTTCATGTTAGCCTTTAAAGGCTACCTAGGACTTTTGGTACGTCAGTAATCAAGACCAAGTATTACAGTAAAGACATCGCGCAATTTTACAAAAAATGACGTACTGTTTCGTGAAAGGGTGTCAACTCATCACATAATCACAAGAAAAATTTAAAGATTCCATTTCACGGGTAAGTACTGCCTAGCATCTTATATTTTTTGTATAAAAAATTTATCTAAACTGATGAATAAATCGTAAATTTTACAGATCCGCCATTACATTGAAAATATTTTACACCATTTTTTGTTATTATAATTATGTATTTTACACCATTTTTTGTTATTATAATTATGTACTGCCTATAATACCTATTCACATAAAAGTTTTTTTTTTTTTTTTGATTTGCCCACTTTTTCGGGAAAATGTAATTTTCTTGCAACATTACAGTTTGCTTGTGCGTGCCGGCCGGCGAACGTTGTTGCTTCAACTTTGAACGGAATTTTTGATGAAACTATCACTCTAAGGCTGCATTCTGAATTAAGACCATAATCGCTGTAATCGATTTGAGCGCGCTAAACGGTAATAGAGAACGCATTTAAAGCGCGCTAAAATCGATTACAGCGATTATGGTCTTAATTCAGAATGCAGCCTAAGTCTAATTACTCTAAGGCGTAACATATCATCTAGCAATGAAAATCTCTTATATTTCTAAATTTTATTAAATAATATAAATTCCATTCTTTTTGCTGAAGCGTAAACAACGTGGTGTTTTTGTTTTTTGTATTTTCAGAACGGACTGTCATTCCGACTGTTTTACACAATTAGGGTGCTGATTCAGTTCAATATATAGCATGAGTGCTATCTGACCTCAATGACTAAATCATTGGGCAATTCCGATTTTGAAATTATAAACCAGTCGTCCGACTCTCGGGCTTCTAAGTACCTGTGAAGACTGACGTTGAAATTGGTAGGTAATTCCGAGGCATGGTGATTCAAAAACTCGATGTGTCAAATGAACTGGGTAATGTAAATGGATTCGTTCTCAGTATGATGTACACTTACCTTAATAAAACCAGGTCATGATATTTTTCCTTGCGGGTATATCTCGGGTTGGTTATGATCTGCGCTATTCTGACGTCAGTTTCTGAGTTGAACTCTTTGCCGCCAATCTCTATAACGCCACCGCGGATTACGGCAGGTTGTATCCTGAAATGTAATACAAATAGGTAATTAAGACTATTCTGGAACAGTCCGTTACACGTTCAGAAACACCTTGACATTGACAGCGCATTCAATGCGTAGCAATAAGAGTGATTTTCGTAGTTCTGGCGCCAGTAACTAGTGACGTGAGGTCGACTGTACAGTCATGAGCACTAATATGTAAAGGCTTAGCAAAATTCATAACCGATTTTCTCGTGGAATAACGATTGCAACTTTGAGACAAGGAATTCATAATAGTTTGGATTCGAAAATACTATGTTCGTAGTAAAATAAAATTTTAATCAATATAGTTGGAGGAAATCACTTTTAAAAGTTGCTGAGTGTACACATATTGGTGCTCGTGACTGTACAACGATACAGTAATCTATTCATGAACCTTAAGTTGTTTAACCGCTGTAATTGGTGCCCAGAGTAAAATTAACCAATTATATCACCTTTTATGAGATTAATGTGCAGGTGAGTTCATTTAGAGACCATTTAACTGTGATATGATAGCGTAACTACATACAACTTATTAGTTTTAACTTTTCAAATGTTTTATAGCACTGTGTGACCTAAACCCGCACTTAAGTCACGCTTCTCCGTGACTTATTACCTACTTAATCTACTAATTTCACAGATGCATAATAAATAAATAAAATAAAAATAGTTTATTTGCACCTTCAAGTAAAAGAAACATAATTTACAAAAAGAAATAGGCCATAAGGTTATTACAGTTGCAGCCAATACCTAAGCTAAGATAATATCTTGTATTTATAGGTATCAGCGCCCCACCCTCGTTATCATTATAGCCGATGTTTTTGTGCCTAGCTTGTGGAATAATAGAGAAAAATAAATGCCACACCAACATAGGTGAAGGTATAAAATAATGTACTTTAGTAACAGGAATAATTTTGAAATATCTAGATGAGATGAGAGTTATAAAAAAATTGGGAAGAATAAGTTGAATTTTAGATTTTTTCATACTAAGCACAAGAATAAGGGACTGCTTAGGTGCAAAACTAGACTTAAAATAAATTAAGAAAACAAAATAAAAACACACAAACGGTGTGTGTGTGTGTGTGCTAGAGGGAAAACTTAGGATATCGAATTTACATTGCATAATAAACAAGAGAAGATACTTTTAAATGTTCTTTGACACTTAGAAATTCACAGCACACAATTAATCACACATTAAAAAGTTGTGCTCCCTCCACTAATACTGTTTTTTTTTGCCGTAATTAGTCCGTGCACGTGCACTCATTAGTTGGAATTTGTTTTTATTTCTTGTGTTGTATGTTATTGTTTTTTTTATGTAGTTGTATGTTTGATTGCACAGAATTCGTGGTGATTTTTTTTATGAGAATGCAGGTATAATGATTATGTGTAAAGTTGTGTGAGGTTTAGTAGTTTAGTTTTTTCGTAAGTATACTTAATTGTTTTGTTGGATATATAATTATAGTGGTAGTGAAATAGTACTTTAATAATTTTGTTCTGTATTCTTTGTAGTGGGTTTAGATTAGATTTAGCGGCTGATCCCCATACTTCGATAAGGTATTCAAGGTTTGATTTTACTAGAGAGTTATATACAACATTATTTTTAGTATATGCGAAACCTGACTATAGTTTTTTCAGAATAAGTAACTGAATCGATTTCAATAATTTTTACCCAATGTTTTTTTTCCAAAAATATTTAAGCGTGATGGAAAATGTTATCACCATTTAATTACTTACAATTCAAACGCCGTACGACCTACCTACTGCCAAATTATTATCAATGAGCGCAAGACGACCCTGGACTGCCCTGGAGGCGCGGGGGCGCCGTTAGCATGTTTTTGTACGGACAACCCGGTAACATAACGACCTTATAACTTTGTGCTTTTTCATGATAAAGTTTTCAAATTTTGTACATAGGTTCTTTACATAAAAATACTAGACACGTGTTTCGGGTTTCGCATATACTAAAAATAATGTTGTATAATTAGACGTATTTTTTTCGGGATACATTTTGTAATTTTTCATAACGCTCCTAATAGTGATATTAATTTTGTTTTGACATGATCGATGTGCAGCTTGCAAGTAAGTTTGTCTACCCAAAGTCCGAGATATTTTTCGTGACTGGAGTACTAGACCGTGTGACTGTATCACCGTTGATCGTAAGTGGTGGGAACTCCGGTAATGGCTTATTTTTCGCAGCGTAAATCATAAATGATGTCTTTGAAGTGTTAATGATGATAAATGATTTTTATTTCTGTAAGTAGGTTTGTACAAACACTTATTTTAAAAACTTGATGAGGTCGGCGTTTCCTATCTGACTACAAGAAAGCCCGAAACAAACTCAGAGGTGGAAGGGGGAAGGAGAGAAATAAACTCTTTTAAAATCCAGACATAATCTTGGTCAGATCATGTGAAGGCCATGTAGATTGGTTTCTGAAATGGTCTTTTGAGGAAAGGACCACAAAGATTGAGTGGACCTGACCAGTCAGTGCACGCATTTGTCAGTAATCGCGCAGCTCAACTCAGAACATAAGGAGCTCAACGATGCGACGATCAATAGTAATAGTCAGTAAGTTATATGAAGTAAATTATACTTAGGGCGCTGCCTGAAATACCTATGTTGTTTAATTTCTGCAGTACCTTTTGATGGCTTACCGTATCGTACGCTTTTTAACCGACTTCCAAAAAGGAGGAGGTTATATGTTCGGCTGTTCACCTATATCTCCGTCAATGATGGACCGATTCTGAAAATTATTTTTTTGTTTCTCAGGGTATGCTCCCGAGGTGGTCCCATCGCCACCAAATCAGGATCTGATGAGGGGATCCCATAGAAATCGAGGGAAACCCACAAATTTTATAGGCAAACCTATAGCGATTTGGGTATTTTTTATAGTAACTCGTGCATTTGGTCTTGGAAATCATCAATTGGTGAAGCGGAACTGATGATGGAGACCACAGATGGCCACCAGAACAATATATTAATAAGTATTTAACGGGTTGCGATTCGATTAGGTTCTTTAATATGGTTGCTAAACAATTTATGCTCGTCAAAATGCATATGGTGAGTGACGGTTCTCCTGGTTCTTACCAGGAGAACTCCTCAACAATTAACGCCCCAGCATCGGGAAAAGCAATATTTTGTAAG
The DNA here is from genome assembly GCA_948098905.1 of Tiliacea aurago. Lineage (NCBI taxonomy): Eukaryota > Metazoa > Arthropoda > Insecta > Lepidoptera > Noctuidae > Tiliacea > Tiliacea aurago. The sequence continues at coordinate 16,129,733 of OX402586.1, read as the reverse complement.
AGGTGATGAGCAGTTGACTTATGGCTATTGTAACTTAGATAAATTAAAATCTGACCCACTAAAAAGTGAAAAATAAAAAACTTTTTATAAAAATAAATAACCGACTTCCAAAAATACACTACAAAGTGAAAAATAACTTTAATTTCGGAAGTCAGTGGCAAAAAACTAAAATACAGATCCAAAGACACCGACTTCCGAAATTAGTTATTTTTCACTTTGTGTAGTGTTTTTTTGGAAGTCGGTTATTTAAATCTACTGAGGCCGTGAGAGTACTTGATTTAGGGCGGAAGCCATATTGTTGATTGATTAGGAATTGTTTCTTAGTCAAAAACTCTTTTAGACGGTTGTATAACGCTCGTTCGTTCCAGGACTCCCCTAACAAAGGTTTGAACAATATACGTGTTGATCGCGTGCATATCACGCGGTTTGAAATAGTCTACTTCCCTCCAGTTCCGTAATATACTTACTATTTTAATTAAATTAAAAAGATTGCGGGTTTCTGTCACATGACCTATAAAATAGTACACGATACTCGTGACTTACGCCGCGCCGGTAGCACACCTCCGCCACGAAACCATAGCAGCGAAACCGCAGTAGTTCAATTCAACTGGCTCGCATCATGTTCCGCTACTCGAATCGGATTCGAGTAGCGGAACATGACGCGAGCCAGTTGGACTACTGCGGTTTCGCTGCTAAGGTTTCTCGGCGGAAGTGTACTATCAGCGTTAAGGTAGCGAAATTCAAATTTTCCTACGTTTTTTGCAATTTGCAGGTCAGTGTCTGGGTGTATCTTGATCGCTGATATGATTCGCGACCGCAACAAATAATATGTATTTGCAGAATTATAATCATTAATTCATCTCTAAATTAGATTTGTGTCTTATTAACTTTTCCTTACTTATGTGATGGGGGGGGGAGGGGGTAGCCATAATCGCCACGCTTGGCAGGCGGGTTGGCGATCGCAGTATGTTGTTAAAATGCATAGAGAACGCTGCTGCCCATTCTCTAGTAAGTAAGTACTATTTATAAACTACAAAGTGATAGTTACCTATCTAAAGTGTCCACACAATGTGCAGCGCTCAGGATGTAGGTAGGTGACAGCACTGACCCACCACAATCAAACTCATAGCCATTGCCGCGATCAAATCCCAGAGCAACCTAAAATTAAATTTAAAAAAAATGTTACTATACTTAGCTGAATTAAGAATCATAAATAATAAGGTATGTAAAGTATTTTTCAGGTATGTTTTTTATATTATTTTTATTTTAATAATAAGTGTATTTGAAACACATAATTTCATCTTTTTGTTTTTACAAGCCGTAGTTATTTTTTTTTTTTTTTTAAGTATTGTTCGTAGTGACGTGTCTAGACGCTGAATAGCTTAGGATCTTTGCCACGTTTAAAATTTATTTTTAAAACCAAAATTCAGTAAAGTCAAACTGTCAAATTTGACAATTAATTTGTTTACATTTCATACTTTAGCGATTTCCGTACTTTAGTTTAAACTTATGGCATATTAATAAAATGAATGGATTCAAAGATTCAAAGACTACTTCTGCTAAGTTCTTCATACCGTCAAGTATAAACACCACAACAAATAGCCGACACAAATTGATTGTTAGTAAAAGAAACCTTAAAAAGGTAATGGTGCGAGGAAGTAAATGTTTAGTACAAGTTTGGGCGGCGACTGTTTTATTGTGAAGATAATTTTAACATAAGTTAAGTTTTCCTGAGGCGATACATCGATGTGATTCGACTTGTACTGTCCGCTGCTGGTGAAAAACTACACTATTTACATAACTGAATGGAATAATACTAAGTGCTTCATGTAAATTTGACGTTGACATGACACTTTTTTTTTTTTTTTTTTTGGGTGGGAAATTATCAAATAACTTCTCCCGCTCTGGGCAGAGCGGGAGGGCGTGTCAGACTCTTACTGACTAAAACCCACCCGTGTTCCTTCATTTGCCTGTGTGCCAGGGCCACGATATCCCTTTCGGACAAACTCGCAACCCTGGCAGGCATTGGTCCTGACGGACCCCGTCAGTTGGTGCTGACATCTCTTTGAGGCGCGCGTGGAACACAACGCGCCGTCGACCCGGGCCTGGTCCTTATCGGACGGCGAGCTACCCATCGCTCGCCGTCCGCAAGCCCGCGCCTACGGTGGCCGGAAATCGGCTTGCAACTCCCGACGCCCGGGGCGTCTCCTGCGGCGACTAGAGGCGCGAGGGCGCGAACCATGCCTCTCCCTCACGCGTTCCGCCTCCTCCTTCGCGAGCATTACTGCTTCGCAGAAGGAGGTGACGGCCTCCCATGCACTCTCGCTCCGAACCATGGCCTGAACCAGTGCTGGACGCGAGAGATCGTCGCCGCCGATCGCCTCCGTGAGGACACGGCGGTGCTCCGCCCAAGCCGGGCAGATCTCCACCGTATGCTCCACCGTGTCCTCCGGGCGATCCACACAGTGGTGACACCCGGGCGTTTCCTCCCGCTTTATCCTGAACAGGAACCTCCCGAAACAACCGTGTCCGGTGAGGACCTACGTCAGGCGGAAGGTGAGGACGCCGTGGCGCCTCTCCAGCCACTCCTCAAAGAGGGGACTTATCGCCACAATTGTAGCGTGCCCAGCGCTAGGTTGCGACAATCGCACTCTCCATGCCGCCATGAGATCTCGCCGGAGTTCCGTCCGCTGTACCGTGATTTCTCGCGGCAGCGGAGTTTCACCCCGGCGTTTCGCCTCCTCGCGCCACTCCCAGATGTGCGCGAGGACTTTTGCTTCCAGATCCCACGGCGGCAGTCCGGCTAGGAGGCTCGCCGCCTCACGGGAGACCGTGCGGTAACCCGTACCAGCCTGATGGCCATGATCCTTTGGGACGCGTTCAACCGCTGGGCTGGTCGCAGCCTCAGAGAACGCGCCCACACCGGTGCCCCGTAAAGGGCCATGGACCGCACGATCCCCGCGTAGAGCCTCCGGCAGGAGGCGTTTGGGCCCTCTAGATTGGGCAGAAGCCGCTTCAAAGCAGCCCCAGGCCTCTCCAGTCTGGGAGCCAAACGTCGGAAGTGCTCCACGAAGTTCCACCGGCTATCGAGGACGAGTCCCAAGTACTTCATCGTCGACTCGACACCGATGTGAACTCCTCCCGCCGTTATCTGGGAACTCGACAGTGGCGCGTTCCGAGGACCATAAAAACACATGGCCTCGGACTTGTGCAAAGCCACCTCGAGTCCCAATTGCCGGATCCTATCGACGATTGTCGCAACCCCACGTGCCGCCAGTTCGGCCGCCGCCTCATGCGACCTCCCCTGCGCCAGGACCAGCGTGTCGTCAGCGTAGCAGACTACGCTGACGCCGCTAGGGAGGTCGGCGCGCAGCACCCAGTCGTAGCCGATGTCCCACAGATGCGGCCCCAGGACCGACCCCTGTAGGACACCGCACGACATCTCTCGCCGGTTCCACTCTCCTTGGTGACCAGGGTAGATGACGGCCCTGTCCGTCAGGTAGGCCTCGACCACGCGACAGAGGTAGGTCGGCATCCGGTGGTACCGAAATGCCTCCCTAATGCAACTCCAGGGCAGGGTATGAAGGCATTGGCGATGTCAAGAGACACCGCCAAGACGACCCCACCCCGGGCCACAGCATCCCCCGTCGTGAGGGCTCGAACGCGCATGATGGCATCCACCGTAGAGCGCCCCTTGCGGAAACCAAATTGGCTCTCCGCCAAATCCGGCCCCACCCGCACCAGCCGCCCGACAAGGCGGTCTGCAATTACTCTTTCAAAGAGCTTGCCCACCTCGTCGAGCAGCACGATGGGCCGGTAAGCGGACGGAGAGTCTGCCGGGCGCCCTAGCTTCTTAATAAGGACCAGTTTCCCCGTCTTCCAACGAAGTGGGAACTGGCCCCTCTCCAAGCATGCGCTTAGGAGCCCCCTTAGTCGAGGCCCGAGAGCCTCCAAGGCCAGGACCCAGGCTTTTCCAGGCAAGCCGTCGGGTCCTGGGGCGGTATTCTTGGCATTCAGCCTACGTACCGCCACTCTCAGATCTACCTCGGTCACCTCCGGAGCATCGTCGTCGTCGTCGGCAGTGTGGTCCGCATCAGGCACCACAGGAGGCGGAGCCATGGGCGGAGTAGTATGTTCCCCTCGTGAAGGGAACAGAGCGCTCACCACGTCCTCCACGAGCTGGGGCCGGAGACTCTGCGTCAGCGGGGGAGCCCATGGGCGGAGTTTATCTCTCACCCCTTTGTAGGGGCGTCCCCACGGGTCTCTGTTCAGAGTCTCCAGCGACTCCTCGCGAGCCAGTCCTCTGGCCCGCTGGATTTCCGCTCGGAGGGCGGACTTTGCCGCTCTGTACCCTTCGTATAGCTCCGCCTGGATGGCTTCCGTATCCGGAGGGCGGATACGGAGCCTGCGGTGCCTGGAGTACTGGTGGCGCGCAGCAACGCACGCCTCGCGTAAAGCGGTCAGCTCACGCGACCACCAGCACACCTGGCGCCGAGCACGTCCGGGCTGGACCCGGGGCATTGCCACGTCACATATTTCGGACATGGCCTCCCGGAACCACTCCGCCTCGTCGTTTATGTCGGCAGGCCTGTCTGGTGATGACACCCAGGCCTGCACGATCGAGGCTTCCAGGAGGAGCTCCCGGTCCAGCTGCTTCAGCGCCCACCGCGGGCCACTCGGGGCCTGTCGGACCGGCGCGCCTAAGGTCTGGGCGGAGACGTCAAACCGGATGTACCGGTGATCGGAATAGGTCTCCACCCCCTCCATGACGCGCCAGTCAATGACACGCGGCGACAGAGCGGGGCTGGCGAACGAGATGTCCACCACTGATTCACCCCGCATCCGCACACACGTGGGGACAGAACCCCGGTTAATGACGACCAGGCCTGTCTCGAGAGCCCAGTCCTCCACCATCCTGCCCCGTGTGTCCGTATACCGGGAACCCCAAGCCACGTTCTTGGCATTGAAGTCCCCGAGGACGATCACGGGAAGGGGATGGTACCCGACGACGACTACTCTCAACTCCCCAAGGGAGTTGTGGAACTCGGCGAGAGTTCGGTTGACACATAAATAACAACTTAATTACAAGGGGCACTGAAAGTTTCCAATTCAGGCTGCTTTGTGACGTCATTTAGAGGTCAAATAAAAGTCAAGTGATTTTAAGTATTTTTGTGAAAATAAATACGATCTTATAATTTTAAGACCTATTAATAGAAAAATAAGTCTTAGAAGCTTAAAATCTCGAAATGGTTTTGGAATCGGCATAGGTTAATTTTTACTTTACATACCGAATTTACATTCCATTGCAGATTGAACTCATTCAACTATCTACTTTAGCGTTATGTTAGTATAATTATGTTGATTTTTGAGTGACCTTCATCTGCCTAGCTTATTCCGTTCGTAATACTAAGATAAAATATTAAAAAGAGTTATATGGCTATCGAAAGATCAAGGTTATTGGGGTTGGCCGTTAAAACGCGTTGCGCACCTAAGTAATAAGTACGCATTAATCTCAAAACAAAACCATCAATATTTACAGCTTAACTAAACGAGAGGTTAAACATATATTAATTAATTGGTTGCAAACTTTTGATTATGATAAAAAGGATTGAATTGAGAGCAATAGGACCAGTATTAATCTCATAAAATCTAAATGAATTATATTTTGTAACCTTAATTTCGAGTGTAGTAATGTTAGTTGATATGAGATATTAAAAAACCGGCCAAGTGCGAGTCGGACTCGCGCACGAAAGGTTCCGTACCATTATCTATAAAAATGGCAAAAATCACATTTGTTGTATGGGACCCCCTTAAATATTTATTTTATTCGGTTTTTTAATATTTTCTGTTAAAGCGGCAACAGAAATACATCATCTGTGAAAATTTCAACTGTCTATCGCTCACTGTTCATGAGATACAGCCTGGTGACAGACGGACAGACACATACGGCGGAGCCTTAGTAATAGGGTTCCCGTTTTACCCTTTGGGTATGGAACCCTAAAAACCATTAAAAAATTGTCATTAAAGGCATAAAGTATAAAAACTGTGCTTTTCTAAATAAAATATTTTTTAACCAAATATATATTAATTGTTTGCCAATTATTAATATATTTTGACAGGCAACGGCTTCGAAAATACTATACTTTATATAACAAAGTTGGCAAACCTAGCACAGACCCAGAGTTCAGAGGAGACCCCCTGAACTCTGGGTCTGTGCTAGGTTTACTCCCTAAGCACAAAGTCCGTAGTTTCGGTGAATTTACTGGTGTTTCCTACTCCGTATCACTAACGGACATTAGATTAATTCGGGGCCCGAACTAAGAATGAATGCCAACACGATTTGCCCTACTCACGAAGTGTCTTTACCCGTCCTAAAAATTGTATTTGACACCTGTTTTGTGGGGTTATTATTATTATTTTTGGACTCGGTAGTACTCGGGACCTGGGATATGGGTCAAGATCCCTACCAGCATCTTACTGGAATACTTCCTTCCACCGAGCTCGTTTGCTCATGCGAATCTACTCTCAAGCCGGCCAATAAAGGCAAGAAAGAGGTGGGACCTCTGTTCCTCGTCAGTGTTCACTCTAGCCAGCCAATAAAAGCAAGCCAGAGGTGAGGGACAAGACTTGTCCCGGGAAATAGGGTCCGTGGGGTCGCTACTGCCCCACGTGCTGCCCTGCGGGTTTCTGTATCTCTCTTGGTCTGGCTCCTTACCCTAGATCTGTTTCGGCAAGGTAAACTCTACCGGTAGAGATCTAAAATCTGGAGCGCGCAATCGCCACCACGAAGTCAACGTAGAGATACGGAGGTGGGGTCATATCATTATAATTATTATTGACTTGAAAAAGGCGCATATTCTCTGTCAAGAAGCACGATAAGGCTACTACAGACTACTTATTAGTGGCGTCTTAGGCCCGTATTTATAGAGCGTTACTCAGTACTCAAGCATTACTTAAGACTAGATTAAAGCCATTGGATTGGTTGAAACTAGTCTTAAGTAATGCTGGAGTACTGAGTAACGCTCTATAAATACGGGCCTAAGACGCCACTAAAAAGTAGTCTTAAGCAATGACAATAACGTATTTCTTCTACAAAAATATTGCAGTCTCCTCTTCCTATAAACCATTTTCGGAAAACATGGTTGCACCTACTCGAAGCGCTTCTAGACCATTTGAAATGCTGAAGATTCTGAAATCAAGTTAGAACGGAAGAATGCGTCGAAAACTCCTCAAAAAAACATGATGGTTTAAGCGTAGTTTAATTTTGCGCATTACGCATAACATTTACATTGCAAACAAGGTTTAATAAACAATAACATCACCTCAGTACGAAATTTATCGGGCATAAGGGTATCGTACCGTGAACTTTGACTTATAGATAATAATAAGATCCATTTCAAAAGTACCTAGCAATGATAAGTATAATTCATCGACTGCATTTCTCAGTTGTTTTTACAATACATTATTTATAAGTAGTTAAAATTTCTGTATGGTTATAACAATCTACGGGCTAATTGCGAACCACACTATCAGAAAGAATCGGTTTCCATTTGATAGTCCAACAACATTCATTGAGTTATTTACGTTTTTGAGCAGACAAATTTTTCTAACATTATGAAGCAATGGATTAGCAATATAGCGTCGTGTCAAATTTAAAATCTAATATGTGACATTTTTGTCGAAAATTAGTTTTGCAGATTTTTGAAAAGCCATTTTAAATACCCATACTTAGCAAAACCTTCCACTTGAATATCTTATTATTTCGACTAGCTGCTACCCGCGGCTTCGCCCGCATGGCTTTTTCTAAACATAAAAAGCTTCCTCTTGAATCACTCTATTAAAAAATACCGCATCCAAATCCGTTGCGTAGTTTCATTGTTTTTTACTATATGGACTGATTAAAGCACGTATAATTTTTTTTTATTTCAATTGTAAGCCTACATTTGATTGTAAATCAAAATAAGAGTTTTTAGTAACAGTTTTATGGCAAAAAAAAAATCTTATGTGGTCCATGTCAACCCAGCGTCGAGCATTACAATTTTGCGCCTACTTTGTGCTAGGAAGTTTTTTAATTTTTTCTCGAAAAGTTACATTATACCTACACATATAAGATGTTAAATTTGCAACGACGATAGGTACTTCAAAATCATTTCGATTGTAATTCAAACTGTGTTACGCAGTTAGGGTGCTGATATGCCTTAATAACTTTTGGAATCGTTTCAGAAAACTTTGAGATGACTCAAAGTTTTCTGAAACGATTCCAAAAGTTCATCATCCGCTGTCTAGCCTTTTCTCAACTATATTTTGGTCGGCGTCCAATCTAACCAGATGCAGCTGAATACCAGATCGATAGCAATCACGTCTGCGGAGTTTCGCTCGCTAATCTAATTAGACCCTGTATATTCTTTAGTTATACTTTCAAAGGTAGCGGCGCGCGGCGACCGAAACGGAAAACAGAGACACCGGCGGCACCTATCGGTGTCGCTTGCGAACGGGCGCCCATGAAAGCCGGAGATCGAGACCGTGACCGTTACTGGAACGGTCACGGTCTCGATCTCCTGGGGTCTACTCCGAAGCGATAATCCGGAGTATCGGCCGAATGTTCTGTCTCCGCCCCGTACCAGGGAGTCTACTCCGAACATAAATAGGAAGTATCGGCTGAATGTTCGGCCGTTGCTTGTCTACGGCTAACTATGGCTGAAAACGGCGAATGAAAAAAAAGAAACGACAGACAAAGAGATAAGCCAAAGTCAAAAATGTGACTTTAAGTCGGGTAAGGATTCAAAGTCAAAAAAGGAAACTATGGAAGTTATAAAAAGACCGAACATTCGGCCGATACTTCGGATTAACGCTTCGGAGTAGACCCCCAGTAGTGTCGCGCGGCTCGCTCGAAAAGCTCAAAATACGTCCTGAACATATTGTCAAATTGAACAAATGGTTCCTCACCAATAGTGAAAACGATATTTCTTGGCCTCTAGTTGTAATATAATAGCAAATCATCGGCATCGTCGTCTTCTTCCTCCAATAACCGCGGTCTTCTGTCTCGCGTCTCCGTCTCCGTCTCCTGTCTCGGTCTCACTCTCGCTCGCGAACGGACGCCCATACAAAACCTAATGACCAGTAACGGTCTCAATCTCCTGTCTGTCTTCGTACTAAGTCTACTTATGATTTATTAAAGTTCATAAGGCACTTAAATGCCTCATAACAGTACCTACTTTACTTGAGTAGTAGGCTGAAATCACGACGCGAATATTATGGCGCTAAGTAATACTATAATTATTATGATTTCTCGCTACAGCACGACGGACGGACGGGACGTTAGTGTGCGCCACGCATTGTGAATCTGAAAAATCCTATAGGTGCCTAGTTCTTTCTACACTGTGAGGTTGGCTTCTAGATTAAACATACCTAGCTAATGCACTGTAACAAAATAGCAGGAAAAGCAATAGGTCACGGGCATAATAAATGTTTAATTAATTAAATATGTCATTAGCACTTTATCACAATGAATTAAAATTAAATGAACAGAATTACGTCATTGGAAGTTAGTTCTTAGAACAGATTTGTCATTTAAAAAACCAGAATGTTATGTGTTATGCATGCGAACATATTATTCTCAAATATTGGTTCTTTTTAATAACACTAGGAACTTGTTTAAAAACTGGATTGAATCACTATCAAATGACAATACATTTAGGTACAAGAAACAGGTTCTTTTAAAAAAGGTATTCTTTGCAGAGAACAATATAATTATAAAATCATCGATAATATGAGGAAAATATGTATCTTACCATGTGTGGAAATTCCCCCAGTGAGGCTGTTTCCCCACCCAAAATATGTAAATCCAAAGCAGGTATACTTGAAGCTGTGATTTTCTGGCATTCTAAAATTAAAGTGTATTAGCAAAAGTGATCAAAACATGGCTTCAGTACACACTCAGCTTGTTATGAATGTTTGCAAGTGAGACAGTTATTCTTACTGTGGGTGTGGATATTATTATCCAAGCTACCATAACTAATGCCCTAATCAAAATTATTGTTGTTTTATATTTAGTCACATTTAAATTTATTATAAAATTTTCAGAAGGCCTATCTGGGCTGAAGATACGAATAGGCAGAAGGAAAAGTATTCTACAGGCATTTAAATAACAGAAATAAATAACAAAAGGCTCACCTCTATCAGCAATTCTATCTGCTTTTATCCTAGTTTCATGTCCTCCTAAAACAATGTTATTGTATAATACACATGGTATTAAATTTTGACCTACATAAACTTACATCTACACAATCTTACCAAATTTGTTAGTGGCATGAGGGCAACAGACTACTTCTTCAAATCCTTCAAAACCACACCTTTCAAATTTATGAGATTTATTTTTTCTAATTTCTCTGAAAATATGAAAAAAAAAATACAATAAGTACCTGTTTGAGTGCGATTCTAATTAACCAAGCAAGGTGTTGAAAGTCATACAAGATGAATGTGTTTATTAATAAAAGCTTCAAAATATTCAGCTTAATGCATCAACAAAAAGCTTGGAAATGCAATCAAAGGAATCAAAATTCAAGTCATTTAATCAAACTAGGCTGAGAACGCCAAAATTACACAAGACTGTTCCCCAAAATGCCTGCCCTTCACCAGTTCCTAGTGCTGTAACTGGGAAGAAGTAGTTTAATAAGAATCTGAATATGTAAGTGTTATAATATAAATAATTTGCCTTGTGTTAAAATTCACATTCAATAGATAGCACACTATTTTGTTACACTTACATGAGGGCTGCTTCACACCTGGAAACTTTGGCACAAGTTCCTTCCAACGTTGGGTCATTTGTCATACACCTCTCGCCAACTAAAACATTTCAAACATCAATAATAATTGGTACTTACTGTGAAATCAATTGACACCTCATTAAAATTGTAATTGAACACATTTCCAATTTTGCTTAGTAATTTCAAGTACAATAATTTGCTGTTGTTCTTGGCTCAAATTAAGCTTTTACACAACAAACTTCATGCTTACTAAGTACTTTTCAAGTAGGTAAGTACCTTTGTATTTATTTATTAAATTAATTAGGTAACAAGTGAATAACTTACAAACAGATTAAATAATGTAAGAGTAACAGAAATGATTAAAATGGGGTTTATGATCATCCATTCAGGGCTTATATTTACATCATCTCTAACTTAGCCAAAATATGTCTTCTACTGGATAAAGGGCTCCCCAAGGATGGCTAATAACCTGACCAGTGAGCCAGGAAATAATAAATTGAAATATTATTCTATTGGCTGGCTGTGATCACAAAATGAAATTCGTAATCATCATTCATCATTTCAGCCGAAAGACGTCCACTGCTGGACATAGGCCTCCCCCAAATTGGGGGTTTGCCATAATCGCCACGCTTGGCAGGCGAGTTGGCGATCCCAGTATGGTTTTTAAATTAAAATGAATAGAGAACGCTGCTGCTCATTCTCTAGAAGTCCCTTAGTCGCCTTTTACGACACCCACGGGAAGAAATAGGGGAGTGCTGTTTCTTTACAGAACAACAAGAAGAAAATCGTAATATTTAAATAAAAAAACACTTGCACTAATCTTACCATCTTGTGAGATCGCAAAATGTAATAGGATAATATTTAAAACAATCAAAAACTTCCACCACATCCTGTTATTTTGAATATAACACCAAATTTGACTTTTCCTTCTCGCTGGCACAAGCAGTCTTCTTCAGAACCGGTTTTTTGTTTTCAAATAAAACTTTTCCTTATACGATAAACAGTCGAAAAATAACGTATTATAAGACACTACTGGACACTACACTAATAGAAAGTGCTCAAGAGTAATTACAACACAGTACCTAGTTTACAGTATCTTATTTGAAAAATAAATGCATTTATTATTTTTGAATAAAACCGGTCAAACGTAAAGTTAGTACTAGTAATACGCAACAGCTAGAAGTACGGTCATAGTGCTATCAAAAACAGTGATAGCCTATTGACTTTGTCAGTTTGACATTGACAAAAATAATACCGCCACTAAACTAAGGCTTCAAACAGATAGGAGCGGCTAGCCCACAGAACACTTATACTAGCCTCTCCTATCTGTTTGAAGCCTTAGTTAGGGCTGGCTTTGCGCAATTCCCGATCATGCCATGCCTTAGAGCATTTACCTAAGGAGATGCAAAACGGCGAATCACCGAACAACTTTTTCTGCCACTTTCTGCGGGAAGCGAGGAAAACACACTACAAAAATTGACAATCGCATACAAAAAACAGAATATTACAGATACAACATGGTTCCTAAACGCACACGATAATATAATAACCACACAATTACAAAAACACACACACAGATTTACTTTGAGCGTATAAATTATGCAGTTTGTCATATACAGAATGGATTTTTGAGATGGGGCAGTAAGGGCCGTTTAGGTAAGATTAACCGTTGTAGCTACAGGAAAACGGGCATATGACTGTCCTTAACCTTTTGAGAAATTTTGATCTGTATTCACAGATTTTGAAAAAAATGTACGGTCAGCAGGAAAATTGTCAATTTTCGCAAAAACTTTTTTTATGCCAATCGATCCTCTTTCTATAAGGATCAAAACCTCTATTGGAGCAATTGAGGTATGAGTACTAAAAAAGTCATACATCGCAAAAAACCATTCCCGTACATTTCTTAGAAAATGAAACTCGAACTTACATTTTTTACCATCGATAACCTGGCCTCTACAAAAAAGACTGATCGAAAAACAAATACAAACCAATAACTTCAACTTAAAGTATTATTTCACCAACCAACCTTGAAACTTTACATTTGGACTCACCTAGAAATTTTACTTTTGCGCTCTAAGGTATGAGGTGTTCAAAACGGTAGCTATTAATTCGAAGATATGTGACATCTACCAACCCGCACCGGGCCCGCGTGGTGGATTATGGCCTACTCCCTCTCACAGAGAGGAGGCCTGTGTCCCAGCAGTAGGAAAATTATAGGCGGATTATGAAGCACAAACTATCTAAATTCTGTTTTCAAAGCAAATTAATTTGTGACGCGTATTCGTTCGAAATTCGAAGTTGTTTTTTTTATTATTATTATTGCCCAGTGTTCATTGTAGCAGTCCATCTAACCATCATAAAAAACTAAGTTGGAGAATAATTTCCTACGAAATGATTGATGAAATGATGAATGATTTCCTGAACACATTTCTGCAGATCTACTTTTTTAGTTAACCCTAGATTCATAAACATACTTGATAGATACACTGTTCATAAACATTCGCCTCTCAGACGTAAGTATATTTTTTTTTTTGAGGATTTTAGTTTTATACGTTATAAAAAACAATAAAATACATTGGAATTTTAAAAGTTGTTTATTTATTAATAATTACTTAAATGAAATAGAAACGTGAAAAATAGTTATTCAAAGCAATCAACACATAATATTCCTCGGTGATCCATACAAATGATTTTTTTTCACTGGGTAAAAGGTACAACAGAGCATTGTCATTCAACGTTTTTTTTTAAATCGCAGAAACCACAATTATTTTTCTGTAACCCACTGGGTTGTGATTGAGCACTGGATGAAATTTCGCCAAGTACTTCAACAATTTTCCTATTTAGGCATCGCTTCAAAGTTCATTGGACAGTTTTGTCGATACTTCTTTTGTATTCGATCGTCTTGACACGGGTTTCTTGTCATTATTCATTCGTGTCAGGATTTTACAGACCATACCATCAGTAATTGATAGAGAAACAATCAATGGGTTCTGTGATATTCCTTGTGGTGCTAGTTGATCCTTGGCGTCGACTCCCTAATCATGAAATCCGTAGTTTCGGTCGAAGTTTTGGGCGTTTCGTACTCCGTATCACTTACGGAGATAAAATTAGTTCAGGGCCCGAATTAAAAATGAATGTTATTATGATTTGATAGTTTTCCCTAATTCCGATGTGTATTTACCCGTTAGAAAAATTGATTTTGTCACTTGTTTTGATGGATCAACCACTATCAGACGGGCCCGTATCTTCGTTGACGGACTTAGAGTTGACCCCCTTGAACGATGTGCACTACGTTTCTCCCTTGTGCCCGGGTTCTTGTAGACTCAATCGCTCATTGCGTTTTACGTTGTTGAGCAGACCAATTTTTCAAATTTAGGAAGCAATGGCTTAGCTATATCCTTCAAAATCATTTAGATTATGATTATTGTGTGTTACGCAATTAGGGTGCTGACTTGACCAGAAACAGACACAAAAACATAATAGATACTGAACATAGCGCACCTTCAAAATGGTATGGACTTAACTCAAAAATCTAAGAAATCGAGTTACGGTCATAGAGAGTCACTAAAAGATACGCACTTTTAGGTGAATATTAAAGAAGCGGCGTTTTTATGGTAGAATAAAGATTACGATACTTCGGTCTCTTTCGCACTCCCTCCCTCTACCCGTGCCGCTCGGATCGGTAGGGACGCGTTTAGTGATGCATCGAAAGTGAAGTGAAGTATTTAATAGTGAACTAACCTAAAACGTAATAAGTCGCTTGTGTACTGAACAAACGGATAAGTAAACATCTCAATCTTCAGTTTTAAGAGAGACTCTTTTTTATATTAGGTCTTTTTATTACCAATTTTGGTTCTTACTTCTAGGACTTATTGGTAATTGGGTCCCTTTAATACTTAAAACTGAGAATAGCGATAAGGACTAAACAGAATTGAGTCCCTTTAAAAAACAATTTCAGTATAATACTGACTTAAAATGGGAACCTTTTTAAAAAACCTTAATTTTAATTAAAAATATGCAAAATATAATTTTTTTTTTGCTCACCTTTCACAAAAGATAAACTCATCTTAACAGATATAAAATAATTGTTATGTTTTCATACAAAATGAATTAATTAAATCAGTTCAAAGTTGAAAGTTTGCAGTTTCAAAACTTCATTTTCGTTTTTCCAAAAACATGCTTTTTTGAGATACGTCACTACTATTCTAGGTGCGATAGGTACTGACTGAAAAAATCATTTGTTTTATCAATCATTCGATCACCTTGTCCCAGCACTATGCAAATCCTTCCTTGTAGTTGTACTGCGTTTGTGCTACCAACGTACTACTGTATTTTTCTATCGTAAATATCCTATTGATTATTTCAACATTGTGCAAAACCATGTTGATGTATAATTTATACCCACATGTGGTAGGAAACTGTTGGGGAGGTTTACAGAGATAAAACACAGGAAATACTGTAAAGCATATAATAGGTGTAAAGGTACTCTGAACAATGGTTAAAGCTTTCATGACTAGTGCTTGACTCCACACATTGGGTTTCTTGAGTCTTCTCCCTTTTCTTTGTGCAGTCCTATGCCTTATGGCCAAAATTGTGGCACATAAAACATTTAAACTTAAATGTTTTTTCCATTATTTTTCTTCGGATGTTTGTCCAAATACATGGCGCCTTCTATCTTATCAATTTGAGCGTTTCCTCTTGAACTATCCTCTTCGATGATTTTAACTCTTAGTTGTTCTGGCTTTGGGAGTTCATCTCTAGACTCTATGGCACATCTAAAGTTTTCGTAATTTCCCGGAAGACTATTCAACAACTTGATCGTTAGCAAATCATCATGTATTTTTATATCCATTTCTTCCAATTTGTCGACAGCTTCAAAAAAAGAATCAAGGTGCTCACATACCTTTATATTTTCACTCATTTGTAACATGAGCCTTTTCATTAAATTCGCTTTCTTTGTAGGTCCTCTTGATGCAAACAAGCCCTCTAACTTTAACCATACCTCTCGTGCAGTCTACACCTTTTTTACATGACGAACTACACTCGGATCTAATGCCAATATCAACTCAGACTTTGCTTTTCTGTCAGCCGTCTCCCACGTCGATATAGCAGTATCGGTCGTAGGTTTTGGCTTTTTTCCCACTTACATACTCCCAGAAGTCATTTTAATTAACAATGCTTCTACCTGTACCTTCCTACAGTCGTAGTTGTCCTTCGTCAATAATTCTATTCGTACATTCGAAGTCATTTTTCTTCCCACATGTACTTTACCAATTTCGAATTATTTTCACAAAATACAACAAACACACTTTACTGCTCTGGGCTTTACTGCTCTGGGCCCATAGCCTTTGTTCAGAGTACCTTTACACCTATTATATGCTTTACAGTATTTCCTGTGTTTTATCTCTGCAAACCTCCCCAACAGAAACACTATGGTTTCGTAAATTAGAAGTGGCAGATCGCTTTTTGCAACAGAAAACTGCACAATTTATCTTTTTTTGGGAGGACTTACTTGCGACACAATACGATTCACAGTGTCAGCTGTCAGCAGTGTCAGCGAATGAACTAGTTTGTTTTTTCGTGCATGGTCTTATGGCCAAGCCAATTGGGTATGTAAAGTAAAAATTATCCTATGCCGATTCCAAAACCATTTCGAGATTTTAAGCTTCTAAGATTTATTTTTCCATTAGTAGGTCTTAAAATTATAAGATCATATTTATTTTCACAAAAAAAATACTTAAAATCACTTGACTTTTATTTGACCTCTAAATGACGTCACAAAGCAGCCTGAATTGGAAACTTTCAGTGCCTTTTGTAATTAAGTTGTTCTTTATGTGTCAAGTGTCATGCCAACGTCAAATTTACATGAAGCACTTAATATTATTCTATTCAGATACGTAAATAGGTAAATAGTGTAGTTTTTCACCAGCGGCGGACAGTACAAGTCGAATCACATCGATGTATCGCCTCAGGCAAACTTAACTTACGTTCAAATGATCTTCACAATAAAACAGACGCCGCCCAGACTTGTACTCAACATTTCCTTCCTTTTCAAGGTTTCTTTTACTAACAATCAATTTGTGTCGGCTATTTGTTGTGGTGTTTATACTTGACGGTATGAAGAACTTAGCAGAAGTAGTCTTTGAATCCATTCATTTTAAGCCATAACTTTAAACTAAAGTAAGTACGGAAATCGCTAAAGTATGAAATGTAAACAAATTAATTGTCAAATTTGACATTTTGATTTACTGAATTTTGGTTTTAAATAAGTGTTAAACGTGGCAAAGATCCTAAGCTATTCAGCTACTAGAGACGTCAGTACGAACAATACTTTAAAAAAAAAAAAAATAACTACAGCTTGTAAAAACAAAAAGATGAAATTATGTGTTTCAAATACTCTTATCATTAAAATACTTTACATACCGAATTGACTTTGGCAGAGGGGAACGCTCAGCTAAGGTCGGCACGCACCAGCGAAGGAGCTGTTATTTTTAGTAAGTTACTGACAAAATCGACTAAATTGTGCAAAAGACCTTGTTTCGAATTTATTGTGTAAAAAAAAATCATGATAACATTTTTGCAACACTGTCGTGTTGAGTGATTGATGTAAAATGTGGTAACACTGCGTAAGCTGTTTGATTGATAGTCGGTAATCCAAGTCCAGTTGAACCAAAGTCGGAAATAAAACAATTAACTATCTTGTGCATAAATCTGAAGTACTTGTAATTTTTGTTGTGATGTGATCGTGTTAAATAACTATTACAATTATTGCAATACGTTAATACCCGGGACAGCATGTTTTTAGGTGTTTATTTACTGTTTCACTATCTACAAACCTTACGTATTGGATTGTAATGATACTAGCAAGGACGTAGTTTTGCGAGTAGTAGTATCGTTCGCGGGAAATGACATCGACGGGTGGAGCAAGTACACATCTTGGAATGCACTCGGCGATGGCGAGCCAGATAGGCCTAGGTGCCCCACCGAAGGACTTTGGTTTAACAGTGGGTGTACCAGCGCCGACGATGGGCTATGAGATTCAGGCTACCCACAGCGGTGATTCTTCCTCCGATTCGCACTCACCTGGTACGCCCGCAGCTAAAGCTAGTGATCGAGAATCCCGTATCATAGCTGAAAAACAACGTCGGAGCCAATACAACTCCCAAATTAGTCTAATCATGTCTTTGTTGTCCGATATCGTGCACTCGCAACGTAAAGTTGATAAGACGAGCGTGCTGCGACTCGCCGCCAACAAACTCCGCAATGAACATGTGTTTGGTGATACTATTAAATGCGGCCATATAGAGACATGGTCGTTTTCATTTTTAAAGTTTTTCGACCTATTTGGCGGTATTATGTTCGGTGTCACATGCCGCGGCCGTCTGTTTATTGTATCACCCAACGTTCAAGAAAAGTTGGGATACTGTCATATAGATCTACTTGGACAAGACATGTACAATTATGTCCATCCAGATGATAAAGAAACTCTTCGCCATCACATTTATCCTCAAGAACTGCAAACAAGTTGTGACAGTAGACTCTTTGAAAACCATCATAATTTCCATATCCGCATGATGAGAGCAGGTGCTCGCTCAGACCCTGCTAGGTATGAGCGCTGTCGCATAGATGGAATTTTGAGACGCTCTGACAAAGCAACATCAAATGGTGTTCAAGATGAGCAGATCATTAGACGGCAAAGAGTGAGAACCAATAGAACATTTTCGTCTAGTGGAAATGATGTAGTTTTCATTGGCATGATTCATGTGCTCTCCAGTGCTATACCAGCACGGATTCTGCCCCCAACGGCCTATTCAGAATATTGGACGAGACATTTGATTGATGGTCGTATAGTACAGTGTGACCAGAGTATATCATTAGCAATAGGCTACATGACAGAAGAAGTAACTGGTACATCAGCCTTTGTATTTATGCACAAAGAAGACGTCCGCTGGGTCATTTGTGTGCTACGACAAATGTATGACGAGAGCAGGGAGTTTGGCGAGTCTTACTACAGACTGATGTCACGATCTGGACACTTCATATACATGAGAACACGAGGGTTCCTTGAAATTGATAAAGCAACAAAAAAGGTTCAAAGTTTTGTATGTGTCAACAGTGTTATTGGCGAAGATTATGGATGCAGAATGATGGAGGAAATGAAAAGAAAGTATTCAGTGATTATTGATGTGGAAAAACAACAAACTGAAGCACCTGCCACTGATGACGCTTCAGTGGAACATCCTAAACGTTTAGAACGCATTGTAATGCATCTAGTGGAGCCATCAGTTAATGACAACATTGATGAGTTGCAACTGGTGCCACCTTCTAAGGAAAATATAATTTCTGCAATTCAAAATAGTGAAAAGGTTGTTCAAGAAACAGGAGTGAGATTTGACTCAAGGAAGAGGAGAAAGGTGGATTGTGATGACAATAGTGAATACTTGAAGCGACACACTGGACTGCAAGATGTTAATGTTGATCTATCTGTTCCTAAGATTATTAGTTAAGTTTCCAAAATGGTTTAATATTACGTAAGTAGATGGTGTGTTTGACCAAATGTTTCAGAATTAAACATTCATAGTGTAGTTTTAATAGTAAGTGGACATTGATTCAGTGGATTAAGTATGGGTAAGTCCCACTGTGTGGGCAGACTTCATTGACTAAAGGTTTATAATAATTATATGTATATAAAAGGTCTATTAAAATTAACCTGACACACTTTAAGGAGTGCTATGGACCATCGAACTGAATATAACTTTGAAATCGCGAAGAAAAAACAGCTATCCCATACAGTTTTCAGAAACTGAAAAAAAAAACTCAACTGATAAACAATAACTGAACTCAACTGAAATGAAAAAATCTAGAGTTTAATAGGAAAAAAAATGTAGTATAGGTACCTACTGCTGACAGTAGGTACCTATACTACATTTTTTTTTCGCGATATAACACTTGGCCCATATTAAAAGTTATTCAGTTTGATGGACTGGCACCACTTTAAGTTTGTTGGGTTAATTTTGAAACACCTAAATAAAATCCTGAAAGACTGTGCCTCCCTTGGCAATTTGGGAATTATCATTAAAAAAAGGCTACCTACACAGAATGATTTGTTCATACAGTGAAGGTATTTCATTCATCAGTAAACCAAGTAAGCGCTTGGTTCATATTTAGTCAGGAAATTTAGGTCCATTTCAATAAATTTAAGTAATTGATCCTTGTGATGCAGATATATTTTGTCTCATCCATTTTTGCATGTTTTGTGATAATCATAAATAAATAAATAAAGCATAAACTAAAAACATTACATTATTACTGCTTCTTCGGGATTTTCCTGTACATAATTAATAAGGAATAATCGATTTACTAAAAGCTGATCTGAAAATTACTATTCATATTCATGGGATAGGATTTCTTTCTTATAAAAATAATAATAAATAGCTTCTTAATCCAATACCAGAAAGGTATTTACTGCAGCTGTAGCCCACGAAATTCGTTTTTTGCTATTTGCAGGTCAGTGTCAGGTGGTAGGTAGGTATCTTAATAGAAATATGATTCGCGACTATAACAAATATGTATTCACATAATTATAATCATTAAAATAATGAATACCTACATCTCTCTAAATGTTAGTTTTGTTCCATTGAAAGACTCATGACATCATAACATTGGGGAACAAATCTAACTGATGTAGGTAATTAATGATTATAATTCTGTAAGTAAATACTTATTTGATAAAGTCGCGAATCATATTTTGATCAAGATACAACCTGTCCAACTGACCTGCAAATTGCAAAACACGTAAGACAATTTGAATTTCGAGGGCTAAAGTTGCTGATCCACCTTAAATACAATATAGCTACCATTAATGAGCCAAACTTTCGTCAATAACTTGCTGAAGCCAGCTGAACCTAAGTACCTAGTAGGTACAGAAGCGAAACTCTGCAATGACTTTAAAATATAGCAGCCAATTACAAAATATATTGAGAATGCCTTGACGCTACGAGGCATATACTTAACTATAGCCCAAAAACCTAAACACATAACCCTTCCTTTGGGCTTTGCCGGAGTTGGGTAAAAATATATAAATGACTGATGTCAATACGAAAAATTCTCGTAGGGACCATGTCGGGATACTTATAGCTCAATAATAGCTTGTTATTTAAAAATTATTGTATTTAAAATATAACAACTAGATAAACTACTAATTCAATTAAAAAAAACTAAGTCGTATATTTATGATTTCCATTCTTGTAGTGTTACTTAAATGTCCAATATTATAATAAATTGTTAATGATGGTGACTGGCTCCGATGTGTCTACAATAGTATACGTAGGTATAGTATAGTATACCTATGGAGACATTTTTCGAATAGTATTTAATTCTAAAAATATTGATATTTATTCGATTTGATTACTTTCGATTTAGTTTAAACCATTGTTACATAACCTTTTTTTAATAACCGTTTCGGCTCCTATGAATAACTAGTCTAAAGGAAGAAAACATTATTGATGGAAGCTAACTAATCGGGTAGGTCAGGGCAGTCGTGTAATAGTTTGCTACAAATACTGTCAATTATCACGGAAATATTAAGTCAACGAATCGATTGTCTCCTACAGCAACCAATTCCGTGTTTGACTAGTTATATTATCATCGCCTGTAACTGTGCAATGCCTACGACGCGTGTTGTAACTGCAGTACGATCAATAAGAACGAATAAAATCTGCAAAACGAAAACAATTCTGAAATCGAAAGTTCGTGATGAATATGACTTGCCATCAATGCCATACAATACCTATAAAATAGTTACAACCATCGTATTGCAGTATTTTTGCACCCGGCTTGTGCAGTGTTCAGGATCGGTCGATGCGTAATATAGAGGGCCAAGGGTAATTTACGGGCGTCCGCGTTGACTTCAGAGGCTTCGTGCATGAAAAAAACCTTTTTTCGTCAATTTCTTACTTATCTAATTGTGAGAAAGCGTGAAATAATTGAAAAATTAAGTCTGTGTAACTATATAAGTACAGTTTTTGTGGCGCTAAACCATTCGTGTCAGTCACAGCACCTGATATAGTTTCATCACTTTTGCGCTCTCGAAAATATAGTTTTGCCTTTGATTAACCATTGAGGGTATTGTATAATCATAAAATAACATTTTGATTTTATCTCAAGGATAGCTGAAGCCCAGTGTGTGATTTTTAAATTTCTTGATACGGTTTGATGAATAATAAAAAAAATATACAGTACCGATTGGGTTTTAAAAAAAATATAGATTTTTCAACATTATTTTTCTGCCATATTTTGTATCGAAGTTGAAAAAAGTGTTTCCGCCACATGCAAGCAAACTATACAGTAATGTTGATTATATTTTTTTAATGTTTAAAATCAAAAGTAGTTTCTCTTAAAAAGAAAATCAAACTTCAGTCACGCGTCATTTTTGGAAAACCTGTTGCGAATTTTTGTAATTTTTCAGGAATTCTTATTTTATTTGAAAAATCCTTTCCGCCTCATGCAAAACAAAAAACTCGACTTTACAAATCACAAATAATTTTGTTTAAATTATTTTTCCCTTTCTCACAAACAATGAACAAAATTGATCAAAATCAGTCGATTTCGTGCACGGCCCCTTAAGCCGAAATCGTCAGGGTAGCCCGCGAACTCAGATCTTTAGTTCTATAATCTGAGCCCGCGAAATTAAACATTTTTACGTTTATTGCATATTGTAGGTCAGTATCAGGTTGTATCTTGTATGTTGATCTCGGGTACATAAATCGAAAGTGTCAGCCGAATGTTCGGTCGTTTCTTTACTACGGCTAACTATAGGTGACTACGGCAAAAATAAAAAAAGACAGTCGAAGAGATAAGCCAAAGTCAAAACTGTGACTTGAAGTCGGGTAAGGACTCAAAGTAAAAAAAGGAAACTTTCAAAGTTTAAAACTTCCGAACATTCGGCCGATACTTCGGTTTAGCGCTTCGGAGTAGACCCCCTGATTCGCAGCCGTAGCAAATATTTATTTACATATAGAATTATAATCAGAAAAATAACCAATACAACTCTTAACTTCATATTACCCGATGAATATTTCATGAAATCATGATATTTGAGGCCAAGTCTATCTTAAGGAGTGGTATTGCTGATTCTAATGATTATAATTTCGTAAAGCCATATTTGTTACGGTCTTTTATCATATTTTAATCAACATACAACCTGACGCAGACCTGTAGGCTAATTGCGTAACACACTATCAGTAGGAATCGGTTCCAATTTGACAGTTCAACAACATTCATTGCGTTAGTTACGTTGTTGAGCAGTCAAAGTTTTCTAACATAGGAAGCAATGGATTAGCAATATACTTCAAAATAATTCCGATTCCGTTTCAAACTGTGTTACGTAATTAGGGTGCTGCAAATTGCGAAAACTTAAGAAAATTTTAATTTTGCGGGTTACCTTAGCGCATTCTCGGACTGACACGAATAGCTCACGCATGCTGCAGTTAAAATATGGTTAAGGCAAAAGATTTGAAGTAAAGGTTTTGCGCGGTACAACTGAAAATCTGTTCACTTCCATGCTAAAGTACTAAAAAATCTAAAGCTTTATCATTTGGAAGGATCCCATGGCCAGCACCGTAATTGCGTAACACACTATCAATCACAATCTGAATGATTTTGAAGTATTTTGCTAATATATCCATATATTTAATCTAGGTACACTTCTGCCTAACCCTTCGGCGATTACAGGCGTGATGTTATGTTGCTAATCCATTGCTTCGTATGTTCGATAAATATGTCTGCTTGAAAACGTAAATAACGCAATGAATGTTGTAGAACTGTCAAAATTAAAACCATTGCTACTGATGGTGTGTTACTCAATCACCCTGCAGTTCCGATGTTGGACTCACTTCTGTCACCTCATCACTGTGTCATCGAGTAATTGTCCGTTATGCATTAGTTTTATTAGATAAAAACTTGGAAATTATCTCAAAACGGCTAACGTAGCGTAACTTTAAGAATTCGGAACTTATTTTGCCATTAAAATATTTAGACAAAAATAATTGTACGTCGCAACTTGTAATATGTAATTAATTATCATCATTTACTTACTACAACGTGTGCCAAACACGTATGAGAATCCCTTATTAATAATTGCCAAGGAACTATTATTTAAAATAAGAGGTTATTGTAGTAACGTTTTTGTTCTTAGAGATTGTGTATCTTTCTACTTTATAAAAATCTTAAATTCATTCATTCATTCATTCGTTCACTGACAGACAGCACAGCCTTAATAAAGTCGGATTATCTCAGCAGATATCTTCCAAATGATATCGCAGCAGTAAAATGACAATTCGTACTGCGATTTCGTTTAAAAAAATAATGGTATAAGATATTGACGAAATGACAGTAAGAAGTGTAATTTTACTGCAGCTAATTAAAAGTCCTAGTGTAGGAGCATACAATTTTGCACAAGAGTTTGAACACTAACGAAGGGTTTTTGAAAATGCAACCCTTAACGGGATCCAATAGAGAGGGAATTAAATTATGTATGAAAGTTCGTAATTTTTGCCGAAGGGAAATCCTGCTGGGCACGCAGCGTATATTATATAATTTATTACCTAAACAATAATATTATTAACAGTAATTATTACAGATAGTAGTCATCATCAACTATGTTATTTATTTATTTTACCGTAGTTGACAATATTACAAGATATCGGCGGAAGTGTACCAAGTCGTTCATTTTAATACTTAAATAATAATAGCTTCTATTTTCAAAATATAATAATATGATGGGTTAAACTTTGTCGTTGTATTTTCGGTCTTTTGATTCAAAAATATCAAGTTACAATGACAGAAGAGAGGAGTGTAGTATGATATAAAAAAGATTTTACATATAGTACAAAACCAAAGATAACGATTGATAAAACTACTGAAAATTTTATTGGGAGATGGCATCAAAAAAGTTAGTAAATTAGTACTGAACATTGAATTCACGGAGACAATTGCGGTTTGAGGTGTGCGAAAAAAAGCAGTTTCACTTTTAATATTAGAAGCTCACAAAGATACTGTTCACACATTAGAACATTCAAAGTAACACAGTCAATCACAGTTATTTGAATACTAGATATCAAAGCCAGTGTAATTGCATTGCAAAGTCATCGGTCGGCGAATCTCGGCGACGATAGAGATTTTACAGTTGAAATTGAGTTTCGCCTCTATTTCTCGCGTCTACTTCTGTTCTAGAGAGAGTGCTGGTGCTCATTAGTACTGTACCCAGCATAAAAAAAAATCGATGCAGCTAAATAAAAGTTTACGTAGGTACTTACCTACTTTTAATTTATTGATCAGAATTCAACTGACGAAATCATAATTATGTAATTTAGTACGAGAACCCATTACCAAAATTTTTGCAGCTTCATTTTACGACCAAAACCGTATAAATGATAGATTTGGTTATTCTGAATCCAAAAACATAATTTTAGAAATTTTACGCGTCGCGTCTGACCTGACCGAATTTTCAAATAATAATTGTGTAAAAAAAAATATTCGGAGCTGTTTCATAGCAATCTATCTGATTTTCCGAATGTAGTTCGATAAATTTTAGAAACCGAAAACACGATTTTCAGACAAGTAGCGTCGCACGTACCCAGGAAACCATTTGAGAAAATTAAAAATGAGACCGAAAAACCCATAGCAAACCGTCTGAAAATCTTGTTCCCAAGTGAACATCGGTCAGTTGATGCGAATTAATCATTTTTCAGAAGAGTGTTGAAATTTTTTACCGAATTGGTAAGTACCTAAGTGTAAGTGGTAACATAGCATTCTGTCTAAAAACTGTTGGACATAATGAAAAAATAGTCCAGATGTAGAAAAAAATATTATTAAATTACTAATTAGATTTTTTATTGATAATCATAAATTATTATAAAATCTTATTTCGGCATATTTACGTACGATTATTAAAGAGCTTACCCGAAACCATCGAACTGATATTGAAGACCTTTTTTATGAATTGAATAAAAGGAAACTGGGATAACGTTTGAAACATGCTGTTTGCTGTTTTTGTTTGTACTGTTTCTTTATTTATTAAAAAAAAAATCACCGTTATTATTAATTGTCGGACTCATCATCGTTATGCGGGATACGAGCGTAACAAGCACCGCGCGTTTGCCGGGCAAGTCCGAAGCGTTTGTTTTCATTTTTGGAATTTTATGTGACATTTAAAATGTCCGAAACAGGTTTTTGGTAACCCCGGTAGCCATAAAAAATAATTGAACCAGATTGCTAAGAGACGGGTCGGTTAAGTTTTTTGACACCTGGAAATGCGGTCAGGCAGGCCACATGTGACGCGCAAAATGTCTGAAAACAAACTTTTTCGTAATAAAATGACGAAACCTCTGTACACTTTTCATATCAGACATAAGTAATAATATTGAGAAAAAACCGTCGGCCTATTTTCTTTTGACAATAGTAGAAATGGGCTCCCATGAAACTGCGACATTTCTGACCGGTACTGCACACCGAGTTGGGTTCAAAATAATACTTTAACGATTTAATACGGTTTTGGTCGTAAAAGGATGTGTCATGGTTTTGGTCGTGGCCTCGTACCTACTAATAATAATTATTAACAAAAAAAAAATTCCCTGGTATTATAATAGTTCAAGCGATATTGGTACCTTCGTATTGTTCATGTTATGCTCAACATTGTCTTTCGAAATAACAAATGTAAGAGATAAACTAATACTTAAAAAAAAACGTTAAGATATTGTCAGGGTATGATAAATAAGGAAACCCATCAGAAAGAATAACCGACAATTTATGTTTTAGTAGGATACAAATTATGCCTCAAGCAGGGTACTGTGTTTATATAATAAATTCTGAAGGAATTTATAAATTGTAGGATTGTGGGCGATGAGCAACGCGCGACGTTGCTTCATGCTAGGTACTGACCAAAGTGACCCAAGTTATTGAATTCTTTTTAGGTAGGTAGGTACCCTCTATCAAGATGAGCCATCTGATGAAAGGTAACAGCGATGATAAAATAACCTGTCTAGATTATATTATAAATCGTCATTGAAAGATTTTTGATAATATTATTACCAACTGGAATAACTTGACGAGAAGTAACGCAAGTAGTAGACGCAGCTGTGTAAACTGCAGTGTGTTTAGTACAGTTGGAGTTGGAGGCTATAGGTACAGAATAAAGTAATATCGTATGAAGTCTGGAATTGACCATTTCTATTCACGAGCTAAATAAAATAAATACTTGACCTTACTTAACATTTGCATATTTTAAGACAACAAACCCTAAGCGAGCGTTTCGGAAATAGACGCCAAAATATAGAATTATGCATCAGCGACCTTCGTTCGACAGTACAAAACAACGGCAGAGACATTATTCCTAAAATGTATAGAAATGCAGAGTAGCCGTGACACATTTGTTATTTCTACGAATAAACTCGAGCTTGATAAATGATCCTTTGATTACCTATTTAATACATCAATGTTTGATTAGCTACCATTCAACAATATATGCACCAATTCTGTGCAGTGTCTCCAAATCAATTTTCAGACCTAGGTTAAAATGTTGTTGTCATTGAATAAACGTGTAGTGATTTAAATATCTTGTATCGATGTTTTGAATATTTTTAAATATCGTACCCGATTCATGAATTTTAAATGAGTTACTTCTAGTTACAATTCAGTAAATTGTACAGTTGGATTTTGCGTAACCACATACTTACATTGATAATTATTGTTAGAAATAAGCAAATTCCATTGGTTTTAACACTATTGTATTGCAAGATAATTATATTATTATCTAGTAATAATAGTTTTATGTAGATATACGTAAAAGTTAAAGCTTATTTGGCTAGCTGTTGTGCATCAGTACGATTTAGGTCTATAAAATTACTAGGATGACTTAAAAAATGGTTTAATTATATTAAAAAAAATGTGTAATTGATGTTTTCCATTTCTATGCAATTGGTAGGTAATGTAGGTAGGTACAGAATAATTACTCACTCATCATATTATTATAAAATACATCTTCAAAGGTAATACAGGTTTCACATTTCGTGTTTACCCCTGTTGTTACGTCAAATCAAAAGTTTGCAAGCTGGATGTGCTGACACAAAGTTTTTAAGCACAGAATACTTAACATAGAAGTACCTAGTGCATCACGGCTTTAAAATTTTCTGTGTTGCAATCACGGAAGGTAACAATAAAGACATGCATAATATGTCCGTCAGATAGCGTTTAAAAAGGAGCATAAAGTCGATTGACTGAACGATTTACCGTAGTTTATACATAGGCACAAGGCCAAGCAGTTTATGCTAAAACGGACATATGTTAAATAATAATATACATATATAATATTTTTTTTATGACGCGAGGAACTAATACTGCTGTTTTCTACTAAAACGAATTAAAAAAAAACAGGTAACACCCCTACATTTAGTATTTTTATTACACAATTCTATTATATTTTTATATTTGTGTATCTAAGTAAAATTTTCACATATAACGTTTTTTTTTGTCGAAAGTAGAAATGTCTTTAAATACATAGGTAAGTAATACCATCTCCGAACAGGCTTATATTACCTAAAGGATGCATAAAATATGAATGGTTACGATCTCGCGTTGGCTGGCTTTCAAAAATGTAAGTCTGACTTTTTTTAAGTATGTACCTAATGTAACAGAGTGGACTCTAGGAAATATGAATTAGCGGTTTATTGAATTTATTAAAAATATCCACGGCCTCTAATTAGATTGTTTGTTTAAATATAATATATTACTATAAATGTACCAGGGGGCCTAAAATGTACGCTTTGGCAGAATCATAATATGAAACTGCGTGCAATTCATATCCCGCAATTGTACGTAGATCATATTATGATTCTGCTAAAGCGTCCATTTTAGGCCATCTAGTTATAATTATAATATAAATAAATGTTATTGTCAAATTACGTCCTGCGTAATATAAATATTAATTGATTATTATGATAAAACAAGATGACAAAAAAGAACATCTAAGCCTGATTCGGAGAGCCAACCGATGTTCATAGTTTTTTTAACTTTGGCTTCGAGAATTTATAAAATAGTCTCAATATTACAATGAAGTGGTTCCTCATAATTTATTTTATTTCATCGAATTATATTTCGCGTTTCCATACGAAAATGTTCTATATGGGATACATAGCAGCTATTGAATTTATTAATAAAGAATCCTTCTCAAATAGAGTCAAAAGTAGGTTTGTGAAGAATTTATTGAGGAGCAATTCAAGCAAAAAATAAATTACTTATGATAAATTAAAATCTTTCTAAAATGACCTACCTATTTCCACATATATTTTTTCTGTTATCATCTCAAAATTGTATCATGATTCATGAATCATGATGATGTACTAATAAAAAATTAAAGTAATTACACTGTTTAATTTTATGTTAATTTTGCATTGCCTCTGGTGGTTAATGTTATTTCGGGCAGATATTTTGTAAATAAATTATGTAGGTAGTTAAAATGAATGGATATAAGGGTTGTGAAATTCTAGATAGAAAGAACTAGAAATTTTGAATGAAGTCAAGTTTATAGATACAAAACGAATTATTCAGAACGTAACTTTGTTAAGCTATTAGGAGGAAGATAATGTCTGTGCTATGGTCTGAGGAATGCAACCCAAATATTGGATTTATAATTGTAAATATATTTTTGTACATAAACGCACTTCTATTGTAAGTATTTAAATTTAGTTGAAGTGATATTACCATCTGTGGATGTTATATTGAACAAAATTCTTGTGATGGGGTGCGTTATACACTGAATAATCTTTACTTGTTTTTTTGTGTAAGAATGAATTAAATGTTACATTGATATTATTGATGTAATAAAGAATAATAAAAATACTTCATGTTTTATTACGATTTACCCATGATTTGCCTTTTAGTTAGAATTTCGTCCCTAATTGACTTTACGTAGGTACCTTTGTAAAAGTAGCTCTTTCAGCTCTTTGACCTTTGCACCTTGCAGGTGGTTTCGCAGCCGCAGTTTCATAGTGTCACCACGAAACTAACCCATGAAACTAGAACCACGGACAAACGAATTCTAATAGATTTTTGTCAATTTTGACCATTTTTAGGCTTCCGTACCTCAAAAGGAAAAAAACCTGTCAAGAGCGAGTCGGACACGCGCTCCGAGGGTTCCGTACGTATATATGATGTTGATGATTTCTGAAAAACTGTGCTATTTAGAGACATCGTTTTATTTTTCCTGTAATCTTTACATAAACTTCTATCACGTAGAATAATTTTAGATTTTTATCTAAGTATGCAAACTTCGGAGATGAGGGGGGAACGGTATTTTTTTTTACATTTTTCATCAAGTCGGAAACTAAGCTGCCTAAAAAAAAAACAAAAAATTTTTGAGAATGTGCAAACAACGTTCTTTCCTATGATACCCCACATGCCCTTGTAGCCGCACTTCTAATTTTTAAGACCCCTTTCAGTCGCTTTTGCACAAAGATATATTTTTTTAAATTTCTTTCTTGTTTGCAAAATAGTTGGGCAAACGTTATCTAAAACTATTCTAAATTTCAAGTTGATAGCATTAGTAGTTCTTGAGATATCCAGGTGTGACAGACAGAGTTAGTCTCACCATAAGGGTTCCTTTTTACCATTTTGGTACGGAACTCTAAAAATGGAACCCTTATAGGACTCGTGTGTCTGTTCGTCTGTCACAACCAGTTTGCTGACTGAGTCTACTGGACTGATTAGGTTGAAATTTGGTGACCATATTAATTTCTGTGACCCAAACACGGATCTGTAACGTGAATAAATGAATTTTGAATAAGGAGGTGACTTTTGGGAGATAAATTAGAAAAAAAAAATTGCAAACTGTACCATGTGACATATCAATGAAATTGTATTGAATTTATTGTAGTAGCTTCGATTATAGATATTTTTTTTATTATAATTTTAAAATAAACACTTAAAGTTATTCATGAAAATACTTAGTTAGATGAAAATTAAAAAAAAAATTGAGCCTAAAATGTTCTAAAAAATACTAACTACTACTGTAATAATAATATAGTTCTTTACGAAACAGATTAGGTACAGGAAAACCTATAATAAGTTTATGGTCTTATAATAACATGGTAAATGTCTCAATATTTTGCGTATGAACTTACATTTGCAGTTGGAATGTATGAGGGAAAATATTTATCAGCTACATGTTACGTTTGTTCTCGGGATAAATATTCATCTCAACATTCTCAACTTCGGAACTTTTCATTGTGCGTGGTCCGACATGCACGTGGCCGGTTTTTTTCTTTCCTTCCCCGTTTTTCCCAAAGAGTTACTTACAATCTTAAATACAACACGTCGTGGATTCAACGTACATATATAAGTGGGTATAGGACTTAAGTAGGAGCCGTTACAATCCCTGGGGGTCCGGTGGGTACTCCGAAGAAAAATTCTAACTTATCTTCGGAAATTCTAACAACTTCAAACTAAACAAACTTCAAATACGAAGCATCGGCCGAATGACCCGTCGTATCCTGACTATGGCTGACTACGGCGGTGGCGTAAGAAACAAAATAAAACGACGGTCAAAGAGATCGAAAGTCAAAGTCAAAAACGTGACTTGAAGTCGGGTAAGGATTCAAAGTCAAGGAAACTTTGGAAGTCAAGAAACGGCCGATACTTTAGATTATCGCTTCGGAGCAGGCCCCCTGAATTGTTATGAGGCTCCACCAAGACAAGTTCTTCTTAAAAAGTAAATATGCTGATATTCTAATTCTTCGGTTCGAGTGCCAAATGAAGTGCATCTCTGTCGCACTTGTGAGTTGTGATTGTGACGCAGCTGGCGGGTCTGTAGCGGCCCGAGTTGGATAAAATTGTCTGCCCATCGTTGCGAGTTCGTCATGGACTCATCAGTCTGTGACACTACTATTTAATTTTAAAGTTGAGGAAGGCTGGGCGGTGTGCAATTTCCCCGAAAATACTATTCAATTAAATATCCAATACCTGACAACTGAGTAAAAGCTGCATAATTTAAGTATTATTTATTATAAATCCGTAAATATATTGGTGCTTTCAGCTTAAAATAAATACCTTCAATGCTCCTTGAGACAGCCACAGATGCAATCAGCATGTCGGTCATTTTGTAGCTCAAATTGAAATTACTTACAACAATTTTTTATACTTTTAATCCATAATTTGAGCTAAATTCTTGGAAGCGACATCGTTACATCACTGCGATTTAGGCCAAGCGCGGAATGTTCCGGCGAATGGCGCGACGCGACGACGACGGCACGGTCAGGGTCCGCTTGTCCCTGACCACGGTCAACGGCATCGTTTGAAGGTGCCCTCCGAAACGGAATACCGACGCTCGCACACAATGCCAGCATCGTAACTAAGTATAGGTAGGTATGTTCATTATGTACGTAGACAGACGTATACATGTTTTTTACTCGCTGCTATGCCAGTGAGCTTATACTGAACATAGGTAATATCTATAAACTGGTTAGTCATACTCATTGCATCTACTATAACCCTTTCATTTCCATTGTCTGTGCTGTGTGCCTTTCTTACGAAATGCACCTGACGGTATTTTTGAATAAATAAAATGTTCTACGCTACACAATAATTATAATTCAAATTGCTATGCTGATTCTTTATCAATGCGTCGTGTACATTCTAGATAAGCATAGTGCAGTTATATTGTGAATGCAACTGTATGAGTTTGTCATAAGTACCTATATAAATATAATATACGAAAGTAGATACGAGGGAGTAGCGGGTGTGCGCCTGTGCCGGTGCCGGCGGCGGACGGCGAGGTTTATCTCGTCATTAGACGCTAAAGGTGACATTGCACGGTCGTCGACCCAAAAACCGCTTCACTTTTTCCTGTTTGGGTTCGTGATCGTCTCACTTTTTAAGCATCGCTCCTATAGTATTCGCAGATTCTGTCGTGTTTTGGAATTTTGCCAACTAGCGAGTCAGACTTACGAGGTACCTACATAAATGACTATCTACATGAAAATCTACTTATGTTGATTCAAATGTTGAACGTATCTTCTGAATTTATTATTACCTAAGTAGTTGATAACGCTATTAGAGACGAAAAAACTTCTTACGCTCGCTCACAATAGTTTGTTTTGGCGGGAATCCAATGTATATTTTTATTTCTGCATTCAGGATTCGTACCTACATTAAAGCATTGTTAGGTACGGTACTTAATGTTATCAGCCACAATACTTCTGTTTAATTGTTAGTTGACGCAATTACCGATTGATTGGAACGTTAATATTATTATGAGTAGGCCTACTTACGAGTACCTACCTATTATTTGGAATACCTACAAAAGTTTTAGGTAGGTACCTACTACATACTTATCGGTCACAGCAGCTAGAAAGAACATTTTCTTTCAGGAACCGGAATAGAATACGAAACTTTCAAACATCCAGCTGTGTCCGACCACATTTTTTTTTTTTTGGGGTGGGAAATTGTCAAATAACTTCTCCCGCTCTGGGCGGAGCGGGTCCCGGGCGTGTCAGACTTTTACTGACTAAAACCCACCCGTATTCCTTCATTTGCCTGTGTGCCAGGGCCACGATATCCCTTTCGGACAAACTCGCAACCCTGGCAGTGTGTCCGACCCCTGAAATCAACTTCAAAAAAATGTATGATCCTCTGATGCTCAACCTGAGATCACTTTAATTGTCTCAATTAAATTATGAACTTGTGTCTACTCCATTCAGGTCTACTATTGAAAGAAATAAGTTCGGTGTTCCTCAGGGAAGTGTACTAGGTCCTCTCTTACTTATTTTTGTAAATGATATTCCTCAAGTGACATCACATCAATGCATTCTATTTGCGGACGATATTTCTGATAGAAGTAGTACCGGGTAATTCAGATAGCAACTACGAACATTTTATTAAATATCAATATAGAATCAATAATTAACTGAATATAGGCAACGATGTAAGTATTACCTTTAGATGCGTTACCTGCGCTCAATAATGGCAAAGCAAATCCACCCAGGCAATTGCCTGACATTTACAATAATAATTATTATTATTACGTACGCGCCAATGAACCCGCAGCAGCTAGTGACGTAACTAAATATGTATGTTCATCTCTTTCTAACAACAGATATCGGCATAGGTCTTTCCTTTTCTTCACGCGCTGAATGATTGTAAGCAGGTATGTAGCTACAATCATGGCTTACGCTGTTTTTGAGTGCACAAATGTTCGTGTGTGTCTATTTATAATACGTCATTAGTTATAGGACAACAATCTAACAGCTAATTTACCTACCTACAACTAAAATTTTACAATTCTCTAAGTAACTATAACAATTCCCAATTAAAACCCTTAGACTTAAACTATAAAGCACTAAAATCAAAGAAGTCCTTGATGCATTTTTTTTTCTACCTATTACCTTAGATAGACATTGTAATTGGAAAGCACACGCAGCTTTTGTCATAAATGCTCTAATATAAATAGGTGCATTTGTTTTCTCTTAATTGTCTACAAAAAAAAAGAACTTCCAAAAGAAAACACTATAAAGTGGGAGTCGGTGTCTTTGGTTTAGTTTTTTGTTTTTGCCACCGACTTCCGAAATTAAAGTTATTTTGCACTTTTTTTTTCGAAAGCGATTTTTTTTTTTGGAAAATGTTTTTATTTTTTACTTTTTAGTTGTGGGACCTACCCCATTCTTATTTGAATACCACTACCTGCAGGCTTAGCATGAGAACCGTAAAGAAGCGTTTTATCGACGGAAGAGTAGATAAAAATGGCCTTTCCGTGTAGACACTGTAGAGGTGTAGACAGTAGATCATTTTCGGTAGACAAACGATTTATTTTCTACAGTAAGAGCCAGTCCACACGGCGCGTTGCGTTGCGTTGCGTCGTCGCAGCGCTGTCCTTGCGTTGTTTTACATACAAATAACCAAGGTGTTCACACGGCGCGTTGCGTCGTCGCAACGCACACATGACGGACAGCAGCCCCCGAGACGAAGCGAGAGGGGGTGTACTCGTGCGACGTCGGAGCGGCAGCGCTCAGTTGCTTGTGCGTTGACAGAGAGGATACACGGAAGCTCATTTCGTTCATCATTTCGTTTTACGTTTACGTTTTTGTATTTAGTTTTATTTGCAGGGTAAAATGAATACCATTGAAGAACTTGACATAGATTACTTGATTACATTGATACAGGAAAGGGAAATTATATGGGACAAGTCAAACGTAGATTTTAAAAATAAAAATTTAAAAACAAAAGCCTGGGAAGACATATCAAAAGTTTTATTTCCTGATTACGAGAATTTCACAGCTGAACGAAAAAACAAAGTTGGTGAGTTCACAGTACAGATATTTATGTTTTTTTTTTATTTAAGAGGGCTTTCAAGATTTTCTTGCACCGCCAATTCCGCGATCAGTACAAAATTAATATCTCGACACTCTAAAATTTTAAAACTAAGGGAATCTAGATTAGCGTGAGTACTATTTTATTACTTAGCTCAAAACTAACCTAGACTACGCTGAGTAGGTAAAAAAATATTAATTTTTTACTGATCGCGGAATTGGCGGTGCAAGAAAATCTTGAAAACCCTCTTAATACAATTATACCTTATTTAGCTGCCAAGGCAGAGTTCCTCTAGTCATAAAATAGGTCGCATATTGCTGTCTTATGACATTCGGTGCTGTCTGTTCTTCATGTGCGGGTTGTATTGGGAGAAATTCATCAACACTTATAGCAAATTTATCTCTTTGTCTAAAACCATCTCGATCAGCGACAAAATTGTGTAATACACAACATGCTTTTATAATGTCAGTAGCGAAGTCATAGGACACGTCT
The DNA here is from genome assembly GCA_948098905.1 of Tiliacea aurago. Lineage (NCBI taxonomy): Eukaryota > Metazoa > Arthropoda > Insecta > Lepidoptera > Noctuidae > Tiliacea > Tiliacea aurago. The sequence goes on along the minus strand of OX402586.1, from coordinate 16,094,121 downwards.
ATCGGTCTGTGAAAAATGCACCATTTGTTAGCCATAATCCCAAAAGCGCATTCGACATATCTTCTGGCTCTGCTTAGACGGTAATTGAAAACCTTTTGTTGTAAGTCGAGATTTTGACCGCCATATGGACGCATAATATGTTTGCTCAGTCCAAAAGCTTCGTCACCCACAAATACATACGGGGTTGGTATATTGCTACCAGAGAGTGGCTGGGGTTGAGGTAGTCGTAAGTTGTTGTTAATCATTAGCTCGTACAGTTTAGAACTTTGTAATATGGTTGAATCGCATTCTTTTCCGTATGCACCGATGTCGACAAATACGAATTTGTAATTTGAATCCACAATAGCTAGCAACACAATCGAAAAAACGGCTTTATAATTAAAAAAAAGTGAGCCACTATTTGCAGGATTACACACGCGGATGTGTTTGCCGTCGATGGCACCAACACAGTGAGGAAAATTTGCCTTTACATCAAAACCCCTCGCTATTGTTTGGAAACTTTCAGTTGTCAGTTCAGGGATGTTGTCTCGAAGAAGATTGGTCCATATAGCACGACAAACTCTTTGTATCATATATGCAATAGTAGATTTTCCCCGTTTGAATTTGAAATGTAAATCAGTTATTGAATTTCCACTTCCTAGGTATCTGAAACGAAAATAATTATTATAATATGCATTTATGAGATAGATAGATACCCGAAAAAAAATACTGACATATTCAGACATCGATAGCAAATAACTTTCTCTATGTAACCAATTAATTCTGGAATCGCGAAAAAAATAACAGCTGTTGCATACATTTTGATTCAGTAGGTATTGCTTTTTGTATGTAACAGCTGTTATATTTTCACGATTCCAGAGTTGGTCACATAGTGTTTGTTAACGATATCTGAATATGTCATTAAATTTTATCGAGTAATTCACTATGTATAAATTATTAAATCATGTTTACTATTGGTTTTGCAGGTAATGATTTAATAAAGAAATGGAGAAGTGTAAAAGATAATTACTTCAGATATTCAAAAAAAAAAGAAGCATCAAAATCGGGCTCGGGCGCTACGAAACTGAAGAAGTATCATTTATATAATCAACTTCTTTTTTTGAGAAAAGTGGAACAAAATGCCACCGAATCTAGCTTAGACTCGCCTAGAGAAATCAACAATGAATCTACGTCTACAAATGATGAAATTACCACAGAGAACACTCCGCGCTATGTTCCAGTCGCGCGCAAAAGGGCAATGCAAATGGATGAGTTTGAAAGAGAAGGACTAAAACTTCTCAAGGAGCCGGAAAATCGCCATATGTCCTTTTTCAGAGCTATATTGCCATCTATTCAAGAATTTTCCGACCGAGAAACTCTCCGTTTCCAAAGTAAAGTTATACAAATTATAGATGAAATGCGGTATGGACAAACATCATCATATGTGAGTGGCCCATCAACGTCTCACCAACCATCATATGGGTATCAAACAGCAAATTTTCAAAGTACATACATTTCTGATTATAATAATTCAATTACATCTCCAGAAACATCTCAAGCAAGTGAAGAAACTGAATACGATTTTTCTAATTTGTAATTACTGGATGATATCTCTCTTAAATAATGTCTAAACTTAAAATTATGACAATTGCTGATTATTTGTGAGTTGATTACTAATTAAACAAACCAAAAAAACTGTTATATTTTTATTACTTAAATATTTATATAGTTACCTTAAAGTAATTCCCAGCATTTCTACTGGTTCCACTGGATTCCTCATATTAGTATAGTTTTTTCGTATGTGTGGTTCTAAGGACTTCAATAAACATTCGAAGCTGGATACACTCATTCTAAAAAAATTATAAAACTTCTTTTCGTCTAATAGCAACTCCCGATATTCTAACAAAAAAAAACTGTCCATCACGATTTCTTAATGAAATGAAAGGACAGATCCAGTACCGTCTTGTGATCTTGCGTCGATTTCGGCGGTGACGTAGTAATAGGAGCAATGCTAGACGTCTTTTCTGATCCATGATTTGCTATAGACTGACTGCGATATTTTTTCAAAATGCTTGCCGCAACTGTGCGTCGCCGCTGCGCCGACGGAACGTTAAGACTGCGTCATAGTAACGCTGCGATGGCGCAGCGCCCGTGTGGCCGGCTATGCGTCAAAATATTTGCGTTGCGACGACGCAACGCAACGCAACGCGCCGTGTGGACTGGCTCTTATAAGTAGAAATGAAAAGCGTCGTGCTAAGCCAGCTGCTAGTGCTATGTAAATAACAGTGACAGGAACTTATTAATATAACATCATCTACAAAGATTAAATGGGAAAAATACGTTCTATTGAATAATTAAAAACTACCCAATAAAAAAACACAAAATCACATCGCATTCACAGGAGCGCCAGTCAGGGTTTCAGCCCTAGGAACTGTCACACATTCATGAGACGCGTGCGCACAGTGCGCACAGTGAATTATAAACAAAGTGTAAGAAGCTGAGCTCATCTTTTAATCGCCCGAGATCCACAAACAGCACACAACAATGTCAGAGGATGGAAGCATGACCCCTCCGCGATGTCCTTGCCGACAAATATTTATTCCTCAATTCTCGCTATTGCACCTACTACTGCTTGTCTCTGCATCGCCCAAAGGTTGACTGGTAGAAAATGCCTATGGCATTAAGTCCGCCTCTGTAGGTACATTTGGGGCCGGTGCGGCGTAGCATGCGTAGTTCATACAAACGTAATACCAAAATAATTTGTAAATCAAACATATTCTTAACGTAGTGTGTAAGTATTTATTTCGATTGGATTACAGAATATTTATGTTCCCAAAAATATATTTTGAAAGGAACAATGATTTAAAGACGAGATAAATGAGGAATTTAAAATTTCAATACTAGGGCTAGTCCAGGTATTTATAAAAGTGGAGCGAGACTATACGAGTTATTGTAATATGGTTTAAAAAAATATAGATTGGATACTCCTTTTCTAGAGTATGTCAAAAATTATTCAAAATTATTTAAAAAAAAATGTGTTTTTGCTAAATCAAAATTTTTAAGCGATACAATTAAAAAATCTAATAATAAAGTAAAAACTACTTGGAAAATTATTAATAATGAAACTGGTAAGTCTGTTAAACAAGAAAAACCACTTGAGATTATGGTCGAAAACAAATTAGTTAATAATGCAGCTGACGTAGCTGAGGCATTCAATGAGTTTTTTGCCAACATACCTATAACTACGACTCGCTCCTTAAATTCAACCCCGTCGAAAGCTGAAAATCTTTTGCATAGTAGTGTGCCTAAATGTAGTCGTTTATTTAGCTTATGGCTTTTGGCTTATGGGTATTTGGGTTATGTTTTTTTATTTTTTATTGTTTGTATTTTGTGTTTCATGAACTGTGTCCAAATAAACTTTATTCTTTCTTTTTCTTTTTGTTCTTTAGCTTCAAACATGTAACTCCTCATGATGTAGTTAATGTTTTTAACACACTTAAGTCTAAAAACACTGGTGATTACTGGGGTATCTCCATTAAACTATTAAGTAATATAATAGACATCGTAGCCCCCTATCTAGCTGTTACTTTTAATAAATGTGTTGATTTGGGAACTTTTCCTGACCTCATGAAGAGTAGTAAAGTCATACTTTTATTTAAATCAGGTAATAAAAATGACGTTGGCAATTTTAGGCCTATTTCTATCTTACCTGCATTTAGCAAAATATTTGAAAAGTTAATACTCAAGCAGTTGCTAAGACATATTAATTTAATTAAACAGCCTCCTTTACAAAAGGTCATTCGACTACAGATGCGGGTGTTGCACTGCTGAAACACATATTTAACGCTTGGGAGAACTCGCAAAATGCTATTGGAGTTTTCTGTGATCTCTTCAAAGCCTTTGATTGCGTGCACCATGACACGCTTTTGCGTAAACTACGTCATTACGGTGTCCAAAACGAAGCTCTTAAAGTAATACATTCATATTTAAATAATAGGTTCCAATGTGTAGATGTTGATGGTGTGAAATCTTCCGAGCTACCAGTTCAGTTAGGTGTACCTCAAGGCTCAATACTGGGTCCATTCTTATTCTTGGTATATATCAATGACCTACCATTCTATATAAAGGGTATCTGTGACGTTGTACTGTTTGCAGATGATACCTCTCTTATTTTTAAAGTAGAAAGGAATATACAATATTTTGACGACGTAGACCGCTGACATTCAAAATATATTTGTACTTCAAAAACGAGCTGTTCGAGCAATTTACCAGCTGGGTGCCAGAGTTTCTCTAAGAGATTTTTTGTAAAAATATTGGCCAACATCCACACATACCTTTACTATAATAATTTTACATAATATCACATCACAAGTTCCTGTGTTCTCTTGGGAGCATCACCGTATACGAATTTCTCCCATAAGTCTTCAGGAGTCAAAAATATGGCACATAGATAGTGTCGAGTTTGATGAAATATCGTGTTAAATTTTTTTTCGGAGAGCTTTCTTCTGTTAACATCTTTGGAAAATATGGTCCCCGTATTTTTGCCGTCAACAGCTGCGCAACGGAGCATATTAATTAATTAATTATCCGTGAAAGAAGTCGCTTAATTAAAAAAAAGTATGGATAGTGACTAAGAATTTGACAGTTAGCACTGTCAAATTCTTAGACGCAGCCTTGGATAGCAGCAACATCTGAAGTGAGCAAGTAGCAGTTTTTATCCCCATTTTATGGGACCACCGCGCAAGCTCTTTTACCAAATTAAAAAAGTATTTCCAAAATCGGTTCACAATTGACGAAAATATTGATGAAACTACATAAAAAAGAAAAAGTTTATAGGGATGAACATAGAACCCATTCCTTTTTTGAAGTCGGTTAAAAACTGATATGGCTGTGTACCATGGCTACGGTTGGTAGGGCAGTTCTTAGATAAGGGCTTCATGGGGTACTTCTCAGGCTAAAAAACGCTTTATCACACAAAAAAATCTGCGGGATCGGGCCGTTTGAATCCTGTAGACTTCAATTTAAGAAATTAGGATTACTACTGGATTAATATTGCCCTTTTGATTTGTCGGTCGGCGTCAGCGCGCGGTGCGGAATCAGCATCTTCAGTATACCCGGTACCGAAAGCTCACCGAGCGCCTATAATTATTTCCATGAGCGTTTCCTGTTTGGCTTGGTGTGTCAGTATGTACAGGAGTGGGGCGGGATCGTTTCGGTATACCACGTGTAGAGAAACATCCACTGGATGTTTTAATTGAAAATTGATATTGCTGGACCAACAAGATTTTGAAGCTCACCATACATTTTCTTTAACACCCTGTACATGGATAAACATTTATTATCATCCTGTGAAAGTTCTCTAACTGCAAAAAATAGTTGACAATATTTTTTTTGTTTTTATGTACGGATGGTGCCAATAACGCTTTCGTGTTTTTCGTAAACGGTGATAAACATAACACGCCACAAAACCGCCGCCCGCCGCCGCCGCCGCCACATCTTGATCACTCGAAGAGGACATTTTTACTACAAAAATGGTGCCAAAACATAACGGTAGGTCAAGGTCAATGTCAAAGTCAAATTATTTATTTCAAATAGGCACATAAATGGCACTTTTGAACGTCAAAATTTACAAATAAAATAGAATTGATTCTAGTCGCCCCTTCCAAAAGGTAGCTTCGTATGGAGAAGAATAGGCAAGAAACTCCACCGTAAAGGCTTCTACATACCGGCGCGACTAGTCGCGCCGGTATGTAGAAGCCTTTACTCTTTTAAAATGTTTTACAATATTTTGTATAGTTACATCAATTATCTTCTTATAGGTATATAAAATTCTCGTGTCATAATGTTAGTTACCATACTCCTCCGAAACGGCTTGACAGATTTTTATGAAATTTTATATGCATATTCAGTAGGTCTGAGAATCGGCTACTATCTGTTTTTTATACACCTAAGTGTTAAGCCTTACGCGGGTGAAACCGCGGTGCGCAGCTAGTATAATTATATGTGAAGACGATGCACCTAGAATAAAATTACTATACCACAATAGGTAAAAAGAATTAATAATGAAGCAATGACAGATAAATTAATTAACCGTTTCGATAAAATTAGTCCGTACCTAACTGAAAGCAGTGCAGTATCGTTTCGGTATATAGAGCATACTATACCGCCTTTGACTATCAGGAAATGGCCTAACTCTACCTAGTCTGTACATATTCGAAGTAGGAATTTTTTTTTAAAAGCACTAGAGCGTAAGGACCAGGCTAACCGCGCGACGAAATGGCACCAGCGCGCTGGCCCTAAAATGACAGTTTAGGGCCAATGCGACTCAGTCGAACGCGGTCCACGCGCGGAGGAGTTAATAAGTACAGTTCTGTAATTAAAATGCCTAGTTGCGTAGTAAAAGGCCGCAAAAATTATCATACAAAGGTTAAAAAGGAACATGGGATATCATAACATCGAATAAGTAACTTAAATTGCCTTTGTTGCAATAAAATTATTCAATAAACACATTTGAATCCACATTCGAAATCCACAATGGCGGCCATGTCACGCGCTGCCGGCAGCGCCCGCGACGGTAACGAAGTAACCTTGTACGGACGTCATTTTTTATTTGTGTTATATTTAATAATTATTAAATTAATAATAATTATTCATAACTTGTTTTCAATTTCAAATAAAGCTGATCGAGATTAATTTGTTTTATTACGTTTTTTGTCAAAGTATGGACGCCTCAGTGGTTAACTTATTTCCGATAAAATGTGATTAAAATAACATTTACGCACGTACATGTCGTACATACAAGGTTACGTCGTCGACCTATGCAACGTGACACTCACGTAGTTCATATGAGTTGTCACAGATGGCGCTACTTTTTGCTTGTATGAAAAAGGTGTAAGTAAAATGTTCTGATGGGCGTATCCTTCCTTTTGAAATCATTGACTAGAGCTATTTTCTAAAGCCATCGAAAATAAAAAAAAATCCTTTCAAGAGATCCAACCCGACTGGCTGTCACAAGATGTAGAAAGCACACTACATAGGACACTACGACTACACAATTCAGAACAATCTATGATGTCTAGACAAATAAATACAATCGAAGTGTCTGTTATTAATGTCAAAATAACAGCTTTTTATTAAATGCTTATAGAAAGTTTATACGGTACTTTACAACAAAAAATCTAGTTTATAAATGTCTGTCTGTCTATTTGTTTGTTCCGGCTAGTCTCTCAAACGGCTGGACCGATTTTGACGGGACTCACTGGCAGATTGCTAATGTTATAAACAGGCCGCGGGCGAAGCCGCGGGAAGAGGCTAGTGTACCTATAATAAAAGGAGAAACTGACTGACTGATATATCAACACACAGCCGAAACTTGAAATTTTATTGAAATTTTGCAAACGGTTATCGTTTTATTTTATAGGGGAGCACTAACGGGTTTTTGGAAATTCGACCTTTAAGGAGGTGGAAAGGGGAGATTTTGTTTGTATGAAACATTTTATTCCTTAAGGCGCGGACTGACTACGATTTTAAACGCTGCAACTGCACTCACACAATCGCTTGAAATAAGGTTGAAAATTGAATAAACAATTGTGTTGACGATGTGACTAAGCTGCAAATTGGCATTTATTTTACGGGTTTTATTTAGATTATTCGGAATATACACATTATATTAAATAATTGTCCGGTTAAAGTTTTAAAACAAAGCTAATGCAATTAGAATCCTACAAAAAAAAAATGTTTTCGCTGAAAGTACAGAGATATTCGGCGCCAAAGTTTATTTTTGTGAAGTAACTTCACAATTTTTTATTGCGAATATCAAACTATATTTTACTATTCTACTCGGTTAAAATTTTTCTATAAACCCTTTTCTATCCACTGTATTTTTTGCGTCGGATATTTTCATTGCGTTACGTCATACTCGACTATCCAAGAAACCAGTTTTTGTGAATATTGAGGTAACACCGCGCCTTAAGGGAAGGATTTTCCTGCGGTTTGATTAACTCGAAAATTGTTTTAAATAACCTATACTTTATGTCAAATAATGGAAACGTCAAAAAAAAATTTCTAAATTTAACCCTTTGAGGGTAAAAATGTAGAATATTCTATGAAAGACCTTATTCATTCGATTTAGAAATAAGAAACGTGGCATACTTACACTTTTAGGTAAATAATAAAGATCGTAATTATACAATTTCGTAAGCTACTGTAAGAGCTCAGAAAAACAAGGTAAAAGATTAATAAAATATTTATTTAAAAATACACTTAGGTAGTACAACAAATGTTAGGAAGATGTTAAGCCGTCGGTGTACGCCAGTAAAGAGAACGAACGCTTCGGTGCAAGATGCCAGCTAGGCGCGCCGCCCGTGCGTTGCTATCTTCGTAGTTGTCAACTTCACGACGGTACTCGAGCGCCATCTATTGCCTTACAGTCGGCCTTCCTGATACAGCTGCGCGACCCGCGTAGCTCTCGTTCCTTGGTGTTGATGACGGCCCAGCTTGCTCACGTACTCACGATGCAGCGACGACACGGTGGGATTGGCATCTTAATGTCAGCTTGAAATGACGTCTTAATGTCAGTGCGATTGACGTCTTAATGTCAATTTGAAGTGACTTCTGAATGTCAGTGCGATTGACGTCTTAATGTCAATTTGAAGTGACTTCTGAATGTCAGTGTGATTGACGTCTTAATGTCAATATGAACTGACGTCTGAACGTCAGTGTGATTGACGTCTTAATGGGAACGCTGCCAGTATCTTCGGAACCTTGCCTAAAGGGACTCCTTTTAATAATATATTTTAGTAATAAAAAAAAAAAACTATACTTTTAAAATAATTTAAGAAAATAGATCCGAAACACATGTCAATGAATGCCAATTTAAACTGACTTCTTAATGTCAGTATGAGTAACTTCTTAATGTTACATAACCCAATCTAAACTAAAATCGATTATGAGTTTAATGATGGCTTACCCTTCAGGGTCCACATCATAAAATGTCGTGTCACAATAGCCTCCTAAGGCATTATCTTCCTCTTAAGGAACGACACACGACTAATTAACAAGAATTCAACCTCTTAAGGCTAAATGTATTATTGAATATTCATAGTTTGTAAGGTTATGATAATAACCAACGCCTCTGAAGGCTAGCGCTGTTGAAACAAAGATCGATCATAAATTATTTTTAATATCATTAATGACTAAAAATGGATCCATTTAACAAATTTGAATAGTGCACTAACGAATAGAATGAATCGTCTTGAACAACATTACCTACTTTCGTATTTGTTTACTCAGAATAGTCAGAATTAGAATTCTCAGACTCATCGGAATGATTATACTGGAAAAGCTTTAACTTATCCCTGGCCAAGACATTTTCATAATGTCGACCACGGTTACGTGTACTCTTAATCACGTACCGATCATGAGGCAGGACCTTAACAATTTTATATGGTCCGTCAAAACACGGCATAAGTTTACCACTGCGTAAACCGTTACGAATGATCTTTTCCGGTGATCTAGTTCTTTTCCGACAAGAACTAGATCACCTATCTTAAAAGGAGCTTCATAACGCCGTTTTTGACCGTACTTGTCCTTTGCCTGTTGAGACAATTTAGCTGATCGGGTGACAGCAACTTCTCTCAACTCGTCTAAATTCGGTGACCTATTGGGCACAACTATATTGCCTACGAGTCTAGGTCGAAACCCATAAAGAAGTTCCAATAGAGTTTTACCCGTACTATTATTTACATTAGAATTTAATCCTAACTGTACCTTAGGCAAGTATTTCTCCCAGACATTTTGGTCATCACCAACGTATGCTACAATGGCGTCAAGTATCAGTAAACGTTTAAGTAGTAGTAGTAAACGTTCTATCAGCCCATTCGCCTTTGGGCTGGAGACCGCCGCCGCCGTCATAACATGCTTGAGTGCAATACTCTTTAAAGTCTTTGCAGCTAAAAGCTTTACTACGGTCGCTTATTATGCGACTTGGAACACCAAAAGTTTTAATTCTTTGGTCAAACGTTTGTAACACATATTTACAACTCACGTCTTGAACAGCTTCGATCCATATAAACCTCGTAAAGGCATCTATAAGTGCTTGGCCACACTGGCAGCGCGGTACGGGAGCGGCCTCAAACTTATTGCTAGAATGTGCAATAAGTGTGACCTCATTAATATTAATTAAGTTTAAGCCAAGTTTGCCATCAATAAACTCAGTGTCGCATTCTGGAATAATACACTCCGCTCTCGGCGTATGATTCAGTAGCACGCAGTGTAATCGAACCAGAGATAAAATCGAAACAAATTAATAGTAGGTATTTTATTTTAAACACCGGGTTGTAAAATTACTTAGTCATTCGACACCAACTTGACGCGCTCAACTTCACTAAAATAATGCAGTATGCACCAGGTAGGTCGAGAAAATGATTTGCATTAAATATCTTTAAAGATGTCGGTGTTTTAATGACATATCTACAGGTACGATAGAATGTTCTGTCAAAGGCTGGCTATTATAGTGCCAATATCTTGAGCAGAGTCAGAATAGAATAGAATACTCTTTATTATTACACCATAAAAATTACAAATGTAAGGGTAGAGCGTCGTAAAAGTTATTCAGGTACTGATACTATGAAAACAGACGAAAACCTTGCAATCACAAGTAGCCTCGTCAACTTGAATCTTAACAACTACCACACCGATCGGATTGGTTTTAGAGCCCCCAAAACCGGACAAAACAATATTTTCGCAAGGGCTCGGTTCCAATTTTAACCGACTAGCTACTGATTCTGTTATTGTGACGCAAGCGCTTCCAAAATCAATAAAACCATACACAGAGAAATCATTAATTTTCACGGTCATGTAATATTTCGAACTACCCGACGAATCAGTAATAACGCGCACAGTATGCCATTGTTTGTCATTTTCTTTGTTAGAAATTGTACGACGATTTTTAAGTTTAAGACATTCTTCTTTCAAAATATGACCGGGTTTTCCACAGTAATTAGGTATTTATTTTTTATGTAATAATTAGTTCCCGTCATGATACGTTTACGTCTTACGTCTTGCTCTTTACGGTTTACGGCTTGCTACAGTTTCTGCCATCGGGGACTCGTATCCGGGACGCGCTAGCAGATGATCGTTAGGTACTGGTGGCTTAGCTATAGGTTCACGTAGGGTACCGCAGGTAGTGACGGCGTATAGGAACGCTCAACAGATTGGGCATTCGCGCCTTGATTTCCCGCGTTCGTCGCGGCCCCGGCGCTAGAACTACCCCCCGACGCGGGTGTTATGCTAACCTTGCCTGGCAAGACTTGATTTCCCAATAAGACTACGCATTCTAGTAATCTACGTGTCGTACTAACATTTTTGGCTTATCAACGACGCAAAGATTTCTCATTGTCACTGTCGTCCATATTTATACGTTTACTTTATTTTTATGGTGTCCCATTATTATAGAATAATCACACTAGGCAACAGATAGGGTACACAGTCAAGTGAAATGCAATTGTAAAATAAAGTCACGCGATAATCACCCGGTACCTGATAGGGATACACTAACAGTTATTATTTTAAAACACTTACGTGGGCTGCATATGTTCTATCCCGCTTCTGAGCTGTAAGAGCTCAGAAAAACAAGGTAAAAGATTAATAAAATATTTAATTAAAAATACACTTAGGTAGTACAACAAATGTTAGGAAGATGTTAAGCCGTCGGTGTCCGCCAGTAAAGAGAACGAACGCTTCGGTGCAAGATGCCAGCTAGGCGCGCCGCCCGTGCGTTGCTATCTTCGTAGTTGTCAACTTCACGACGGTACTCGAGCGCCATCTATTGCCTTACACTACCTTATACAGGGGTTGAAGGGGTAGTAAACAATAATGTTTGTAGCTATTCGTTTTTTTAACTCTTCCTTAAAATGGGTTTACGGGGTTTCAAAATTTATATGGACATATTTTAACAAGCTGCCGAATGAACTCGAAAGTCGAATCTCGGTACTAATACTTGAGAATTATGTGTTTCAGGGTTTTTTTTTAAATCAATCCCTGGCGGGGTCGAAGGGTTTAGGTACTGCGAAAATGGGTATAAATAATAAGGGGTATGTTTAAGTTACATTTTTATTAAAAACAAGCCCTACCTCGGTAAAAAGGGAGGTCACAGTTTTTATGACAAATCTTATTCCTTTGATTTATAAACTGGAAAATTGGCCCGAATGTTTACCTAAATAAATGTTACGATCGTAATCATTAATTTTCAAAAACTACATTTAAAGGTGGTTTTAAAAAAAACTGGCGAAATTACGAAATCCACGCGGATAAAGTCGCGGACGAAGTGCTAGTTATGTCACCGTAAGATTGTATGCACCGTTACTTTATATTCTATCTAGGGAGATTATAAACTATCGAAAAATTGTGAACTGTCATAATTTATAACGCATTCGTTTTCGGTAGTTTATAAAATTATAATATATCAATGTCAAATCGTCAAATTGTGAAGGAACCTGCACTTAACAACAAGGTTCATAATCTATTCGATTAAATTACCCGTAAAATTGAGAACCGTTCCTGATTGGTAGGTCTTGGCCGTAGCCGAATTGGTCGCACTAACTATGCCAGGGCACCCCGACAAATGGGTTAGGTTCGGCGACCAGCAGGGATCGCGGAAGTCACACATGATCCCATGATCCCCGGTGCACGTGTGGGAAGGGAACACCGGGGTGGTTTAGGCAGTAAGACAGTCAGACATCCATGAGGATTTTCCACCCAGGGAACAAAAAGGTTAGAAGTAGGACTGTGTCTAACCGCGTGCGAGCCGAGCGAGCACATACAGTGTAACATATTTTGTTATTCAGAGTAACAAGCTCTTAGAAAATAGCGAATGGGAGTGTGTAGATACAAAGTACTTACTGATAACAAGCATCCACTAATAAACCTATCTACTTTGACCTAATAAATAATTATGTACCTACGCTGGGTACCTACTTCCTAAGCGCTATTCTTATTATATCTATTAATTAATGTTCAAGATAACTAGGTACTTCGGGGTAAAGTTGTGTATCTTGATAGATTATAATTACGATATTATCCAGTTGACAATTAAAAGAAACCAGCGTAATAGATAACAATATTATTATCCTAAAAGATCTGCATTTTTTTTAAATTACTGATTAGTCAACCGATCTATTTTGTAAAAAGGTAATCGTCCAATTCCAATTCCAATTTTAAAGTATGGCTCTCTATTTTGTAAAAATGTAATCGTCCAATTCCAATTCCAATTTTAAAGTATGGCTCCATCGTTTTACCGATGATTCTGCCAATGTCAAGGTTGAAGGAAACAAAGTGTATTCGCTGAAGTTGACTGGTTGTATTGCCTGATTTACTTAATTCTGGAACCGTTTGAGTAGCCTGTAAGGCCAACACAAAATATTTGTTAGTAAGCAGACAACACAAATTAACTTTATTATGAGACGAACACTATGAACCACCATTATGAGTTGGTATGTTAAATCTTGATGTTATTCAATAAAAACAAAATTAGGAGTGTTTTAACTAATGGGGAATCAACGAGTGTCAAGAGGCATCCCCCTTATTTTCCCAGACCTATTAATATACCATTGTATATTAATAGGTCTGGGAAAATAAGGGGGGAGCATATCATATAGAAGTACCAAAAGATTACGACAGGAGAAAAATATGTGCTCAAGAGTACCCTCTTCCACACGGTCCACACCACACTCGCAAAGGGAATGATCCTGAATGCGTAGTTTAGCCAAAAACACTGGAGTGCAAACATGTCCCAATCTAAGACGTATATTAGTATAGATGTGATTAATTTATTCAGTTTCTTATTTTTGACAAACCAGAGGGCTAATATTGCGTAACACACTATCAGTAGGAATCGGTTTCAATTTGACAGTTCAACAACATTCATTGCATTATTTACGTTGTTGAGCAGACATTTTTTTTCTACCATATGAAACAATGGATTAACAATATACTTCAAAATCATTCCGATTCCGATTCCAACTGTGTTACGCAATTAGGGTACAGGTTTAGTTGGGATGTTGGGTTGGATACTGCCATAATATTTGCCCTTAATTGCCCTTGATTTTTGCTACAGATCATCCCAAGACTTCATGAGACGTTTTTTAATGTAATCGTCAAAACTTAATGAAGTGATCTGTCAAGTGTCAACCCTCTCACCATGAAAACTCAGTTAAAGTGCGCGTAAGCTGCGTTGACACAATCAAAATGCGGGTACACAAAGTAGATTTGACAAATCTGCTTTTGAAAAGTTGAACGCGGTCCTATTCCAGTTCCAAGTTGTGCGCTTTGATCAGTGTTGCCACGATCAAAAAAACGTCCAATTAGTCGTCAAATCTACTTTCTCCAACCGTACTTTGTGTCAACGTGGCTTGTAAGTTAGCTGTCAATAACGTGTCCATCCCTAGCATCTGGTGGAGTGACAGCTCACTTTACCAAATTTTTCACGAAAACCAGAAACCTCGGATGTAGATTTTGGCAACAGCAAATAGCATAGCAGTGACATAGAAAAGCGTCGAGCAAGCAGCTTAACCCTGCTAAAAGATTCACCATTCAAGACTCAGCGAAGCAGGACCAGAACGCAAAGCGGGCGGCGTCATTTAAAAGTTGCCCAGCCATAGACAAATATAACCGGTCTTCCACTATTCCAATGCTTGCTCAAGGATGTATATCCGGTAGGCTCTAAATAATCCTTCCATATCCCAAGGACACGACTTCCCTACCATAATAGCACCCCGCGGTCTACTCTTTGATATACAATGGTCTCTGTAGTCCCATGAAACATGAGGCTTCAGGGGTTAGGGTGAATCTTTGGGTTCATTCGAGCAATCGAGTCTGGTACAACCACGTTGGGGTCGGTGTATTTCATTCATTCATTCCGATTTTTACAGAACTCATCTTGATGACGTTGGTTCGACCTTGGCTGTCAAAACTTTAGAACGAGACTCGTGTCTTTCGTTCAACGCAGGCGCTGTAGCGGAGGTTCGAAAAGTTTGAATTGTGATTTCAGAATCTACTTACATAATAGATTTTGTTTGTGAAGCGGTGTCGAAATCCGTCTTTATCCAGTACCTACCTACCTAATTAAGGACGCATTTACAAATCTGACAAAAATAAGCAATTTTTCGGTGCATTTTGTGGCAAAATGAAACTAAACCAAATGTAACTAATAATAACCAAAATAATAACCACAGATAGATTACTCCTTCATCTCCAAATGGTAGCAATTTTTTATTCGAAAATTTTGGTTTATAATATTCTAAAATAGAATTTCCGTTGCCTCTGACGATAACGTGTTGAGTTTATACTATTCCTATTTATGAACAGCTTAATAAATTAATCATAACGAATTGAGTAACTGATAATTCTATACCGATATTGAACCAAAGGTTACACTGACACTAGTTAGTGACATAAATAGTTGTCTGTGTTTTCAACTAGTGTTGAAAACACCTTTGGCTATTTATTTTGGGTTATTATTGGATATTTGCTATCAATTAGGGCATAGACTTCTTCTATTCCAAACATATCGACGAAATCTTCTCCCATTCATCGCTAACACTTCACAATTTATTTGGATCAGTTTTGCAAAGCGCTTATTGTGCCGAATGGCTACTACATTCTGTTGGTCTAATGATGTTTCATGTGCAGGAGTTAAACTAGGCGTTGCAGGTTTGTTTATGGAATTAGGGAACTAATAGTAAACCAATTAAATAACTTTTTGTGATAAGAAACTTCTACGTATCCAGTATTTCTCAGCCTATGTAAATTATTAATCCTCAAATCCGCTGTACCTATGTTTAATTGATGTGTAAAAATTTTCCTGTCGTTTGGTGTGGAGTGATTTCGTGCAAAAAGACGGAAGTGTGTAACAGGAACTGATAGCTTGAGCGTGGAATAAGTATACCTATACTTTTTAATAGCATGGAATTAGAGTACTCATGGAATTAGTAAGTATTTTCTTTATAGGAATATAGATTGTAAGTAGAGGGGGTCGAATTTCAACCAGTGGGCGACCAAGTAATAAATAATTATTCGAATAAATATTATTTATATTATTTTTTATTATTATATATTAATGTAGGAATAATAATAATAAATAAAACACTTTATTTCGGGTGGCATAGACCCATATAAACCTTAACCTAATATCTAAGGCTAACTCGTTTTTTTAAATATAAACTCAGATTTGTGTGTCGTACACTCGTACCTATTACTTGAATTGAAATCTTGAATTTCCATAATGTGCTAGCCTTTTTTTTTTTTTTTGGGTGGGAAATTATCAAATAACTTCTCCCGCTCTGGGCTGAGCGGGAGAAGTGTGGTGTCAGACTTTTACTGACTAAAACCCACCCATATTCCTTCATTTGCCTGTGCGCCAGGGCCACGATATCCCTTTCGGACAAACTCGCAACCCTAGCAGGCATCGGCCCCAGCGGACCCCGTCAGTTGGCGCTGACAACTCTTTGAGGCGCGCGTGGAATACGACGCGTCGTCGACCCGGGCCTGGTCTTATCGGACGGTGAGCTACCGAGAAAAGACTTGGTAGAGCTAACTTTTATAAAGAAAAGCATGAAATTGGAGCAAGTTTAAAGTTGAATTTTAATTATAAACTGCAAGCTTCGTCGCCTTCTATGACACCCACCGGAAGAAATAGGGTGCTATTCTTTACGTTCTGCACCACACGGAACAGTAGATGAAATGAGTAGATGACTAGTACTTTTAATTAAAAGTTTCCATTACCTACATTACAAATCAATATTAAACTAGGAAAAAAATTGAAAATTACACAGCTTAAGGACATGTCGGTATACTCGTTGCATTTTCAACATTGTTGCATCTATCTACATTCATGAGATTCCCAATAAAACAACCTAGGTACTAAACTAACTTGGAACTAGTGAAAAATGATCCCTACGTGTTGGACGGAAAGCAGATTTTCCTTCAGTAGAGACTCTGGCATCATAAACGGTTCTATAATAGAGTAACTGGCAATGTAAATTGTTCTGTATTTGAGTACAGTTACGGGGCAGATTGGGTTGTATTTTAGTGCCATTACGCCCCACATGAAAGTTACTGAGCACTGAAATCGATGGATGCAGCCGGCTGGGGAGGGCTGCTGGAGTGGCCGGGATAACCGCGCGGTTGCTCGGCAACCAACTCCCGGCGCGTGTTATTATGTCTACGATGAAAACTCATTTGATTTTCACATTTAAACTACGGCAATGTTTTAGATAGGTAGGTACTTAAGACGCAGATATATGCCAGTGACCTTGAGTGGTTAGCTTGCGTGTTCTGTACTGAGCTCACGCAACGCGTCGTACGTTCAGCCAGTAATAGGACTCGCCCATCAAGGAGCGCTGTCCCTAATTTGACGCATTATTAATTTATTATACACAAAAAAAAGGTATTTTAATAAAACGCGTATACTAAAAGATCAATAATTAAATTATCTTTAAATTGGTGAAGGTTTCAGAAAAATACGCTTGGTAGATTTTGCGCCATTCTCAGTTTTTTAACCGCGTTAGACGTAACTTTACAAATTAATTACACTATGTAATATAAACATAATCTAAAATATTTACAGATTAAGTTGTCTCTCCTGCTTCCTTTAATCCATCCAAAGGTTGTCTGTAAACGATCGCTTTTAGCGATAAGACCGCCCATTGTGTCACCCTATGTAAAATTTTAACATTTATATCTGTAACTTTTATGGTGTACATAATAAAGAGTATTCTATTCTATTCTACGTTATTGAGAAAATGCTGTAATTTAACATATATTTTTTTCTAATCATTAACACTACTTGTTTATACGTGATCTTCAGTATAACATCATTAAAAGTCGGTTCTCGTCCCCTTATCTAATAATAATAACAAGGCAATAATCATTCAGAACAAAATCCGACTACGTTGTTCTCTTAGTTACACGATCATTTTGATGGGTTATTAATCATCATTGATTGAAGTGTTATGAAGTGAGTCAGGTACGAGTTGTGTACAGTACTGGTACCGAGTGTTGTCCACTTTGTACAGGCGCCCGCGCCCTTGGCACGCGCTCCCGGTCGCCTAGTGACGTGCGGTGAGACACGACCTTGTTCCGACTTTTCGCAATTTTGCTACCATTTTTGTTATTCGTATTTCTAACGTCCATACACGCGTGTGTATTTCAAAGTTTAATACAATTAAGTATTCAAAACCAACGTCTGTTTCGAGGCAGTCGGTAGGTATTTAATCATTCAGTGGTCTGAATTTCCATGAGGGCTTGGCTTAAATTGTCTGTATTATCATTTTCATTTAACCGATTCTGAAATGATACCAGATAATTACGACGTACCACCAAATGCAGCCGAATATATTCAGGTCTGGTCATGGATCAGCATACAGCAACAGTAACTCATACATAAGTCATAAAGGATAAAATAAATAATTATAATATCTTAATGTTAGGTACACACGGCTACACATCAAGCTATACATTTTCAGTATACGCTGACCTCTCATTGTACGGAAATCCTACAATGCGAGATCAGCTTATACTGGAAATATATAGCTTGATGTGTAGCCGTGTGTACGTTAAAACTAAAAAAAAAACCAGTGAAGTGCGTGTCGGACCACGCACAATGAAGGGTTCCGTAGTTGGAATGAATTTATCCCAAAAACAAACTTACTTAATATTATAGTTGATAAAATAATATGAGTCGACTATTAGGTACACATCATAATCATCATCATTTCAGCCGAAACACGTCCACTGCTGGACATAGGCCTCCCCCAAAAAGGTGGGGCATTTGCCATAATCGCCACGCTTGGCAGGCGGGTTGGCGATCGCAGTATGGTTTTAAAAATGTATAGAGAACGCTGCTGCCCATTCTCTAGTAAATCCCTTAGTCGCCTTTTACGACACCCACGGGAAGAAATGGAATGGTGCTATTCTTTACGTCCGGCACCAAACGGAACTCGGTACTCGGAATTAGGTACTCGTTAACTTGTAAAGCCTACTTAGCCTACTGCCGTGAATAAGCAAACGGATCCCTGAATCGAAAAATGGTTTTTACAGATCAGCAATATTCTTGAACGGATAGACGAGAAAAAAAAAGATCATCGCCACTTTACGGACAGGAGCGGTACCCTAAAAAATACAAGTATTTTAAGATTTTATTTTACTTATGTACCACCGCGTAACTTACCGGAACGAAGTGATCCGGCAGAGAACCAAAGTTGTCGCCATAGCCCACAGAATAAGCAAGCTGAAGTGGCAATGGGCCGGCCATATTAGCCGTAGAACCGATGACCGTTGGGGTAGACGTGTTCTTGAGTGGTGACCGCGAATCGGCAAACGTAAAGTAGGACGCCCTCAGGCTAGGTGGAGCGACGATCTTCGCAGGGTGGCTGGTGGCAGCTGGATGAGAGTTGCCGAGAATCGAGTTAAATGGCGTGCAATTGGAGAGGCCTATGTCCAGCAGTGGACTGCTATGGGCTGATGATGATGATGATGATGATGACTATGAGCATAAGGTCGAAAAGTGGTCGACCGGGAACGTTCGCGGTGGTACCTATACCTCCTATACCAAATTACAGCTTTCTAGTACACACGGCTACACATCAAGCTATACAATTCCAGTATAAGCTGGCCTCTCATTGTGAGAAAATCCTATACAAGGCGCGATCAGCCTAAACTGGATATGTATAGCTTGATATGTAGCCGTGTGTACTAAGAGTCTCTGAGCTATGCCGCGGACAGATAGACATATGGACGGACATGGCGAAACTATATGGGTTCCTTGTTGACAATACAGAACCCTAAAAAAGAGTAACTGAGCAAGGTTAACATTAGCTAACGGCCTAGGATTAATAATTATGTACATATATCTAGGTGCCTATTGTTCGGACAGTTTATTTATGCGCTAATGAGCTAAACTCAATCCAATGAGACTGGTTATTTTTAAAGAGATAAACATTATAACGAATTATAATATACTTAAATAAAACGCACGAATTCATACCTTTATGAAAATAGTGCACTTAAAATTAAAATAGGTGTGGTGGTTTTCAAGATATTTTCATAATGATTCTACTTTTACCAATATCTGTCAATAAAGTATTTTCAAGAATTGACAAAGCACCCCACGCTTTTTTACGATAAAATAAATTTCTTGTTAATCACTATTTATTATTTAAAACTTATTTAAAATTATTTACTACCTTTTAGTTTAGATTTCTATTAAAGCGTGTTTTTTAGTTAAGCTATATTTTTTTTGTTGTAAAAAAATATTTTTTGAATTTTTTTTTGTTATTGTGCGATTCTCTCCAATAGTCCTATATGCTTGTCTCAAAGTTTAAGTCATGTATGCCTTAGTACCTGGCACAAATCACTACCGTGTCTCTGAATATGAAAAATCGATAATTCTGAAGATCCTGGGGTGGATATTGGGACAAAGTTATTAAATCATTGTGTTGTCATCGGTCCTTGATAAGTGTGCAAAATTTTAAACTAATCCGACGTTTCGAAGTGGTCGAAAATCGAGTTCAAGGAGTCCGTTACAAACATATGTATGTAGATACAGGCTGAGGCGAAGCTAATAAAAGCGTGTTAAAGATTAAATTATCCGGAAAAGAACCGAAGTTACCGACATAGCTTGTAGAGTAGGAAAGCTAGTGGCAGTGGGCAGGGCATGTTTCTCGAAGGACTGATGGCCGGTGAAGCAGACAAGTCCTGGAGTGGAGACCGCGTATCGGCAAGCGTAGTGTGGGACGCAGGCAGCTAGATGCAAAGACGACCTTAAAAGGTGGGTGGGACAGAATAGATGTGGAAAGCAGAGGACAGGGTATTGTGGCGCAGCCTGGGAGAGGTATATGTTCAGTAGTGGACTGTGATAGGCTGAGTTGATTGACAGATCGATTCAAACATTAAAAAAAAACACTACAAAGTGAAAAATTACTTTAAAGTCGGTGTCTTTGGATCTGTATTTTAGTTTTTTGCCACCGTCTTTCGGTTGAAGTCGGCTGTTTATTTTTGTAAAAAGTTTTCTATTTTTCTCATTTTAGTGGGTCACTTTGTAATTTATATTAGCCTAATTTGTAATAGTTTTGCAAAAACGCTATTACCTACACACTTTTATAGGAATCCTGATTGACAGTTGATTTTCTATTTTTAATCAAAATTTAATGAAAATTCTTTATTCAAATAGCGAAATTCACTAAAAAGAATCAATAACGATCCAAAAAAGTTAAAATAATAGTCCTCAAATGCGGCCGCGGCGATACTCTAACTAAAACATACTTGATCCCTAGACACGTGTATACCTATACATATATTTATAAATTAAATTAAAGTCGCATTTCGTGTCTGTGCAGTATACCACGTTGTTCTTCTAAACTGCGCAACGGATTTTTATGCGCTTTTCATCATCATCAAACCGGCATTTCCTAGAACCAAAAATTCAAAGACGTGACATCTTTCGTTGTGTTACAGCCCACTCCCTCTCGAAGAAAGGAGGCCTGTGTCCCAGCAGTGCAGTGGGAACAGTTTTGCTTCGTTCATTGCGTTAATTACATTGTTGAGCAGACGCATTTTCCAAACCTATGAAGCAATGGATTAGGAATTTAGTGCTAGGTATGCATTTTCATAACTCTTGACAAAATAACAATTGACGTAATCAGTCATTGCAATCACTATTTATACTTACAACCATAACAAGGTAGTAGATGTCATGTTGTTTATTTTAATTCTCCAATCGTTTGTTACGTCATGTACCTACTTTTAATGGCTGTCAACAATGTTGTAGGGTGTGTCTCCTGGTGCAGTGTGCAACATTAACATTTTGTAGTGCATGTTATGTCTATATGATGCAGTATATTTTAAGTGCACCTATAACAGTCTGGTGGACCGGGGACCAAAAGGGGGTACCCTAGGTGCAGTCAATTTAAATTACTTATACATTCAAATTGTTGCAGCCTTGTATCTCTACTGTAAAACTGCAGGAAGTCTGCGTAGATTCCTGTTTTTCAATTCCTCGTGAAAGTATAAAATTTTGAGTGGATTTATTTCCGACTATTTGGTTTGTTAAAGCTTTGTTTGGTTTTAAATATATCATTCATAAAGATACGTAATAGTAACTGAAACCTATATCTGTGTATTTCGTGGAAGATATAGGTACCTAACTGTAGATGTGTGTTGCTAGGAAATCATTACGTAAGTAAGTACTCAACTGGATAGTAGAATTAGGCCTGAAAGTTATCTATTTTTAGGGTTCCGTACCAAAATGGTAAAAAGGAACCCTTATGGTGAGACTAAGTCTGTCTGTCTGTCACACCTGAATATCTCAAGAACTACTAATATCAACTTGAAATTTAGAATAGTTTTAGATGCAGTTTGCCCAACTATTTTGCATACAAGAAAGAAATTTAAAGAAATATACCTTTTTTGCAAAAGGGACTGAAAGCGAGTTTTAAAAATTTGAAGTAGGGCTACTAGGGCATGTGGGGTATCATATGATAGAACGCTGTTTGCACATTCTCAAATCTTTTTTTTTTTTTTTGGCAGCATCATTTCAGACTTTTGACGAAAAATGTAAAAAAAAATACCGTTCCCTCCCCCCTTATCTCCGAAGTTTGCATAGATAAAAATCTGAAATTATTCTATGTGATAGTAGTATATTTAAAGATTACAGGAAAAATAAAACGATGTCTCTAAATAGCACAGTTTTTCGGAAATCATCAACATCATATATACGTACGGAACCCTTGGTGTGCGAGTCCGACTCGCCCTTGACCGGTTTTTTATTTAGTTATAAAGACACAGTTTCGAGTTTAAAGTACCCAACTTCAAAACTATAAACAATCTATTTAGTAAAAATCTATTATTCACTGACAAATAACGCACAGCCTAAACAGGTTAATTTTTGCTTTTAATGCCATCCTATAATGCCTACGGAATAAAAGTCAAAACTTTTGTACGGACTCATACGGACTGTAAAAGGTTTATTTATATGTCTAATCTTATTTCAAATGGAGTATAGAAGCATACAATTTTACGCTAGAGTTCCTTGTATCTAAATAAATCTTCAGAATTTAAATAAATGCAAATACGGCCATCGTTTTTTGTATCAACCATCGCCCTAATTACGTAAGACACTAACAATCATAATCTGAATGATTTTTGAGTATATTGCTAATCCATCCCTTCGTATGTTCGAAACATTTGTCTGCTCAACAACGTAAACAACGCAATGAATTTTGTTAAAGTGTCAAAATATTTTATTGCTACTGATAGTGTGTTACGCAATTACCCCAAATAAAACCCATTGCTACTGATAGTGTGTTACGTAATTACCCAAATAAAACCCATTGCTACTGATAGTGTGTTACGTAATTACCCCAAATAAAACCTATTGCTATTGATAGTGTGTTACGTAATTACCCCAAATAAAACCTATTGCTACACTGAGAGTGTGTTACGTAATTACCCCAAATAAAACCCATTGCTACTGATAGTGTGTTACATAATTAACCCAAATAAAACCAATTGCTGCTGATGGTGCGTTACCTACCCCGCATAATAATATGTAAAGCAATATAGGTAATTTACCTACATATCATAATTACTTCACAAAATTCTCACGGATTGAGATGCTCTTCACTTTTAGGATTTCTATTAAGTAACCTCAGTATTTTTATTCTAAGATTTGCATAGAAATACTAACTTTATGCAAATAAAAGTTAACACTGTATAATAAAGCATACTGCCATTTAAATAAATAAGTGGTTAAGTCAATAAAAACCCTGTTAGTGTTAACTGACTTAACTGGCCGTACATAAGATTAAATAAATACATTATAAAATATTCGTCATGGCACCTGAACTTTTTATGAAAAAATAACATCCAGCCTTCGTGTAGGTAAACCTTACTGCGATTACAGACTCATTTTTCAAACGCGGTAATTACAGGTTTATTTCATTGCTCCCATTCGTCATAGGTATTTGACAGTTCATAAACTGTGTCGATACAAAGAGAGTAAAAACTTGTATTGGAGTACTAAAGAAATGATAGACGGAAGAAAATACCCTATAGCTAGGTAAGTAGGTAACATGACCTAGGGCCTGTGTGCGACCGGAGCGGCCCTAAAATAGAGCCTTGAGGAACTCCCGAAGTCTCGATGGTATCTTAGCCAATGTGAGTAATGTATTAACTACTGCCGTTATTGTTATCGTGACACATGGTAGTACATTGGTGGACTTACGCTGTTTGTGTGCCATCAAAGGAAGGGTTCTTCCCCGTCATAGAGTGACTGTGTAACATGATTTAGCGAAACCGAAAATGAATAATAGAATAGTAGAAACGGTAAGATTTATGAAATGATCCATAGAGAACTTTAGAGTACTGTAGGAGTGCTAACGGTACCGCAATCTTATGAGGGGGCGCTAAATTAGAAATAATATTAAGTGTTCACCATTGATATCAAGAAAAATTTCGTGGGCTACCTTAGCGCATCCTCCATAAAATACAAATAGCACCTCCCGCTGATCCCCTGACAATCTGGTCTGCAAATATGCATTTTTAACTACGTTTTAGAACTTGAAAATGAGCAATTAACAAGAAATTGTAATTGTTACATACTGATAAAATTAATGGTTAAACAAACTTACCTGAAGTGAAGTTTGACCGCAATTACACTAGTCGCTGCATCCGAAGAGATTTACATAATTCACTAGGTAGTACACTCCTCAATGTACTAGGCATCGCACAATTTTTAGATAAAAACTTAAAAATAAAAATAAAATTAGATATTAAACGACTACCGTAGTACCTGCAATGGTGGGGCGTCTGCCGCACCCGGCCTTCTACGATCGTTCGCTTGTCATTCATTTAAGAGGGCTATTTATCTTAAACTATATTGAATATCGGGGTTTCTTACAAAGAAGGGTTGGTTGGGTTTGTAAATCTCTTCGGATGCAGCGACTAGTGTAATTGCGGTCAAACTTCACTTCAGGTAAGTTTGTTTAACCATTAATTACACTTCGTCGCTGCATCCTCGAGATTTACATAATTCACTAGGTAGATGTTTAGAGTTTTGAGATAAATAGCCAATACATTAGTGGTGAACAAAATAAAAGCATCTAATGATTGTTTTATTTTTAACACAGTTAAATTATTAAATTATGTCAACAAAGTGATTATAAAACAAAAATATGGTAATTTGAACAATATTTATACGTTGTTTTCATAAATAGCGCGAACAAAATCATCGGTATCCTCTGTAAGTAGAGGTGTGTTATAAAATTTGGAAAATACTAGAGAATTACCAGACCAACCGGCAGTCTTTTTACCCGACTGCCAAGGAAGGGTTATTAATTAAATCTATAGAAATACCTCTACGACTAGCCGCTGATGTAGCCGCGTCGCGCGTGCTATCCGCTGATGTAGCCGCGTCGCGCGTGCTATCCGCTGATGTAGCCGCGTCGCGCGTGCTATCCGCTGATGTAGCCGCGTCGCGCGTGCTATCCGCTGATGTAGCCGCGTCGCGCGTGCTATGTGACGTAAATATTGTGGTGCCTATACCACTATTTGCTAGCGTCTGTTTAATCCAGCGGCTAATCGTAGAGGAGCTGGAGTCGTGGACTGATATCTTACTACTTAATAATAACCTTTCGGTATTTGGTTCGGTCCCAAATGTACTGTTACATTAATTTATAAACATAAAGTCCTTCCTGGACATACCTATCTCTATTTTATTAGGAAAGAATGGGATAATCAATCGGGGTGTTTGTCTGCCAGGTGCAGAAGTTTGTAAGAAGTCATCAATTGTTATTATAATGTTTGAATCACAAATATTTATATTAGATAGACGAATAAAAAATAAAGTCTGCACACGTTGTGCAGTCGACAACGCGAGCAGAGCTACCATTTTTTTTGAACATTTAAACACATATTTTCATTAGGAAAATAATTGAACAAAAAATCTAAAACTACATTGGTGTCCCAAGTAGACTGATATCGAAGAAAACTGGTTTCAGTCTAAAATCACCATTTCATAAATCTGCTGACAATATCTTTATATATAATTGTCTACATATAATTAAACCGAGGGCCGAACGATAAGTGTTCAATGTAGTATACCTGGCTCCTGTTTCAAATTCTTCGAACAAAAATTGCAATACCGGTTGTATAAATGCGGTGTAGCAGTCTACCTTATGTGTTTGACAAAACTGCCACCATTTTCTGTAAGCGATATTATATTGTTTCAATGTATTATTACTTATAGAAGCAGTGACCATTTTTATAGTTTCTGGAGTCAATGACTTTAGGGGGTGCTGCGTTCTGAATGGAGATAAAAGGAGATCACTACTTGGTCTGTGATATACAGGTATCCTTATCTATAAAGATGTAAACAGTGGATACCATGGGTGACTAGGCCAATATGAGCAATCCTGTAGCGTTTTCAGCAATTATTTTTCGTAAGCACTTGAGAATCAACGAAAAAGGTAGGAACGAGTAAAAGTTTAACATTCCCCAATCTAAAGTAAATGCATCAATATCGAAAGTGTGTGCGTCTCTTGTTTCTAGGCATTTATGACATTTCGCATTCAAACTAGTTGCGAATAAATCAATCTCTGGAGTACCATAATACTACGTGATGGAACGCTGAACGAGATAATTCCCACTCATGTGTTGTTTTTTGACTTAATGTAGGAAGCAAAAATGAAGAGACGACGCTCTTCACACCACTGCCAAATCTCGCGTGCTGTATCATTAAAGTGTGTATATGAACACCTATCCTATGAATAAATTAAATTTGTTGATTCTGTGTTATTCTTAAAAGGATCTCTTTGTCTACAAGATCCTTGGCAAAACATTTTAAACCAATTAAAGCTGCTTTTAATTCTAAAAAGTTTATATGGTTTTGGGCCTCAGAAGTGCTCTAAAATCCACCGCTGGTTTCTCCGTTACAAGCGATACCCCAACCCGTTAGAGACGCATCAGAAAAAATAAATTACTTAGTATTTGTTTTGACGGATTGGACAAGACGCATTCATGATGTTTGTTTTCCACTGCGAAAAATCAGGTTCTAGGTTATTAGGAATGCTCATATTAACATAATAATCTCCATTTGATTTCTGAAGCGCAAGATATTTAGTTCTTACAAATCGCTTGGTATAAACCCACCCGTATCGACGATGATGTAAGCAATCCCAAGAATTTTGCTAAGTCGCTGATAGATGAAAAACGTTTGTTGGAGTATCTATCGATTATCTCTCTAGAACAAAAAGTTACTTTAGTGACAATTTTTTAAAGTCATGTCCGTTAAGTTTAACTCCAAACCTAAAAAAGTTATAAGTTGGCTGGAAACTAAATCACTTTTGAATGTTTATCACTAATCCGAGCTTTTCTAACAGATACGTTATTATTTTTACATCACGACAGCAGCTTTCAAATGTTTAATAACTAGCATAATCCCCTTTTTTCTGAGGTACCTAATTGTTTTTTTTTTCAATTAGTAAAAATCAACGGTGCTGAACATAAACCAAGGGGTAAACACTGAAATTCATAAGTTTGATTGAAAAACCAAAACCGTTGATATTTTTTCATCATCATCATCAGCCCATAGCACTGCTGGATTAGATATTTTTTACAATTTTCATAAATTGGGATTAAAAAATACGCCTCCTCAAGGTCAATATTACCCATATAATACGACTTTGATAATAATTTAGAAGCCTTTCTAACAATTTCCATTTTAAAATGTTATGGACCAATATAATTGTTAATTTTTTTAAGATTAAGAATAAATCTGTGGGTACCATCGCTTTTAGGTATCAATAAAATATTCGAAATAAACTAACCATGAATGTCTTCACATTTTGCTATGGCACCTGATAATAAAAACATTGAAATTTAATTATTAAGACTATTAGCCTCTAGGAAAGAAAACGATTTGTTAACTGGTTCTGCATACTGAATAACCGGTCTATCAAAACGTATTTTGTAACCATGATAATAATTATACCCTGTAAGATTACAGGATCTTTAGTTATGCGTTTCCAAGTTACAAAGTGTCGTAAACGACCAGCATGTTTAATTACCTCTATTCGGGCTTCGGTGGTGCCTTCGAGGCTGTCTTTGACGCTGGGTCCTGGGCCCACTCGACCTCCCTCTGTAGTTCTGGTGACGTAGTGGGCACATCGAGTTTCCCTGACGATAATTATTAGAGCGTGTCGATCTGTGGGAGGTAGATGGCCAGACTTTTCAGCCATCTTAGATGCTTTGATTTGTTCGCCCAAACTCTCTCCGAAGAGAAAAAATAATTCAGAAATGTTATAACCAAGCTGAATGTAACTAACTCGGTTAGTAGTATTTTGGCAAAATCTAACAATATTTGGGCTGTTTCTCAGAGCTTTTTTATAATCTCAGCTTTTTCTAAATTGCCGTCAATTCCGGATAGGTGGCCTAGGTGGTTTTTGTGTCCATTCACGAGGCTTATCCCCGTTTCTGGAGGATTCCGCTTAGACAGAGGATATTTCTTGATTAAGTTTTAGTGCTTTAATAAGTTGAAAGTTCTCGGGGTCAAAATATTATTAAACAACTTTTGTTTCAGTTCTTTACCTAGACTTTCCATAACAATCTTTCCCCAATATTTGGAGATCTCTTCTCTGATTTTTGGCCCGAACACCTCGTCTTTTTCCTTAGATTCTCCAAGAACCTCTAATATATCAGGCGGCAGGGCCTCCACAATATCTGGTGCTGCGCTGGTGCCAGCGCCACCAGTAACGGTATCAGAGATAGTGAGTTGTGCAACTGTCACCACAGATCGAAAGTTCAACTGAGTTCCATCTGATTGGTAACAGAGGACTCGTAGTCGGGAGGTAAAAACCTTCCTAGGTTTTGAGTGGCTAGACTCAACATCAGGAACGATATTTGGATCTACTGTTGCATTGGCTCAAATTTGGCTTCAAACAATGACAACAAAAGGATTTGATCGCATCAAACCACTTGAAACTATTAGTCACTTATTATAGACGGTCGTAATCGCGTCACGACACTAAGCTATTTATAAATACAATATTTGTTTCAACTTTACCGCAATCTCATCACGGTACTTGCAGAATATGCACAGGAAGGTAGGTACTTAATTACAATTATTCCATAAAGGAAAAAACTGGAACGACTGCAATCTCGTTGCAGTACCCATCGTCCAATGAATTTAACTAACTGATTGTAAAAAACAAAGTTGCATCGATGCAAATGAATTCCTTTTCTATAATATAACATTTTAATGGAACAACAACAGTACAAAGTCATGAGTCATACCGCACGTGAGCGAACAACAAGACACTTGAAAAAATCATAACTATTGAGTTCCATGACTGTTAAAGAACAAGTTAGAAATTATTTAAAATAACACCGTTAGTATTACGATAAATCTGACTAACCTTCATCACTGGATGTGTGTTGGCGTCGCTTTTCCAGTCGCCTTATTTTTCTGATGGACACTGGATCATCTTCATGTCGTCTTCGTTCCATGGTCACAAGAGAATCAGGCGAATACGATAAAAATGGATGGAATATTTTTAACACCAACATTTAATGTTGCGATGCCGGCACAAAAGAAGCGAATGACAAGCGAACGATCGTAGAAGGCCGGGTGCGGCAGACGCCCCACCACTGCAGGTACTACGGTAGTCGTTTAATATCTAATTTTATTTTTATTTTTTAGTTTTTATCTAAAAATTGTGCGATGCCTAGTACATTGAGGAGTGGTACTACCTAGTGAATTATGTAAATCTCGAGGATGCAGCGACGAAGTGTAATACCCACACCCATTTTAATAAACTAGTCAGAGTTTTTTTGTTCAAAGATATTCAAATACCAAAATGAACTCAAAAGTTGAAGTTTACAAAGCAAGTTAATAGAAATCAGGTAAATTTTATTTCGGTTAAAATCATTGTTTGCTGTTTCTTTTTTTGGTTAATAGTTACTCGATGCATATTCTATAGTTGCACATCATGAAATACCCAATAAAAACATTTATGTACAACTATACATTTTCTACCACAATTTTCTATTTACTACCATTGTTTACCGTTTCCCATACACATCTACAATCGGTTTTCAAAAAATCCTTTCCACGCGGATCTGTGAATAGCGTTTTGCCAGTCCTTCGGTTCAGAAATCAGGATATCGAACAAGTGCCGTTGTCGATAGGGTAGTGAATCGTACCGTTGTGAATAGCTATGCAGGTCGCGTTATTTCCCGATTTGGCAATTTGCATTGGCCCGCAAGGATCTGACCAGACCCGACTTTTTTCTATGGGGTTATTTATAATCGTTAGTATAAGTGAATAAGCCACAAACTTTATCAGCTCCAAAAACCAATATTCGTCAAGAAATTCAGAACATAACACCGGAAGTTTTGAGAAGCGTGATGTTGTGCGTTTGACATCATATTCTAAACCTAAGGAAGACCTAGGAATAATTTTACAGGTCTTTTTATATGTATTCCAAAATATTTATTGCGTATATCTTATTTAAAAAAAATATAGCTAAATGAAACTGTGTCATTATTTATGCGCCACCCGTTATATAGGCTCTAGGATGTGTGTATAATATAAGCTACCTTAGCTAGAGCTCGTGGGAACGTCCATTATGGTACAAAATCAATATTAGACGAAAAGTAAAGTGTCATGGGATTTAATTTCCCCTGATTGTAAAATGGTGCAATAAATACTGTTGAGTTGGCAAAACCTTATGTTGTTGGTTGAAAACCAAACGTCAACCTAGCCTCCATGCCACACCTGCGGCGCGTCTTGCAGCCACTGCGCAGAGCATCTTGTCATTGGCAAATAGGTCTTTGAATAGTCTTTGATGACCTAAGTAAAACTTTTTTATTACTGTGGGGAAATCCTCATGTCACCCTCCGTCTGGAGAGAACGGAGGGTCATGTCGGACCTACCAACTAACACCCCACTGTTCCTTCTACTAGCATAAGTCAGTGGCCCGCGAGATACTTGTACTTTCGCCACACCCCCGACTGGTATAAGCCAAGGCCTAGTGGGCCCCATCACCAAGTGCGGCCGTTCCCACGTCCGCACGTCCTCCCATAAAGGCGTGCATGGAATACTGCGTGCATGCACTGCTTTGGGTCCGACTGCTCGAGCGGCGATACAGTCCCAGTTTCACCACCCGTAGGCCCCTTCTTGTGGTGGCCGGAGATCGTTAAGCGCCCTTCGACGCCCGACTGCTCTTCTTGTGCGGATGGAGTGCGAGGTATGCTATCTCTCCTTCTCCACCGCCTCCTTTGCATACATCACTTCCTCGTAAAAAGAGGCGACAGCAATCCATGCGTTTTCACTGGACTGAACCACGGCCGGAAGCGGAAGTTTTATACTTAATTTCTGGAACACGCTAGTATTATGAATTTTCCCTAAACATAACTCAATTAATAAACAAATCATGAAAAAATAGGATGGCATAGCTATATAAACATTAAGCTAATATAATGTCATCACAAAATAATCGAAAGTAGGAATATAAGCCCTCAAAATAATTTTTTTTTTAAATGAAATTTTCTAGTTAATACTTCAGTTTATTAGTATTTTTTGTCTTTATAGGTATTATTATGTTCCTGTCTGTAGAATTTCTATTTTTTCTAATTAATAGCAAAATTGAGAGTCATGAAGTGAACAAAAACGTTACCAATAAAATAAGTTTTAAAATTATATATGTGAGGTTTACCAATTATTTATAGAAATACAAATAAGTTGATTTGAAAACTTCAAATCGCTCTCCTGAAAAATAAGCTTTTTTGAGTTAATACCCTGTTTCATCTGGACCAACGATGTGACAGCTACCACGGCCCACTCCCTCTCACAGAGAGGAGGCCTGCGTCCCAGCAGTGGGAACATATATAACCTGATAATGGTATGATATTCAATTCCAGATAAGGCACGGGGCACCGGCCGTCAAGGGATGGGAAAATCATACTAGTTTATCATCAGTGGTGGGTGTAATTTGCTTACGAGTACCATATACGGGCTATCTGTAGCTATGTTACCATAAATAGGTCACACACATCACATCATGTTCGTAAGTACGTAGATATGTAATTGGTAACTTATATTTTAATAATTGTCAATTTCTTCGATTTTCCTAAAAATATCAAATTTCGGCCCGAATTTTGTGGCTCTGACTCGGTCAGATATTGTCTGATAAAAAGCTTGTTAGTTGTAATATTTTGCCAGGGCATTCTAAAGACAAACAGACGTGCTGTCTAAGCTACGGTATAATATTAATCCTATTCTCAATAGATCATTTTATTATGAATGCATTATGCAACGTGTCATTAAATGAATCGTCGAGTCACGTTGCGCCCCACGCGCTTGCACGACAGCGTGCGCTTGCGCATCTTGTCCGACTCGTCCGTACACGACCAACGTTCTTGGAAAACTATGACCGACTACGATTAGGCAAAGATGCCGTAAATTGACGACGTAGCATTGCCTTGTCGAATGCGTTATCATGTTTATTTTTTACTGTTTTGTGTGGAAAAACATAGTTCAGCCTATAACAATCCTAGTAGGTGGGTATCTCACGGCTGGTATACCAGGGTATTCTTTCTGTTTGGTTGTAATTTTAAAGTAACTAACTGTCTGTATCAGTTTATTGAAACACTTTTTACAAAAAAAAACAACTGACTTCCAAACAATAAACACTACAGAGTGAAAAATAAATTTAATTCAGTTCTCCCTGGAACCTTACCAGGAAAACTCCTCAACAATTAACGCCCCTGCATCGGGAAAAGCAATATTTTGTAAAAGGTGATGAGCAGTTGACATTATCATTGTCTATTGTAACTTAGATAAATTACAGACGGACCCTCTAAAATGTGAAAAATAGAAACGTTTTTACAAAAAAAAAAAACAACCGACTTCCAAAAATCTTTCTTCGGAAGTCGGTAGCAAAAAACTAAAATACAGATGAAGACACCGCGACTTCGGAAATTAAAGTAATTTTTCACTTAGTAGTGTTTTTTATTTGGAAGTCGGTTGTTTTTATTTATTTGAGGATTTGTAATTTGTATTGTAACTGGCCAGGGAGGGATAACTGAGCAGAAAAAACATCATTACGCTCCATCGCTATTAAAAATGTTCCAAAAGTTAATACTTGTATATACAACATTAGTTTTTGTTTATACTAAACCCGAAAAGGGGTCATTGTACTCATCATTTTGATTTTTTTTTTCTATGGAACCAACCTTGAAATCGCGAAATAAAAATCAGCTGTTCCATACATTTTGTCGATTTAAGTGAACACAAATGTAGGGAACAGCTGATTTTTTTTTTTCGCGATTTCAAGGATTGTCCCATAGAAAAAGTTGTTCAAAATGATGAGTACAATGATCCCTTTTCGGGTTTAGTATAAACAAAAACTAATGTTGTATATCTGACGTTTCCATGATCAGCGGAGTAATGCCTGGTAAATTCGGCCACGTTTTTCCACATTTTTCCCTATCTTGATTCCTTCATGTTCATTTAAAATTTTAAATGTAAAGGTTCATTAGAAAACCAGCGTCAGACAGCATCTGTCTGGCATTATGGCTGAAATGAACCTTTTTGGCGCAGCCGTGAGGCACACACTATTTTTGTTAGAACATTGAACATTATTTTCACTTTTTTATTTTGTTATTTGTATTTTGATAACGGAACAATACAAGAAAAAAAAAGTAAAGAACAACATGACATAATTATAATTGGACTCAAATAAATGCTATTCTTTCTTTCTATTTTGTGGAAAACCTGATATTTTTATACAAAAGTAGGTAGTATGCGGTTAATACCTACTATTGTATATTACTGCGTATACCTACATAGGTTTATTGCGTTCTAAGTTCTAACAACGTAGAAGTACCGTGAAACATTCCATTGCTACTCCCGTAAGATTACCGTTATCAAAGTTGTACGCACCTGTGTTGCTACTTTACATTTCTATAAACGACTAGGCTAAGGGGTTCAATTTTTGTATCGCTGGCCACGTAACATGTATCTAAGTTGTATAAGAGAAGAAAGAAAGAAAGAAAAATTGTTTATTCTGCACAAACAAAACACACATTACAAAAATAAAATACAAATTGACGAAAAAAAAAACACACTCTAATACAAGTAGCCAAATTGCAATCATATTTAAGACTATGAATAACCAGAAATAAAAATAAGAAAAATAATAAATAATAATTGCTAAAAGCCTAGTATTCAAAACCTTAAAAGTTAAAAGTTTGACAATGTTGTCAATTGCTTGATGTCAGTGTCAGGGCTTGTCAAGGTATGATGCTTTCGAAGTTTTTATTTACTGATCTTCTAGAACAAAGGACTTCAACCCACGGCCCCGGGCCACCCGCGGCCCGCTTCGGCTTCCTTGGCGGCCCAAAACTTGGCAAAATTAAATTAAATTATTACTATTCAAGTATTCATGCCTAGAAATTAAAACAAAATAGACAGGTACTTACACTAACGCTCAAAAACGGTTTGAGAATTGCAACAGCCACTATTGGGGCAGATATTGATAAATCAGTTTAAGAGTGAAGAATGTTGAACATCTCATTGATTGAATTTTTAACAGACTTTCAAAAAGGAGCCTCCTCGTTTTTGGAAGTCGGTTAAAAATTAATTATATGTTCGTCTGTATGTTCACCGATTTCTCCGTCAATTGTGGACCGTATTTGAAAATTCTTTTTTTGTTTGAAAGGGTATGCTCCCGAGGTGATCCCATTGTCACTAAGTCAGAATCTGATGAGGGGAACCAATGGAAATCGTGGGAAATCCTCTAATTTTATAAGCACTGCTATAGCGATTTGGGTATTTTTTATAGTAACTTGCATTTGCACTCGAAAAGCATCATTTGGTGAAGTGGAACTGATTAAGAAGACCACAGATGGCCACCGCAACTACTTAATAATATGTATTTCACTATTGCGATTCGATTAGACACTATAATAATAAATCTATCCAAATACACATACTTAACACTTCAAAAAGCTGCCATATTAAACACTTGCCGCATAGTAAGAAAATTTTTACAACTAGTCTTGGATAACAATTTCACTGCAGTACAGAGCAATTTACCTTCTTAGAATAATAACTAGAATCTCACCATGGTTCACACCCGTGAGATTCTGAAAATACCAGGTAATAACCTGAGAAAATTTAATTTAAAAACCAAAATAATAATAACCCCACCTCTTTACGTTGACGTCGTGTTGGGCTTGTGTGCTCCGAACTTCGGGTCTGTGCTGGTAGAGTTTACTTTGCCGGAACAGGTCCAGGGTAAGGAGTTAAACCAAGAGAGATACAGAAACTCGCAGGGCAGCATGCGGCGAGCTGTTGGGCAGTAGCGACCCCACGGACCCTATCTCCCGGGAGAAGTCTTGTTTCTCATCTCTGGCTTGCCTTTATAGGCCGGCTAGAGTGAACACTGACGACGAACGGTGCTCCCACTTCATTCTTACCTTCATTGGCCAGCTTGAGTGAACACTGACGAGGAACAGTGCTCCCATTTCATTCTTACCTTCATTGGCCAGCTTGAGTGGAGATTCGCAAGAGCAAACGTGCTCGGAGGAAGGAAGTATTCCAGTAAGATGCTGGTAGGGATCTTGACCGTACTTCCGGGATAGCCGTGGAATAGCTCTCCACTCCTCATAAGCACCTCAGTACATGTTGCCCCCTTGTCGCTACGACACTAAGTGCTGGCGACCGTTTTCGGGGGCCCATTATTGAGTGTGCAAGTCACCCGCTGCCATTTTATCTGTGTATTGTTTATAAAACATTGGTCAGGCAGGGGCCATAGTCTTTCCACAGTTCTAGGTAACCTGTCCACAGCCACCCAAACCCATAGCCCAATATATTGTTTCCATGTTCTGAAAGATTCCTGCACCAACCGAGGGTTGTCCTTGGGTGCACTTGCATAGTGCATAAAGGGATCATTGTTGGTTGGTGCCTATTCATCATTTAAAATTGTCTAAAGGGCCTCTGCGAATTGGCTTCGGCCCATCATCATCTCTGGTTGTTCTCGTCTGGCTAACGGCGAGTACTTTCACAGGCATAACCAAGTAGACAGGATTATTCACCAGCAACTTGCTTTGAACTATAAACTTGTGGATTCTGAGGTACCGTATTACAAGTATGTGCCCGACCCAGTTCTCGAAAATGACCATGTCACGTTGTACTGGGATCGGTCTATCATTACTGACAGGACTATTGTCGCCAATAAGCCCGCTAAAGAGGTGTTTCCACGCACGCCCCTTTCAGACGTCGCGGGGGGCTCCCCACCGTGACGTCTGAAAGGGGCGTGCGTGGAACACTACGCGCTGACACCTCAGTTCCAGTGTGATAGGGGGCGGTGGACGTCCCCAAGTCCACCGTCTCTGGACCCACTTAGGGGAGCCGGAAGAGGGCATTAGCTGCCCTCTGCCAACGCCCAGTGCGCCTGTTGCAAGCCGGGTGAGCGGAAGAGATCTCTCGCTCCTTTTCCCCAGCCTCCTTTTGCGACACGAATGTTTCGCAGAAGGATACCACCGTGTCGCAGGACTCCTCAATGCCGACCATCGACTCGACCATGGCCGGCAGCGAGCAAGGGCACAGCGTGGCTCCTCCCAAGCAGTACACTCTGCTAGCGTATGCCGCGCCGTGTCCTTCCGGCAGTCGACGCAGTGGTGACACCGGGCGTCCGGCTCCCTGTTTATGCGACACAGGTACTTCCTGAAGCAGCCATACCCCGAGAGCACCTGCGTCCACCAAAACGACAGGGAGCTGTGCCTCCTGCCAAGCCAGAGCTCAAGTATTGGCCGGACCGCCCCAATGGTGACGAGCACGGCGGAAAGGCCGTGATGGCGAAAGCCTCAATTTAAATGTTTATATTTTTTTATGTTGCAGTCGCAACTGACGGCGCCCGTTCACGAACATGACGCGTGGATCAGCACCATCCAGCTCAATCATTTTGTAGGGAAACAAATGATCCAACACACGCGTCACCATCAGCGAGAAATTTAAGTGAGCAGGACATAATCTCAACTGCCACGTTTTTTTAAGTCAACATACATCATAACATAATAAACGGCTCCATGGTACTCACATTTATAAAATGCTTCTAAATTATACAAAATTTTAACTTGCAATGTATTTCAATGATTAATATTTTACTAGCAAAAGAAAAATCATTATTACCTATTGAAGTACGTATTTAA
Organism: Tiliacea aurago; assembly: GCA_948098905.1. NCBI lineage: Eukaryota > Metazoa > Arthropoda > Insecta > Lepidoptera > Noctuidae > Tiliacea > Tiliacea aurago. Next base: position 16,056,876 of record OX402586.1, on the reverse strand, counting down.
CAACTAAACCTTGATTACATTTTATATATTCGATATAATTATAATGTCAGAACAAAAAAAAAATAAGGGGGGAAGCATCTCTTCCAAATATTATATTAATTTTATAAAAAGTGACCCCAAGTGGCTGTGGAGCAGGACCAGCATTAAGCCAAGCATTTTTATCTACGATATAATCATCCAACCTATAATAAGTTGGTCTACATAGTGTGCGTATAATGCATGTTTTAAATTTCTTCTCATTTAGTGGAAGAATATCGATTGGTGAATTATTGATTGGATTTTATAACATTTTTCACAGTACCCCGTATAAGAAGTGTGTACTTTTGACAATCTGAAACGTGGTTAATCTAATTTGTTCCTATTTCTAGTGTTAAATTATGCCTGTCACTGATCTTACAAATCCAATCAATAATTCACCAATCGATGTACGTTTTTAGGGTTCCGTACCAAAATGGTAAAAAAGAACCCTTATGGTGAGACTAAGTCTGTCTGTCTGTCTGTCTGTCACACCTCGATATCTCAAGAACTACTGATGTTATCAACTTGAAATTTAGAATGGTTTTAGATGACGTTTGCCCAACTATTTTGCAAACAAGAAATAAATTTAAAAAAATATATCTTTTTTGCAAAAGGGACTGAAAGGGGTCTTAAAAAATTGTAGTGGTTAGTAGCACCATGGCATGTGGGGTATCATATGAAAGAACGCTGTTTGCATATTCCCAAACATTTTTATTTTTATTTTAGGCAGCATAGTTTCCGACTTCTGATGAAAAATGTAAAAAAAAATACCTTTCCCCCCCTTATCTCCGAAGATTGCATAGATAAAAATCTGAAATTATTCTATGTGATAGAAGTGTATGTAAAGATTACAGGAAAAATAAAACGATGTCTCTAAATAGCACAGTTTATCAGAAATCATCAACATCATATATACGTACCGGAACCCTCGGTGCGCGAGTCCGACTCGCTCTTGACCGGTTTTTTTCTATTGAAAAAAAAAAAAACTGCTGTTTGTGTTCCTAACAAAATGTACCTGCTACCTGAATGGAACAGCAGTTTTTTTTTGTGAATGGATTTAATTAAAATTTTGTATATAGTCAAAGTATATACCGGTGGTATCGTGGTATCATTTAATGTGAGAAGGTTCGCGCCACTTTGTATAGTTTGAAGAAACAGACATCATGCAAGTTTGAAATGTCAAAGTTGCATAAGTATACTTTATAGAAACAGACATTCTGCTAGTTTGAAATGTCGAAATTGCATATACTTTATAGAATCAGACAATAAGCAAGTTTGTTGTTAGGAAACTAGAAAGTTTGATTTAAACTTGCCTCAAGTGTATATACTTGTCATGGCCAACTTGGATCAAACCGTCACTTTTAATACATTAAACTTATTGCAAGTCAGATTCAAGTTTAAATTACTATCTGGGATTCTAATATTTAAAAATTGAATTTCCTTTATTTAATTAAATACATAATTATAGTATTTAATTAAATAAAGGAAATAAAAATAACTATAATATGGTTGTTAAGCAATTTATGCTCGCACAATGCATCTGGTGAAGTCACCATCACTTCCAGTTCTCTTGGTTCTCACCAGGTGAAGCAATATTTTGTAAAAGGTGATGAGCAGTTGACATTACAGATTATTGTAACTTAGATAAATTACAAATTGACCCAAAAATGAAAAATATAAAACTCAACCGACATCCAAAAAAAAAAACACTACAAAGTAAAAAAGTCGGTGGCTAAAAACTAAAATACAAACCAAAGACACCGACTTCAGAAATTAAAGTTATTTTTCACTTAAGTAGTACTTACTTAGTTTTTTTTGGAAGTCGTTTTTTTTAATTATCATGTCCTTTTTCTAGCCTCATAGCATTGTACGTAATAATAAATAACAGCAGTGATTGTTGTTTTTTAATTACTTACCTACTAATAAGTTTTAAATAGAATCTAATCAAGTTCCCTTGTGTTGCGGCCCGCCGAACCAAAATCAAAGTATTCTCGGCCTTTGACTTAAAAATGGTTGAAGACCCCAATTCTAGAAGATAAAAGGGCACGTGGAAGCTTCATGTCTAATCTTATTTCAAATGGAGTATAGATACCTACAATGTTACTGGAGGTCGCTTTAGTGACTAATCAAGTAACCACACTTATTCACCTCTGTTCAGGTTTTGTCCATGGAAAACAACAATTTTGTATGGTGATGCGTAGGTACCTACGCATAAGCTGCTACCTAGCTGAACGGAAGTGTACGCATATCCTTTTATTCGTACATATATTAGCCGTCACGTTTCATTCAAAGCTTTTTCAATTCGTTATCACTGATTGCTATAGTGATATAAACATTCTGACCTGGAACCATTGAAAGTAAAATAATTTCACGAATCACGTGAGATTCGTAGTCAACAAGAATCGAGTGATTCCAAAATAGAGTTCTTATCAGATCCGATGGATTGCATTGAAATATATGTATATTACATGTGACCGGTGCCCAGCGCGGCCCGTCTCGATATATTTCCATATAATTACACATACCTAAGAAGCAACTAGTTGGAAACCAGAAATGAATCGTAAATAAGTAATCATAAAAAGAGGAATAATTTATTTTTTCATCAACTTAGGCAGAAAACGAGAAACATTAAACAAATTGGTAAACATTAAGGAGGGGGATGCGAGGGGAACTTAAGAAAATTTGTAGGTATATGTCAAGTTGTGTGTTGATTTAAATATAATTAGCGGCCGTAACAAATATGGCTTTACAGAATTTTAATTAATCATTAGAATTAGCAATATAATTAACTAACTATTGAATGACTATTTCATGAAATGTCATTCAATAGGATTCTATCTCAGATTATAGAAAGAAGTCATATTTGTTACGGCCGATATTTAGATCAACATACAACCGGACGTAGACCTGCAAATTGCAAAAAAACTTAAGAAAATTTGAATATCGCGGGCTACCTTAGCTCACCTTAAGCTACCTCGGGCTACCTTAGCTTAAACAACATTATGTTACCAGAGACAAAAGATGTTTTAAAACACCAGCTTAAAACATCCCATTGTTTCACCCTAATTGCGTAACACATCAATCAAAATCTGAATGATTTTGAAGAATAAGTAAGTATGCTAATCGATTTTGCTTCATATGTTTGAAACATTTGTCTGCTCAACAACGTAAATAATACAATCAATGTTGTTGATCTGTCAAATTAAAACCCATTGCCACTGTTATTGTGTTTCGCAATCACCTCGCAGTTCAAATCGTTTGAAAGAAAATATATAAACAAGTTTTAGTTGCCAACCTTTTATTAGACTACTGGAACAAGCACGCGTGTAAGTGACCAAATAAGTGACAAGATGTACACGTGGACGAGGCAAAGGGAATGGGTAAGGTAAGGAAGGAATACGTACTAGAAATAGTAAGGATCGACGACACGTGGCCGCGGAGTAGGGTTGTCAAGTTTTTATACAAGAAATAAAGTATACTATGGTCAAAGTGAGAAAATAAACAGTATCTCGGAAAAATAAACAGTTTTCTTCTTTTTTTTTAAATAGATAAACACTTACTTAAGGTGAAGCCGCAATTGTGACCCGCGAAATTCAAATTGTATTACGTTTTTTGCTATTTGCAGGTCAGTGTCAGGTTGCGTCTTGATTAAAATATGAGTCAGAACTATAATAGTTATGTATCAGCATCTAATTCTAGGGATTGACACTATTGCCAGCTCACTTCAAGACCAGTTCATCTATGTTTTCACGATGAGATGTTTTACAGAATAGCACTTCTGGTGTATGCACGATGTTCTACGTAGTAGATGAAACTTTGTATTTAGGTATATCTCTGGATATCAGTGAAAACAGTATATTCACATACTTTATTTTTGTTGAACAGTAAACTGTACTTTAGAGTTTTTACAGTATGGTTGGGCAAGCCTTTTTTTTGGGTGGTAAATTATCAAATAACTTCTCCCGCTCTGGGCGGAGCGGAAGGGCCAGTGTCAGACTTTTACTGACTAAAACCCGACCGTGTTCCTTCAGATGCCAGGGCTACGATATCCTTTCGGATAAACTCGCAACCCTGTCAGGCATTGGGTCTTACGGACCCCATCAGTTCGTGCGGACATCTCTTTGAGGCGCGCGTGGAACACAACGAGCCTTCGACCCGGGCCTGGTCCTTATCGGACGGTGAGGTACCCATCGATCACCGTCCGCAAGCCCGCGCCTACGGTGGCCGGGAATCGGCCTGCGACTCCCGATGCCCATGGTTGGCAACCCTACCGCAGAGTTCAATAGTTTTAAATGATGTATGTATCTTGTATTCATTTAATAGAATTTTGATCTTTTTGATCTAGAGTAAAATGCTGAATGAGTAAAAAACTCTGAAATCGAAACCTATGCTAAATTAAATAAATATCTAACAGACTGGAGGGAGCAGTCTGCAAATTGTAATTATAATTTAATTAATTCGAATAAATTAAGGATGCTGCTGCTGATATCATAGGCCGAATTTGGTATCGACTATCTAGCTAGCTCGCTATGCAAATTAACCTACACCATTAATTTGCATATTTGGCGTGTGCCGTATGGCAAATAATTTAATTTAATGTTTTGTGTCTTGCATACCTACTTATTTACTATCCATACTATTATACAACCATAAAAAGTATGTCCAAGTTTCTAACTTTCGCTAGATACTCAAGTGCCTCCCTATTCGACTTCGCAGGAACTCTCGGATATTGTGTCTGCTATTTAACATCCTTCACAACCCTGGAACGCCATCCTATCTGCGGGAATGCTTTTCCTACGCCCGTCCTTCAAATGCGCCTTGCAGGTCACATCTTAGAAACCTTCTTAAGTCCCCTCCCCACTCCACCGACTTCTACTCCTACTCCTTCACTGTGCCACTAGTTCGATTGTGGAATTATAGGTACATAGGGACTGCCAAACTGCAGTATTTAAAAGAAGAGCGAAAGATATATTATTATATATTTTATTTTCAATAAAATTATTAATATTCTAGTGACATTTCTTTTAGAAGTATGTCTGTTTATATACGTCGGGCTGAGTGGGGCATACTGAAAGTTTCTGGAATTGGCCACTTACAATAAAAAAAGCAGTTATTGAATTCGAAAATAGAACTCTCTGGGAACATGTTACTTTTTAATTTGCGAGACTGTCATTTGGTTTTCATTGTTCTATTACAATTAATTTAACTCGTGAAGATTTTCGCTTAATGATTTTTTACGATTTTAACTGTGATTAAGTCAACAAGAGAGTTGCCAGGGACTTCAATTGGCATTTGGTGATGAAGTCCCATGTCCCAGCTCTGTGTATTCCTGGTTCAGAGAATTTAGACGTGGACGTGATCATCGCCATGACGATGTACGTAAAGATCGGCCGGCGACGGCGGTTACAGAATCCAATATTGATACCGTACTACAAATGATTGAAACTGACAAAGGAATTACTTGTCAGAAAATTTGTACTATATCAGGCATTGGAATGAGCCAAGAGCAAACCATTTTGCATGTGCAGCTGAAGGTTCGGAAGCTTTGCAATCGATGGCTACCGCATGATTTAACGGAAGATCAGAACCGACTGCATGTCACATTTGTCTGCGTGTGTACATAATATCTGTGACCTAGTAGCAAGCTGTTATTTCACATAGCAAATGACAGGCTACAGAAACCATTCTACCATCGGTATACTAAAAGTATATTAATAGCTAATAACATTACTTAGCATTAAATATTTTTTTTATAGTACATACCTGTAAGCTTACCTACAGCATTGACTAGAGGGCTTAAAGTTTTGCGAGTAAGAAAGAAAAAAGAAAAAAAATACGTATAATTGGGTAAACATAACGCAAAGAAAGAACTCAATTAAAAAAAAAGAACAAATTGGGGGAAAATATACGTCACATCCACCCAAAACGGCCATCGGTCAGCATCATGATGCGATCCTATGTGAGACAGAGCCCCAGTGCTGGTTTTCAGCGACAGCCGGCGTACTCTTACGGCCGAACCCAATAACCTATATATCACCAGTTTCGGCCTACTGGAGATATAAAAATATTAGGAATCATACCGGCCCACGCTATCTACTGATGAGAGGGTGTATCGCATACAACAAATATCTCTTTGTATGAAAATGCCAAAGTATGCGTCCCAATATACGATTTGTTTGACAGGACAGTACTACAGATGGCAGATTTGGCTATTCCTCGAATTGTTGGGATAAACTTAGAGTAGCCAAGCTAAAATGAACTCTTTAGTACTTGCAATAATGATCGGCTTGATCATAGATGTTTTTTTTTATATAAAGTAATAAAAAAAAAATTAAATTCAAATATCTCGAAAACGGTGCGCCCTAGGCAAAAAAAAAACAGAAATTTAACCCCTTACTAACACCCCCCGTGCAAGCACAATTCCAACATGAATTTAAGTTAAAAAAAAAAATAACATTAATGTGCTAAGGTAGCCCGCGAAATTCAAATTTTATTACGTTTTTTGCAATTTGCAGGTCAGTACAGTAGTACCCAATTGATATGGCTTACCGATGTACCTGCGCAGAAGGTGAATTAAAAAAGTGCGGGAAATGCTATTGACCAATCGGCACGCTCCACGCACCGCGGTTATTTTTCCTGTACCGCTATTGGTCGGCAGCTGCCGCCATGTTAGCGCGCGCCGCGTGGCATGTTTGTCAGCCGCCATACTTCTGATCGAGTGCACGCTAGCAGCTCCAGTGTATTATGAACCTTATAATATTGACCTAAGGTTAATTGTAAGTTTTAAGCATTATTTCGTTAATCTTCGGGGCCATACTTTCTTTTCTGTGCGAACGAAGATTCACGACGCGCCTTATCAATTGGGTACTACTGTAACAGGTTGTATTTTGATTCGCGGCCATAACAAATATGACTCTACAGAATTATATCTTAATCCAGTAACTTATTTAGAAGTAAGAAACAAAGACGTTTTAATATAACCCTAATTACACATGTTGTTTTTTAGTGATGTTGGTTGTAATGGAACGCACGGGAGGGCGAAGTAGAGAAACCTACTTATTGTTTTCGTTAGATAGATAGCCTTTATCAATGATTGTGAGACGCCATCCGATCATAGATATGATTATACTGTCTATCATCAATAGCGATCTGTCTTTAACTGAAAATAAGTTATTGGGTTCGGCCGTTAGTGACTTGTAGTTAGAGTTAGTTAGTTATGGTCGGACAAATTTCCAGGCCATCAAGCAACAGCGATCGAACTTACCAAATAAAGTCGAGCGAACTACAACATAACATAAGTTAGGTGCAGTCGCCAGCACATCAAGTTATACCAAACTGTCCTCCAAATGATTAGAGACTAATTAAAACAACATTTGAATTGAAATTATTTATTATTCATGTTCAAAATGACGGCCGTGATTCCTAATACAAGCACGGCCCCGTCTTCTAACTTCTGTAGTCGTTATTTTCAACATCATCTCCTGCTTCATTGTCTCAAACGCTGAATTTATTCTTTGTATCAATTCTTCTCTAGTGTTTATTTCTATGTTGTTATACACCAGTTCCTTGGCCCGGCCCCACACGAAAAAGTCCAACGGGGTCAGATCTGGGGAGTGAGCGGGCCAAGGGATGGGTCCTTCCCTGCCGATCCAGCTATCAGGAAAGCAATTGTTGAGGTGTTCCCTTACATTTAAAGTCCAATGCGCTGGACAGCCGTCTTGCTGAAAGATGAGTGTTCGGTCTCTTTCGAAGATCGGGACACCTGATTCCTCTACCAGCAGTGGTAAATCAATTTGCAGAAATTGCAAATAATTTTCGCCATTCAATGGATCAGGCAAAAAGTGGGGCCCAATCAATGTTCTGCCAATTATTCCAGCCCATACATTCACAGAGAATTTCATCTGAAATGACACCTGCTTCTTAAAATGTGGATTGTTGTCTGCGTCGGCCCATTCATGGATGTTGTGAAAGTTTGTAATACCTTCCCTTGAAAATTTACTTTCATCCGTCCACAAGATTGATTTCAGAAACCACGCATCTTCGATGTCTCTGTTGAGGAGGAAACGGCAGAACTGAATTCTTCTTTGAGGATCTTGCTCTACTAGACCTTGCACACTCCTGCCATGGAACGGATACTTATCATTTTTGTGCATTGTATGCCACACCTTCCATTGAGAAATGTTTAAATTTCGAGCTACTGCTCTAGTATTGGTAGTAGGATCCGCTTGAAATGCTGCTAAAATGTCTTCGTCGACGGCAGTTTCGTGTCTGCCCGGGTTGACTCCAGGTTCCACGCGGTGAAACCCATCTTGGGCAAGACGACGAAACGTGTAAAACACTCGGACATTCGGTATCCTGCGATTCGGATAGCGCTCTTGATACATCCGTCAAAAATTCATTCATTTATCATTCAATTTGGCCATAATTATGCAGTTTACATTAAATTTTGAGAATTTCCGAAAAAAAACTTAAAAATTTGGTTAAAAAAATTTGGTAAGACTTCGTCTAAGACAACCATGGCTTAAATGGTTCTAAATTGTCTATACTATCTTCACCTTAAAGCTTTGCACCCATCTTCCAATCACCCTGTATATCTAAAGATTCTGTGAATATTTCAAGCGTCTACCTGTTGCCGTTATCAATATCGAGCAAAAACGAGCAAAAAAATCACGTTTGTTCTATGGAAGCCCCCTTAAATATTTATTTTATTCTGTTTTTTAGCATTTGTTGTTATAGCGGCAACGGAAATACATCATCTGCGAAAATTTTAAATGTCTAACTATCACGGTTTATGAGATACAGCCTGACAGACGGACAGACAGATAGACAGACGGTGGAGCCTTAGTAATAGGGTTCCCGTGGTAGGGAACCCTAAAAAGAATATAGAAGGAAATGCTATAAGCTGGTTAAAAACTAAAGAAATACACATTTTTTAGAAGAAACCAGGTCGGATATTTCTTTCAACTTTTCATGGTGGTCAATCACATGAAGTAGGTCTCAATAAAATACCAAAAAGTGGGGCAATATATAACCCATTGAAATTGTCAAGGCATTATGAGCAACTTGGGCCAAAAGGAAAACCTATTTCACAACCAAAGCTGGATGATATATAATAAAATTCCTCCTTAGTCCTTCACCTCATTCCATCTGAGGCGATAAAATATTATGAAAATTTAACTGGATCTCGTGTTAGATGATGATGTTGAAGGTTTTGATGTGTCTATTGATTCTGAAGTAGAAGACGAAGAATAAAATAAATATATGACACTATTACATTACATTAACACAATTATATTACACAGTGTTGGTACATTTTTAAATATCTAGTAAAAGTTTACTAACTACAACAAAACATTTATTAAGATGTAGAAGTGTTACAACATTATTTTGTTTTAATTGAGTAGGTAGCATTGGCAACATTTAATCTTATGGTCCAATATAAATCACCCGAAACTAATCGCAATAAAGTATCAAACAAAAATAATTTCGTATAACACGTTATTGATAAATAAAATTGGTCTGAATATGGCTTAAATACAAATACAAATTAAGCGAAAAAATGGTATAACTACAAAAGTTTTATTGTATAGCCTTATATTTTTTTAACTAATGTGTACTTATACACATTTTATATCTTCAGAATAAAAACCATACCCTAAAACTCTAAACATAATAAATGTAGGCAAAGCGACAATTATAACTTTGAAATTTCTTTAAGTGGCTAAGCACCACGAAAACTGAGAAAATGAGCTTCAAAGATTTGTTTGTCGGTTCTTACATAAAGCAGTCCAAAAAAAGTAAATGAAAAAAAAATCTAAAAACCCGACTGCTTAAAAAAGACAATGTTTAAATAAATCTTAAAAGGCGCCAGAAATCCGCCATTTTGATTTTTAATATAGTCAGTGACACTCTAACGACATATCATTAATTAAAATTGGTTCAGCCGTTTAGTAGTTACGAGGGAACATAGGGACGGACATACATACTTACATACATACAGGTCAATCACATAACCCTCCTTTTTTGGCTTCGCCGCAGTCGGGTAATAATGTTGTATCTTTGAACACCGTAAACCGTGTACAAAGTAGATTCAACATACCTAATTGAAATCATAATGTTAGGAGAGGATCCTAAAAATCACGAAATCTTTTTATAATAAAGGAAATGAGAGACCAAAATAAATAAAAAGAAAAAAGAAAACGTTTATTTTATGAAGACGTAAGAAAAGCAAAGAAAATAAAAACGTGTATGCGCGATAACAGCCTTGAGAAATTGCATTGTGTACTAGCGACGTTATCAATGACGACTGACCATGTTACGCATTACTTGCCTACGATAACGAGTAACCAGTAAAGAAATTACCAAATAAATCGACACTTTCTCGTGTAAGTTCTGACGTTAACTGAACGACGCGCTTCTACTGACGTTATGACGTAGACGTTTTTTTAACGTTTAGTTTAACTTCTTGAAGGCTTCTACATACCAGCGCGACTTGTCGCGCGACGCGACACGGCACAAAGGCCCCGCTCGTCCCGCGACAAGCGGGGCCTTTGTGCAGTGTCGCGTCGCGCGACAAGTCGCGCTGGTATGTAGAAGCCTTGAATTGGGGAGTAAGCTGGTGAATTTATGATGAGAGCGTTACGGAAGTGACGAGAGCGTTACGGAAGTATAATTAGTATTACTATTAACAAACAGCTTTTTAGCAAATATTTTTTGGTTTTCGAATCTGGCTAGGAGCTTCGTTGAGATCTAGTTACGTTTACTCACTTGCAAAGTTACACTCGGGGTACTGTACCCCGAGTGTAAGTTTGCAAGCGAGTAAACGTAACGAGCGCGTTTGCGTCAAGATTTTTATTCTCACTCTTAGGTCCGTATTACAGAACCTCACTCAATACTCAAGCATTACTTAAAACTAGTTTCAACCAATCAAATGGCTTGAATCTAGTTTTAAGTAATGCTTGAGCATTGAGGGACCTTCTGTAATACGGGCCTTATACTGTTAGCCTCAAATTATAGAAAGAAGCAGATAGACCACGCGGAACAATAAAGTGAGGCCCGTTTGTAGACATGTGCGTTACAGCCACGTGACAGCACTATAAGAACAGGTGCCTCTATGTGTGTGTCCGGTTGCCAGAAGAATGAAAAAATTAGCCATAATATTTCATTAGGTACTACATGAAAAAAAAAAGTTTTTTTTTCTTAAAGCAGTTGTTTTTATTAACAGTATATGTCAAATTAACAATACCCATATAAACGATACATTTGCGATATATTTTTATTTTGAGACACCAACATTTTATTGTTTTTAGGGTTCCGTAGTAAACAAGGAACCCTTATAGTTTCGCCATGTCCGTCTGTCTGTCTGTCTGTCTATCTGTCTGTCTGTCTGTCTGTCTGTCTGTCCGTCCGTCCGTCTGTCCCCGGCTTAGCTCAGAGACGCTACGTCCTAGAAAGCTGTAATTTGGCATGGGTGTACATATTAATCACGCCGAGAAAGTCGTGAAATAAAACCATGAAAAACATTTTTATTTAGGGTACCTCCCTTGCACGTAAAACGGGGATGATATTTTTATTTCTCATCTAATACATGGTGTGGGGTATCGTTGGATAGGCCGTTTAAAAATATTATGGGTCAGTGAAAAACATTTTTCAATTCTGAGATCTGTTTGCGTAATATTAAGCTTTAAAGTGCTATTTTTTGATAGAATCAAGTGTCCCCCCCTGCCAGCTAAATGGTTGGTTTTGGATATGTGAAAAAAATCATGGCAGTAGTATATATAATGAAATTAAAAGGAAAACTGTCACAGCTAAGTAGGGTTTAAAAGTTAACGAGTAATCGTCGACCAACTTAAATTTGCAGTTGAAGAATTGACCGTAACGTAAATAGATGTATGGGAGAGCATGTTTTTCAACTACAATATTAAGTTTGTTTTTGGGATGAATTCATCCTAACTACGGAACCCTTCATTGTGCGTGGTCCGACACGTACTTGGCCGGTTTTTTTTTTGGTGGCTATATTTACTTTATGATGACGTCATATAACCCAAGATATAGCAAATCGACTGATGTAATAAGTATTATAAAATCCATTAACTAGTTACACTTACGAAGACACATACATACTTATTTATTTATAAACATACTAACCAGAAAAGGCGATAAATAAAACACTATTATCGACATAAATATTTTTGTAAATCGATACTCCTGTATCCTATACTTATTTCCTAACTTAGGGGTAAATGTTTCAATATAAACTAGCAACACCGAATGATTTTTGTTAAGGTTTTGTGTTTCAAGATGTCACTAACAATAAACACGTAAAATAAATCCAAATAGACAAATAATCAATATTTTACGTATGAAATATACTCCATCTTATTTCTTTTGTTTTTGGGAACAGTTTTTACAATGTTTAAAAATACAAGACGGCATTATTCTGAAATTATCTGTTAGAGCCCGTGACGTACCTAACGATGCGACGCTTCGTGCTGTACTGAATCGAGAGTGTATTCGCTTTTGAATTTGTATTTGCTTTGTTGGCCGCACTCTCGGTATTCCGCGCGGTCTATCTGCTTCTTTTCTATAATCTGAGCTGTTAGCATTATGATCCTAGCCTCAGACCAACAAAAAAAGGAAGACGGCGCGCCGCGAACATCAAAAACTGAAGCCACCTTTCCATCTATGTGTGTCTCGAAGAGTTGCAATTCGTAAAATAAAATCCACATAACTTGGGGAATAATATTTTATGGGTAGCCTAATATTGTACAAGTCAGTACAAGTAAGATATTGTTAAGTATGGTATTGTACCTCAATTGTTTAGAAGGACCTCTATCCCGAAAATAACTTCTTTTTTTTAAACTTTAAAAAGCAAAAACTTTATATGAATATGAACGAGCTATAAATACAGAGAAAAAGGCAATAATGCTCATAATTGTGTGATGTGTGTGAGTGTGAAGTGGAAAATTTTAAATCATGTTATGGTAACCCTCGCACTTTATGTCACTGCTTTTGTTTGTTGAGGTTATTTGTTCCAAGTAACCTAAAATTCATAATTAATAAAAAACGAAAATGTTATTTCAAGTACTTTTTACAAGTGAAAAGTGATTCCGTGAGACTTTTTATTTGTGATTTGCTATTGTTTTTACAAGTTTTCACTACACAGGAAGGCATAATTTATATCTTTTTTATCAATGTTATCTAGACAACGACTCATGACGTACTAAGAGCGATGAGCATGGTTTTGGTGTAGGTGTGTGCGTGAACGTGTGTATTTACTTGCAGGAGCACGGTTTTGTGGCTTCAGTTTTGATGTTCGCGGCGCGCCGTCTTTCTTTTTTTGTTGGTCTGAGCTCTTAGCATTATGATCTATCGGTCAAATTTTAACGCAAACGAAATAGTTACGTTTACTCTCTTGCAACCTTACACTTGGGGTACTGTTTCAGTGAGTGCAGAACTTTATTGTAGTGTTATTAGTATCTCGTTAAGGGTGGGCCAGCCCACGAGCGATTTCTTCGGCGATTTTTGTCAGAAAGAAATATTATACATTCACACAAAAATCGCCGAAATAATCGCTCGTGGGTGAGCACCGTAAAGCTACACTGCATGCCGAAGTTGAGTTCGGTAAGTAGGATTGGATGGTGGTCCCGGCTTATAGCCGTCGAATTCTACCCACAAGTGAACTGGCTAGAGGCGCCACAGCGTCCTCGCCTTCCGCCTGACGCAGTTTTTCACCGGACACGGTTGTTTCGGGAGGTTCCTGCTCAGGATAAAGCGGGAGGAAACGCCCGGGTGTCACCACTGTGTGGATCGCCCGGAGGACACGGTGGAGCATACGGTGGAGGTCTGCCCGGCTTGGGTGGAGCACCGCCGTGTCATCACGGAGGCGATCGGTGGCGGCGTCCGACCCCTGGTTCAGGCCATGGTTCGGAGCGAGAGTGCATGGGAGGCCATCACCTCGTTCTGCGAAGCAGTAATACTGCAGTAATGCGGGACGCGAGAGCGAGTCGCCCTCGCCCTCGCCCGCGCCCTCGCACCCCTAGTCGCCGCAGGAGATGCCCCGGGCGTCGGGAGTCGCAAGCCGATTTCCGGCCACCGTAAGCGCGGGCCTGCGGACGGTGAGCGATGGGTAGCTCGACTAGCTCGCCGTCCGATAAGGACTAGGCCCGGTCGACGGCCCGTTGTGTTCCACGCGCGCCTCAAAGAGATGTCAGCACGAATTGACGGGGTCCATTAGGGCCAATGCCTGCCAGGGTTGCAAGTTTGTCTGAAAGGGATATCGTGGCCCAGGCACAGAGGCAAATGAAGGAACACGGATGGGTTTTAGTCAGTAAAAGTCTAACATGCCCTCCGGCTCCGCCCAGAGCGGGAGAAGTTATTTAAAAATTTCCCACCCAAAAAAAAAGAAAAGGTGAGCTCAATATAGGTTACAGATGATTTAAGAATCTGCTTTGTCGAGGTTCTGTATTCAGCCTGAAAAGGAGGCAATTAGTAATTAGCCGCATTAGGATGGAAGCCAGAAGAAAATCTCCAATAATGTGGTAGGTATATTTATTTTGAAGAGAGAATGTAAAAGTTTTAGAACGGTACTCAAATTGGTATTATGATTACCTATGTAAGTTAATGATTGAAAGGACTCAATACAGCCTTATTGGCTTCATAGATACCCTACTTAAGTAAATAGGTAAAATATATTGATTTAATCTTTGGCCTTCGCTTCTTCGGTTCAAACACGTGGATTATTCCGTCGGCCATCGTTAGCTGTCGGAAAGTAAAAGTTTAAATCAATTGAATTTACCTTTTTCGTATTCGTCCTTAGCTGACAAAGTTACGGAGAAATGTTATTTTATTATGGTTCAAGAAGTTCAGTAGGTACCTAGATATTTTTCTAAAGAACTTCAGTACCTAGGTAAGGTTACCTAGGTACTGAAGTTCTTTAGAAAAAATATCTACTTTATATAAGTCTTGTTATTGTCTAATGTTAATTAACACGTTATTATTGTTGGTAACACTAATTACATTAATTAACATAGAGATTGAAACAGGTATAGTTAACAAAAATATTTCAAATACTAACATATAATTGAGGACATAATTCTCCATTCATCAGCAATCAGATCACATTCAGGATTGGTGGTCAGGAGTCAGGAGTTAAGCATACTTAACAAAAAAAATGAAATAATATAATAAATAATAAAAAGGGAAGTCTTAAATAATGTTTTGTTTTTTATTTCATTTGGTACATCACAGCTGTGACTTATGGTAGAATGAGCTGTGTGTTGGACATGGGCACAATTTTATAAATACTACCTACTTAGTTGGATTTTTAACTAAATGTGAAAGTATTTCACGAAAGAAATGTACGAATAATTATTTGCTGCTAAAAACTGCATCCACACAGTACCGGCTCACAACCTTCCGGAAACCTGGGCCGTCCAGGGCTGGTGTTATTTTTACGCCAGAGCTAACATGCTCCGGACGGAACAGTGAGTGCCGCTGGGCCCAGAGCCTTGACCTGACCCTGATATCATGTGTGGATACTGTTTTTTTTTTTTTTTTTGTGTAAGTATGGCATCCCGTAGGTGGCCTTGAGAGGCCGTGACTACTTAACCGGACTTTCCTGTGTCTGCCTTAAAGTGCGAGCTTAAAGCCTCCAGCCAGGGCTTAAAATCATATTGTAACTAAACGACTGCGCACTAAGGGCACCCCCGGTGGGGTACAGACCTCGGCTTAGGGCGTCGTTGCGGATCACAAATTGGGGACGGGCTGGATCAAAGTTTAGATCATGATTATTATCAGGGTTACTATTAATGCTACGGCGCACTCAGCCTCGGCACGGGCGGCTGGCGATTCGACGCCGACGTGCAAGGGACGGAGGGGACATTTTAGTCGGGAAGTTCGCGTGGTACCTCGGCGGCGAGGACGGAATGACGGTTTGTGTAATTTGTGCACTGTACTGGTGGCCCTATTGCTTTCCTCGAGGAGAGTAATGGGGTCATCTGGGTCTGAGAGAGTACGCCTTGTTCGGCGAGTCTGACTAATAGTGGAAGGCCTATAACTAGCGGCCTGCACAACCAGAGGGTTGCGATGACTATCCACGGATCGAAGAAACGCTTCGTAATGCGCTTCATGAACTGCTTGATGGTGGGCATTTTAAGGTCTAAGTGAAGGGTTTCGTTCCGAACGAATCAAGGAGCGCCCGTAATTCTACGGAGAAATCGGTTTTGAAGTGTCTGCATCCTATGGATGAGATGGGACTTGGCGTGTGCGAAAACTGCACAGGCGTAAGTCATGATCGGGCGAATGCACGCTGTGTAAATACGCAATTTGCACTTAAGGGACAACTTGTTGTGTGAGTTGAGTACGAAATTAAGCCTACTGAGAGCAAAAGCGGCACGCGAACGCGCCTGCTTTATGTGCTCTGCGAACGAAATGTGATGGTCGACGACCACACCGAGATATTTGGCTCGCTTCTTCCAAGGGATAGGCTTGCTGAACATGGTGGGCGGTTGGGGGAGGGCGGGTGATCGCCGGGGCTTAGAAAATGGACCCCTTGGCTCTTATCAGGGTTGACTTCGATTTTCCACTTCCTAAACCAGGCCGCGAGGTGGATACTGGATAGACCCCCCAACTATATTGCGGTCCGTCGATGACTTCTGTCTGTCTGCCGTCTTCTGTAAGTCACAAACACGGTTCGAATACGTTTCGAAATAATTGTGTGTCCCCATTTAACATTTTTGCCCTTATGACATCATTTAACTTACCTACTTCATATTTTGAGGTAATTAATATCGATTGGTCGATGTAAATCGACTGCAGCTGTCTAACTGCAACTCCTTAAAGGGTCCTCGAAACGATCAATTATGTTTGTACATTTTTATGTGATTGATACACATTCATTCGCAAATTGATGGTCTACCAAGAGCAATTGAAGTGATTGACAATATTACTACAATACAAATTGATCAATTGAGATTGATCATTTCGGGGACCGCTAAGACCTGTATTACAAAGCTCTACGTCTACAATTATAGTTCCTACAACCTGTTTCACCTGGGGGCCTAAAATGGATGCTTTGGCAGAATCATGATATGATAATATTTTGAATCATATTAAAATTCGTAAAATGGTCACAAACTGACAATTCATAAGATCTGCGTACAATTCATAACCCGCAATTCATCTGTTTGGCAGCTGCTATTTGACATTAGACTTCATAAAAGCAATTCATAAGTTGTGGACTATTTTACGAATCTCCATTCAAAACTATCAAACAGATGAATTGCGGGATATGAATTGTACGCAGACCATATTATGAATTGTCAGTTTGTGACCATTTTACGAGTTTTAAATTTTTAATATGATTCATAAATTATCATTAATATTATGATTCTGCCAAAGCGTCCATTTTAGGCCCCCACCCAGTACTTATATTTATTTTAGGTACATTTCCAGTCGCATATACATTTTCCAATAAATCGTCAAACTGAACATGCAATGTATACTAATAATAACATTATGCTCGTTTTATTTCTTTAGCCTTGAAAAATATTGAATCCCTTGCCAAGATTCGTAAATGTGAAGTTGGCATTGGCAGTAACGCATTCACGAAATACTGAACTGTAGTAAGTATTTATCAGTGCGTTAACAATATTAATGGGCCAATACATTTCGAAATAAGATAGTTCTTCGATAACTGTAAATAGATTTTATCAATACTTGGCTGATGTTGGACCCACCCACGGACTCACCTCATTCTGAGTATTTTGGATGTCATTCTTGTAAAATGCACTTTGTTATTTTCAGCCAGCTGATTCTCTATTGCTCATAGAGACAAGTATTTAATAATAATAGTCCTCCAGACCGAATTTCGACAATGGCGACTAATCTCAGCGGAGATCAGCCTTCGGCGCGGAAGATATTTGATTATGACGCAAATTGACTATTTCGCATTATGACTAATGATGGTTACCGTCATAAATACGCGAAATGACTAATCGCTAAATATGAACAACACGAAATAATAATAATAATCACGAAAACTCTCTGGAAATTCGCCGTTGCTTCTAGAAGTGGATGAACGCTCTTAATGTTATCATGTTGCAAAATTTTCACCAATACATATTGGTCATTATGCGCCTTATTACAAAACAAGGTTTATTTTCAGACCCAAGTTTAAAACATGGAGGCATTATTGAATTTCGAACTTTATATTTTAATCTTCGATATTCAAATACGTACCCCTGAAAACCACAAGTCCGCTATATCCTCTGTTTATTTTACCATAAGGTCTAATATAATTTAAACTCACGATATCGTGGATCACCAGTGGGCATTGATTGACAGATAGGATACTTAGCTGTTTTATGATAAAAAAGATGGTTGCACCAAGAACCATGCTATGAAGTTATGATGGATGCTTTAAAATGTGTTGTTATTTTTATGTACATAATTTTATAACATATATTTTCCAAAAATAAAAATGATTATTTTAACACGATCACTGATGATAAAGATAAAACCATAATAGCTTTTACAGACGATTTTGTATTCTTTGTATGTCACTAGCCGCAAACACAATGCACGATAACTTCAGGCTTTTTACCTTAAAGTTAGTTAAAAAACAAACTAGAAGTCGAAAAGTATTTGTTTTATTTCAGTACGAGAAGGAGATGGAGCTATAGAGGAGGAATTCCTCCATCTCTTTTACGAAACGGAGCTATGATGGCTTAGCACTATATGTGACTGCTGACTCCTGGCGCGTGGCGTAGATATACGTTTCATTTTCTAATTCTTACAAAGTGACCTACCCTAATAACATAACAATCTCTCTAACACAATCATTATAGAAGATACTAATTCTTACAAAGTGACCTACCCTAATAACATAACAATCTCTCTAACACAATCATTATAGAAGATACTAATTCTTACAAAGTGACCTACCCTAATAACATAACAATCTCTCTAACACAATCATTATAGAAGATACTAATTCTTACAAAGTGACCTACCCTAATAACATAACAATCTCTCTAACACAATCATTATAGAAGATACTAATTCTTACAAAGTGACCTACCCTAATAAAATAACAATCTCTCTAACACAATCATTATAGAAGATACTAATTCTTACAAAGTGACCTACCCTAATAACATAACAATCTCTCTAACACAATCATTATAGAAGATACTAATTCTTACAAAGTGACCTACCCTAATAACATAACAATCTCTCTAACACAATAATTATAGAAGATACTACTCGGAATTAACGATAAATCGGTTACAATAACGGTTGTTATCATGACAAAGGCCTTGGAGTTATGTACCTACTATATGTTATATGTGTGATGATAACGGCAAGGAAGTGAACAACTGAAATAAAAATATACAGTTATTGAATAGCAAAATTTGTATTCTGATAACAATAAAACAGTGTTTATTATTTCAACGTTACCTAATTGGCTCCAATATTGTGTTTATAATATAAATATAATTATTTAAACTAATGCTTTCCTGTGATTAGATTATGTGTAATTTGATATATGAATAACATTACTGAACATAATAAAACCTATGCATTATGTATTTAATTTTACATTGTTTACGGGCTGCCACTGCTGCCAGCATTGGACGCATTATTCAATGCAAAGTGTAGTTGCATCAGACCTTACTTGGTTAATTTTTTTAAACCAAAAATATTCTCAGTCTGCCTGGCCTTTTCCCAACATATTTGGTACCACAGTATTTTACATCTAGCGAATGCTTATCTGATTTCCACAACCCAGTTAAAACCAGAAGTAAGTATTAAGAAATATATCGAATTCTTTGTTATTTATGAAACATGTTTTTTTATGTTTCATCGTTATCAACCTGTAGGACTCAACAGTTGGACTCTCTCTGTCTACCTCTCTTATTCAATCCAACCCACGCTATTAAATCAGCCGACCTGTGAAGACAGTGTCGCCCCACCAAGCCGGAGGGCATCCTTTTTTTTTTTTTTTGAGCACGGGCTGGAAAATCCGGCTATGGAAAAAACGGCACGGTTGGCGCAGTTAGTTAAGCGATTGACTGCTGCGCTGCGTGTCGCGGGTTCGATTCCCGCACGGAACAAAAATTTGTATGACCTACAAGTAGTTGTTCCGGGTCTGGCTGTTTGTGTGTATGTGAATTTAAATGTTTGTAAACGCACCCACAATACAGGAGAAATTTCTAGTGTGAGGCAACGTCAAAAAAAAAAAAAAATATGTAGGCGCGTAGGGGCGAGGCGGCCCGCGACCTGAGGAGCAGGTGCGCCGCCGGCCAGCAAAGTCGAAGCCTCGGTGGTGAGCGTGAAACCATCTGTAACGATAAGCTCGCATGGGACCGCTGTAGCCCTGCAGCGCCGGAGCCGTGACAGAAAACATGCCTGCTGCATGTTGCATGCTTGCTTGCTTGCTACATGCTTGCTTGCATGCTGCATGCTTGCTTGCACGTTTTATCATATTAGACTAAATAGGTTTTATGTCTTTTGAGTGGTATATTCAACGATTTTATATTCAATGTATTCAATGCTTATAAAAATTTGTTGCTTTAAAATTATATCAATCGTTAATTATATTAACTAATCATTATATCAAATTATAGACTCAGTTGTTATGTTATATCTTGTAAATATTAGAGATTTTGTTATTATATCAAATACTAGCTGATCCGTGCCCACTTCGTTGGGCGGTAAACATTTTACCGTCTTTTCATTATTCGGATTAAATTATGGCCTTATGATAAGACACTCACAAAATAATAACGTGGCTTTCAATGGGTAAAAGATTTTTCAAAATCGGTTCAGTAGATCCAGAGATTACCCCTACAACCTCACAAACTATAAAATATTAATATAAGTAGATGAAGCAACGGTTTAGCAATATCCTTAAAAAAAAATGACTCGCATTCCGTTTGCTCACTATAGGCAAGCGACTTCTCGACAAAATCAATAGCAGTGAATTGGGACTGGGATTGTGAATTCAACTGCACATTTACCGCTGAGTCGGTGACGGTCGGTGATTCTTCAATTTTGCCGGCGTGAGGGGTCAAAAGATTTTATTTTATTTTTATTTTATTTTATTAATTTTAAAAAAACTTACAGCTAATACATTTGAGTAGTCAGAAGTTATACGTAGAAGAAAGCCAATTACAAGTTTCCACTTATAAAAACGTATGTATGAAATAGACAAAACGGTAAAAGCGTTAAGAGTTTAAACAAAAATAAAATACATTACGCAACAATGTTACTCTTCAAAGAAAAAGTTACTTAACATTTTTTTTAATTTCTGGACACTATTTGTGAATAAATCAAGCTCAACATCCCGGCACACCTTATTAAACATTCTACATGCTCTTAAAATGTATGTATTTTGCCTATAGACAGTTTTCACAATAGGTACATGAAGGAGATGAGGTCTCCGAAGAAACACAGACGGTACACGAAGTCCAACCTTGGCCACCAGCTCAGGGACATCAATAGACCCGTTCATTATACTAAATAGGAAAGCAAGATCTGCAATTTTTCTTCGCTCGTGTAAAGGAAGAATATGACATTTCTTACACCGACTAGTATAGTTAGGAAGATAAGTATTTGAACGATATTGAGTGTACCTTAAAAATCTCCTTTGTATACTTTCAAGGCGATTAATATAAACATTGTAATTTGGATTCCAAATTTGAGAAGCATATTCGAGATGGCTACGGACAAAAGCACAGTATAGAATTTTCATAGTTTTGACATTCTTAAACTCAGAGGAGACCCTAAAAATAAAACCTAACGCTTTAGAAGCCTTGTTGACTATATTGTCAATGTGCGCATCAAACAAAAGTTTTGAGTCAAAAATTACTCCAAGATCCTTGATGACGTTGACTCTGGCAATTGAGGTATTCGATAATTTGTAATCATACCTAATAGGGTTTGGCTTACGAGTAAATGTACACACATTACATTTTGAAATATTTAAATCCAACCTATTTCGATCGCAGTAAGCATGGAACCGGTCCAGATCCTCCTGTAATAGGTGTGCATCCTCAATGGTTGACACTTGACTAAGGATTTTCATGTCATCCGCATATAATAAATTTTTAGAATTTAGGAAACAAGAGGCGATGTCATTTACAAAAATATTGAATAAAAGAGGTCCTAATAAGGATCCTTGGGGAACCCCCGGCGGAAAGTACATCGTTCTCGAGGTATAACCGTTGAGGACTACAGTCTGGCATCTATTTTCAACATATGATACAAACCATCTGTACAAGCTACCCCTCACACCAATCTCTAGCAATTTGCGCAATAAAAGCGCATGATCTATTCGATCAAAACATTTGCTGTAGTCAGTGTATATAACGTCGACCTGAGACCTCCTGGACATATGCTCTGAAAAATAGTCACTAAAGACCACGAGATTGGAAGTGGTGGACCGACCTTTTAAAAATCTATGTTGGTGTTCGGAGAAACTTAATTTAAGTGAAGAAGAAAGTTGTACGTGTACGATTTTCTCCATAATTTTAGCGAACACGCAGAGTTTGGAGATCGGTCTATAGTTTTCAACGGTGTCCTTTGGGCCTTTTTTATGAATCGGCGTTATATACGCTGACTTCCAGATTGTAGGCACCACTCCCGAGTCAAATGACCGTTTGAATAATAATGTCAATGGAATGGATAGACATCTGGCACATTTGGTTATAATGATTGGTGAAATATTATCTGGACCAGCGGATTTATTAATATCCACTTGCTTTAGCAAGCGAAAAACCTCCTCCTCCTGCACATCGATAGAGCAGATGTCTGATACGAGACCAGTAGACTGATCCACTCTCGCAGAGGCTAAGAATTCATTTGCGTCGCGTCGCTCTTGGAAGTTCGAAAAGAAATATTCGCCAAACATATTGCAGATTACTTCCCCGTGACCAGACGACACTTCACCGAACTTTAATACAGATGGGTAACAGTTGGTTTGCTGTTTAGATTTAACATATTGCCAAAAAGCCCGAGGATTTTTAGAAATGGCTAATTCAATGTTTGCTATATAGTCATCAAACATTTCCTTCTCCAGGTCTTTAGCCCGTTGACGTAAGGTAACAAATGATTGATAGTCCGAAAGATTTCCATAGGTTTTAAATTTTGAGTGAGATTTTGACTTTTCTTTAATTATTTTAATAAGAGGGCTCTTGTACCAAGGCGGATACTTACCCCTTGGAGCGATAGTTTTAGATGGAATATGTGTATTATGAAGCAAGTAAATAGTGTCATAAAAGAATTTAACAGCTTCTTCGAGAGGCCTACATTTGAGCTCTAATGGCCAATCAATTGCCATAATTTCTTCAATTATGGCGTCATAATTCGCCTGAGCATACAAGAACTTGACTCGAGGCCGAGAATGCAGCTGGTGAAGTTGAACGAAGTCGGCAGAAATGCAGAGTGCCTTATGATGTGAGTCCTCGTTCACTAGGGGATCCAGGCTGCAAGTGACAGCTACTTCACTGTTAGATAAGACGAGGTCAAGAATCTTATTATTCACATTACGATGTGAGTTGTACTGTAGCAAATTGCAAGCGGTGAGAGTATCACAAAAGCTGGTTTGAATGGGACCATGCAAGTTACCAGGACACAGGTAATCACCGTCCGCCACAGCGTGCCAGTCAATGCTTGGTTGGTTAAAATCACCGAGCACTAAAAACTTATCCGCGGGATGTTTAAGAATAATATCAGCTAAATTACTAGCAAAATTATTGAGTTGTATCATTAAAGAGTTCCCAGATTGCTGGCTACATATATACACAACACATACATGTATTTTATAGGTTACTTTAGGTTTCTTTTGGTGTAAAGTTAATGTAACCCACAGATCCTCGGCAGATGAGCACCATTCGTTGCGGACATCGGCAACTAGTTCTCGACGTATGGCTATTAAAACCCCCCCACCCATCGTTTGATTAGTTTGCGAGTAATTTCGATCACGCCTCCATACAAAATATCTATTATCAAACAATTCACTATCGGTTATACCATCAATAAGCCATGTTTCCGTCAAAAAAATGACATCAAAAGAATTCATACAAACATTTCTGTAGAAAACAGATGTTTTCGTCCGCAGCCCTCGAACATTTTGATAGAAATATTTTTAGAGTTCCGTACCTAAAGGGTAAAACGGGAACCCTATTACTAAGGCTCCGCCGTTTTTCCGTCTGTCACCAGGCTGTATCTCATGAACCGTGACAGTTAGACAGTTGAAATTCACAGATGATGTATTTCTGTTGCCGGTATAACAACTAATACTAAAAAACAGAATAAAGTAAATATTTAAGGGGGCTCCCATACAACAAACGTGATTTTTTTGCTCGTTTTTGCTAGATATTGATACCGGCAACAGGTAGACGCTTGAATTATTCACAGAATATTAAGTTATATATTCACTTTAAAAATAAATAATTAAATTAAAATAAACCAAATATTTAAGGGGGGCTCCCATACAACATACGTGATTTTTTTGCCATTTTTATAGATAATGGTACGGAACCCTTCGTGGGCGAGTCCGACTCGCACTTGGCCGGTTTTTTTATTATTTAAATTAGCCAACGGAATTAAAACATCAAAATGACCTTCATTAAAGTTTCCTGAGAATCGGATTATTTTGACTCCCTGCCGTGCTTCCCCAAAACCAGCAATAAAGATACCATCCTGAAACACCTGGAACTCAAATGAGAATAGTTCTGCCGCTGCCATTTTTTTTTTTTTTGGGTGGTTAATTATCAAATAACTTCTCCCGCTCTGGCCGGAGCGGGGACGGCGTGTCAGACTGTTACTGACTAAAACCCACCCGTGTTCCTTGTGCCTGTGTGCCAGGGTCACGATATCCCTTTCGGACAGGCTCATAACCCTGGCAGGCATTGCCCTTTCGGACCCCGTCAGTTGGTGCTGACATCCATTTAAAATGGGAATAGTTCTCCCGCCTTTTTCCAACCCTTACAACACCAGCCTAAACCAAAGATACTAAGCAATAAAGAACGACTAATACTAAAAACTATTATAGTAATACCACAGTGTGAAATACCTACACAATAAAAAAATCGCAAAGAAATAGAAATAACAAAATTCCAACCCGGCAATAGGTAAAAACACAATTATTATCCTCCAAAACGAAAACCAAACAACGACGATGAAAAATATTTCAAAGCAAATTAGTTGTAAGTAATAACAAAATATCGCAGAACAGAAATTTCGGTAAATATAGCTTGAACGTGTATCGCTTAGGTTTGTATTCTGTGATTGATATATGACTTCGTTTTTTGATACGATCAATTGCAAGCCGCGATTAAGGTTAAACATTGTGAAGTTTTCCCCTTGGCATTCTCGACTTTAATGCTATAAATGCAACGTTCAAATTACCTGAATACCAATTAGAACCTCATTTCATTATCTTTTAGCAGATGCCTGCATACTGAAAAATACTGGCCACCTAGAACTGGCATAAAAACTTTAGAACGTTATCACGCCTGCACTGAAACATACTGGCCACCTAGAAAAAAAACTAAATATAAACCTCAAGAAACTTCCAAAAGTTTTTATTTCAATGTAAAATATGCATTAACGCGTTGTCGTAAAATTCAATTTAGATCTTTATCGGCCTCCGAATTCTAATTTCAATGTAAAGTATGCAATAACTCGTCGCCGTAAGATTCAATTTGGATTTTAACTGGATTTGGTACATTTTTCATACAAACATTAAAAACCCTTATTTTCACCCTTAAGCGCCGAATTTCGTAAAATCCTTTCTTAATGAGCACCTAGAAGTCGAAAGGAACAATCAGGCCAACATTCATGTCTGTAACTTTAAAAACATAGGACTTTCATACAAACTTTGACACCCCTTTTCAACCGCTTAAGGTGCGAATTTATAAAAATCCTTTCTTAGTGCGCGCCTGCACCCCATAGAGAGTGCTTGTGCCAAATTTTAGACCTCAAGACCCAGTAGTTTACGAGATTTCGTGATGAGTGGTCAGTGAGTGGACTTCTCATTTATATATATAGATTACTTACCCGGTCACTACGATAATTATCATACTACACGACAAGCGTCATCATTTTAGCTGATATATTCTGTGAGGAGCTCGTGGCTTAGCCGCACGGGTTGATGCTCCGCTTGCCGGGGTTAGTCCGTGGATGGGTGACATCCACGGACTAATCCATCTGGTCTGATAAGAACTCTATTTTGGAATCACTCGATTCTTATTGACTACGAATCTCACGTAATTCGTTAAATTATTTTACTTGCGATGGCTTCAGTTCAGAATGTTTTAATCTCTAATAGCAGCAAAATAATATAATGGTAACAGGGATTTTTCATGCGTCAAAAGGATAAGATGTTGATATTATACTATCGCGTGGGTTGTGCAAAAGGCGACTAAGGGACTTACTAGAGAATGGACAGCAGCGTTCTCTATGCATTTTAACACAATACTGCGACTGCCAACCCGCCTGCAAAGCGTATCGATTATGGCAAACCCCCCCTTTGGGGGAGGCCTATGTCTAGTAATGGACGTCTTTCGGCTGAAATTATGATAATAACTTATCATAGCATAAACATTTATTTCAGAACAAATCCATATTTCAACACACACATTTTAAAAACAACAAATTCACATCAAAACAAAACTAACAAAACAAAACAACACACACACAAAATAAAACCAGTCAAGGCCACATTAGGACCGGGAGGAACTGTCCACTACACACAGTGCAGTATGCAAACGCATCCAGTGGCGCAGCAGTGGAGAGTCCCACCTGTCCACGAACATGCTTATTATACTGTTGCTACTGGACCTAACACGACTCAGCAGCGACGCACACTGCTTCCTTATAAGAGCATGAAACCCATCAGTGTGCGCTTCTGCGAACATAGTCGAAGCACCGCAGAACCGTGGTAGCCCCAGCAGCACCCTAAACGCATTGTGTAGCCGACGGGCATAGGGTTCGGGCCTTTGAATGAAAGTACTTGCGTATTTTAATCCCTGCCTTAATCTCAACCCAAAATTCTACGTTGTTGGGCAACATACAATAAGAATACAAGAAAAACTACTAGAGGTCTAAGATGGCCGGCACTTTACGAGTGCGGCTAGAAAACGTCGCGTCACACAGGAGTCGGAACTGCACTGTCCTGCGGGAGGCGCCTGCTCAAGCTCAACATGTGGCGCTAGAAGTGGGACGCGCGGGAAAAATAGTGGCGCGTGATTGGTTGACAACAGTGGCGCCAACCTTTCTAATACTTCCGCGATCATTAGATTGGATGTTACTAACAGTGCGGCCAACGTCATCGATAGCCGTATAGTCGTGGGGTTGCCGCGCTACAGTTGTTATATTGAACAAGCAAGGCATTGTATGATCCAAGTGTGTAGTTAACCCACAGACTGAAGTGTAGAGTGTTATAATGATGATGATTATACTATCTGTCTTTATTTCAATTTCAGCTGTCATTTGCGTTTTCAGTTAGCGCCCGGCTTCTGGCTAAGTAATAATAACAGTCGCACGGGTCGATTGGTCCGGTTAAGCTACGCTTGCTGCGGTTGGTCCGTGGATGAGTGAACATCCATTACATACAAAGAGCCCTCAGTGCCTCGGAAAGCACTTTAATCCGTTGGTCCAGACTGTCATTCGTGGATCTTTGAGAGTCGTTACAGGTCGTCAGAAGCCCGAACAAAAGTCTAACAACCAGTCTTACCAAGGGGTATCGTATTACCCAGTTACTGGGTTGTGGAGGTCAGATAGGCAGTCACTCCATGTAAAATACTGGTATTCAGCTGCATTCGGATAGATTGGAAGCCGACCGCAAAATAGTTGGGAAAAGGCAGGCAGATGATGACATTTAAAGTGAAGGCACGGGAATATATTCGTAAGAAGTTGGCAGAATCTTCCCAGCGCTGATCGTTTTCTCCTCCACCAATCGTTATTTCTCCTGACACTTTTTATTTTGTTTAAAAGTATGTATGTATCTATGGTATTGTTGTTTTTCGAGTTATCTATCCCCATATTGCACCTACCATGTTTTGTCTCCGCATCACCCTAAGGTTGACTGGTAGAAAATGCCTCAGGCATTAAGTCCGCCTTTGTACAGTCGTTTTTTTTTACGTGTGCATAAAGTTTTAATAAATAAATGATGATGATGATGATGATGATGATAATAATGATGATTCTTCCTTAGTAAGAATCATAGGAGAAAAATTCATGGATGAAGCGAAATAATTACCTATTTTCCAATACTTTCAATCTCAGATTTGCAAATGTCGTAAAATTTGTCCACGTGTGGACACAGTACAAATTACGTATTTACTACTACTTTCATAATGTACCGTAACGCCATATGTACGTACCGAGGTATGTTACGTAGGCTTATCAGTCACACGGAGACGTAGATGCAATACTCGTAAAAAGAACACTGGAGTTATATCACGAACCAAGCCACGCAAACTGTGCGCGTCATCAAACATCATTGATGTAGTTCCTGCTTGCGTACTACTAAATAATTCAGCAATAACGT
The DNA here is from genome assembly GCA_948098905.1 of Tiliacea aurago. Lineage (NCBI taxonomy): Eukaryota > Metazoa > Arthropoda > Insecta > Lepidoptera > Noctuidae > Tiliacea > Tiliacea aurago. Next base: position 16,028,297 of record OX402586.1, on the reverse strand, counting down.
TTTCTTATTTAAGGCAACGATAACCGACTTTTAATGATTTTATACTGAAGATCACGTCTAAACGTTAAATTAGAGCTCTCTCTCTCAATAACTTGATATACGAATATTTTAGATTATGTTTATATTACATGGTGAAATTAATTTGTAAAGTTATGTCTAACGCGGATAAAAAGCTGAGAATGGCGCAAAATCTACCAAGCGTATTTTTCTGAAACCTTCACCAATTTAAAGATAATTTAATTATTGATCTTTTAGTATACGCGTTATATTAAAATACCTTTTGTTTTGTATATAATAAATTAATAATGCGTCAAATTGGGGACAGCGCTCCTTGATGGGCGAGTCCTATTACTTACTGAACGTATGACGCGTGAGCTCAGTACAAAACACGCAAGCTAACCACTCAAGGTCACTGGCATATATCTGCGTCTTAAGATACCTTCCCATCACGTCATGACCTTCCTTCACGATCGAATTATATATTTCCCCGATTTTATCCATTATTTGTTTATGTTTTGGTAATTCGTTGTCTCCACAACAAAACGCAATGGATACGGTTTTACATCTGTCAGCTTAAGAGTGTGAGAGTGTTACGAGGGTCTGTGAAGTTTGATCATCGTGGATCAACTGCTGCCTCATGTTAGCTGTTGTTGTAGTGATTGGTCGACCAAAATTGTAACAACTAGGTACTTGATTACTTCTTTCTTCTTCTTAGCGTGTCAAGGGCGATCTAAATGGACTCGGCCAAGAATTCGGCGTTCCTGTAACGTGCAGCTGACAGGACACGCAGGACATGATACTAAATGTCCCATCGTTTGTGGAACAGCACCACATTTCAATAATCGAAGCTCATTCAAAAGCTCTTTTACTAGATAGTGCATGCAGACTGCCTTTTTGAATTCACTGAACCTATGGATTGCACAACAACAATAGAATACCTAGGTATGCTGTATGTACTTAAGCCTGATGCTGGCCTAGGGAACCAAGTCTGCTATTTTTATAAATTCAGTCATTCCAACACGATCCCATTGTCATTTTGCTACAAGTTCGTAATCTGCTAAATTCATAATGGTCGATCATTGGTCGGTCAATGTTACCGTAATAGAATTGTGTTATGATAATGGCATTGTCGTATTGCCATTATTATAAAACCTATTAGTAGAAATGTCATTCATTTGTCATTATGTACGAGATTACCAATAAATGCAATTTCTTTCAATGTAGTGTCAGTGGCCGACCATTGGAAAGTCATAATGACGCCATTATAATAGTAAATTACCAAACTTGTCAAAATCAACAATTATGAAATCAATGATCGAACATTCTGACACTATTGTAATAGTAGACTTGAGGCCCAGATCGATGTCCAACAGTGGACTGCCATAGGCTGTGTTAATTGACTGATGTACTTACACTACTGTTACAGACAAACGCACCCAACATAGGTAATTTTGAAATCCAACTTTGCGGAGCAGTTTTTAAAACGGAAGAAAAGGATAGTCGATTTCTCAATGGGTATATTATATCAACATTTTACTTTTATTACTTAAAGTTATGTTGAAAAACCATTTGAATTTCAATTTAGTGTAACTACGACGACTGTGTTGACTTGTCAGACGAGAAATTCTACAAGGCCGTTGTAGTTAACGATGCAAATACCTGTTATTTATTTCGCCAAAACAGATTTGACTCTCGGCTACTGCTAATAATTAACCTGTTTGTCGCTATGGCAAATCCATTGGTTAGTCAGTTCACGTCAGTTTCAGCTATCTACTCGGCTTAAGACGCTGACAACAGCTAAACCGCGGTCACTGTCAGACTGCATACAAAAGAAAGAGAAGCGCGATGACACAACGCTTGTAATTTGTTGCAAAATATGAAGCAAATTATCTATTTACTCAAAAATGAGTTGAGTAATCGAAAATAAAAAACAACCAAGTTCTGTATACAAATAAGACGTTCTTGTTATTAATTAAATACCAACCGTACGCTGGTATTTAATACATAATAGGTTGGGGAAAAAGTTTCTTCGCATTTTTTAAGAAAATTCAAAACATTTTTTAATATAGTTTATTTACATTTAACTAAAGTATGTAGGTACCATTTTGTTCGACAACTTTTTGCCATCTTGTAGGTAGGGATATGATCCCATTGCTATAGAAATTTTGGGACTTCTGATCAAAATACCGCGTCAAGTGGTTTTGGCAGTCCTCTCGTGATGTTAACCTGACACTGCCTAAAGAGTTCGGAAGAGACCGAAACAGGTGGAAATCTGAAGGTGCAAGGTCAGGACTATACGGCGGATGCATTAACACCTCCCAACCAAACTCTCTTAATTTTTTCTGAGTGGCTAAAGATGTGTGACGTCTAGCGTTATCATGATGAAAAACCACACCCCTTCTGTTTATTAATTCCGGCCGCTTTTTCTCAACTTCTTGCTTTAATCTCATCAGTTGTTCGCAGTAGAGTTCAGAATCGATGGTCCTGCCTGGTGGTAACAGCTCATAATGAATGATGCCCTTCCAATCCCACCACACACACAGCATCATCTTGTTGCGAGTTAACCCGGGTTTCGCCACAGTCTTTGAAGCCTGACCGGCCTTTGACCACGACCTTTTTCGCACGTTCTTGTCGTACGTGATCTCCTTTTTATCACCAGTTATCAGCTTCTTCAAAAATGGTTCGGTTTCATTACGTCGTAAAAAAGAATCACAATTGAGTACACGGTTCATTAGGTTTCTTTCAGTGAGCTCGTGAGGTACCCAAATATCGAGCTTTTTTGTGTACCCAGTTTTTTTTCAAATGTGCCAAAACTGTTTTGTGGTCAATTCCCAGTTCTTCAGCTACGTCGTAACTACTGACATGCCGCTCTTGCTCCACTTTTTTCAAAAATGACATCCATTTTATCCGTAACTAGCTTTCGCCCGCGGCTTCGCCCGCGTAGATGTCGAAAAAAAAGCAGCTTCTCTGTCAGCAGCATTCCCCCAAAACATTATACCATATCTTAGTTGGAACCAACGTAAGCGTGGTAAGCAGATAGGAGTGCAGTTTGATTTACAACTTTACGAAGGATATATATAGCATATAAATACAAACATCGCTTTGTACATACTTGTTCAATATACCTACGTGTCCTCCTCCATTTCATGTCCAAGTCTATTTGTAAGAAATTTTTTATTGTTTATTTTGTCTACGTTTTTGTTCTTAAATAATAATTGATCTACCAACTTTTGAGTTATTCAAGGTAGGTACGCAGTAAAATTCTCCCGAAAACTATGTACCCCTTTTTCCGATTCTCGAAAACTCAATATATTATAATTAAGATTCTTTAAATACAAACCATAACTCTCCCTAAAATCCTTTGGAGGGGTAGTTTTGAAAAACGCAAAAGTTATGACAAACTTTGTTATTTAAGTAATGACTGCCTCGTTAGTCTAGTGGTCACAGGCGCGACTGCTGAGCATGAGGGGTGGGTTTGATTCCCAGGTCGGGCAAAGTGTTATTGGATTTTCCATTAGGAATTTCTTAGTAGCAGCCCGAAGTCTGGATTTATGCCCGGTTGATGGCAATAGGCTCGCCCCCTATTACATGGGACTTAAACAAAACTGTCGAAATGTGGGTGTACTAAAGATACACCTCTACCTAACCCTTTGGGTCTTTGGGTCTTTGGGGCTTGATGTTATGTAAATAAGTACTCGGGCCAAATTTCAAGTTTATATATCAAAAGAAATAATATTCTGTTCATACGAACTATATCGCCCCTTTTTACGCACTCAAAGGGGTAAATTGTTGAAACATCGTTTTTGACGTTTCTATTATTGGATTTATAGGTTATTTATACCAATTTTCAAGTTAATCAAGCCACACAGTAGAATCCTCTCTTGTAAATTGACTATCCCTTTTCACCCTATTATTAGGGGCAGATTTAATAAAAAACCGGATAAAAGTTATTCTTTATTTTTTGTTATCAGTATAAATTCTGAGTTTCAAGTTAATCGGACCGCGCGTTAAAATTATTCCATAAAAATGTTGATATCATACCAATCCCCCTTTTGGGGGTAGTTTAAAAATACAAAAAATGACAAACTTTATATTTTACTTAGGTTAGTATTCGTGCCAAGTTTCAGGTTTATTAACTCAAGGAATAAGATTTTTCATACAAACAAAATCCCCCTTTTCACCCCCTTAAAGGTTGAATTTCCAAAAACCCCTGATGCCCACGTCATAATTTGGGGTTAATCAAGCCACACAGTAGAATCCTCTCTTGTAAAATTGACTACCCCTTTTCACCCTGTTAAGGGTCATTACCGCACGGTCTCCCGTGAGACGGCGAGCCTCCTTGCCAGACTGCCGCCGTGGGATCTGGAGGCAAAAGTCCTCGCGCACATCTGGGAGTGGCGCGAGGAGGCGAAACGCAGGGTCGAGAATCCGCTGCCGCGAGAAATCACGGCACAGCGAACGGAGCTCCGGCGGGATCTCATGCTAGCATGGAGAGTGCGATTGCCGCAATCCAGCGCTGGGCACGCCACAATTGTGGCAATAAGTCCCCTCTTTGAGGAGTGGCTAGAGAGGCGCCACGGCGTCCTCACCGGACACGGTTATTTCGGGAGGTTCCTGTTCAGGATAAAGCGGGAGGAAACGCCCGGGTGTCACCACTGTGTGGATCGCCCGGAGGACACGGTGGAGCATACGGTGGAGGTCTGCCCGGCTTGGGTGGAGCACCGCTGTGTCCTCACGGAGGCTATCAGCGGCGGCGATCTCTCGCGTCCAGCCCTGGTTCAGGCTATGGTTCGGAGCGAGAGTGCATGGGAGGCCGTTACCTCCTTCTGTGAAACAGTAATGCTCGCGAAGGAGGAGGCAGAACGCGTGAGGGAGGGGCAAGGTTCGCGCCCTCGCGCCCCTAGTCGCCGCAGGAGACGCCCCGGGCGTCGGGAGTAGCAAGCCGGCTTCCGGCCACCGTAGGCGCGGGTTTGCGGACGGTGAGCGATGGCTAGCTTGCCATCCGACAAGGACCAGGCCTGGTTTGACTGCGCGTTGTGTTCCACGCGCGCCTCAAAGAGATGTCAGCACCAACTGACGGGGTCCGTTAGGGCCTGCCATGTTTGTCCGAAAGGGATATCATGGCCCTGGCACGCAGGCAATGGAAGGAACACGGGTTGATATTAGTCAGTAAAAGTCTGACACGCCCTCCCGCTCCGCCCAGAGCGGGAGAAGTTATTTGATAATTACCCACGCAAAAAAAAAGGGGTCAATTTTCGAAAAATTTATAAATTCTTTTATTTATTTTGGTTTACAGTATAAATACTGAGTTTCGAGTTAATCGGACCGCGCGTTAAAATTCTTCCATACAAACTTTGTCATCCTCAAATCCCCCAATATGGAGTAGTTTAATAAAAAACAAAAATGTCACACTTTATAATTTACTTAGGTTAGTATTCGTGCCAAGTTTCAGGTTTATTAACTCAAGGAATACGATTTATCCCCCTTGTTCACCCCTTAAAGGTTGAATTTCGAAAAATCCCTTCTTAGCGGATGCCTATAGTTTCCAACAATAAGCCGAAATATTAGTGATTTTAACTTAAAAATAAATTTCATTAAAAATAAAATTTTATCCCCTTTTTCATCCCTTATGGGTTCAAATTCTAACAACACCGTTGCGTTAGCTTCCAACCATAAGCCTAGACAATAAATGTAGTGATTTACTTCGAAAATTAAGGACTTTCCATACACAACATCATTCCCCTTTTTAACCCTTCGGGGGTGGAATTATCAAAAACGCTGAGACATGTGTAAATTCATTTTCAATCGTCAGCCTAAACACAAAATTTTAATATTCTAACTTTAAAACTGACGGACTTTCATATAAACTTCTATCCCCTATTTCACCCTCTTAGGGGTAGAATTTCGAAAAACCCTTTCTTAGTGGATACCTACTCTTCACAAAGAACACACCCTCCAAATTTCATGTCTCTAGGACCAGCGGTTTAGGCTGTGCGTTGATATATCAGTCAGTCAGTCAGTCAGGACTTTGAATTTTATATATATAGATAGGGCGACCGAGCGACGTGCATCTTTGACATCAAAATTTCCGGATTGAAAACGCTTAAACCAAATTTGTGCTACCCTCACAGACACTGCACTAGGTCCATAAACATCGCAAATTTTTTTCGCGGCTTGCCTTGCATTTTTACTTTTTTTGTAGTAAAATTTTAAAATGTATCGAAGTTCTTCATTAGATTCACTCATCTTGACAGTACGAAAAACAAATGAAAATCAAATATTTTTCCTAATTTGAATTTGGAATTATGTTCTTTAAATTTTTAACTTTCAATGATACCAAAACCAGCCAGATACAAATAGTATAGCCAAAGAGATTTTATTACAAGGTCATACATACTATAATGCGAAAAGACTTTTTCCCCAACCTAATATATTTTGGATTGAACTCAAAGAAAAGAGTTAGTTTACCGTTAATTTGTATCGAGATTTTTTTCTAAACGGGTTTTGGTAACAACTAAGTTCTGAGAAATATGTTCAAGAATAACATATATTTTTTTCCGCTACCACAAACTTTTAGAATTGGCTATTTTTTTGTTTAAGACAAGCCTACTTTTATAATTTTTCTCTTATCAGCGCCTTAAATACGCTGTCTACTATAGGTCTTAGGTAATAGGTAATACGGGCTGGTGTCCGCAACTCACGTATTTTGCGTCAATGCGCGTATTTTGCGTACGGGTGGGGGAAAATCGATTATTCGATCCACCCCAGCTTCTCAAGGAAGCCTTGGTGTTACTGACAATCTCACAGAGGATACCTGGGTTATCGAAGTACTTTGCCCTGTATGTGGCGAGGGCGACCACCGGGCAGTAGGTATACTAGCACATGAGCTGCTGACTCATCGTCCTCCATGCAGGACCTGCACAGCGGACTGTCTATGACTCCTATGACAAAGAGGTGTTTATTAAATTACTCATGGCCAGGTAAAGCTGCTGTCATTGTACGCAGCTGTAGCTTTAGTTAGTCGGAGAACCTGTTTCGTGAGGCGGCAATCAATTGTAGGGATTGCTTCCTTAGCCTGTCAGCCAGGCAAATGAAGGAATACGGGTGGGTTTTAGTCAGTAAAAGTCTGACACGCCCTCCCGCTACGCCCAGAGCGGGAGAAGTTATTTGATAATTTCCCACCCAAAAAAAAAAAAAAAAGCCTGTCTAGGTCTTTCAATGGGGCGATGCCAATTCACACAAATGAAATTGAATTTGGAGTTTCCATTCCAACGGGCTTGAAGCAATGGACTTCAAGGCTGTTGGACTGGAAACTCCAAATTGAGAGCTTTATCGGAGATTGAGCGAGGAAACAAGATTATCATCGAGTTAATCTTTATCTTTATGGGAAAATACTGAATATCTTACAACAAACCAGCACCCTAATTGCGTAACACAGTTTGAATCACAATGATTGTTTTTGAAGTATATTGCTAATCCATTGCTTCTATAGTTCGAAAAATTTGTCTGCTCAACAACTTAAATAACGCAATGAATGTTGTTGAATTCTCAAAATAAATCCCATTGCTACTGATAGCAATTACACTGCAGTTATACTGAAGATCACGTCTAAACGAGTAGTGTTAATGATTTGAAAAAAAAATATGTTACATTAGAGAATTGTCGCAATAACTTAATAAGTTATGATATGATGATTTTAGATTATGTTTACATTACATAGTGAAATTCTTTGTAAAGTTATGTCTAACGCGGATAAAAAACTGAGAATGGCGCAAAATCTACTAAGCGAAATATATTTTTCTGAAACCTTCACCAATTTAAAGGTAATTTAATTATTGATCTTTTAGTATGCGCGTTTTATTAAAATACCTTTTGTTTTAGAAAGAAAAAAGAAAGAAAATACGTTTATTACGTTTTGTGCACCTATAATAAATTAATAATTCGTCAAATTGGGAACAGCGCTCCTTGATGGGCGATTCCTATTACTGGCTGAACGCAAGACGCGTTGCGTGAGCTCCGTACAGAGCACGCAAGCTAACCACTCAAGGTCACTGGCATATATCTGCGTCTTAAGCTGTGTACCCGGGTCGACGGCGCGTTGTATTCCACGCGCGCCTCAAAGAGTTGTCAGCAGCAACTGACGGGGTCCGTTAGGGCCAATGCCTGCCAGGGTTGCGAGTTTGTCCGAAAGGGATATCGTGGCCCTGGCACACAGGCAAATGAAGGAATACGGGTGGGTTTTAGTCAGTAAAAGTCTGACACGCCCTCCCGCTCCGCCCAGAGCGGGAGAAGTTATTTGATAATTTCCCACCCAAAAAAAAAAAAAAAGCTGTGTACTGTACAAAACAGTAATATTTGTGGATGTTTTGATATCAGGCAACACTGGACATAGTACGAGTAATATCCTATACACTTACACTATACGCAAATACCCTCTTTATGTTTATAAACATTTTGTTCTAAATCTACCCACCTTAATACCACATCGCTAAAGAATAATTTCTTGATCATCTGTGAGTTACTGCTGTCAAGTGTTTGAAACATTCCACTGAGTCGTTATCTTGGAAAGCTTTTAGCATTAATTATTTTTGGGAGTTGCCTACTCTGTTAAGTCCCTTTATTATTTTGTAATTCAGACTGAATAATGGATGTGAAATCATTAGTTTCTCCTAGCACATCCGACCTTGTGGAATCACCAATTAGCTTCCTTAAGGTAAGTAATTAAAATACATTTAGAATAATGAAGACGTTTGTAGCTGCAGGGTAGGCGTTGCAAAATGTCTGCAAAATTTCTCAACCCTTTCTTTCTACTTCTAATTATAAAAACTGATAAAAATGAGTATGTAATTGATCTTTACTCAATTAGTCCAAACTTAAATCAACCATAATCACTGACAAATTCGTTTTGAGCAGAACGAAGCGTGAAAAATCATGTATCCGCTCACTGTGATGATATTTTTCTAAATCTAAAGATCACTAACTTCAGATTATTTTCAGGGTCTATTCAATGATAATAGCGGTTCACGCGGTGGAAATGTCAAGCAAGGTGAGTATTAAGGGTCAGATAATCGCCGTTGACCTTGGCCATACAAATGCGCATCGCGCTCACGCCGCGCGCCGCGCTACCGTGCCTTTCTTAAGGAATATTTATTTTTAGTTACAAAAGTATGAATATTTGAAACAAATCACAAATGGAATTATAGATAATGAAACAGTCTATATAAACAAAAAAAAAAACATGAAAATATCTTAAGTAGTTTGAAAGTAAAATCGTTTTTTATGCTTTGGGTAGACATTACTTCTTGAATTTATTTCATAAAGTATTTTACTACAATACTTAAATATTCACAAATAGAATTTAAAATAATATATTTAAAAGTCACTAAAATCATATATCTGCGCCTTAAGAATAATTTATAAAGTTCATAGTAACAAGTGTAACAACATTAATAAATAAATAATTTAAGATAACATCTTATCGTAATTTGTATAATCTGTTGAAAGTATAATATACAACCTAAGTTACAAATCCAATCTTGAAAAAGTATCGTTAGACGGTCTATCAAATAATTTCAAACATAGTTCAATAAGCGTGTTTGTATTGCAGATGCGTTGGAAGCTGTCAAACTGGATCCAGCCGTGCTAGAAGCGCAGGTGACGGTGCATTCGCAAAATAAACTTATTGATGCCGCGAATTTGAATAGACGGCCCGAAGTAGTCCTTGAGAATAAGAAAGGTGGGTTATGTGGATACCCACATAACACAACGCTTTGTATACACAAAGCGTTGTGTTATGTCGATGAGTGCGTACATTTTTGAACAAAAGACAAACTCAGAAGCACGATGTCAATGTTTTGACCAATCACAGAGGGAGCAGAGGTCAAAAAGTCGTTGAAGTCTGCATGCCCTTTTGTCGACTGTAAATTCTTTGTTGTTAAGTTGGATACGGAGCGAATAAATTGCGGTAACTTACATGTGACGTTTATCGCGTTACTACGCAGTTTATAATAATTATACCTAGATACTACTAAAGTTTTATTATCTTACAACGATAGTATAATCTACCCATAGGTAATAAATACATTTTCTTAGGTTTCGTCGGTCGATAAACAAGCGTTATTGGCAAAGATATTGCAAATTAGTTAGGGTGCTCGCCCACGAGCGATTTTTTCGGCGATTTTCTCGGCGATTTTTGTCAGAAAGAAATAAATTCACACAAAAATCGCCGAGATCATCGCCGAAAAAATCGCTTGTGGTCGAGTACCCTAAATCACATCATATCACACTAGGTAATATTATAAAGGCGAAAGTTTGTGAATGTGTGTATTTGTTACTTCTTCACGCTCTAACACGGCTAGACCAACTTTGATAAAATTTTGTTGGGTTGGGGTGAAACCGCGGGGCGCAGCTAGTGTTTGAGAATTGCGAAAGGTCTTGATTCACGCCAGATAATATCTAAAATTAAGAACACAGTAGTGACACGGTTTTTTTATTCGATTTGTTAATAAAAAGGCTGGTGTTAAGGTAGTAGCCATAGCCCGCAAAATTCAAATTTTCATACGTTTTTTGTAATTTGCAGGTCAGGGGCCTAAGTCTGCTATTTTTATAAATTCAGTCATTCCAACACGATCCCATTGTCATGCCATTGTCATTTTGCTAAAAGTTCCTAATCTGCTAAATTCATAATGGTCGATCATTGGTTGGTCAATTTTCTTGTAATAGAATTGTGTTATTATAATGGCATTGTCGTATTGTCATTATTATAAAATCCATTAGTAGAAATGTCATACATTTGTCATTATGTACGAGATTACCAATAAATGCAACTTCTTTCAATGTAGTGTCAGTGGCCGACCATTGGAACTTTCCAATGTGTTAAATAAGAAGACACGGCCTTCGGTAACAAGTAGTTTATTCGCACTGAACTAGAGGCGTACGCGCACGACACGCAGGTCGCGCATCTATATCTATAACTAGCTACTAACTATCCCAACATCCCTCCACCATATATTCTAAACTAAACTGTTACATAACTAGAAGAATTTCCGATAATTGGCTCGAGCAATATTCCTTAATTTTGGACGAACTTCCGTATTCGTTCGGAGATCAGGCTTAGGATCAGCTGCCACAGGTACTAGCTCAACTGCTGGCTCGGCTGCTGGCTCAGCTGCTGGCTCCCTGATTACTTCTCGGAGCTCTACGCTTGCCTCGCTCCACTCTTCCTCTTCCCAAGGTGAGTCTTGGTGGTGGCCTTGTGGCAAATCTTGTTCTCCGCCAGTCCCGGAGTCCACGAGAGACCAATCCATGTCATTGTCCAGCTGTGCCTCATGCGATTTTAATTTATACAATTGGTTTTTATGTTTTTTAATTGTTATATTTTTCTCTGGTATGTGCACGTCGTATAAACTTTTGCCAATTTTATTTCGAACTGTACCCCGTATCCATTTGTTATTGTTATTTCCTTTTACCAGTACTGCATCATTTATTTCTAAGTTAATTTTTCTACTACCTTTATAATATTTGCCTTGTACGAATTGCTTCTCGCGCACTTTAGTTTGTAAGTCTTGTGACGATAATGAGGACGACGCTGTCTCCTCAAGCCCGGCGGGCACCGCCGCCGTGGTGTCTAATAAATCAAACCTGCAACGCAATTTTCGTCCGAGCATTAGTTCGGCCGGTGAGCTGTCTGTCGTCGTGTGTTTAGAGTTCCTATATCTGAACAAAAATTCTGAAAGGTGTGCCTTAATTTTGTTTTTGGGGATGCCCTGTGCTACTAACCCTTTTAAAAACTTTTTAATTATTTTCACATATATTTCCGCTTGACCATTACTAGATGGCGAATAAGTTGGCGAAGTAATGTGATTAGTACCATTTAGACGGCAGAAATCTTTAAATGTTTTACTCGTGAACGAGGTTCCATTATCGGTGACAATCGTATGTATTGTTCCAAATCTAGCCATCGTTTCTTGTAGTTTCGCTATTACCGCTGCCGTCGAGTAATCACTGCTAAGAGAAAAACATTCTACCCATTTAGTAAATGCATCGATAATGATAAGATACATTTCTCCTTGCCAAGGTCCAAAAAAATCTAAATGTACTCGGTGCCAAGGACGCTCTGGAAAAGGCCAAGGTGTTAACGGAGCCCGTGGAGGTGTGGGCCGTAAACTTAAACATACTTCGCAGTTGGCTATCTTGTTTTCTATTTCCTTATCTATACGAGGCCACCAGAATCTAGATCTTGCCTCAATCTTTGTTTTTAATATACCTAAATGTGGTCTATGTAGTTCGTCTAAAATCTTGTTCCGCAAGGACTTGGGTATTATTAATTTATGTCCCCTAAGCAGGCAATCACCTTCCCTTGTTATATCAAAACGACATTTATAGAAAGGAAATAACTTATTATTCTCAATTTTTATTTTAGGCCAACCGTGTTGTACATATTGTAAAACTTGCTCTAAAATACTATCTTTACTAGTCTCCACACGAACTTCTTCCAAAGATACAGGTAAATGCCCATCTGCAACAAAATTTATGTACGTCGCCTTGTCGACTAACTTATTATTGTAAACAAGTGAGTCATCCGTCACAACACCTACTTCCGAGAATAATCCGTTGTCGCTGTTATCAGTGATCGGCCGAACACTGCTGCACGCTCCTGTTGTAACGGCCCTACTGAAATAGTCGGCACAATTACTAGCGCTCGGAATGTACTGTATCTCATAATTATAGCTAGATAAAAATATTGCGTATCGCTGTAACCGGTTTGCGGACACTTCTGGTATGCCTTTGTCGGGATGAAATATAAACATTAGCGGTTTATGATCGGTGCGCAATATAAACGGATTTGCTACACCGTATAAATATTGATGAAATCGACGGATGCCAAAAACGATTGCTGTTGCCTCCCTTTGGATTTGGCTATAATTTTTTTCAGCACTACTGAGGGACCGCGATGCATAAGCGATGGGACGTTCTACCTCATTCCTTTCAATTTGAGCTAAAACTGCACCTAACCCTGTTGGAGATGCATCTACTGTCAAAACCAACTTGTAAGAGGGATCAAAATGTGCCAGCGTTCGCGCCGATGTCAGTTCCTTCTTAACTTGATTGAAAGCAGCCTTATGAATCTCTGCCCAAGACCAGTCAACATCCTTTTTTAGTAAATCGTTTAAAGGACTCAGTATAGATGATGCATTCGGAATGAACATTCTGTAATAATTAACGAACCCTAAAAATGATTTTAATTCCTGTACATTACTAGGGGCTTTGGTGTTAGTCATTGCTGTTACTTTGTCTGGGGATGTGTGAATCCCTTTTTTATCAATAACAAATCCTAAATAAGTCACCGAATCTTGGAACAACCGACATTTATTTTTATTGAGTACCAACCCTGCTTCTTGCAAACGGTGGAAAACTTGTTGTAACCGTTCCGTATGTACCGTTTTTGTGTTTCCCGTTATAAGGACGTCATCCAATAGACAAAGTACCCCTTCAATACCGTTCAGCAAATTTTCCATGGTTTTTTGAAAAATAGCCGGAGCATTGGCAAGTCCGAAAACCAAACGTGTATACTTAAATAAACCCTTATGTGTATTTATTGTGGTGTACATTTGTGAACCCTCATCTAACGTAAGTTGTAAATACGCACTACTTAAATCTAACTGCGAGAATTGTATACCCCCGTGTAATTTTGAAAATAATTCTTCTGTTCTAGGTAGTGGATACTTATCGATGTGTAAACATTTATTTAGTGACACGGAAAAATCAGCACATAACCGAATCTCACCGTCTTTTTTAAGCACTGGAACTATTGGGCTCGCAAATTCAGAATATTCGACAGGAATTAATACACCGATTTCCACTAGTCTATTCAATTCCTTCTCCACCTTGCTCTTTAACGAAAAAGGTACCGTTCTAGCCCGAAAAAAACTTGGTTTACTATCCGGTTTTAAGGTAAGTCTTATTTTGTGTTTGTTAAATTTACCTAAAGTATTGGAAAACAGCGTAGGGTATTTGTTTTGATAGTAGTCAAGTTCCGTTAACTCTAGACAATGATTAACTTTAGATAACTGTAATTTATATAATGATAAAAAATTTCTACCTAACAATGCAGGCCCAGGCCCTTTTATGACGTATATTTCTATATTTTTTGTTTCACCCACATACGAAATCGGAACCTTCATCACTCCTACTACGTCTAACTTCTCACCCGAGTATGCTTTTAACACCGACTTAGGATGTTCTAATATCACGTTACTAAAATATTTCTGGTAAGTATTCAGTGGAATGGCAGTAGCACAGGACCCACTGTCTACTTCGAAAGATAGCAATTGGCCGTTTACGTTGACAGACAGCGTCATGGGCTCGCCTCGGAAACTACGTATGTTGCAAACTAGAATATTCTTACCGTCCTCATCACTTTCATCATTCGACGCTTGTAGGCAATTAACTTGTTCACTTTTTTTGTTACACATTTTTTTTAAATGACCTTTCACTCCACATTTTTTACACTTATATGTAGAAAACCGACACTTGTCCGCTGTATGATTGTTATAGCCGCACACACTACACTTTGTTGACGATTTTGACGGTCCTGCCGCTATCTTGAATACGTCCGTGCTGGTCGCTGTCGATGCTGCTGACTGTCGTGCTGCCCGTTTTGCGCTATTTACAGCCACTGCAATTTCCAACGCCTTGGACAATGTAATCGATGCTTTTTCATCCATGAACAATTTGTCCCGTTCCGGTCCCGGCAGCATCCCAATGATGAAACGATCCCGCAGCATTTCGTCCATGGCTGTTCCGAACTTGCAGTCCACTGCCTGGCGGCGCACCCGGGCCGCCCACTGCGTCAAATCTTCGCCTGCGTCTTGCGCCGCCGTATGAAATATATATCTTTCAGCTAACACTGACTTCTTTGGCACGAAGTGCTTATCTAACTCTGCAGTTAACTCTTTGTAAGATATATCTCCAACTGTTTTTGGCGCAATTAACTCGCGTACCAACTTATACGCATCATTGTTGAGTGCGCTTAGAAGTACCGCCTTTCGCTGATCATCTTCCTTTCCTTCTGCTTTTATTAACAACGTATTTGCCGTTAACCATTGCGAAAGCCTTTCTTTAAAGATGTTCCAGTCCTGGCCGAGCTCGAAAGTAGGAACGGATCCGATAAAATTTGACATCGTTTTTTCTGAGCGTGGGTGGGTAACCGTAACTCGTCGCCACTGTTAAATAAGACACGGCCTTCGGTAACAAGTAGTTTATTCGCACTGAACTAGAGGCGTACGCGCACGACACGCAGGTCGCGCATCTATATCTATAACTAGCTACTAACTATCCCAACACAATGGTACTATTATAATGACGCCATTATAATAGTAGATTACCAAACTTGTCAAAATCAACAATTATGAAATCAATGATCGACTATTCTGACACTATTGTAATAGCAGACTTGAGGCCCTGTTTGGTTGTATCTTGATCAAAATATGATTCGCGCCTTTAACAGACATGTATTACAGAATTATTATCATGAGAATCATTAATACATCTCTCTAAGTTAATTCAAAATCAAAATTTCATTCAATTGCATTCAGCTGTTTTTTCTAACTAATCAACCATAATTATTTTGTTATTAAGGCTTCTACAGACCGGCGCGACCCGCGACGCGACACAAAAGCACCGCTCGTTGCGCGACAGGCGGGGCCTTTGTGTCGCGTCGCGTCTCGCGCCAGTATGATTTAATAAGAAATTTGCACACCTTTTGTAACATTACTTGCGACGGCAATACAATTGTGCGCAAGCGACAGAGATAAGTAATGAGGGATTATTGCACAAAATTCTTTCTGCTTTGCGACCGGACTTTAGCCAGTAAATTCCAAACTGTCCACTTACCTTACATATACCCGTTTACTAAATGATGATAATTATTGATGTTTGTTTTTGATTGAGAAACAAACACACATATAAACATACTTAAATGCTAATTTATGTTTTTCTTTCAAAGTAGCTGTAGATTGTTATCAGAAGATTTCGAATTCAAGATCAATATTAACATATGATAACTAACTTGAATACGAAAGTTGTTTATTTTTATTTGCCGAAATATCTATCTAGGTTTCTTGAGGGTTAACGAATTGTATAAGTCACACGGTTCACTTTTAAACATATAGCAAACTGATACATAATTTTATTAGGAATGTATTACAACGTTGTCAAAAAAAAATTGTAGTATTGCCGTTGCAACGAATATCCGGTCACTATTTGGTGTTCGGCGTACATTCGGTCAATTTGTGATAATGAATGTTAAAAAACCGACCAAACTGATAAAGTGTTCCGTAGTTGGGATGAATTTATCCCGAAAACAAACTTAACAATGTAGTTGAAAAACAAATCTCCCAGCCACGATACACGACCCCGATATACGTCACGGTCAATTCTCCAGCTGCAAATGTAAGTTGGTCGACTATCACTCGTTAATATAACGCAAACGGATCCCTGAATCTAAAATGGTCCCCGGTTGACTACGGAACCCTAAAAAGATGTGCGGTTGACGAAGCGTAATAAAAAATAAATGTTTATTTCAGTTAAGTACATAATGTTTAACAGACATATTTTGGAGATCCAGCGGGCCAATTAGAGAGCTTCTTGTCCGGGATGCGCCTATTTTCAAGGCCGAATAATTTGGCCGAATATTTGGCCCCGCAACCTACCATATATTCGGTTTTCGTCCTGGGGCCGAATATACTATTCGTCGAAACACTTTTTTTTTGCCTATACTTAGTCAGTCCTATATTTAAAGTGCCCGTAGACAACGATCGACGCAAGCCAAAACTTCCATATTAAAACTCATCTTTATTTTAGAGAGAGTTCCCACGCCACCAACGCCTGCGCCGGCGCCATTACAGGGGCCTAACAGTTTCAAAGACATGGTGTTACAGCAGGAAGCAGAACTCCTCTCCCTAAATCCTCACCAACTGGAAGTGCTAATGAAGTATGCTGACGTTTTACGCAGACAGAGGATGATCACCCAAAGATATTTGGTAAGTTGCAAAAACCCAATTTAAGGCTTCTACATACTGGCGCGACTTGTCGCGCGACGTGACACCGGTAGAACAATTTCTGTGAAAAATTCAAGGAAATTGTTCTACCGGTGTCGCGTCGCGCGACAAATCGCACTGGTATGTAGAAGCCTTTAAGTTTAATTCAATTTTAGCACCCAGTAAATAAAAAAAAAAGTTTAAAAAACACGGTTTCCACGGTTCACGGCACTGGCTGGCTACAGCACCATCGGCGTCGCCGTCATTAGATTATTGTTTTGCCACCAGTTGTTTAACCTCTACATTTCAAGTTAATGTGAAAGCAGGAAAGTGTTAGAACGGATGCGGGTTAAAATCATAAAAGGTTAGATAAAAAAAAAATAAGAAGTCAAAGGTTCTATAAAGAAATTGTCACTATAACTATTAAATCTAGAGTCGATCGATCGACTCGAGGGGTCGTAACGTGGATCGTGTCGATCTAGAGGTCGAGTTAAATATTAATTTTCTACACAGGAATGTGCATTTTGCAAGAACAACGGTAAGCCGACATTGTGGTACACATCGCACGCACTTCGAGACGTTCGCGGCCGAGTGCGGTGTCCAGTTCTACGCGGCTACCGCTGTCCCCGCTGTGGCGCCACCGGTGACCAGGCCCACACCATCAAATACTGTCCAGACTTGCCTATAGGTCAGTAATTTTAACCATAGGTTGGAACAATCTACTGCTCGCCTGCAACATGTACTTACTTGATGTTAATGCTGCGTTGGTCAACCTTGGAGGTGGTCGGCTGTTTAACCAGACTTTTCTGTGGGTTCCTCAATAAATTAAGGCCTCCAGCCAGAGCATAAAACTTATAAACTAAGCGACTACACGCTAAGGGCACCCAATGTGAGGTACGGACCTCGGCTTAGGGCGTCGCTGGGGGAATGCAGCAAGGGACAGGCTGGATCGGATCAAGGACGAATTTTTAAAGCTACAGGATCAGAGGTGCGGGCCGGCGCGAGCAGTACTAACACTACTAGTCCTGGAGAAAGGTTTTCATCGTCATCGAGAATGGTGAGAGTGTGCCTTGGTCGGCGAATCTTGCTAATGCGGAGGAGTGTAACGGGCGTTCGCCGCAATCAGGGGATTGCGGTGTTTTATAGCAGAATCAAAGAATCGTTTTGAAAGGCCTTTCGTGAACTTTGGTGGACGGAGAGCATTCTGAGATCTAGACAAAAAACTAAAATACAGATCCAAAGACACCGACTTCCGAAATTAAAGTTATTTTCACTTTGTAGTGTTTTTTTCGGTAGTTTTCTTTTTGTAAAAAGTTTTTTATAAAAAACGTTCAATGAAAACTGACATCACTGTGTTGACTGTGTTGGTTGTGAGGGGAAACTACTGCATGCATCAATAAAATAAGAGGCTTGTGTCAGTAATTTATAGGTAATTATAGGTAGAAAAACGACAAGACAGCAATTAGAAAAAAAAACTACTCACAATATAATTATGGTATCTAATTACTTACATATTTTATTTATTATTTCGTTTCAGACTCACAAAGCAGCTGCTCTGGAAAATCGTCGCTGTAAATATTACTAACAACAATAGAAGAACGTTTTAACCAAAAATCATAATGTTTTATTATTTACTTCTTATCCAAATTAATTTATTTTTTGCTTTATCATATTTAGATATCGATACGTCTGCGGAGTTTTACTAGCTAATTTAATTTAACCTTGTATACTTCAAAAGCATTCAGATTGTGATTGATAGTGTGTTATGCAATAGGGAATATGCACGTAATTCAAAACGTATCCATTATTTTAATATACACTGCAAAATATAAGAAAATAGGACTTTTTTTCTTGACTACTATCAAGAAAAAAAGTCCTATTTTCTTATATTTTTTAATGCATTACTTATTTCACAATTAATTAAATAAAAATAAAATAAACTAAGTTTATTGACACAAAATACCTTTTTTATACAATTCAATACATTTCACAATAGGTAGGGACATTTGATTTTGGGAAAAGGCTGCACAAATAGTGAAAAACCCTGCCTCCTAAACTAGGGGAACCCTGTGACCTAGGAGTCAGTGTTCTACTGTAGCTTCGTGGACAAAAGAAACCTTTATATAAGTGTGTTGATAAACCCATTATGAACTGATTTAACTATGAATATGTGAGTATGTGTCTAAAAGCGGGTGTGTGAGTGGGATGGGGTCCCCTCCCCTCTCATACACCACACCAACCTACCCCGGTTGGTGTGGTGTATGAGAGGAGAGGGGTGTTTTGTGGGTGTTTGCGTGTGTGTGGGGGTGTGTGTAGACGTGTAAGCTGTGTTCATGTGATGTTGCTGTATCTTGTTTTAATTACTTGTTGTAATATTAATATAACTTTAACTACTTGTTGTAATTAAACTAAACTCAAAACACGTCCTTTTCATAATTTTTTTGAGCAACAAGCAGTAGTTCAATTTTTGAGCAACAAGTGGTAGTTCAATGTAACTTTTAATACTTTTCCTGGGTTTATATTACTGTCTATTATTGATTGGCATGTATTTAATGCGGCAACTAAGTAAAATGAATATAGGTTTAAAAAAATAGAGTGGGTACCATATATAATGGGTTGGCAGCTAATAAGGAGTATCGTAATAAGTAATAGGTAGCATATTAATATATCAGTAATAAGCTCCGTTTTAATTTAAACTAGCATCAAGTTTTTCTTTTGGGAACAGAATTAATATCTAAGCGGAAACTTAATGGCGAAAATAAAATAGAAAATGGGCATTCATAAATAATATATTATTATTGTATTATTTATTTATTTATTTATTTAAGGATTACCAACGAGATACATTACAATTTTCTTTTACAATAATAAAAACTTGTCTAATATACATTATCCTGTAATGCATACTCAATTACAGGTAACCACAGCTCACACAATATCGAGTACACATGCTCTGAATACATAATAAATAAAATTAAAATTAAGACTACAAAAAAAAACAACAATATACATGCTATTTTATAAGATTTACATGCTAATAAAAAAAAAAAGTTTGAATTTACAATAATGCAATACAGTAACCAAGCATAAACTTGATTTTCATTACTTGTCATTATTTGTCTGAAAAATAAAAAATAAACCAAAAAAATTAGGAATAAAAGACAATAGTTCAAAATAAAATTATAAACTGAATTGAGTTTAATATAATTAAAAAAAATATAAGTGTTAAATTATTATTAAATGTGTTAAATTATTTAATTTAATTATTGGAATGATAAGTCAAATGTCCTCTAACCGAAAGTGCTTATATAATTTCTTTTTAAAAGTATTAAGACTGTCATGATTGATATCAATCTCAGATAAGCGGCTTAAAGCATTGTACAGTTTGGTAGCCCTCGTTAGGGGAGAGTTGTCACCTAAGTTGGTTTTGTGCAAATGTTGTCTGAACAGATTGTAGGTATGTGACCGTGGCAACCTGCTAGGAACGTTAATACATATTTTGGATAGTAGGTCAGTATTTAGTTTAGATGTCACCAATTTATAGAGGAAACAAAGATCGAGTACTTTTCTACGATTAGTGAGGCTTTGGAGTTTAAAGTGATGAACACGGTCTTTATAAGATTTTAATTGTTTCGTGGTTTTGTTTTGTGAGGATAGATGACACAGGAACCTCCTTTGGACTCGCTCAATACGTTGCTTATGAACGTTATAACGGGGAGACCATACCTGTGAACAGTATTCCAGGTTACTACGAACCAACGTCTCATATAGAATAATTTTGGTCTGAGAGTTGTTAAATGGCTTTGAGGTCCTTAATACAAAACCGAGCATTTTGTTTGCGTTTGATATCACCTTATCTATATGGTCATTGTAGGTCAATTTGCTATCCATCAAGATTCCCAGATCCCGGACAGTATCAACTTCGTTGAGTGTCTTGCCTGAAATAGAGTACTTTGTATTAAATACATTTTTGTTGCGGCAAAATTTTATATGCAAACTTATTACAAAATTATTAGGGCAAGTTTAGATTTTCTATATAATCTAGTCGTTTCTGGCACTCGCCGGCCGCTACCGCGGCACCGCTCGCTTCGCTCGCTCGGCTCGTGCGTAGGAAGTCACAGTTTTAACCTAACCTAACCTAACCATTAAAAAAAAAATAAGTGAGCTTGGAGTGAGGTGTCAATAGTGTCAATCCCTAACGATCCGTAGCATCAAGTAGAATGAAGCTCACTTCACTTAAGATTTCACGGTGACATTCTGACAGAATAGACAGGCAGATCGCTGATGGGGCCGAAAAGTTCTGGAGTAGCAGCTGGAGTGGAGTGGAGTTGGAAAGCCCATACAAGACTACCTTGTGAGGGCCGCAGGAATCTGCTGGATGCGGGAAGCATAGAACCGGTCGAAGTGGTGGTGCTTGAGGTAGGCCTATGTCCAGCAGTGGACGTCTTTCGACTGAAATGATGATGATGATGAATCTTGCAAGACGGATTTACCCAAAAGCTCCAGGCATATTGTGCATCAAGATGACAATGATGTTGGCTGCCGCTAGGGTTGTCAACCATACTGTTAAGGCTCCCGCTTAAACTTTTGATTTAGATACCTAGCCCTGGATATCAGCCAGTGGCCCGACCGCTGACGCCCTGGCCGAAAGGCTTAGGGCGTCCCTCAATGCGGAAGAGGCCCGAGTCTCCAGGCCCACCAAGTGCGCAGACATGCGCATCTTGGGCCTGGACGACTGCGTGACGGCGGAAGACGTTGTGGCCGCCGTGGCTAGGACTGGGGGTTGCTCTGCCGATCAGGTGAGGGCAGGCACCATCCGTCCTGACACTACGGGTATGCAAACCATTACGGTGAGCTGCCCCGTGTCGGCGGCCCAAAAAATAGCTGGGGAGGGCCAAAGGCTCCGAGTGGGCTGGGTTTCCGCACAGGTCAAACTGCTGGAACCCAGACCTCTGAGGTGCTACCGCTGCCGGGTGGGACACCACGTGGGAGCATGCTGCACCTCGGAGGTGGACCGCAGCGAGGACTGCTTCCGCTGTGGTCGGCCCGGTCACAAGGCCGGCTCTTGCGAGGCCACGCCGCACTGCTTTGCATGTGCAGCGGCTGGGAAGCCGGCCGATCACCGGGCTGGAGGCAAGGCCTGCGCTCCCCCCCCGAAACCTAGGGGCAGGGGCAAGCCCTCCACCACCGCCGTCACCGCCGCAGCCGCCACGATTGCCGCCGCCGCTGCCGCCTCCACCGTCGTCGTTGCCGCCGCTAACACCGCGGCAGGGCCATCCCAGAGGGCCCAGGAGGAGGCTGATATGGAATGCCAATAAATGGCCCCATTACGCCTCCTCCAGGCGAACATCAACCACTGCGCCGCCGCTCAGGATCTGTTACTCCAGAGCATGGCGCAGTGGTCGATTAACATCGCCGTGGTCGCTGAGCCGTACTTTGTCCCACCCAGGGACGACTGGGTAGAGGACCTGAGCGGCTCAGTGGCCATTATGTCATCGGCCGCCGCCGGCACCCCGTCCCTCGAGGCCGTCAAGAGGGGACAGGGTTGCGTAGCAGCACGGTTCGGGGAGATTGTCGTGGTAGGAGTATACTTCTCCCCGAACCGAACTCTCGCCGAGTTCCACAACTCCCTTGGGGAGTTGAGAGTAGTCGTCGTCGGGTACCATCCCCTTCCCGTGATCGTCCTCGGGGACTTCAATGCCAAGAACGTGGCTTGGGGTTCCCGGTATACGGACACACGGGGCAGGATGGTGGAGGACTGGGCTCTCGAGACAGGCCTGGTCGTCCTTAACCGGGGTTCTGTCCCCACGTGTGTGCGGATGCGGGGTGAATCAGTGGTGGACATCTCGTTCGCCAGCCCCGCTCTGTCGCCGCGTGTCATTGACTGGCGCGTCATGGAGGGGGTGGAGACCTATTCCGATCACCGGTACATCCGGTTTGACGTCTCCGCCCAGACCTTAGGCGCGCCGGTCCGACAGGCCCCGAGTGGCCCGCGGTGGGCGCTGAAGCAGCTGGACCGGGAGCTCCTCCTGGAAGCCTCGATCGTGCAGGCCTGGGTGTCATCACCAGACAGGCCTGCCGACATAAACGACGAGGCGGAGTGGTTCCGGGAGGCCATGTCCGAAATATGTGACGTGGCAATGCCCCGGGTCCAGCCCGGACGTGCTCGGCGCCAGGTTTGCTGGTGGTCGCGTGAGCTGACCGCTTTACGCGAGGCGTGCGTTGCTGCGCGCCACCAGTACTCCAGGCCCCGCAGGCTCCGTATCCGCCCTCCGGATACGGAAGCCATCCAGGCGGAGCTATACGAAGGGTACAGAGCGGCAAAGTCCGCCCTCCGAGCGGAAATCCAGCGGGCCAGAGGACTGGCTCGCGAGGAGTCGCTGGAGACTCTGAACAGAGACCCGTGGGGACGCCCCTACAAAGGGGTGAGAGATAAACTCCGCCCATGGGCTCCCCCGCTGACGCAGAGTCTCCGGCCCCAGCTCGTGGAGGACGTGGTGAGCGCTCTGTTCCCTTCACGAGGGGAACATACTCCTCCGCCCATGGCTCCGCCTCCTGTGGTGCCTGATGCGGACCACACTGCCGACGACGACGACGATGCTCCGGAGGTGACCGAGGTAGATCTGAGAGTGGCGGTACGTAGGCTGAATGCCAAGAATACCGCCCCAGGACCCGACGGCTTGCCTGGAAAAGCCTGGGTCCTGGCCTTGGAGGCTCTCGGGCCTCGACTAAGGGGGCTCCTAAGCGCATGATTGGAGAGGGGCCAGTTCCCACTTCGTTGGAAGACGGGGAAACTGGTCCTTATTAAGAAGCTAGGGCGCCCGGCAGACTCTCCGTCCGCTTACCGGCCCATCGTGCTGCTCGACGAGGTGGGCAAGCTCTTTGAAAGAGTAATTGCAGACCGCCTTGTCGGGCGGCTGGTGCGGGTGGGGCCGGATTTGGCGGAGAGCCAATTTGGTTTCCGCAAGGGGCGCTCTACGGTGGATGCCATCATGCGCGTTCGAGCCCTCACGACGGGGGATGCTCTGGCCCGGGGTGGGGTCGTCTTGGCGGTGTCTCTTGACATCGCCAATGCCTTCAATACCCTGCCCTGGAGTTGCATTAGGGAGGCATTTCGGTACCACCGGATGCCGACCTACCTCTGTCGCGTGGTCGAGGCCTACCTGATGGACAGGGCCGTCATCTACCCTGGTCACCAAGGAGAGTGGAACCGGCGAGAGATGTCGTGCGGTGTCCCACAGGGATCGGTCCTGGGGCCGCATCTGTGGGACATCGGCTACGACTGGGTGCTGCGCGCCGACCTCCCTAGCGGCGTCAGCGTAGTCTGCTACGCTGACGACACGCTGGTCCTGGCGCAGGGGAGGTCGCATGAGGCGGCGGCCGAACTGGCGGCACGTGGGGTTGCGACAATCGTCGATAGGATCCGGCAATTGGGACTCGAGGTGGCCTTGCACAAGTCCGAGGCCATGTGTTTTTATGGTCCTCGGAACGCGCCACTGTCGAGTTCCCAGATAACGGCGGGAGGAGTTCACATCGGTGTCGAGTCGACGATGAAGTACTTGGGACTCGTCCTCGATAGCCGGTGGAACTTCGTGGAGCACTTCCGACGTTTGGCTCCCAGACTGGAGAGGGCTGGGGCTGCTTTGAAGCGGCTTCTGCCCAATCTAGGGGGCCCAAACGCCTCCTGCCGGAGGCTCTACGCGGGGATCGTGCGGTCCATGGCCCTTTACGGGGCACCGGTGTGGGCGCGTTCTCTGAGGCTGCGACCAGCCCAGCGGTTGAACGCGTCCCAAAGGGTCATGGCCATCAGGCTGGTACGGGGTTACCGCACGGTCTCCCGTGAGGCGGCGAGCCTCCTAGCCGGACTGCCGCCGTGGGATCTGGAGGCAAAAGTCCTCGCGCACATCTGGGAGTGGCGCGAGGAGGCGAAACGCCGGGGTGAAACTCCGCTGCCGCGAGAAATCACGGTACAGCGGACGGAACTCCGGCGAGATCTCATGGCGGCATGGAGAGTGCGATTGTCGCAACCTAGCGCTGGGCACGCTACAATTGTGGCGATAAGTCCCCTCTTTGAGGAGTGGCTGGAGAGGCGCCACGGCGTCCTCACCTTCCGCCTGACGCAGGTCCTCACCGGACACGGTTGTTTCGGGAGGTTCCTGTTCAGGATAAAGCGGGAGGAAACGCCCGGGTGTCACCACTGTGTGGATCGCCCGGAGGACACGGTGGAGCATACGGTGGAGATCTGCCCGGCTTGGGCGGAGCACCGCCGTGTCCTCACGGAGGCGATCGGCGGCGACGATCTCTCGCGTCCAGCACTGGTTCAGGCCATGGTTCGGAGCGAGAGTGCATGGGAGGCCGTCACCTCCTTCTGCGAAGCAGTAATGCTCGCGAAGGAGGAGGCGGAACGCGTGAGGGAGACGCCCCGGGCGTCGGGAGTTGCAAGCCGATTTCCGGCCACCGTAGGCGCGGGCTTGCGGACGGCGAGCGATGGGTAGCTCGCCGTCCGATAAGGACCAGGCCCGGGTCGACGGCGCGTTGTGTTCCACGCGCGCCTCAAAGAGATGTCAGCACCAACTGACGGGGTCGGTCAGGACCAATGCCTGCCAGGGTTGCGAGTTTGTCCGAAAGGGATATCGTGGCCCTGGCACACAGGCAAATGAAGGAACACGGGTGGGTTTTAGTCAGTAAGAGTCTGACACGCCCTCCCGCTCTGCCCAGAGCGGGAGAAGTTATTTGATAATTTCCCACCCAAAAAAAAAAAAAAAAGCCCTGGATATCAGTGAAAACTACAGATGTAGAGTAGGCTAGATACTACAAGCCGGCCGACCAAGCGTGCCTCGAAGTTTGCGGGCATTATTGCAACTTCCTATTGCATGTCAAATGAAAAAATATCAACGCACGTCCACTCCTGAAGAAGTCTATTAGTTCACACTCACAGACACGCTTAGCGATTGAAACGATTCTGTTTACGTTGATGAAATCACTGAATGGCTGGGGTGACGTCATCGTAGGTATAAAAAAGATGACACACTCGGTTTTCATACTATCTAATGAACATGCGGTATCTAGCCTACTCTAAATCTGTGGTGAAAACAGTGTATTCATATCCATTATTATAAAAAAAACAGTATCTATCATACTGTTTTAAAGGCTTCCGCTCTCGCATCGCACCTGTCTGCGGAAGCCTTTAGAAACAGTATGATAGATACTGTTTTTCACTCTAAAACACTGTTTACTGTTCAACAAAAATAAAGTAAGTATATGAAATATGAATATACTGTTTTCACTGATATCCAAGGCAAGGTACATGATTCAATAAAAAGTTTAATCTCCTGCGTAGAACATCATAATTACATGCACCAGTGCAGGGGCGTGGTGGTTCAACTAGCCTTAATTTCAAAATGAAACTGGTGCTATTTTGGAGAAATATCACCGTAACTTAACATAAACCATAGCTCAGATTTTTACTGAATAAGACCGGCTGTTAATATTTCAAATTATCGGGACATAGTAAATAGATAAGTAATAGATATCGGAATACCTTTTAGATACTAGTATATTATTATAGTTAGTTCTGCCACACCAGTAATCACAGAATTAGTGTTTTCAGTAATGAATGCTAAGCCGGGGGAGGACAGAAATAGAGCTTCAATACAAATGCCGGGAAATTACTAGTACCCGCTCAGAGATTGCAATTGTACAGTAGAAATGCCAGTTGTATGACAATTAAAATCTATAATACATTACCAACTGCCCTGAGAATTTTACCAATTAATAAGTTTAAATGTAGAATGTTTGACTGGCTCATATACCTACGGGTAAGTAATATTTGATATAATTACAAAATCTCTAATATTTACAAGATATAACAACTGAATCTATAATTTTATTTGATATAATGATCAGTTAATATAATAAACGATTGATATAATTTTTAAAGCAAATAATTTTTATAAGCATATCATATACATTAAATATAAAATCGTTTGATATACCACTCATAAGACATAAAACCTATTTAGTCTTATATGATAAAACGTGCAAGCAAGCATGCAGCATGCAGCAAGCAAGCATTCAGCAAGCATGCAATATGCAGCAGGCATGTTTTCTGTCAATAACACTCTAGGGGTATGGCAGACAAGACTACGTGGAGTCGGTTTTGCTGCGATTCGTTTCTGTCACGCCGCCGCTCCCACAGCACGCTCAATCAAATTAATCGCAATATTATATATTTTAAACGATAGGCCTAATGATTTTCTATTAAATAAACGTTATATCCAATAACGATATACGAAATAAGTTTCAGAATAAATAAATATTATATCCAAAGAAATTATATCAACAGTTGGTATATCTCACGTTGATTATATCTTATGAACGATAATAAAATGAAATTAGACCAAATGAGTTTATACGAGTACGTTATGAGACGCACCCCTCATAAACATGTGCACGTTTTTATTCCGTCAATGAATTTTTTAATCATACTTTTTGATATTGTAATTAAGATTATTAAATGACATTAGTATTTTAACATTATTACGAATTCATGAACATTTTTAATTTTTATTTTGCCGTTTTATTTTATATTTTGACATTTAAGATTTATATTTTATATTATTTTTATTTTTTATTTTACTATTCATATTTTGACATTATAAATAATGCATTTTAGATTAATCTTAAACTGGCTATTAATTTGTCATTAAAATTATTTTATAACTTAATACAAACATAACTTTAGGTACATTATTTTATTGTGTAGTTCTGACTTGCATGACCTAGCTTATTATTTAATATTTCTACAACAGCAATGGTAGTATCATGTGTGAAACAATGTTTAATGTAAGATTTAAATGTACCATATACTGAGAAATAAATAAATCTAATCTAATCTAAATAATAAAAAAAAATGCATCTGGTGTCTTTGGTGAGGCTCACGAAGCCTTCAAAATTGCTGCTAAGTTGATGAGTTGCGCGAATAGCACTAATTAATTATGTACTTATCTATTTAAAACATTTAAAAAAAATCTATAAATACTGTTTATTTTTCCGAGATACTGTTTATTGACCAAAATATACTTTATTTCTTGTACAAAAAGTAGGCACCCCTAGCAGCTGTCGAAGGGAGTTAGTCTGTGGTAGTAGGTCGGAGCGTGTTGAGACTGTCAAGATTTGTCGGCTATAATCTTAGAGCGGCTATGCTCTAAACTCTAAGATTGGGAATTAAATTAGGGATTAAATTTTAAGGCTATAGTACCGACAAGATGCTGTAACGAAAACAAACGTCATTGTCAATTGTCGAGTCCATTGAACCTAGTAGTTCGAAGTCGAAGATCGAGTTTTTTTTCTGCTACACTCATGAGTGAGACACAAAAAAAAAACTAGGTAGGTACTTAAAATTGTTTCCGATAAAGTAACTCAATTACATAAACCGTATGGAGATCTCGTATTCACCTTAGCCGGTTAGACTGGAAGCCGACCCCAATATAGTTAAGAAAAGGCTAGGCAGATGTATGGAGATCCCATCACGTTGGTAATAACAGGCAACAGCACATTGTTAATTACTTTGCATTGCTGATACCAATTAAATACAGGAATGCATGTCACAGAACACTAGTAGCCGTGTGGTACTTGTTACCATGAGTGAGTTAACACTATTAGGGCACGACATTTTGACAAACATAAATATCACGAATGAGTCTACCTCTATTTACTACGCCGTAGATCAAGGTCACCATTAAATGAGGTTTATAGGCGTACTAACTATTACTTAATCTGTGGCAATAGGTGTGAAAGACTTTTTGGTGAAAGAGGCACGTCTAGTTGCCTTATTAATCTGTGGCCGTACATAAATAGGCATTTGTTCAGTTGCGTTGACAGGAAATTAACCTGTGACCAAGTTCAAGAAACGAGCTTGTCTATCACGGCACTATCTTTGCATCTAGAACTGTTCGTTGTTAGTTACACGTCCAATAATATTATAATTTACACACGAACAATGGAGGCTTGTATGTGAGACAATAAAACGTTCATCTGTGTCGAATTCTATATAATTTACGTTTCAATTTTATTGAAGAAAGGATCTATTAATTCACACAATAGGTAGGTAGGTATGGTACTTAACTCCGCAATACCATCGTTTATACAAATAGAGGATTCATACCTTTGTGTTTTCAAACGATTCATAAATATTTTGATTTATAAACGCGAAGGAAAACGTGTTGAACCGTTGAACGTCACTCCTTGCAAAACCTATAATTATCGTTCCTAAGTAAGTAGTTAATATTAGTAGGTACCTACGTCAAAGTAGAAGTGTGAATGTATCATATCAGTACGTTGTGGCGACATGATAAAGTTTGGGAGGCGTCAAAGATAGGAAGCAGCCATTATTTGGTAAATGGGAGTAGCGTGAGTTCGTTGACCCGAGGCATTGTGACGATGAGCCATCGTTGTGGGGCAGGTCGCGGTTGGGGAACACTCGACATAACGCCACGTAACTCCCCAAGGTCTCCGAGCTCGGCACACAATACCTAGCACTGTCAGAGTGTCAGGTCAATGTCAGCACTCAGAGTACGCCAAATTATATAGGTATAATACACTAGATCGTAGCTGTCTGATACGCCTAATAATCTGTTCCAATTCTAGACCTCATTCATTTTAAAATTCGAATAACAAAATGCCAAGTCATGTAATATTGTCATTCATTGCAAAAATAAAACGTTTTGCAACGAACATCAATATGAATGAGATGAGGTAACATGCTTATGTAAATAATATACTTATGAAATTGCATTCAGTTCAAAACAAGACGGTCTCCATGGTCGGGTCTAACATGGTATCTACCAACCCAGTACCTAGGTGTTCTATTTTCCAGACTGTTTTTAGCGTGTTCTAAAACAGTCAAGATAATGAGATACGTGTTCAACTGTTTAAATATTAATTATGTCATCATTACTCGTATGTTCTGCGTTTTACTACAAAACCTAAAGTTTCCTAAAATCTTCCAGTGATCAAAATTATTCATCAGTCATCAAATTTAACTAATTATATGACACAACGTTTTAGCTAAAATGTAAACAACAATTTGATCTAATTTTATTATTAATTGTTTATGTCTAGTTCCTACCAAATTTGCTGATAAGGAACTGAGAATTGTCTTTAGCGCCTGGGGTGGGTGGGCGCTAATAACTGCGACACCGTTTCTAAACTAACGCAGTAATATCGTACACGAAAGTTGTTATATTATATGTTTTTGTTCCAATAAAATATTTGATTTGATTTTTGATTTGATCTATTTGCCTACGAGTAGCAATAAAATAAACCAAAAATAAATTAAATGCCTGAAGTTCTTAACTCTATTCTTCAATTTATATTAGTCTTTGATCCAAGGTTAAATTGGGATGACGGTCGTTTAACCGGGTTGCCAGTTAGCCACCGCCAGCCAGATGGGACTTAATCAAACAGGTTGCACATTTAAATTCCAATTAATTAGAAATTCATTTCAAACAAGATCTGACGATAGTTTTTGCTCAATATACCTACTTAGTATTCAAGTACCTACCTATAATGATTTCATAGGTTATAAAATACGTTAAAGATGATTGTATGTACCTACTTATAGATAACAAAAACGCTAAAATGCCTACCTACTTTAATGTAACATTGAAAAGACAGTACAGCACAGAACGTCGTAACTTATTATAATTTATGTTTGGCTCACTTTAGAAGATCTTCGAATAGGTGCTTGAAGAAAACCACTATAAATGTTATCCTTCAACCTAATGGCGATAAATCAGCGTTTAGATTTATAAATACTTACGTATTTTTATCCTTTTACAATGGTAAAAGTTACCAGTGGCGCCATCTTCAGCTAACTTTGTAGTATTAAGTAAACAATGACATTACTACGCTGATAGTAATCAACGAATCTAACGAATGGTTGGTCGCCCCGTTATCGTTGTAGTGTATATTATATTTCACAGATGGCGTTAATAGTCATAAAAATGGTCATGTTTGGTTCTTTCGACCCAACAGGATTAACGATAATGATGAAATATTATTCCAAATGGATGCATGCTTTTTCGTAAAGGTATTTGGTAGATCTTTTAAATCTCACAAATATAAACAAAATGAATGCATTTGAGATAAAGTGCAGGAAGATAACTACA
Organism: Tiliacea aurago; assembly: GCA_948098905.1. Taxonomy (NCBI): domain Eukaryota; kingdom Metazoa; phylum Arthropoda; class Insecta; order Lepidoptera; family Noctuidae; genus Tiliacea; species Tiliacea aurago. Next base: position 15,997,087 of record OX402586.1, on the reverse strand, counting down.
ATAGTAAACAGCCTGGAAGCTTTTGAGAAACATATATATTTGGTATTTAGTTTAATTTCTTTGTGTAAGACTTGTGTAATGTTGATGTTAATAACAGCGATTGTCGCGTAGCACGCTCTACCCGGCAGCGCCTGCGCTTGTCGGCCGCAGCACCATCGCCACTATCGCCAGCCAGTCCCAGCCACTCGTCATTTCGATGTAATAACGAGCAGTCGTGTCGCTACAGGGCTCATTGTAGTTCACACGAAAGCCCTTAATAGTGCCTTTTCAAATGTAGTCCTTTGGTGTTATTCAGCGCAAAGGCTTAGTATCTGAATTTCGAGAGGAAAATCGATGAAATCGTAAGTACCTTGTCATTATTTTTCCATTATTTCTCAGTAAGTCATTGAAAGCATATATTGCACAATTTTACGTTAGTAGTTTTCAGTATATAATCGTTTTTCCGAGAAAATGGTGATATTTATCATTCATGTTACATGTTTATGTCTCTACACTAAAAGTGATTCTCAGTAACTTTCTCTTCATCAATAAGAAACTTCTTTTGCGACCTTTAAGTTATGGGAAGAAAAGAAACGAAAACCATTTTATTATACCCAAGTTGATTTAATCGCACTATGTGTAAGTCATTCATAAAAAGAGAGATGCTGAATACTCTATACGGCGAGAGATTTGTGTCACAGTGGAGCCTAGACGCAGGGCATCTGACCCCAAATCAGATTATGAACCGAATAACTCCGAACATTGTCCCCTAAACGTGCACGTGGTTGATATATTTAGACCACGCCGTGAAGCAGACAGCCGACGTGCAAACTTATTGGTGCTAAATCGAAACATGCTCAACTTGTAATGCTTTAGTATTTTGAGGTCAAATACTCGATAACTCCTTCGCAAAACGAATACGCTTTCAGGAAACTGTGTATCTGCTTCTGCCTTGAATTAAATGAAATTCCATTTATGTTTGGTAACGGTGCCTCGTTAATTAGCTGCCCGCGTTACGGCTCGGTTAAATCGTACTATTTTACTTTGTACATTATTGGTTCTGTTGCTAGGTGATAAGATTGCTCGGCCTGATAAGTAAATTGCAGTGATTCATAGACTGAGCAACTATTGAAAATTTCCGGAAATTACTGTTCAGGGAATAAATAGCTCGCTAAGCTCTAAATAAGCTCTAACTAATCTGTGGAAACGACAAGAGTATTATACCGAGGAGGATAACACCGATGAAGTATATCTTAATAGAACGCGATCTAGGTACTCTAGTGTTTGCATATCGAAGAGTAGCCAAAGGGAAATTTTATTCCAATAAGCATGTGCCGCTCGCATGATATATACTTACGCGACACACGGTAATCATTCATAGTATTATTAATTATTCTCATTATTAAACGTTCAATTCATACGGGCTTATACATGAACCCATACATACATGTATTTCAGATACACTGCTGCTCTTTTCATCAATTCAAACGAATTTAATTTAACGTTCGATGTTCTTATTCATTCCTAGATTCTGACCCATAACAGGTAGCATCGGCTGTTAACATTATCATTACCATCAGGCGCATGCACATCCCAGTTGTTTATTTATAAAATGTGCTAACTGCACTAACTGCAAGTGTCACACAACAAGGAAAATGTTTCGGTCCGTACAATTGATTTCGATTGTGTATGTTATCGATAAGAATGGACTACAACGGAAATCAATTTTATTTGTTATTGCAAATCAATTCGTTGATGTATCCACCTGCGTGCATGCGTCACACGCGTCGTTCTGCTTGTTAGATGTGTGCATTAAGTGCAATCAATTCGTTTATTGCATTAGCAAAACTAGTTTCAAATTCACTTCCAACAGTTTTCTTAACTTGCCTAGCTTAACTGGCGACAACAAATCCACCGGGCGACATCGACATCATCTATTTATCTCTTCTTCAACTCGAAAACAAGTTTATTATGCCATCCCTAAATAACTATAACGTTATGTTTTGTCCTTTTATCCTGTACACACGGCTACACATCAAGCTATACATTTCCAGTATACGCGGACCTCTCATTGTACGGAAATCCTACACAATGCGAGATCAGCTTATACTGGAAATGTATAGGTTGATGTGTATCCGTCTGTACATTGGAATGTTATTATTATTACCCAGCTAATATTTTAAATGATCTGTCATTCATTCATTGATATTCCCGTCGTGAGAAATTATAAAGGTTTTTACCTGTCTTTTACTTAGCTTGTGTTCAATACACCACGATTTTAACACCAACCGAGAAACATACAAAACTTATGGTTTTGTATGTTTCTCGGTTGGTGTTAAAATATGTAGGTATTATTCTTATGAAATTCCATTTTTACTCTATCTACGGTGTTATCAATGTCAATATCATATCTATGGGCAGAAATCCCTTAGGGTCCTTGAGTCAGTGTGTATACCTATTGGTATTGTTTAAGGGTTGATAACACAGCCACTGTCTGTGCCTTTTCGTGAGCGTCAGCACACATCTGCCTAAATTAGTATTACATTATCTCATTTGGGTCCGGTCCGTCCGGACTCCTAAACCTAGACTTCCATATTAGCTCTAAGATTAAGTTATTAAATATCCGGCAGGAATATTGTAGCTAGGGTTTACCTCTATTGGTTATAATAGTTCGACATTACTTTCTGAATTAAAGAGACTTAATTAAAAAATTGCACCTATAAACAGCTATCCTGATTTAAACCTTGACGTAGCGTTACTAAGCATAAAGCAACTTGTGCGAAGCTAACAAGAAAATCTAAGTCCTGTTTTATTTCTGCATTAGCTGTTTAATTTGCTGTCCCTAACTTATCTTAAAATATACATAATCTTGATATTATCGTGACTTCCCTCTTTTATCTTGTTGTTAAGTGTGATACGAGTAAATGGAATATAATCAGATGTAACACTATTCACTTTTAACAACGTCGATTTATAATTAAAAAATCATTATCCTAATCTTCCGTAATTCGGATAAAGTTTTTTTTAATTATCAGTACCTATATCACCTGACTTCAAATCGTCTTTCTCTTTCATCGTTTGTCTAGTTGTAGTTATGTGTGATACTTAGTATAACATAATCAGAGTGATCAGAGGATCAAATCCCATAATTTTAGGAACGTTCGCAATCTAATCTCAGTGTCAACCTGTCAAAAAATCGTCTAATTTCCCTACATTTTTGACAAGTTTTTGACATTGATCGTCGTTGAGATGAGATTGTAACTTGAATTTGAACGTTTTTAAGTACGAGAATTGGCCTTCTTATATAATAATATCATTTTTCAGTACCTATCGTTCATTAATTGTAAGTAATTTTTGTAATCTTTAAATTCCTTTAATCAACCAACTCATATATTTTGCTGTAACTGTCTAGCTTTCACATTTTTAGGGTTCTGTCAACCCTTACAATTTCACCATGTCCATCTGTCTGTCTGTCCCCGTCTTAACTCAGAGACCCTAAGTACTAGAAAGCTGTAATTTGGCATGTGTATACATATTAATCACGCCGACAACGTGGTAAAATAAAACCTTGTTTTTTTTTGCATTTTACTTCCCTTGTAAGTAGGAACGTAAAGTGGGATTATAATATATTTTTTTTCTCGTCTATCCCATTGTGGGGTATCGTTGGATAGGCCGTTCAAAAATATTGCAGGGAGGCCATTTTTAGGGATCCGTACCCAAAAGGTAAAACGGGAACTCTATTACTAAGGCTCCGCTGTCCATCCGTCTGTCACCAGGCTGTATCTCATGAACCGTGATAGTTAGACACTTGAAATTTTCACAGATCATGTATTTCTGTTGCCGATACTAAAAAACAGAATAAAATAAATATTTAAGGGGGGGGCTCCTATACAACAAACGTGATTTTATTGCCGTTTTTATAGATAATGGTACGCCCTTCGTGCGCGAGTCCGACTCGCACTTGGCCAGTTTTTCAGGTTTTAAAGTGCAAATTTGGGCCACGGTCGCAAATGTACGAGTTCTTTATAATAGTTTCACGTAAATGTTAGAAACGTAAGAAAATTGTTTTTTGTTTTCATTGTGAAATCAAAGCAGGTTGAATTCACGATACAGTTAGTCTGTTGTTTCTATTGTCAAAGAAACGTTAGGTCTACTTCGCTTTGTAGAGTTTGTACCTACGCTAATAATTGTTGCTTGTGAGTGTCATTAATGGTACCACCGCGAAAGTTCCCGGTCGACCAGTTTTCAACCTTATTACTATGCGAATAAGGGCGAAAAGTGGTCGACCGGGAACGTTCGCGTGGTACATGTTGTCTCTTTTTAATTAGACAAAGTAAGAAATGGGAAGGCAAAAACGGGCGGGCATGTGGCAAAGGAATAACAGCCGCACGGGTCGATCGATCAGGTTAAGCTACGCTTGCCGCGGTTGGTCCGTGGATGGGTGACCATTTTTACATACCATGACCTTTCCGTGCCTCGGAAAGCACAGTAAGCCGTTGGTCTCGGCTGTTATATGTAGATCTTTGACAGTCGTTACGGGTCGTCAGAAGCCCGAAAGTCTGACAACCAGTCTTTCCAAGGGGTATCGTGTTAGCCAGTAACTGGGTTGTGGAGGTCAGATAGGCAGTCGCTCCATGTAAAATACTGGTATTCAGCTGAATCCGGTTAGACTGGAAGCCAACCCCAACATAGTTGGGAAAAGGCTGGCAGATGAGAGTGAGACAGAGTAAGAAATTAAAAGGCAGGCAGTTGAGAGTGAGACAGAGTAAGAAATGAAAAGGCAGGCAGATGAGAGTGAGACAGAGTAAGAAATTAAAAGGCAAGCAGATGAGAGTGAGACAGAGTAAGAAATTAAAAGGCAGGCAGATGAGAGTGAGACAGAGTAAGAAATTAAAAGGCAGGCAGATGAGAGTGAGACAGAGTAAGAAATGAAAAGGCAGGCAGATGAGTGAGACAGAGTAAGAAATTAAAATGCAGGCAGATGAGAGTGAGACAGAGTAAGAAATTAAAAGGCAGGCAGATGCTAGTGAGACAGAGTAAGAAATTAAAAGGCAGGCAGATGAGAGTGAGACAGAGTAAGAAATTAAAAGGCAGGCAGATGAGAGTGAGACAGAGTAAGAAATTAAAAGGCAGGCAGATGAGAGTGAGACAGAGTAAGAAATTAAAAAGCGGGCAGATGAGAGTGAGACAGAGTAAGAAATTAAAGATGATTATGGTAATAGTTATAAATGGCACAGATTGTAGCATCATGTGGAAATATACACCCAGTTAATTAGGTACGTAGGTACTTTATCTAGAATTTCCTTGTCGTGATGAATTATGAAAGAATGTTGAATGAACGTGCTCTACAAATTGACGCTGACGGTGAATTAATCACTTGACAAATTTATCTGCAAGTAGACTTGTTGAAAGACCATGCTTATACAACATTATTTTTAGTAAGCGAAACCTGAATATAGTTTGTTCAGAATAAGGAACTGAATCGATTCCAATATTTTTTACACCATGTTTCGTCCCCAAAAAATATATAAGTGTGACGGACAACCAGCTCCAGTCTGCTATTACAATAGTGTCAGAATGGTCGATCATTGATTTCATAATTGTTGATTTTGACAAGTTTGGTAATCTACTATTATAATGGGGTCATTATGACTTTCCAATGGTCGGCCACTGACACTACAATGAAAGAAATTACATTTATTGGTAATCTCGTACATAATGACAAATGAATGACATTTCTACTAATGGGTTTTATAATAATGGCAATACGACAATGTTGTTTGATAATAACACAATTCTATTACGAGAATATTCGACCAATGATCGACCATTATGAATTTAGCAGATTACGAACTTTTAGCAAAATGACAATGGCATGGCAATGGGATCGTGTTGGAAACTTGGAATGAATGAATTTATAAAATTATCAGACTTGGGCCCCTGGTAACATAACAACCTTTTATCATTGTGATTTTTCATGATACAGTTTTGAAATTTTGTACATAGATTCTTTACGTAAAAATAAACACGTGTTTCGGGTTTCGCATAAATACTAAAAATAATGTTGTATATTTCAAGATGACATATATAAAATTGAAAAGCTAGCTTCGGTTACTGTTATATTAACGCCTATCAATTGTCACTTTTGTCTTAATTCAGAAAGACTAGATCGTGCTTCGTGCGTATGAAATGTGACGTCAAATCAGCTCTTATCGGCCGCCGGAAAATTATTTATTTGTCTCAGGGTCTTGTGACACCGCTCATTATTTAGGCTTATTGCGTCACACCACCTATAAGTGTTGAAGGAAAGAAATGTTTTAGCATTCTTCAAACGAATGCCAAGTTTAAAGGGAAACTATGACGTATTAATGATCTATTCTAATAGTTCATTCATATTCTGAGGAGCGGGTCGATCACTTCACCAATTCATGTCGCTGGGTGGCATTGGAAAATACCAGCTAGCTATCCTGTGCGAATTTACAGAATTTTGTAAGGTATGATACCTATATCTACTCTAGCTACAGCAAGAAAATTTGTTATGTAAGTAATAGTTTTAATAGCTAAACAAATAACAGTGTAATACCCGTATATTTTTTTTAGGAGTAGTTATGAAAACATCCAGCCAGTTCTTGGTATTTAGTTTCCGAATTATAAGCAGTTTTGTAAAGTTGGGTGAATAAATTGCATTTCGCGATTTTAACTGATTATTAATTAATGCTCAATTTTTTTAACAATGATATAAAGACGATACTTATATGAGGAATTTAAAATTTCTATAGAAAACTTATTTTTCTCATAACTCTTGTTTAAATCAGTGTCCATTCAAAATATATATTTGGGAACCTAGATATTCTGTATTCCAATCGGAATAAAGACACACCTTAAGAATATGTTTGATTTACAAATTATTTTTGTATAACGTTTGTATCAACAACGCATCCATCGCCGCCATCCTCTTAAGACTATGTTAGCAGAACTTCACTTAGCACTAACTTGTCTTGGTACTGTCTAAGTACTTGTCCGTGGATGCGATGGAACATCACGTCCTGCGGCCAAAAGTCATATTCCATGACGAGGGGCAGATAACAGTTCGGTAGCAATGGGGCCACCCTCCGAGTAACCCGTGCGCCATTAATCGTCTTCTCATCTCGTGTCACAGACGTTTGTTTACAGCGACAGTTGATCATCGCCGACTAATCGTTACAGTGTCGAGTGACCGTCGCCCGCGCCGCCATTCAACCTACCTACACATTAATATTATCAGACAACGTTAAGTGACCATCAGGTCGATAAGGTCGAACTTGTTTTTAATGAAACCGAGATATTTAATGTACACACGGCCACACATCGAGCTATACATTTCTAGTATAAGCTGATCTCGCATTGTAAGTATATATGATTTCCGTACATTCAAACTCAAACTGAAACTGGCACTTTTGAATTGTCAAGGTGTCGGTCAGTCAGAAAGATGAAGCTAGTTGCCCATTCCAAAGCGTAGTAGGTTCCTATGGAGAAGAACGAGCAAGAAACTCCACGCACACTCTTTTAAATCAAAATTGTTACAAAGTAGTGGTTACATCATTCAAGTTAAAATTATTATATATATGAGAACAATATAGAAAGACGTGCACGTTAAAAGCGTCCGTAATAAAAAGATAAAAACAAAAAAAAAACAATTAACATATTATGTTAAAATAAGCCAGCAGCTAGGAACTGACAAGTCCCTACTGACGGCGCCCGTTCACGAACATGGCGCATGGATCAGCACCATTTAGCTCAACCATTTTGTAGGGAACTTAATGATCCCACACACACGTCAATGAGAGGTCAGCGTCAGCCGTGTGTAAGTACATTACCGTTGCGAACTTGTAACGTGGAAAATCCTTGGCGAGATTACCTGTGTACATATATATATCTATTTGTGTACTTATCTAAGCTGTTTGCAAGAGCACATATTTTTAGAGACTTCATAAAATTACAGTCTATTCAGGTATTCTGATTTTCAGTCTAACAAAAGAATTTCCGAGTATTTTAATAATGAAAATAACAAACTGACTGAAGACTGAACAAACATTCATTTCTGTTTTCTTGGAAAAACTATTACCATTTTCTTTCAACTCACAAATAGAACATACATAAGGTATTTTACTGACATTATATCCTATATGTATATTTTACTCCTATTATACCGGTAACATTTACATAAAAGTTCATGGAAAGTGGAATGGAACATTCCAAAATAAAACAAAGAAACATGGACTCTAGCGCTTAATTTAGTCGACTCTTTAAAACAAGTGCGAGTCGGACTCGCACACAAAGGGTTCCTTACCACCGTACAATATACTTATAGCAAAAAAAACCCCTAAATAAACACGTTTCTTTTATGGGCTCCCCTTTAAGAGGGCTATCACAATTTTTCTTGAATTTGAGCGTTTTACTCGAGTTTTGATGTGTGATTATGGTTTAGGTATAGCCAAAAAATAAAATATGCCCGAGCAAGTTTAATTATTAACTAAGGTGACTATGTTACCTTGCTCGAAAAAATAATAATTGTGTATTTAAAAGTAAAATAACGGCGTAAATCAACGGTGAAATAAGCTATATTTTCGAGGGCACAAAACTGATGAAACTATTAACGGGTGCTGAGACCGACACGAATGGTTTATCACCACGAAAACTGTACTTTTATAGTTACACAGACTTAATGTTTCGATTATTTCACGCTTTCTCACAATTAGATAAGAAATTGACGAAAAACGTTTTTTTTGTAATAGCACCCTTAATTTTAAAATGTATTTAATTTATATTATTTGTTGATAAAGCGGCAACAGAAAGACAAAAAAAAACTCTTAAAAGAATCTTAAAAAAGTGTTTCTGTGAAAATTTCACTGTCTAACTGTTACGGTTCATGAGATACAGCTCGCTGGCTGACAGACTGACGGACGGACAGCGGAGGCTTAGTAATAGGGTTCCGTCCTTTGGGTACAGAACCCTAATAAATCAAGTTTGCTTAGCCAACAGTCTTCACATACACTTTGTAAATAGGTACTTTATGAGTAAAGGGATTTCCCATGTCGATTAAAACACGGTAAACTTGTATCAGAAATAATTTATTTTGCAATGAATGTGGGTACAAAATAAGATGTAAACATTGTAAAAACAGTTTAAACACACTCTAACTTACGGCATGCAAAAGTATAAAATATTTATATCTACTCAAATAATCAACAAAATAAACAAAAAAAAAAATATGCAGATACAGCCATCCTACTACTAAATTTATATCGAAAACGTGTGTTTGGTAGGTACCTACTTAGTTATTATTAGGTTACCGCTTGATTATAATAATAATTTATTTATAATGAGAGAATGGACAGCAGCGTTCTCTATGCATTTTAACACCATCTGCGATCGCCAACCCGCCTGCTAAGCGTGGTGATTATGGCAAACCCCCCTTTAGCGGAGGCATAGGTCCAGCAGTGGACGTCTTTCGGCTGAAATGATGATGATGATGAATCCGACAAACATGGAACAATCGTAGGAACATAGCAATTAACGGAGCATAGAAACTTATTGATTAAATATTTAACTTTGTTGATAGGTCTTAGAACTAGAATGTTTTTTTTTTTACCATTTGTTTCTCTGTGTGTACACCGACTGAAATATAATAGTACTCAATACTTAGTTGATGTTCAATCGATGTCATTAAATAGTAAATCTCTTCATTTTCGCAGCAGGCAAAATAACTCCGTTATGAAAATGCAAGTTTGAACAGTGGCAGAAAACAATATCTCTTTCAGGTTTCCATTTTCCCAACAAATAAAAATAAGATTATTTAGAAAAATCTTCATCCCAGACTTTATTTCTATAAAATGCATTTCTTTTTATAAATGTATGTTACTTGTGTTGTTTCAGATCAATTGCGGTCTAGATCAGTAATCGACCGTCTCCCACAGTCTACGACCGTGTTCTATCCCGATGGGTTGAGTACGCCGACGTTTTTGTGATAGTGGTCACACACCACTCACGCTGTAAGTAACCATTCATTAACACTGACTTTAACTTGTATACCTTTGGGTCGGTTTCACCACCTTCGGAATACTTCGGATACAATACCAACTTTGGCAGATTAACGGTGAGTTGCACGAAACCAACATTAGTTTAACGGAGACTTTAAATTGATGCTGTCACTTTCTTTTTGATACAAAATGTAAGGGATGCCATGAATTTAAAGTCTTCGTAGAGGAGGCTCCCTATTTTTATGTTAATTTGCATGAATATAACAGTCACACATACAAGCAAAATGAAACCGTAGCCTTTACGATTTTTTTCCTGCCAGGGTTACGAGTCTGTCCGAAAGGGATATTGTGGCCCTGCTTTTACGATTTATTGGATCTTTTTCTTTATTTTTTTTTTCCATATTGAAGACAGTTACGTAATTGTAATATTTTCTCTCGATACATTTTTTATTCGTCGTTTTAAAATGATGTATTTTTTAAGGATAATTATAAAAAAAACAAACTATATTGTTTGGCTTTGACTATGTCTAAAATAAATAATATTCACAGCAAGAAAATATCCAGCCACCAGATATTTTTTCTCTAGATCAATTATTACTTTAGTTATAAACGAAATAAGAATTGAGTCTTATGCTATTTAGTTTCGTGCTCGAAAACGATCAAAGAGCGCACGACATATTCAACTTTATTATTGATGTGTTAGCGTTTAGCGCATAACGGAGTGGCGGGGAGCAAGGGGCGGAGCTTGCGTGGAAATTTGATTTCGACTGCCTGCTCTTAAACTAATGTTGGTTTCGTGCAACTCAACGTAGCATCATGCATAGCATAATCAGCCTATAATGTTCCCACTGCTGGGACACAGGCCTCCTCTCTTCGAGAGGGACTGGGCTGTAATCTACCACGCGGGCCCAGTGCGGGTTGGTAGATGTCACATGTCTTTGAATTGTTGGTTCTAGGACATGCCGGTTTCCTCACGATGTTTTCCTTCACCGTTTTTGAGAGCAGTGGTGATGAAATTATTTACACAAAGTAAAGCGCCTGCCTGGGTTCGAACCCACGACCTATGACTCGTAAGTCGGGGCCGTTACCACTGGGCCACCACTGCTCTATTTCATTCAAATTAAATCATTTTCAATTTAAATATTTTAGTAAATACTTAGTGCATATTCAGAGGTTGTGAAACAGAGGGGCAATTACGTAACACACTATCAGTAACAATGGGTTTCATTTGAAAATTCAACAACATTCATTACGTTATTTACGTTGCTGAGCAGACAAATTGTTCGAACTAAAAAAGGAATGAATTAGCAATATACTTCAAAATCATTCAGATTGTGTTTGATAGTGTGTTACGCAATTATTTATTCATTTATTAGATACTTAGTTGCTTTTGTGGACAGGATATTAATTTAGATTTGTTACAGTTGTAATGGCAAATATATCTATAGGTTTTTATCTTTATAATTTTAACAATATTTTGTATAGATTATTTTATATTTTATAGTAAGTATCGTTTTTTATGCTTTTGGGTAGACATTACTTCCTGAATTTATGTCATAAAGTATTTTAATACAATACTCATTTTAGAATTGATGTGTACGCGTTCTAGTTTAACATTATTTTTACCATAATTTACTTGCATTATTTGAAGGTGTAATAACAGGTTTAAAATTCACTAAAATCAAATGTCTGCGCCTTAACCCATAGGAAAATTCTTTAGAGCGATCATTCTGGTATTGGGGTCGTTAACTACTAATTTAAATCAATAATAATTATGGGTCGTTACGCGTCGTTAGAAGCCCGAAAGTCTGACAACCTGTCTTACCAAACGGTACCGTATTATATTTTCAGTTATGGGGTTGTGGAGGGCAGGTAGGCAGTCGCTCAATGTAAAATACTGGTATTCAGTTAAACTGGAAGCCGTCCCCAACATATTTGGGGAAAGGCTAGGCAGATTCTTTCCTTTTTTTGTCTTTTTTTTTTAAACGTTGCCCCACACTAGGAATTTCTCCTGTATTGTGGGTGCGTTGTAGATTGATTGAATAATATGGGAATGTATGTTCAGGGAAGATAGAACATTGACTTGAACGTTTTATGGAGCAAGGATAATGTACGTAGTACCTACCTATAATAAATTACGTCAGTTTACAGTACCGTGACTTAAACTAAGTATATATTTTCTTATTTATAACATGTTTGTCACGATAAAACTAACAATGGGACGTGGGATGTTTGTTAGCAAGTAGGAACTTCATGTAGTATTGCAATTATTTCATTTCACACGGAAGCCAATACGTTTGTTTCCTGAATACTGTCATTGAATAATGTAGACTCGCGACTGCAATAATCTATCTATATCTGTTTCATTGGCAATATCTAATTTAATTTAATTAATGTATGTAGGATTTTAAAAATAGATACTGACCATCATACTTTACATTTTAGTTTGAAAGTACCTACCTACTTATTTACTTAATTATCATCTAGTTTTTAGGGTTGCGTACGTCCAAATGAAAACACGGAAGACTTAGGTATAGGATCATTCGTGTGTCTGTCTGTCTGTTTGTCACAGCCAATTTACTCCGAATCCATTAGATTCGGAGTAAATTGGTTAAGTTGACAATTTGGTATACATAATATTATTGACTTCTGCAGGCTAATTGCGTAACACACTATCAGTAGGAATCAGTTTCAATTTGACCGTTCAACAACATTCATTGCGTTATTTAAGTTGTTGAGCAGACAAATTCTTCTAACTTATGAAGCTATGCTAGCTATGGATTAGCAATATACTTCAAAATCATTCCGATTCCGATTAAAACTGCGTTACGCAATTAGGGTGTTGTTACACAAACACGGACATGTTACGTAAATAATTGAATTTTGAATATGGACACTTTTGGGGGCAATGGAGAAAACAAAAAGATTTGCAAACTGTACCTACCGTGTGACATATGAGATGAAAGGGCTCCTTGTAAGGATTTCAAATATAATGTCATATAAAAAAATAAATACTTTTAAAGTTATTTAAGAAAATAGATTAAAATTGCCATTCCCCCGCTTATCTCCGAAACTACGGAGTTAAAAAAAAAAAAACAGAAATTAGAGTACCTACAGAAAAACTTATAAGAAGTCTATGGTCCTAAAATAACATGGTGTATGAAAGAGCATGTTTTTCAACTACAATGTTAAGTTTGTTCTTGGGATAACTTCATCCCAACAACGGAACCCTTCATTGTGCATGGTCCGATACGAACTTGGCCGGTTTTTATTAGGTAGACCTACGAATATTCTAACATCATAAAAACTATCTTGAAAATGTCTTGAAACAAGAATCTTGCATAATAGAACAGGATTCAAAAGTTGACCAATATAATTCATTTCGGAGGTCGATTTTGAATATAAAATGTGGTTGCAGTTGCACGTAAAATCACAATCGATTTGATTCATTGACTATAAAATCGATTTCTATTCGATCACGCAAGTACCTACTATCACTTTGCACGATGCTGATGAATCGATCTCTAGAGACGTGCATAAAAAATCCTTGTTGTATGGGGTCGGTTCCGTGCAGCCGGCGCAGTGGCATGGTGGCCAACCAGACGGGGTCGTTGCCCTCTCTCTGTGACCCATTCACTGTTGCAACTGCACGCATTGAACGACACGCTACTTTGAGTCTTGAGAATGCATTCTCTGGTCATTATTAGGTTGCGGTTGCTTAACTAGGCTTTTATTAAAAAAAAAACATTGTTAGGTACCTTTAAAACGGTAAAAGAAAAAGCAGGTCTCGATTCCCTTGGATTTTGTTTTTCGCTATTTCTTGCGAGTTGATAAAACAGATTGATTTAAACGTGTTCATTATGAATGAATATTATGATAATACTTATTGTAATATTAATTGATATAAGTACCTATCAAATTAATCACTGCATTATGTTACTGAAGTATCCATTGTTTGTTTGGAGAGCATGATGATTTATAAAATCTTTCGGACAGCATAAATAATACTGCCTCAATATGAACATGACTGCTTCGTGGGTGTAGTGGTCGCAAGCGCGACTGTTGAGGTCCTGGGTTCGATTCCCAGGTCGGGCAAAGTGTTATTGGGATTTTCCAGTAGGAATTTCTCAGTAGTAGCCCACAGTCTGGATTTGTACCCAGTTGATGGCAATAGGCTCGCCCCCGACTACATGGGACTTAAACATAACTGGCAAAATGTGGGTGTACTATAGGTACCTACACCTCTGCCTAACCCTTCGGGAATTAAAGGCGTGATGTTGTAAATAATAAAGCATACATCATCTGCCTCGCCATTTCACAACAATTTTTTGGGGTCAGCTTCCAGTCTAACCGGATGCAGATTTTACATGGAGCGACTGCCTATCTGACCTCCACAACCCCGTTACCGGGTTGTGGGTCACTATAGGTAGATTTTAATTTGACGAGTAAAGTAAGGGCCTGTGCACACCACGTTTTATAAACGCGCCGTTGCCGCGCGTTTTAGAAACGTGCGTCGACGGCGCGCTTTTATCCTACAGAAGGTCTACAGGCTGCGTCTGACTCGCGTGCGTATCGCGTCTGTATTGAAACTCTGAAAAAGCTTGATTTGAGAAAAACTATATAGCTTGTAGATAGTTTTAAATTAATAATCAATTAAAATCGCGAAATGCAATTTTTTCACCCAACTTTACAAAACTGCATATATCTCTGAAACTAAATGCCGAGAACTGGACCTTTTTTGCTTGGACGCCCACATTTCTACAAAATTATACATAATCATTAAGATGTGCACGAACTTTGATTAGGTATGCTGTTCAAAGTGAAAGTACCAAGTACCTATTAGATAGATGGATTTCTAGAAACACAAGAGGTACATACTTTCTTATACAATGTGTATTTGCTCTAGATTGCAACAAAATTATGTACGAACAATAACGACTACAAATCTTGAGAGAAAGTAGGGAAGCGGGCTATACATATAACTATACCGCGGCTCGGCAAAGCTTGGGTAAACTCGAGTAGTCTCGACAAAAATGTTAAGTAAAAAAATCTATTTCTTCTTCGAACGTCAGCAAGTATGCGACGCGCTTCGTGCGTATAGACAGGACTTTTTTTTACCCAGACAGGAATTTCCGGTCGTGTGCGAAGTCCCTTTGGGGTCGATCGAGGTTAACGCTTTCTTAGTGATGAGAAATGTCTTAAGTTTTTATCGATAAATTGAAGTGGGATTAATCCATTGTTTTGACAGCTTATAGCGATTGCTATCCAATCCGCTTTTTACGGTAAATGATGAAGAGGTTTTTCTGTGACAAATACGAAAATATTGTGGTTATAGTAGAGTATAGTATAGAGCTTAGAGATATATGATTAGGAAGTAGATAGACGTAATCCTAACATAATAAATATAGTCGTAGATGTAACACCATTCGCTTCACAAATTAGTTTTCATTATCACTATTTAGCTCAAGCAGACAAGCAAGAAAGCAAATGAGTGGACGTAAACAGTTAATATGTGATACTACAGTCGGTAGTTATAATTATCATGAACTGTTGCACGATATCTAATTGGTCCTCTTATCAGAGTCGTAGGTACGTGTTTAAACGCGACATTAGCACCAACTTCGGACGTGCATCCACCAGTGCAGGAGAAAATAGCATTAACGATACCAACATAGATAAAATTGTGCAGAATTAACACCATCGAATGCCAAGGGCATATATTTATTTATCTCTAGATACGTATATCTACCGTAGCTACGTAAGTGCTGTTTGATGTATACAAATACATCACCGATACATATTATGTAGGTACTTGGTACATCAAAGATTTAGTAAATACATTTTTGATGCCAGAAATAGCGCCAAAGTAATGCACCATTCGCACAGTACCGCGAAGCGATTGGCTAGGTGCGCATACGTTGATTCCACCGGCCTGTGAGTGAGCCTGCGAGCATTAGGTCTTGCTATGACGCAAAATAATATTACTGCAAAGGTAGATGTGTGGTCAGCAAATAAATTGACATTATTCTTTTTTAATTCACGTTTTAAATCTGTAGTTAACGCTGGGGGCCTAAACTGGACACTTTGGGAGAATCATAATATTATGAATCCTACAATCCTCTGCGTACAATTCCTATCCCGTAATTCATCTATTTGACAGCTGCTATTTGACATTAGACTTCAATAGAGCAACTCATAATTTGTGGACCATTTCACGAATCTCCATACAAAACTGTCAAACAAATGAATTGCGGGATATGAATTGTACGCAGATCATATTATTATGAATTGTAAGTTTGTGACCATTTTACGAATTTTAATATGATTCATAATAATGTCATATTATGATTCTGCCTAAGCGTCCATTTTAGTCCCCCTGGTTTTTGTTGACGGTGCAACAGGTAAAAGAAAACACGGTGGCTTTTCATTTGGAGACAATGTGTGCTTCGACGTCACTTCAGCCTTTAGAGACTTAGATAAAATTAACTCATATTTATGAACTGGTATCCCTATAAATATTAATGTACATATTGTGATTAGATTTTATGGCGCGAGTAGATAGCTATTTTTAGGCAGCAAACATTTGTACAGAAATATTCGTTACCGCGACTTCACCAACTCTCTTTGTGAATGTCCTGTCAAAGTCGGCTATCATGTAAATAATCTTTCACGGAGCATCCGAAGATAGATACAAAGAATCGGCCGAATGTTCGGCCGTTTCCTAACTACGGCTGATAATGGCTGACTACGGAAAAAGAAAAAAAAAACCGGTCAAGAGTGAGTCGGACTCGCGCACCGAGGGTTCCGTACGTATATATGATGTTGATGATTTCTGAAAAACTGTGCTATTTAGAGACATCGTTTTATCTTTACATAAACTTGTCTCACATAGAATAATTTCAGATTTTTATCTATGCAAACTTCGGAACGGTATTTTTTTTTACATTTTTAATCAAAACTCGGAACGAATGCTACCTAAAAAAAAATGAAAAAATGTTTGAGAATGTCCAAATAGCGCTATTTCATATGACACGCTACACGCTTTAGTAGCCCCACTTGAAAAATTTAAGACCCTCTTTCAGTCCCTTTTGCAAAAAAGATATATTTTAAAAAAAAAAATCTTGTTTGCAAAATAGTTGAGCAAACGTCATTTAAAACTATTCTAAATTTCAAGTTGATAGCATTAGTAGTTCTTGAGATATCCAGGTGTGACAGACAGACAGACATAGTCTCACCATAAGGGTTCCTTTTTACCATTTTGGTACGGAACCCTAAAAACGACGGTCCAAGAGATAAATCAAAGTCAAAACGTGACTTGAAGTCGGGTAAGGATTCCAAGTCAAATAAGGAAACTTTGGAAGTCAAGAAACAGCCGAACTTTCGGCCGATACTTCGAATTATCGCTTCGGAGTAAACGCCTAGTTTCCAATCGATATTTTTTCAAATAAATATTCACTACTTGGTGACTACTTGTAGCTCGCCGTCCGACAAGGACCCTGGCCTGGGTCGACGGCGTGTTGTTTCACGCGCGCCTCAGGGAGATGTCAGCACCAACTTACGGGGTTCGTTAGGGCCAATCCCTGCCAGGGTTGCGAGTTTGTCTGAAAGGGATATCGTGGCCCTGGCACACAGGCAACAGAAGGAACATGGGTGGGTTTTAGTCAGTAAAAGTCTGCCCTTCCGCTCAGCTCAGCGCGGAAGAAGTTATTTGATAACCCAACCCAAAAAAAAAGGTGGTCACTACTTATTTGAAAAAAATCTATGACTCAAGAGTTCAAGACCACTCATTGTAGCACTAGTCTACAGGAAGTTCAGCACTACGTCTACGGGATAATGTGCTGAACTTTTGGCGGTCAAAATGATTTACCTTGGAATAGCCAGAGACACGTGCGATCAAAAATACACACTAGAGCATCATCATAAAATTCATAAAACCGACCGTACTGATTTACTTTAGATAAGTTTACGTATTCACCGAACGTAGGTACTTTTGCAAATTCGGTTCTAATATTTATAATAAAATAACATAAATTCACTGAGTGCTACCAGAATAACTCGTCTACGATTAGGTGTTGCTCTTATTTCTGTACCACCTCTACGGCTATACAGAGCTTGCAGTTTTATTCGCTAGTAAGGGAATTATTTCAGTAGTCTATTTCCTTGGCCGTGAGCGTCGTATTACTTGTAATCAGTTCTTTCCTCTCACGGATCTCGGGTAAGTCGATAGATACTTAGATGATTGTTTAGAAATCTTTTGTAAGTATACATTTGCCTTAACAGTAGCTAACGGCTCGTTCTTTGTTTAAAAGGTGTAATGGGTGATGTGTTATCTACTAGTGTAATAGGAAGTGTCGTGCAACAGGAGCCGAGGCTTCGTTGTCATGGCGCTAAGTAGCCCTGGCGATGCGCAGACGGCGACGCTCGGGTTGCACCTTGCACGTTATGGACAAAGTACGGAAGCACTGACAGGCGGCACTCGTGCGTGTGGTCGATTAAGTGCATCTGCACTCAGTGTACCACACAAGCACTTTTACCGTAAACATAGGGAATAATGAACTTTACGCATAATACGTTATTCTTGCCGATGTTTTATTTTTCGATGTGCTCATATTATGATGATTATTGTAATTTATTATGACTAATGCATCACATTATAATTAAAGTAATGCTTTATTGATGTACCTACTTTTTTTTTGTATTATTTGTCGTTTCGTTCGTTGCTACTATTAAATCCGCACCACGGATTCTGCGTGTCATATCATCTTGAAAAGCTGATTATTCTTACTAGCTGCTGCTCGCGGCTTCGCCCGTGTGGCTTCTTTCTAAACATATAAACCTTCCTCTTGAATCACTCTATCTATTAAAAAAAGCCGCATCAGAATCCGTTGCGTAGTTTTAAAGATCTAAGCATACATACATAGGGACAGACAGGAAGCGGGAAGCGACTTTGTTTTATACTATGTAGTGATTAGGAACAATTATGTTACGAATTATCAAGGGACTAGTATAGTTTAGTAAGTTCTAGTGTGGATACAACTGTCCTGAAGTCAGTCCTTCCTTTTACGTAAGAGAAATCTGACCAGCATGCAACTACTGAAAATATTATCTTCCCTAACATACGATTCGAAAGGCTTAAGTATGCGCGCCGGAACATACCATTTTGTTAAGTATTGAAAAACGTGCGGATCTGATTTTAAAATACATGCATTGTATGATGGCTGCTGTACACGATTCCATGGTTAGGTATGTACTACATCATAAATGTCGATTGTTCATTGTGAGTAAATGCAGCACATTCAATCCGTTTGCCATTTAGCCAGGGTAATAAAGGTACCGACGATCAATGATATTTTGGTCATCATGAATACCCATAGCATCTAACGGTAGGTTACATAATAAGATTTACAATTTTGATAGTAAAATAAAAATACCAACAATCTCATATACATTTTATAACTTCGAAGTGAAATTGACGCTACATTTTTCAAAACTTCTTGATCTACGCATTAATTAGTTAGATAATAAGTATGTATAGTAGGTACCTCTACCTACTATACTGTCTGTCTGTCCGTTCTATTCATAGATAGTTTTATTGCATCGATGTATTTTATCGTACCTTTTATCAAAATAAATTGAATTGCTTAAAAATAAAATCGTTCTTACGTTCAGAATTCGTCAAAATTGCCTACCAATCTTGCCAAAATTGCCAATCTCGCCTTCGCAAAATTATTTCTCCGTCAATGATATAAAGTCAGAAGAATGAGTGCTGTCTGCCGGTGTAAACTGGAATGGGAGCAACCAGAGTGCGTGTAGTTGGTACATCGAAATGAGATCGGATCACAACCGGATTTGCACCATCGAGCGTCGGCTGTCGGGTACCAGCCTAAAAAAACGGGAACTATTTAATTGCTCCTCTAAAAACTTATTGACCTTCCAAAGATGTCCTTTTTTAATAAATGTGCTTCTTTTTAATTTTCTGGCTTTTTCTTAAAGTTTGTCGCAGTAACTAAGCTAGGTTCGGTTAGAATTGTGACCAACCACGATTGAACCGAACGAGCACTACATCCAAATTTGTAGTTGTTGAGGTCACAGTTATTTGGCTATTTAGTATTTTAGGACAACAAAAAAGTAATTACTTGACGGCCCAAAAAGAGGAACATTTATTATATTAGAGTGTCCATTATTACTTTTAGAACGCCAAATTGGGAATTATTTGGGGTACGATTAAATATATACCCAAAAAAAACTGCTACAATGTTAAATTTAAATGAGTTACCGGAAAATCCTGCTTTCATATCGAAAATCAATTTTCGTTACTCCACCTAATCGGATTTTCCAATACGTCTGCTACTTACAATGTTTTTCAGAACGAATGCGAGCAAAAATTGATTCGTTTGGAATATTGTTGCCTAGATAGTATTGTCGGGTTATTATTAGACGTTTG
Source organism: Tiliacea aurago (assembly GCA_948098905.1). NCBI lineage: Eukaryota > Metazoa > Arthropoda > Insecta > Lepidoptera > Noctuidae > Tiliacea > Tiliacea aurago. Next base: position 15,976,645 of record OX402586.1, on the reverse strand, counting down.
TCAAAGTTACTCCACGTGTAGGCTAGTAGGTAGTGTATGATTTCAGGTTGGCCCATTGTTGCTAGTGCACTTGTGCTGATGGCCTCCCAACGTCAGCACTTGTCTTGTTGTCCTAGGAACAGTGGTTTTGTGTCATGCATCCCCTACACATTGTACACCATTTTGAGCTTTCTATAATTACTAAATATTTTAATGCTACTAACTTATTTAACGCAATTCTGAAGTAAATTATAAAAAGAAGATGGTAAATACTAAATAAATTGTGTCATAGAACAAAATATGATTAAACTGTGTTATAAGAATTTAAAATAAACTGTAAGTACAAATAATATATTTAATGTTTTTTATGACGATTTTGTTGTGTCCATTGTACATACAGCGCCAATTATAATGATCATTTAATTTAAAAAAACCTAGAGCTTGTCGAGAAAACACATTTGTTGGAAATGGGAAGTCCCAACCTATATTTTTAAAGTTTTATTTATTAAAGACAATATTTGTATTTTTTAAATGAAAGTTTTTATAAATAAGAGAAAAAAAAATGAAAATGTTACTTTTCCTCAAATGGTTTTTGTATTGTTCAATATTTTATCCTCTAATGTTGCGTTACATATTGTTTGAAATAAAAATTTATTCTTTTCGGATGTTCAAATCAAAGACTATGGCAGGTTAAGTTTCACCTACTCGTAACTGTGCTTAACAGGCCTTACGTTTAGGTCAAAATTTGTGGATTCATTAAACTTTCTTATGATAGTTATCAGCAATGTATTTCCCAGGCTAACTAGTGGACGATACATAGTTGTAGGGGCAGGCTACGGCACTCTATCCTTACCTTTACGTAAACATAACGAATTTATTTGTAAACTATTCCACATTTAGTAATTAAACACTGTGATAGATAACGCGAGAGCGCAATCCATAGACATTAGAGTATCTTTTATTGGTACAGTGATAACAAAGTATATCTACCTGACTACTGATGTTCGCGTAGCAGTCGTAATAGTGAGGATCGACGGACGTGCATACAAAGTGTTTAGTGCAGTTAAGGAGCACCTGAAAGTGCCAGATAGTTATAGGAACTTGCGACATTGTAAGTAGAACTTCGCTTCCTGTGATGCGTGTGCGCTGCAGCTATCGATATCGGTCCCGTCCCTACGGAAATTTCTCAAACATTATCAGCACAATCTTTGTATGCTACGTACAAACTTATGTGGTATGATTTGTGTGTTGCTCATGTATGGAATAATATTATTTTGCTCTACATCAATTTGCAGATAATTGTCTTAATTTCTGTCGTGATAAAGCTATGTGCTGCCAGTGACAGAGAAGATGTTTTGAAATCAATTGATGGTACGTGCTATAATGCAGAGTAATTTAGGGAGGGACATGTTGTGAGGATAGTTTTAAGTATAAAATCTGGTGTGTGTGTGGGTAAGGAAAGATCCAAGAAACGATGGATTTATTTGTGAAATATGATATGTGTACAAGGACGGTAAATACTGAGATGAGGGCAGATGATGTTTCTTCACATCACTATATGATGTGAGAAACAGAAGACAATCATATTGTGCTAACCCCAGATAAAATTGGGATAAGGGCAGGAGAATGAGATATAATAATAAATTATAATTGTAATTTTTATAATGTATATCCTTGTAAAAAGCAGACACAAAAATAATGATTAAATACAATAAAAAAAAACGTCATATTATCATGTAGATTCTACGAGTACATGATCGGATGACGAATAAATTGTATTTTTACATCTAAAATCAAAATTAGATTTACTTATTACCATTTGCTCTATGTAAGACGTAGATATTGTTTGTCCAGTCAAACTGATACAATGTAAATAATGCAATGAAATATATTTTCTCAGTACATTACGATTGCGTACATTTTACATATCTCAAGAGATGATAAAGCGTAATGTAGGTACAAAGAGACCTATGAGAAAAGATCTAAAGATACTCCAGCAGGCTTAGCACGAGAACCCTCTCTACGCGTTTTGTCGACGGAAGAATAGACAAAAATGACGTTTCAGTGTAGACAACAGAAAGTTTTCTACTGTCTGTAGCACGGCGATTACAAAATCAAATGTGAAGAGACTTGTCTTCTCTACCCTAGACAACTGTCTACAACGTCGAGCACGACGTACAATCTTTCTCCGATGTTGACAGCTTGGTATAAAAACCTTTCTTCCGAAATAGTCTACATATAAAATGACCTAGACAACGATTCGTTAGTTGTTTTTTCATTAATTCGAGTAATTTTAGGCGGTGCTTTTTTACTTTTATCTTAAATTAAGCTGAAATTAACATGTTGGGTTCAAATTGCGCTTTTTATTTAAGTTTTTTTATAGAAAAACTTAAATAAAAGTTTTCAGCGAAGATGGGAAAGAAATACTATTAGAGTGCTTGCTTTGCTTGTTTGGGAGCCTTTGATCTCACGGGAAGTGAGTTCTGTAGAATTATAAAATAAGCAAGGAGATAGTGCAATCAATGTTTATGCGAAGAACTCGGCTAGGACCTGTCGCCCAAAATAAATAATAGATTTTTGGAATTAACAATAAAATAAGAACAACATTAAAGGTATCCTACAGTTTTTACACTATGTTGTCCCTTAACTTTGATTTATTAGATACCTACATTCACAGGAAATATAAAACATCTGATTATGAGCCAAAATCTCCTCATTGAACACTAAATTATTTATTTATTAAGTACTAGCTGCCGCCCGCGGCCTCGCCCGCGTTGCATTAAGGCTTCTACATACTGGCGCGACACAAAGGCCCCGCGTGTCGCGTGACGAGCGGTGCCTTTGTGTCGCGTCGCGAGTCGCGCTGGTCTGTAGAAGCCTTTACTATGAAGTGATTATTATTTTCATTTACTAAATCTTACACACTCAGTTTTAAATGGAGCATTTACCTACTAATAAATAAAATATCGATAAACAACAACACAATAACAATGTAAGTACCTAGTAAAAACAAGTACTCCCGCAGACAGGCGCGACGTGATAGCGCGACCCGCCAGTCTGCAGTACCCTTAAAGGAGACTTCTTGCATGACGCCATCAAAATAGTATAATTATGGCTCTCTATTTAAATAATGCCTGTACATTATATGCAATTACCAATATTATATAGTGCTCTGTGTATGCAATACCAATGAGTTTTAAAACTTAGTGGCGCCACAGCCAATGATGTATTACCTAATACGTACAGCCATTTAACAATATTTTTAAAAGGGAGATGCGCTATGGTAGCCCGCGAAATTCAAATTTTATTACGTTTTTTGCAATTTGCAGGTCAGTAACACGTTGTATGTTGATTTAAATATGATTCGCGGCCGTAACAAATATTGCTTTACAGAATTATAATCATTAGAATCGGCAATACAACTAACTCTCTTCGAAAAATCCTTAGAATTCAAAAAACGTTCGAAAATTTGAATTTCGCGGGCTACTCAGCGCATCCCCCTTGACCATTTGCGTTTTGTAATTGAAGAAATATTCGTTAAAAACACTTTGCTTCATAGATTTGTTTGAGAACGAAACGCAAAAGTACGGTAAAATTGGGTAGTAATACACACCACTAGCGAATACCCCGTTGCTATGGACAAGTCACTGTCTACGAAGAAACCCGAGTCTAGGTGTGTCCTCGTGCTCGCGAAGAAGAGATAACGAGAAGTGTAGACAAGCGATGTCTATTCTATAGTAGAGTAGAGATCGCTTGTCTACACTTCTCGTAGCAACGGGGTATTCGCTAGTGGTGTGTATTACTACCCAATTTTACCGTACTTTTGCGTTTCGTTCTCCAACAAATCTATGAAGCAAAGTGTTTTTAACGAATATTTCTTCAATTACAAAACGCAAATGGTCAAGCTGAGTGGCCCGCGAAATTCAAATTTTCGAACGTTTTTTGAATTCTAAGGATTTTTCGAAGAGAGTTAGTTGGATTGCCGATTCTAATGATTATAATTCTGTAAAGCAATATTTGTTACGGCCGCGAATCATATTTAAATCAACATACAACGTGTTACTGACCTGCAAATTGCAAAAAACGTAATAAAATTTGAATTTCGCGGGCTACCATAGCGCATCTCCCTTTTAAAAATATTGTTAAATGGCTGTACGTATTAGGTAATACATCATTGGCTGTGGCGCCACTAAGTTTTAAAACTCATTGGTATTGCATACACAGAGCACTATATAATATTGGTAATTGCATATAATGTACAGGCATTATTTAAATAGAGAGCCATAATTATACTATTTTGATGGCGTCACGCAGGAAGTATCCTTTAAGGGTACCGCAGACTGGCGGATCGCGCTATCACGTCGCGCCTGTCTGCGGGAGTACTTGTTTTTAATAGGTACTTACATTGTTATTGTATTGTTGTTTATCGATATTTTATTGATTAGTAGGTAAATGCTCCATTTTAAACTGAGTGTGTAAGATTTAGTCAATGAAAATAATAATCACTACATAGTAAAGGCTTCTACAGACCAGCGCGACTCGCGACGCGACACAAAGGCACCGCTCGTCGCGCGATACGCGGGGCCTTTGTGTCGCGTCGCGTGTCACGCCAGTATGTAGAAGCCTTAAAGCAACGCGGGCGAGGCCGCGGGCGGCAGCTAGTACTTAATAAATAAATAATTTAGTGTTCAATGAGGAGATTTTGGCTCATAATCAGATGTATTATATTATTCCCTGTGAATGAGGTATCTAATAAATCAAAGTTAAGGGACAACATAGTGTAAAAACTGTAGGATACTTATATTGTTGTCGGTCTTATTTTATTGTTAATTCCAAAAATCTATTATTTATTTTGGGCGACAGGTCCTAGCCGAGTTCTTCGCATAAACATTGATTGCACTATCTCCTTGCTTATTTTATAATTCTACAGAACTCACTTCCCGTGAGATCAAAGGCTCCCAAACAAGCAAAGCAAGCTCTCTAATAGTATTTCTTTCCCATCTTCGCTGAAGTTTTTCTATAAAAAAAACTTATATAAAAAGCGCAATTTGAACCCAACATGTTAATTTCAGCTTAATATTTGATAAAAGTAAAAAAGCACCGTCTAAAATTACTCGAATTAACGAAAAAACAACTAACGAATCGTTGTCTAGGTCATTTTATATGTAGACTATTTCGGAAGAAAGGTTTCTATCCCAAGCTGTCAACATCGGAGAAAGATTGTACGTCGTGCTCGACGTTGTAGACAGTTGTCTAGGGTAGAGAAGACAAGTCTCTTCACATTTGATTTTGTAATCGCCGTGCTACAGACAGTAGAAAAGTTTCTGTTGTCTACACTGAAACGTCATTTTTGTCTATTCTTCCGTCGACAAAACGCGTAGAGAGGGTTCTCGTGCTAAGCCTGCAGATAGAGAAATAGACTCAAGATCACTAGTATACATTTTGATAACAAAGACAAAAGAGGTGGGGGAAAGATAATTATGTCTGAATGGGGCCAGACATGAATTTTTCGTCCATTTCACCAAGAAGAGTTTTAGCTCATTTCGATTGACCGTAAGGTTCATAATAGTGCGTTGAATCACTTCTGGAAGGAAACACAGGGTTTAATTATTGTTATAAATGGTCTTATTCGTCTGATGTTATAACAATGACTTACTGTATATATCGAAAACGAAGTTCGCTATATAGTACAATATTCAACGACAAATGACGATCGCAACGGACTGTAATGAAAGAACATGTTAATAGTAAGCGAGTCCCATAAGAGATAACTTAGTGCATAGCTCTGTGACCTGCACCAGTTATCAGTTCATGCTCTGATCACTTTCATTATGTTGGGTGAAATGTCAAATGTTGGCTTATTTATTTATTATTGTCATTCATACGATGGCCACGTTGGCCGATGATGGTATAAAATCTTTGTTCGACGTTTGTTTAATTAAATGTAGGATAAACCTCCGCAAGCAATAATTAATTTTCTTGTAGGTAAAACTTGTAGTTTCAGCCTCAATAAACTTTGAGTGCTCTACGTAGATTATATTTCAAACGGATGTGCATTATTAATATGTTTATGACTTTAAGAATCACTTTCCCCTCATCATATATCCCATCGTTGGACACAATGCTATGCGCATAGAAAACAAGTAAACAAATATAAAAAAACCAGACTGCCATGCAAAAAACGAACTAAAAAGTAAAAAACAAGTTGTATACTATAAACAAGTTGACGTTGTATACAAAGCGATAGGTCACTCATTTACTCGCTGAAGTATTCCCGTTTGAGTACCAAAGGTATTCTCGTTTGAGCATCTAAGCAATTGCTCAAACGGGAATACTTCACTCACTGACCTAACAGATAAATAAAATTATTATTGCAGTCCAGGTGACCTCTTAGATTAAAAAGTATTCCACAGAACGGTCCTCCGACAGCAATGACAATTTTACATTACACTGCTTTTTGGGCAGTCGTGTAAAAATGCAGGGGTTTTGAATAAAATGTGGTTTCCTTTGTTACAGACTTAAAGGGAAATTAATTGAAAAGTGGTGTCAAAGTACACCTTAAAAAAATACTTGGCCGACGAGTTATAACCAATGAAGACTCCGAGCGCAGCATTCGGAGCATCGTCATTAGACCCGTGAACACCCGGCCGCGCCATCACAAGTTTGATGGTCACTCTCCCGCTGGAGAAAATTATCTACACGCACTGTCACTTCATTATTATTAAGTTTCTCAACATTTTCTTCATTTTGTAGTCTATCTATCTATTTAAATATATTTAAACTTGTAATCAATTTGAAAATGAGCAAGATTCTAAAAGTCGTCGGGGCCTCATGGCTCCAGACGAAGATTAGCTCCTATATCCTTGGGATTCTCGGCATTCTGTCAATCTTGGCCCTGTTCGTTGGACAAATTGAAAGGTTAGTATAATAATAGCTCTAATTATCAGTAATCATTTATTTTAAAATACAGGAAACCATCTTAATCTCGTGGCCATTTATAGTGATTATTGTGATAGCATCTAGAAGAGGAAAACAATCTCAGACAAATTGCGCAGCGAATAAACAAAACATCTCATTTATTGCGCTACGAATGCTACGATTACTTTTCTTATCAGATCTGAATACTTAAAATAATTACAAAAATTGTTTACAATTTCGAGTACCACGCAATCTATGGGTTTGTTACAAGTATACGAACAATTTGAATTTATAAATGTTTTATTTCGTTTCAGAATTCAGGAAGATGGAAATTACGCAGCCACTGTATTTTTCTCGAATAAAACCGGATATCGTATTGAGTACTGGGGTCAGAGCAATGAACTAGCAGATATACCTAGGGGGGTAGCACGTGCTTACTTCAGGATGGATATTGATACTACAGGGTAAGTTTAGTAATACTTACATTTGACTGGCTTAGAAAATTGCAGAGATTGATGTTTTGTTGAGCAAATTTTTTTTAAATTTCTTAACTATCTTAAAGCCCTACCATGAACACTACTGTTTACATACCGTGTAAATAAGGTGTATCTATTCATACGCGAAATCTTTTAAGGGGTCATTGTACTCATCATTATGAACAACTTTTACTATGGGACCAACCTGAAATCGCGAAAAAAAAATCAGCTGTTCCCTACATTTTGACGAGTTAATAGAACATACATGTAAGGAACAGCTGATTTTTTTTTCACGATATCAGGTTTGTTCCCATAGTAAAAGTTGTTCATAATGATGAGTACAATGGACCCCTGTACAGTGTATGAATAGATACACCTTATTATTATATGCCATTATTACCAAACCTTAAATTCACATATTTTCTCTACAGTCAATTCACTTCGCGTTGGCACGTTAACGATCGACTACTGTTTTCCAAAAAAAAAATCTTCAAAAATTTCAAAATTCACGAATTAAAAAAAAATACTTCTGCTATTTTCAGCTGGTCCCTTCTAGAAATAGAAACCGACCCATCATATTCCGACGAACACCAAGCATACGCGGCCGGTATCGTCGAGGGTGCCCTGACCTGGTCGCTGATCCACTCGCACCTGGAGAACACCATCAGAGCCCGATGCGACCAAGAACCCTCGGCAATGAAGCAGTGCAACAACTTCAGGGACGCTCTGGAAAAATCCGTAGACATCTGGAAGGCACATGCCGCGGAAAAGGGCGGGGAGGACCCATTCTGGCATCATGTAAGTTATATCATAATCATTTTTGTCTTAACTGATAAGGATTCTAAAGATCGTCCGTTGTCGATCGACCGTTTCTCAATGATTGGGCAGCCTCTGTCTACCGGTAAAATAAAAAATGTAAATAAAAGAGTATGCAAATTAGGAGGTGGTGAAACAGGCTAGTGTTTTGTAGGAAAGCGAAGACCAAGAAAAGACCTCCAGACCTCTACCTTTATATAAGGTGTACTATTCATACACGAAATCTCTTAAGGGGTCATTGTATTCATCATTATGAACAACTTTTACTATGGGACCAAACCTGAAATCACGAAAACAAAATCAGCTGTTCCCTACATTTATGTTCGCTTATCTCGTCAAAATGTAGCGGAACAGCAGATTTTTTTTTATACGAGGTGAGGTAATACTCCGTAATACCCTCCCCCCCCGTCTCACCCCGCACTTCAACCCTTACACATCAGACAGAGTCATTGTTGTCATAGTTCGTCTGATTCTCGTACCGAAACTAAAAAATATCATTAGGCAGGTTGACTGGTGATCGCAATATAATAGTTTCCGTTATTTTTGCACTCTCCAGGAAAAACTCTAAAAATAAATATTTCCTTATGTCACCAACACCTGCGGAAAGTGATCACGAAATAGGTATACATTAATTAAAGCTACATGCCTACATAAGAGGAATCAACAAACGTCATTAAACTAATACCTACTTTATAGTATATTAATAAAGCAAGTTTTCCTGTTTACAGGTATCTCTGTACTACACGCAAATAAGCGGAATATTTACCGGTTGGAAGCACGGCGTCGGCCGCAGCTTGAAAGAGTATGAAGCCGATATATCAGACTTGTATTGGCTAAACTCCGTTACGGAAGCTATTGAAATCCAACGCAAAATGAACATCTCTTTAGAAGACGAAGCTCTTGAAACAGTTCCTCATCTATCTAGTGCTTTTTTGAGAGTTGTCGATGATAAAACTAAAGACGGAACTCCCACGAAAAAGCTTTATGTTTCCCAAAACGCCGCTGGAAGGTGAGACTAAAGTAATTTTTTAATTTTTTTTTACCCAAATGCAAAGGAAGGTTATGTTTTGCAATTTGATTACTTTAGACCTATTTAACCTGTTGCATTCATTTCCGAGTCGAAATAAAATTTCTCTAACATAATATCTACCCGTTTTATTTCAGCTACTCCTCAATGACTCGCATAATGAAGAAGTATAAACTGAACTACCATGAGACTGCCAAAGATGCCAAAATTGTTCCTGGAACAACAGTCCACTTCTCAGGATACCCTGGCTCCATCACAAGTCAAGACGAATTCTACATCGTGAAGGGTGAAAACCATAGGATGGCCGTAACAGGCACTACGCTACGAAACTACAATAACAAACTGTGGAAAGAAGTCAATATAACTGCACAAGTAGGTTGAAATAAAAGCAGCAAATAAAAAGCTTTTTGTAAAGAAAAAAATAACCGACTTCCAAAAAAACACTACAAAGTGAAAAATAACTTTAATTTCGGAAGTCGGTGTCTTTGGATCTGTATTTTAGTTTTTTGCCACCGACTTCCGAAATTAAACTTATTTTTCACTTTGTAGTGTTTTTTTGGAAGTCGGTAATTTTTTTTTTCAAAAAGTTTTTTATTTTTTACTTTTTCGTGGGTCCGTTTTTAATTTATCTAAGTTACAATAGCCTAAAATCAACTGCTCATCACCTTTTACAAAATATTGATTTTCTCGATGCTGGGACGTTAATTGTTGAGGAGTTCTCCTGGTAGTAACCAGGAGAACTGCCACTCACCGTATGCACTGTGACGAGCATAACTTGCTTAGCAATCATATTAAAGTACCTAATCGAATCGCAACCCGTTAAATACTTATTACACTTGAGAGCAATAAAATCGCACACGTTGACTTTTTGTTGTTAAAGCAGTTTTTTTCATAAATGTGAATACATATTAAAATAAAACTTACACTATTTGAATGTTTACTTCAGTACCTTTCTAATGATATCAAATACAGTGTAAAAAAAGTACCCATAGGGAGTTTTAGGGCACAAAACCCAACATACGGATAAAATTACCCAATTTAGCTTAACAAAGAATAAAAATAAAACTCAAAATGCTTGATCAAATTGTTTTTTAATAAGGTGTATTCCCTCCCCTAGCCTTGATTACAGCTCTTAATCGGTTTTTCATGGACCGTATTAATTTCACCATGAAATCTTGTGGTATGGCGTTCCACTCCTCTTCAATGGCAAGTTGAAGCTCTTGGAGGCGCGTAGGAGCAGGGCTTCTTGCTCGAACTCTTCTTTTTAGCTCATCCCAGACATGCTCAATCGGATTGAGATCAGGACTACGAGCTGGCCACTCCATCGCGTTGATTCCAACATCTTCCATGTAGTCGCAAACTGTTCTAGCGACATGCGGTCTGGCGTTGTCGTGCATTAAGAGAAAATCTTCTCCCATAAGCCACGCAAGCGGCCTCACATGTTCTTCGAGCACTTCTTCGACGTATCGTGCAGCCGTCAAACTTCTCGATCTCGGGCCGGTATTCGCCGTAGTGATGAATACAATGTCAGTTTTAGTGTCCAACATTATGCCACCCCAAAACATACACGATCCACCTCCAAAAGCCACACGTTCGCTTATGCAGCATTGTGAAAATCGCTCTGATGACCTTCTGTACACCCTAGAGCGTCCATCATGACCATGTAAAGTCATTCTGCACTCATCAGAGAACATAACAGCCCGCCATTGGTCATACGTCCAATTTAAATGTTCCCTAGCAAATTGTAGCCGGGCTTGTCGGTGAGCTGTGGTCAATTTGGGACCATTTGCTGGGCGATGTGAAGTCATTCCTGCTTCACCTAGTCTTCTTCGAACTGTCCACCGACTTATACTGACATTGCGAACTTCTCGAAGCTGTTGTCCCAGTTGAACCGCGTTCAGTTGCCGATTTCTCAAAGACCTTGTCACAAGAAAGCGGTCATCACGCTCTGATGTTGTGCGTCGCCGGCCAGATCCTGGTCGCCGAATGTAGCCACCGGTCTCTTGGAACCTCTGGTATACACGACGAACAGAGTAGCGGCTCAAATTTAGCCGTCGAGCAACTTCACTTTGGTTATGGCCTGCTTCGAGCAAGGCAATAACTTGAGCGGCTTCTGCGGGCGTGGTATCCATATTTTTCCAGTAAATCCGTATGCTTCCAGTAGAGATGTTATCACGTTGACCGTCGGTATGCAACTGAATAAAAATTCCAATAAACTGACCTTTTTATACCTGCGGCTAAGGGTGCAAGTAGTGACAACGCAAACGCGTGAATTTGGGGAATTCGGTGTACGGTCGGTTTTTGTAAGTTACGTGAAGGTCAATGATTTTAATTTTATGTTTTTGTAAAGCTAAGCTTGTATGCTTTAATTTTGTCTAATGATTTTTACTCAATATCTTTCGATTTTAGAAAACAATCAGTAATAAACCAAATTACAAGGGGTGTGCGATTTTATTGCTCTCAAGTGTATTATGTTGTTCCGGTGGCCATCCGTGGTCTCCATCATCAGTTCCACTTCACCAAATGGTGATTTTCGAGAGCGAATGCACGAGTTGCTATAAAAAATACTCAAATCGCTAAAGGTTTGCCTATAAAATTCGAGGGTTTCCCTCCATTTCCATGAGATCGCCTCATCAAATTCTGATTTGGTGGTAATGGGACCACCTCGGGAGCGTACCTATTTAAACAAAAAAATAATTTTCAAAATCGGTCCATAATTGACGGAGATATCGGTGAACAAACATAAAAAAAGCAGCCGAACATATAACCTCCTCCTTTTTGGAAGTCGGTCAAAAATAGGTACCTACACATCCAGTAAGACAATAACACACTAAACAAAATATTCGTCATAATTTTATTATTATGTTATAATTACCTATAAATGACTAAGTACAATTACTTCATATATTTCTGCCATATCATTACTTTACCTATCGAAAACAGACCGGCAAAACAACTTCAGACAAAATTGATTCGTGAAAGTACTCACGATCCTCAGCTTTGATAGACGTAGCAGATAGACTTGTAGTTAAGAAGCACCAAGAAACATGGTAAACAATAAGATAAGATACGCCAATATGCTTGAGCACTAATAGAATTGTTCAATCTTTCCAGGTGCCTGTGGGTCCACGAGTATCAGCCGCTAACCATCTGGCATCCAATGTTAGCACCTGGGGACATATCCTAGCGAACAGCAACTCAGGCACAGCGAGTAAGCAGTGGCTCATCGTCGACTTCAACAGATTCGACCACCTGCATGCACTGGCGCCTCGCACTGAAGAACCCAAGGCAGCCCGAAATGAGGTGGTTACTCAAAGCACTGTAGACAAGTGAGTTTCTGAACACATTAATCTTTTACCACAGCAGTATTTTTCTTACAATATTTCCTTAAATCGTATTAAATCGAAGTCGAAAAGCGTATACATTTTTTAACCCAGAAAGAAAGCGGTTTCGTCATTGGGTAAAGTACTTTCTAACTGCACCTTAACATCTTCCTCAGAAACGGTGAATGAAACGAACTGTAGCTGCCCCTAAGCAATTCCTTAGGTAAACTGCTTAAGGCTTTATAAATCCGGGAGATGACTGGGGGAATTCTAGTTAAAACGATGTCGTTGGAAGCCCTGTATGGTCGCTTTAGAGTGAATACCTCGGGACTGTAATTTTGGCCAGTTTTATTTTATTACATTTTTGGAAAGAAAACAAAAAAAAAATAAGTAATCTGTAACGCCATCTATGACGAGTTTTAAAATCTCGAAAAAGAACGTATGAGGTTTTCAATTTAATAGCACTTAGAATTGTTTACTTAAATAAATAATAATTATGTTTAGGAGTTTTTTGATGATTATTTACCTTACACTTCAAATGTTACATATTATTTTAAGTTATAGTTAAATAAGGCAACAAAATAAAACCGACTAAAAGAGTTATATTAATTTTTATTCTATATTATATCATTGATAAACTTGTAACTGCTACCAACAAACCATGTGTTTTTTTAAGAAAAGCTCTCAAGTATCATTTTACGCTTTTACGATATTAAAATGAAATAAATATCAGCAACTGAAAATGTATCCAAATTGCAAAATAAAAGACACATATTTGAAGAAACACAGGGCGCGGTTTTGTTGTTTTTCCTGTAAAGTTGCCTCTTTCGCATATACAAGGTTTTCACTCTAAGGCGGCGTATGTACAGTCGAGTTCTATAATATATGAGCATGTACATTAATCAAAAATATATAAGCAATGGTAAGTTTCATAAAACACTAAACAGCTTTGCCTTACAATAAATTGTAAACAATCTGTGACATCATAAATATGTGACTACAATAAATCAATAATATTGCTACAGACAAAGACTCAAAAAATTGTGCGCAATCCCTTGTTCATATTAATTAGCGCAAAATTAGGATCACAAATATCTATGCAGTTTTTAGATGAAAAATATCTTGAGAATTTGACATGACTCGAATTGCAGTCTTAAATTCTTTGAACAATCTCTTTACAGAAGTATATCCTATTGTAATCTTGTATCCTATTGTAAGTGGCCACATTTACTCGCCGCTAGCGGGGGGCGCAGGACAATACCTTCCAGTACGGAAAACCAGCTGTTAAAAACAGGCAGCTCCTGCCGCACCAGGGTCAAAACCCGGTCCTCTGCCGGCAAGGGCAGGCCCTGCCCATGCTGCGCTCCTCCCTGGGGCCAGCTCCACGAAGCCGGGCCAGTTCCGCCCGGAAATCTACATTCTCCTTTCGGAAAAGCTCCATGGCGGCTGTCAAGCGGCCGTCCTCCGCCCGCATCTTGGATATTGCGTCCGACGGAGGCCCGACCTGAAGGGCCCTCGCTGCCGCCATAATAGAGGCCGTGGCAGCGGGTACGACCTTGTCTTTAGAGGACTGAATTCTCTTCAAGGCCACACCCCTGATTGCGGCTACCACGACCTCCTCAAAGCTGCTAGCCACTCCTTTCGCCTTGGACCTGCCAGCGACGTCCGGCTCATCACCCGGTGACTCAGAGGGAGCCGCCCTTTTTTTTTTTTTTGGGTTGGAAATTATCAAATAACTTCTCCCGCTCTGGGCGGAGCGGGAGGGCGTGTCAGACTTTTACTGACTAAAACCCACCCGTGTTCCTTCATTTGCCTGTCTGCCACGGCCACGGGCCAGGGCCAGGGCAAAGGGATATCCTTTCGGACAAACTTGCAACCCTGGCAACATTGGTCCTGACGGACCCCGTCAGTTGGTGCTGACATCTCTTTGAGGCGCGCGTGGAACACAACGCGCCGTCGACCCGGGCCTGGTCCTTATCGGACGGTGAGCTACCCATCGCTCTCCGTCCGCAAGCCCGCGCCTACGGTGGCCGAAAATCGGCTTGCTACTCTCGACACCCGGGGTAGTCTCCTGCAGCGACCAGAGGCGCGCGGGCGCGAACCTTGCCTCTCCCTCACGCGTTCAGCCTCCTCCTTCGCGAGCATTACTGCTTCGCAGAAGGAGGTGACGGCCTCCCATGCACTCTCGCTCCGAACCATGGCCTGAACCAGTGCCGGACGCGAGAGATCGCCGCCGCCGATCGCCTCCGTGAGGACAAGGCGGTGCTCCGCGCAAGCCGGGCAGATCTCCACCGTATGCTCCACCGTGTCCTCCAAGCGATCCACACAGTGGTGACACCCGGGCGTTTCCTCCCGCTTTATCCTGAACAGGAACCTCCCGAAACAACCGTGTCCGGTGAGGACCTGCGTCAGGCGGAAGGTGAGGACGCCTTGGCGCCTCTCCAGCCACTCCTCAAAGAGGGGCTTATCGCCACAATTGTAGCGTGCCCAGCGCTGGGTTGCAACAATCGCACTCTCCATGCCGCCATGAGATCCCGCCGGAGAGAGGGAGCCGCCCTGCGGCTAGTCTCTCCGAGATGGAGCCCCTCCGTGACGAGCCTCTCGGCTCGCTGGGCCAGTTCGGCTGGGCTGGCTCGGCTGGGCTCGCTGGCCTCCTTAGTGGTGCCCTCTACCCACACCCCGTCCTTGAACCCCCCCTGCAAGTTTTCTCCGGGCCGAGCTTAAACCGGCCATCAGAGGACGAACCCTGGCCGTCCCCTGGCGTGGGGCGCTTCCTCAACTTTTTGGAGTTCTTCCCAGCCCCCACTTCTACGGACTCCAGGCTCTTAAATAAGACCTTCGCACCAGATGCGGCGTCGGACTCCGACCTCGCATCACTCCCTACCTCTTCGCTTTGTTGTTTGTTATTAGGTTTTTCCATATTTAATCCCAAAAGTGCGTAGGATAAAAAAAGTAATACTAGGCCAGCAAAAAGGCTAGTATGTCCTTACCCCCTGTACCTAGGTAATCAATTATTACAGTTAAGTACTACGCAACGTTGTCAGATTGATATAGTCCTATTACGAACGGCAACATTGCATTATTACTAGTACTTCTGCTCCGGCAAGCAAAAATAAATTTAATAGTAAAGGCCATTTAGTTGAATATTCAAAGCTGTGTGCTGTATTCATTTACGAATCCTAGGTTGCACCAAATATATTGAAATCTAGAGTATTTAGATATTTATGTTCCGAAGCGTAGTCAGATATTTTTGAATGCAATAACGTAACATACTTATGAACAGTTTATTTGATAACATTTTATTAATGCCTAAGTTTGTATAGAACTATAGGATCATTTTAACGCTTATAATATTTTGAAACATTGTCACTGCCAATATATTAGTGAACTCGACTATCGTCGCCTTAACAGCTCGCAGATCAAAAGACCGAATGAAATTAAAGTTTAGAAAACATTTCCAAAGGCATTCTGACACAAAAGAGCTAAAATAAAACCTCCTTTCCCCCGTCGGAAATATGTACGTTTTGTTATGGGCCAGTTTTAAACCAGAATCAAAACAATACAGGTATAGTTTCAATGAATTAAAATTATGTCTCTCCCTCAGGGACGTCAGGCACATAGTGGTGTACCGAAACAACAATGGTCATTCAAAGGGTCTGCTTGCACTGGTGGAGCAAGTTCCAGGGCGGACTCACTCTGCGGATTTGTCTGACGCTTTCTTGGAACAAGGCTATTGGGCCACACATGGATTGCCGTTTTTCCCAGTAAGTTATTGATTTAATCATTCTGTCACAATTATAGCAAGATCTACATAAAATTTGATGTAGTTTTACATACATAATAATTATAATGTTAATTTCACATAATTTTCAGGATATCGCAGAAATTACACATGTCAACCAAATGAAAGAGAAACATGGGAACATCTTTTCCGAGTCGGAGTCACCTCGAGCTATGCTGTTCAAGTTAGGTCACAAGAACGCAACGACATTGGACAGCATTGTTGCGTTAATGAGACAGAATAACATGACGGAAGCAAACAGTACTAATCAAGAAGACATTGATGAATGTTCCGGTGATGTCAGCTGTGTACTTAGCGAGCAAGGCTATTGGTCTGTAGTTGGAGTTCGAGGAGACATCACCAGCCTTTACAAAGAAGCCTACGGAGTTATCGACACTAAAGTCGTAATCGGTAAGTTGACTTCTTCAATGTTTGTAGGTAGGTACCTTAAGGCTATAGCTATAATGCGAAATGTCTTGAAGTTAAACCATCTGAATATCCTATAGTGAGATAAGATGCTTATAAATTATTGTGATATCAATATCCAAAGATGAATTTAAAAACGTTTTATTTTCATTTACAGGTACCCTGAACGAGTCTAATTTAGATATTTTCGCGATATCCGGACCTCCGTACACAGAAATACAACCGAACGCAACAAAAATATTGCTTAACAAGGGAAACGTTGCACCAATATATACAGAACTGCTAAACAACAAGCCCGACGTTAACGGCATTGAAATAAGGGACCTTGTGATTCATGAACAGGAGAAAGCCGAAGAAGATAAACTGGAACTGCTGAACAAAGACCTGATAAAACCTTTCGATTGGTCAGATGGTGAATTCAAGAACGCTACACACCAAGGTCTACCCGATAGGTGGGCTTTTGAACTATACACCCCTAAATGGACGTGGTGAATCTCCAAGTCATCATATCTTTCATAATAATTTGTTTTAACATAATTTTAAGCCTTGGTTCGCCACTTTCAACTAGCTAATAAGATTATCAGGACTAAACGATCCTCGTATTCCTGTTTTATGTTTGACAAAATGTGATACTTCTATCTTCCTTTAATGTACTCATTCTGATTAGAATTGAATGAAATGTTTTGTAGCCAGTTCTGTTCGTAATTATATATCAATGTTTACGTTAAGGTTATTTATTGGATTTATGTTCGTTTCGTTTACGTTCGTTTGTATATTTGTCTTAGATATTGTGTTTTAGTTACTGTAGTTTCTGTGCCTGTAAATTGCATTTTATGAAATCTTACTTGAAATCTTACCTTTATTAAAAAAAATCAGGTTGACTATTTTATCATCTTGACCATGGTGACACTACAGGAATGCCGTGAATCTTAAGTTATGACTATGTTTAACTATCTATAAATTGCATTTTATGAAATCTTACCGATATTAAAAAAAATCAGGTTGACTATTTTATCATCCTGACCATGTTTTATTATTTATGTACTTATTGACGAATTCACCGATCGGCTTAGTACTTTAATTGTGTAATTTTACGTCTATATTCATTTTATAAATTTATATTTATGGTTTTTGTGTAGGATCATTCTGTACTCAGACCTACTCATAACGAAATGAGACCCTCTGTATTTATTGAGATTAATAAAAATGAAGTGACTTATAAATTCGATTTTGCTCTCGAAAATAAATGTTTCCAACTTAATATACCTATGATTATTTTCTTATTTATTATAAATATAATTTATAAGTAAATAATGTTCCCATACCCCAAGTTCCTTACCTAAAAACACTTAAAAAATACAGTTACTTTTCTCTTTAACAAGTCTTAGGTAACTTGTGGAAAATAGGTAACGGGCTGTGGCTTCCTTGCAATTTGAGGCCGAATAGGCGACTCACCTACAGTCACTCAAATAGAAACCAAACGTAAGCGACGAGCTTTCAATTTCATACATAAGTAAGTGAGAGAGTTTGAGTTGAGAGCAGTGGTGACGAAATAAATTGCACTAAGTGCACGCCTGCCTGGGTTTGAACCCAGACAACCCAGTCCGAACTACAACTCTTATAAGTCACGGCGGAAAAATATTCTTAGTTATTGATATTCTTGATAAAACAGGATTGACTTTGAAGTAATCATTGAAAGACTCTATTATAGTTTCTCTCCGCCTTATTACAAAACAAGATTTATATTTGATGGATTAAACCATGGAGCCAGTTTTTGTAATAAGAACGTAACAGTGATTGAAATACCGTTCTTTTAAAAAAACTGAAAACTGAGTTCGGTACTAAGTTGTCAGTTTTGTGTTTAGGAACTTTACCGTAGTTGCAGTAAAGTTCGAAATTCAATAATGGCTCCATGTTTTAAACCCGGGTCTGGAGATAAACCTTGTTTTGTAATAAGAGGGAATGAGTTTGATCTAGTTACCCTAAAAAAAACCGAGTAAGTGCGTTTCGGACCACGCACAATGAATAGGAAGAACCCTTCATTGTGCGTGGTCCGGGGTAGTTGGGATGAATTTATCCCAAGAACAAACTCAAACATTGTATAAAGTTGATATATATGATCATACATTCCATACGGTGGAACTAACCCAGTCGGGTGATGGATGCTTTTGCAGATTTATTTATATTGGTACTTCTAGATCTCTCTATCTAGATAGTAGTCGACTCATCATGTACTGAATCTGATTTTTTTATGAGATATAATATAATACGCATCTCTTAAGTAATTATATTTTTATAATTATTAAGATGATTTTAGCGTTAACTGACATACGGCGAAAACCAATGAAAATAATGATTATTATATTATACTAGCTGCGCTCCGCGGTTTTACCCGCGTAAGTGGGGGTACAAAAAAGAGATAGTAGCCGATTCTCAGACCTACTGAATATGCATATACAATTTCATACAAATCGGTCAAGCCGTTTCGGAGGAGTATGGTAAGTCAAAGTCAAAGTGTTTATTTCAAATAGGCACATAAAAAGCACTTATGAACGTCAATATTTACAAAAAAAAATAGAATTGATTCTAGTCGCCCCTTCCAAAATGTAGTTTCTTATGGAGAAGAATGGGCAAGAAACTCCACCGGTACTCTTTTAAAATCTTGTACAATATTTTTATAGGTACATTAATTATCTATATATATAAAAGAGAAGTCCACTCACTGACCACTCATCACGAAATCTCAGAAACGACTGGGCCGTGAGGTCTAAAATTTGGCACAAGCACTCTCTATGGGGTGCAGGCGCGCACTAAGAAAGGATTTTTATAAATTCGCACCTTAAGCGGTTGAAAAGTGGTGTCAAAGTTTGTATGAAAGTCCTATGTTTTTAAAGTTAGAGACATGAATGTTGGCCTGATTGTTCCTTTCGACTTCTAGGTGCTCACTAAGAAAGGATTTTACAAAATTCGGCGCTTAAGGGTAAAAATAAGGGTTTTTAATGTTTGTATGAAAAATGTACCAAATCCGGTTAAGATCCAAATTGAATCTTACGGCGACGAGTTATTGCATACTTTACATTGAAATTAGAATTCGGAGGCCGATAAAGATCTAAATTGAATTTTACGACAACGCGTTAATGCATATTTTACATTGAAATAAGAATTTTTGGAAGTTTCTTGAGGTTTATATTTAGTTTTTTTTCTAGGTGGCCAGTATGTTTCAGTGCAGGCGTGATAACGTTCTAAAGTTTTTATGCCAGTTCTAGGTGGCCAGTATTTTTCAGTATGCAGGCATCTGCTAAAAGATAATGAAATGAGGTTCTAATTGGTGTTCTGGTAATTTGAACGTTGCATTTATAGCATTAAAGTCGAGAATGCCAAGGGGAAAACTTCACAATGTTTAACCTTAATCGCGGCTTGCAAGCCGATCGTATCAAAAAACGAAGTCATGTATCAATCACAGAATACAAACCTAAGCGATACACGTTCAAGCTACAGGTAGTTACCGAAATTTCTGTTCTGCGATATTTGTTATTACTTACTAATAATTTGCTTTGAAATATTTTTCATCATCGTGGTTTGGTTTTCGTTTTGGTTTGTTTCGCTTCCTAATTTTAAATGGAGGATAATAATTGTGTTTTTACCTATTGCCGGGTTGGAATTTTGTTATTTCTATTTCTTTGCGAATTACTTAATGTGTAGGTATTTCACACTGTGGTATTACTATAATAGTTTTTAGTATTAGTCGTTCTTACTAGAAAAAGTGTCCTTGAATACCTACGTTCTTATTTTAATTTTATTGCTTAGTATGCTTTGGTTTAGGCTGGTGTTGTAAGGGTTGGAAAAAGGCGGGAGAACTATTCCCATTTTAAATGGATGTCAGCACCAATTGACGGGGTCCGAAAGGGCTAATGCCTGCCAGGGTTACGAGCCTGTCCGAAAGGGATATCGTGGCCCTGGCACACAGGCATTTGAAGGAACACGGGTGGGTTTTAGTCAGTAACAGTCTGACACGCCCTCCCCGCTCCGGCCAGAGCGGGAGAAGTTATTTGATAATATACCACCCAAAAAAAAAATGGCAGCGGCAGAACTATTCTTATTTGAGTTCCAGGTGTTTCAGGATGGTATTTTTATTGCTGGTTTTGGGGAAGCACGGCAGGGAATCAAAATAATCCGATTCTCAGGAAACTTTAATGAAGGTCATTTTGATGTTTTAATTCCGTTGGCTAATTTAAATAATAAAAAACCGGCCAAGTGCGAGTCGGACTCGCCCACGAAGGGTTCCGTACCATTATCTATAAAAATGGCAAAAAAATCACGTATGTTGTATGGGAGGCCCCCTTAAATATTTGGTTTATTTAAATTTAATTATTTATTTTTAAAGTGAATATATAACTTAATATTCTGTGAATATTTCAAGCATCTACCTGTTGCCGTTATCAATATCTAGCAAAAACGAGCAAAAAAAATCACGTTTGTTGTATGGGAGCCCCCTTAAATATTTACTTTATTCTGTTTTTTAGTATTCGTTGTTATACCGGCAACAGAAATACATCATCTGTGAAAATTTCAACTGTCTAACTATCACGGTTCATGAGATACAGCCTGGTGACAGACGGACACCCTTCCGGTACCCGGGCTTTACCCTTTGGGTACGGAACCCTAGAAAATATCTTTTGACCCCTCACGCTGGCAAAATTGAAGAATCACCGACCGTCACCGACTCAGCGGTAAATGTGCAGTTGAATTCACAATCCTAGTCCCAATTCACTGCTATTGATTTTGTCGCAAGGCGCTTGCCTATAGTGAGCAAACGGAATGCGAGTAATTTTTTTTAAGGATATTACTAAACCGTTGCTTCATCTACTTATTAAATATGTTATAGCTTGTGAGGTTGTAGGGGTAATCTCTGGATCTACTGAACCGATTTTGAAAAATCTTTTACCCATTGAAAGCCACGGTATTATATTGTGAATGTATACACATAAGGCCGTAATTTAATCCGAAAAATGAAAAGACGGTAAAATGTTTACCGCTCAACGAAGTGGGCACGGGTCAGCTAGTATAATTATATGTGAACACGATGCACCTAGAATAAAATTACTATACCACAATAGGTAATAAAAAGGGTTAAGAATGAAGCAATGACAGATAAATTAATTATGTGATAGAACATGGTGCTCACATATTTACAAAAATTGTAAAAAATATATACGATTTCCTAAAAAATAACAATAATATCAGTGTGAGTTAAGGTAATCACAGAATTTAAAATAAATGTCATAAAAATAATAAATTATACAATTAAAATAGCAACCTGTTTGATTTTGTCTAGACTCTAGATTGTCCTATGGAGCAGGACCAGCATGTTTCCAAGCATTCTTATCTTGTATATAATCCTTTAATTTGTATTATGCTTGTTTACAAAGTATTCTTTTAATATGAGTTTTAAATTTTCTTTCATTTAGTTGCAATATATCACAAGGTATTTTGTTGTAACATTTAACACAGTACCCCAAAGATGTATGTACTTTAGATAACCTGAAAAATGGTTGATCTATTTTGTCTTTATTTCTAGTATTAAAATTATGTCTATCACTTATTTTAGAATAGAATAGAATAGAATATTCATTTATTTGCTCAGAACGTAGGTATATACAATAAGGTGAAAAAAAGAAAAAAACATTAAACATTAAAAAGATGTAGATTTTTCCTTACATACATAATATTTTCATAAATGAATTGGCAAGGTACCATCATAATATTAATATTTATAAATAGTTCTCTAAGAGATTCGCGGCGACTTAGATTATAAATTGCTCTGACAGCTCTTTTTTGCAAAATAAAGATTGACTCAATGTCAGCAGCCCGACCCCACAGTAAAATGCCGTACGACATAATGCTGAGGAAGTAGCTAAAAAACCGGCCAAGTGCATGTCGGACCACGCACAATGAAGGGTTCCGTAGTTGGGATGAATTTAAAAACAAACTTAACATTGTAGTTGAAAAACATGCTCTCCCATACATCGATATACGTTACGGTCAATTCTCCAACTGCAAATTTAAGTTGGTCGACTATTACTCGTTAACTTGTGAAGCCTACTTAGCTGTGATAGTTTTCCTTTTAATTTTGTTATATATATACTATTGCCATGAATTTTTTCACATATCCAAAACCAACCATTTAGCTAGCAGGGGGGGGGGGGACACTTGGCTCTAACAAAAAATAGCACTGTAAAGCTTAATATTACGCAAACGGATCCCTTAATTGCAAAATGTTTTTGACAAACCTTCAATATTTTTGAACGGCCTATCCAACGATACCCCACACTATGAAATAGACGAGAAAAAAAAATATCATCCCCATTTCACGTGTAAGGGAGGTACCCTAAAAAAAAATGTTTTTCATAATTTTATTTTACCATTTTTTCGGCATGATTAATATGTATACCCATGCCAAATTACAGCTTTCTAGGACTAAGCGTCTCTGAGCTAAGCTGGGGACAGACGGACGGACGGACAGACAGACAGACAGACAGACGGACATGGCGAAACTATAAGGGTTCCTTGTTTACAACGGAACCCTAAAAAGACCAAACGCGCAGTTTCTACATCTTTTAACTGTCTTATCTTTCTAACAGCATAAGCCGCCGAGCTTAGCCGCCCCGCAAGAGATGTCATATGTGGTCCCCATTGTAATTTCTCGTCTAGAGTGATTCCTAGGAAAATCGTTTGATTAATAAATTCCAGTTTTGCCCCATCCATTATGATATTACATTCACTACTTGAGAATTTTATATATAAGATTAAGTAAGGGTATTGGGTCAGTGGTGGCCCAGTGGTACCGGCCCCGACTTACGAGTCATAGGTCGTGGGTTCGAACCCAGGCAGGCGCTTTACTTTGTGTAAATAATTTCATCACCACTGCTCTCAAAACGGTGAAGGAAAACATCGTGAGGAAACCGGCATGTCCTAGAACCAACAACTCAAAGACATGTGACATCTACCAACCCGCACTGGGCCCGCGTGGTAGATTACAGCCCAGTCCCTCTCGATAAGAGGAGGCCTGTGTCCCAGCAGTGGGAACATTATAGGCTGATTATGCATTATGCAAGGGTATTAGATTTTTTTCTGTGATTTATAATAATGTGGGCGGTGCCTATCAGGTCGTGGTGATATAATAATAATTATTAATTTCTAATTCAAATTACAATAAAGCCTCGTGCAAACCGGCGCAAATTGTCGCGCGACGTAACATCGGTAGAACGATTTCCTTGACATTTTCATAGAAATTGTTCTACCGGTGTCGCGTCGCGCGATTTGTCGCACCGGTCTGTACGAGCCTTTACTCATAGACAATATTCAATACATTACACATATAACAAACAATTAACATTTCAAAACAAAAACCACCGTAGTTAAACTTACATTAGTGGCCGACGACTGTATGTGACGTGCAAGTTACTGCAGCTTCGTATGTATACAGACAGTTGAGCCTGTCAGCTATCATCATCAGCACGCTGTTGGGGCTGCCACGCACCCTGGCCACCAGAGACGCGCTCCGCTTACGCATCGTTGCATAGAAACAGTCGACGCTAACTTCGGCAAACATGCCCGAGGCACTACAGTGTCACGGCATGGCAGCCCCATCAACAATCTGAACCCGTTGTTATATTGAACGCAGGAGGGCTACGTATGCTTTTTGGGTGTGATTCGCCCACATGTTGCACGTGCAAAATGAGGTTACAATAAGCTTTCAAAAGTGTTTGCTTGACTGACTTGGAACAGCGTGCAAACCTGCGGGCTAACATATTAACTCTAATTGACAACGCCCTCCGCTCCCTCTCGATAACAGTATCGTCTCTGAGACCGTCAGTAACTAAATGCCCTACGTATTTAAAGTGGTCCACTTTTACCAAGGGAACCCCGCACAGTTTGATGGGTGGTACAAGGGTGGTACTGTTAGGACATTTTAAACACACACACATCACACATACATTCACGACACACGACGGGCAGTTTTTTTTTTTTTGGTTGGGAACTTAACTAATAACTTCTCCCGCTCTGGGCGGAGCGGGAGGGCGTGTCAGACTTTTACTGACTAAAACCCACCGTGTTCCTTCAAATGCCTGAGTGCCAGGGCCACGATATCCCTTTCGGACAGACTCGTAACCCTGGCAGGCATTGGCCCTAACGGACCCCGTCAGTTGGTGCTGACATCTCTTTGAGGCGCGCGTGAAACACAACGCGCCGTCTACCCGGGCTACCCATCGCTCACCGTCCGTCCGCAAGCCTGCGCAAGCCCGCGCCTACGGTGGCCGGGAATCGGCCGCATGCATAGTGTGCGTTTTATACAAGATTTGAATTTCGTCTCATTCAGTTGAAGTATGAGGGGAGGGATTTTATTATAACAATTTAAACAGTACCCCATGAAAGATGAGTCTACTTTTGCCAGTCTGAAACCTGGCTGAGCTAATAGATCCCTACTTCTAGTACTTTTCAATTAAAAAAAGAACAAGGGGTTAGTAAATAACTTTTTTTCTGGTTAGTATGCAGTCGGTAATAAAGAGCAAGGCAAGAAACATGATGTAAAATAAAAAACATTAAAACGATAAATGACAATTAATATTTTATTGTTTGGTGCTATAAAACTATGCGTGTACATTTAAGATCGTGTTAAGTAGGTAGTTTATTGTATTTTGAACTTATGAATAAATAAGGAGTCTAGTGATTTTCGTTTGCACTTTAGTGAAAGTCTTTTGTATTCACGGTAATTATGTAAACTCCATTGTAATTATGTTCCATTTATTTGAGGATCTTTCGGCAGCGAGATCTTGAACTGCAGTAGAACAATCAAGTAGATGGCAATCATGCTGATAGCCTGTGAACAAAAACGCTTTACAGAAAAGAAATTAAGAATTTACTATAAAAATAAAAAGGGAAAAATATCCAATTAATAGTAGATTGTAGCACCGAGCGCATAGTGCATTAATTACTCACTTTCGCAAGGTGAGTAATCTCCTTTTCTTTCAACTACCAATCTACCTACCGTGATAAAATATACCTACTCAAAATAAAAACTCAAGGGTAACGAAAACAAAGTTTTTCACCAAATCGGTTTTATTCAGCCGATTTTTATTTTCATCCAGTATCTTTTTGATCTAATGCATACAATTTATATTAAGCTTAATGGGAGACATTAAACCCCTGTGGTAAATTTATATCTAAATAAAAAATTAAAACAGTGCAGAAATATTGTATGAAATCTCATTATTGCACTGAAAAACAGCGCAACAATGACATTTCATACAACATTTCTGCACTGTTTTGGTGGTAAGCAAAAAATACGTGCTTTGTGATCGGTTTCGTAGTGATTCATGATAACATTACTACGTAGTTGAAATATAAAACATTAATTTGCGTTGAATCCACATTTATGTATAATCTTTTACAAAAGATTATATATACATACTTTGTGTAATTACTTATTTCGATTTTTGCCATAATTATAATGTTGGCATGCAAATATAAAAATAATATGCAAATATTAAAAAGAATTTAAACAATCATTTCTTGACAAAAAATCATGATGATAAAACTACACATGATTGATCTACATGGTCAAATTAAATTATCAATCAATCAATCAAATCATTTATTTCTGATATTATCCATAGGTAAATTTTACACATGTCATAATACAAAATAAAATAAAATAGAAAACTTAAAGAATTGATAAAACCCGCTCCCGCGCCTTGGGCTTGTTGACTGTTGTTTTTGATTTGATTGGCTTGTTTGGATGTGATTTTTAATTTGAATTAAAGTCAAAATAAAATAACAAAAAAAAACAAAAAGATAAAAATACAAAACTCTGCGCAGACTTACCTAATAGATGTTTTTTTTATGGGGGGTCAACGATAGCAGCAGGTTTTTAATTGAAATATGAGATGAGAAAATCAGTTTTTTTTTTCCATTTTTCACCAATCACGTGATGAATCATTTCAAGTGACTACACTAACTGAGCAGTCGATGACCCCACAAAAATCATCATATTAATTTATATATTGTTTCATCATGTTTAGCTATCAATACCCCTACTAATTGAGTGCCTAATTACAGTACTTTTAGTAATTTTACTGACACCAACCCACCAGCAACCTTATTGCAATAGATTGCAATAGAGAGAGAGAGAGAGAATAAAGAAGATAAAGAAAGAAAAATATAAAAGAAGATAAAGAAGTTTTTAAAAGAAAAAAAAAGAAAGATCACTTTGATTTTGAACGTGATGCAAAATCAGAGATAATGTAACTGTGAAAAGATTGTGCTAAACTACTTACTGAAGTGAGTAGCTCTCTATTGACATGCGCGTATCCCTTCAAGCTCACAACGGCTGGGTTCATCTCGATGGCTTGGATGAAGTGATCAATCTGCAAACATAATATACAGGGATATGTTCAAGAACATTTTTTTTTGTAGAAACACTTTTATATTTTTCTATCATTGTAACAATATTTTGGAAATAAACCTTTCTTTAAAATGTGTCTAATGGCGACATCACGATTTTCACGATACTTTTATTTATTTATTTATTTAAGGAAAAACAAACAGTAGCACAATACGATATTGTAATTATATCTATCTTAATATTACATGTTAAGCAATTATGCTACCCACTACGTTCTCCACGGATTACAATGGAAAGTATTTAAAAACTAGCTAGTAACACATACATTATATTAATATACTAAAAGTTCAGATCAGTTGTTTTTAGTTACAATAAAATTTTATATTTATTTATTAACCTAGAAATTATATCTGGATTTTTAAATAGAAAAAAAAAAAAAATAGAAGACAATGTAGGTAAATTGTGTGCGTACATTATTAAACATTACGTCACATACTTTGCTGATCCTTTAGGGTTGCTTGGATTTGCTTCCTAAATGCATTTTTACTAAGAAAAAGTATGTCGATTAAATTAAACTCATTGTTATATGTTTCAACCAAACGATGAAGTGGTGAACGTGAGCCAGCGTTGGATTTACAGAGGCGAGTAGCAAATAGACGTCGAGTGCGTACCTCACGCACATGAACTGTTCGAGGAACCAGGTAACAAAGACTCCTAACTAAGTCCGGACAATCAAAATGATTGCGGCACACATTAAACAAAGTCATAACTTCCAGAAGTTTCCGCCTTGATTTTAAGGTCAGAAGATCATACTTTTTAAGAAGTAAATGGTAAGACAATTTATTCCGATAACATCTATAATTCATTGCACGAAGGTATTTACGTTGTACTAGTTCTAATTGTTCACAATATTTTACGTAAAAAGGGTTCCAAATAGGTACTGCAAACTCTAACTGTGGCCTAATAACTGATTTGTTGTATAAGTGCAAAAAGGTGGAAGGTCGACGAAAATCCCTGGAAGACCTCATGACAAAACCAAACATTTGGTAGGCTTTGTTAACAATTTTATCAATATGAGCATCCAGATGGAGCTTCGAATCTAGCAGAACACCAAGATCATTATCAGATACGTCTAGCGTCAGCCAGGTCTCGGTCAAGATAATGACGTCATATGCATGCGACATAATATTTAAATATAGGGTATTCAGTTTAGTCCTGATTCCTCGACAGTTTTGATAATAAACGGATATTTTACTATCATTAGACATTTTTAAAATCTGAGGGTACAAGAAAATAAGCCAACGGCAATAAAATATTCACTATTCGACTCATAAGTATACTTAAAACATGCGAAACACACACAACTTTGATGTCATACACAAGAGGGTATAACAAAATAAAAGAAAAACAAAATAACATACATTTTGAAACCTATAACCAACCAACGCTGAAAGTTCGCACGGTACGTTCTCGGAAAATAACATTAAAAAGTAGGTATAATCGACAAAGTAAATTATTTCATGACTTGATTGTAAGACGCACTAATCTTAACATCGTACATTAAATCTAATGAAGTAAGGAGATATTGTAAAGAGTGAATTGTAATCAGCAAATTAAGCACACAATTGCTTACAAAAAAATATGACCAATAAAGATTTAGCCAGATATTATTGTTATACGGGACAGATACTACTAAAATAAGGAAATATTGTAAATAGTGTAATGTAGTAATAAGAAAAATAAACACACAGCTGTTTGCAAAAAAATATGACAAACAAACATTTAAACAGATGTTATTTTTATACGGGTACATTATGTTATAAAGTGATCGTTTTGCCGTTTATATACCGTATCACAGTGCGAGCTACGCCGTAGCACCGCGCAGGTTATAAGCCACTGCGTAGCGTAGCAGTACGCACACTGCGTAAGCGTAGGACTACGAATTTTGGCGATACGGACTAAGGGTGTACTTAGAATAAAAGTTTTAAAAATGTACACCGTAATTTGTCATTGTCTTTATTTATTAGGTTGGGGAAAAAGTCTTTTCGCATTATAGTATGTATGAACTTGTAATAAAATCTCTTTGGCTATTATACTATTTGTATCTGGCTGGTTTTGGTATCATTGAAAGTTTCAATTTTAAAGAACATAATTCAAAATTCAAATTAGGAAAATGTGTGATTTTCATTTGTTTTTCGTACTGTCAAGATGAGTGAATCTAATGAAGAAATTCGATACATTTTAAAATTTTACTACAAAAAAGTTAAAAATGCAACGCAAGCCGCGAAACAAACTTGCGATGTTTATGGACCTAATGCAGTGTCTGTGAGAGTAGCACAAATTTGGTTTAGGCGTTTTCAATCCGGAAATTTTGATGTCAAAGATGCACGTCGCTCCTGGTCGCCCTATTACGGATAAAATGGATGCTATTTTTGAAAAACTGGAGCAAGATCGGTATATCAGTAGTTACGACGTAGCTGAAGAACTGGGAATTGACCACAAAACAGTTTTGGCACATTTGAAAAAAAACTGGGTACACAAAAAAGCTCGATATTTGGGTACCTCACGAGCTCACTGAAAGAAACCTAATGAACCGTGTACTCATTTGTGATTCTTTATTACGACGTAATGAAACCGAACCATTTTTGAAGAAGCTGATAACTGGTGATGAAAAGTGGATCACGTACGACAAGAACGTGCGAAAAAGGTCGTGGTCAAAGGTCGGTCATTCTTCACAGATTGTGGCGAAACTCGGGTTAACTCGCAACAAGGTGATGCTGTGTGTGTGGTGGGATTGGAAGGGCATTATTCATTATGAGCTGTTACCACCAGGCAGGACCATCGATTGTGAACTCTACTGCGAACAACTGATGAGATTAAAGCAAGAAGTTGAGAGAAAGCGGCCGGGATTAATCAACAGAAGGGGTGTGGTTTTTCATCATGATAACGCTAGACCTCACACATCTTTAGCCACTCAGCAAAAATTAAGAGAGTTTGGCTGGGAGGTGTTAATGCATCCGCCGTATAGTCCTGACCTTGCACCTTCAGATTTCCACCTGTTTCGGTCTCTTCAGAATTCTTTAGGCAGTGTCAGGTTAACATCACGAGAGGACTGCCAAAACCACTTGTCGCGGTATTTTGATCAGAAGTCCCAAAATTTCTATAGCAATGGGATCATGTCCCTACAAGATGGCAAAAAGTTATCGAACAAAATGGTACCTACATACTTTAGTTAAATGTAAATAAACTATTTTAAAAAATGTTTTGAATTTTCTTAAAAAATGCGAAGAAACTTTTTCCCCAACCTATTATATTACTGTTCATTTTTTCATTGTACGTGGTCTGATACGCAGTAGGCCGGTTTTTTTTGTGCCTTCAGTGCACTCTGGGTGACTTTGTCAGCCTCATAGTGTCAAACATATCATAGCACAATTAATAGCATGCAGCCTGCTGTGACAGTCAGCATGCTACCAATTGCACGATACTAGCGTCACTCATGTCTTTTTTAATCTATTTTAATTAATGTTATCTTTACTTCCTCAGAGACTCTCATTTCATTTTTGACACAAGTGTCCAAAATGAAATGAGTTTAGAAACTTAGCAAAGTATGGTCTGGGAATCTTGCCTTTAATATAAGAAGAGCACTGCCAATACTCACTCCCTTTAATCCGACCCGATCGGTCTAATTTGTCTGTAACACCATTTTTCGAAAATTTTCTCAACTCACTTTTTAGACCTTTGTGCGATTTTAATGAAACTTCGTACGCATAGGCGGGATGCCTATGCGTATGAAGTTTCATTAAAATCGGTTTAGTCATATCGAAAAACAAGGGCTTGAAAGTTTGTATGAAATGCCGTAAGTCGTAAACGCTCTTAGGTTACACCCTGGCCGAAGGCCTCGATTAATTGAGGCACCCACAGGAAAGCCCGGAACAGAAGACAACCCCTAGGTTGACCTGCGAGATGCCACACACATAAAAAAAAAACTCACTCCCTTAATTTGTTGGAAACTTTATTTATGCCCACATGGCACATGTTCCTTTAAAATGTGAATGTAGCTACTAAAATATAGGTACCCACATACACCACACACACATCACACCATACACATACGTACACACACGCACACACACATAAACTAACCCTAGAATAAGTAATAATCAATAGTTAAAGCAGTATACCTGAAAAAAAAAAAAAACTTAAATCTGTTTATTTCATCCAACTTTTCTTATTTGTTTACATTAAATATAGCTCTTAATCTACTTATAATAAGATTATGTGTGCTATAAACTTATTTAACTAGTTGCTCACTTTTTATGGCTGAGAACCTACACGCTGACATCCTCCATTCCATACTTCCCCACAGTAAAGTAGGTTTTTAAGATATTTTTAATTTTAACTATTAACTTTTAATTAACTTTTTTTTTCTTTTGCCTCAAGTCTGTTATTACAATAGTGTCAGAATGGTCGATCATTGATTTCATAATTGTTGATTTTGACTAGTTTGGTAATGTACTATTATAATGCCGTCAATGACTTTCCAATGGTCGGCCACTGACACTACATTGAAAGAAATTGCATATATTGGTAATCTCGTACATAATGACAAATGAATGACATTTCTACTAATGAGGTTTATAATAATGGCAATACGACAATGCCATTATAATAACACAATTCTATTACGAGAACATTGACCGACCAATGATCGACCATTATGAATTTAGCAGATTACGAACTTTTAGCAAAATGACAATGGCAAGACAATGGGATCGTGTTGGAATGACTGAATTTATAAAAATAGCAGACTTGGGCCCCTGGTGTCCTGAAATACAGGCCTTACAGCCTAGCTTAGCACCAGTCTCCCACAGTATAACTACCAAAACTATTATATAAGGATATTTTGAAAATGTACTATAAATTGTGGTGAGAAATAAAATCTTTATCTTTACCTCTTTCTGTGTCGGTCTGTCAACTGCCAGCACGTCGATGGATAAAAGTGTATCTTGGACACCCGCAGCCACCTGTAATAATAAACAGCTTTTTAGCTTTTGTAACAATGAACCCAATCTCCGAGACTAGACAATGTTCTGAATGTTCTGCATCAAAAACTAATCGTTATTTGTACGAACTTTAGACAGTAATTGCGGTGAACCTAACTGAAAAATAATTTCTACTTTATTTAACCATATATCATAAGTTCATAGCATAATCAGCCTACATTGTTCCCACTGCTGGGACACAGGCCTCCTTCGTTGAGTGGGAGTGGGTCGTAATCCACCACGCAGGCCCAGTGCGGGTTGGTAGATGTCACATGTCTTTGAATTTTTGGGTTTAGGACATGCCGGTTTCCTCACGATGTGTGTTGTGCGTGGCCCTCTGTACCTATTACGCTATGGCCAGTACATTACCGTGAGGGTAGCCTTATGCGAGCAGTCGACGAATATGAAGAGCAGAGTGGAGCAGTAAGCTGCGTCGACGAACAGGCCCATCTCTTTGAAGCTAAACCCAAAGCCGTGGTCTACTATCTCTGACAGGGCTCCGTAGACAGCTATCGTTATGTTCGCAAACCTGGACATCAAACGTATTCAAATATCCTTATTATCCTGACATTATAGCTTAGTTGAAAGGCGACTAACAAAAGGTATTGATAAAGCAGAGGTGAGTGGAAACGCCGGGACCCGGACGCCCCAGGAGGACATAATATATGATGGATACATACAAACAAGTTCTTTAAACCATATCCTACTGATAGATATGCGGATATTGCGGAGGGCGAAGCCCTTGGACTTAAGAAGGAGCAAATAAGAGACGGATAGCTGGTAGCACACTGACGTTTATTTACAAGTCAAGATGACAGATTATCAATACCATAGATCAAACCTAAACTATATAACATTCCTTCCCCTAGCTTGACAAAATAAACTTAAATCAAAAACTCTAATAAAAACGCTTATAATCTACTCTAGGCACAGTTCGCAGGGTTTTCCCTACAACCGTTTGTCTTATTGGCGGTGGAGGCTGACTTGATTCCATAGGAGCAGTCCCATGAGTTGCATCTGTTGCATCGAAGAATTCTTCATCTTTCTATGTCGAACTTTCTCTATTTTCCTCCCCCCCAGTATCCGACGCACTTCCATCCCTCGGAGGTGCCGGGTTCGGTTCCAACTGTTTCGAAGTTATTTGTAGAGTAATATCTTCTAATTTAATAGGACATTCAGTCTGCCCGTGGAAGTTGTTTGCTGTGCCGTGGAATGCCAGTAATAATTGATTTTTGTGTTTTTTTACTTTCAACAAGGTATTGCAGTCCTGGACAATATACACGACTTTTCCTATTTTTTTTATTATTATGCCTCTATTCCAAGTCCCTTGTTTATTTGTGCTGTTTTTTTATACAATACACTGTCTCCTTGTTTAAAAAATTTAATTGTTTTGTCATTTTTCTCGTTAGACTGCAAACACTGTTTGTTTTCGACGTTTCGGGTGAGATTGGCAGACGCCGGTGAAATTAAATCTAACCGTGATCTCAGTTTATGACCGAATACCAACTGGGCAGGTGAACAGCCCGTTGCAGAATGAATGGAATTTCTATAATCAAATAGATATTTAAGCAAGTTATTATTTAATCCCGTAACATTACTACTACTTAGCATACAAGATTTGATTCCTTTTTTGACCACCTTCACGTAGCTTTCCGCCTGTCCGTTACTAGCCGGATGATAGGCCGGCGACGTCACATGCGAAATACCGTTTGAAACACAAAATGTCCTAAATTCTGAGGAAGTAAACTGTGTGCCATTGTCACTAACTACAGTATGCGGTAAGCCAAATCGTGCCATGTATTCATACATTTTATGAATTACCGATAATGATGACGTACTCGTTCCCATATCGTAGGGAACGGTTCTACCCACTTCGAGTACGCATCCACAATCACAAAATAGGAATGGTTATGTATGGGGCCGAGAAAATCTATGTGAATACGATAGAATGCCTGCGGTGGATGTGGCCACAGAGCTGGCGGCGCGCGCGCAGGTAGCTGTCTCAACTGTAAACAAACCTCACAATTCGCAATCATTTTCTCTATGGCGATATCAATTCCTGGAAACCAAAATCTGCTGCGCGCTTCGGCTTTCGTTTTCACAATACCCAAATGTGACTTATGTAGCTCTAATAATAATTTTGTCCGCAGTGTCTCTGGAATAACTACTTTTTGCCCTCGCATAATACAACCACCTTCATACGACCACTGATTTTGACATAACAAATAAGGCTTAATTAATTCATCTGATACTCGCTTAGGCCAGCCTTTAACAATGTATGAAATAACTTTAATTAATACTGGATCTTTTTGAGTTTCAACACGAATTTCGCTAAGTGTAACGGGTAAACTACCATCGATAACAAAGTTGACAAACGACGCGCGATCTTCTACAGGGACTAAACTATCGTCAGCCCGGTAGCCACACCCCCCACCAGCCTCCGTTGCCTCACTGTCTGGTAGACTGGCGCGCGATAAAAAATCTGCGCTGTTGTCGGTGCTGCGAATGTATTCGATGGTGTAATTGTAACCACTCAGGAACATCGCGTAACGCTGCAACCTGTTTGCTGAGACTTCTGGAATACCCCGATATGGACCAAAAATAGATAAAAGGGGCTTGTGGTCGGTACGGAGCACAAACGGAACTGACCTTCCATATAAGTACTGGTGAAAACGACGCACTCCGAAAATAATAGCAGTAGCCTCTTTTTGTAACTGAGAATACCGCTTCTCTGCTGCATTCAATGTACGTGAAGCGAACGACACCGGGCGCTCCACCCCGTCTGACCCTATCTGTGACAAAATAGCTCCTAAGCCGCTGGGCGAAGCGTCCACCGTCAACATTATTTTAGCATTTTGATCAAAATGAGCAAGAACCTGATTTGAGGCTAAACACTTCTTAATTGCTCTAAATGCATCATCATGAATCACCTCCCATTTCCATTTATTGCCCTTTTGTAACAATGAATAAAGTGGGCTCAAAATGGATGATGCGTTAGGGACAAACTTTCTATAATAATTGACTAATCCTAAAAACGACTGTAACTTATTCACGTTTGTTGGTGTAGGTGCTTCGACTATAGCTTTGACCTTTCCATTTGATTTCCTTAAACCATTCTTATCTATAGTATAGCCTAAATATTCTATTTGGTTTTCGAAAAACACGCACTTATCTTTACGAAGTGTTAAGCCTGCGTCTTGTAGTCGTTGCAAGACCGCACATAACCTCTCTAAGTGTTGCTCTTTAGTTGTCCCCGTAATACAGATATCGTCAAGAAAACACATTACACCGTCCAATCCCGACAGTAAACCCTCCATAGCCCGCTGAAAAATAGCAGGAGCACTAGCAAGACCAAAAACTAATCTTGTATAAACGAAAAAACCGCGGTGAGTATTGATGCAAGTTACTTTCTGAGACGCCTCATCTAACACAAATTGTGAGTAAGCTTGCGTTAAATCCAATTTACTAAATTGTTGACCCCCGTGTAATTTTGTAAAAAGTTCTTGAGCAGTCGGTAACGGATACTGTTCGACGACCAGCTGTTTGTTTACAGTTACCGAATAATCAACGCACAACCTGATTGAACCATCGCGCTTTAATATAGGCACAATTGGTGAGGCGTAATCTGAAAATTGAACCGGTTTTAACACACCTATACGTACCAAACGATCAATCTCACCGTTTATTTTATCTCTAAGTGCAAACGCTATCGGACGAGCTTTAAAAAAAATGGGTTGCGTTTTCTTTCAACTGTAACTTAACTTTATATTTTGTAAATACACCTAATTCATCTGAGAAAACTGATGGAAATTGTAATTTGAACTGTTCAGCAATTTGATTTGTTGTACAATAATTGATTCGCGAAATGTGTAATCCAAACAAACTAATAAAGTCTCGCCCTAAAATTGGAGGACCACCATCGCGAATTACTCTTACAATCTGTGTCTTGTCCAAGTATGTAACAGGCAATTGCACTATTCCTAAACACTGAATAACACACCCCGTGTATGTAAACAATTGATCCGTCGTTTGTGATAATGGCAACAATTTAAAATATTTTTTATATACTTTTTCTGAAATCGCTGTGACTGCCGATCCAGTATCTACTTCGAACTTTAGCTTAATACTTTGAATCGAAACTACTACAGTCATAGGTTCACCTCTAAATGAACATATTTTTTTTATCTTACCGTCATCGCCACTCTCGTCCGACCCGCCAGTTCCTACGAAATTTATCTTTTTACACATGCGACGTAGGTGGCCTTTTACGTTACATTTTTTGCAAGTATAGCTTGCAAACCGACACTGAGACGTTTTATGGTTTTTGTAGCCGCAAACTGAACACTTTTCGTTGTGGATACTCGATTCCTTTGAGTTGGTTTCGATTTTGAACAGCGGCTCACTCGACGGTAGCGCCTGTGCCGCTGCCGACGACGATGCTGCTGCTCCCTTGCGTGCGCTATGCACGCTCTCCGCCAACTCCACTGCTTTAGCCAGAGTAGTTTCTAGAAGGTCACGCGCGAAAAGCTTATCTTTCTCCGGACCCGGCAGCATACCCATAACAAAACGGTCGCGCAGCGCCTCTTCTACATTCAGAAATCCGCAATGCGTGGTCAGACCGCGAAGCCTAGCATCCCACTGCGAAAATGTCTCTTCCAGACCTTGAGTAGCGGCATAAAAGTTATACCGCTCGCCAAAACCACATTTTTTTGGCGTAAAGTGATTGTCAAGAAGAGTGAGAATGTCTTCGAAAGGCACCTGCGATATATTCTTTGGCAAAGCCAAATCGGCCGCAAGCTTATATGTGCCGTCGGCGAGTGCGCTCAGCAGTATTGCCCGTCGTTTTACACCTATTGGGTCCTTCACATTGTCGACATCATTCGCAATGAACCATTGCAAAATCCACTGCTTATAATTTTGCCATGTCTGGTTGATATGGTCAAAACTTGACAAAATACCGAAGTGAGCCATGTTTTTTTTTTTATCTTGTCGTGGGTCCTCGTCGCCAATGATAGATATGCGGATATTGCGGAGGGCGAAGCCCTTGAAATTAAGAAGGAGCAAATAAGAGACGGATAGCTGGTAGCACACTGACGTTTATTTACAAGTCAAGATGACAGATTATCAATACCATAGATCAAACCTAAACTATATAACACCTACCTAAACAGGTGTGCAAATATCTACTATAATAGAAATATTTCTTACATTATACATTCATTTACTAATATTAATATTAAATTATTTATGAAATTCATTAATTACTTATATAATTTTAATTTTTTATTACATTTATTATTTAAATAATCAATAATTTTGTAATAGGCTCTACTGATCAAAATATGTCTTTAATTTATTACGGCACCGCAACCGGCGAGAGTGTGTGACCAGAGGCGAAGCAAAAGGATGGAATGTAAGGAGCGTAGCAGGTGGCGTTCTATAGTTTCTGCCTACCCCTGCTTATAATGCGTATGAAGTTTCATTAAAATCGGTTCAGTCATTTCGGAAAACAAGGGCTTGAAAGTTTGTATGAAATGCCGTACGTCGTAAACGGTATAAAAATCACAGTGAAAATTCTCGTTTCAAATGTTACTATTGGGTTGCCGTCAAAAGTAAATTTACTGTACATAGGAACTGCAATGTTAGTGTACTTACTCAATTAAAAAACAAAACTGGCACAGTTGCTGCAAGCACAAATAACATGAGGCCTTAAATGATTTCATCAACAGGAACATGACGGCAAAAACACTACTAGTAAAAAAAAGATGATTCGATGAGAAAAGATTGATGCAATGAAAAAGTTTAAAGACTCGGTAAGTAACTTACATAAAAAGACAATAAGTAGAATAAGTTCGGGCATAAGCGTTTCCTAGCGACTGAAGCAGCTCGGACAAGTTGAGCCACAGGTACCGATACCGAGATATCAATTTCGCTGAGCAGTCAACTTCCACATCCTGTGAAGTGTGAAAACGTTAATAAACATTGTATCGCTCCCAAAAAAAAACAATCATAAACAAACAAAGTCCTCTCCGTTTCATTCAAAGTTTGGAGGGATGATACTTTTTATACTTGTGCCTGTGAAATTATAGAATCGAAACGGAAATAAAACAAGAAAAAGATAACTTAAGTGCGTTTGTCCACCGAAGCTGTCACCGGGACGTCACCGAGAACAAGATAACGGCGCCAAAGTAGCGATACATACATTTACTATGGCCGCGTGTCCAGTAATCACCGCACGTCCGTCACTGGACAGTCGTCATCCCGGCTGCCGGTGACGGCTGCGGTGGATAAACGCCCTAAGTCTACACGGAAATCATTTCTAGACGACATATTGTGATGTGAGATTTCAAGTACGTAAACAATATATAAATGCATTACCCTACGAAAACATTCAGACAGACTTTGCGAGGCGATCTTAATTCCTTTGCAGTTGATGTACCACAGGGCACAGTTCATATTGATCATAGTTATGATGTGGTAGTATGCCGTGGTATGTATCAGCAGGAAACCGTCCATGAGGATACAGAGGCTGAGCAGGAAACACACGGCTAGTAACAAGCAACCCACGCTTATGATAACGATGGTCGTCTTCAGGTTTGGGAACTGAAGGTTTTCGCCGGTAACTCGGTAGTATCTGACCTACAAATGTAAATAAGTATACAGGAAAAATAAATAACCAGTGCGCAAATTTTTTTGGCTGCTCAGTCATCATTTCAGCCGAAAGACGTCCACTGCTGGACTTAGGCCTCCCCTAAAGGGGAGGGGGGTTTGCCATAATCGCCACGCAAAGCAGACGGGTTGGCGATCGCAGTATGGTGTTAAAACGCATAGAGAACGCTGCTGCCCATTCCCTAGTAAGTCCCTTAGTCGCCTTTTACGACATCCACGGGAAGAAATGGGATGGTGCTATTCTTTACGTCCGGTACCAAACGGACAACAGTGGCTCAGTGTCAGTAGGTAATAGAACACATTTCCATTATTTGTATGTTTTTTCCGACTTGCAATAGATACTAATAAAATACCTAAAAACGTACAAATCGCAAATCGAGTGTGCGCACAGCTGTTTAGGTACCTTCGCGCGTTCCGCTACACTGCGCACACGCACCGGCCGGCAAGTCACCATAAAACCAGTTTCAAAGTAAACATCTTTCGTTAACGAAAACTTTATTTTTTTGTATGTAAGTAGGTACCTACTAAGACATATCAAAATAAAAACTCGCTTAAGTTTAATTTGTCAAAATTTGCGCACTGGTTTTTTTTTCCTGTAGGTGAGTTAACACCAAGTGTGGCTAATTAACGGCATTATAAATTCTGTCATTTTTATCGCCATGTTTTCTAAAGTCTAAGAAGATTGTTAAATAATACCAATGCTGATCTTGTTTATGATAGATATAAAATATTAACATGTGAATTATGCTTACCTGAAATTTCCCCCAATTAGTTTTATAAATAGCCACTTGATGAGCCACGCCCCAACCTACAAATGGAATCCAGAAATGCGGAACAAGGAAAATCACAAAAAGAATAGCGTAGATGTAGTCGTCAAAGCGTCGAATTGATCGCAATATCATGATACGCTCGTATCCCACGATCAGAACAACTGCCGTTGCTACGATGTAGAAGCATACGGCATACATAGTAGCAGATGACCTCCAGCTAAATGTGATGGTGCCTGAAATGGTAGAAATAAATTTTTATGGTCACATTTACAAAGCATCAATAGATTCCTGAACTCTTAACAAAATACACATAAATTAGAAGCGTCATACAGCTTAGCATAAAATCATTGAATAAGTCAAATAAAAGAATAAAAATCAATGTAGTCGGTCTTATCAATCCAAACGTATATCAGGGTTTGGTGTCTTCCTAGTCCGGGTGTCCGGCCAGTCATCGCGAAAAAATTCCTCGCATTGGTTTCGCAAGATTCTACGAATTAAACGAACACTGGGCCGGACAGGCCCGAAAGGCTGACCCGTAGCTATATGGAGAGAGCTTCAAGCTTTTCGTTCAAACCTGGTCGTGAGCGTGTGATGGGCATGACGGCTAGTACTCGGAACAGAACTAGCAGCAACTTGTGGTCTCTGTAGAACTGATCGTGGACCTCGCACGTGTCGCCATCTTGAGACGACAGCATGTCGCGTGCCTCCTGCTCCTACAGATGGAACAAATAAGAAATATACTGCAGTTAAATATTTGACTCGTCACGACATCGCTGACTGAAGGTCTCTACCAAAACGTTCAGATGCCTCTTGATCTGCCTTCCATAAATTCCTGTACAATGTCAACTACATACTCGAACGTATAAGTATGGCGAGTTTAGAACTAAGTAACCCCCTCTGTATACTCGTAATAATTTATTGCAATAAATAATAAAAAACGCAGTACATAAGGTAGAACTTTAAGTAATTTCAGGATCATACCAAACTAAGAAAAGACAACAAACTGTGTGGAAATTACATAATCTTTAATGAAAACCTAAGTTAGATAAAGATAACTACGTTGTCTTTTGTATCCGAAAGATTAATTGAAAGATTTAAAAAAAAACTTACATAGTCTCTTTGTGTTTTTTCGTACACTGTTTTATCTTGTTGCACATGCCTCATATCGTGATGTAGCAAACTGTTATTGATGGCTTCATCGAAAAGATGGTCTGGAATCGTCATTTTTACTTCGGTTGCAACCAGGAGTACCTAGGATACTACCAATGCATTCCTTACCAAACTGTGAACAAAATTAATGGTCGCATAGCCGTGACATTATCCAATAACGAACAGAGTCAATTTAATAAAATTTTAAAGTAAATGACTTTGTCGCTCTTTGCATATCAATGACATGGGCACCACGGTAACTTTACCATAACGCGGTCACACCGCGAGCTAAGCTCGCGTTGTGACCCCGTAGCTTAGCGTGTAGTCGGAAATATGATCATATCAAATCTATGTGAGCTAAAACTGAAGTAAACAGTAGCTTGGTATACACGCGAGGGTGAAGGGAGGCAAGAATGCTACGGAGCCCACTAACATACTCGTATCTGGAAATTTGTTAGTTGTATGAAAATACTTCGCAACTTAATTAGATAAACTATGAGTTAAGTTAGCTTATCTATAGATGTGACCTGCGCTTAAGTTTCAAGGTCTGATAAAATATGAAATAAAGACTTTTCAATTGTGGTAATTGATACGTTTGTTTGGATAAATATTTAGGCTCAATTTATATTGCAGCCTTTTTTATTTTTAGGTGGGTAATTATCAAAATTACTTCTCCCGCTCTGGGCGGAGCGGGAGGGCGTGTCAGACCTTTACTGACTAAAACCCACCCGTGTTTCTTCCGTTGCCTGTGTGCCAGGGCCACGATATCCCTTTCGGAAAAACTCGCAACCCTGGCAGGCATTGGCCCTAACGGACCCCGTGAGTTGGTGCTGACATCTCTTTGAAGCGCGCGTGGAACACAACGCGCCGTCGACCCAGGCCTGGTCCTTATCGGACGACGAGCTACCCATCGCTCAACGTCCGCAAGCCCGCGCCTATGGTGGCCGGAAATCGGCTTGCGACTCCCGATGCCCGCGGCGTCTCCTGCGGCGACTAGGGGCGCGAGGGCGCGAACCCTGCCTCTCCCTCACGCGTTCCGCCTCCACCTTCGCGAGCATTACTGCTTTGCAGAAGGAGGTGATGGCATCCCATGCACCCTCGCTCCGAACCATGGCCTAAACCAGGGCCGGACGCGAGAGATCGCCGCCACCGATCGCCTCCGTGAAGACACGGCGGGGCTCCACTAAAGCCGGGCAGACCTCCACCATAAATGCTCCATCGTGTCCTCCGGGCGATCCACACTTTGGTGATACCCGGGCGTTTATTGCCGCTTTATCCTGAACAGGAACCTCCCGAAACAACCGTGTCCGGTGAGGACCTGCGTCAGGTGGAAGGTGACGACGCCGTGGCGCTTCTCTAGCCACTCCTCAAAGAGGGGACTTATCGCCACAAATGAGGCGTGCCCAACATTGCAGCCTGAGACCATTTTTAACCTACAGCGGAAAAGAAGGGAATATTTCGTCTCGAAGCTCGAGAAGGTGCATATAGCCGCATTTCGCATTTTAGCAGCAATTGCAGCATTTCGCACTAATTGTCGCGACTGGGTCTTACGTTCTTTTTTCGACCCAAAGAAAGAAAGAAAAGAAAGAAAGAAAGAAAATACGTTTATTTGCGGTAAACATAGGAACATCGGTTTCGGAGTCAACAAGGAGCTCATATAGATACGCCTTGTCCACCTGTCTGTCTGTCTGTCCGCGGCTTAGCTCAGAGACTCTTAGGCCCGTATTTTATAAAACTTTATTCTGTTACTCAGTACTCAAGCATTACTTAAGACTAAATTCAACCAATCAAATGGCTTGAATCTAGTCTTACCTAAGTAATGCTTGAGTACTGAGTAAAGTTCTATAAATACGGGCCTTAGTACTAGAAAGCTGTAATTTGGCATGTTACCATCCTTGCACGTAAAGTGGGGATGATATTTTTATTTCTCGTCTATCCCATGGTGTGGGGTATCGTTCGATTAGGCCGTTCAATAATATTGATGGTCTGTGAAAACCATTTTTCAATTCAGGGATCCGTTTGCTTAAGTATTAAGCTTTAAAGTGCTAATTTTTGTAAGAGTCAAGTGTGCCCCCGGCTACAAGCTAAATGGTTGTTCTTGGATATTATGTGAAAAAAATCACGGTAATATAGTATAAGCCGTTCAATAATATTGATGGTCTGTGAAAACCATTTTTCGATTCAGGGATCCGTTTGCTTAAGTATTAAGCTTTAAAGTGCTAATTTTTGTAAGAGTCAAATGTGCCCCCGGCTACAAGCTAAATGGTTGTTTTTGGATATTATGTGAAAAAATCACGGTAATATAGTTTATATAACGAGGTTAAAAGGAAAACTATCACAGCTAATAGGG
Organism: Tiliacea aurago; assembly: GCA_948098905.1. Classification (NCBI taxonomy): domain Eukaryota; kingdom Metazoa; phylum Arthropoda; class Insecta; order Lepidoptera; family Noctuidae; genus Tiliacea; species Tiliacea aurago. The sequence goes on along the minus strand of OX402586.1, from coordinate 15,933,514 downwards.
TTTACAAGTTAACGAGTAATAGTCGATCAACTTACATTTTCAGTTGGAATGTATGCGAGTACCTACATGTTTTTCAACTAAGTACAATGTTAAGTTTGTTCTTGGGATAAATTCATTATTACGGAACCCTTCATCGTGCCTGCAGGCTTAGCATGGCGTTTTCGATCTCTACTCTACTATAGAATAGACATCGCTTGTCTACACTTACATACTTACACACTTACTACATAGCAACGGGGTATTCGCTAGTGGTGTGTATTACTACCCAATTTTACCGTACTTTTGCGTTTCGTTCTCAAACAAATCTATGAAGCAAAGTGTTTTTAACGAATATTTCTTCAATTACAAAACGCAAATGGTCAAGGGGGGTGCGCTGAGTAGCCCGCGAAATTCAAATTTTGGAACGTTTTTTGAATTCTAAGGATTTTTTGAAGAGAGTTAGTTGTTTTGCCGATTCTAATGATTATAATTCTGTAAAGCAATATTTTTTACGGCCGCGAATCATATTTAAATCAACTTATAACGTGTTACTGACTTACAAATTGCAAAAAACGTAATAAAATTTGAATTTCACGGGCTACCTTAGCGCATCTCCCTTTTAAAAATATTGTTTAATGGCTGTAGCCAATGACGTATTATAGGTAATACATCATTGGCTGTGGCGCCACTATGTTTTAAAACTCATTTGTATTGCATACACAGAACACTATATAATATTGGTAATTGCATAAAATGTACAGGCATTATTTAAATAAAGAGCCATAATTATACTATTTTGATGGCGTCACGCAAGAAGTATCCTTTAAGGGTACTGCAGACTGGTCGCGCTATCACGTCGCACCTGTCTGCGGGAGCCCTTGTTTTTACTAGGTACTAACATTGTTATTGTATTGTTGTTTATCGATATTTTATTTATTAGTAGGTAAATGCTCCATTTAAAACTGAGTGTGTAAGATTTAGTAAATGAAAATAATAATCACTACATAGTAAAGGCTTCTACAGACCAGCGTGACTCGCGACGCGACACAAAGGCACCGCTCGTCACGCGACGTACGGGGCCTTTGTGTCGCGCCAGTATGTAGAAGCCTTAATGCAACGCGGGCGAGGCCGCGGGCGGCAGCTAGTACTTCATAAATAAATAATTTAGTGTTCAATGAGGAGATTTTGGCTCATAGTCAGATGTTTTATATTCCCTGTGAATGTAAAATCTAATAAATCAAAGTTAAGGGACAACATAGTGTAAAAACTGTAGGATACTTATATTGTTGTTCTTATTTTATTGTTAATTCCAAAAATCTATTATTTATTTTGGGCGACAGGTCCTAGCCGAGTTCTTCGCATAAACATTGATTGCACTATCTCCTTGCTTATTTTATAATTCTACAGAACTCACTTCCCGTGAGATCAAAGGCTCCCAAACAAGCAAAGCAAGCTCGCTAATAGTATTTCTTTCCCATCTTCGCTGAAGTTTTTCTATAAAAAAACTTAAATAAAAAGCGCAATTTGAACCCAACATGTTAATTTCAGCTTAATACATGATAAAAGTAAAAAAGCACTGCGTATAATTACTCGAATTAACGAAAAAACAACTAACGAATCGTTGTCTAGGTCATTTTATATGTAGACTATTTCGGAAGAAAGGTTTCTATCCCTAGCTGTCAACACCGGAGAAAGATTGTACGCCGTGCTCGACGTTGTAGACAGTTGTCTAGGGTAGAGAAGACAAGTCTCTTCACATTTGGTTTTGTAATCGCCGTGCTACAGACAGTAGAAAACTTTCTGTTGTCTACACTGAAACGTCATTTTTGTCTATTCTTCCGTCGACAAAACGCGTAGAGAGGGTTCTCGTGCTAAGCCTGCTGGTCCGACGCGCGTCCGGTTTTTATTTAACGTCTCTTCGTGCTATTTACCGAAGATTTTATTGTCCTTGACTTGGATTTTTTAAATCCACTAACCATTGACTTTGCTGCTCGCGCTGATAGCGCCATCAATGCACCACGTTTCGCCTTAGTTTCGCGTACGATGTCCCATTTGCTATAAAAAGTAATTGGAACTGTTTGGTAGATTACTTCTAGCAAGCAGTTCCAATGTATATACATCAGCATACAATAATAATAAAAGTATCTGTGCTACAACGCTGTCAGTTTCACAATCACCCAGATTTCGATGACGGTAAAAGCAGTTATTTTCAAATAATTGTCATATTCTTAATAATTTCAATAAGTTTGGTGATATTGATTCCCTTAACCCTAATAGTGATGGAACAGAAAGGTAGGTCTTATTAATTCTGACCACGCTTTTGTTTGTATGTGTGTATGTAGATTTGCTCCACTGACTAACATGAAATCATGATTTCATTGCGGAATAAATCTTAAAACTTAGAGATATTTATTAAATGATTCTAATGATAATAATTCTATAGATACATATCTGATAGAGTCGCGAATCATATTTTGATCAAGATAAAACCTGTCACTGACCTGCAAATTGGATAAAAAAACGTAAGAAAATTTGAATTTCGCGGGCTGTATGCGGATTCACCAACTAGTCTAGACCTTAGACCTAGAACAATAGTGTAACAGTATTTAAATGTTATTCAAATTGGTCATGGATTGTATTGTACGTAACCATTCAGCTATAACATTCGTTTCATGCATCATGCATGTGCATCAAATCGCGTGTTAGCAAGTTTCTCTTCGCCCAAGGTATTTTTAGTGTGGTAACACAATCGTGTCAATGTCATGCTAGAAGTCATTTCAGTTGAATGAGTCATGTCAATTTGTCATCAGTTTGTGCAAGTTTGTTTTGGTTAATAATTCACAACTTATGAAGTCACTGATACTTAATTTGTACAATTTATATCTTTTATAATGGACTTTTTTTTTGGGAAACAACCTACTGTCAAAGGTAAGTACTGTGAATTATTAAAATTGCATTCCAAGAACAAAAAGCATTCGATTCCTAACAATTCTGGAAAATGTTTTAAGTTGGAATTTGTAGTACATAAAATCACATGAAATAACAGCATTACTTGTGTTTAATCCGTTTTAATAGAAAATCCATACTTTGATAAAGATATTATCTTCGAAAATTTGAAAAAATGGCAGATTACTGTTGTAATGAAACTGCTAATCTTGTAATGGTCTTTAAAAACCAATTTATTCAATTTAATGTTGATAAGTAATACCATCTTTATTTTCACATAAGACAGGTTCGACTGGTATGTTTGATGATTGGTTTGTTGGAATTGTTAGATCTTATATTGTGTTTTAGTAAAAGAATCAAAGAAATGCAGAACAGAATAGTTGGTTGTCTTTTACATCATACTAAGATTGTCGTAGGAGTATAATAATAGGTAATTGGCCAATATGATGATGGATACAATGATCAAGATAAAAATGAACAGATGTAATAAAGTGTGTCCTACTTTATACATGTAGCAAAATATGAGCCTTGAACCACAATCAAAACTAAATTAGATCATGATTTTTATAATACTAGTTTATTAAAGTAAAATGTGAATGTCTACCTGTGCCCAATTTCATCTAAATCTGTTTAGCCTTTAAGACATGAAAGTGTAACAAACAAACAAACTCATTTACCTGGTCTCCTGTCAATACCACATATTTAATACTCTGGAAGAGCGACGTCAGTTAAATGATATGATGTTATTGTACGACATACTTAACAATAAATTTGACTGTTTACAACTGCTCAGCAGAATAAACTTTAACGTCCCACTGAGACGTACCAGACATACCACTCTGTTATCAGTACCATCGGCCTCTACTAATTACATTCTTGCTTCTACCTGCATTATATAATGATAAATTCCCAACACTGGACCCCTTCAATACCACACGGAACAGATTTAAAAAAGATTTTATCCAAATCCTTCGTCAAACCCCGGAAACTCAGCTAACTTAGCAGTGCCAGATTTTGTTAGACTTACACAGACATACACACATCATCACACACATTTACAGCACCTGCACCACACAGTTTAAATATTAATATTTACCTATGTCACCACTCTTTGTATTTCTTTTTTTTTTATGTACTTCGTAATTGGCGTAATGTTTGAACAATCTAAATGTTATATTTACTGTCAGCTGTGAAGCTACCTTTTATTAAATAAATAAATTTATAATATTAGTTAGGATTATGACCTGATCATAATAACAATGTTTTTACTCAGAACAACAGAGGCAAAATGATCGCGAGCTACGCAAGGCCACTCGAGACTTGGAGAGAGATAAGGCAGCATTAGAACGAGAGGAAAAAAAGCTTGTAAGTTCTTATTGTTAATTTAACAATTTTACAAAATAAAAAAATTAAAATATTACATTCAAACTATTTAGTTTGAATGTAATATTTTTCATACTAATGGAAAATATTACATTCAAACCATTATTTTTAATAAGGTGTTTAATTATGAGTGATCATGAATTACAACTATTTTCTATTGTTCATATACTTACACCAAAGATGTACCTACTAACAAGTTTAAATACTTATTGTATATTTATTACAAATATTTGTATTTTCAGGAAAATGAGATAAAGAAGATGGCTAAAGAAGGAGACAATGAAGGTTGTAAAATATTAGCAAAACAACTAGTGCAGATGAGAAAGCAGAAAACTAGGATTTATAATGCTAATAGTAAGGTAATAAGGCACTTTTTTCTTTTATTGTCACAAGATAATTCAGCCTTAGATACACAGAACTTTTATTTTTGGCACTAAAAATAAACCTTTTAAAAGTCCAATTTTTTATCAAATAAATACACATTTTTATTGCTGAATATGAGATTGTAACCAGATGTGTGACCGGACACTAAACACCTTTAAGCGTCATAATAAAACTTCTATTGTGTCTTGTTTAATATTCCTTGAAAGCATTAAAGAACACTCTCATGACATTATTATATGATTTGGCTTACATATTAGTCACAATATGAGCCTGAAAAGGAAGAACATCGTAAGCGACATATATATTAAAACTTACAGGAGAGGTTTTTTATTGATTTTATTTAATTAAAAAGTGAAATACCTACATTATGTCGCTTACGATGTTCTTCCTTTTCAGGCTCGATATGCAATAACCTAATATGACTGCCTCATTGGTCTAGTGGTTGCAAGTGCTACTGCTGAACATGAGGTCCTTCCCCTGAGGGTTCAATTCCTTGGTTGGGTAAAGTGTTATTGGGTTTTTCCATTAGGAATTTCTCAGTAGCAGCCCGGAGTCTGGATTTGTACCCAGTTAATGGCAATAGGTTCGCCCCCTATTACATGGGACTTAAACATAACTGGCGAAATGTGGGTGTACTATTGGTACCTACACCTCTGCCTAACCCTTTGGGGATTACAGGCGTGATGTTATGTTACAACCTAATATAATAAATATTAGTGGATAACAACATGCTACTGCCATGTTCCTTCATTTTACTTTAAATTGTTTAATTGTTGTCCAGAATATGAGGAAAGTGCATAACTTATTCTTTACTAAATAAAGAATAAGTTATCCACTTTCGTCATATTCTTGAAATTGATTCAATGACCAATCAGCAATGTTTCTAACATTACAGATATCCAGTGTACAGATACAAAATAAGGCAATGGGTGCAAACATAGCTATTGCAGGGGCAATGGGAACCACCGCAAAAACAATGGGCAGCATGAACAAAGTCATGAACCCACAACAAATCGCTAAAGACATGGAAGCCTTCAGACAGGCCAACGCTAAGATGGATATGACAGATGAAATGAGTAAGTTGTAGTTGGAATCCACTGTGCTTTGGAAAGGGCAACTAGCTTCATCTTTCTATCAACTCTTTTGACAATTCAAAAGTGCCTGTAAATGGTTTAATTGAAATAAATGCTTTGATTTTGACATATAATAAAACAGCCCACAACTATGCCTATCCTATTCGTTTGGGAATACGGTCCCAAAAGAAAATAGGATAGGCACAGTTGTTTAGGATATAAACAAACAAGGTTTTTCTCGTACAATATGTATAATAAACTTTAGTATTCTTTACGAACACGTCACTCCGGGACCGATTGCTGTTAATGGCGGTGCTCTCGAGGTTGTTCGAGAATACGTTTATCTCGGGCAAACTTTGCAATTTGGTAAAAACAACTTTGAGAGGGAGGTTAACAGAAGAATTCAGCTGGGCTGTGCAGCATTTGGGAAGCTTTGTCGAGTCTTCTCGTCGCGTATTCCACAGAGCCTAAAGACGAAGGTCTTCAATCAGTGCGTCCTACCTGTTATGACTTACGGAGCCGAAACGTGGACACTCACGGTACGGCTGGTCCATAAATTCAAGGTCGCTTAGCGAGCTATGGAACGGCCTATGCTTGGAGTCTCTCTGAGGGATCGAATCCGGAACGAAGTGATCCGGCAGAGAACCAAAGTTGTCGACATAGCCCTCAGAATAAGCAAGCTGAAGTGGCAATGGGCCGGCCATATTAGCCGTAGAACCGATGACCGTTGGGGTTCTTCGACGATCTTCGCAGGGTGGCTGGTGGCAGCTGGATGAGAATCGAGCTGAATGGCGAGCAATTGGAGAGGCCTATGTCCAGCAGTGGACTGCTATGGGCTGATGATGATGATGATGATTCTTTACAATAATGTCGAATTAGGCACTGAATTACAGTTTCGTTTTGAGATGTTATACGCGCGGTCGTCGGTGGCGAAGTGTCGGTCGGCGCGGGCGGCGTGCGTCCGTGCTCGCGCGTTACCCCCTCGTCTCTGTCGTCTCACTTGAGTCACTCGCCCTAGTGCAGGACGCGTACATGCTCTCGGGCCTTGAAAGTGTGGCTTTCAATAATTTGCTTTATTAGCATTGGCTGTATTAGCGCCAAGGTTATCTGTAGTCTCGCTGTCTTTTCCTTGAATATTCGCTCCATCAATTTCGGCGACATCCTTTGCATCATTAGTGGTACTTATGCACATTTTGTTGGTAGCCCTCCTTAGCGTGCCTTTTGAAGTAAAAACGTCGCTGGTTCCATCTTTCCCAGGATATGTAGTCCGCGCGCAACTGATAGTCACCGCTTGAGGTATGTGAGCAGTGAGACGGGGGAGGTAGTCAATGGTGAAGTTAACTCTGTCTGCCAATCTTGTTAATCTTATTGAAACAATGAGTCATTGGAAAAACAACATAATATATGTGATTATTAAGACTAGATTAGATTGTTAACAAAATTATGTTTTTTTTACTAAACCTCAACATCAAGTAAGTAAGTAAGTCTTTTATTCTGCAAATATGGGTATACTGTACCCATATTTGCAGAATAAAAGACTGGTGGACATAAATAGACAATAAATGACTTGGTGATAAATTGGTTAATAAATAGGTTCAGCCATATTTTACCAATAGGCATGCAAAATTTTAGTTTGACGCTAAAACATTAAAGGCAATTATAAAATACATTGAACAAAATTCTTAATAAAAATACTACACAATACATAAAAGGGGATATACAGGAATTCACTGACATTATAACATGCTGTATGCGTTAGAATGTTTTGCAATGAATTCTGATAATCTTACAAATGTTTACTTAAAGTTTCAGAGACTCTTGACGACATTATGGACGAATCCGGCGACGAGGAAGAGACTGAAGGAATCGTCAACAAGGTTCTCGATGAAATAGGCATTGAAATCAGCGGAAAGGTAAAAATACTGGATTTTGTTTTACAATTATATTAGAAATATAAAAAAAACAAACTCATTAATACATTTCAGACTGAGACCCGTGCCTCGAAAAGCGCGTTAAGCCGTCGATCCCCGACTGTCATTCATAGATCTTTGAAAGTCCTTACGGGTAGTCAAAGGGGATATTGTGTTCAGGGACCGTACAACCCCGGTTAAGAGTTAAGCCTTTCGAAGGGGTAACCCATTCAATGGATTACCTTTAATCATGATGTAACCAATTGAAAGGGTTTTATACTAGAAACCTATTGAAAGGGTTACATAACCCATTGAAAGGGTTTTATACTTGAAACCCAGTGAAAGGGTTACATGATAACCCATTCAATGGGTTCTATACCTACTTGAAACCCAGTAACATGAAAATATCATAATATTATGTTATTTCTAAATCCGCCCAGCACGCGTAGCATGACCAATTCTATCTCTATTCTACCCAGGGACCATTTTGGTTACCATTTTGGAAAAACCCCATTTTAGAAAAGCCCATACGGTGTGGGTAATTATGAATGGGTTAAACTAAGCCGTTCAAAAGGGTTACCCACACCGTATGGGTTTTTTTATCGAAAACCATTTCAATGGCTTACCAAAATTGAATTTAAGCCGTTCATAAGGGTTACCCATATCGTATAGGTTTTTGTTTAACCGCTTAGAAAAACCCTATCGAAAATGGGTAACCAAAATGGTCCCTGATTGTGTTACCCAATTACTGGGTGGTGGTCAGATAGGCAGTTGCTCTATGTAAATAATGGTATCCAACTGCATCTGGTTAGACTGGAAGAAAGAAAAGAAAGAAAAATTATTTTAATTGTCACAGAAAACACGTGCGTACGAAAACATAATAAGTAATAATACCTGAAGGTTACACAAAACAGATCTAAGTACTATCACAAACAAACAAATAGCCAGAAGCTGCACGTCATGACTGTGACAAGAAGGCCGATAATGATGATTATAGAAATAATTTATTAAAACGATAGACAGACCAAAGAGCTGTTACGTAGAACTAGTGATTTCTGTCCAACCAATCTATTTCCTTGCACCCGATTTCTACCTATGAATATACCTTTCCAACCACGCGTCGTAAATAAAAGTCACCCTGTTTACTTAACGTACCAACAAGTAACATAAACCTAGACACTCACGGCCCCACGCAGGGATTGCTCGTGTTGGGGGTGTAAACAACACTTGGGACAAATATCTGTCGGTCAAACAAATATTTGTAGCATCGGATCGAACTCGAATGTTGGTAGGTGTATAAACTTCATACGTTTTTATGAGAGCGTGCGTCAGCTTTTCGTCGTGGCAAGTGACCTGGCTTTAAGGCTACTATCGAATTTGGTCCCTCTTCATAGCAACTGGCCCAGCCTAACAGTAGTTAGGCTTTTAATATTCATCAGCAAGTCCGTAGGCAGGGGCTTTGGGGGCAAACCCCGCCGAAATTAGAGAATCGAGAAGAATCTAGAATCTCAATCCAGATATCGTTGTCACGCGCTTTATTTCTGATGATCAACCGCGTCGGTTGTCTTTTATTTTCATATTTATGTAAAACAAAAAAAAAGGCAAATATTAATAAATACTAGCTAGACGTTGTCCTGTCACAATAATACAATAATCCCATAGAAAAAGGACATTTAGTTTTTCCCAAATTTGTCATTTTTCCAGGAAACTTTTCCAATCTGTTTTGTTTTTTTATAAAAAACCTAATTCGGACTATTACGAACATTTTAAAACAAAAAATGGCCAGATCGGTCCAGCCAAAGTCAAGGGATCATGCGCTTACCAACGTACAGCATATCATTTTTATTTAAATAGATAACTAAGCAATTTTAAAATAAAGTTGTTACTTATATCCTCTTGTCCAGAGCTCGACCCTCTACCCCCCAAAATGAATTCCTAGCTACGACCTTGTTCACAAAATTTAGTGGTCTATCGGTCTATATATCGAGACAAAAATCTTATTTTACCGGTTTTTTTTTTTATTTTCACAGATGGCAGGCGCCCCCTCAGTGGCCCGAAACAAACTTGGAGAATCGTCCAAGGACGCCGATAAAGATCTTCTGGATCAGCTAGCCAAGCTGAAGTCTTAGGAAAAAAAAAATTATTATTATTATAAATAAATATTTTACGTCAAGCACTTCGAAGTATAATCGCTATTTATGAAGTTATTTCCTTGTTATACAGAATCATGTCGGTTGATTTATTATTATATTGTTGAATTTGTTATTGGTTTGGAAAGTGTGAATGATACCAATAAATAAGCGGTTTTTGTTATAATTTAATATATCTACAGAATTGATGTGTTTTTCTTTAGCATCTATTTCTAATGAAATACTAAACACAAGATGTGCATTCGAAGTATTAGTTAAATAGCATTTATATCAAATATAATAAATCGTAAAGTAATATTGTAATAATTTACAGTTTCTTTGAGAAAGTACGTTTTATAAATACCTCTGATTGATGATCGCTAATTACTTTCACAAAAGTAACTTGATACCTATGTTTTTATTGGTCACTTATTTTTTGCGTATAACTGCTTTCCAATAAAGTAGGTAGGTACCTATTATTTACTGAACTTACAAGTAAGAAAGTATAGATAACCTAAATTGCGCAAACGCAGTGGAAGGGCGTTTTAAATTAGAGTTGCTGTTCACAACTTCACAAATGGTATCGTATATCATTACAAAATACGGAGATAAAGAAATCCGCACGCTTTCGCTGTTTTAGGGCCTGTGCACACCACATTTTTTAAACGCGCCGTTGACGCGCGTTTTAGAAACGTGCGTCGACGGTGCGCTTTTATCCTACAGAAGTTCTACAGGCTGCGTCTGTATCGCTACAAACGCGCGTCGACGGCACGTTTAAAAAACGTGGTGTGCACAGGCCCTTAGGTATTCTAAAAGTATTAAAATATTGAAATGTATGTATAATAATCACGTCTTCTGGTTTACATCCTGGTTATCACGACTTAATCACAATGTATAAGGTAACTATATAAGAGAAGCTACAATAACTTAAATTACACACAAATACGTCCAATTTAACTATGTATAGCTGTTATTATGTTTTTTAACTAACGTGAGTATAATGTGAAAATAAATGCCCTAACTGTGATATTTTTGTATTATACCTACACTACGGGAGAACTTCGTATTTTTATTTAAATCATTATTTCCCTTGTTAATAATAGCTTCTATATTTTAATACTATACTTCATAAAAGATAGCTTATTATTTTTTATTTTTTTTTCCTTCTGGCTTCGCACGGTTTTGTAATTTAGCCAATGTCAAGTTTTAGTTCTTGTTTAAAATATTGATGAAATGAATTATAAATGCATGATGATGATATCCCCGCCCACTCCCCTTGAGTTTCAGTAAAGATGTGGCACTTTACTGAGTCCTCACGCGGACTTCTTGAGAGAACTTGAAGCGAAGTTGCACTGTTTTGTTTCATTTGCCTACACTAATGCACGTTCACAAACACTTAATGGTTAATAATCCACCATTATTACACATTAATATTCGGCTAAACACTAATTTTGGAAAATTAAACAAACTGCTGAACATGACGCTTCACTTTCCCGCCAAGAAGTCCAAAAGATAGCTTGATCTCTGCGACAGCTGTCAGTAAAATCACGCCTATGAAGTCCTGAATTTCATAATAGTACAGACAGTACCTGTCAGTGTCATACTTTATGGGCATGCCAACCTATTTAGTGCTGGGCGATGAATCATCGTGACCGCATACTATCGATATTTTAAATAAAACTTAATTTAAAATTAATTTATCCTTTAATTTTATTGTATAATTTAATATCATAACATCGTCCGATTTGATAATATATATAACTCCTTTATGAGAATTAATGTATTTTATATTAAAATATTCGTTTAATTTTGTAACTTTTATAATTAAATTAAACCCAATTTTATGTTACATTAGCATCGATAATAGTAAGAAACGTCGATAATTTCTATCGACATTTTTTATATCGTGACAACCCTAGGAATGTCAGTGTGATATATGACGCAGAGATCAAGCTATATTTTTTGTAGTATAGCTTCTTATATTTTAATATTAGCTTCTTATATTTTAATAATAGCTTCTATATTTTAATACTAGCTTCTTAAATTTGAATACTAGCTTCTTATATTTTAATAATATCTTCTTATATTTTAATACTAGCCCGCGACTTCGCGTGGAATTATTCTCCGCCCGCGTTATTACTTCGTTTTCGCTTAGCGTTCTTTCTCAGTCCTAAGGGTCATAGCCTGATGTTAAATAGTCTATAAACTTACTCATTAATTGGGCTATAAACTGCAACATTTAAATAATTTTCAAAACCAACGGTACCGAAAGTGCGCGTTCAAAAAAAGAAATTCCAGCTTTGTTATACCGTACATGGGTGTCGTAAAAGGCGACTCAGGGACTTACTAGAGAATGGGCAGCAGCGATCTTTATGCATGCTAACATCATACTGCGATCGCCAACCCGCCTGCCAAGCGCCAAATTTGTAAGTAAATAAATCTATAAACAATAATGTTTAATGAAATTAAAATATTTTCATAAAACGTAATGGCCAAACTATAGGTGTGTTAAATTAATGTCGCCACCGCTGTAGCGGCAAGCTGCATAATGTGTCAAGTGTTTGTGATGTGAATCGAAGTAGGTATGGGGGACTGGTGACGTCATGGTTAGTGATGTCAATGTTTGTTTGATCAGTTTAAATGCATTTGAAATTCCGTAATAAACTAGTGCAACGAACTTCGTTTCCGACGATGTTTAAAAAGTATCTTAGACTGGGTGCAAATTATTTCAATCGTCTGTATAGGCTTGCCACTAGAGACATGCATGAGACTCACTTACTTTTTAGGATTCCATACCTCAAAAGGAATAACGGAACCCTTATAGAACTGTCTGTCCGTCTGTCACAGCCAATTTGCTCCGAATCGAATGGAACGATTATGATGAAATTTGGTACACATATAAATTTCTGTGGAGTACCGTGTGGTGCCGGACGTAAAGAATAGCACCACCCTATTTCTTCCCGTGGGCGTCGTAAAAGGCGACTAAGGGATTTACTAGAGAATGGGCAGCAGCGCTTTCTATGCATTTTAACACCATACTGCGATCGCCAACCCGCCTGCCAAGCCTGGCGATTATGGCAAACCCCTCCCTTTGGGGGAGGCCTATGTCCAGCAGTGGACGTATTTCGGCTGAAATTATGAATTTCTATGACACAAACACGGAAGCCATGGGACCAAAAAATTCGAAGACACCTCCCAATTTGCACTGCATGGGGTCGCGTGGTGGATTACGGCCCATTCCCTCTCACCGAGGGGAGGCCTGTGTCTCAACAGTGGGTACATTAAAGACTTTTGCATGTTTACGATTTTTATTTAAATACCAAAGTTAGCTAAACTGTACCCATGTCACTCCTGTCTGGAACAATGTGTTTCTTAAGTTTAGACGGGCGTTGATGGAACAATGACAGCTACAAAAGTTAAAAACTGTATCGAAGCTATACAGTTTTTAGCTTTTGTAGCTGTCATTGTTTCTATTGTAAGTAGGTAATTACCTATGTCAATTTATTGTTGTTCCAAAATAAAACAATTATTACTTTATACCCGACTGCAGCGAACCCAAAAAAGAAGGGTTATGTGTTTGACCTGTATGTACCTACCTATGTATGTATGTCCGTCCCTATGTTCTCTCGTAACTACTAAACGGCTGAACCGATTTTGATCAATGATATGTCGTTAGATTCGTCTTTATTGCGCGAGTGTCATTGGGTATATTAAAACGATTAAAAATTAAAATGGCGGATTTTCGGTGCCAAAAGGCATTTTTCAGAAAAAAATAAGGGTTTTAAAGGGTGGTCTCAAAAATTTAAACAAATTTTAAGTTTAAATGTAATTTAAATGAGAAATTATTAAAAAAAAACTATCCCGAACTTTTGGAGTGAGTGAGTAAGAGACCGTTATCACCGTATTATAAGTGAGTAAATAACCTAATTTACCGTCTTATAACCCTAACTAAAAAGTGTAAAATAAAAAGAAATCTAAAAACCCGACTGCGTAAAAAGTGAACTGAAAAAAGATGGAAACAATATTTATATAAATTAATACTATAAACAATCTCATGCAGTCGGAGGCATTAGGTCGTTATTGTTATGAAGAAGCCTCCGACTGCATGAGGTTGTAGTAAATTAATTTATATAAATCTTTTTTCAGTTCACTTTTTACGCAATCGTGTTTTTAGATTTTTTTAAATTTACTTTTTCTTACTAATAATTCCGTAAAACACAATAAGTACTCGATTTTATTATGTCTGAGTAATAAAGCTCTTTTGAAAACTCGTACTCATTAAATAACTCAAAAGTTTGACACTTCGTAAGATCGAAGACACAGAAAAAGGTATATACCTATCCTCCTAACTTATACTTTTCACTTAATCAAATGGTAAAATAATATTTTTATAAAATATTATTTTACCTTATCCTTTTATCCTTATCACCTTTTTTCTCCATTAAATTATCGCGTAGTTCTCAAAAGTTCGTAGGCCTACGCCGCGTGGTATGTTATGCTACGCGGCGAGCTACGGCGTAGCACGCATTGAACCTATTAGAAAGCTTTCTTTCCGCCGACTGCCGATTCCAAATTGCAATGGGGTGCCCACATTAGAGCTCTTTCAGGTAGATTAAGTTCAGCTGCTTATGCAGTAAGAAAAATAAGGCAGTTGACAGATATAGCCACAGCTAGGTTAGTATACTTTGCTTATTTCCACAGTATTATGTCTTATGTCGTTTTGCTGTGGGGATCGGCAGCCGACGTGGATTCAATTTTCATTTTACAAAAAGAGGGCAATCCGCGCGGTCTATAGAATGGGTCCTCGTGAGTCCCTTAGAACCAAATTCAAAGAAATTGATGTACTAACTCTGCCTTCTCTTTATATCTTAGAAAGTATTTTATATGTTCGCCAAAACTTAGGCCTTTTTAAAATAAGAAGCGATTTCCATAATATAAATACACGTAGTAAACATGAAATTGTGATACCCAAATTTAGATTAACTAAAACAAGCAAGTCATTTCTTATTAACAGTATCTGCTTTTATAACAAGTTGCCAAAGTCTGTTACAGAACTTAGCGATGGAAAATTCAAAACCCACATCAAACGTGTCCTTATCAAAAAAGCATATTATAAGATTAAAGACTACGTTGAAGACAAGGAAGTTTGGCATTAATTCCTTCTGCACATGTGGCTTCGTTGGTACCTCATTAACGGCAAAAATATTTAAATGTCTATTAACTGCTCCCAAGTTGCGATGTTTATGTTATTTATTTTTTTCATACGTCCTTGACATAATCGATGTTTTTTGATTTCAACAAGGCTCTAACTTTTATTATTTTAATCATATTTTATATAGTTTTTTTGTTAATGTGAGGACGTTGTCGGCTTAATGTACTGTAGATCTGTAGACCATTTTCTATTTTGTTAAGTACCTGGTACTTTTGACGGGCCTACGCTGTCCTCTCATACTTTGAAAATATTGTAAAAGCCAATTTTTTTTTTTAAAGAGTTACCGTGGAGTTTCTTGCCGGCTCTTCTCCATAGGAAACGACCAATTGGAACCGTGCACCTAGCTTCTGACGTTTCATAAGTGCCCATGTAGGCTTATGTGAAATAAAAATATTTTTGATTTTGATTTAGATTTTTGCCGACCTCATCTAGTTTAAAAATATGATTGACGTGTAAAACTTGTTCGCATCAGATAATTGAAAATTAATTAAATGGGAGAGTTATTAAGAAATTAAGTAAAAAATAGAAAATATGCAACAGACATGCGATCATGAAGACGATGACATGTCTGTTGCATATTTTTTATCTTACAACTTCTTTTTACTTGCAACCGGCGTGCGTGTATGACTAGATGTATGAACGTAAACTAAACAAAAGGAGTAAGGATCTTAGCAGGTGGCTTTCTGTAGTTTCTGCCATGGAAACAAGGCGTGAGTCGATATGTACATATCATTGTGAGTGATACCTATTAGTTACCCCAGGATAGTAGTAAAATGCTATATTATGATATGACGGACGCTTTTTTTTTTTTGGTTGGGAAATTATCATATAATTTCTCCCGCTCTGGGCGGAGCGGGAGGGTGTGTCAGACTTGTGTTCCTTCCGTTGCCTGTGTGCCAGGGCCACGATATCCCTTTCGGAAAAACTCGCAACCCTGGCAGGCATTGGCCCTAACGGACCCCGTCAGTTGGTGCTGACATCTCTTTGAAGCGCGCGTGGAACACAACGCGCCGTCGACCCAGGCCTGGTTCTTATCGGACGACGAGCTACCCATCACTCACCGTCCGCAAGCCCGCGCCTGCGGTGGCCGGAAATCGGCTTGCGATTCCCGACGCGGGGGCGTCTCCTGCGGCGACTAGGGGCGCGAGGGCGCGAACCTTGCCCCTCCCTCACGCGTTCCGCCTATTTTTCGCGAGCATTACTGCTTCACAGAAGGAGGTGACGGCCTCCCATGCACTCTCGCTCCGAACCATGGCCTCAACCAGGGCCGGACGCGAGAGATCGTCGCCGCCGATCGCCTCCATGAGGACAAGGCGGTGCTCCGCCCAAGCCGGGCAAACCTCCACCGTATGCTCCACCGTGTCCTCCGGAATATGACGGACGCTGATAAGCAATAATGTGCCAAACCACAATACTGATGTTTTCTGATAATGCATCCTATGTTTAACATTATGTAAGTGAGTCTCAAGTCACCTAAATCAAATAAGTAGGTACTTACGGAAAAAATCATCTAAATCAAATAGGAAATCACGTATACAACATTTGTAAATACACCGTCAAGCTCCGTAACACGCGCGCGGTCGATATTCAAAGTAGCACGTAGTATAATAAAGTAGTATGAGATCTTTAGATGCCATTTTCTCAAAATAAAGTCTGTGTAGACATTGTATTGCTTATCAGCGTCCTTGCTGCGGTGCGGCCGTGTGGTGCCGGACGTAAAGAATAGCACCACCCTATTTCTTCCCGCGGGTGTCGTAAAAGGCGACTAAGGGACTTACGAGAGAATGGGCAGCAGCGTTCTCTATGCATTTTAACACCATTGTCCACAATGCGATCGCCATCCCGCCTGATAAGCGTGGCGATTATGGCAAACCGCCTATGTCCAGCAGTGGTCGTCTTTCTAATGATGAATGCTGCGGTAAGCTCATAAGCAAACCCTGAACAACTAAATAAAATTAACTGGAACCTTTATTTTCACCTCTTTGCCAAAGTTCTACTAAAATAAAACTCCTGGGGATCCAATTATCCTACTACTTATTCAAAACCGATAGGGTTCGACTAATATCGCATTTCAAAGAATTTTGGCAAGAAATTGAAAGCTCAGGTGACTTGCAAAGTTGTGGAGCGCTCAGCCGTCCTATTAGTGTCATGCCGTGCGGAGCCGACGAACTGACAGAATATCAATGAATACGTTTTAGATGTATATTTGCCTAACATAAACCAAGTACTAAGATTTTATAACTTAGAGATCTGTGTTTTTGGGTGGACTAGAAAAAGAGCATTGTGTGTCTGTGTTGTCTATAAAGACTTAAGCACAGTTCAGTGCAGTTCATCACCAAATAATTACTAGGTTCATTTTCAATTCAGATATAAACCCTATAACATTTAAAACTCCATACTTTTCATCGTTGCATTAGTAGCTAGGTAGGTACAATACACCTCGAGATTGTTTCAATTGAACCTCAAACAGCCTAAATAGGATACTGAAATAAAATCGAGTAAACGCCAGACGCAGTGCGTGTTTGTACGTGGTTTGGCGTTTCTAGATATTCCAAAACAGAGGTCGTTTAATCGCAGTGCGTGCTAAGCCTAAGAAGTGTGTTGAAGGGCGGGCGTTTTGAGGGACTCTGTCTTATGCAATTTTGATGTTCAAAAACAGTTGATCCTCAGCCTAATTGAAATACCTAAATTACTTTTTGTTTTTTTTTTATCTATATATATATAAAAGAGAAGTCCACTCACTGACCACTCATCACGAAATCTCGGAAACTACTGGGCCGTGAGTTCTAAAATTTGGCACAAGCACTCTCTATAGGGTGCAGGCGCGTATTAAGAAAGGATTTTCTTAAATTCGCACCCTAAGGAGTTGAAAAGGGGTGTCAAAGTTTGTATGAAAGTCCTAGGTTTTTAAAGTTAGAGACATGAATGTTGGCCTGACTTTTCCTTTCGGTTTCTAGGTGCTCACTAAGAAAGGGTTTTACGAAATTCGGCCCTTAAGGGTGTAAATAAGGGTGTTTAATGTTTGTATGAAAAAAGTTCCAAATCCAGTTAAGATCCAAACTGAATCTTACGGCAACGCGTTATTGCATACTTTACATTGAAATTAGAATTCGGAAGCCAATAAAGATCCAAATTGAATTTTATGACAACGCGTTAATGCATATTTTACATTGAAATAAGAATTTGGAAGTTTCTTGAGGTTTATCTTTAGTTTTTATCCAATTTTTAGGTGGCCGGTATTTTGCAGTATGCAGGCGTCTGCTAAAAGATAATGAAATGAGGTTCTAATTGGTATTCAGGTAATTTGAACGTTGCAGATATAGCAATAAAGTCGAGAATGCCAAGGAGAAAACTTCACAATGTTTAAATTTAAATAATTAAAATGATCTTTTGACCTCTCATGCCGGCAAAATTGAAGAATCAGCAACTTTCACTGAATCAGCGGAATGTGTGCAGTTGAATTCACAATCCCAGTCCCAATTCACTGCCATTGATTGTGTGGAGAAGTCGCAAATTATCACTTAAATGTATAACGGAGCGCAAATTCTTTGCAAAATAGTAAATATACCTGGTGATGGCGCATGCTTATTTTCATCCTTATCCTATTTGGTGAACAGTAACGTGGCCATGGCTTCTCAAATTCGAGCCAGCCTTGTGCGCCACGTGTCTAACAACTGGGAAAAGTTTCAACCTTTAACCCAGGAGCGGTCAGGAGCTGTTTATGGTTCGCGTGGTAAGCGTAAATACGTTGCTGAAATGTCTTGTAATGGCACCTACGGAACCACCTGTGAACTCATGGCAGCAGGAGAACTATTCCCATTTGAGTTCCAGGTGTTTCAAGATGGTATTTTTATTGCTGGTTTTGGGAAAGCACAACAGGGAGTAAAAATAATCCAATTCGCAGGAAACTTTAATGAAGGTCATTTTGATGTTTTAATTCCGTTGACTAATTTAAGTAATAAAAAAGATCTTTTGACCCCTCACGCCGCCAAAATTGAAGAATCACAGACCGTCCCCGACTCAGCGGTAAATGTGCAGTTGAATTCACAATCCCAGTCCCAATTCACTGCTATTGATTTTGTCGAGAAGTCGCTTGCCTATAGTGAGCAAACTGAATGCGAGTATTTTTTTTCTGGCATACAACCCCAGCACCAAATTAGTGTCTTCGTAGACGAATCACCGACGTACACTCAGTGTGCACCATTTTCTAACGAGTTCCTTAACCAAATTCCTTCTTTTGGTTCCGAACAATCGGCAACTTTTACTGAGCCAGAGAATTATGACCCTGATTTGGCTAGAGTCGCCAACCGAACATACTCCTGAACTAAGTCCACACGAATCGGTTATTGTATATAAAGGAAAAAATAGGGAAGTTCCTGCGTTTAGCAGGAAAAGATTCACAGATGGGATTAAGAAAAAACAATTAAGAAAATCTGCTTCAAAGTATGCAAAAAATAAACCCGACGTTAATAAATCAGCTGTAAAAATGTATGCGAATGCTCACATCGAAGCTCACCGTGAGGCTGTAAGTACTCACAAAAGTTATCCTGAAGTAAACCGTGAACCTGTGAGGCATTATGCATCTAATAATCCTCAGATTAGCCAGACAGCAGCAGCAAAATATTACGCAAATAAATTATTGCCTTGGACAAATAAGCATTTATGTGGTTTTAAATATGAGCCTGAAATTGATTATTTCAAGGATAAGGTGGTTGAACTTGGACCTTATCATTCTTTGCTTATTTTAAAAATTTCCTCATTTTACTATTACAACAAACTTAATTTTGCTTAAGGATTAACTAAGCTTATACAATTTATAACTTCTACATTTGGTACGGAACCCTAAATGCGCAAGTTCCGAAGTGCACTATTGGTCTGTTCGCTTGGAACATTATAAATCTCATAAACACCAACGTATGAAACACGCGAGTGAAACCGCGCGGGTACAGCTAGTCTGAAATATAATTGTCTGGGAACTACCTGGAGTTTTCGTTATAGCTTGCAGAGTTAGCAAGCTGAAGAGTCACAAAGTGGTCGGTCCACCCTGGTGAAGGTCACAGGAATTCGCCGCTGGGAAATATGGTGGCGCTTGGGGGAGGCGTATGACCAACTGTGAACCTCTTTTGACTGAACGATGGTGGTGATGACACACAGTGTAAATTCATCGCTTGGTTACCTTACTACACCCACAGTATGACGACAGTCTGTTATTTGCATAACAGAAAGTAATTATACCTACATAAAGAAAGAAAAATAATTTTATTTGTCACAGAAACACGTGCGTGCATACGAAAACATAATTAACTCAAACTCAAACTCAAAGCATTTATTTTAAATAAATCTATTACAGGCACTTTTGAATTGTAAAGGGGTCGGTCAGTCAGAGAGATGAAGCTAGTTGCCCATTCCAAAGCGTAGTAGGTTCCTATGGAGAAGAACGGGCAAGAACTCGAGTAGGAACACGAAAAAAATAAACGTAGATCACATATAATCACGAGCAGAAAAACAAATAGTCGGCAGCTGCACGTCATGACTGTGACAAGAAGGCTTGCACTCAGCGTGATGCTGTGATATGGGGGACCCACAGCACAGCGCTGATTTTCAGTGGTCACTCGAAAAATACGTACGGAAACCAAGTCAGGTATATTTAATGGAATTGACACCGAGGTACCTTTTCGGTATAAATTCAATAAAGTGCCATCCGCAGATCATCATGGAAAATAATGTCTCAGAAGTCAGAAAATTTAACACTTTTTACATAGAGAAGTGATTACCATTTCAGAAAGTGGAAAGTTTAGAACAGAAATATAATCAGGTGAAATTGCAAGAAGAATTTGAAAATGTTCGTTAAAGTTTTAAGAGTGTAGATATGATATAATATTTTTTTCCTTTTTGTCTAGATCAGTATGATAATTACAATGTAAGTATGATTTCAATCTATCTTGCTGCAGAAAGATCCCCGACTAGGTACTTATCACACTTACTTAATTACTATGAAGTTTACTTATTTAATGCATTAGAATACCATATTTATTTCATAAATATAAGTATATTTTGGATAAGTATCACACGTTCAAAATACATGAAACTACTTAACACGAAGTAATAATATCACGCATTGTTTTATAGCACCGAGCAATAAAATATTGCTGTCGTATCGTTTTAATGTTTTTAGGGTCCCGTATTCAAAGGGTGCCATGCAAAGGGACCCTATTAGTTAGACTCCGCAGTCCGTCTGTCCGTCTGTCACAGGGCTGTATCTTTTGAACCGTAGTAGGTAGACACTTGACATTTTCACACACTTATCTATATAATAAAAATGAAATACTTGATAACGACTGGACCGATTTAGTAATTTATTATTTTATAATATTCGTAATAGTCCGAATTAGGTTTTTATGGAAAGAAAAATCGGAAAAATTTCCCAAGGAAAACCGAACATTCTTTTATCTATTTCGGATTGTTGTATGAACTATTGTAATCTGGACAGGACAAAGTCTATCGGGTCAGCTAGTCAAATAGTAAAAATAATATAAAGTAAAAAATGAAAGGGGTCCATACAAGAAACATGTGTTTTTATTACTAAAGTATTTTTTCAAGTATGTAGGTAGTATTAAATATTGTACGGTGCACGGTGGTACGGAACCCGTCGTGTGAAGTCCGACTCGAACTTGGCCGCTTTTTCATTTTGCGTCACGTTTCCTCATTTGTTCAGTGTCAGGTTGTGTCAATTAAAATCTTTGGAATGAACTTTTATTCGCTACCCAAGAATGAAATAGTTGTACCTAAAGTTACGATGAAAACTTAATTATTTAATCAGAAATAATAATTTCTAAATATTTAAGAGTGTATCTTGTATTACAATGTAATGAGCATAAACAATCATTATGATGATGTGTACCTAAACGAGAGTCAACTGCAGTTAATAAAACTTTTATTAACTGCAGTTGACTCTCACTTACGATGTTTTTACACCGTAAAATACTTTACGCAAAGGAATTTAGGCACAGCGGTGAGTGCAAAAAACATACTGCATTTTATGTACAACAACAACATGATTGTAACTTAAACTTGCCTAAAACTGAGTTACGATGTTATTCCTTGCAGGTGTCGATATTCTCTTAGCGGCCATGGCTTATTTTAATTTTTTTTTTTTTTTTTGTATCTTTTTATTACGGACACTTTTCACGTTTTGCATCGTTCTCACATGTATAATTTCAACACGAATGTAACTAATATTTTGCAACCATATGTTAATTTAAAAGAGTGTCCGTGGAGTTTCTTGCTCGTTCTTCTCCATAGGTACCTACTAAGCTTTGGAATGAGCAACTAGCTTCATTTTTATAACTGACCGACCCCTTGACAATTCAAAAGTGCCTGTAATTGTTTTATTTGAAATAAATGCTTTGACTTTGAGTTTTGAGTTTCCCACTGCAGGAGAAAGGAAAGACCATTCTACTATCTATCCACTTCTCTCTATTGAATCAAACCAAACATCAGATTTTTACATTCTTGTAGTAGGTAATTAATATGACGATAATCAATCAAGTACCAATACTTAAGGTCTCATTGGTATCAGTTGGTATTACTCAGTAGATACTCGAGGGCGGATGGGCCGCCGGGCCGGATGGCGAGCCCGACTGTCACGCAAAATCTACTCGGAGATGTTGTGACAGCCACAATGGGGATTCATTAATCAACTTTTCCAATTTCCAACGAATCTGTCTCTGTTATCAATAAGTTTAGGGAAAAACCCTCCTCAACCGAATTCCAATGTAGATTGTTTGATGACTGAAGCCTCGTACATCCCCGAGTACATATATTGACACGGAAATATATTGTTGCATCCCTCGGTTTCACTGAATACATTAAAAACAACAATTTACTAATTGGATTGATCTACGGGCCGCTTGTGTGCAGCGCTGGCTCGCGGGCTAATTCAAGATAGTGCAAATAAAATGTGTGAAATAAAATAGGCTGTTATGATGACTGCTGACAAAAATTAAAACTTTAACGAAACCGCGATAAAAAAAGGAGTGTGCTTTAGACCACACGATTGAAGTAAAACTTACAAATAGTAATACTTATTATACTTCCGTAACGCTCTCGTCACTTCCGTAACGCATTCACCAGCTTACTCCCCAAGTCAAGCGTCCCTAAAGAAGTTTTACTTTAAAAAAAACGAGTGTGCTTTAGACCACACGACTGAAGTAAAACTTACAAATAGTAATACTAATTATACTTACTTACAACAATAAGCTTGCACTGTGTCTTACATAGGTATACGAAACGCAACTGGCTATGAGAGAAAGAGAGAAAGAAAATGTGTGCTTGCACCTCTCTCTCTTGCCCCTACAGTAATATACGGAGCGTTACGAAACGTAACTCTCTCTCTTTCTGTCCTCACTAACTTATATCTCCCTCTCAACTTCCGCTGGCTCACTTCCGTAACGCTCTCGTCATGCATTCACCAGCTTACTCCCCAAGTACATAAACAATTTTTACTTCAAAAAACAATGAATTATAGCGTATTAGTGTATATTCCCGTGGGAGTCGTAAAAGACGACTAAGGGACTTACTAGAGAATGGGCAGCAGCGTTCTCTATGGATTGTAACACCATACTGCGATCGCCAACCCGCCTGCCAAGCCTGGCCATTATGGCAAATCTATTTGGGGGAGGCCTATGTCCAGCAGTGGACGTCTTTCGGATGAAATGATGATGATATTAGTGTATAAATGCGTATACATACATGTACACAGGCAGCTGCGCGTCGCCGGTCTGACGCAACACGTCACATTAGTATGTCGGTGACGCGGTCACATTACCATGTCAGTAACGCGAACCCGTAGGTTTTGCCCCTACCAAAAATCGTTCGGCTAAAGAAGTCTTCACTTAAACTTCCCGCCTTATTACAAAACAAGATTCATATTTTGACATGGCTTAAACCATGCAGCCAGTTTTTGTAATAAGAACGTAACAGTGATTGAAATACCGTTCTATATACAAAACTGAAAACTTAGTTCGGTACTAAGTTGTCAGTTTTGTGTTTAGGAACTTTACCGTAGTCGGAATAAAGTTCGAAATTCAATAATGGCTCCATGTTTTAAACCTGGGTCTGAAGATAAACCTTGTTTTGTAATAAGGGGGTCAGAGTTGCTTGAAATTAGTTGAAATGAAGTCAAAACTGTCTTGTTGATCCAGTGGTTGCAAGCAGGAGATGAAACTGGTTAATTTTTATTTCTGAAGATATAAATTATTTTTGATACAATTGATATTATCGTCAAAGATTGCTTCATCACATTAAATTCAGCATTGTTTTTGTAACAAAATATTAAATAATTAACGAAGTATGATCGAAAACCTTTATAATAACAGTTAAAGTTACATAGAAATTTAACCGGTTTCCAAGCCCTGGTTGCAAGTGATACTGAGCAAGGGGGTGTGCCTGGGTTCTAATCGCAGTCGGGCAGTGTTAATAGGTTTTACCATCAAAAATTTCTCAGTAATAACTTGGAATCTGAATTTATGCACAAGTTTTGGCAACGGGCTGGCCCTAAACCTACATTGGACGTAACCATAAGTGGCGTAATGTAGGTGTATTTTCAGGTGTATCTACCACGAAACAACATACATAATCATACATAAAACCTTTCGGGGAGTATATTATCCAAGGGTGATTTTATGTGGCATTTCCGGCTAAAATGATACTTATTGCTATGAAAGAGGTTTGTAACATAATACACATGAGAATTGCGCGGTAGGCACTTGTTCCGCATCACGTGTCGCTGCGTCACATGTAAACGTTCAATTTTCACTTACTCATGAAAATACTGTGCGGTTGTATCACTTACTCCCTTTTCTTCCACGTGTCTGTGTAACTTGTTTAAATATACGTCTCTTATTTATTTATTTTAACTTTAATTGACACGGTTAAACCAATTACGTTAATTAAAGGCACATACACATAGAAACGAAAATATAAAATTTTAAAATTCTGTTAAAAACATAAAAACAACATAACAAGAAAAAAACAAAAAGTACTTAATTAAAAACAACAACAAAAAAAACAATACTTTCATGAATCCCTCTCACAGTATCTCAGGAATGCCAATAAAATCTTCGTCCATTCATCCGCAAACAGATCGTTTGTTGGATTAGAATCCAAGAGATCATTAAGTGTAGAAGGCCCTCATACATATATTATACTAGCTTTTGCCCGTGGCTTAGCCAGCGTGGATATCGGTATCTCACGAGAATGTAGGTACTACCGGAATTAAAAGTCCTATGTGTTAATCCAGGTTCTAAACTATAAGTATGCCAAATTTCATCCAAATCCGTTCAGCCTTTTTGGCGTGATTGAGTCCAAACTTTCTCGTTTATAATAGTAGTAGGATTAGCTGATTAACATAGAGGACGCTTCTGCCCATTCATTTAACGTAATCCCAAATGATGCTGACGCCAAACACATCTGCCTGTCCTAATGACTCACAGTACGGTATCTCGAAACAAAAAAAAACATATTTTGTAGTTTATTCATTGGTTCAGCAGATCCTTCTAAATTTTATAATGATCAACTAGGAAAAACATGTGTAAAACAATAATTAGTTTGTAGGTCTGTACCAAATATAAAGAAAAGAAATAAAGAAAAATACATTTGAATTAAAAATGATAAACCAACAGAATATGGATACAAATTCATTGTTCTAGGGTTCCCATTGAATGTTTATTTGATTGAATATATAGGATTGGCATAAATTGAATGGAGAGTTAAATAGAAATCGCCTGCGGCATTTGCCATCTGGCTACAACGTACAAAGGTGATTTAAATTAAACAAACGAAAACATTTATTTTGATATAACAGATTTGTATCTGACATTTAATTGAAAATGTTAGGGTTTTTGTCATAGACATATTAAAGTTGTTATTTTTACTAAATTAGATCTGTCACAATTATTTTGAATGCGATAAGATCTTTCTTTTAACTTTGTCTCTATGATTAGAGGCGTCATAAATGGAGCAAACTAAAAGAAACCTTGAACAACAAAAAGAAGAACAGTTAGTTGGTCAGCTGTGTCCAGGTCGGGTGCTGCTAACTTAGTATTGACGCAATATGGCATGTGACATCACTCGGTAGCTTATCTCTGCGAGGTTTGTATCACGAGTACCGCACTTCATTGAACGTCAAGTGCGGTTATTAACTGTCGAGAGCACTTTAGATAATGGAATTGCCACAAAACGCATACATTCGTCAGTGGCACACCATGAAATGTTATCTGACCTTCTTATTTTTATTGATTGTGCCGCTAGCCGCTACCGGCTACAATGATCTAAAGCACTTTATCAAAACTATTGATACACCCTGTAGGTGTATCAATAGTTTTGATAAAGTGCTTTGCTTTTTGCTTTTTTGCTTTGCTTTAGATTCACTCGAATGGCACGCCCACACATTTACTTAACACCTTTCAAAGTATTAGAACCAAAGAGTGTAAAACATAACCTGTCATCGAAAAAAAAACGTCAGAGATATGTGAAATATTATATTTCACTTATCAAGAATGAAAACCTTATTAACTTATCCTTCTTACTCAGTATTATTTAAACATACTGTACATTTATTAGAACAAAATGTATGATGCAGTGTTCGCGTACTAAACCTACATCATATTGATATCGCTGAAAATTACGTTTATCTATGAAAAAAGCTCTTGCCAGATGCTGGCGCCATATAATAATTGGTTTCAGAAAAAAACCGATTGATATATTGTTCAAACGCACAAGCTCTAATAACGTTCCATATTTTATCTAGTAAAATGATCTGAATTGATGTTTTATATTGTAATTAGATCCTGTTATTAAATTGAGAACTTTTATAGAGATAAAACGATATTTTTCTTTTCGTTGTTTTTCTTCGTTTGTAGGACCTACACGCATTATAATTAATCTATAATATACTTATAATAATTATAAATATTTTAATTATAATAACTATATTTTTTTTGTTTGTAAGTTTGTTGGTATACTTGGTATGTAATATGTGAGTAAGGTATAATATGTAAGTAAGGTAATCTCTGGAACAGCCCGTCGGATTTGAAAAAATATTTTTGCCTCTGATAGCCCAATTCTTGAGGAAGGTTATAATATGTATACAGGGTCAAATTAAATCAGCTAGCGAAACTCCGCAGACGTGATGGGTATCGATATCTGAACATGATCACACACAAAATAAATTAATTTGACGAGTTTTT
Source organism: Tiliacea aurago (assembly GCA_948098905.1). Classification (NCBI taxonomy): domain Eukaryota; kingdom Metazoa; phylum Arthropoda; class Insecta; order Lepidoptera; family Noctuidae; genus Tiliacea; species Tiliacea aurago. The sequence continues at coordinate 15,906,250 of OX402586.1, read as the reverse complement.
ATTGAGGGTCTGTAACCGCAGTTAGTGTAGTCACTTGAAAAATTGTTTTTTTTTATACTTCACTGACGTGATGGGTACCGATATCTCAACATGTTGAAAACAAAAGACAACAGATTTTCTCAACTCATACTTCAAGTAATAACAATAACACCGGTACGTTGACCCCTAAAAAAAATCATCAAATCTTTTGTTATTTTATTTTGTCCTTTTTAGATATCGATACCCATCACGTCTGCGGAGTTTCGTTAGCTAATTTAATTTGACCCTGTATATAAGATCACGCTAAAAAGAGTTAAAAAAAAAAGTCAGGAATTATGCTAACCGAAAACGAAGTAATGGCGCTGGCGGGCGATGCAATGCGACGCAGTGGGTCGCTAAACAAGAAATTTCACGGGGACTAAGTCGCAGCCAGCAGCTAGTGTATTATAAAACTTTATTTTTGTATCTACTTAGTTAATTGAACTCCAAGCTGCCGCTTCAGTAGATGCCTAACACGGCAATATTTAATTAATAAGCACTCAAACCCATTCGTCCACCGATTTTCGTAAATGCTTTTTTTTATTAGCCTTTTAGTCAAACATAAAGTATAGTCGTCAGTCTCGTAATTGGTGTTTGTTTATGTTCTGTATGTCCGTTTGCACGTCGGCATAGGCCTTCTTCAACCTTCTCCATTCCTGTCTCTCTCGTAAAACTTACCTACCTACATTTTAACAACCAAAATCAATCAAATGTGGACATAATAAAATGATAGTAATAATAAAAATTAAATCATTTTTATTCATCTTCTCAAATTACATCATAAACTAGTTATACATATTAAGTTGACAGGTATTTTGAGAATATATTGTAATTTGTGGGAGATCTGGACTCTAAACTAAGCCTAGGTTTTAGAACTCCAGGCCCCCCATTATATCACATAGTAAAGGTTGTCAACGCGGTACAATTGCGAGTGATTGATGGTGTGTGCGACTGTGTGTGTGGGGGTGTGTGCGTGTGTGTATGCCTACATGTATTGTTCATACAATATTTCGTAAAATTATGTAGCTGTGTATAGAAAAGTTTTATATAAATATTATAATTATTATACGTAGAAAACTACCAACAAATCAAATAACTAGGTGAAAAAGCCCTGGGTAGACCTACGTATTCTGTTGATTAAAGCAGTAAACACAACAAAAGTAATCTAATGTCCAATATCAGAATGATTCGTAAAACGCGGAGTCCTCACAAACGCGTTAGGTATGTCCCCCGGCCGTGTGCTCCGCGCAGAATCATTAGAGACAGCGTTCATCAGGCGCCAAGCGTCAATTAAGAGGCCGGACACACCGTGATGTAAATATTAAAGAAAAATACACCCACTGTTGTTAATAAAGATGAGGCGCCCGTGACTCGCATACATTCGGACACTCAAAGACTTGCAAATGTTGACAAAATAACCGCAAGTGTCCGACGTCGGCGTGAAATATGAAAATTTTCACACGAAGTGCCACTTAATTTTAGACGTGACAGATTAGGGGACCCGCGGAAATGATAAACATAGGCGTTATGATCCCTGTGATAAATAAACATCAATTGTGAGCACGTGCAAGTGTAACATACAATGATAAAATTATTACCTGTATTGTAAAAAACGCTCATCTATGTAACTATGTACTTCCATTCAAAAACAATGTATGATTGTGTTTCTTGAAACTTACAAAACAACCTCGAAAAGGAAATGAACGCCAGACCACTTCGAAGCTTCTAGGACACCATTTCCTGTCACTACTTCTTCTAACTTTCATCGACTTACTTCTAAACAATACATAACATAGATAGGAACTGTCCTACATTTGATTTCGCCAGTTAAAAGCAGATGAACAATATTAACCGGTGATCTAGATAAAACATAAAATACCTCGTTCACGGGTGACAAACCTTTCATAAAGCAGTCTACCTCGCCTAAAAAGTTAACAGTCCAAGACATCGCGTGGTAAAATCTATGCAAACATTAATCGCCATAATTATGCTCACTTTCTCTAAGTATTACTCTATCTTGGACAAGGTCCTTTAGAGCATCAAGTTTGTAGTCGACTTTAACAAATGACAGAAACGTGCGTACTCGTATTGTCCAGTATTTAAAGCGTTTGCAGGATTTTAATATTATGGCTATCACACAAGACAATATAAACTGTTTTTCAGGTCATAGTGTCGGATGGGTAAATTTTCTTATACAGACTGTTGATTTTTGTACCATGAGGCGATTAAAGACTACCTAAATCGTTGTAATTGAAAAAAGTGGGTAAACTTTTTTAGAAGATGCCTTGTTTTTATTTTTTATCCCCGGGTGGTAAACATTAAAAATGAGGCATCTACCTCATCCTTTTTATGCTTCCAAAAAGGTACGATAAGACACCCTTTCATACACACGAGTGAAAGGTGCAGACTCACTAATCTCATGTAGATCAGTAACGTTTAAAACATTGTTGGTAGACGACATTTAATGGCGCTCATATTAATACAACTTTACGGATATTACTTATGAAATTATGCATCCCGGGTTTAATGCTCTTAGCTACATATTATTTACGTGACAGAGCAAAAGAATCATATTTGATAGAATTTTCATTATCTGCTACTGAAACTTTGAAATTCCCAGATGGTAGAAAAGCAATTATTGTGATAGACACAACAAAAACAAAAAAAAAATATATTATAAATATTATAATACACCTAAGTAATTATATGACGACTCAGTCAAATCACACAATCGTAATTGATGAATCATAATTTTGTTGCATGCGTTTTAAAAACATATATTGGTTGATTGGACGGAATTCCTGCCTATCGAAACATTAACAAAATTTGATTATATATGCATACACATATATTATTATATATATATATATATTATTCTTATACCATTATGGACATGGAATCCAACTGTGAGGCTGTACCAAAGCGACCAACATCAAAATTATACAAACATTCCAGAATAAGGTACTCGGAAGTATTGTTAATGCGGCCTGGATATAAGAAATGACGACCTCCATAGTGACCTAAAAATGGAACCCATGACCGACATATTCCAAAAATTTGCTGAGGCCTACATGAACACCGACTCTACCGATATGCGTGAACATCGAGGTAATTCAGCTTAGACCAAACAAATGTAGTGCGAAGACTAAAACGAACAAAACCTTTGAGTTAGTGTGTAAAAAGTGTAGAAATAATAGAGACAATGACACCAGACACACACATAACAAATAATATTTATAATATTATATCAGATTCTAAGAAAGTAGAACGGACTTGTGTAAAGTACAATCAACACTATTCTAAGTTCTAAAATAATTATCACGTAAAAAATTAAGTTAGATTAAAATTGCTCATTAGTTTTAAGTATAGGCTAAATTGTAAAAAATGTTTAGAAAAAATTGTTCTCCTTCGCCCTGTGATCATTAGGTAGTGTTCCAAGTGCTGGTACAGTCCACCCGCTTAAAAAGTGCCACGCTTTGAAAACTACCGCGAGAGTCGTGCTGCCCCGACGTACATTAGCAGGAAATATTTTCATCTCATCGGTCCGTCAAAGTGAAAGGTTACATTAAATTATTGTAGTTATTTATTTTAGGTAGGTACATTAAATTCCTACGTGCGCCGTTTAAGTGCACCGTAACTATTCGAGGGGATACCCCCTATTTCTATATGAACACATCAAAAGTGTTTAGGGATCAAGTACGTTTTAAAGTATCGCCGCAATTGAGGACTATTATTTGAACTTTTTTTGGATCGTTTTTGATTCTTTTTAGGGAATTTCGCTATTTGAAGTAAGAATTTTCTTTAAATTTTGATTAAAAATAGAAAATCAACTGTCCATCAGGATTCCTACGAAAAAGTATGTGATAGCGTTTTTACAAAACCATTACAATTTCTGCATTGGAACAAGAAAATTGCATTGATATGGAACGATGACATCATTTGACGAGAAGAGATGATGAGAGCCGTCCCTCGGAATGTTGCAAGCCGGTTACAGTGTACTGTGGCTGTCGCTCTTGGCACTACACAGAGCGTCATAAGCCGCTTCTGGACACGCTATCGTATCACGGTCAGCGTTGCCGAACGACATGGTGGTCCATCTCGCATCACCACTTGCAGACAGGACCTGTACATCAAAAATACTGCTCGAGGGAATCGCACCATGACCGCCACGATGTTGGCTATGAGGCTCCTTGCTGATAAGCGACCAAACCATCCGAAATCGTTTACGTGAAGTGGGTCTGCGTTCCCGAAGGCCGCTGAGAGTTCCGCCTATAGCAACCCACAATCGTAGGGCCCGTTTACAATGGGCTCGCGAACACAGAAATTGGGAGGAAGAAGACTGGCGCTTTCTTTGCTTTACTGATGAATCTCGTTTTGTTAAGCGGCTGGATACAAGAAGAGTTTGGAGGACCTCTGGACGACAAGAAAGTTTGAAATTTGAAAGTTTGGAACTTCCTGAGAAGTTCATTCATATGGATTGGGAACAATAATGGTTTGGGCCGGTATTGGATCGGTGGAAGAACCGATCCCATTTGAAGCTTCGTTCGTGAGATATTCTAAAAACAATTAAATTTTTCCAAACTTTCGGATCGAGTCTTACTCCGCACAAAATAAAAATCATTAGAACTTCTGAATAACTAAGTTAATTTGATTTTTTAAATTGAAAGTCATCTTCGGTAGTAATGAAATACCTATCAAATCAACCGCCTTTCCTCAATTTAAAAAAATAAGTCAAGAAACTTTAGCCTCATAAAATACACTGAGGGATTGAGGCCCGCTTCAAATCACTACTTAAATATTTTTGTAGCGCTAAAAGACACTTAAAGTTAATCCAATCTCTGCCAATCATCTTAAATTGATAAAGACTAAATTAAATTTTAAAATATATGTTTTCGCTATTTGATTGTAGTGCAAGGGTCCCTACAAATTCAACCTACATAGGTCCAGTGACTACATCTAAACACCGTGCACAGGTTAAGCAAACTAACAGTTAATTAACGTCAACGCTAGCACAACGGAAACACTAGTCAAAGTTTATACATGGGTTAGGTACTTAATATAGGACCTAACTACTTACACTAACGTTAGGCTTTGAAAATAGGACGTCTTATTAAGGCGACGATAACCGACTTTTAATGATTTTATACTGAAGATCACGTCTAAACGAGTAGTGTTAATGATTTGAAAAAAATATCAACATATATTTTTTTCAAATCATTAACACTACTCGTTTTAAATTTTTCTCGATAACTTAATATGTGAATATTTTGGATTATGTTTGAATATTACATAGTGAAATTAATTTGTAAAGTTACGTCTAACGCGGATAAAAAACTGAGAATGGCGCGAAATCTACCAAGCGTATTTTTCTGAAACCTTCACCAATTTAAAGATAATTTAATTATTGATCTTGTAATAAACGCGTTTTATTAAAATACCTTTTGTTTTGTGTATAATAAATGAATAATGCGTCAAATTGGGGCTCCTTAATGGGCGAGTCCTATTACTGGCTGAACTTACGACGCGTTGCGTGAGCTCAGTACAGAACACGCAAGCTAACCACTCAAGGTCACTGGCATATATTTGCGTCTTAATATATTTAATATAGTATTTAATATGTCCAGCAGTGGACGTCTTTCAGCTGAAATGATAATGATGATGATGATGACGTTTTTAACTTACTTTCTATTGGGAAAATGCCTCCCTCCTTCAGTTCATCTCGCCACCTCTTCCTGCAAGCTTAGCTTGACGCTATCTATTTCTACTCTAGTGTAGAATAGAAATCGCTTGTCTACCAAAAATGTTCTACTGTTTACACGGAAACCTCATTTTTGATACTCATCCGTCGACAAAACGCTTCTCTACGGTTCTCGTGCTAATCCTGCTGGGCCAGCCTCGGCGGTGCCGTCCATATTTAGGTACCTATTGCGTGGTCTCTTGCCCAGCTGTCGTTCTGAAAACCCACATAATTGAAAAAGGGAAAGAAACACTTGATAATCACATAAATATTCACTGTGGCAACACTGTCAAAGTACAAATTATTAATGTTGTAACAAACTTTTAAATGTATTTTCATTATGGCAACTGAATGTATTATTTTACTTTGGCAACATAGAAATAACGGTTATGTTACCGTTATTTCTGAGTGGGGGGAAAGTACTTTTAAATAGTTAGCTTAGTTTAGAAAAATTCCTTATTACCATAAAAATATACATTGCTGTAGTAGGTACTTATACACAAATAAAGTTACAGTTACACTAATATTATATTAACAACACTTACAGGCTAGGAGCACCTATAAATGTATAAAATAATAATGGTTCCAAACTTATTGACTTAAAAGAGCGTGGCAGTTGAGAGTATGTCATGCTCACTTAAATGGCTCGCTACTGGTGGCGCGTGTGTTGGATCATTCGGTTCCCTACAAAATGGTTGAGTTGGATGGTGCTGATCCACGCGTCATGTTCGTGAACGGGCGCCGTCAGTTGAGACTGGTCTTCTCTTTACTGCCAGGGCTTATTTGTAATCTTTTAATCTTATATTTTGAATTGTTTTTTATATAAACAATTTTTTTTTTTTACATTGTTCTCACATATAACGCAACAAGAATAATGTACCCAGGATTTTGTAATATCTTGCTTTAAAAGAGTGTCCTTGGAGTTTCTTGCCTATTCTTCTCCGTAGAGATCTACGTTTTGGAATGGCAAATAGCTTCAATTTTCTGACTAACTGACCGACTCTTTGACCTGTAATAGGTTTAATTGAAATAAATGTTTTGAGTTTGAGTTTTTGAGTTTGAGTTTATTACAGCATGAGGCACTCCTTAATTAATTAAACATTTAACATTATGAAATTATTGTAATTATTTCATTTATAAAAATGAAGGGGTAGCAGCAAATACTTAAATAGTAAAATGTAGTGCAGTCGTCGTGAAATAATGCAGTTGTGCGGAATAAAAGTATTAGCAAGAAAAGAGTGTTTTTCATCAAATACCACGTAAAAAGATATCTGTGAATAACTTAGTTTAAACCTTAACAATCATAGGGATCTCCAATACCTAAATATTCAAAACGTTACCGATGGTGTCGGGTTCAGAAGCTAGACAAAGTTGGAGATACTGGTAACTGTGTAGAACAGTGTTACCAATAGTTCCGTTAACTTTCCCTGAACAAAAATGTTTCACTCGCTGCTAAATTCAATTCTCTTTGAACTTTGGCTTCAGTCACCTTTTCAGGCACGTTACCTGGCTGCCTAATAAGTACATACCTTAGAAATGGAAAACTGACTAAGAATACTTTTTAAAACATGATCTAAACAAATTGTTTCAATTTGTTCTAAAGATACATTTTGTATTCTACACATTCGCGTTTATTTTTGAAGTGAAAACTTCTTTAGGCGCGTTGAGCACTTTTTCATCAAAAATCATTTTGATCAAAAATCTTGGAATTCGCGTCATCGTCACCAAAAAACGCCTCCCATAAGCTATATGTATACTGTTTTCACTTCTATCAACAGTCCCCAAAGACTGCCCCGCATGTTTTTTTTTATTTTATGGGTTGGTAACTACTTGCGGCAAACTTACTTGCTTACTTGGTAATAAACAAGCCGTTTTCTGTGTCCTATTGATTTCATCAAAGATGACTATCCTACTTCTTACTAATATTACAAACGCGAAAGTTTGTAAGTATGGATGGATGGAAGGATGGATGGATGGATGTTTGTTACTCTTTCACGTAAAAACGGCTGAACCAATTTTGATAAAATTTTGTATCGATGTAGCTGACACCTTGGACTAACATATAGGCTACTTTTTATCATTGTATTCCCACGGGATCGAGACTTACGCGGGTGAAACCGGCGAGGCGCAGCTAGTAGAATATAATGTCAAATAACATCCTGTGCAAAGTTGTCATGTGAAGGACAAGTTTACAGTTTGTTTTCCTATAAAGTAATTTAAGAGCATTCCAAAAAAGCCGCAGTTCCAAAAACGTAATACTTGGAACTAGGCCAATTTGTATGTTGTCGAGAAAGTAAACACAATAACTAAGAAATGGCGGGCCAAAATGAGTAACATAAATAAAAATTAGTCTTCACGGCTGTACGACGAATTTCTGGAAGATGTGAGTCCTTATTGAAGCAATGAGAAGTGACAGGCCGACGGTAGCAATAATAAAAGAACGAATAAACACTTCCTCAAGACCTCTAGACATTATCGATGATGCCTATGACAATAAGAAGCACCTCATAAATGGATCAAATTGAAGGTACTCGTAGTTTACGCGCCACGTAACTATCGTAGGCACGAATGAACTAGTTTAGTTATTGATATAGGAGCTTCCTGCCTTCTGGGAAGATAAACTATAAAACCCGAAACCTCGAAACTAAAGTAAACTTTGTAGATAGATACTAGGTTTTTAAGTTAACAGACTGGACTAAGTAAAAAACAGATATGAAGTAAATTAAATAAAATGAAATCGTTTATTCTGTAAATAGGATATCGGAATCACTTTTACACGTCATATTAAAAAATAAAAATAAGCTAGTTGTAGTAGACATTTCGACTACCCCTGAGAAGAATTGGCAAAACAATTCAGGGGTCAAAGTCTCTTTTAAAGCCCAGACATAATCTTGGTCAGATCATTTGAGGACCATGTAGATCCGTGTCGAAATGGTTTTTGAGGAAAGAACCACACAAAGAGTGGACCTGTCCAATCAGTGCAAGCATTTGTCAGTAATCATGCAGCTCAACTCAAGACTACGACGATAGAGGAGGCCTATATCGCAAGACAGCCTGACCTGGTAGCTCATTAGTTTATAAGAACTTGTTTATGTACAAAGAGTCGGAGGAAATAAAAGCTATTTTTATTTTATTTACTAGGTTTTTGGCAGGTATCTATTATACAGGGTCAAGCTGTTCAATGGTCATCCGAAAACGCCTTAAACAACAGGCAAACTCTTATGTTGGGATCTACCAAATATCAAGATAAAGAGCGTGTCAATTGCGATTCTTTATTCTAGAATTTCTACCCGGATACTTTACCAAATAATTTATTATTTAATTAATTTACCTTATGCACCAAATAATTTTACCAACGTGAACGGTTTGTTTTGCGTTGTGTACTCATGGCCTTAAATAACTTCACGTGTAAGTATAATCATGCCATTCACTCCTGTGTTTATTTACATAATATTCCTTCAGTCAATGAACTATATTATTAAGGATAAGCAAAGATCCGGAAAATGTTCAATTAATTAAATTAAACTGGATATGGGAATAACCCTGAAATGAGTCATGCATAATACTACTTTGTATATTACGCAAAATACGCTCTTTGACGTGGAGTTGCGGACACCAGACCGTATTACCTAGTATATTATTCCCTATCAAACAAAATTGTTTTCAAACAAAACTAGGTCGGTTAGTCACTTATTTAAACAACAAAAACGAAAAAAAGGGAATAATGGGTATTTTCCCCGATCGCCAAATTACTCTAACTATTCATACCATATAATACTAGTATTTACCTCATTATTCAGAATTTGAAAATAAAGGCGAACTTTACATGTTAGTTCATCAGACAATAAAAATATTGTATTAAGTATTTATAATATTAGTAATTGTAATTTTACTGTATTTTCAAGTTTCTTTATCATTAAAGAAACTTGAAAATACAGTCGGGTCTGATAAAATACAGTCGGGTCTGATAAAATACAGTCGGGTCTGATAAAAAAATACATTTAATTATTAAATTGTACTTACCATAGAACATGCTACTATTATTATATTCTAGGAAATAAATACAATATTGATATATACTATACAAACAACCATCATATCTACCTATACAGATATGATGGTTGTACCTACATTATTAGCAAATAAATTATTTCTTTCTTCTTTCTTTCTTTTCTTACAACAGAACCAATAACACTTTGACTGACCTGGCAATCAAACCCAGATCCCCCTGCTCAGCAGACCACTAGATCAACGATGCAGTCGAATAATCTTGATTCTTGATATTGAGATTGACTGGTATTTCATGGCAGGATGCGTCGGTGCCAGTAAAAGTCCGCCTTATGTGAAATATAAATAAATAATCCCGTATTACATTAATAACCGCCATCGCTGCGATCGCCAACCCGCCTGCCAAGTGTGGCGATTATGGCAAACCCCTTTCAAAAAAACAAAATCAAAATATTTTATTTCACATAAACCTACATGGGCACTTATGAAACGTCAGAAGCTAGGCGCACGGTTCCAATTGGTCGTTTCCTACGGAGAGCCGGCAAGAAACTCCACGGTTACTCTTTTAAAAAGAATGGGCTTTTACAATGTTTTCAAGTTACAGTGACGGGAACGCCGTGTAGGCCCGTCAACAAGTACCAAGTACAAAAATGGTTTACAAAGCCACTTTGGGGAGGCTTATGTCCAGCAGTGGGCAACATAATACGGAATAAACAACATTTTCTTTTAAAATTACACCGAAATATTAACGTGGGTGTTGAATTCTTCAAAATATTACCCTACTCAACTACCTAATATCGAAGTTTTCCCTTGTGAGAGCCTTTAGTAACCACATAACAGTTTTCAAGATTTCTACGTAATGTTTGTACGAGTTAAGTACATATACTTAAGTGATTCTGATTACCCGTAACTTTTGTACTAAAAGTCTGGAATTGAACGGTCAGTCAAAATTAACGTCGAATTCAACCGTTCTAAAAGGTATTGACGGTTTCAAGTACTAATGATTAAATTATAATATTACTATTCGGATGTAAACAAGTACCAAATATACGTAGGTACCTATTACGTGCATGTTAGTGTCAAACTAAAACGCAAAATAGTGAAACAAATTCAACTCTCCTCAAATGTAGTTACAAGTTTAGCTAACCCCCATAAAATAAACAAAAACAATCTTTAAGTAAAACTATGACATAGCCTTCAAAGGCGTGACTATGAAATGCGGAGTATGACTTTAGAGTAATTTGTGGAAAAAGGTGGACATGTATTGCAGGAGGCAACGCCGCCCGCCCGCCCATCCCGGTCCGCCCTAACTCACGCACCGGATATATAAGGCGCCGGCGAGCCTTCAGCGGCACAACGCAACGCAATCAGCGACAACCACGAGCTCTCCTCTCCTCTACCACTCGAACACAGGTTGGTACGACAACATATTTATTTTATTTTTAAATTATTTAAACACAACTATAAATTGTGGTTTATTCTTCCAGAAAAGTTTTATTAATCTGTGATTTTTTTATATGAACTTTTAATCTTACATACAAACATTTTAAAATCTTACATACAAACATTTTAAAATTATCTATAAAGTCCTAAGACGACTTAAATATTAATGATTATCGTACTTTGCAACTAACATAGTGTTCAGTCCATAACTTTTCGCCTTAGTAATGTTTCTATTTGTAAAAAAGTTACAAAGTAACTACTTATTAACTTGAAACGTACCCTGAAACCTTATTTATTATAAAAAGGTTTACCAACTTAACATATACACAGTTTTTCTTATAATATATATCCCACATGTATCTAAAATATAGGAATGCACGGCACTTTCAGGTAGCGTACTAGAATATTATATTATCCAAAAATTAATTTAAAAAAATGTAAATGTTTAAGTGTAAGTTTAGTAAAACAGATAGATACTTTCCTTAAGCTATTCAATAAACTGCATTTTCTTATTGTTGAGAGAGAGTATAAGTCAGTTTACTGCAGGTAGACTTTAATTCCATATTTACGACTTTATTTAATTGAATCTTTATACGTCGTTCCACTTAACTTCCGGTTCAATATGGACCTCATATCCGGTGCTTGATGGTTATAGTTCTATTTTATTTTTATTCATAATGGTCACTGCATCTCTATTTACGTTTGCTCGTGTTTTATCGTCTAAAAGTAATTAAAATGCTCTACATACAGACTTTATGGTTAGAAAACCATATTCTTGATAAATATAACTGTGTTGATTAGAGGCATTCAATTTATTGGTTTATGGCAAAAAGCATTGTCGGCCAGCAATAATCTCTATAATTTTTTACAATTAAATATTTACATGTCAAATAAAACATACATAATTAAAAATGTCATTAGATATATTCGAAGATAAAAAAACATAAACCTTTCCCTTGTTCATGAACCCAGTAATATGCAATAACTCCTTTTAAAATTCACAATAGGAATAATAGGTATCATAGTTGTCCACTTTACAGCTACTTCTACTAAAAGCTTATTCAACACTAGTAAGTAGCTTGTCAAAGAGGTGTTATCTTTCATTTCACTCAACTCTGTCCTGTGTACTGAGTACTTACTCTTCTTGCAAAGTTATAGAAAACCAGCAATACTTGAAGTAATACTGAGCGGTCGACGGTGTGGAATTTTCATGCATTTCTACCTAATGCTAACTCTTTCACATCACTTCATTAGTAATGTATCTAGTTTAACGTTTGCCTTCTCTCTGTATGACGGTATAGTTTAAATTTTTCGAGCCGAATCAAGTGATCGATCATTATCTTTTCATAGTTCCAGCTCTTAATGTACCTTTTTTTTTTTGAGTGGGAAATTATCAAATAACTTCTCCCGCTCTGGGTGGAGCGGGGGGCATGTCAGACTTTTACTTACTAAAACCTATCCGTGTTCCTTCCGTTGCCTGTGTGCCAGGGCCACGATATCCCTTTCGGACAAACTCGCAACCTTGGCAAGCATTGGTCCTAACGGACCCCGTCAGTTGGTGCTGACAACTCTTTGAATCGCGCGTGGAACACAACGCGCCATCGACCCGGGCCTGGTCCTTAACGGACGGCGAGCTACCCATCGCTCACCGTCCACAAGCCCGCGCCTACGGTGGCCGGAAATCGGCTTGCGACCCCCTTTTTCTACCTAATGCTAACTCTTTCACATCTCTTCATTAGTAATGTATGTAGTTTAAGGTTTGCCTTATCTCTGTATGTCGGTATGGTTTAAAATTTTCGAGCCGAATCAAGTGATCGATCATTATCTTTTCATAGTTCCAACTCTTTATGTACCTACGTTCTAAAATTGAGTATTTGCTCTTTTATCCTATTCAGTATTTCCCATCTAGTTACCAAGTTATACATACTAAATAATCTTTACTGCTACTCATCTCAAAGATACTGGCCACAATTGGCACCGCTTTAATGAAAAGCCTTTTATAAAATTGAAAGGGTGTCTAAAGCCATATTAATTAATGTCATTATGTTTCGGAAGCCTTGTCTCGAATTTCTTTTAAAATGTTAATATTCCACTTTGTTCCTTCATGTCAAAAGTTTACAATGAGGTTTCTTAGTGGAAAAAATAAAAATAATGCCATGAAAAGACATTTTCGCAAACTGTTATCTAAATAAGACCGTCTCTAAAAATAAATTATTCGTGACATGTATTTGTAAGTAAATGCTTTGATTCGTATATGATTCTATATTTAGATTAATAATTCAACCCAATCGACGGATTGATTGCTTGCACGTGTAATATTTTAACATAACCCAGTTCTAAAGAAACACGATCAAAACTCAAGAGGAATCGAATGAAAGACAGTATGATTGATTCCTAATCTTTTCATGACCTATATTTGTCATAAAATGAAGATACAGTACCTACCGGGCAATAATATAACATGAACATAGTCAGCCTTTAATGTTGTCACTGCTGGGACATATGAGCAAGCCCTCTCCGTGAGAGGGATCGGGCAATAAAAACTTAATTTATAATGTACGCGTATAAATTCCGTATAAGTAAGGCAGTGGTTCTCAAACATTTTTTTGGCGACGGATAACGAAATATTTGATGGAGACCTAAAATAATCAAAAATGTTTTTTTGTGTATTCTTTATTATATTAATAATCATTTTACTTGACATTAACATTTGCATATTTTTATACTTTATGTTGGAATATTTAGATAGATCTTATTTTACTCAGGTTGCAGAGTAAATTAAATATAGTATCCCTTTACTAATTTGTTTTCATTGTGACTACTATTTTCGGGGAGCCCCCCACAGAGGAGTTGTGGAGCGGGCTCCGCGGAGCACAGTTTGAGTATGCCTGACGTAAAGTATTATCCCTGACATCTTTACGCCTTATATTTTAATATCAAAAACACTTGTCTCATAAAATTACTTATTTTTTTAATTTTATTAAACATCAATTTAACTCGATAAACAACACAAAGTTAGTAACTGTCGAGTTTGCCAGTGCGTTGATGTCTTTATAATTACAAGTTATCATTAAGTTATATACATATAGATCACAGTGTCTATGTGCTTTTCTTTATTACAAAAATAATAGTGTTCAAATACACCCCGAAAAAGTAAAATAGTTGTATAATTAATTGAAGATATTTTCATATTATTCGCTACCTTTCCCTGTTTTAATTAAGTATCTGCGTAATTTAAATTAAGCTTCCACTCAATTATATTATTCGTAAGTAGATGAAAAAATAAGAGAACAACTGTATAATAATAACTTGAGAATGTACTGCGTGTCCGTAATCTAAAGAAATATAATGAAAATTCAAAGCGTGCCGTTTTACTACGTAGGTACCTATAATAGTAAGTCGTAACGGAATGCAATTTTATATATTAATGCATTTTATAATGTGACGGTAGCAATGTATTATTATCTAGTCATAACCTTCTCGTGGTCGTGACAATCCTGTCTTAGTATCCACGCTATTATTTCTTGACATTTGTTATAATGTGTTCTATTTCAGCACCTATTGTAACCAGGGACCATTTTGGTTACCCATTGAAAGGGGTTACCCGTACCGCAAGGGTTTTTGATTAACTGCTTAGAAAAACCCTATCGAAAACTCTTAATGGTCCCTGGATAGAATAGAGATAGAATTGGCCATGCTACGCGTGCTGCGCGGATATCGAAATAACATAATATTATGATTTTTTCATATAACTGGGTTTCAAGTAGGTATAGGACCCATTGAATGGGTTATCATGTAACCCTTTCACTGGGTTTCAAGTATAAAACCCTTTCAATTGATTACACCATGACAAAGGTAACCCATTGAATGGGTTACCCCTTCGCAAGGCTTAAATCTTAACCGGGGTTGTACAGTCCCTGATTGTAACATAAAATTGCATCCTTACAGTCGGATGACATAAGTTTCATATAATCTTTAGGTTTGTTGTTTCGATGTTCATAAAATATTCCACGCTTTTAGCAGTAAGAAGTTACATAAGCTAGGATCATTCAAGTGAAAACTTTAGGCGCGTTGAGGGATTTATAGTAGGGGAAAAACTTAAGGGTTCGCGACACCAATGATGAAAGTTAGTAGCTGCAGTAAGTTTTGTTTTAGATAATAATTATTTTATTGAAGTGAAAACTTCTTTAGAAAGAAAGAAAGAAAAATAATTTATTTTGTCACAGAAAAAACGTGCGTACGAAAACATAATATGTAATAAACTCGGAGGTCAAAACAAAACAGATCTAAGTACTAAAATGAATAGCTGGAAGCTGCACGCTGCTGCTGCTTTAGGCGCGTGAGTGATAAGTTTTCACTTCTGACGGCAGTCCCCATTACTGCCTATGTTTTTTTTTAAAGGAATCTTCTTGAGCCGCGTTGAGCGATTTTTGTTAGGGACAAAACTTATGGGTTATTTTTTTCGTTAAAACATCTGGATCACACCTGGACTTATCACACTAATATATCACACTTCACACTAATATTATAAAGGCGACAGTTTGTGAGTGTGTGTGAGTATGTTTGTTACTTCTTCACGATCAAACGGCTGGACCAATTTTGATAACATTTTGTATGGAGGTAGCTGACACCCTGGATTAAGATATAGGCTATTTTTTATCCTGATATTCTCACGGGATCGAGACTTACGTGGGTGAAACCGCGGGGCGCAGCTAGTAGCTATATAAGTCTGAAATCATAAAATCAAAGCATAGATCACCACGCTTACTCAAGATGGCGATCTATGCTCGTGCCTTCTTTGTATGAGAAAGGCTTTCTCTGCCCTGCCCGGGACAATAATAGGCTGGTTTTATTAGGTATACCTACTGTGAACAGTTCGAATAATATAACTCTAATAAACTGTAGTAAACATACTTTTTCCTAATAAGTTAACAATATAGTAATCATATTAATCAGTTTCAACACAAATTTTAATATCAAATTCCATGTTCTGAATAATTAGTTTTTCATCATTATTAAGCACGCTAACCGTCCGCGAAGCAGACATACCTACATAGTAGTTAAACAATCGCCCTGCATTTAATGTAAGAAATACTTAGCTCTTATATCAATTTAGTAAGGGTTGGCGTAGCATGTCCTACTCCTCCATACATCTCTATAATCTTCATCTTAGTAGTCTTCCTCTGTCTAGCCATATCATCTGCCAATACAGTGTTTAAGGCCCGTATTACAGAACGTCACTCAATACTCAAGCATTACTTAAATCTGGTTTCAACCAATCAAATGGCTTGAATATAGTTTTAAGTAATGCTTGAGTATTGAGTGACTTTCTGTAATACGGGCCTAAGTCACCGTATAATTATGAACTTCGTTCAAAATTGTGAACTCCAACAAACCATTAAAAACGCATTATTTTTCGATAATTTATAATCTATCCATGGGAAACCGACAAATTGCGAACTGGGTATCAAACTTGCTTGCAACGTAACGCACCTTGCACTAATACTAAATAGCTTGCCTAGCTGCGAGCAACTTGGAAGTAGCGCTCGCCGCCCGCTGCCGCGCCCCTGCTAGATTCGCTCGCTCGGCTCGCGCGCTGTAGGTGACAGTTCTATCTAACCTAACCTAACCCATTTCCCTAGTTCCCAATTTTTCGTCAATTTATAATCTAATGGAAATAACACCGACAGATTATAAACTAACGGTTCTCATAATCTTACGGTGACATATCCATCTTTTCTTTGGTCAAAGTGTTAAAGGATCGTAGCAGGTAGCGTTCTCAGTTCTGCCTGGGTACCTATAAACTGAAGCCTTTTCCCATAGGAGTCTATGGGGAAAAAGGCTAGTGTTAATATACCTTCAATTTGTGTGTCCAGCTCTGAGCAATGATGAGAGTTGCCGGCGGAGCGCTGGCTGTGGCCGTTGCCGCGCTGCTAGTCTGCTGCAGTGCTGATCCTCATCAGGTAAGGAAACCTCCTCGTCATCAGCATAGCTGAACAAAGGCTAGGGTTCAAATGTGAAGCATACGGATTAGTTAAACAAAATCCGGGGGCGACGCACCTTACCGAAACAAGATAGTGTTATACTAAGGGCAATTCTTCCAGTCAGAATACACTACGCTTCTCTTCTGTAGTATGAACTACGTTGTATGAGGAGCAGTAAGGTACTTCCATTTTAATAAGAGAAATGTTAGAAGATAATTCAAGTTGAAAAGATATTTTGAAGTGTAGTCTTATCGCAATTGGCGATCGCTGTCAAACAATATCTCTGTGGACGAAAATCACATAAAAGAGATAAAGAATAGTCTGTGGACAAATGATATAATAATATACTCCCCGGAGTGCACAACACTGCTTTCAACCGACCTTGTACAGACGGCTAAACATCAAGCTATATATTTCCAGTATAAGCAGATCTCGCATTGTATAAGATTTCCGTACAGTGCGAGATCAGCGTAAACTGGAATTGTATAGCTTGCTGTGTAGCCGTGTGTACCTATAATATAGTACCTTAAATATTTTCCAGTTTATCAGTTGTAAAAACAAAGACGTCCCCCAATTATAAAAAATATTATTTTATACCTTTTATTTTAATTACCGCGGTTTAGAGTGTTTCCCTTTGTTTTCTGTTACAGGTAATTGTAAAGATATTACTACCCTTTTACTTTTCACTCCTACAGTCGTTAGTACTGTGTTTTAAGCATGCATCTCTTGTTTAATTATTATCATTATTCGCTAATGAGGACGACACCATCTTCAGCCCTCGTTTTGTCCGTAAAAACAAACCATGTAACTTTGAAGGTATGCTGTAAAATTATGTAAACAGGGGAGGGGTAGGTTAGTAGGTAGTACTACTTGTTATGTATTCGCATTAGTATTTATTATGTGGCTATTCGTATCAGATATAACTAGTAACTTCGAAACATGAAACTCGCTTTACATCGAGAAGATATAAATATAAAATGATTAAATCGTAAAAACGCCAATATCAAGACTTATACCAGAATTTTAAAAGTAAACATAGGTTATAGAAACCAATATCTGAGACCTCAATTAGGCCCTAAAAGCCACTACTTTAAAGGCAATTACACAGACCAGTGACCAATTTAAATGACACAATTTTATAAAAGATTACTCAAAATTCCGCTGAATTGTTAAAATTGCACGAATTTCGCCGACAGTTTTTCATTTCGTCGCCCCACGCTGTACTCGTATACCCCATAAATACAGCACTGGTGGAATATTAATTGACAGACAAATTCTGATTGGCTGGCTCGTAACGAGAAAATATAACAACTTAATTGTAAGCCTCCAATTAGATACTAATCGGCCTGTAGTCGATACTATAAAAAAATAAATGAGAAAATTAAAATTCACTAGCGGGGGAGCGGACTTAATTCCATTTTCTCGGTAAAGGAGATAATGAGTAGCGATAGGGACTCGATAGCGAACAGAAATACATTTTTGACGTACAACTTCTTTAGGCACGCTTGACTTGGGGAGTAAGCTGGTGAATGCATGACGAGAGCGTTACGGAAGTGATGAGAGCGTTACGGAAGTATAATTAGTA
Source organism: Tiliacea aurago (assembly GCA_948098905.1). Classification (NCBI taxonomy): domain Eukaryota; kingdom Metazoa; phylum Arthropoda; class Insecta; order Lepidoptera; family Noctuidae; genus Tiliacea; species Tiliacea aurago. The sequence continues at coordinate 15,887,475 of OX402586.1, read as the reverse complement.
TTAATATTGAAATAAAAATTAAATTATTTACGCACGCTTGACTTGGGGAGTAAGCTGGTGAATGCGTGACGAGAGCGTTACGGAAAGAGGCTACGGAAGTTGTTTAAATTTTAAACATGGACCACACCGCGTCACCGCCGCGGGCCGTCCCGCTTAATAGGTATTTTTTTAAATTCACACTGTCTATTTATACACTCACAAGACCGCAGCTTTTTTGAAGTAAAACTTCTTTTGCTAGCGAACGGTGATTTCTGTTTTACTTCAGACATGTGGTCCGTTTTTTTTTCTAGACAGGGTTACTACGGTGCCTATCACGGCACGGAGAGTTGGGTGAAGCACCTACACAGTCACGATATAGCTGACGACATGTCGAGTAATTTGTCGTAACTTGTTTCTATTTCTACAGACTCACTAATATAAAGCTTATATTTGTTGATAGTAATTAGACATACTTACCTACCTAACATAAGTAATATTTATTTATTTATTATTTATTTATTTAACAGTTTATGTACACACATATATACAGACAAGAAAAAAAAGGAACAGAAAAATACGTACAAAGGTGATGCTTATTTCTAAAGATAGATAGATATTGTTTTGATTTGGTTACAAACACCATTATGTGGGTTAATGAACATTGCAGTTCTATTGTTTGGAATAGCTCTTTGAATTGTAATTTATACGAAAGAAACCCTTCTAGCGTAGTCTCTTAACAATAATAGAACTAGAACTATTAAACACAACGAACTAACATGGTCCCCTAAATTACGTTCAAAGGTCTATATTGACCAAGTCCGTATCCCAGAATCAGGTAGAATAAATAAACACACGAATGCTCTGTTTACTCTAACCAACAACTGCGATCTCTAGATTACCCAGCTGTGCAGTTTGTGATTGTTACATAAACTGCATCTTGATCATTTAGATGGCAGCTGTACGGTTCTCTGTTCTTAGAATCACTAACCCGCTTGCCTAACTTCGCAGTTTCAATGTTACAATTTGAAGATTACGTGATCTCAGTGTGTTGCTTCACAGTTTCCAAATCACCAATTTCATCTTCCTTGCACGGCGAGCTATGCTCGGGCGGCTGCTGCAGGGGCAGAAAACCTCAAACGGCGCAAATATTTCAATCTTATTGGGAGTTAGTTCGAGCCGTTTGGGGTTGAAACACTAGGGCCATGGCGTCCGAGTTCCCACTTGGTTTTTCAATATATCGCCAAGCAGTTGGGCTGGTCTATTTTTCGGGCAAAAAATCAGCAGCGCCATACAACGTGGCAATGCTGCCAGCCTTTTGGGCACTTTTCCTGTTGACAGAGATGCGGACGAATTTTTTGATACCCTATGATTCTGCCCCCATCCTTTTTTATTGTATACATCTACATATTATCATTTTAAGTCTGTTAGCGTATATATTATATAAATAAAATAAAAGAAATCACCAATAAAACCACCATTTCTCTAACTGCTGAACGAAACACACCTGAAGTTCCTCTAACTGTCTTTAACAGATTATTTTATTTTTCCCTCACGCTCGTCGATTGTTTACCGATTCGTACAATAATAACATTATTGGTTGTCCCACTAGGAGCAAGACGTTAGTGGCAGTGACCACAACTCCGCGGAACGCATATACGATCCCGCCGGTAAGTCCCAAGTCACACACACACGTTACTGCAGACATAACTGACTTCCACTGTGTTATTCAATATTCAATTCGTACGCACACAGAATGCTAACATGGATACTTTACCTGGCACATAATATAGCTAACTTAACCAACCGGGACTGTAAGAACACAATCAATATTGGATTAATATCTATTATTTACTTACGTAATTCGAAATTATAATTGTGATTTTAAGATAATGTCAAACCGGGTTGAGTCAAAATAGAAATAATCCATTATTTTGATTGTGCATGAGCGCACTCAATAGTAGGAATTTTTCATAGTCATTGTGCACCATTATCACAAACAACACTTCGTGAACGTCCAGCACAGTTTGTTGTTTATGTTCTGTGGCGTCCAACGTCTCATTTGATGGCAAAGGATTAACTCCCTGATCAAAAGACGTTTCACAAACCTGCACCTAAAACCTTTGCACATTCCGTTTAAAAAAGAAAACACCCACGATTATCTTGTAATGTACTTCACTTCCAAAACTGCACTTAGATTTTAAATAAACCTTTTTGTACACCAATACCATTCAGGTGATGGAATATTGCACCAATCACAAAGTACGTCCTTGCACAAGATTGAATCACGAAGCTTTAATACACGGTGTATACATGTTTCCGCACAATGTCCGGTAAGTACCTACTAATTTTTGTTAATGCACATAAATGTTCATCATTCCTAATACACATTTGCATAAAGTTAAGATTGCTTGAAATTGTTACAGATTATAAACAAACAGAAGAGCTTGAAGAATTTCTACGATTCCTCTTACGTTATGAAGACCGCAACTTGAATGGACTCGGTGGCAATTCTCTACTCGGTAGGAACACCAACGGCCTTGGTGGAAGCTCTCTATTGGGCAGAAACCTTGGAAACCTAGGAGGCAGCTCTATGGTAGGTAGAGGGTTACATTATGGTGCCCAAGGGAGAAACACTCACGGTCTTGGTGGCTCCACTCTCGCCGGCCGAGCTTTCAATGGAAACCTAAATGGACTCGGGGGCTCCAGCCTCATGGGCAGAGACGTTGAAGGAGAAAAAAGGCTTTCCTCCAGATTTGTCGATTCCCTCGGCGGCGGTAACTTTGTTCGTAACTTGGACTCTATTGGTGGAGGGAATTTTGTGAGGAACTTGGACTCCATCGGAGGCAGCAACTTTGTTAAAAAGAACCTTGACCAGCTTGGTGGACCGAACCTTGTCAAGAGGAACCTGGACTCTCTGGGCGGAGGAAACTTCGTCCGTAACCTCGACTCCATCGGTGGCGGAAACTTCGTTCGTGAACTGGATACCATAGGAGGCTCCAACTTCGTTTAAATAACTATTCAAACCTATCCTAGTCATTCTACCCTTGGAAATAATTTTCTCATACAACGTATAAAATTGTGATATCCCTAAGAAAATTTTATTTATTGAAATTTTGTCATTGTTTATCAATCGGTGTTGATGTTTTTAAATAAATACTTTGCAACCTAGGAAAATGTGATTTTTTATCCCTGTATCTACATCATTATCCTACTGCCCATATGTATCCCAATTTATTTGGTCTTGTTCATCCATTAATCTCTACAGAGTTCATATCAGTATAGTAAATTTATGCTCTATCCGCTTCGGCCGTCAAGGAAACCGGGGTTTCGTAACTGGTTTCCATGAAGGCTTTTTTTATACGTCTACGTAACTGGTTTCCATGAAGGCTTTTTTATACTACTATGTAACTGGTTTCAAAGGAGTAATTATCCAATGTCCCTTAAGCCACCTACGAAACTGACTTCGAAAGAAAAAAGCGGAAAAAGTTAGTTTGTACTTTCTTTTTATCATTCTATATTTTAATACAACTGAGAGTTATGAATATTGAATTGAAAACATATTTTTACTATTTATATCTTGTTGTATTTACAATATAAACTAACTACTACAGTAGCCAATTTACTAGACATATTAATTAAGGAGACCAAAGTCAGTAATATTTTTAAAACTAAAGGTAGTTAGTTAGTTTATATTGTAAATAAAACAATATATAAATAGAAAAAATATGTTTTCAATTCAATATTCATATCTCTCAGTTGTATTAAATATAGAATGACAAAGAGAAAGTAACGTACTAACTTTTTTCGCTTTCTTCTTTCGCAGGAAATTTCTCCTTCGAAACCAGTTACATAGTAGTATAAAAAAGCCTTCATGGAAACCAGTTACGTAGACGTATAAAAAAAGCCTTCTTGGAAACCAGTTACGAAACCCCGGTTTCCTTGACGGCCGAAGCGGGGCAGACATATGTCACACAATTCATCCATCGTTTCTTTGGTCTTCTCTTCTCTAAATAACCTTTTTGTTCAAAACTATTCTCACAACCTCCATGACCCTCATTATTTCGCATTACATGGCCATACAGCCGATTCCCGCAAAACACTATCAGACCAACACTTACATCCTCATGTCTAAAATAGTCGAACTCTTTCCCATAACACATCTTACCTCATAACAATGTCATCTCAATATTCTTTCGAACATCATTATATTAAATTACCCATAATTAAAAATCATTGGGACCATTTCGTCCTATCACATACAATTAAGTCTACAATCAGGTAAGACTGTCAGCTAATACATTCAATGTTATATTTCTTCAGTCTAATCTTGTCTCTTCTTTAACTTATTCTTGGATACCATACGCATAGGTCACAAGACTCGTACTCTGGACACTCTCGGCGGCAACTTGGTCAGAGAAGTTCGAGAGATCCGCCACTCGGGATATGTGCCCTACCTCATCTCCAGACGATTTGATTTTGCCAGGTTAGTATACACACTTTACCATTTCCTCATCATAAAATACTCAAAGTCAAAGTCAAATAATTTATTTCAAATAGGCCAATAAAAGGCACTTTTGAACGTCAAAATTTACAAACAAAAAAAATGATTCTAGTTGCCTCTTCCAAAAGGTAGTTTCGTATGGAGAAAAATAGGCAAGAAACTCCACCGTTACTCTTGTCAGTAGATAAACATATATACTTCTTAGTAGACAACATTTCACAAGTGCCACAAAACCCAGTAGAAAGAAACTGAAAACTCAAAGCATTTATTTCAATTAAACCAATTACAGGCACTTTTGAATTGTCAAAGAGTCTGTCAGTTAGTCATAAAGTTGAAGCTATTAGCCTATTCCAAAACGTAGATCTCTATGGAGAAGAACAGCCAAGAAACTCCAAGGACACTCTTTTAAATCAAAATATTACAAAATCCTGGGTACATTACTTTTGTCGCTTCTATATAATTATGTGAGAACAATGTAAAAAATAAATTATTTAAAACAATTCAAAATATAAGATTAAAAGAATAACTTACATTCGATACCACTTATCTATAGATTTTTTTTTAATAAAGAATCATTGTCTAAAATAATTATAATATTCTCGCAAGCCTCAAGTCCATACAACCCACATTGTACTAAAACGCTGAAAATTATTCAAATAACATTTTAACTTAATTATCATTTAATTGGTTTCCTTCGCATAACAGTTATCTTACGCTACCATCATCTTATTATGAAAACGTAATTTCATGCGTATTTATGTGACATATCGAAAATATAATATTATCTGATTCAATACCCAATTACGTGATTATTCCCTGGAGATAAAGATCGCTAGGACCTACAGATATAAAGTTTTCTGCGTATGCGACACCCCATCGAGATGCATGAATACTTTTTTATGGGGTGCACACTGAATGACAACTTCATTATCTACATTACTATACGTATACAATATAGAAAGAAAGAAAAGAAAGAAAGAAAAATAATTTTATTTGTCACAGAAAAAACGTGCGTACGAAAACATATAAACATAATAAACTCGAAGGTTACACAAAACCGATCTAAGTACTATAACAAACAAACAAATTGTCGGAAGCTGCACGTCATGACTGTGACAAAAAGGCTTGAACTCAGCATGATGCTGTGCTATGGGGGACCCACAGCACAGCGCTGATTTTCAGTGGTCACCCGGAAGATACGTACGGAACCCAAGTCAGGTTTGATGAGTTGTACATAAGTAAATAGGTAACAAAATAAAATAAAATAAACAGTACTTAGAATATAATGCCTATACAATCAATTTTAAGAATAAATATAACATACAAATTAATCCGCAGGCATCACCATGCACATTAATATTAATATATCATATATGAATTAAGTAGATTTATGAAATAGTTATTGCAAAACTAACATGCCTATACCTACTTTATTACTATTGTCTGAACGTGTCCCTCATCAGACAGAGGTTAACGCTATTAATTACTGGAACGCTAATTTAAAAACTGTTTAAACAATTAAATAAAGATTATTAAGGGCTGACTCTAATATTCAAATAAATACATCACAAAAATATAATATAACTAGCTTTTGCCCGCGGCTTCGCTCGCGTTAATTTTGAATTTCAAAACGAACGTTTTAACGTACTTTTATGCAAAATTTCAGGATGATCGGTTCAGTGGTTTAGGCGTGAAAATGTAACAAACAAACAAACTTACTTTCGCATTTATAATATTAGTTAGCATCATGATTCGAAAGACACGTGACGCCATCTATTCTCATAAGAACGTTATTGTTGTTTTCCTCGGGGACGGTACTTTTTTCGGGATTTAAGGTGCCTTATGTCCGTTCCTGTACACGCAAAATGCAAAATTTCAGGATGATCGGGTTAGTGGTTTAGGTGTGAAAAGGTAACAAACAAATAAACAAACTTACTTTCGCATTTATAATATTATTTAGGATTATGGAGTATTTATAATGTTTTCGATTACGAAAACTAAAACTTCCGTCGATGGAAGCAACACAATCATTCCAATGTCCCAACTCCAATTAAATTATAATTACCAAAATGATGGATTTAGATGAGTTTACCCCCGACCCATGTGTAGTATATTCATTTAATCACCTAACTAAGCTGAATGAATCTCACATGAGTTTGTTCGCAGTCCGTACGGTGGCAAGCGCGAGCCATGGCCGCTTGCACCTATCGAGTTTAGCGGATATTACGGAGATGGCCTCCCTAAGCGCAATTTCGACGAGATCGACCGGTAAGACTGACTTTACTATTTTTTATTTCTCTAGTTTAATATGGAATCCCATAACTACTTTTTGTTTCTAAAGATAAGTTGTTGATAGGCATTTTCATGAATCAGCAAGGCAATATGTGGGCGTCCAAGCAAAATGAGTCCAGTAGTGGGATATTGAGTTGACTAGATTCGGTATCTAGAATAGTCATTTGATCATCATCATCATCATTTCAGCCGAAAGACGTCCACTGCTGGACATAGGCCTCACCCAAAAGGGGGGATTTGCCATAATAGCCACGCTTGGCAGGCGGGTTGGCGGTCGCAGTATGGCATTCTCTAGTAAGTCCCTCAGTCGCCTTTTACGACACCCACGGGAAGAAATAGGGTAATGCTATTCTTTACGTCCAGCACCACACGGGACAGTCAATTGATGATATGGATTAAAAAAAAAATCAAAAACTGGCACATTTTTTTTATCAGACATTTGAAGTTGAAACTCTGAAAAAGCTTGATTTGAGAAAAAGCATTTTCAAATTTGACATCGCCTTTTTACTAAACTTTTCTCTTAAAATTTCTGGTACTTAGAAACATCATATCCATATAGTCAATTAATATATGAACTTGTAGATAATTGAGCATTAATTAATAAACAATTAAAATCGCGATATGCAATTTTCTCACCCAACATTACAAAATTGCGTACTTATCTTGGAAACTAAATGTCGAGAACTGGACTTTTTTGCTTGACATATCATTTCATTTCCTAAAAAAAAAAATATTCTTTACGCACAATTCTGCTTGAATGTCTACTAACAGAACCATCACCGCCAGAATCATCATCATCCCTTACATGAAATAGCTGAGCTTTAAAAATAATACCGTCGTATTATGTGTGAAAGCCCCAAGGAAAATCCAATTCAATATTGGAAATTTATTTCATGTAAGGGTTCGCCGTTCAATTGATACAGGTGAAATTGCTTTGACACTTAATTATTCGCAATATTTCCATAGCAAGCCTGTAGTAAGTCAATGGATTTAAATTAAGTTCCATATAATAACAAATTGGGTAACTAGTTTCTAAACCCATGCTGAATTTGTCAGTACCTACCTTCGAGTAGGTACCTACCTATTTGTTCGAGGCATTGTAACTTAATGGTCGTGTAGTTAATAATTAAATAATTCTGAAAACAAGTAAGTATGTACTAACATTAAAATTCAAAAAGTATAGCTGTAATTGAATTTACACAATTCTTATTTATATTTCTTAAATTCTTATACGAAAAAGCAACTAAGATATAAAATTAATTTATTTTACGTCGATCTTGAGATAATTAGGCGATGTCGTGAAGAAAAAGGAAAACTCTACACTAAAATTCCGAAAAGGTCTTTATTATTACAGCCACAATTGGACTAACTTAGTAAGTACTTCCGTTTTCATTTCCTATGATGACGAACACCAAAGATTATTTTCTTTTAGTAAAATAGTAAGTACTTATAAAATCATTATTTTTTCATATTGGGCGATCCCTTGTACCTTCCACAAGTAAAAACAATTTAAGTAGTGCTCCACAATGCTAGCTATATCAGCAAAATTCTCGACGATATATTTTAGGTCACCAAGATACAGGCTGTGCCTAGTTCGAGACCCGCTGTTTAATCTTAATAAGTCTTCTGATAGTGAGCATTTCATACCATGCTACTTGTATATTTAAGGAATTTGTGTTAACTAAATAAATTAATTTAAATTCGAATTTGGATATAAATTCGACCAATGCGCAACCTTTGAAAACGAAATCAAGAGTCGCAGTAAAAGATGGCATAAGAAATGAGTCATTAAAATCACTCACAAGATATCAATTATTCAAGACACAATTTTTGATGCACATATCTTTACTCCAGCCGATGAGAGAATGCATCTCTGACACAACCTGTCAGCTGAGTACAAAGAAAAGTTGTATACGAATTTAAACTTTATTAGTTCCTAATCGTGTCCAGCTGACAGGAATGCATTCTCTCAGCAGCCGAAATATAAAAGCTCTTCCCTATGACGGAGCGGCACGGTATTTCTCCACGCGGGTTAACTGCCAACATTATCATTAGGTATTGCTATTCACGAGGCTCGTTTGTGCGGCACGGCGCGGCGCGCGGTTGACCACCCGGGTATGCCATACCGCTGGCAGTGTGTACAAACCATAAAGTCAAATCAAATCAAATCAAAAATGTTTATTTGCTAGAATATGGTACATAGGGCAAGCGCACATTAAGGAGGATACGCTAAGGTAGCCCGCAAAGTCATTTTTTCTTACGTTTTTTGCAATTTGCAGGTCTGTCTCAGGTTGTATCTTGATTAAAATATGATTCGCGGCCGTAACAAATAGGGTTGTATAGAATTATAATCATTAGAATCGGCAATACAACTAACTTTCTTCTTAGAATTCTTTAGAATGACTACTTCTGAGATAGTCATTCAATAGGATTCTATGAACTTAAAGAGTTGTAATGCTGATTCTAATGATTATAATTCCGTAAAGCCATTTTTATTACAGCCGCGAATCATATTTAGATCAACATACAACCTGTTACTGACCTGCAAATTGCAAAAAACGTAAGAAAATTTTAATTTCGCAGGCTATCCTAGCGCATCCCTCTGAAAGCCGCAACGGGCTTCAGTGCAACGCATTTCCATACAAAAAAGTGCAGTGCGGCCCGCCTATATTATGCGTTGGTTCATAGAAATAGTCCGAAAGTGATGAAGGAGAAGTTGCGTTGTGGCGAGGCCCGCCCCAATCTGCTTTAGGCATGAAACTGCACAGTTGCTAACAGTCTAACCAAACTTTATGTTCTCCAGATCCGGCCTGGACACGTTCCTGAAGAAGAGGAACTTCGACGAGATCGACCGGTCCTCGATGCCCTTCCCCTACGCCACCAAGCGCTTCTACCACCTGTACGGAACCAACTACCTTGACCTTGATACGCCTGTGTAAGCCGTGATCATTGACCGTCAGTACTCACAGTACTTACGATCACACACCACTGATCTTGAACACAGCTACACTCAGACCAGTTACATTCTAAAACAATAGCTTCAATTCAAAGAAAAAATACCCTCTCAAGAAAAAACTAAGACAGAATTTCAATGTTCTAACGCATTCTTTGTGTTTCAGTTCTAACTTCGACAAGAAGAGGTACAGACCCGACTACCCCATGGACGAGATTGACCTATCTCACTTCCCCATCGGCTCCAAGAGGTCCCAAGACAGCTACCCCCTGGTTCCCCGCAATCTATTGTAAACAACAGAATCTAGCAACCGTCCTATTTCAATACCATTATGTCCACTTAAAAAGAACCTTCTCACTTCGGAACTCCCTGATTGCCTAATAAAATATTTCGTTCCATGTTACAGTAATGGTCTTCTATTTATCTTTCTTCGATACTAAAGTTTTTATTTTTCGAAAAAAAAGTTTTAATGATGTCACAAAGCCCTTTGCAAAAACTTGTTTTTCACCCGAAGTATAGGCGGTCACGTGTTAACTCATAGTATTTTTCTCGTTCTTCTTAAAATATCTAGTTTAGATATAAATGATTAGACTTATATATTATTGTACATTTCTCTGATATTATAAATTGTAGTAAACTTATATTGTAAGGAGGGAGAGGGCTTAGATTCTTATCTAAATATTATATCAGTATTAACGAACAACCCTTAAATAACTTGAAATAGTGTACCTGTGAATTATGTTTACCTTAAATAGCATAATGGCCATCATGTACTTTTATTTTAAGTTAATTTGAGTATAAATTATTATGGAATTAATAAAAAGATTATGAATGTTCTTAATGGTTTTTCTTCGACGTCTGCAAACATTTAAAACCCTACAACTTCTCAGATTCAAAGCAAATATAATTAATGTTTAAGTTTGCGCAGCTCACTGTATTTTCATAAAGGACGATGTCCCTTATCTGTCTGCCGGTTAAACAAGAAGCACAAACAGTGTTTAATAACTCGCCTAGGGCAGATAGCTTTTGTAAACACATTATTTTTACTTTGACACATTTTAATTACAAACTACGAGTATACGATTCAATCTAACACTTCTTAAGTCAATAAAGTTATAATTACTTTTAACAATGCCTCCAAAAACATAAAATTTTAAAAGCCCAGAAGTTCTCTTTGAGAAATAATAAGAAGGTAGGTATTGTTGGGAAACAAGAATTGTTGAAATTCAATGAAATTCAATCCAAACCTTTACGAACCAAACGTTAAAAACAACGTTAAACTGGGAAGGAAGAGAGCCCTTCAAAAGAGGCTTAAAACGATCCACGTAATGTTTCGAGAACTTGTGCTGAGCAATTCCTTTCACTATAAGTATACATAACATACATAATGGGCTCATTATGTAATGTTCGCACTGCTGGGACTCAGGTCTCCTCTCTGTGGGCCGTAATCTACCACGCGGGCCCAGTTCGGGTTGGTAGATGTCACAGTCTTCGAACTTTTGGTTCTAAGACATGCCGGTTTCCTCACGATGTTTTCCTTCACCATTTTGGGTTTAAATTTTTTAAGGTCCGTTAATGTGCATACGTTAAGGTCCATACATGTGGAAGCTTGTAATTAGCAAATTACGTCCCTACTAATGATTTTTAATCGTGTTATTAGTCTGTAAGCTTTCTGTAAAATAAAACAAATAAATAAAAAGAGTGATTGTAAGGAAAACTAACACACTAATCACACTTCACACTAATAATATAAAGGCGAAAGTTTGTGATTGTGTGTGTGTTTGTTACTTCTTCACGCTCAAACGGCTGGACCAATTTTAATAAAAATTTGTACGGAGGTAGCTGACATCCTGGATTAACATTTAAGCTACTTTTTACCTGACCACGGTGAAGCAAAAAGGAGGGTTATGATTTTGACCGGTATGTATGTATGAATGTATGTTCATCTGTACCCCCATTACTTCTAAACTGCTTGTCATAATTTGACAAATGAGGTATTGTTGGAAGCGTCTTGATCGCCCGCTGGTTATAGGCTATGCGAGGTCACATTAAATTTAATATGGCGCCCTCTAGCGGACATAAAGACAAAGCCAAAAAGAAAAACACGACTGTCGTCTGAACATCACTATGAATAAGTATGTATTAAATACATTAAAATATATTACGTGTAAGTTGTTTATTTAATAGACGAAAAATATTGAATAGTTTGTACATAATAATTTCAGATGAGAATATTTTTCTTGTTTCATACTTTTTAGAGCGTGATTTTTCAGTAGTCGGGTTTTAGTTTTTGAACTTATTTTTTTTATCCCAATATTCCCACGGGATCGAGACTTATGCAAGTGAAACCGTGGGGCGCAGCGTTGTATAAAATAGTATTGGTCTGTTATATTTCCAATTTGATATTATTGTTAACCTACGACCTACAATTCGTAAGTCACGGCTGTTACCACTGCTCTGACTCTCATTAAAAGTAGATTGACCAAAATATGCAATAGTAAAAGTAACTTTATTTGATCAAATAAAACAACAACACACAACTAGCATCTAAAAAAAGAAAAACTTTTAGATAATTAAAAACAAAAAGTTAATTATATAATACGTATGTAAGTTCATGACCATTCAAACAATCACGTAGAGAGATTAAACGAATCAAAGTCCACGAAACGGCTCATAAAAGTGAGGTGTGCCGAGATTGCGACAACAAATGGCGACAAATGGCCGATGACTAACGTTTCTAAGTAATTAAAGTTCAGGCTGGAACACAATCTAACTAAGCAATCTAAACCGTGACAAATAACCCACGGTACAGCCACATTCGATTAAAAACTCGCGAACACATTGCCGAAGTAAATCAACACGGAAAACTTATTTACAGTTGGCACTCGTAGATACGTGTTAAAGTTTTATAATTAAGCGAAGATAGTAAGTACATAGCTAGGGCAAGGCCTGTATTAATAAGTTTAATCTGTAACAAAACCTGTCAGTGACGGCACGGTTGGCGCAGGTGTTAAGCGATTGACTGCTGCGCTGCGTGTCGCGGGTTCGATTCCCGCATGGAACAAATATTTGTATGACCTACAAGTAGTTGTTCCGAGTCTTAAATGTTTGTAAACGCACCCACAATACAGGAGCAATTCCTAGTGTGGGGCAACGTTTAAAAAAAAAAAAAAAGGTGGAAATTTTTTTTAAACCCAGGCAGGCGCTTTACTTTGTGTAAATAATTTCATAACCACTGCTCTCAAAACGGTGAAGGAAAACATCGTTAGGAAATCGACATGTCCTAGAACCAAAAATTCGAAGATCTAAATGACATCTACCGACCCGCACTGGGCTTGCGTAGTGGATTACAGCCCACTCCCTCTCGAAGAGAGGAGGCCTATGTCCCGCAGTCGTAACATTATAGGCTGATTATGTATATATTTTTAGGGTTCCGTACCAAAATAGTAAAAAGGAACCCTTATGGTGAGACTAAGTCTGTCTGTCCGTCTGTCTGTCACACCTGGATATCTCAACTCAAGATCTACTAATGCTATCAACTTGAAATTTAGAATAGTTTTAGATGACGTTTGCCCAAGTAAATTGCAAACAAGAACTGTAGACTTTGTCTACAGTCTACATTTCATTAATAATATAACCTAGGAAAGGCATTGAAGTGTTAAAAATAAAAATTTCCCAACGATGTGAGAGAGAGATAACAGCAAATAGCAGCTATAAGCTAAGTGCTAAAAAGAGAACAAACATTACGCGGACGCCTGTTGCTCCAAAGTGCCCGCCGCAAACAGATCTTCATTAAAACTTGCTAAATATCACTCTAACAATTATTTTTCAAGAGCTTTATTACCAGGCCGTAAAAACTCCATAAAATATCAGAAAAAGTGATGATGAATTAAATGCTATCTAATATTCCGTAGCCGTTATATTTTTCAGTTAATAACACAGCTTCTCTTTATGATCATTAGAATCATCTGCTTCCAACCATTTACCATTAAGGACGATCGCACACAAATATTACGCTAAAAGCGAATAAATGATAATAATATGGACAATATTTTTTAATTAGTAAGTAAACAGGGCCTAAGTCTGATATTACAATAATGTCGATCATTAATTTCATAATTGTTGATTTTGACAAGTTTGGTAATCTACTATTATAATGGCGTCATTATGACTTTCCAATGGTCGGCCACTGACACTACATTGAAAGAAATTGCATTTATTGGTAGGTAATCTCGTACATAATGACAAATTAATGACATTTCTACTAATGGGTTTTATAATAATGGCAATACGACAATGCCATTATAATAACACAATTATATTACGAGAACATTGACCGACCAATGATCGACCATTATGAATTTAGCAGATTACGAACTTTTAGCAAAATGACAATGGGATCGTGTTGGAATGACTGAATTTGTAAAAATAGCAGACTTGGGCCCCAGGGCATGATGCGATAAGGTCAAAGCGCATTTTATCATGAATCGAATTACGAGTTGTAGGTCGTAAGTTCGAACCCTGACAAGCGTTTTACTTTGTGTAAATTATTTCATCACCACTGCTCTCAAAACGGTTAAGGAAAAAATCATGAGGAAACCGGCATGTCCTAGAACCCTAAAAATTCGAAGACATATGACATCTACCAACCCGCACTGGGCCCTCGTGGTGGATTACAGGCCACTCCCTCTCACAGAGAGGAGGCCTGTGACCCAGTAGTGGGAACATTATAGGCTGATTATGTAGCACCTATCACTTCCATCACATTTCAAAACTGTACATACAACCTACTGCCAAAAACCAGCACCAGCGCTAGGGCTCTGTATCTCATAGGGTCACAGCATTATGCTGAGCGATGACATATTTTCCCACAACTTGTTCTCTCGTGTTTGTGTTTTTTGAAGTAAAACTTCTTTAGGCACGCTTGACTTGGGGAGTAAGCTGGTGAATGCGTAACGAGAGCGTTACGGAAAGAGGCTACGGAAGTTGTTTAAATTTTAAATATGGAACACACCACGTCACTGCCGCGGGCCGTCCCGCTTAATAGGTATTTTTATAAATTCACATTATCTGTTTATACACTCACAAGACCGCAGCTTTTTTGAAGTAAAACTTCTTTTGCTAGCGAACGGTGATTTCTGTTTTACTTCAGACGTGTGGTCTAAAGCACCCTCTTTTTTTTTTTCTTTGCGTTATATTTACCGAATATAAACGCATTTTCTTTCTTCATTTCTTTGTTTCTTGACTAGAGCATTCGCATCTTAAACTTAAATCACCATCTACAAAAATAATATTCTATTCTATTCTTTTATAAACTTTATTCGTATGAGGACGCACTATTAGATAGTTAATTATTACACAACAAAACCACTAGATGTGGTAAACTCGATACAATTAGTAATTTTCTATTCATTAGATGAGCTACGAACCTCATTGTTTTAGTTTATTTGATACAAACACTACGAATAGTTGACATGAATACAAAACGTCCTCAACAAAACCTGAATGATGGAACGACTACTTTGATGAATGGGTCGCAGAAGCGGGTTATCCCTAATAAATCGAACGCAGCTTAGCGCGCTGTCATATTCTATTGTTTATTTTCATAGTTGCAAACATGATAGTGTAAAACGCGAAAAACCTTTTAAACTAACGTAACAAAAAAGTTTTGTGAGCTTATACTTACTTTTTAATCGAAAAGTTTCGCTAAAGTGAATTTAAGTCATGCCGTAGCAAGCCCGTAACCGTTTCGTAGCAAGCTCATAACAGTTTCGTAGCAAAGCTCGTAGCTGTTGCGTAGGCCGCTCTTAACCGTTTCGTAAGCAACTCGTAACGGGAATTCTAACAGTTTCGTAGGTAGCTCGTGTAACAGTTTCGTAAGTAACTCGTAGCTGTTGCGTAGGCCGCTCGTAATCGTTTCGTAAGCTTCTCGTAACGTTTTCTTAAACAACTCTAATAGTTCCGTGTCTTTGTGCCTATACAGGGTGTTAAAGTAACTGCGTGCCATAGCTTAGGGGTAAGTTCAGTATCGATAAAGGAACCCAGGAAACATAAAAAAAAAGATAATTAAAAAATTTAATTAAACATAAAAAAATAAGTCTCTACGTACTTTAACGGACGTAATTTTAATTCTAAATGATTGATATTTTAAGTTAGTAGGTACTAAGTTAGGTTGAACTTGCAATATTTTTTTGTTTTCATTTTTTTTTCTGGGTTCCTTTATCGATAGTGAACCTACCCCTAAGCTATGGCACACAGTTAATTTAACAACCTGTATAGTCATAGCTAATTTAGTTTGTAAAATAACGATAAATTCGTCGTTTTACAAACTAAGTATACAGTTACTTAAAAGATATTCTATGGCTGGATTTCGTATGAACAACATTTTTTTGTACAAGACCAATATTATTTGGACTATTGTAGTAGTAAGAAGTAATACTTATTTTTCTATTACTATGAGAAAGTTTCAGTTACAACGCGTCCAGTAAGTTCACATAATCATCTTCATCCGCGTCCTTCGAAGCTGAAAATCGAAAAGAGTATCTAATGACAAATAAATCCTCTGTAACGAGGGTCTGTACAAAAAATACCAAATAAAATCATCTTGTTGAATAAATACTTTCGTATATTACACGTACAGTCAACCGCACGTCTACCGTCATACAATTTGCAATTTTAAAAGTAAAAAAATATTTTAATAAAAATATTCTTAAATATAAAAAATAATAAGTTTTTTTTTTTTTCACTATTTTTTACTTATTTTTTTCGTCATATGATTTTAAGTTACCACTTAAGTACACATTGTGGAATGCAAATAAAGTATTGAGTATTGAATTTGACATTGACAGCTCATTTGTATCGTAGTAGTAAAAGTGGTTTTCGTAGGGCCACTCGTCATCATGCATTTGACTGTACCACGATTTTGGGGGAGCGGATATATTGATAGGAAATTGCCAAATAATATTGGTCAATGACAGACTATAATCTACTTGTTATTTGATGGGGCTTGTTTTTATTTTCTTCAATATACATACATAACACAACATTACGCCTGTTTTCCCGAAGAGTTGGGCAGAGGTGTACCAGTTATGTTACGGTGGGTAATAGGTAATAGGGGCAGCCTATACATAAAAACAAATAGATTACAATGATCTTAAAATAATGTACAGACGCCAGCACATCAAGCTACTACAATCTGTCAAATTTATTTAATAGATTTTCAACTTTATAACTAAGTACAAAAAATCTGCTCTTTCATATATTTCCATCGGATAAATATTACATTTTTGTATGAAACAGCAGATATTATTTTCGATATTTCAGAGTTGGTCTCATAGTTAAAGTTGCTCATAATCATAAGTACTTTCACCTCTTGAAAGGTTAACAGTGATTTAAAAATCATCGTGTCTATAGAAAGCGAGACGAAAGTATTAATTAAACAATCAAGAAACTCACGCCTTTTTCACATGGGGGTAGGCAGAAACTACAGAACGCCTAACTACGATCCTTACATACTCCTTTTGCTTTGTTTACGTTCATACATCTATCTAGTCATACACGCACATTTCCTTGTTCTTAGTCCACGCATGCCAGTTGCGAGTACTACGCACCTGACCTTTTTGAAGAACATCACGTTAAAAGTCACTATATTATGTCAATCACGGAATTACCTCAAAAAGCAATATACTTAATGTTAATAAGCTTAACAGCTTTTAAAAGTTGATCAAATCTTCTATGGAAAGAAACATCGATAAACATTTATTGAAATTACTTAAATATAGTATAGATATATTCAGCGACAAGCTACTGAGATTCAGAAAGAAAATCACGCTATCCTTGCCAAGTTGTTCTTAATTTTTTTTTTTTTTTTTGTTTGTAGCCGTCTTATTTACGTTGGTCTGTTTTAGTTTAATTTAGTATATAGGCAGCAAGATATTGTAACCAATGCTATGTACGCCGTAATTGTCATGTACATTAGTCCTTTAGTTATTATGATTATTTCTAGCATAAGTTTAATGTATGTGATGTGGCTGTGCTTTTTAAATAAATAAATAAATAGTATACATAAAATATACAATGATCATGAAAAAAAATTATCTCATTTAACAACATTTTTATTTAGGTTTATTCATGTTTTGATAAAGTTTGGAAGCGACGAAGCTTTACGGATCTACTTAATACTTTGCAAATAACATAATCGACATATTATGTAAATATGAAACGGTATCCATTGGTGTTGAATAGAGAATTAGTTTTACATGTTAAAAATTAATAGCGTTACTATGAATGCGTATATTAATCATGCGTATATTAATCGTGTTTATATGTTATATATCGTCCGTATATGTTCGGCTTGGTGGAGGGGTGGTGCGGTGGGGAGCCGTGAATTGGTTTTACACGGTAACATTCGTGAATGAAGGTAACGCACGTATAATTTGTAAAGCCCTAGTTCATCTAAGTGAAATTTAGATTTGATTAAACAAAACCATTTTTAAGACTTAATAAAGCAAATTTTTTTTCATTAGGAAGTCTTTATTTATTAATTATCATAAAGTTATATGAATCTATAAAATATATCTTATTGGTAACTACTTAGTTTCAAAATGCAAATATCAGTCATACTAATATAGTAGGTAAGTTTTTAAGCTTAATTTCTCCAAAATTTTCAGGGTTATTGGAGCGCACGCGCTCTCGATACCGTTTTTGTTTTCCGCTGTATTGTTTTTTTCAGAATTTCAGATGCCGTTTGTTAAATGACCGGCTTCTCAAATTACATATACAATTTTTTTTTAAATTTTGTATGTTTTGACGTTCAGAAAGTGCTGATTCTCAGCTCAATTAGAATTAATGCATTTTGATTTTGATACAAAGAAGCAAATAACTAAGTCTCTTTAATGTACATTCAGCTTAACAACAGATCATGAATGTTACGTAACGCACATAGTAACACATTGTATCATTTACTAATTACATTCGTGAATAGAAAATACTGCGGACATAACCTAAAAAATGTATTGATATGAAGATTGAAGGCACCGGACAGCTTTATTTGTCAACCAAATAGTCTACACGTACAATTAAAAATAATATAGTAAACTTGCGTTCTTACCATAAATATCAGTTCTTTAAAATATGAAAATCACTGCCGACCGATTTGATGTTCACGTGTGGTGTAAAATAAATGACGGCTTTTTTCCAACGGTTGACCAACCAGTAGTGTGGTGTTGCCATGACTCTAGAAAGGTCTTTACTTTGAGGGTCTTTATGTACTTGGATTCTCCTTGGTTAAATAGTAGCATACGTGAAGTAACATCCGGGAACGAAAAGTGAGACACATTTCTGAAATTTATTTTGATTACTTTAAAAATGTTACTTGTATTTAAAAAAATATATGAAAATACCGGCCAAGTGCGTACCGTACCACGCAGGGTTCCGAAGTTGTGATGAATTTATCCCAAAATCAAACTTAACATTGTAGTTCAAAAACATGTTCTCCCGTACATATTACGTATCGATCGATTCTCCAACTGCAAATGTAAGTTGGTCGACTATTACTCGTTAACATGTAAAGTCTACGTAGCTGTGTTCCTTTTAATTTCGTTATATGTACTACTACTGCCATGATTTTTTCACATATGTTTTTGTAACAGCCATTTAGCTGGCTACACTTGGTTCTAACAAAAATTAGCACTTAATATTACGCAAACGAATCCCTGAATCGCAAAATAGTCTTCACAAACCCAAAATATTTTTAAACGGCCTATCCAACGATACCCCACATTATGGGATAGACGAGAAAAAAAATATTATCCCCACTTTCCGTGTAAGGAAAACCGTTTGTTTTTATGTTTTACTTTGCCACTTTGTCTGCGTGACTAATATGTATACCCATGCCAAATTACAGCTTTCTAGTACTAATAGTCTCTGAGGTAAGCTAGGGACAGACAGACTGACGGACATGGCAAAACTATAAAGGTTCCTTGTTGACTACGGAACCCTAAAAGGCATAGAAAATATGAAGGAAAAGTTAACCATTTCAAAAAATAAGAGTCGAGTTTAAGTACATATTTTTTACTTCAATGTGCGATACGTCGTAGTATTAGGACACACGAATTTTGTATGCTATATCAATAGTATTAGGACACACGAATTTTGTATGCTATATCAAACTTGCTCGTAAAGAGACCGAAATTTACTTCTACTATAAAATATTTACACATAATTCTGCTAACCTGAAACATTTAAAACATATACAAATTAAAAATAAACTTGGATTTTTTTATATAAATGAGAAGGACACACATTTTACTGTAAATGTATTTTTTTATAATTATAATGAGAATGATGATGAATCGAAATGCTGGCTGGACTATCTATCAAGAAGATTTTTAGAGAGCGAACAAATTTGTGCTTTATTTTGACCTGAATTTGCATTGAAATATCTCCTAACGTTAGGGAAGTCTCAAATAATCATCACCCTGTATAATATCGTCGACCGTAATCTAACTTGGCGTAAGGGACAAATAGCTACTTTTCAGGAGAGCCAAAAAATATATTTTTGTTTTGAAATGTGATCATGTTTTTCTTTTTTAGGTTATAATGAAGTAGTTTATATGGTTCCGTCTAACTTTTTGTGCCTCTTATACCTGATATAATCTATTTATTTACCCATTAAAACTTTAGTTACAAAAATAGCATGTCCTTACGTCTCAAAAAAAAAAAATGTCCATTATGCCCCAACTTTTCTTTAGGTACACGAGTTTAAATGACGTAACACTATCAAAATCCATTATTTAGAGTCAAAATGGCGTAAGTAAGTTTTTTATCATGTAGGTATTAAGTGTTAAGGTAACGAATAGACTAAGCGTAGGGCTGTTAGCTCATAACGCCGACGCGACGGCGCGCGGCGCGGCGGTATTTTTCTTACTTTTTGCGTTTTTATACCCGTCGCGTTGTAACTTCTAAACGAGAGGTCCGATTCGAATAATTTAAAGAGGAATTTACATGTAAATCAACCTTGATTATGAAACTGTTTAGTTGGATAAGGATTGATATCATGATATGGATACGGATTAATATCAAGATACGAATGTCATCATCTTTCGATTCAACCCGTGTTTTGATTGACTAAATATGAACAAAAAATTATAATGTTTAAACCTTTTTATTCATGTTTCCACACGTATGTGTGGTGCCGGACGTAAAGAATAGCACTCCCCTATTTCTTCCCATGGGTGTCGTAAAAGGCGACTAAGGGACTCACTAGAGAATGGGCAGCAGCGTTAAATGGGAAGAAAAATTTATGGTTTTTATTTTTTTATTTATGGTGTTAAAATGTTATGCATTTTAACACCATACTGCGATCGCCAACTCGCCTGCCAAGCGTGGTGATTATGGCAAACCCCCCCCTTTGGAGGAGGCCTATGCCCAGCAGTGGACGTCTTTCGGCTGAAATGATGATCATGATTCATGTTTGCCACAGGCTAGCCACATTTTAGGCACAGTTTTGCAACAAGTAATGATAACTATTACGCTAATAATGTGAACTAAAAAAAGTTAATCTATTCTTCTTCATCATTAGTCCTTTCATCGTTACCACTTTCTTAACTTCACTCCTTAATTAAAACAAACGTGTAAGCATATAAGCTGACAATGGCGAATGCGAATCAGTTACCTTACCTACTGTAAGTTTTACTTGGTGAATAATATTTGACTCTCTTTCTGTTAGCCGTACGCTAAAATGCGACACTACAGCGGGCCGAGCACGGGCGTGCGAAGACGTTTGTGACAAGACATGATAAATTATGTCATGTCAATTTGTACTAGCATTTTATGACAAAACAGTTTTATCGCTCAAACTGTGATAAAATGTGTGACTCAAGTCATGTCACAGTAGGTCGTACTCGCCCCGATGAATGCGACCGATGTAAAAAACAAAAATTAAAACAAAATTTGTGCTTATGGATAATTTTACCTGAAACATATTCATGTAAGGCGTTCAGAGACAAAATTAATAACTTAACACTATGGGCCACCAAAAAATAAATCATTAAATTAATCTTGACGTAAAATATACATTTTAGAAAAACTGTCCCATAGTTATTCTGAAGTGTATATTTTACGCCAATGTGATTTGAATTAATATCAATAAATACATACGTCAATCGCATTTGTCTGATACATCATATTTTTGTTTAAAAAATGATTTAGATACATACATTATATTTGGCGTATTGGACATTACAAGCAAGCAACGGCGATTTTACGGACACCCGGACACCATTCGAAAGAGCGCAAAAACCTGTAACGGACTGCATTCTATACCTACTCATTTTGAGCAAAATGTCCCTTACGCTAAGTTAGATAGATTACGGTCGACGATATGTTTTAGTCACACATTTCTGTTCCAATCTTCCCAGAACACCGACAGTAATATCAAAGACTGAAACAACAATGTCTCTATGAATATCAAATGCTCCAAGGTTCTCACAAGTGTTTCACAGTTTGACCTCAACGCCAACTGCTTAATATGCATCTTAAGTCCAAACTTGTTGCAAGGGACTTTGATCTCGTGCTATCAATCATTAATTCAACGGATAGATTGGATTTGGGCCCGCATAAATCCAGCCTACAAATTGGCTCCTCGAAAACTTTCAACAATACGTGTAGAGCTCTCAACTTTGAGTAGAAATGTCAAATGCAAACTCGAAATTTGTTTTTTTTTTTTCGCGGCTTGACGACCAGTAGACGTGTGCGGCAATACTCGGGCAAAGACTAGACAGGCTTCTTAATTTTTTTTACGGATGCCTCTTTTAATTTGAAGTCGTCCAACTATTCATTCTCGAAAATTTAAAATATAGGATCCATCCTAACTAATATTATAAAAAATTCAAAAGCGAATTTGTTTGTTTGTTACGCTTTACCACTAAAACGACTGAACGGACTTGGATGAAATTTGGCACATGGGTAGAGCATGGTCGAATGTTCGGCCGTTGCTTGACTACGGCTAACTATGGCTCACTACGGCGAATGAAAAAAAAACGACAGGCAAAGAGATAAGCAAAAGTCAAAAATGTGACTTTAAGTCGGGTAAGGATTCAACGTCAAAAAAGGAAACTATGGAAGTTATAAAACGGCCGAACATTTGGCCGATATTTCGAATTAACGCTTCGGAGTAGACCCCCTGGATTATTCTTTTTATCCCAATACGCCCACGATCGTGACTTATGCGGGTGAAACCGCGGGGCGCAGCTCATAATCAGCCTATAATGTTCCCACTGCTGGGACACAGGCCTCCTCTCTACGAGAGGGAAGTCGTCTGTAATCTACCACGCGGGCCCAGTGCGGGTGAGTAGATGTCACATGTCTTCGAATTTTTGGTTCTAGAACATGCCGGTTTCCTCACGAAGTTTTCCGTCACCATTTTGAAAGCTGTGGTGATGAAATTACGGCGGAGTGCAGCAAGTAGTCCTTAACTCTGGAATTTTAAAAACACTGGTCAACTGCGAGTTGACTCTTTAGCAGTTATATTTTCACACCTTTAATTGTGATGATAATGAAAACCTGTCACCCGGTGCTACACAACCTTTATGTGACTTTTTAATCAAAACGACACAATTTCGCAGCTGATGTTTTAGGTGTTATTCGTTATATTTGATCCTATACAGGGTGTTAAAGTAACTGCGTGCCATAGGTTAGGGGTAGGTTCAGTATCGATAAAGGAACCCAGTAAAAAAAAAACACAAAATTTAATTAGTCTCTTTGTCCTTTAACGGGCTTAGGACCGTCAAATAAAATAATTTTAATTCTAAACAATTGCTATTTTAAGTTAGTAGGTACTAAATTAGGTTGATCTTGCAATTTTTTTTTTCCTGGTATCCTTTATTCATACTGAACCTACCCTTAAGCTATGGCACGCAGTTACTTTAACACCCTGTATATACGTACATACGTTTATAGGAACAAATATAACGAATTTTCAATCAAATACTATGCACCTTGTCTAAACAATTCAATAATTTAGCGGTAATCATTATAATATGGCTCACAATGCAAAACGCTTGAGTGTAGCAATGTAGCAATCGAAGAGGTTGGCCTTGTGCACATGATTGGATCATTACATGTACCAAATTACTTGTTATCTAGGTATTATCTGGACCTACATACAGCATGTATAAGGTGTGGTCAAATTTAAGGTTCTGGTACAGACCATCAAACAACTTTCTCCATGGGACCCACATCGTAATCGCGCAAAAATAATAATCAACCGTCCCATTCATTTTCGTCGACTAGGGTATTGAAATTTTGTATGAGACAGTTAAGGGGGATGCGCTAAGGTAGCCCGCGAAATTCAAATTTTATTACGTTTTTTGCAATTTGCAGGTCAGTATCACGTTGTATGTGGATCTAATTATGATTCGCGGCCATAACCAATAGGTTTTACAGAATTATAATCATTAATCAGCATTACAACTCCCTAAGTTCAAAAAATCCTACTGAATGATTATTTCAGAAATATAATAGAATTTTTGGAAGAGAGTTAGTTGTATTGCCGATTCTAATGATTATAATTCTGTAAAGCCATATTGGTTATGGCCGCGAATGATAATTAGATCAACATAAAACCTGTTACTGACCTGAAAATTGCAAAAAACGTTGGAAAAATTGAATTTCGCGGGCTACCTTAGCTCATCCCTCTTAATAATTGATACATATACTGTAGATATAGTTGATACACAGGTACTGTAGACATCGTTTTATTATTTATTATCATTTTATGATTATGAACTTTGGTTACACGATCTGTACAATCACCGGCACTACGCGAATCTTAGAAAAGCCGTCAAATAAAAGACTACAGTAAACAATTGGGTCAAAAAGAAATATTTCATATTTCAGCCAAAAAATCTTTAAAAAAGGATATTTATAAAACGTGAACAACAATAGATTACCTCTCAGTCTGTTGAGATTTCAATGTTTCCATTTCCATTTAAAATGTTAAGGTACATGGAATTTCTTCAACATTAGGTACACTCGGGTAATCTTTCATACAAAATTCTCTCAGTGAAATCGTTTCCTTTTAAACATTGTAAGACGTTAGAAGAAATAAAATAAATTTAATCTGGTATACATTTTGTATTAATAAATAGATATAGTGCCTACGATTAGGGGTAGATACATATAAGAGTATTATATAATACCTTAGGTACTCACATAAAATCACGCCTTTTTCCCATGGGGGTAAGTAGAAACTACACAAACTTCACATGTTACGACTTACGATCAGACGAATCTGTTTACAATTAATTGCACATCACGCTATTTACTATCCACCTAATATTCGAATGCGTAGTAATATACCAATGCACAAACACAAAAGGGTGCAGGTAATTAATCTTCCGTGCCTAAGTTACATGGTTTCTGCTTAGCGGAGGTGGCCTAGTGTTAGGTTCAATCGATGCGTGATTCAATTGTTTTCAATTATATGCACCGTCACGTGGCTACTAAGGCATCTGCCCCACAGCCGGCGAGCAGAGATCACAACTAAAAACGAGTTGGCGATCAACGAGCACTGAGTGCGCGACGGTGACGAGCGATTACTCGCTGGTATAGTATGAGAGCAGTGGTGGCCCAGTGGTAACGGCCCCGACTTACGAGTTGTAGGTCGTGGGTTCGAACCCAGACAGGCGCTTTACCTTGAGTAAATAATTTCATCACTACTTCTCTCAAAACGGTGAAGGAAAACATCGTGAGGAAACCGGCATGTCCTAGAACCAACAATTCGAAGACATGTGACATCCACCAACCCGCACTGGGCCCGCGTGGTGGATTACGGCCCACTCCCTCTCACAGAGAGGAGGCCGGTGTCCCAGCAGTGGGAACATTATAGGCTGATTATGATGATGATTATGATAGTATGTACAGACGCCAGCACATCAAGCATCAAGCAAATAGATTTTCAACTTGATCGCTACAGCTTAAGGTTCAAGGTTGTTTGGGAAAATTGTACAGTTTCGGGTAGCTTGACCTGCTGGCGTCAGTACCAAGCGTGATTCTCTCAGCGAGTGTTCTGCCCGCCAAGCGAGCATCGCTGAGCGAGTACTCTATTTGATAGCTCTTGTTAACCTATCGCCTTTGTATAAATTGTAAAATTTGGAAAATCCAAAAGTGCACGCCTCATAACGTTCACGTCGTTTTTTTCTTATTACTGCTAACAATAAGATAATTAATCAAATGAATAAAATAAAAAACAATTATAAATAATAATAAAAAAAAATACAAAAAACAATTATTAAAAAAAAACAGTATGGTTTAGTGGCGCCATAATTATAAGGTGAGGTAAAAAATACTATAATAAATAGATATACAAAAAAATACACAGTCGTATATTAGTTTTTTATGAATAGTAATTAAACGACAGTGAATTGAACGCTCATATTAATTGAGAAAGTCCGTAGTGTATTACTTTAGATAATAAAAAAAAAATATTCCGGTACGATAATTTTTTTGACCAATTTCCCTGCCACATACACCAATCTATTATATAATAAACACAGACACACGGACGTCCAGGAAAGATCATTTTTAATGTTATTATTTACTATGTTAAACAAAATAATTGTTATTGAATTATATTTTATGTGTCTGACAAATTATTTGACTTGATATTAGTACACTCATATTAACCTGTAAGTGCGATATAAATAAAAAAAAACGATTTCAGTTTAGAGAAAACTGCTTTTCTTGAAATGTCGAGAGTAGAGCACAACCTCAACGCTTCCCTTATGAGGCGTGCAATTGGAAATAAAGTTTATTCTATTCTATTCTAATCTTTAGTACGTTTCATGAGCGAGAAAATCGTTGGTAGCTAGACGCTTCCTTGTCGGTGGGGCAGGCGCCTAATGCTCTTATTGCTACCACATGTAGCATTCCCAGAAAGTGTATTGTCATCGAGAAGCATCGCACAGGAAATGGGGTATTTAATCGAACAAGTAATTATCACTCAATCAATCTTATAGAGCGTCTTAATTCTGGTGATCATACGCCTTGTAACTAAACACAAATGTGTTGGTACAACTAACGATATATACAATACATCACAACTATTTACACTAGGTACTAACGAGAAAAACAAAAAAAAAAGACACATAAGCGTCGATCGAATCGGCGAGAAATTTTCTTAAAAAGGAGACGCGCACTAGGGCCCGAGCGTTTCGACCCCAAACGGCTCCAAACTGTAGTTACCCATAAGGTTACAATATTTGCACCGCTTGAGGGTCTCAGCAGCTGTAGCAGCGGAGCCAGCACAGCCAGCCGTGCTTGGAACATGAGATGGCGCAAGGGTGTAGACACAGGTTGTGTCCCACACCATAGGCCTACCCACCCAAGGAAATAACATCATGCCGTCTGGCCTCTTCCCATCGTCACGTACCAAGCCGTTTGGTTCTACTACTTCGGGTACGCCAGCGGTGACAAGGGCTCGACGAACAATATCGTTGATGCTGGCGTGCCGTGCTATGCAGCCTGCAGCAGGACAGGCCATGGTGTCCGAGACTGTCGACGGCTCCACCGCAGTAACACTGATGCGGAGCAACACAAGGTGTGCCCAAGCGGAGACACGTATAGCGAGCCGAAACGAGGAGTCATCCATCATAGTGCCTATGGATGACGGACAACATTGATGAACGATTTTTGATGACATTTTAAAACTTTTGAGGATAAGTCCAATACCATATACAGGGTTATTTTTAAAATATCAATAACCTCTTAAGGGGTCATTGTACTCATCATTATGAACAAGTTTTACTATGGGACCAAAACTGAAATCGCGTAAAAAAACCAGCTGTTCCCTACATTTATGTTAGAATAATTCGTTATAATATAGGGAACAGCTGATTTTTTTTTTGGTGATTTCAGTTTTGGTCCCATAGTAAACCCCTGTAAATGTTTATGTCCAATACCAATATTACTCGACTCAATAAAATTGATCGTTGAATTGAACGGAATGGCTGACATTGAACGATTTTTACATGATTCTATTTGATTTCTTCATCCAAAATTAAAAGGCAAAAGTCAATCATGTAAACCGCCATAATAACAAAATACTTATGTTTTACAACTTTACGTTATGTTTTTCTTTGAAACACTGAACTTTGTAGCTAGGATGAAATCTTAGAACATTTACTTGGTATCTCAGATACTTAATTAGCGTCTTGTTACTACATTAGGGTGGCATGTATGGCAACCCACTAAGATGTAAACTGTGTTATATTAATATGTAACTATATAGTTACGCATTAATATAACTCACAGTTTGCATACACACATACATAAAACATAATAAAACGTTTTCTCCATATAGAGAAAATGTTTTCTCTTTAAGTATGATCTAATTAAAACGTTTTAAAAATGTTTTAATATAGTACTTATCTATGTTAGGAACTAAGTTGGATCCACATTGAAGTCGGGTAAAAAGTGAGCTAAGACTTTGTAATTAATAAGTTTGGTAGAATCGATTTATTACTCAAATCAAAAATAAACACGGAAAATGGGTGTAGGCTGCTGAGAACCAACAACGGTTTTTGAATTAACAAGTTATTTGAATAACTGCGTGGTTTCAAATTGTTCGCATTCAATCTTCAAAGTTTGAGTGATTTTCTTGTATTCATATTAATTTATTTAATTTTGATCGATTGGCATAATATGTATTTTAAGACGGAGATTGACGTGAATAGTGTAAATTTATTGACTGAGAAGATATTTGATGATTTAAGTTAGACTTGAGCTAAGATAGAACTTTTAGACCCAGAAAGTCCCGAATTAAAGGAAAACTCATCGAACTTAATAAATTAGTTTAAGTTTTTTACTCAAAATAAAGTTTCTCATATAAATATTTAACTTTCGACAAATTCTAAGAGCCGACCACTTTGAAGTCGTAGTTAAGTAAGTAATGGCTGCCTCAGAAGGGTAATTCTATCAATTTACTTTCCTCAATAGAGTAAATGTAAGGTGTTCTATTGAATTAAGGAAACTCCTTGAAATTATTTGATTTATAAAATTACTAGCTTCTGCCCGCGGCTTCGCCCGCGTGGATGTCGGAAATTATCCCACGGGAACGTGCTACCGACCGGGATAAAAAGTATCCTATGTATCCAGGTTATGGCCCATTCGTATTCTTACCTATCATCCAAACAATTCAGCGTGAAAGGGTAATAGACAGACAGACAGATAATAAATGCAAATAATCTTCTTTTTAGGGTTCCGTACCTCAGATGGAAAAAACGGAACCCTTATAGGATCACTTCGTTGTCCGTCTGTCTGTCTGTCAGTCTGTCAACGACACTTTTTCTCAGGAACGCGTGGAGTTATCAATTTTAAATTAATATCAATCAAATACGTAAGTTAATGGTCCCTCGGAGCTCTAAAAAACTCAAGGGCTTATGAGCAAGTCACCAGATTCTCAACTCTGCAGATAATGTACAGTCGACAGCACATCAGGTTATTATATGGAAATGTCATATTTAAACAGACATCATATAAAAAACAGCCTAATGTACCATAATTTTGCACCCAGGTGAACTTTCTCATGAGGGAAATCAAAACCTATTATCCGTTCGGTGGTTTAGGCGTGAAAAGGTAATATACAGCTGTCTGTACAGACATAGTTACTTTCGAATTTATAATATTAGTATGGATAAGTATAGAAGTCATCATTCATCATTTCAGCCGTAAGACGTCCAGCCACATTGGGCACCCGCTTAAATGGCACCTGAGCAAATGGCACCTGAGGTATTCCACATACTGCACCTATCGATATTTTTTGCAGGTGCCATTAGTGGAATAATTTGTTAGGTATTTAAAATTTTATTTCACAAATGGCACCTACGGATCAGTACGTACTAGTGTTGGGAGTTGAGTTACAGACTCGATTGCTCGAATGAACCCAAATATTTACCCTAGCCCCTGAAGCCTCATGTTTCTTGGGACTACAGAGACCATTGTATATCAAAGGGTAGACCAAGGGACCTGCATTATGGTAGGGAAGACGTGCCCTTGGGATATGGAAGGATTATTGGAGCCTACCGGATATGCATCCTTGAGCAAACATTGGAATAGTGCAGAGACGGGTGATATTTATCTATTTGAGGGGCATCTTTTAGTAGCTTCGCCGCAAGGTTGGCTCAGGTACTCTCGGTTCTTGTCTGTGTCACTGCTATGCTGTATTACACGTTGCTGATTCCAAGGTCTTCGTCTGAGGTCGCACTATCCGTTTCAGAGTTCTTGTAGATCTTGCTGGCAGTTTTCTTTATCTTATTTCGGTCTTCAGCCGTGTCCATCCAAAAACTTACGTCCTTGTTGAAGTATGTCATGTCCTGTTTTAAGTTATCGTTCCATTTATAAATAGGGTGGCCGAATTTCTTTGTTTTGGCCTTGTACTGCATTGCTGCATGTAACCAGGGACCGTACAACCCCGGATAAGAGTTAAGCCTTTCGAAGGGGTAACCCATTCAATGGGTTGCCTTTATCGAGGTGTAACCCATTGAAATGGTTACATGATAACCCATAGAATGGGTTTTATACTTGAAACCCAGTAAATGGGTTACATGATAATCCATTCAATGGGTTCTATACCTACTTAAAACCCAGAAACATGAAAAAATCATAATATTATGTTATTTCGATATCCGCCCAGCACGCGTAGCATGACCAATTCTATTTCTATTCTACCCAGGGACCATTTTGGTTACCATTTTAGAAAAACCCTATCTAAAACCCTTTCAATGGAAAGGGTTTTCAATAGGGTTTTTCTAAGCAGTTAATCAAAAACCCATACGGTGTGGGTAATTTTGAATGGCTTAAATTAAACCGTTCAAAAGGGCTACCCCCACCGTATGGGTTTTTAACGAAAACCCTTTCAATGGGGTACCAAAATTTAATTTAAGCCGTTCATAAGGGTTACCCATATCGTATGGGTTTTTGATTAACTGCTTAGCAAACCCCTATCGAAAACCCTTTCCATTGAAAGGGTTTTCGATAGGGTTTTTCTAAAATGGTAACCAAAATGGTCCCTTGGTAGAATAGAGATAGAATTGGTCCTGCTACGCGTGCTGGGCGGATATCGAAATAACATAATATTATGATTTTTTCATGTTATTGTGTTTGAAGTAGGTAAAGAACCCATTGAAATGGGTTATCAGGTAACCCTTTCACTGGGTTTCAAGTATAAAACCTATTCAATGGGTTATCATATTATGTAACCCTTTCAATGGGTTTCTAGTATAAAACCCTTTCAATGGGTTACACCATGATAAAGGTAACCCATTGAATGGGTTACCCACCCCTTCGAAAGGCTTAACTCTTTACCAGGGTTGTACGGACCCTGCATGTAACAGGTGACACATCCTCAGTGGCACAGAGTTATAGAAAAAAATCTGCTTTGTACAATGTCGTCTCTGCCACCTGAGTGCCACTCATGTGTGAGTGAGTATTACCTACGTAGTCTCTTTCTAAGTTTCTAAAGCCCGATGAGTAAGGTTTACACCCGGCTAACACGTAAATTAGATACATATTCTTCTTGTGACACGGACTGTCACGCGCATTTTAAAGAGCCAAACTTTAAACTCCACCTCAAATAAAACTAGCTTCCATTACTTTAGAAAGATCTAGCAAGGGTCCTTAAGTTTTGACTAGTTGCATAACTTACCTTCTAGTGAGCCACATTATGTTCAAAGCACCCGGGAAGAAACGTGAGACGCATTGACCTAAATTTTGACTCATTAGCTAAATGCAAAGTTCAAACTGAGTAACCCAAGTCATTGCCTCACAGATATAATGCAAGATAGTAAAATCATACTTATTATACAATATATGTAGGTATGTCCTCGATTATATTAGTAAGTACCTAGTTTCTATTAATCTATCATCAGTCAGATGTACCTGCCTAGGTACCGCGGACGTGCGTAATACAAACCTTTCATCCCGAACGGGCGACCCATGTTTACACAGCCAAAACTCGCTAGCACAACCAGCCTATAATGATCCCACTGCTGGGACACATGCCTCCTCTCTTCGAGAGGGAGTGGGCTCTAATCTACCACGCGGGCCCAGTGCGGGTTGGTAGATGTCACATGTCTCCGGATTTTTGGTTCTAGGACATGCCGGTTTCCTCACGATGTTTTCCTTCACCGTTTTGAGATCAGTGGTGATGAATTAATTTACACAAAGTAAAGCACCTGCCTGGGTTCGAACCCACGACCTACAACTCATAAGTCGGGCCTTTACCACTGGACCAACACTACTCTCAAAACTCGCTAGCGTCTCCGTAAATGATAAATTATATGTATGAAATCAACCAATATGCATTGTAATCTAATTTAATTTTAATGTTTTGTTAATCTGATCAAAGTTATTGTTATTTTAATGAATGAATTAAACAGATTTTTATTTAATATTTTTGTTTTTTTTTAATTGTTATACTTTATTGATTTTAATTATTAATTTGATTGTTTTTATTATTTTTAACCAGATAGTCTTAAGAAATTTTATTTAGAATATTTGTACGCCGTTGACGGCAAGACAAGGCGCTCATTTTATTAATACTTACATCTGTACTTTGTTTTACCTATGTTCTACAAATAAAAATATTTGAATTTGAAATATTGTACAGCAGCGCCCCTTGCGCTCTCAGCAAGAATTAAAATTCGTACCATGAGCACTATAGTCGATAAGTAAGAAGAAGTGAAACCTAACGTAATCTATTCGATAGTCGCTAACGTTGTTCAGCTGCCACTGAATGGAAATGGCGGCAAGTCAACTTAAGGGGAAGATATAATATAAAACAATAGTTAGACCTGCTGTCATGTATGGATCAGAATGTTGGGCCACAAAAGGGATGAATGAAAGGCAATTGCATGCAGCTGAGATGCCAATGCTGAGGGATGTGTGGTGTGACACGAATGGATACAATAAGAAATGGGTACATAAGAGGAAGTCTGAAAGTGGCACCGGTGACTGAAAAGTTGTGCGGAAATCGGCTGTCATGGTATGGGCATGTGATGAGGAGGAATGAGGAAAATGTCGTGAGGAAAGTTTTGAGTATGAATGTCGATGGCTATAAGAGTAGGGGAGGACCAAAGAAACGAGTGTGAAAGATGATATGGCTAGAAAGGGGGTGACTACCGAGACTAATAGAGAAGTATGGAAGAAAGGGACATGTTGCGCCGACCACAAATAGATTGGGATAAATCAGGAGAATGATGATGATGAACGAAAGAGATAGAACCCTCAGTTTCATAGATAGTCGCAATTGTGTCGGACCACAGTAGGGGTGTAGTTGTACGACCTACCAAAGGCAACTAAGGAAACCATGAAATTATTCGCTGATGACAGTACTGTAACTATAACATCGAAAAATTTATCTGACTATAACGTTGACGCAAATAATTCATTAAATTCTATAATTACCTGGCTTAGCAACAATAATTTGAAAAATTATCTTAATAAAACTAACAGACGAAACTAAAAGTATTTGTAAAAAGTAATCCTCAATGGTTTCCTCTTTTGTCAAGTAATTCCGATAGAAATAGACGTGAGTAGTTAGACTTTGGGTGCAGTCACACTTGGCAAAACAGCACTTCTAAGAAAAAGTGTGGCCCCATTAATATACAATAAAATTCTGAATGGCATTAAGCAATTTTGCCTGTAATTAATATTGACTACATTTTGTACTGACTCTGATTGTAAATTGAACTATTGACTACCTATATTTTGCACAAACTTTAAATTTATAAATGAAACTGTCATTAATATTGAATTTATAATTACCAACGTATTTATTAAAATGTTGTATGCTTAGTGAGGCAAAACATGTTGGTCCGGTAAAACTATGATTCCATCTATATGTGCTTATTCATGTATCATATTATATTACATATGTTTGAACAAATAAATTTATCTTTATCTTATCTCTTTACCTTTAAAAAAAAAGAAGATGATAAGAAATTTCATCCTCATAAATTACATTTCAAGAACTTAATAGAGTATCAAAGCTAAAGACAACCCAAAAATTGTAAATTAATCTTCCGAGTTTGTCTTCGCGTTAAGTGTCTAATTCTTAGGGATTGTACACCTTGAGATTGTTGCCTTTGTACGAAATTTAATTAATTTTCTTAACAATGTTTGCGTTCTGTTATCTGAAATAGAGCAGATAATATATATTTTTTAATAATTAAACACGGCTTTGCGTGGTCTCATCATTCAATTATTACTACCACAGAATTGATACTGATTATAAGATGGATCAGCAAAGGTAGTCCGCGAAATTCAACTTTTCTTACGTATTTAGGGTTACGAACCTCAAAAGAAAATAACGGTACCCTTATAGGATTGTTGTCCGTCTGTCTGTCTGTCTGTCTGTTTGTCAGTCTGTCAAGACCCTTTTTCTTACGAACGCGTAGAGGTATCAAGTTTAAATTGATATCAAATACGTAGGTCTACGGTCCCTTGGAGCTCTAAACAAATCAAGCTCTCTTATGGTCTCTAAGTTAGATTTGTTCTCAAATGTCATGATTTCATGAAAAAGTAATTCAAAGTAAGAAATCTAACTTAGGGAGACGTATTAATGATTCTAATGATGAAGTATAATTCTGTAAATACATACCTATTTATTATGGTCGCGAATTATATTTTGATCAAGATACAACGTGACTGTGACCTGCAAATTGCAAAAAAAAGGAAAGAAAATTTGATGTACTTATTACCCCTTATTACAAAACAAGATTTATCTTCAGACCCAGGTTTAAAACATGGAGCCATTATTGAATTTTGAACTTTATTCCCACTATGGTAAAGTTCCTAAACACAAAACTGACAACTTATTACCGAACTTTTCAGATTTGTATAAAGAACGGTATTTCAATCACAGTTACGTTCTTATTACTCGTACAAAAACTGGCTCCATGGTTTAAGCCATGTCAAAAAAATAAATCTTCTAAATTCTCCGCCTTATTACAAAACAAGATTTATATAGTTATGCAATACAAGCTCCTACTTAGCCTACCTAGATTGCCTAGTGTACCTAAGACGTATTACCATCGCTACAGAATTTTCAGCATCAGCTATCGCCAACAAAGGTAGGTAGGTAGGTATTACCGGCCAATGACTTTCGAAATTTCCTTGGAAATTCATTGAACTTTCTAAAAGTTCTTATTCAAAGACGTGGAATATGAAATAGGAAGAAAAGAAAAATAAGTTTTAATTTTCCTGCTGGACACAAAAAACTCATCCATAGGCTTTTTTATCTACTGATTTGGAAACTTTAAAAAAACTAAAATTTGGTTTCCGATATTCCCATAATTTTTTATGCCATATCACTATTATATAAAAAGTCATTACGCCAAGTAACATTATGCGAATTGAAATTATGCCATAACAAATTATCCAACAAAACAATTATGCCAACATCAACTGTAGGCCAAAACCTATTATGGCAAAAAATTATTAAGTATACAAAAAAAAATATGCCGAAACATATTAGTAAAAAAAACATTATGCAAAAAGAAGGGGTCCTACCTAGACGGTGCACGAAAAAATATTTAAGGAAAGTATTGAAAATCATTTTTACATAAGTGCTAGCCGCCTTGTGCTTGCAAAATTTCAAATCACATCGTTTCACTTTACTTGTAGGTATACATATTGCGTTTTCGACGATAACTCGACACGCAAAAAGTGACACACAGAATGCTGCACACCGAGACAAAGCAAAAAACTGCATTTTTAAACGCGTCAGCTGCAGGCAGTGCTTGTTACCTTGTTACGACTATAGCGTTTCACGTGGATATAAAATGATAGGATGAGCTAGCAAATAATTGTCCGAAAGTGAAGTGACGCAGTGACAGCGAGCCAATGCTGAAGCAATGTAATTTTACTAACTTACTAGAAAAGCTGCTCATTGTAATCTGCTTTGGATAGATATTTTATTTTATTTTTCCATCCATATTTTAATCGACAACTATGAATTACGACACGTCCACTAACATGGCGGAGTCTTTACTGAACTATGACAACCTAATTTATTCAAACTTCGATTTCAGTGATAAAAGATTTTCGTCTTTCATACCCAAAATGTTGCAATACAGCCCAAGATTAATCAAATTGTCAAAAGGGCAAAGATATGATTTGATAACCAGCTGAATTTAGGTCCTTATATTATTTAGTATGTAGTACTGAATCATAAGTTCATAACTTAAAACTCCCCACCCTTCACCGTTTGCATCTTGAGTTATACAGTGTGTTTCGATGATAGGATGAATTCTGATCTAAATTCGTATTCAAACTTTTGAATGACAGCAACATCTATCGTTTAACAACTACAGTATTTTGTATGTGGTATTGAATCATTACCTAAAACTCCCCAACACTTAGCCCATAGAATTGCCAATGGCATTGAGCAGGGCATATTTCTCATAGAACGGATGGCCAATGGGACTGAAAGGTTCTGGAATGGCGACCGCGTACCCTTACCAAAAAATTATATGTTATAGTATAAAAAATTATATAAATTAATTTTAATATAAAAATATTTTTTTATGCGCAGCTTTGGAAGACCCAAGGTGAACCGAAGACCTTGTGAAGGCTGCAAGAATCTGCTGGTTGCGAGAAGCACAGGATAGGTCGATTTGGCGACGCTTGGGCCTAAATCCAGCAGTGGACATCTTTCGATTGTTATGATGATGAAGATTACACAATGACCATTCATCCATTGTGACTTACGACAGCGCATCGCAAGCAAGCAAACGTAAAACCACACCAATCACACGTGTAGTCACAGTGTGTTCGGTATATCACGAGCAGTTGGTTACTAAGGTAACCAACTGCTCGTGTAAATCAGAAAATCTGATTTTTCTGAAAACCTGTCCAAGGTACCAATTCGGAATTACAAAAAACCGGGATGCACAGAAACAGTCAATGCGCGACTCAGCGAACATCCCCGACGCACTGCAGTGCCGAGGCAGCCCCAACAACACCCTGTAGGCATTGTTGAATTGGACTCTTAGGGCGCTGTACTGCTTTTGAGTATAGTTAGCCCACAGGGCGCTCGAATAAACACACGTGCAACACGCTCTAAAAAAGTGTTTTTTACTTCCTTCGAGCATCGTGCAAACCTGCGAGCTATCATGTTCGCTCTAACAGACAACGCCCTACGTTCGCGCCCTATGTCTGAATCGTCTTTCAGGTCAGAGGTCACCAGATGTCCAAGGTATTTGAAAGTGTCAGCCCTCTTTAGCGGAACATTATTTAACTTAATGCTGGGGAAACTATCTGGACATTTAGCCCTGTCCCCACGTGTGGCCCACGTCACACGGTACAGTTCGCAAAACTTTATTTTTTAATTTTCTAGTTTGCCCGCCAAAAGTGACCGTCATATTCAAAATTCATTTATTTACGTTACACCTAGCTATTTGGGTCACAGAAATTAATATGTGTACCAAATTTCAAGTTAAGGTGATACATGAAAAATAAATCAGAGCAAACTGGGCGGGCATAAGAAAGTGACAGAGTCAATTACTTCCCCATGCGAAAAAAGAGAGCGCAACAAAGCACTGGAACCAAAATAAAACAACGTAAGAGCGCCAAACCAAATAAAAATTGTTTAAAAATAAATTAAACTATGTATCAAAAATATGTTCAGCCAGTTTTCAATTACCTAATAGGTACGCACATTTTGAATGCAATTTTGCAATGAAATTACTTAAGATTTTGGAATTACAAAAAAAAATATGAAAAAGTAGAGGTCTTTTCGGAATTAAATTCTATCGAGGAAATTGAACCAATTGCGTTTTTCTTCAGTCAGAGTTTATCAAATAGTCAATAAACATATAATTTAGCCAAAAATTACATCTATACTTGCTGTAATTGTGAAATAAATGGTAAAAAAGGCCCCAATTTATTCTGGAATCGACTTAATCGGTCCCGTAGATTCTGAGCAAATCTGCTATGACAGACGGCCAGACAGATAGACAGAAAGACAGACGAGTAATCCTATAAGGCTTCCGTTTTTCATTTTGAGGTACGGAACCCAAAAAACAGAACATATTTCTTGCTGTCTCTTCTAGCAAGTATAAAAGTGTGAAAGGATTCCAACCACTTGTTACTCGTTCCGGACAAGTGCACGGATGCGAATAGGACATGCTAAGTCTATACCTACCCACCTAACTGCCTACCTACGGGCTACTGGCCACCACATCATTTTATTTTTTTTAACGATTTCATTCTGCCCCGATAAATTCGATCCAACAAATATTTAGACGACCGTAAAGAGTTTGTTAAAAAACAAGTTTGTTAGACCTTTTTTTTATTAATTCTCCTTTTGGTTTTGCACTGTTGTGATACCTATGGGTGTGCGTAACAATTTTCAGTAGGTATGTTATGCTATTTTTAAATTCATAATTGTTCCTTGTCTGTTTTACGATACCGTGTTGGTAAAAGAAAGAAACATGAACAAGGTAGGTACTACCACACGTAGTTTGTAGCTTAGCTCATGTTACTCATGCATGTATCATATCCATAATATAAATACTAGAAACAAACACAAATTTGTTGTACCTACAACAAGGCTCAAGAAAATAGGTGGCTCGTTTCGATGTCAATGTATACGCTTTTATAATAAACTTCCAAGCCACGTTCAAGATCTAAGCCTTAATAAATTCAAATCATTCATTAAACGTAAGTTGTGCCAGAAAGCCTTTTATACTGTTAAAGATTATATTGAGGACAAAAAGGCTTGGGATTGAGCTGCTCCAATTTTTGTACATATTGAGGTAGTTTATTTTTATTGTTTTTTTTTTTTTTGTTTTTGCTAACTTTATTATTTTATAAACAGTGACATTTAATTATTATTTTATACACAATGACAGGAATATTTACTTGTAAAGTATTATATTATTTTAATTATTGTGAATGTGAAGACTATGTGGGTTATTGCATAATATTTTTTTTTCCCTTTCTTTTATTCTCAGTTAGTGTTAATCTTGGTCTGGCAGTTTGAGTCATATAAGTGGCCTACCCAAATGGCCTTTCTTTGGTATTGATAGTCGCAGCGTTGAGCTCCTTATATTCTGAGTAGAGCTGCACGATTACTGACAAATGCGTGCACTGACTGGTCAGGTCCACTCAACCTGTGTGGTTCTTTCCTCAAAAGACCATTTCAGACACCAATCTACATGGTCTTCACATGATCTGACCAAGATTATGTCTGGACTTTAAAAGAGACTATGACCTCTGAGTTTGTTTCGGCCTTTCTTCTCAGAGTAGTCAGATAGGAAACGCCGACCTCATCTAGTTTTTAAAATATGATTGACGTGTAAAAGTGTTTGTACAAACCTACTTACAGAAATAAAATCATTTATCATTTATCATAACTGAAAAGCAAAAATATGTATTATACAGGGTGTTAAAGTAACTGCGTGCCATAGCTTAGGGGTAGGTTCAGTATCGATAAAGACACCCAGGAAAAAAAAAACAAAAAATAACATAAACAAAAAATTTAATTAAACGTAAAAAAAAAATAAGTCTCTTCGTACTTTAACGGGCTTAGGACCCCCCTCAAATAAAATAATTTTAATTCTAAACGATTGCTATTTTAAGTTAGTAGGTACTAAATTAGGTTGATCTCGCAATATTTTTTTTGTGTTTTCATTTATTTCTTTGTCTGGGTTCCTTTATCGATACTGAACCTACCAGTAAGCTATGGCACGCAGTTACTTTAACATCCTGTATATAAACGACGGTTTCTCTCAAAATAAATAATACTTCTACTTAAGGGGGATGCGCTAAGGTAGCCCGTGAAATTCTAATTTTCTTTCGTTTTTTGCAATTCAACTCTCTCTCTAGAATCAGCAATACAACTCTCTAATTTCGTAGAATCCAATGATATTATATTAAACAGATATGTTACAGACTCACAAAACAACCGAAAAAAGTGTTCCGCGCAGCAGCGGGCGCAGCGGCAGCACACATACCAACTTTTCATTAATTTTACATTTCACTACAAGTAAAAATGATGGCTTGATAAAAACAACAAGAAAAAAAGAGACAGCTAGTGTTGTCAATTGCGCGTGAATATAAAGAAACATTATTCTGGCCACCAATCACGGAAGTTGGCATCACAGACTAACAAATACGTCCCAATTAGGACGTTTTCGAGTCTTCACGATTGCGCGCTCATAACATATTTCATGAAATAGAAATTTAATAGGATTCTACTAATGATAATTGTTTAATATAATATCATTAGTAGAATCCTATTAAATTTCTATTTCATGAAATATGTCATTCAATAGGATTCTACGAAGAGAGTTAGTTGTATTGCTGATTCTAATGATAATAATTCTGTAAAGCCATATTTGTTCCGTCCGCAAATCATATTTAGATCAACATACAACCTGACACAGACCTGCAAATTGCGAAAAACGTAAGAAAAATTTACTTTCGCGGGCTACCTTAGCGCATCCCCCTTAATGAAATCCATGGGGAAGGCCTATCAAACAGCAAATAAGATATGTAAATAAATAAATCCGTTTATGATATACATACTTACAGGGTGTTCCAAGGATTCGACGGAATCCATAATTTGATTCGAGTCAAGCTGAGTTAGAGCTCCGAACCCTTAGTTTAGCAGACGTGAGGGGGATGTAGGAATAATGTTTTCAAATTCAAGATACGAATGACTTAATACAAATTAAATTGTTAACCCGCTTTGTTATTAGGTAAATATGTTACATTAATAATGCACTAACATTGTTAGTACCGTATGTAAAAGCTCCAATCCCAGCCTATCCCAATGTAGAATGGTATACCTTTAAGGTATGCTCGTTACTGTTGATTAGGATTCTATTACGAATTCAACTGTTAAATGTAAAGTAGGTACAGTCAAGTCTTTTATATCTTCTTCATTGCAGTTTTTAAATCCTTTCCTTTAACAAGTCAGGACATATGGCAACCTTTGGCCACCGTAGGCGCGGGCTTGCGGACGGTAAGCGATCCGATAAGGACCGCCCGGGTTGACGGCGCGTTGTGTTCCACGCGCGCCTCTACCGGCCGAACCCAATAACCTATATATCACCAGTTTCGGCCTATTGGAGATATAAAAATATATCTATCGATGGTTTTAACGTCCCAATAATCTAGGAATCATACCGGCCCACGCTATCTACTGATGGGAGGGTGTATCGCCTACAACAGATATCTCTTTGTATGAAATTGCCAAAGTATGCGTCCCAGACTCCCAGAATACGATTTGTTTGACAGGACAGTACTACAGATGGCAGATTTGGCTATTCCCCGAATTGCAGGGTAAACGTAAAGTAGCCAAGCTAAAATGAACTCTTCAGTACTTGCAATAATGATCATAGATGTTTTTTTTTATTTAAAGTAATAAAAAAAAAATTAGTTCAAATATCTCGAAAACGGTGCGCCCTAGGCAAAAAATAACAGAAATTTAACCCTCCCCCCCCCCCCCTTACTAACGCCCCCGTGCAAGCACCATTCCAACATGAATTTAAGTTAAAAAAAAAATAACATTAATGCGCTAAAGTAGCCCGCGAAATTCAAATTTTATTACGTTTTTTGCAATTTGCAGGTCAGTAACAGGTTGTATTTTGATTCGCGGCCATAACAAATATGGCTCTACAGAATTATATCTTAATCCAGTAACTTATTTAGAAGCAAGAAACAAAGAAGTTTTAATATAACCCTAATTACACATGTTGTTTTTAAAGTGATGTTGGTTGTAATGGAACGCACGGGAGGGCGAAGTAGAG
This sequence comes from Tiliacea aurago, assembly GCA_948098905.1. Lineage (NCBI taxonomy): Eukaryota > Metazoa > Arthropoda > Insecta > Lepidoptera > Noctuidae > Tiliacea > Tiliacea aurago. Next base: position 15,845,933 of record OX402586.1, on the reverse strand, counting down.
AAAGCTACTTATTGTTTTCGTTAGATAGATAGCCTTTATCAATGATTGTGAGACGCCATCCGAGCATAGATATAATTATACTGTCTATCATCAATAGCGATCTGTCTTTAACTGAAAATAAGTTATTGGGTTCGGCCGTAAGAGATGTCAGCACCAACTGACGGGGTCCGATAGGGCCAATGCCTGCCAGGGTTGCGAGTTTGTCCGGCAAGGATATCGTGGCCCTAGCACACAGGCAACTGAAAGAACACGGGTGGGTTTGAGTCAGTAAAAGTCTGACACGCCCTCCCGCTCCGCCCAGAGCGGTAGAAGTTATTTGATAATTTCCCACCCAAAAAGAAAAAAAAGGGACACAACCTTTTTCCCACAAGAACCTTTTGAAGCTACGGCACTGAGCAGGCTATTGAATAGAAACCACCTTTGACAAATGGTCGAGTTTAAAGGCTTCTACAGACTGGCGCGACACGCGACGCGACACAAAGGCCCCGCGTGTCGCGCGACGAGCGGTGCCTTTGTGTCGCGTCGCGAGTCGCCTGTCTGTACCGAGCCGGTCTGTAGAAGCCTTAAGAGGCCGGCGATGGATGCGTAGTTCATACAAACGTAATACCAAAATAATTTGTAAATCAAACATATTCTTAAGGTAGGTAGTGTGTCTTTATTCCGATTGGAATAGAGAACATCTAGGTTTCCTCTTGTCTTTATATCATTGTCCTTTCAAAATATATATTTGGGAACATAGACTATATTCTGTAATCCTATCGAAATAAATACACACTACCTTAAGAATATGTTTGATTTACAAACTATTTTGGTAGTACGTTTGTATGAACTACGCATGCTACGCCCTTTTATTCATGGTAAACAGAGAATAAATTGCTAAACATTGTTTCCCGCAACATCAAATTTTTATGTTTCTGGGAACGACGTCGCAGTTTTAAATTAGGTACCAACGATGTTTTTACATGTTGCCATTGCCAGCAGTTCTGTTTTGTTTCCCATGAATACGCGGCTTAAGGGACTAACCACACTTATTCAGCTCTGTTCAGCTTTTGTCCATAGAAAAAAACGATTTTGTATGGAGATGCGTACGCATCCGTTCGACGCGGAAAGCTGAATGGATGCGTACGCATGTCCATACAAAATCGAGCTGAATAAGTGTACCGTGATGGTTAGTACCTTACGCGGTCCTATATATCTCTAAGTAGTTAGTTTCTCTCAAGGAGGTGAAACTAATGTAATTTCTGGTTCACTTTGCATACTAAAAAGTTTATGAGAACTTGGCGATGGCGTTAACTCGATTGTCTCTAAACGCAATGTGGCTAGCCTGTAGGTGCTTACTTTTACGGCTCGCTAAGAAAATGTAAATGATTAAATACCTATCTAAGTATCTACTTACCAGCCTAATAAGTTTATTTCCTAACTTTTTCTAACTATGTAAAGCACATCAAAAATCAAAATGAAAAGTCAAACGTCAAAATGACATAAGACGGTCCACCAAATCGCCCGCCCTTCACAACTTCTTAGCGCTTTAGCGGGGAAAAAGAAGTAGCGCCACAAACTCCCCAGCAGCGTAGCTGTCTGTTCAGTTAGAAAAACTTGATTCTGTACCTTGAGCTACTTTGATTCAATAAAATAAAAGTTCAAATAAACGTCATCAAATATATTTCGATATTGCACGTGGTGTCCTATAAATTCAAATATACCATTATAGCCTGTACTTAAAGGCAATAGAATAGTACCTAATAGACATATTATTCGGCATCAAACAACATTATTAAAAAAGTTTATGACACCAACAATGTAATGTCAGAGACAACACAGCGTGCAATAAGAAAATTTATTCTTCATGAAAGTCAAGGAACTTCAGAACACATGTGGCACAGTGGCAGTGGCACTTCCTAAATAATTGGACACCAACAAATTCAGTTGAATAAATAGATAAGAGACAAACAGCAGCTGCCACTGGGAATAACTACTACCAACGCTAATTTAATTAAATAGCTGCGTAATCATTTAAATTTAATATAAAAATTATAATCATGTCAAATCTTTGAATGTAACGATGCGCGACGACTTGGTTCCTTACAACTTTCTTTACCCGTATTACACTCCCGGACACCTGAATTGAGACACCCAGCATTTTTTTCTTTAATGGTCTGTCTGTATCTTTTTAAATGGTGGTAGTACAAAAAAGTGGTTTTGAAGCAATTCACTCACTATCATATCCGTTTTTCATTGTTCCAAATTTGAAATAGGAATTTTAATTGCAATGAGTCGTCTTTTCGTGTTTCTCAAGGGCAAAATTATAATGGAATTTTTGAAGAAAACAATGGTTTTTTTTTTTGGTGGAATGTATCGGTCGCTATTTAGTGGTGGCAACAGTGGTTACGTCACACCCTCAAGGCCTGTTTTTCCTTCGGTGCAAATTCCGCACCAGACTATCTATGAGCCACTGCCATAACTCACCTTCTCTTCAATGCAACATTTCTGAAAACGTTCACCCTGTCTTCGGTAGACCTTCCTACGTCCATCGTTGCCATACAGCATTATCTTGGTGCCATCCGTAAAAAGATAACCTGGCTCTATTGACAGGGTCTGATTTACCCACTGGCTAATTAGGCTAGAGCCTAGGGCGCAAGGACCGAGGGGGCGTAACGTTGATTTTCACTTTATTTTCGCATTTTTATTCTTTTATTTATATAGTTTTACATTATTGACTTTTTTAAATGCTTTTACGTATATTTGAAATTCAAAATAATATTCCAGCAATACCTACCGACCACTTTAAATATTAAATCGAAATTTTTAGGGTTCCGTACCTCAAATGTAAAAAACGGAACCATTAACTTCGTCCATAATTGCAAAGAGAAAACCTTCGGTTTCCCCCAAGGAGGTCACCGAATCGCAACCATTAATAATTACTATTTTAAATTGTCTGACGGCACACCCAATTTGCTCCGAATCTAAGTAAGTAGTAGTAAGTAATTATTTATTTGTTAGAATATTGTTGTTACAAAGGTCTTACACGTAAAATAATGTCCATAATATTCTGCTGTTTCCAGCGCACAAATATTTTAAATAATTAAAATTAGGAGTATTAGAACAATAAGTCGAAATTAAACCATACAATGGGAAGGTCAAGGAAAACGTTAACTACTGTCAAATACAATGTCAAGGATTATTAATTATAATCTCAAGAATTATTAAAACCTATACGAAGTCTGTGGTCTTAAAATAACATGGTAAATATCTCAATATTGTGCGTACAAACTTACATTTGCAGTTGGAATGTATGAGGGAACATGTTTTTCAACTAAGTACAATGTTAACTTTGTTCTTAGGATTAATTCATCCCAACTACGGAACCCTTATTTGTGCGTGGACCGACACGCACTTGACCGGTTTTTACGTTCAATTCATTTTCGTTATTTTACAAGCTTTTATTTAGTTTCACTTGCCCCCAACTGGGCCCGGTGTGGCGGTGTCTGTCTGTAATCTAATCTTGCAAGTTAAATTTGTAGTCCAGTCACTTTATGAGTTGTAGAATACGTGAACAGAGACCTAATAAGCGATTCCTTCAGAAACTTTTTTTTTTTTTTTTTTTGTATGGCATCTCGTAGCAGACCTAGAGAGGTCGTTGCTACTTAACCGGATATTCCTGTGGCTGCCCTAAGGTTTTTAATCTTAAAGCCTCCAGCCAGGGCGCCAATTATATATATTAAAAACTAAACGACAGCGCACTAAGGGCACCCCCTGTGGGGTACGGACCTCGGCTCAGGGCGTCGTTGGGGGATCACAAAATTACTAACAATTTGGGGACGGGCTGGATCAACATTTTGATCATGATTATTATCAGGGGATATTATATTTATTGCTACGGCGCTCTCAGCCTCTAACCGGGCGGCTTCAGAAACTTGTTCGGGACTGAACATTTATACTAAAAGTCCTGACGTCTAGGAGAGGAGGTGAGCCTGAGTGGGGGGAGGCACCAAGTTCCCACTTTTGGGTTTTTCGCTTAAATATCTCAAATAAGGTGCTCTTATACCTAGTGAAAGCTCATAAAATTCTCTACAACTTTTATTTTACACAGTTTTTCTGAATTTCCAACCGCTTACCAACTTTTGGAAATAACGCTTGAATCGCTTTAGTAAAAAATGTCGAATTAGAGATTTTTACCAAATAGGTATTTCTTTATTTCGAAAATGTTCACTTTTCCGGAGCGTATCGTCTGTTATTAGATCTATATTGTATACGAGTATATGTTCATATTATGCCAATTACCTTTTATATGCTCTTAGGCCTAGTTCTGGTAAGGGTTCTTTCTCCATGGCATCCTCATCCTCAGTAGTGAGTGGTACTTGCTGAAGGGGCTACGTCGTCTTCAACTTCGTCCTCATCAACAGACACGCAGTTAGGCATTTCCCTTGGCTGTGGAGGCACGCCGCAGAACAGTTCAGCATTTTTTTCCGGCATCCACATTTGCCACTATCACAATCCTTGGTGCAGCGACAAAATATCGTTTTCAGTAAGACTTCCGATGCTGGTGAATCTTTTGTTGTTATTGGTGGGAGCCCCTACATGTTACCACTCCCTCTCTTGAGGGGGCAGCTCATTCCCGAGCCACTGCCGCACTTGGTGGTAGTTGCGCCTGAAATGTTGTTTAACTGCGTTCTCACTTGGTCAGACGAAGCTGATGTCAGGCTTAATATTTGCCACTGACCTCATGAACAACGATGTAGTACTGGTTGAGGGAGGTCAGTCTTGCTGATGCCCCATACCATTTGAGGAAGCACATCTTCCCAGCCTCTTCAACCTCACCGTCAGCGAAAACGAGTGATGTTTAATGTTTGTGACATTATGATGTCAAAAAACACGGCACAGCTTTCGCTTTGCTGAGATACTGACCCATCTCAACGAAACGAATCACCCTGTATTCCTTTACAACAAAGGATTTTAAGAAATAGCGTATTTGGATCACCGTTTGGCTGATTTTACTACACTTACCTACGGTATAGAATAAACCACGGAATCAGCTCTTTAAAAAAATGTAAACGAAAGAGTGTTTTTTGACTGAAAACTGTTTTCTCTGGACTTTAAAAGCGCCTTCTCTGCAATCTAGAATGAATATATGGCAAAAAACTAAAATACAGATCCAAAGACCCCGACTTCCGAAAGTTATTTTTCACTTTGTAGTGTTTTTGGATGTCGGTTGGTTTTTGTCTGTGTTTTTTTTACGTATTTATTTTTAGTCAAAACCAAACGTTCATAGACCTACTTCCACTGTTTCTGAACGCACTTCTATTTGGCATTGGCATTTATTCGTATTAGCCGTATATTTAGTATATCTCATGTCATCTCAACCTAACAATCGGTTCTCTCTTTTTTACTCACTTGATGTAGTACTCTAGTAGCGCCAGTCGGAGACAAAACATATGCCAACTTGTTAAAATTTGACATATTCCACTTAGTAAGGTTATAGCAAATGGCATCGCGTGAAAATGACAGTTTTGTTCTGTGAACGACATAATTATTTTTATGAATTAAATTAAAGTGATTGCTGCATATTTTTATATTTCAAGAAGCCCAAAAATTACTCAAAAACTTTGGATAAACGTGTTTATTAAATGTACATAAAAAAATAAAAAATTGCGATCCTCGCGTATCAGATGTTCCGTCTGTGATTATTGCTCTTGTGTTATCATTAATTTGTGTATGTTGTTATAAGTGGTGCATTAAAATTTGTGAATATGACGGACATTAAGCCAGTGGTCATGGCTTCTGCTAATGAACTTATCGACAAATCCAAAGAACTCCAGAAGGAGATTCTTATGGAAAAACTTAGGTCCAAAACATCACTGTTTAAAAACTTAACAGAGACTTCCAAAGGCGTCCGAATGGCTTTGCTGGTATGTTTGTTTATTATAATATGTCTACAGCAGCTACTAATTAGTTAACAATACTAAAGATTATTAAACCAACACCAACCTTCGAACTAAATCATCATAGCTCATATTGTAGAAAGTGCATAAGTTATTACTATAGTAATTAATCTCAATAAGAATCATTGAAATTCAGATATCAAGTTGTTCTTTAAATAAAGAAATACTAAAGAATGGTTTTAAGATAAAGTCTGTTAGCTGATACTTAACTATTTCCTAAGATCTGAGTGATAATAAATTGCAAAATGTTAATAAAGTTGATGATAATTTAAACAATTAACTCATTTATTATTTAAACTTGTAAGTAATTAAGTATTCATGCACTTTGCACCTACTTCCTGATTCACAGCACACTTTTGATAACCTTAAACTAGCTTTTTCTCTATTAAAATGGTACAAAGAGATCTCTTGGAACTAACTTTTTCAAAAAATTTGAGGCTTTGCTAGGCAAACCAATCATATCCAATCCTTTACTATGCTATTTCATAAAACCATGTGATCATCCTCTAGCTTGTATATTATATTAAAGATGCTACAACCTGTATATAATATCAGAACTGTCATTGGCCCTCTGCATTTTGGTGCAACCATGGCTGCATTCCGAATTAAGACCATAATTGCTGTAATCGATTTTAGCGCGCTTAAACGCGTTCCCTATTACCCATTACAACTAAAATCGATTACAGCGATTATGGTCTTAATTCGGAATGCAGCCCATGATTGGGGGACTGATAGAGAAAGACTTAATTTTTTTTTTTTTTTTATAAACTTAAATGAATAGAAAGACGTTTTCTGCACAGAGGCACATGGCTGCCTACGTGCCAACTATTGACTCAATTATTTTATAGGTAGTAAACTTCATATTTATTCTTGAAAACTTTTAAGCTTCTAAAGATTCCCACTGACTTCTTTAATTATTTGTTAGTTGGATTTTTGCCAACACTGTTACCGGGGTCTACTCTGAATATAAATACCTTTCCTGACTACGACTAACTATGGCAGACTTAGGCTAAAACAAAAAAACACCAGTCAAAGAGATAAGTCAAAGTCAAAACCGTGACTTAAAGTCGGGTAAGGATTGGGGTAAGGACTCAAAGTTAAAAAAGGAAACTTTTGAATGTCAACATACAGCCGAACATTCGGCTGATACTTCGGAGTAGATCCACTGATGCTACTGCTCACTTTCTTGAATAAACCCTTACTTAGTTGCTTTCACAAAACTCACACAAATGTGTTCTATGCTCAGAAATACAAATTTTTAATGACATTAGTTGAACTAGAAGTCATCACCAACGTAGGAAAAAGCTGACTTTTGCATTATGAGTGCCAATATGTTTTTACTTCGATTTTTTCATGTTTACAGGACAAAAGATGGGGAATCGACAGTGCAGATCGCATGATACTAAAGAAGTGTCTAGACAGTTTGCAGCATTGCATTAAAGTTAGCTCCTTACAGAGCCTTATTGAACGCCTGGAGTGCTTATCTAGGCAACTAGGGTTTGTAATCTTTGATCACTATTTCAACCTCCTTAGTAACACCTAAACCTGCTTGAAAGTATGTGTGATTTACAGAAATCTGAGGCAACATAAAATCAAACGTATTTCTCTCAGTATTCAAACAATCTTTGTGTTATTTAGACTAAAGACGGAATTATTTGCCCGTCCAAGTAAAAAGGATGCAGTTCCCGGCATTTACTTTCCGAGATATAGGTACGCAGTTTTGTAAACTCATTATTATTTATTGCTCAATTACCTACAAGTTCATATCATTTCTCTCAAATCAAGCTTTTTCAGAGTTTCAACATCAATGTCTGATTAAAAAAAATGTGCCAGTATTAGAATATTTTTTAAATCTTTATTATCAATTGACTATTCTACGAGTAGATACCGAATCTAGTCTTAACTCAATACCCCATAACTGGATCCTTTTTGGTTGGACGCCAACATTTATCAATCACTATGAACTAATAATTTATTGTAAAAACAGAAAGGAAATGACAATACTATAATTCTAATTGAATCAGCACAACCATAAAATAACATCAATAATTGATTAAAATAGAGAAATAAATGAACATAATGACCATGATTAATAATTGCAATGTATTTTATAATCATATAAACTGGCCTATTTGTTTCAGGCTCAAGTTTGTAGTGGGAACATCAGGAGTAAATCTATTCATATCATCTGATATGTTTTATTTGGAAATATTAGTTGAATCATCAGGGTCAGTAAAAGATGTTAAAATTCATCATGAAGGAAAAGTAAGTTTATAACATCCAGGTGACTATTCATCTTTTGGGTGAAAAAAACATCACAAACACTCTGTTTATATTTATCTATTTATTTATTACCTTTAAGTGAATTATTTACATGACATGTTTTTAATAAATACTTTTTTGACATTTTAACAGATTGAACAACAAAGCTGTGAAGAACTGGTGTCTTGTATATCTCGCGGAGATTTCGCTGATTTCACAGCTCAGCTGGAAGGCTTAACAGCTGTTTACCAACTAGGAGCTGAAAAAAAAGTAACTTACGCATCAATTCCTGTTACGGGGGAAGTCCGCAGGGTGTGTAGAGTCAGCACTGCCAGGGCAGTGTCGACTCGTTGATCTTTAAATGATTTTTAAATTATGCAGGGCCTCTATGCAAGGGACACTGTACGTGCAGTGTTGCTTTAATTTTCTTTACTCCTACCTCGTTTTATATTCTGCCCAGAGACTCTGCGCTATGTCAACACCGCCTGGGCAGTGCTGACTCAATATACCCTGTGGTCTGTGCTTTTGAATTTTTTTATATTATTTTTTTATTTTTATTTCTTTATTTATGTCCCTAATCATAATCTTATAATATTTTTTGTATGTTTTATTTTTCAGGTAAAATGTAAAGCATTTAGTGCTCTACAGAGCTTAGAAGAAGACTTATGTACAATGAGGCAACTCCAGAGTTTTATCAAAGATCTGTGGGCACAAGTACACAAGAGTCCTATTGGCTTCTTGCAAAAGCGAAGAGGAGGTATGTTCTGAACTAATGCTAAATGTTTACAAAGATGTGAGTGATTATGTACCATCCAAGTCTGACTTCATAATTTGTTTTAGAAACAAATAAATTTGTTTTTTTTTTTTTGGCAGAGCCACTAAAGAAACAGATTATACACAAAGTATGGTCCAATAAAAAATAACATATAACCCATTTATTCCAGGTCACGCAATGCGTCTCACTTACTTCGTGTCTCCTTACGAACTGTTAGACAAAGACAAGGGACTCAATCCACTGACAGTGGAGCTCTTAACACTAGGCATTCCTGCCGCGAACAGCGGCCTTGCTTCACTAGTCGTTCCTTCCCACACGCCCATTGGCCACTCAGCGACAGTCCTACTAGAAGGTTCCACGCCCAATAAGCTGCAGTTGTCACCTATCATATCTGGGGGTCAGAGGCCTGGCAAGGGGTAAGATTTTAAAACTACTTTGCGTAACACAGTAACTAGTTAGAATTTAATGGATGTTTTACTCCTACTACTGAAGATTATCAGCTGCCTTACTGAAACAATTACTCATTATAAAAATACATACATACTGCTTTAAAAAAAAATTTTTTTTGGTCGTACATTAATTTATTTAATATTTTCCATTCCCACAATTCCATAAATCTCACCTTACTTAGCGAGGATTTTGTAACCGATTTCGTAAATCCATGAAACATTTTCGACCGTCTCTATCTAGGAATGGACCTATCTACGCTCAACTGGTGCCTCAGAATAGCGCGATGCTGCCCGCGTGCTTTACACTCAAGTTGTCGCATCCCACCCCATTGTGTGCTGGACTAGCCAAGCTTATACACGCCACTACAGAGGTAAGAAGACAAAGATCTTTTTAAAATTGTCATGAACACGAAACAGTAGAAATGATTCTGTAGAACACAGAACATAATATACTTGATCAAAAAGAAGCATTCATTCAGGGTTCATAAAGCCTTCAATAGTGGCAACATTATAAATGTGTTTTTACAATTATTATTTTGGCAACATAGTGTTTCCTGTCAATGTCATAGCCTTTCATAGATTGTGTCATAGATTTTCCCGCCAATACCCGAAACAAAACCCTTGTAAAATAAAATCGGTCTTCTAAAAATAAAGATTAGAATACTAAAAAAAAACTACAAAACAAAATACTACACTACAAACCAAAAAGAAACTACACTACTAAATAAAATTATCTTTATCTTTACTTTAATTTCTGGGCTTTTAGTGTCACGTCTGCGGAATTGGGCCGCGTGCCAACCGCAATGATAATGCTACGCCCTAACTCAGCTATTACTTTCTTCTATCACTTTCTTGTACACCTGCAAGTATGGCAAACATTTGAAAATATTATTTGAGTTGTAACAGGTCATTTCATTCAGTTAGGAACCTATTACTTTGAATGTTTGTCAATTTGTTTAGAATATATTTTTTTTTTGTAAGCCGCTCCGCAAAAAAAAAAAAAAAACCTTCAACTATTTAAATAATACTATAAATTTAATACTTTTATTTTTAAGCTCTGAAACAATAAGTTTGGCTTCAAAATATGCCTGGTAGGAAGGAACGCTGACACCTGAGATACAGGATACGTCCTAGTTTGGGTGTCAAGAGTTTCACAAAATCGAGCATGTTACATAGTCCAATTACTATAAGGATCTAAGTTACATAAAATTAAAGAAATACATTGTTAACCCTTTTTCTCTCCTTATGTATTAGGCTTATATGAAAATAGAAAAAAAAAAAAAATATAAAAAAATTAAATTACATAGTTATTTTTGTAAGCCGCTCCGCCCCTAAGACGACCCACTGACCCATATTTCAGTTACCTACTCGCACATAGTTATTTTTGTAAGCCGCTCCGCCCCTAAGATGACCCACTGACCCATATTTCAGTTACCTACTCGCACATAGTTGTTTTTGTAAGCCGCTCCGCCCCTAAGACGACCCACTGACCCATATTTCAGTTACCTACTCGCACATAGTTATTTTTGTAAGCCGCTCCGCCCCTAAGATGACCCACTGACCCATATTTCAGTTACCTACTCGCACATAGTTATTTTTTTAAGCCGCTCCGCCCCTAAGATGACCCTCTGACGCATATTTCAGTTACCTACTCGCACATAGTTAAGCGACTTTCACTTGTACGTTATTATCTATGGCAAAACATGCAGGCCATTATAATTAAAACTACCTTCCAATCCCGATTTTGTACTGTCATCATCATCATTTAAGCCGAAAGACGTCCACTGCTGGACATAGACCTCCCCCAAAGGGGGGGTTTGCCAAAACATCCCCTGGGTTTGCCATAATCGCCACGCTTGGCAGGCGGGTTGGCGATCACAGTATGGTGTTAAATGCATAGAGAACGCTGCTGCCAATTCTCTAGTAATTAGTCCTTTACGACACCCACGGGAAGAAATGGGTTAGTGCTATTGTTTATGTCCGGCACCACACGGAAGATACTGTATACTCATATTTTTACATATAAATTATCTTTTTTCAACCTTTTTAGAATAGTTCTTAAATTGCATCAATGATTCTTGACGTCCTTGTAATATAATTTCAGGTGGAAGTCGCCGGCGACTGGGGAAATGCCAAGCCCATGTTGGGGCTAGTTGCCCAACAGGCGTACAACAAGCTCACGCCAGGGAAAGTTATTGAATTGAATCTCAGCAAAGGACTGTTTGTGGTTTGTACCTAACGTCTCTCTTTTGACCGGTCAGTAAAAAACAGGATTCTAAAACCAGTTTTGTCTATTGAAAAATCTGCTAAACTGAGTTTAAGTTCAATATTTCGTATCCATTCTGTATGATTTAATATTTATCTCGTTACATGTACTCGACTCACTGAACCATCAGGAAAACTGTAGGACCACGGATTAAGTACTGTTAAGATCCGAGATTGTACAGTAAATACAACCATTGGTACAAGTAATTTCTGGATGTAATGTAAAAGCACAGGAAATCTTAGTGACAATACATTTACAGCGGATGGTTTGCAGCTGAACAGCAAGAAAATCGCTTCGACGCACGGTTAGCATACTGCCGCGACAAGGGATACTTTTTCGTACGCGTTGTTTAGCTACGGCTATGTAACAGCGGCTCGTATCATTGTGTGTCAAAAACACTCACTGTTATTTTAAGCCGTGCCAAGAACCGCTGCCGCTGTGTGTTAGTTAGGCATTACTACACCAAAATATACGAAAAAAGTCTGACATTTTGCCTACGACCAACACACTGTCGCTGCAAATAATCGGCTAGTTATTATACACGTCATCTTTGAAAACCACAATATTTTATTTGAATATCTACAGGGTGTAAAAAGACCCATCAGGAAGCCATCATCTACGCATTCTGTATATCAAACTAAGGTGCCATTCAAGATGCATGGTGGATGGTGATATTAAAAAAAGTATATATAACAAAGTTTAAGTTAGCACAGGAGGCGGGGGGAGGGGGTAAATTGCTTAGTTTTGCTGACAAGGGGTGGGGAGGTTAATAATTACAAATTCTGCTTACGTAGTACCTACCTATTTGAATGGCCCCTAAGTAGCAATTGACTCTCGCCTTCGTTAAGGGTATTTTAACACCCGTTATTTATTTAAAATATGTGTGTCGTGTTCTAGAATCTCCCAGAGCAGACTCAGTGTTACTTCCTGTGCGAGACGCGCGGCCTGGACGGCTGTATGGTGACGAGTGTGCCGTTCACTCACCCGTCGCACGTGCCGCCGCTGCTGGCCTGCCTGCGGCAGCAGGAGCTCTTCAACGCGCTCATCACCAGCTGTGTGCGCACGCAGTGTAAACAATGTAAGTGTGCTACTGTTATCTGTGATCTCTGAGCATCGATTACAATCGTACGTACGTACGTACAATAGCACGTAACTTGGCAAGGTTTTGGGGTAGTGGGGGTAAGTTCGTGCAAAGTACACTTATGAAACAAAAAAATGGTCACTTTTATTGTTTGTCATTATTCTATGGTTATTGCCATCATTTATTTTAAACATGTCTGTTTAGAAGAAAGTTAAAGAAAGGAGAGGAATTCGTGAAGTTTATTAGGTGTTATAAATAAAATATATAATAACATATTTTTAGTTATTGTGGCCTTTCAAAAAAATAATGTTAACGAGAACTAAAGGTCAACAAGCTTCATTAGTAGCTGCCGCAAAAATACACTCGTAATAACCTTAATTTAAAATAGTAACAACAATTCGTATCAAAAACTTAACAAAAACAAAGAGTATAATTTGAGTGCACGCAAGTGTAATCGGGAGCGAACGGAACGCGGGTCGAGGTGGGAGGCGAGTATCGACTGACGCACCAATCGCGTGCTCGGAACGGTGCTTCCTCATTCCCCGCGTCCCGCTTGATCACCAAAGAGTCCTAAAAAATTACTTCTGCGCATCTAACTACTCTTGCCAACTTACGTGCCGGGGACTGTACTGACAAATGCGTGCACTGACTGGACAAGTCCACTCAATCTGTGTGGTTCTTTTCTCAAAAGACCATTTCAGGCACCAATCTACATGGCCTTCACATGATCTGACTAAGATTATGTCTGGACTTTAAAAGAGACTGACCTCTGAGTTTGTTTCGGGCTTTCTTCTCAGAGTAGTCAGATAGGAAATGCCGACCTCATCTAGTTTTAAAAATATGATTGACGTGTACAAGTGTCTGTACAAACCTACTTACAGAAATAAAAATCATTTATCATCATATATTTATTTATTTATTTATTTAACACTTAAAGCACACAAAAATGTACAGAGGCGGACATAATGCCATAGGCATTTTCTACCAGTCATCATCGCCATCATTTATCATCCCGTTCACTCATCCGTGCTGGCGCTAATTATTATTATTATAGCTCGATGTCCTTATCAAAAGAGCATATTATAAGATTACTAAATGAAAATGAAGAGGACTATGTTGAAGACATGGAAGTTTGGCATTAATTCCTTCTGTACATGTGGCTTCCCTGGTACCGCATTAACGGCAAAACTATGTAAATGTCTATTAACTGCTCCCAAATTACGATGCTATTTTTTAATACAATTTTTTTTTTTTTACAAAGTTCACTGACACGTTTTTCTTATTTGACATTATTATACCTACAATTTAAATTTCAACAAGGTTCTAACTTTTATTATTTTAATCATATTTTATATTGTTTTTTTTGTCAATGAGAGGATGTAGTAGGCTTAATAGACTGTAGATCTGTAGACCATTTTCTATTTTGTTAAGTACCTGGTACTTTTGACGGGCCTATGCTGTCCTCTCATACCTATTAACGTTGTAATTTGAAAACATTGTAAAAGCCTTTTTTTTTTTAAAGAGTAACTGTTGAGTTTCTTGCCGGCTCTTCTCCATAGGAAACGACCAATTGGAACCGCGCACCTAGCTTCTGACGTTTCATAAGTGCCCATGTAGGCTTATGTGAAATAAAAATATATTTGATTTTTTGATTTTTGATGTGTCATTTTAACACCTGGGTACTGTACTTGTATTACAATCATTGAACGTGACTACTGTAACATATAGTTTCAGAAGGGGCAACATTTAGTAATTTCACAAAAAAATTCTTTGTTTGTTTGGCAGTCATAGAATTGGAGAGCGTGTTGATGTTCGAGGTGAGCGCGCTATCGTGGCAGCACATTTCGATCTCGCTGGAGCACCCGGTCGACGAGAGCATGGCCACCGTGGAGCTGGAGCTCAGCGACCCGGCCGCGCCGCGCGCCACGCTCTACACGCTGCACAGCGCGCCCGCCGAGCACATCGACGAGTACATCACCAGGGTGCTGCAGAAGACGCACTCCATACCTATAACACTCAGGTGAGATGCGCCCCTCGAGAGAGAGCATGGCACCGTTAAAGCTCGAGCTCAGCGACCCGGCCGCTAATGTCATTAAATCCCCCTTATCACATCCAAAATATGTACATCGACATCTTATAGGTTATTTTATCTGCTCATTGCACGATAGAACCTGCTTTACTGACTCAGCATTATACAGGGTTTAAACATAATAATTTAAGGCCATTTAAAAATTATAAATCGAAAACTATCAAAAATCGCGGAACCACTTGTATATTATGCCTTTCACAAATTAACATATTTATTTGCCGTCCTATATTAATGGATGAATCATGAAATCAGATATTATTGCCGAGCTGTCCATAGTAATATAATTTTGCTCGTGACTGTACATTGAACAGAGCCGTTTCATCTGATTATTTTGCGTATACTTACACAGCAAATTCAAGTAGATATGCGCCGGGTGAAAAGTTCCTACAGGCGGGAAGGGATCTTGTGTTTTTTTTTGTCGTGTTTGAAGACAGGGGTAGGCCCTTGCCTACCCCACAGCGCGCAGGTTTTTTTTTCATTGCTTTTTTGCATTAAAGTAAAATATCTGTTCTATATAGGTCCCTCGTAAAGATCTGGGAGCGGGAGGCAGCCAGTAAGCAGTTAAACGGCGGGTACTCGGCTCTGGAGCCAAATTTTAGCTGCGGTCTGGGAGGCCTCGACCCCGGCGGTGAGCACGTGAAGCACGAGCCGGGGTCGATGACCTCGCGCGCCATGTACCCGTCCAGCGTCAACCATCCTCACCAGGGCGGTATGTACTACTACAGTTAGCCCTCGTACCCACGGGAGAATTTTATCGCGCACTGGATTTTCAACGCACTGCTTTGCACAGAAAGTTGAAAATCCATCAGTGTATTTTTTTGACGTGCCGGAATGAACCTTATTGCATTCTCAATGCTCGGCTCAACGCCGAGGAGTTCAAAATCAAGTGCGCGCAGCGTTTAAAAACAGCCCGTGCGTACCTGGGCTTAGGGTTGCAACCATACTGTTCAAAACAGTGTTACAATTTATTTTTCCCCTTTTTCTTTTTTTACTCTGTAATGATCAGTGATAGGAATAGGTAGTGCCTATTTGCCTAAACTTCGAAGAACAGAGACAAGACTTCCTTAGGACTCAATTTTTTCCGGGACTTCTGTCCCGAAATTCGGGACAACACTTTTAAATACATTAAAAAAATATGTTATTTGGAATAACTAATTCGTCTATATTTACCTAAAGTTTGCGACTAGACATAACATTTATAATTTATAACTCCATAATAATAACTTATCCTCTATGGGCTCTAAAGGAAAAATAAAACACATAGAATATTGTTGTAACAAATATATGTATATTTATATTATTTTTTAAATATGACGTAATTGGAAAGCATGAAACAAAATGTACAGACGGAAAAACTTTAGTTACAAATTTCTGTTTATCTATCTATGTCATATTTATTTTACTGACGTTGAGTGATGCAATTTTAACTCAAATCAAAGTACAAATTAACCTTTGAAGTATAACATTTAGGACACTCAGTTTTAATAGTGAACTACTAACTGTTCGGTTTTGATACAGATCTTGACGCATTAAAATTGCTAAGAATTTGAAAGTCTTTATTTGTGTTACAAATACCATAAAAAATAAAGAACGATTTTAATTTAATACTTTAGAAATATATTTCATTAAGATAAAATACAAATACCGTTTGTTTTTGAAATGATAAATTCGTCCTACTAAAGAGAATGCTAAAATTATAAAAGATACCGTTTTATTATTTTAAAGACAAAATGTCTTTTTTTTTTCAATTATACATTTGAACTTTAGAAATCTCATTAAACGTAGCCGAGACTGAGGTAGAAAGAAGATATTTACTTCGAAACGTGTACGGCTCCATAAACAAACATTGTGATTTATTAAGATCAACAAGTCATTTACAAAATAATCTCAAAAGAAAAATCCTCCATCTGTTTTTTTTTTTTTAAGTTTTTAGACCCTAAAGAAAATGTTCTTAACTAAGTGTTTAGACCTTTGTATCCTGCTTAAGCGTGTGAAGTTTCATTAAAATCGGTTAAGTCATTTTGAAAAACAAGGGCTTGAACGTTTGTATGAAATGCCGTACGTCTTAAACGCTCTTAATCATGTCTGGATATCGATACTATCGCGTCTGCGGAGTTTCGCTACCTTATTTAATTTGACCCTGTATATCTTTATTTTTAATTTTTTTCTCTCTTCACAAAGGTTCACATAGTTATAAACATAGAGATAAGAATTCCTGCGTCTATTTGTTTGTCAAAAATTTTGCATTGACAAAACCCTTTCATTGGAAAGGGTTTTGTCAATGCAAAATTTTTGGGAAAGGGTTTTCGATAGGGTTTTTCTAAGCAGTTAATCAATAACCCATACCGAAAACCCTTTCAATGGATAACCAAAATGGTCCCTGATTAAGATACCCTGTGTGACGGATCACCAGGCTCTCACCCAGAATGAAATCTAATTAACATTCCAATGGTCAATTTTCAAACTCTAGACAATTTTTTTAAATTGCTGCACCCCAATGTTGATTGTTACCTGCAGTATTGTCTCTCCTTCTCCCTTTAATCCTTCCAAAGGTTGTCTGTAAAAGATCGCTTTTAGCGATAAGACCGCCCATTGTGTCACCCTATGTAAAATTGTAACATTTATATCTGTAACTTTTATGGTGTACATAATAAAGAGTATTCTGTTCTATTGCATCTGTGAACTCGCGCTCGTAGAATGCAACAGCGATACACAGTTGCGAGCTCCATCCACACGGGATGAGTGGATGGAGCTCTCAATTGTATCGTCAGCTGTCCGAGAATACGAAGAGCATTATCGCATTTTTAGTGCCAAAGATTTAATATTTAGTCATGTTGTCTACAGGGGCCTACCTCTCAGAGCAGCAACATCACCTGTCTGTAATGTGCCAGGACACGGGCGCAAGCGACATTAAACCACAAACAGAAGAACGAAAATCCAAAAAAAGAAAATCCGACGATGTCTGGCCCACTCAGAAAAAAGGTAAACCATCAGGCATCGCCGAAATGATGGACTCTGATAGTGAGAGTGACAATTCAGATGAATATGTTAACGAAGATGAGAACACTATCAATAGTAACTCAACGAATGATGACATCGAGGGTCGGGAGTCTTCGGTGTCACAGAATGAGTTCGCGTCGGACTTGGAACTGTCAGCGATGGACGCGACGGACGCGCTCGGAGTACAAGACAATAGAGCCTCCTCCGACATGGACAACTCTAACGATGGAGACGTTGACGACATAATCCGGTTCGTACCCACTACTCTTTCATCTTACAACAAATCTCACAACAGATTAATGTTACACAGTAATTTATTCTTTACAGGAATTCTTTTCACAAGTCTGATCACAAAAGGCAAAAACTTAAAAGCAAAGATTCCGAATTACGCACAAATAGGAGCGCGTCTTCCCTCCTCTTGGACTTAACCGAAGGGAAGTCTTATATGGCGTCTTCGGTAAGCATAACTCCTATAGGTAGCACACCGAACACACCCAACGCTGGCTCCAGCATAACCTCCATGTTATGCCTAGACAGGCGGCCGGGCATTGAGATAATCCCCATCACTGCCGCTGCACCAGCCGCTCTGCCCAGCTCCATAACAATAACACCGATCACATCATCACAAATGAAAACGCTTGACGATCGTATCAGATCCGATAAGAAGTCGAGCAGGTCGGGTGAGGAGCGCAGCAAGGAAAAGAAGAAAAAGCGCAGGAGGGACGACTCCATGGGCCCGCCGGAGAAAGTGCCGCCAAAACAAGACCCGCTGACTAAGCCCGTGTCGGTTAGCATCAAGCCCACTGACGGCTCCCCTTTACGTGCGACTTCCCCAAACTCTCTTATTCGAAAATTTAGTCCAAGCCCAACGCATGGCAGATCCGTTTCGATAACTAAGTCGCCGAGTCCTAGCACTGTGAAGGGTTTGGGAAAGCCGTCGGGGACATCTAGTCACCACAGCAGCCCGAGACATTCTCCAGTTCAAAATAGCCCTAAACATTTAACTGGTTACTCGAGTCCAAAAAACCACAGCATCTCGTCCCCTAAGCACAGTTCTTCGGGGTCGGGAAAGCCAAGCATGTCAGCACTAAAATCTGCGACCAGCGGGTCGCCCTCAGGGAAGTCTGGTACAACAGGGTACGACCTCACAAAAAAGATATCCAAAGACAGTTACGGCTCTAGCTCCGTGACATCGAGGGATAAAGAAAAGAAACATTCCAGTTTATCTTTTTCTAGTTCCGATAGGAGTAGCCCTAAATTAAAAAACCCAATAAAATTGAAACAGTTAGAAATTACCCCCGTGTCCTGCGATAGTCCCGTAACGGAACCATTAATATCCCCACCTAATATTGAAGTAAATAAATCAAATGCTCCGAGCCAGGCTCGCAATAGGAAAGGTTCCCTCAGTGCTGTGATAGATAAGCTCAAGTCTGCTCAGCACTGTGGCACAGATTCTGAAATAAGTGCAAAATCTAGTAGCTCTTCCAGTAGTGCCAAGTTTTCAGATCCCAAAACAAGTATGCCCGGCAGTAGTGGAAAACTTAACGATAGCAAAAATCAAGAGTATATGGTGAAGCCGAGCTCCGACGGTATGAAGATAACAATCAATAAAACTAGAACGAAAGATTCTTCGGGCAGTAGCTCCAAGTTAAACTACAGTTCTAGTTCAAAACAATCGTCGCCCCAACTCACTCCTCCGAGTCAGGGCTCTCCCAAAACGCACACAGGTTTAAAGCCAGGGGTTATAAGTGGACCCGCTTCTAAAAAGACTCAAGCAATGCAATCTTCTAAATCCGGTAGCGTCACTTCGGGTTCAACACCACCGAAAGTTAACATGAACCCTGCGGATTCCTCCGGGTCTGGCAACCCCAACATGCCCAAAGTGCCTTATTCAAAATCATCTAGCACAAGTAGTGCAGGTATCAACTTAACAAAGTCTGGTTCTAAATCCAGCTCTGGGTCCCCTAAAAGCAGCAGCACGGACCTCGCTAAAATAATCAGAGACAGGGAACGAGAGAAAGCCAGAACTAAACTTATGACTAATTCAGAGAAATCTATTTTTTCTTCTAAATCTGAACGCCATTCTAGCCCTAGCGGCTCGAGAGACGAAATTGATGGAGAAAGGTTTAAAAGTTCCAAGGAATCGAATTTTCTCGTAGAAGGCTTGATCAAGCCTCTCGATACTAGTAAGTTTCAAATACCAAAATTAAAAAATCAAAACACTCCAGATAAGAACAGTCCTGCGGCGCAGTACGATCAACGATCTTTAGTTAACGATTTTGCTCGCTCTCTAGAACAAAGCAAATATCAGTTTCCGCACTTCGATAATCCAGGTAACAGAACGGCCGATTCCCTTCAAAAGACAGGGTATCCTTTGAACGTGCCGAAACCACTACTCAATATGGGCAGCATGAGCCCTAAGACAATACCACCCGGCAAGAATGATCAGTCTGACCGGCCCCTAGAATTTTCTAAAGCTATAGCTGACAGTATATCAAAAGGGGGGAGCCCGGTGAGAAATAAGGATGACTCAAAAGACGGCTACCCGCCGTCATTTCCTATCCTGCCCCTGGATTTCAAAACGGAGATGGCGAAGGGGTTTGCCGCTCCTAAGGGCAGTTCAGAGGACAGGAAAGGCGCCGACTCGTGCATGAAGCCCCCGGCGAGCGGCGCGGTGGCGCGCAGCGGGGCCACGACGCCGCAGGAGGCCGCGGAGATGTTGCTGGACTTTTCGTCGTCGTCGGGCAGCAAGGTGTCGGGCATGGTGGCCGTGCGCCCGGTGTACCCGTCGTCGCCGGCGCTGGCGCTGCAGCTGGCCAAGAGCCCCGCGCCGTCGCCGCTGGTGGCGCCCTCGCCGCACTCCAACTCGCCCTGCATCACCGATGACGAGCTCATGGACGAGGCGCTCGTGGGGCCCGGCAAATGAGTGCCAGCGCCAACCCAGTGCGAGGTCGCGAGTTTTTGCGCCGCGTTCGAACGAAACCGTGAACATTTCTCTTATTATATTATTTGAAATATAACTCGTTTATGATTCCTTGTGTAATTTTATCAATGGATATTTATTTATCAAGTAATTTATTCGTAAATTTTCTCTCTATGTAAACTACTTACTGATTCTTAATTTTAATCTCGTCGCAATTTTTTTTAATGTGTAAGGAAATATTATGTGATTCAAATATATTTTAGTAATCGAATATCATATTTGTGTCATACTTACGTGTATAATGTAAAAAAACATTGATAAGTCCATGTATTGTTGTTAACAGAAGAACCACTTAACGCAACTGCCATGAGTAAAATACAATTTAGTGTACAATGTTTTTCCTAATTTAAGTTATGCAGATATAGAAGGTGACAATTTAACAATCAATGTAAATATATAAATTAATATAATAATGATATTGAAATGAATTTGTTGGTAAGGCCAATGTGCTTATAGATTTTTTAGAAATAAATGAAAATCAAATACTATTTACGTAAATTTTGTTTTATTTTGGATACACATCATAAAACAATACATTTTGTTTAAATTAGAATAAATTAAATAAATTAAAGATTAATATGACATATACCTACACACATAATCATATGACATTAATAAAATCTTAGAGAGCTAGGACGATAAAATCTGTAGTAGGGATTATAGAAGGGAAGTCTCCTGTACGGTGCATACGGATAATTCTGAAATTTTCTGCGGATGGCAAACCGACGTCGCGGCGGTTGTCGGTGTCGCTTTCTTAAAAACGGAGGTGGTGCAAATCCAGCGGCAGTTACCATTATTTCATCTTTAATCCTATCCGCTAGAATATTATCAATTAATTGGTTACCCGGATAAAGATAATCGTCATCGTCGATGTTGATTTCATTCTGTGCATCGGGGATCACTTCTTCTAAAGGCGATACACTTTCTTCAATCACTATATCAACTTCTCCGTCGCCATATTTGGTGGCTTCTCCGCCAGTGTCAGGTTCGGGGAAAAAATCATCACTTATTACTTCAACCTTGATTGGTTCCGGATCACTTTTGTTTAATGTTGTGTCTTCTACTTCTAGCTTCACTTCTAATTCACTTGTTTTTGACAATGGTGGTTCCGTATCATTACTCAAGTTGTCTGGTTTTGAAACAGGATTCGCAATCACACTGACAACCCCCACTATTAATAATAATATTAAATTCGGCTTCATTTTTCTTTTCTGAAAAAGCAATTCAAAATGTTTACTTGATAACGCGACGAATACAAGCTTCAATGTGAAATTTTTCTAGTAAGTTAGTCTTATATTATAGAAGATCGAGGTCAAAGAAAGGTGTGTGGCAACACAAATTTCATTTGTAAATAAATTGCTCAAATACCGGAAATTCCGAAAAAAATATCTAACAAGTGAAAATAGTAGCTTAGGGCCTATTTTTCAATCTTCAGATAAGTAGGTAACTGTACATAAGTACATAAACTCACGCCTTCTTCCCATGGGGGTAGGCAGAAACTACAGAACGGCACCAGCTGCTACGATCCCTATTCTATACTTGTAATCTGAGAAAATATTAAGGCGACGATAACCGACTCTTAATGATTTTATACTGAAGATCACGTTTAAACGAGTAGTGTTAATGAGTTGAAAAAAATATATGTTAAATTAGAGCATTTTCTCAATAATTTAATATGTGAATATTTTAGATTGTTTATATTACATATTGAAATTAATTTGTAAAGATATGTCTAACGCGGATAAAAAACTGAGAATGGCGCAAAATCTACCAAGCGTATTTTTTTGAAACTTTCACCAATTTAAAGATAATTTAATTATTGATCTTTTAGTATACCCGTTTTATTAAGATACCTTTTGTTTTGTGTATAATAAATTAATAATGCGTCAAATTGGGGACGGCGCTCCTTGATGAGCGAGTCCTATTACTGGCTGAACGTACGACGCGTTGCGTGAGCTCAGTACAGAACACGCAAGCTAACTACTCAAGGTTACTGGCATATATCTCCGTCTTAATTGGGGATTCATAGCTTTTTTATGTAAAATATGTGTGTATAAAAGTTATATGACTATTGAAAAATAAGCCCCTAAACCTGTCGAAAGAAATTTTCTTTAGTAAAGTTCACGTCCACCTGATTAAAAGCCCACTAGCCCACCATTCTGGCTAAAAACGTATTTTCTTTCTATAGGTACCACCGCGAAAGTTCCCGGTCGACCACTTTTCAACCTTATTACTCCATAGTAGGCGAAAAGGGCGAAAAGTGGTCGACCGGGAACGTTCGCGGTGGTACCTACAACTCGAAAAACTCGTGCTCATGCACTGCAGCGCTAAGCGTCCACACCAATGAGAAAATATGCTATGATAAAATTACACATAACATTAGAGTTATGTTTAAGTTCCATGTAATAAGGGGCACGCCTATTGCCATCCACAGAGCACAAATCCATACTCCGGGCTGCTACTGTGAAATTCCAGATGAAAAAACCCAATAACACTCTCCGAGCTGGCCACCAGAATCGAACCCAGAACCTCATGCTCAGCATTAGCGCTTGCAACCACTAGACCAACGAGGCTGTCACGGTGAGTTGCACGAAACCAACATTAGTTTAACGGAGACTTTAAATTCATGCCATCCCTTACATTTTGTATCAAAAGAAAGTGACAGCATCAATTTAAAGTGTCCGTTAAACTAATGTTCGGTTCGTGCAACTCACCGTTTGTGTGATAAAATTAATATTAGAAATCTACTCACTCAATAATATCGAGGCGGGCATGGAAGTCGTTGTGGTGGATTCATTCTTCGAACCTGATAATTCCTCCTCTGAGCATTTGCCTTCTCACTGCGCTCTCGAAGCTTTCTCATTGCAAAACGTGGTAGGAATGGATTCTGGGATTCGGCCCCTTCCATTATCTCGCCGTCAACTACTTTAGATGTTACACTCTTCGATTCCTCAAGAGGCGTCGAGTCAACAAGCATGAAGAAAACGAATACTGTTAAACACAATATCTTGAAACTGAACATGATGATGTTTTGATAAAGTTTTTGACAAGAACAACAGCTTAGTTTGAGCTGAAGCAACGACGCCTAATCCCTTTGTATCCGTCTTCGAGAACATGCTCATGTTTTATAGGGACGATAATTACCGACAGATGACACACATCTGGTGCATTTGTTTACCCTATCGAATTTGAGGAAATGTAACGGGTCATACGGTCGCTTCCAATTAACACGTCCTCGACTCACATTCATAGGCCGGGAGTGCACAATAACAGTAAGACCTACATTGTTGTAACAGATAGGTACTGAAGATATTCACTGATTCAACTAGTTTCCTCTATAATGACGTAATACGAGTAGTGTATTTATTTTCACATACCACCTCAAGATATTGAGTTCAAACAAATTTAAAATACTGTGTCATGTTTCCAAAATATCCATAGCAATCGTTTGACACAGTTTCGAGTCACAATGTCGATTACCTACCTACTTAATTGTTGTATTAACATTGTAGTACGTATTAATTAAAGACCAGTCAGCGCCTTAAACAATAATAAAAAGTGAATTCCTACGTCAGTATTATTAATACCTACTTACAATTATAAGTAATAGAAACAATAACAATTTACAAGATATGGATAGTGGTACACAAGAAGTCAATAAAATGTGTAACGTCATAGCAGGAGTGGCTACCTCCTACTGGTTATATAAACAAACAAATAAATAAATTGAACACAAACGTGTTTAAATCAGTAGGTAGGTACCTTACTGTTTACGCAGGCATAATGCCTGCGTAAACAGTACCAATATATACCTAAGCAAATAGTCTCTAAAGTGTTCCTGTCCTGATCTCTCAAAGCTACAGATTTCCTGGATTTATCTACAAAAAAGAATGAAATTAAAATTGTTTATTCTGCACAAGCACCCTGTATCGTAGTGCAAATTTAGAAGCGGCCTATGCTCAGCTGCAGACTGCGAAAGGTTGAGTTATTGATAGGTGGTGATAACGGCATTAGGCTGAGAAAACAGACTTCGGTAGGTTTATACAGTTTCTTCTATCTTATGAAGGTACTACAACGATGGAAAAAGAAATTGCATTATGGTGTAGTAAGGAATAGTATCTAGACTCTATAATAGTCACTCACAGATTAGCTAGTTATGCATAATTCTGCTGATTTCTGCTACGGAATTTGTAGTGGGTACGCGATTACGAGTTTAAGGTCCCTACAACATAATATACGGGGTCAAATTAAATTAGCTAGCGAAACTCCGCAGACTTGATGGGTATCGATGTATAAAAAGGACAATAAAATAACAAAAGATTTGATGGTTTTTTTTTTGGGGGTCAACGTACCGCTGTTATTGTTGTTATTTGAAGTATGAGTTGAGAAAATCTGTTTCCTTTTGTTTTCTTCATGTTGAGATATCGGTACCCATCACGTCAGTGAAGTATAAAAAAAAACAATTTTGCAAGTGACTACACTAACTGCGGTTATAGACCCCAAAAAAAACTCGTCAATTTATTTTCTCTTTTGTGTGATCATGTTTAGATATCGATACCCATCACGTCTGCGGAGTTTCGCTAGCTAATTTAATTTGACCCTGTATATGTGTAAAGCTAATTTAGCCCTCACCATAATGACAATGTACAACCTACCTGCGTAAATCGTGCATGATGAATTGATGATCGATGATAATTAAAACGAACGCACTATGAATTTGAACAGACATTGGTTTACATATCAGTCATTGTCAAGGTGGATGTGAGCCTCGAGGTCATCATGATGCTGCTGTATATATAACTATAAACACTCATCAAGTACCCACTGAACCTAAACAAACATGAGTTCTTGAAATTTTAGCATAATATCAATAAAAGGTTTACTCAACAATTCGCAATAAACATAATTTAAATTGAACGGATGTAGGTTTTCTTTGAAAATATTGCGTAAATGGTTAATTATAGTACCATGACCATTCATAAATTGCCTTTATTCAAGACAATATAAATTAAGCCTTAGTAGGTACGGTCAGCATCAAAAGTTGATGATACATTTAGATTTTCAAAATCAATAATATAAATAATAATATATAATGTACAGTGATTTTGAAAATTTGAATGTGGTCATCGACTTTTGATGCTGACTGTACCTACTAAAGTTATTTCAACCCATCGGTTGTTGACGCATTGTAACGTAGGGATGCAGGTAGAATCGGCGCAAACTTTATTTTTCCCCTAATGAAATCAACAATTGTTTTTTGCATCACAATTATTTAATTCACGAGACAAACTAATCTTATCTCAAACCTTAGGCCCCTTCGCAGACGAAATTGCCAATGTTACATATATGGCACCTATCTTTTCGCTGAAGATTCATCACTGATGCTTATAATATCAGCCAAATCAAAAATATTAAGCAATCTAATTCTGATACTATGTAATCTTCAATGTAATCAATATCTTTGATACATAATATATTGCATCATCCCGCTTCCTGTCTGTCCCTATGTATGCTTAGATCTTTAAAACTACGCAACGGATTTTGATGCGGTTTTTTTTAATAGATAGAGTGATTCAAGAGGAAGGTTTATATGTTTAGAAAAAGCCACGCGGGCCAAGCCGCGGGCAGCAGCTAGTATTAGATAAAACAGAATGACGCCAAATAAAAAAACTTTTATTAAAGTTTAATAAATAATTAGTGATTTTTACATCCCGGGATTAAAACGTCATTGTCATCATTCCGGGACTTTAGATGAGGTACCTATTACTTACTCCCTCGATGTTAAGGTAAATACTTATACTTTACCTATTCCGATCTCTGATTGTTAACCCTCGCACTATAGTGCTTACCTTGCTGGTAAGGATCAAATCCTGAAAATAAATGTTCTACAAGACTTACCTGTATGAAATGACAGGAAATTCTTTTACTTATGTTTTCGTTACAGCTATTAGTAACATCATTCCCTTATTCACCATTTTCATGAAAAGACCTTTACAATGACACTGTCTCGTTAGTACTTATATGACGATGGACGTACAATACATTTCAGTCCGTCCTATGTTCCTCCTCAGCAGCTCCATCCGTGACTTTTTTTTTTACCGACTTCCAAAAAGGAGGAGGTTATTATATTCGGCTGTATTTTTTTTATCTTTGTTCACCGATTGCTCCGCCAATTGTGGACTGATTTTGAAAATTATTTTTTCGCTTCAGCAGAATTATGTTGGCAATATCATAAACCATCTTCAAAACCTGATAAAATTATTCCTCCCGAATTCTGGTCAGCCGATAGATACGACTACATAATTACGCCTACCTACGTATATATGTATATTTATTGTTTTTAATAGTGTATCCCATGTCCGTACAAACACTCGGTCCACGTGAGTCTCGCAGTCGCAGCATCTTGTTGCTCGTAGATATGCTTGATTGAATTGAAGTCTAAACAAGTGGCGTCTCGTCACGAGGCGTCAATGGTTCACATTTATGATAAACTGAAAAAAGAACTGGATTTAACGGATTATATTGATGTAAAAACGGCTATGGCCGTATCGCCAAAATACCCAGCTAATAGGTAGACTTGAGTTATTAATTAGTCGCTCCAACGAAGCATGAAGATTGGCGCTTGTTATAGGACGTTGCGCATTTTTTAAAGGCATTGTTTAATTTCTGAATATTTCTTCCCGCTGATGACCGCAATACCACCGATGCTGATCGACTGATCGTTGAACTCAATCAGGCAACACACAAGCGATTTCTGTAGTCTGTCCCGTTGGTCCCTAGTGGTCGTAACGTAAGCACGACAACTAAACGTGGGGAGGACTGTAGACTTGAGTTATTAATTAGTCGCTCCAACGAAGCATGAAGATTGGCGCTTGTTAAAGGACGTTGTGCATTTTTTAAAGGCATTGTTTAATTTCTGAATATTTCTTCCCGCTGATGACCGCAATACCACCGATGCTGATCGACTGATCGTTGAACTCAATCAGGCAACACACAAGCGATTTCTGTAGTCTGTCCCGTTGGTCCCTAGTGGTCGTAACGTAAGCACGACAACTAAACGTGGGGAGGACTGTAGACTTGAGTTATTAATTAGTCGCTCCAACGAAGCATGAAGATTGGCGCTTGTTAAAGGACGTTGCGCATTTTTTAAAGGCATTGTTTAATTTCTGAATATTTCTTCCCGCTGATGACCGCAATACCACCGATGCTGATCGACTGATCGTTGAACTCAATCAGGCAACACACAAGCGATTTCTTTAGTCTGTCCCGTTGGTCCCTAGTGGTCGTAACGTAAGCACGACTGCTAAACGTGGGGAGGACTGGGTTCGACCCATCTATTACTATACTCTATGGTTCGACCCCATCAGTAAGACTGGCAATGTGATGTTGAGTTTTTTTTTGTCTTTCAATAACTCAATAGCAACCGAGTCTGGATTGGTGCCTGATTTATGGCTATAGGCTTGCCCCTGTTACAGGGGGCCTAAACATTACTGTCGAAATGTGGGTGTACTTACTTACTATACAGACACACCTCTACCTACGCCTTCAGAGGAATACAGGCGTGATGATATCTTTATTATAGACAATTAATTAATTCACAAAATCATTTATAAGCACTCTTAAAGATAGATACAGACCTACCAATGTAAATGAGTTCCGAAAAGTCAAGTTTATATTTGGAGCAGGTTTCTTATGTAAACGTGTTTGTTATGTAAGTAGCTTAGAATAAAGGTAAGTAGATACTTTTATATTTTCCTACTAAGCGCACCCAGAACTGAATGGTAACTGAAGCTAAAATAAATTAAAGACTGGCTAAATGCGCGTCGGACCACGCACAATGAAAGGTTCCGTAGTTGGGATGAATTTATCTCAAAAACGAACATAAAATTGTAGTTGAAAATCGTGTCCTCCCATACATCGATATACGTCACGGTTGATTCTTCAACTGCAAATGTAAGTTGGCCGACTATTAGGCCCGTATTTATAGAACGTTACTCAGTACTCAAGCATAACTTAAGACTAGATTCAAGCCATTGGATTGGTTGAATTTAGTCCTTGAGTACTGAGTAACGTTCTATAAATACGGGCCTTACTCGTTAACTTGTAAAGCCTACTTAGCTGTGATAGTTTTCCTTTTAATTTCGTTATACGTACACACGGCTACACATCAACCTATACATTTCCAGTATAAGCTGATCTAGCATTGTAGGTAGTAGGTACTACTGCCATGATTTTTTTCACATATCTAAACGATCTATAATCTGATACTAAGTACATTACAAAGGAGGTATATATCACTGATCACGATCCTAATGTACCTTTTTTTTATGGGAAATTATCCTTATAAGTACCTGGATTCAACATACCTACCTCTATAGGTTGCGAAACTCGACAGGTGACGGTTATACGGAAATAAATTTGTACTTAGTAAGATTACTCGTTTATCTAATGTAAAACAGACATTTCCTAGATAAGTCGAGGCAAAAAAAATATCATTGTATTGATCTACTTATTTCCGCAGCCAAAGGGTAGACCCGACCTTATCGTAGTCTACAGGCAGTGTTGACTGTTGACTAGTAAGGCAAAGTTTGCACTGGGGAAGTTCTACCTAAAGTCCATTTCACGAAAGAAGTCCCGCAGACGTGGCGCTGCAGGCATGGGTTATTTTAGGAATGTTGCTAACTTAGCATATAATAATAATTAGTTCCACTTATTTCCGCGGGACTTCTTTCGTGAAATGGACTTTATGTTTGCCTGCGGGCCGAGCACGAGCGTGTCAAGACGTTTGTGACAAGACATGATGCGCCTTTTTTTTTTTTTTACATGACATCCTCAATGAGCTGATTCGATATACACCGAATAATTATCTCCGTGGCAGAAAAAATCGACTGCTAGGCGTGCCTTCGTGTCGGACAGCAGCCCGTGCTACGTTTGTCTCCCGTACCGCGCGTGCTGACCGCAATAAATAAGCTCGTGGAGGCCAACCCGGACTGCAAATAAATTTCCTAATTTAATGGTTATGTACCAAATTTTTTGTGAAAACAATAGTATTTAATTGGTGTTATTAGTGTATGTGTTATGTTTGTATGTACTTTGATTTATGTCATTGGTTTTTTTAAGCCGTGTAAATTAATACATTAATGATAAATTATGTCATGTCAATTTGTACTAGCATTTTATGACAAAACAGTTTATCGCTCAAACTGTGATACAATGTGTGACTGAAGTCATGTCACTGGTGAATTAGGTAGATATGTAAAGTATTTTTCAGGTATGTTTTTTATATTTTTATTTTAATGATAAGAGTATTTGAAACACATAATTTCATCTTTTTGTTTTTACAAGCTGTAGTTATTTTTATATATTTTTTTAAAGTATTGTTCGTACTGACGTCACTAGTAGCTGAATAGCTTAGGATCTTTGCCACGTTTAACACTTATATAAAACCAAAATTCAGTAAAGTCAAACTGTCAAATTTGACAATTAATTTGTTTACATTTCATATTTTAGCGATTTCCGTACTTTAGTTTAAAGTTATGGCATATTAATAAAATGAATGGATTCAAAGACTACTTCTGCTAAGTTCTTCATACCGTCAAGTATAAACACCACAACAAACAGCCGACACAAATTGATTGTTAGTAAAAGAAACCTTAAAAAGGAAATGGTGCGAGGAATTAAATGTTTAGTACAAGTCAGGGCGGCGACTGTTTTATTGTGAAGATCATTTTAACGTAAATTAGGTTTTCCTGAGGCGATACATCGATGTGATTCGACTTGTACTGTCCGCCGCTGGTGAAAAACTACACTATTTACATATCTGAATAGAATAATAATAAGTGCTTCATGTAAATTTGACGTTGGCATGACACTTGACACATAAAGAATAACTTAAATACAAGAAGCACTGAAAGTTTCCAATTCAGGCTGCTTTGTGACGTCATTTAGAGGTCAAATAAAAGTCAAGTGATTTTAAGTATTTTTGTGAAAATAAATACGATCTTGTAATTTTAAGACCTATTAATAGAAAAATAAGTCTTAGAAGCTTAAAATCTCGAAATGGTTTTGGAATCGGCATAGGTTAATTTTTACTTTACATACCCAATTGTGGCAAAAGTGCACTGCTGTCATAACATAATATTGTAATTGAGGTGTTTGGTAGTGTAGTTAGGTACCTACGTTATTTCCACACATGTTGTATACCACATGTCCCAGAAATAACGTCCCAAAAAAGTTTGTCAACAAGTTTTGGGTGTAAGTATACAGTTTACACTGTATGTACAGTCGACAAATTTGAATCATGATCCATAAGCTTATTTTCTTACAGCCATTCAAATACAATTAGGTCGACATTCGCGTAAACATACATTTCCATGGTAACGACCTTGTTATCTGCCATTTAATTACACAGAGAATTATTATCTGTTGCAGTCTCCATCTTTGATAAGAGCTTTTACACACGAGCGCAGTATAAAGCTGACAATGCCTGAATGCACACACAAAATAAATACGACGCGTACGCATTGTCGTACTAAAATCAATGTGTTTTTAATCTATTATGCCTGATTTATTATTTATTTTAATATGCGTTCAGCTTAATGGCTTCTACATACTGGCGCAACTTGTCGCGCGACGCAACACCGGTAGAACAATTTCCATTCATAGAAATTGTTCTACCGGTGTATTCTTCTACAGGACAATGTCGCGCCGGTCTGTAAGAGCCTTAAATGTGCTACAAACAAGATTCCACCATCTCTGCATACATCTTCACTGAATTTTGTTTGCAACGCACTTTGCGTTAAGGCAACAATAAGAAATGGGGAAGTAAAATGCTTAAAAAATATAAAAATTATAATGTTGAACTCATTATATTTAACAATAGTTAATATCGAGTGTAACTGTGTAACCACCATAGCTTGCAATAACAGCCATAGTCTTGAACGCATTGATCCAATAAGGCGACTGCAAATATTGTTTCCTCTCATATTTATCCCAAATTTCGTTGCAATGTTGCTCAATTGCTTGCTTTGTCCTGTCGTTTCTGTTATCCCACATTTGGACCATCAGACCTCAAAATTTTCAATTGGATTTAAGTTCGGGGATTTAGAGTAACTTCTGGATGCTGGCTAAACCTTTTAGACACAACTCTGGCCGTATGCACTCTACAGTTATCGTGAACATAATAAAAGCTTGGAACTTCTTCTCGCGGGTAAACCGTTTGCACCGTCGGTAACATAGATTCTTCTAATAAATCCACATAACTCATTGCTTTCGCATGAGAAAAATATCTGAACCAGGCTCGCCAACACCTCCGGTACCCATCCAGCCCATGTTAGCTGAGATCGGCCAGATAACCGCTTGTGTGACTACGTTTTCGGCGCGTCATACGATTTGCGCCAATCGCGTTTTAAGTCGCGCCGCGGTTTTTGCCGCGTCTGAGATCATCGCCGATATCTCGAAAGATACATATGGGATCGGGCTAAATGATGTGTTGTTAGAATCTTTATGAAATAGGCTAACATATTATATATAGATTAGTCCTGTCATGCCTCGTAAAAAAAAAGCAATAAATCGGCAAAAGTCAGCCTAAGCGTTTTTTTTGCCTAAGGCCTGAAACTGCGTTAAGCGGGTACCCGCGCGGTTTCATACAAAAGTGCTCCGTCGCGGGGACCCGCGCGGGCGTCCGTCACGGGGAGGCGCGCCCCGCACCCACGCAATGGGGCCCGCCTCCGTGCGACGGAACCCGTCGCGGAGGCACGCGCGGTGCCCGCCAGCGGACCGGTAACATGATTCATGTAAAAGAGGCATTCTGAGAATACATTTTTATCGTAGGTGATTATGTACTTAGATTGAGAGTTCAATTTGGAGAAACCGGCTAAGTGCGAGTCGTACTCGCGCACGAAGGGTTCCGTACTATAAAAATGGCATAAAAAATCACCTTTGTTGTATGGGAGCCCCCTTAATTATATGTTTTATTTTAATTTAATTATTTATTTTTAAAGTGAATATTATTTATCTAAATATCCTGTGAATATTTCAAGCGTCTACCTGTTGCCGTTTTCAATATTATATGTAGAGCAAAAACGAGCTAAAAAATCACGTTTGTTGTATGGGAGCCCCCTTAAATATTTATTTTATTCTATTTTTTAGTATTTGTTGCTATAGCGGCAACAGAAATACATCATGTGTGAAAATTTCAACTGTCTAACTATCACGGTTCATGAGATACAGCCTGGTGACAGGCGGACAGACAGACAGACAGACTGAAGGTAAATTGAACTAGCGACACTGCGTAAATGAAAAAAAATCCGGTCTCCGCGACGGGTACCCGCGATGGGGACCGTCGCTTTCCCACGGAGCCCACCCGCGTGTCCACGCGCGTAGACACGCGACGGTTGCCCGTCGCGGGCGCCCGCTTAACGCAGTTTCAGGCCTAAAGGTATTGCAGTGATGACAAAGGTTAAAATTGCATAGATCTCCGACCCGTATTGACATATCTTGCTTAATATTTAAAACGTCTTAAGTGCGGCATGCACTGTAAAGGAGGGAAATCTTTGTTATTTCGACGGTTTCAAACGATTTATCGTCAAAGTGGGTCATGATTCAGATTTTTCGACTGTACGTACACCAAACCTTGTTGACAAACTTTTATGGGATAGGTAGGTACCTTAGACCTTAGGTACTCACGCGTATTGTACTTAGCCGTCAAATATTTCACGGTGTTTCATTTCATGTAGGTAGGTACTTTTTAGGTTGTAAGTAAAGCCCAAGCAAAGTGGCGTTTTTTTTAAACAGCAGTCATGACATCTGCCGGAACGATGAGGAACTTTAAAGAGACTGTAGCACAGAGTACATTTGTTTGTCATTTGTACAGGAGTGTAGTCTCATCGGCGCGGCGCGGCGTGCCTTCCTAATTTGCAGAGACAGACGCACACCGAAAATTCCGCTTCAGTATTTCAAGATGTCGCTAACAACGCTGTGAAACATATAGTAAAATATATTTTGGTATTGTTGATCGAAGCGTGTGGTATGGAAAAAGAAATAAAGTAGGACTGCAGCTTGTCTATGTCAATCTACATTTTTCAAATTATCATTCTTTCGTTCTCGTCGTTCGTTCATTATTCAAATTGATTTATCTACAGTATAAATCCAGAAATCAATTTGAATAAGCGAGCTTGAAAATTTTAGCGCAGGGGTTTGAAAAAAAAGCGCGTATATAGCGTGAAAGTGTTTACAAAGAGTAGGGGCCCCTAACTACAAACTACCTTTTACTTAGGTACTGAACATACCTACTTTAATCTTGTTTCGGATTTTATTCTGGAGATCGGTTACGTGTGGTGCCGGACGTAAAGAATAGCATCATCCCATTTCTTCCCGTGGGTGTCGTAAAAGGCGATTATAGGACTTACTGAGAATGGGCAGCTGCGCTCTCTATGCATTTTAACACCAT
The DNA here is from genome assembly GCA_948098905.1 of Tiliacea aurago. NCBI lineage: Eukaryota > Metazoa > Arthropoda > Insecta > Lepidoptera > Noctuidae > Tiliacea > Tiliacea aurago. The sequence goes on along the minus strand of OX402586.1, from coordinate 15,811,639 downwards.
ACTGCGATCGCCAACCCGCCTCCCAAGCGAAAGCCCAAGCGTGGCAATTATGGCAACCCCCCCCCCCCCTCTTCTTGGTGGAGGCCTATGTCTAGCAGTGGACGTCTTTCGGCTGAAATGATGATGATGATGAAGATTTATGAAGCTTTGGGACCCCTCAGGACCGGCGGCCCGGGGAGGACCGCACCTGCCACCCCCCCTTAGTCCGCCAGTGTTTGAAAGCATAACATAATTTTTCATTGCATAATATCACTGTTTACGCTCGCTGTTTGTTTTCGTTACAGATTGTGCCATAATACATTATTATCTATTATAAGTACTTAATTAAGATTATGATACTGTGACGTAGTTTAGCTAAAACATGAAAATAGTAACAAGTACCTACAATAAGCTATTTGCTAATCATCCACAATCTCTTTTTAACCGACTTCCAAAAAGTAGGAGGTTATATGTTCGACTGGATATCTTCCTCAAATAAGGACCGATTTTAATTTTTTTTTTAGTTTGAAATGGTATGCTCCCGAGGTGGTCCCATTGCCACCAAATTAGAATCTGATCAGGGGATCTTATGGAAATCGAGGGAAACCTTCCAATTCTATAGGCAAACCTATAGCGGTTTGGGTTTTTTTTATAGTAACTCGTGCATTTGCTCCCGAAAATCACCATTTGGTGAAGTGGAACTGATGATGGAGGCCACAGATGGACACCGGAACAACATAATAATAAGTATATAACGGGTTGCGATTCGATTAGATACTTTAATATGGTTGCTAAGCTATTTATGCTCGTCACAATGCATATGGTGAGTGGCAGTTCTCCTGGTTCTTACCAGGAGAACTCCTCAACTATTAACGTCCCAGCATCGGGAAAAGCAATATTTTGTAAAAGGCGATGAGCAGTTGACTTTAGGCTATTGTTACTTAGATAAATTAAAAACTGGCCCACTAAAAAGTGAAAAATTAAAGAAAAAAAAAAAATTACAAATGATTTCAATTTAACCACTAGCTTAGAATACGCACTACCATTAGCAATTATGTACCTAGCATGTAAGTAAGTACCTATACTAATCTAATGACTGCTAGATAAATATTAGCCTTCAAACAGTGGGGTAATCAAAGCTCTGTGTTCAATACTACTGCTATTGGATAATCTAAATAAACAAGCAAATCTCACGTGTTATACTCGTTATCAGTGTTATCTGCACCCAATGTGTGTTAACGCCGGATTAACTGATAGTTCTCATAGAGTCGTTCGGGGCAAAAGGACGCACTTTTTCTTATATTTTGACTCCACTGAACCGAAACCATTTTAGTATTAGTATCGTTTATTTGTGCTTTAAGTAGCATAACTGTTAGGCTCCTAAAACGCAACAAATATTCGACGATAGATCAAAATATATTATGGTAGGTATTATGTATGTTAAGTTAAATGTGTTTTCATCAGGCTGCGTACCTTTGCCCCAACTTGTGGGAAAAATATGCAGTTACTTGGGTAAAAGTACGCATATAAGTAAAATGTACACAATTGGTTAGTTTATTTAAAGAAACAACAAATTCCGCTGCATATCGTTTACTTCTTCCCTCTTCTATTAGTTTTTTTTGCAGCAATCATCTCCTCCGAAACCCTGGAGTCTCCCTGGAGGTGTTTTTTTTAATATAGGCGTGAAATAAAGTCGCAATCTGAAACAAATAAATACTTACTAATTAAATGAAATAGCGCGATATCGCGGGCGCGACAGGAACCGAAAAAGAAATTGTCTTTGTCGGTGCCTGTCGCACCCGCGATATCGCGCGAGTCTATACGAGCCGTTGCGGCATCGGACGGCATGTGTTCAAGGTTTGCGAAGTTCATTGATTGATGTTGACGTAAGTGGCGGCGCGCTGAGGCGGGCTCGTGGTGCGCTCGGCACTCCGGAGGGCACCACGAGGCACTGTACTGAGCTCGCTCACTTTAGTCGGTCGGCGCTTCGCCCGCTACTAGTCGTCGGTCGTCGCGCCCACACCGCCTCCGCTTACCTACACACGCACTATCGATCGCTTCATTCACAATGTTTTGAAGTATTCTTACGAGACCACAAAGCAAACCGGCCTTTTTGGTGCTATACTGTAAACGTAAATCCAACATGTTTTTTACGAGACACTAACTATTTTTACTAGCATTTTTAAATACTAAGTGAACACTTGAAGAACATTTTTTGAACAGTATTAATTTATAAGAGTTTTTGTTGTAAGTGAATATAATTCCAACATGAAGGATAAGAAAAAGAGGTAAGTAAACATACTCGACTCTTAATATAATTTTAATTACGAAAGTTTTCATTCACAATATCAATAATAACCTACCTACTACTATAGTTAACTACCTACCAAAAAGACTGAGTTTAATTCATGAAGTTGCTATTAGTGCTTATCAAATATCCAAATTAACTCTTCATTGTTAACCAACCAACTTTGAAAATATAATTAACCGGTCGTTCGTAGGCGTACGTTTGAAACACTTTCTTAGCTATCACAATGTCGTTGTTTGGCTCTTTCTAATTTGAAATGCAAATGTCATCAATGCGCTTGATTTGATTAAATAATTAAAAAGGTTTCTACGTCCTTACTCGGATGAATAAATAAAAAAGTTTTATCATTAAAAAAAAATAGGGTATTCAATGTTAATACATAGATGTGAACTTTTGTGACCCCTTGAGATTCAGACCTTCAATTTGAGGCAAAAATTATGCTTGAGATCTAGAGAATTGACATCTGTCATTCTGCACCGTGAATGCCAATAGGAAGGTGGTACAACCTTAATAGGTCACAATCACAATACCTACCATTGTAGTTGCTTGACGAGGGTGCTTACTTCTGGCCAACAAATTATAATAATGGCTGCCCGTAATAATATGCACGACCAGCACGACATATTTATCTACAAGGCCTCGTTTCTCTGCCATAAACTGCTAGAGCAGCAAAAACGTTAGAAATCGCGAAGATTGCGCAAACTTTTGCTAAGTCATTCTTGATCGTAACTTTAACGAGCAAAACTTTCTTTTCATACGAAAATGTATGTTTGTAATTATTTTGTCTGTCTCCGGGTAGTGTTAAAACGTACCTATTCAGCATCATCATTCATCATCCGAAAGATGTCCACTGCTGGACATAGGCCTCCCCAAAACAGGGGGGGGGTTGCCATAATCGCCACGCTTGGCAGGCGGGTTGGCGTTTTGGCGATCGCGGTATGGTGTTAAAATGCATAGAGAACGCTGCTGCCCATTCTCTAGTAAGTCCCTTAGTCGCCTTTTACGACACCCACGGAAAGAAATAGGATGGTGTTTTTCTTTAGACGTAAACGGCACCACACAGAACATATTCAATTCTATTCAGCATAGCTATTTACAATCATTCGACATACTTCCGAGTCGAAAATGGCACAATTTCGGTTACCAGCTAGGTAATTGCGTAAGACAGTACAATGGCAATGGGTTTCATTCTGACAGTAATTCCACAACATTAATTGCGTTCAAACAGCAGACAAATTTTTCGAAATGAAGAAGCAATAACTAATTGATCTCCTCTTAACCATTGATGGTGCAGGTCAATGGTGCATACGGTACAACGGGTGGATTAGCAATTTTACTTCAAAATCATTCAGATTGTGATTGATAGCGTGTTGCGCAATTAGAGTGCTGATTTGCCTAGTCCCCGACAGTAAAGCTGTCGGAAGAATAGCGGCGTTTAGAGGACTCCTTCGAGAACATTGATTGATGTTCGATTCGGCGCGGAAGCGTATCGAAAGGTTGTGAATATGCTGGTCTTCAATTACTATAGCGCAATCAATAGCGCTCTGCTAGTTGACTCCTCGTTGACTTCATAAACGCATCAGTGATCGAAAACTTGGCCTTATTGTTTGTCCTTATTTTTTTATGATAAAATTCTAGACTAAAGTTTATGCTCGATATCTGTCTGCTGCTACTGTCTGTCATTCGCTGTTAGCGGCATTCTATGCTCTGATTTCACTTTGTACTTATTTCAATAGCAATGTTTTTCAGCTTAAGTCCCAACCTACCTATTAAGTTGTTCGTTATAAAAATATACAAGTAATATGTAGTTAAGTAGGTACCAGTAAATATATGAACATGTATTATTAGTTGAAATGAAAGGAAATCGTTTATTCTGTAAATAGGATATTAGAATCACTTTTACAAGTCATATAAAAAAATAATCTAGATGTAGCCGACATTTCCTATCTGACTACCTCTGAGAAGAAATGGCGAAACAAACTCACGGGTCAAAGTCTCTTTTAAAGTCCAGACATAATCTTGGTCAGATCATGTAGGACCATGTAGATCCGTGTAAATGGTCTTTTGAGGAAAGAACCACACAAATTTGAGTGGATCTGTCGAATCAGTGCAAGCATTTGTCAGTAATCGTGCAGCTCAACTCTAGACTTAAGTTCAAAGACTCGACGAACAATACCAAAGAAAGGACATTTGTGTAGGCCGCATAAAGCGCTCAAAATGCCAGACCATCATTAAAACTAACTGAGAAAAAGAAAAAAAAGGAAAATACTTAAAGAAAAAAAAAATTACCCACATAGTACTCACATTCACAATAAATTAAAGCAGTAAATATAATACTTTTCAAAGTAAACATTCATGTAATATTGTATAATATTCTGCAATGTCAATATGTATTTATAATCATGCATAATAATTAAAATGTCATGTTTTCCAGTTTTATCACAAGGCTTGCAGAGCGAGCAGCTCAAGCTCCCAAGCTTTTTGTGTTCTAAATAATCAGAAATGTTACAGTACCCTTTTTACAAAGTTTGGTGTATTGGAAGCCTTAAAATACCAGTAGAGTTTCAAGTTTCTTATGTAGGTAGCTGCTCTTTAAACCAGACGGTCGAGCTGCAGGTAGAGACTAAAAGTTTAAAGTCCTCATAGTAAAAAAACCGGTCAAGAGCGAGTCAGGCTCGCACACCGAGGGTCCCGTAGGAATATACGATGTTGATGATTTCTGAAAAACTGTGCTATTTAGAGACATCGTTTTATTTTGCCTGTAATCTTTACATAAGCTTCTATCATATAGAATAATTTCAGATTTTTATCTCTGCATACTTCGGAGATACAGGGAGGGGAACGGTATTTTTTTTTACATTTTTCATCAAAAGTCGGAATTTATGTTGCCTAAAAAAAATGTTTGAGAATGTGCAAACAGCGTTCTTTCATATGATATCCCACATGCCCTAGTAGCGCCACTTCAAATTTTTAAGACCTTCTTTCAGTCCCTTTTGCAAAAAAGATATATTTAAAAAAAAAAAAACTTGCTTGCAAAATAGTTGGGCAAACGTCATCTAAAACCATTCTAAATTTCAAGTTGATAGCATTAGTAATTCTTGAGATAACCAGGTGTGACAGACAGACAGACAGACTTAGTCTCACCATAAGGGTTCCTTTTTACCAGTTTGGTACGGAACCCTAAAAAGACCGTATGCCGCCGACCAAAATCAAAATATTTTATTTCACATTTAAATAAACCTACATGGGACTTATGAAACGTCAGAAGCTAGGTGCACGGTTCTAAATTGGTCGTTTCCTTTGGAGAAGAGCCGGCAAGAAACTCCACGGTTACTCTTTAAAAAACAAAAAGGCTTTTACAATGTTTTCAAATTACAACGTTAATAGGTATGAGAGGACAGCGTGGGCCCGTCAAAAGTACCAGGTACTTAACAAAATAGAAAATGGTTTACAGATCTACAGTCTATTAAGCCTACAACGTCCTCACATTGACAAAAAAAACAATACAAAATATGATTAAAATTGGAATCTTAGAATAATAAAAGAGAAAATAATTGGCTTTTACAATGTTTTCAAATGACAGAGTTAATAATAGGTATGGGAGGACAGTGTAGGCCTGTCAATAAGTTAAAAACGTTTAAAGCCTACAACGTTCTCTCATTCACAAAATAGAAAATAATCTTTTCAAAATATTAATTAAAAAAAACCAGCCAAGTGCGAGTCGGACTCGCGCACGAAGGGTTCCGTACCATTATCTATAACAACGGCAAAAAAATCACGTTTGTTCTATGGGAGTCCCCCTTAAATATTTGTTTTATTTTAATTTCATTGTTTATTTTTAAAGTTTATATTTATAACTAAAGATTCTGTGAATATTTCAAGCGTCTACCTGTTGCCGTTATCAATATCGAGCAAAAAAATCACGTTTGTTGTATGGAAGCCCCCTTAAATATCTATTTTATTCTGTTTTTTAGTATTTGTTGTTATAGCGCCAACAGAAATACGAACTGTGAAAATTTCAACTGTCTATCACGGTTCATGAGATATAGCCTGGTGACAGACGGACAGACAGACAGACAGACGGTGGAGCCTTAGTAATAGGGTTCCCGTTTTACCCTTTGGGTACGGAACCCTAAAAACCAAATGACGTTATTTCCCAATCCCCCATCCCCCGAACCCAACATAGAGCGATCATATGCAATATTGAGTCCTTCGTTCATCCAGTGGCTATTTTTACTTTGCGAAAGCTGACTGGGAGGACTTTTCAAAGTCCGTGGATAGTGAACTACTTAATATTCCACCAACCCCGATAAAGTCAAATGCCTTTTCTAGTCCTTGTCTTGTTTGCCTTCGTTTGCTAACTACACTTCGTATATAATAAAGATTAAACACTGAGTTTATAATAAAGGAGAGGTAACTTAAATTGAATAACTGTCTGTAGTTGGTACCTGCGTAAGCCTCTAATGTATACTTTCAAAGAAAAAAAAAGGAGAGAACAAACTGTACTGTATCAGAATCACTTATGGATAAAAAGTAGTGTCGATCTGGCCACCATCTTACAGAGGGGGGCGGGAGGTTAAATATTACTTAACCGGTTTATCACGTGTCTTTTTAAGCACGAGTAAAAGAAACAGGAAGCCTTCGTAACTTCGTACCTATACATAATACTTAATAGGTATGTTATTAAGAGCGTTAAAGAGTGACCTTTCTGTTTAAGAAAGTAAGGACACAACTTAGCAAAACTACTGCAATAAGTACACATACCTTGAAGCAGGACAATATTATTAGTTGTATGTCCTCAGGACATAAAATAAATCATGTCTACATCTACAGCTTTGGATAGCTATCCAAAGCTTGTAGCTTCTGATCGCTACGAGATCTCTGATACCTATTAGAATGTAGTGTCCACGATTTTCAATCAGCTGCCAGCGTCATCCGCTCTGCTACAAACCTGAGCTAAGGAGAATATCTTGGAAAATGACTTCGGACTTAAGACTCAGATATATGCCAACGACCTTGAGTGGTTAGCTTGCGTGTTCTGTACTGAGCTCACGCAACGCGTCGTACTTTGAGCCAGTAATAGGATTAGCCCGTCAAGGAGCGCTGTCCCCAATTTGACGCATTTATAATTTGTTAAACACAAAACAAAGGGTATTTTAATAAAACGCTTATATTAAAAGATCAATGATCCAATTATCTTTAAATTGGTGAAAGTTTCAGAAAAACACACTTGGTAGATTATGCGCCATTCTCAGTTTTTTATCCGCGTTAGACATAACTTTACAAATTAATTTCACTATGTAATATAAACATAATATAAAATATTCAAATATTAAATTATTGAAAAAATGCTCTAATTTAATATATTTTTTTTTTCAAATCATTAACACTACTCGTTTAGACGTGATCTTCAGTATAAAATCGTTAAAAGTCGGTTATCGTCGCCTTAATTCGCAAAAATAACTACAAGATCGAAAAAGAATTTCCAGATAAGCGAGAAATTCATAATAATATTATATAAAGATATCCAAATTGTCAACCTTGAACATCACAATGAATCGGTGCGGAGCTCAAATGTTGGAAATGAAAAAAAAAAACTTAAATAAACTAAAGTTCCCAGTTTCCACAGCTTCTTTTCGGACTAGAAAACTGGAAATCAATGTAGAAATATAGGCAAAAGTGGATCATACCTACTAGGGTATCCCCCACGACTAGGTAGGTACCTCGGGGAGGAAAAATAGACATCATAAATGTTGGCGCCGCATTGACCTAAAATCTATAACAGCTCGCCTAGTTTTCGTCCTTGTCTTATGTCGCGACACTCGGGAGTCGTATAAAAGCATGAAACAAATCATTTGACAGGAAAATCGTATCAAAAATAATTAAAACGGCCATAAAAACAATCATTTGACACAATTCTCCATACCATAACTCCATAAGTAGGTACGGAGATTAGGACAAATCATTGATTCTTTTTCTGAAACTCTGGTTGAGTTTCAGAAAAAGAATCAATGAAAAAGAAAGCAGAAATGCGCACAGATAAAAGTATTTTGTAGTGTTGTGTTCAAAACATCTGATTGGTTAAAGCCACACTGGAGATCCTGCTCCTTCAATTAGGGTTAAAAGACCCAAGAGTTTAACCCGCCCGCAGGCTCCCTAAGTTAGTTAAGGCTTCTACATACCGGGGCGACTTGTCGCGCGACGCGACGCGACACAAAGGCACCGCTCGTCCCGCGACACGCGGGGCCTTTGTGCCGTGTCGCGTCGCGCGACAAGTCGCGCTGGTATGTAGAAGCCTTTAACCTCCGGACGGGCCCAATGGATGCTTTGACGGACTCTTGCCAAAAGTACTTAGGTACAACAATGTAGAAAATACCTAACGAGCTGATTAAAAAAAAACCGGCCAAGTGCGAGTCGGACTCGCGCACGAAGGGTTCCGTACAATTATCTATAAAAACGGCAAAAAAACATCACGTTTGTTGTATGGGAATGGGAGCCCCCTAAATATTTGTTTTATTTTAATTATTTATTTTTAAAGTGAATATATAACTAAAGATTCTGTGAATATTTCAAGCGTCTACCTGTTGCCGTTATCAATATCGAGCAAAAACGAGAAAATAAAAATCTTTTTCCAATAAAATAATAACCGACTACCAAACATAAAACTACAAAGTGAAAAATAACTTTAATTTCGGAAGTCGGTGTCTTTGGATTTGTATTTGAGTTTTTGGCCACTGACTTCCGAAATTAAAGTTTTTTTTAACCGACTTTCAAAAAGGAGGAGGTTCTCAATTCGGCTGTAGGTTTTTTTTTTTTTCCCTTTGTAGTGTTATGTTTGGTAGTCGGTTATTATTTTTTGGGAAAAAGATTTTTATTTTCCACTTTTTAACCGACTTCCAAAAAGGAGGAGGTTCTCAATTCGGCTGTTTTTTTTTTTTTTTTGTATGTTTGTTACGCGATTACTCCGTCAATTATGAACCTAAGTTACAATAGCCTAATGTTAACTGCTCATCACCTTTTACAAAATATTGCAATTCCCGATGCTGGAACGTTGATTGTTGAGGAGTTCTCCTGGTAAGAACCAGGAGAACTGCCACTCACCATTATGCATAGTGACGAGCATAAACTGCTTAATCGCAACCCGTTAAATAGGTACTCATTATTATTCCGGTGGCCATCTGTGGTCGCCATCATCAGTTCCACTTCACCAAATGGTGTTTTCGGAGAGCAAATGCACGAGTTACTATAAATTATACTTAAATCGTTATAGGTTTGCATATAAAATTTGAGGGTTTCCCTCGATTTCCATGGGAGCCCCTCATCAGATTCTGATTTGGTGGCAATGGGACTACCTCGGCAGTATACCCTTTCAAACAAAACAAGAATTTTCAAAATCGGTTCATAATTGACGAAGCAATCGCGTAACAAACATACAAAAAACAAAACAAAAACCATACAACCGAATTGACGTTTGTTGTATGGAAGCCCCCTTAAATATTTATTTTATTCTGTTTTTTAGTATTTGTTGTTATAGCGGCAACAGAAAAAAATAATATATATAGTATAATAACAAAAAATATATATATAATTATATCTTACGTTCTGTATTTATTGTGTGTACATAAATAATAAAATAAATAAATATATAAATAAATCATCATTCTGTGAAAATTTCAACGGTCTAACTATCACGGTTCATGAGATTCAGCCTGGTGACAGACAGACAGACACCGGAGCCTTAGTAATAGGGTTCCCGTTTTACCCTTTGGATATGGAACCCTAAAACCGACGTCTTTCGCCTAAAGAGGAGCATGAGCATACCAGAGGTGAATGTTATCTAGGTTTTAATGACCATGTTACCTAGTTAGAAACAGTTGGAAATCTGTAGGTATAGAGTTAAACAAAGCTATTTTGTTTCAAGGTTTTATTACAAAGCCAATTTTACCTATTCTACTTATTTCAAGAGAATTAAACAGCTCTAATTAGGTACTGTAAATTTATCTGAATTTTGTTCGTATGTTTCACAATTGAATGTAGTAAATATGTGTCACAATGTCACTGTCGAATGTAATGACAATTTCTGAAAAAGATAAGACACTTTAACTGAAACTAATTTTTGCTTGGTCACGTTATCAAAAAAGGCAAAACAGATACCTACTTACATGCTACAATACTAGATAAAGTAACGTCATACAAGCAGACAAACAACACATGTGAATTTTATCCTACCCAGTACCTACCAAGTGAATTAAGGTTAAATAATGTACGATACAACATTTTATGTTGTTACCTTCTTAGTACATACTTACTGCAAATCGAACTACCTGAACATCACCATAATAACAACACACTGCACTATCAATAATATCTTTAATGCTAATCCATTGCTTCATTATGTTCGAAAATTTGTCTGCTCAACAACGTAATTATCGCAATGAATGTTGTTCAACCATTGATGTATTAAGACGGAGATATGTGCCAGTGATCTTGAGTGGTTACCTTGCGTGTTCTGTACTGAGCTCACGCAACGCGTCGTACGTTCAGCCAGTAATAGGACTCGCCTATCAAGGAGGGCTGTCCCCAATTTAACGAATTATTAATTTATTATACATAATCTAAAAGGTATTTTAATAAAACGCGTATACTAAAAGATCAATAATTAAATTATCTTTAAATTGGTGAAGTTTTCAGAAAAATACGTTATTTATCCGCGTTAGAAATAACTTTACAAATTAATTTCACTATGTAATATAAACATAATCTAAAATATTCACATATTAAGTTATTGCAAAAATTTTCTAATTTAACATATATTTTTTTCAAATCATTAACACTACTCGTTTAGACGTGATCTTCAGTATAAAATCATCAAAAGTCGGCTATCGTCGCCTTAAATAGGAAGGTAGGCCACGTGCGTCATGTGCTCGACAACCGAAATAGAGAGACATATTACGCGGGCTATAGCGGGAACGAGATAGCAATAATTGACACTGTTACGTACCCATAACAACTCAGAAACAAACTACGATTCGGGTATTCCCCGCAAACCGAGAGTAATGTAGTTCGATTGTGTCCTTTCCCCTAATTTATGCGGTCCACATCGAGGAGCGCGTACCATATCTTCTATTTAATACATCAATGTGTTGAACTGTAAAATTGAAACCGATCCCTACTGATAGTGTGCAGCTCTCATAGCCATAGAATAGTAACGTTTATGGCTTTCGGGTCCGGGTTATCTGACCACGAGCAAGATAAAGATAAATCAAAATAATAGACATGTCACCGTATGATTATGAACATCGTTGTTTTAGGGTTCCGTACCCAAAGGGTAAAACAGGACCCTATTACTAAGACTCCGCTGTACGTCCGTCTGTCTGTCTGTCACCAGGCTGTATCTCATGAACCGTTATAGTTAGACAGTTGAAATTTTCACAGATAATGTATTTCTGTTGCCGCTATAACAACAAATACTAAAAAATATAATAAAATTAATATTTAAGGGGGCTCCCATACGTTGAGCTCCTTAAGTTCTGAGTAGAGCTGCACGACTACTGAGGAATGCGTGCACTGACTGGTCAGGTCCACTCAATCTGTGTGGTTCTTTCCTCAAAAGACCATTTCAGACGAAGAGAGAATCTTGGTCAGATCATGTGAAGGCCATGTAGATTGGTCTACATGGCCTTCACATGATCTGACCAAGATTATTTCTGGACTTTAAAAGAGAATGTGACCTCTGAGTTCGTTTCGGCCTTTCTTCTCAGAGTAGTCAGATAGGAAACGCCGACCTCATCTAGATTTTAAAATATGATTGACGTGTAAAAGTTTTTGTACAAACCTACTTACAGAAATAAAAATCATTTATCAATTTATCATACAACATACGTGATATTTTTGCTCGTTTTTGCTCAATATTGATAACGGCAACAGGTAGACGCTTGAAATATTCACAGATTATTTAGTTATTATATTTATTCACTTTAAAAATAAATAATTGAAATAAAATAAAATAAATATTTTTCATGTCTGTTGCTCCTATGCAACAGACATGATTTTTTTGCCGTTTTTATAGATAATGGTACGGAACCCTTCGTGCGCGAGTTCGACTCGCACTTGGCAGGTTTTTTTAATCTATCTAGCGAGATTATAATTATACTATCGAAAAATGGTGAACTGCAACAAACCATTTACAATTGAACGCATATTTCTTCGATAGCTAAAATCTATCCATGCCAACCCGACAAATAGCAACGGGTGTCAAACCTACATGCGACGAACGCACCTTGCGCTAATACTAACTCTAAGTAGCCAAGTAACTGCGACCAACTTGGACTCGCTCGCTCAGCTCGCCCGCGGTTTGTTACAGTTCTAACCTTTTTTTTTTTGTTCCTGGGGTTGAAAATCCTCATGGACGTCCTCCACCCTTTTTTTTTTTGATATCTCTTTCGGACAGACTCGTAACCCTGGCAGACATTGGCCCTTTCGGACCCCGTCAATTGGTGCTGACGTCTCTTTGAGGCGTGCGTGGAACACAACGCGCCGTCGACCCGGGCCAGCATGAATGTGGGCCCCTTCGCTGACCCACAACTAAACCGGGCGGATGCTGGTTGATAAATGAAACAGAAGAATAAGTTGTTCCAAGAGAGTGCTTCCTTACTTTGCTATTTACTGTGGCGGAGCTAGAGCTGAACTGACAGTCAGTTCAACTCTAGCTCCGCCAGAGTTCACTATTTCTTTAAGTATGTTCTTCTTTTTTTTTGCCTATTGTTTTTTCTTTTGTGTTGTTATCTATTATTTTTTTGTGCTATTGTGTGTTGTCTATAATATGTCTTTTGTGTGCACTGAATAAATGTTTTATCTATTTACCGCGATTCCCGGTGCCGGTACCGATGCCGGGATGCTCAGATCTGGGGGGGGTGAGGTGTTTCACCCCCCAGCGACGTATAAAAGGGGCGCGCGTGGAACACTACGCGCCGCCACCTCGGGTCTTGTATGATAGGGGGCGGTGGACGTCCCCGAGTCCGCTGTCCCTGGACCCATTTAGAGGGGCCGGACGAGGGCATTATCTGCCCTCTACTGAAACCCGGTGCGCCTGCTGTGGGCCAGGTGAATGGGAAGAGATCTCCCGCTCCCTTTCCGCTTTCTGCGACATGACTGTTTCGCAGAAGAATGCCACCGCGTCCCAGGACTCCTCGCTGCCGACCATCGAGCTGACCACGGCCGGCAGCGACAGGTCTCTGCCTACTCCTGAGATGAGGGCACGGAGCGGCTCCTCCCAAGCGGCACACTCTCTCAGCGTATGCCATCCCGGTCACAGTTCTAACATAACCTAACCCATTTGGTCAGGATGCCCTGGCTTGGTTAGTGCGACCAATGCGGCTACCGCCAAGATCTACCAATCAGGGACGGTTCACAATTTTACGGGTAATAACATCGGACAGATTGTGAACCCGGTTGATAAGTTCAGGTTCGTTCACAATTTGACGATTTGACATTGATAAATTTATAAACTACTTACCGAAAATGAATGAGTTATTTTGTAGCAGTTCACATTTTTTCGTTAGTTTATAATCTCGCTAGATAGATTATAAACTGACGAAGTGACGGTGCTCACAATCTTACGGTGACAGATTCAACAATAGATAGATAGAAGAAGGGTTTGCAAATAAAGAATCTATCTCATTATCACACACAATAGATCATAGTCACCAATGACGGCACAACTAAACTGTTATTGCAATAATCTGAGTTGCAAACGTATCTTATTACGTAACCAGCTCGCTAACCGACAGATTGGTTTAGAGGTATTCAAATGAAACGAGAATTCAACAATGTATAATAGTTGCAAAACCTAAAAGGATTATGTTAGCAACAAACTCATACAAAACATTTTATAGCTAGCGCTTCGCCGGTAAAATCGGCAGGACTTTATGCACTGTAGATCACGTATTCCACTACAGTTGCTATTAAATAAATAATGCAACAAACTGCTCCTCTTTACAACCATTCCAAAATTATTTTTTGGCTGAAAAATTTGTCGATTCCATGACCATTACTTCAAGTTTACTCATAAAACTTGTATTGAACAAAAATCAATGACTCTTATTTATTTCATAAACAATCTGATACATAACAATGATATGCTTTAATTGATTGTTATCATATCACAATGTCATTCAAATCAAGTGGGTATTTTACGTCTGTGATATTGAACTCAAGAATCAAGTTTGTCAGCTCTTCTTGAGACGCAAGTATCATTTTCCTATATAGGGAACCCATTTATTGGAAGAACCTTCAAGAGTCTTGATAAGTTTCTTCAAGAAATTGGGTTTCGTTGGAATAATATCCACAAACCACGAATGTCTCGAGTTCTCTACAATCTCTGCCTGTATGCATTTAATAAGAATATAGAGTTGCAACAATATTTGAATATTTTCGTGCATTTAGTGTATTCTGCAACAATACCCAGGATGGTAAAATGTCAGCTCTCGAGTACGATAAATGTCAGGGACGTTATTAAGGGTCAGATAATCGCCGTTGACCGACCAAACAAATGCGCGTCCCGCTCACGCCACGCGCCGCCCGCCGCCGCCGCCGCGTCACCATTAACTTTCATAGGGAATATTTATTTTTAGTAACGAAAATAAGAATATTTGAAAAAAAACCACACAGATAGAATTATAGATAATAAAACAACCTATTCATACAAAAAAAAACATGAAAATATTTTAAGTAGTTTGAAAGTAATATCGTTTTTATGCTTTAGGTAGACATTACTTCCTGAATTTATTTCATAAAGTATTTTTCAACACATTTGCTCAAAAAATGCATTTACGAAGCCTGTTTACATTGTTCGAAAGTTAAAAATTACGCACCATACAACGGAACGGGCGGTAAAATAGGTACTCTCACCTAAGTACATATTTTACCGCCCTCTTCGTTGTATAGCGCCGTGCGTATCCTTTACGGTTTTTTTTTTAATTACCATAAAAATTATAAAAGTATTCCACCAAGGAGTTTCAAATTACGAGAATAAATAAGCTGAATGATCGAACCTCCTTGGAAGCGCTTTTGCTCAATACGTTTGTCTCACTTTATTAATAAAGAGAAAATGAGACGAAAGATGTAGTACTAATTTTTATCATGTGCACGTGGCGCCATTTGCAAATTCGCGCCATTTTCTTATTATTGGAAATGTCAAAGATTGTTGCGACTTTCCGACTGATATTTACAAAATAATAATATTTGTTCAAGCGAGGAATCTGGAATCTACTGCACCTGATATCTTGAATGAGCCGCCAAAATCGTGAGTGCTATTTAATGATTTACAATAATTTTATATCGTGGAAGACTCGAAGAAATACTCAATCATTCTCTTAAAATGTTTTGATGGCTTATTTTATTACCTATTGTATTGTTTTCTCGCAAATGTGTTGAAAAACGTTGTATGACACACGCGCGGAAATTGGTATTTACAAACTCGTGACTATGGTAAGCCCTCGACTTCGTCTCGGGCTTACATTCGTCTACTCGTTTGTAAAGACCAACTTACCGCCCTAATATCATAAATAACTATTACTACAATATATAAATATTCACATATAGAATTGAGGTGTATGCGTTCTAGTATAGCATACATTTTTAGCTTATCTTACTTGCATTATATGAAGGCGTAATAACAGATTTAGAAGTCACTAAAATCATATATCTGCTTCTTTTCGGAGAGAAAAAACTGTTGCTTTGGCTTCGAACATCACGACAAGCCTTACAACACAATACCTTGGTTTTTCTACATTGACCATACCAAATTATGTCTCACTTAATCTCAATTTGAAATTGACGCTTGCCAGAAAAGTCTTCATGTGCCAAAATCAAATGCCGAAAAAGGATGATAAGAGTGGTGGGGTCTACCGTTCTCACTGATTTTAGGTTAAAAAAAATTGGGCGATAATACTGCTTTTATAGGTAGGTGTAACTCTGGTTTAGAGGGTTATTAAGGTTTACGGTTGATATAATCCTAATCCTAACTAATATTAAGTATAAATGCGAAAGTGAGTTTATTTGTTTGTTACGCTTTCACGCTTAAACGGCTGAACAGATTTGGATAAAATTTGGGTAGACCATGAACTAGACTAGAACATAGGATACTTTTAATCCCGATATTCCCACGGGATCGAGACTATGCGGTTGAAACCGCAGAGCGCAGCTAGTTCATCATAAACCCCATTTGGACTATTAAGTACTTTTACGATCAATTAAGGACCAATAATAAAAAAACAACCAAATCACTTCCAAATCGTTGTTTTTTTTCTTTCTTGATTAATAAGAACTAATACTTAATAATTTATTACAATCTAGCCTAATAGGTTAATAAGCAATTTAACTTTAACTTATTATTGTACGATTACGTTATAACTAAGAATAGTGTCAATTTGCACTTTTACACAATTACGTAGCACTTTCTTAGGGTCTGATAATTAATAAAAACACTTTGTTCACGTGTTAGATGTATAGCACAACATTGTTACCATTATTATTTCACTGTTTATACGAGTACACTACACTAACTCAAATGGTTTAGTTCTCTTTAGCCTACGCACTATGTCCGTGTTGTCTAGCAGCTGAATTGCCTCAACATTCACATGTCGGTGAAGTCTGTGTTCGTGGGCTTCAGCAAATTTTTGGGTGATGGCGGTGACGAGTTCCATTTTAAGGTCTCGGTGGAGGTCATCATTTCTAATGTACCATGGTGCATTTACAGCATCCCTGAGTACTTTATTTTGGAACTGTTGGATTATTTTAACATTGCCTCGTTTAGTACAGCCCCAAAGTTGGATGTCATACGTCCAAATTGGCATAAGAATATGTTTATAAATTATAATTTTATTATGTATTGATAGGCAGGATTTTCTTCCAAGTAACCAATACATACTTTTATAACGTATATCAAGTTCCCGTCTTTTCTTTTTGACGTGAGATTTCCAACGCAGTTTGGCGTCAAGAGTTATGCCAAGGTATTTGGCTGTATTAGCATAAGGCACTTTCATGCCGTTTAAATGGATTGGGTGGTAATCGCAATGTTTGTTGGTGAAGTCAATGTGAATTGATTTTGAATCATTCAGTTTGATCTTCCACTTTTGTGTCCGGTCATAAATCCAGTAGCCATAATTGCAGTGTCATCTGCGAAGGTCGCAATCGTGTTGTTTTCCAGCTCTGGGATATCACATGTGTATAACAAGTACATGATTGGGTCTAACACACTTCCTTGTGGTACCCCAGCTTTAATAGTTTTAAGCTCGGAATATGCATCCTCTTGCCTTACTCTAAACATTCTGTTACTTATATATGATTCTAGAATGTCTGCAAATTCTGGAGGGAGCATGCGTCTGAGTTTAAATACCAGACCCTCATGCCAAACTTTATCAAAAGCTTGCGCGATATCTAGGAATACGGTGGCGCAGACTTGCTTGTTTTCGAGAGTTTTTTCAATAATGTTAGTTATTCTGTGTACCTGGTCTATTGTAGAGTGTTTTTCCCTGAAGCCAAATTGATGGTTTGGTATTAGGTCTTTTTCTTCTATTATTGGTTTTAACCGTTTTAATAACAGTTTTTCAAATAGTTTTGATAATACGGGCAACAGGGAAATCGGTCTATATGATGATGCTTCATGGGGTGGTTTCCCAGGCTTAGCAATCATAATGACTTCAGCAACCTTCCATGGCTCAGGTACATGTTTATTTTCCGTTGCTGTTTCTGAGGAGCGGTATTTGCAAAATCGGCCTTTTTAGTTTTTTTGTCGCTTTCCAAAGAGAGAAATCCATTGATTGGTCGTTTGTTAGCTGCACAAGTTTAGTTTTCAGACATTCATCCTCAAATTGTAGAATTTTTCTCTTTAAACGTTTAGTGAGGTTATTTAATAATGTTTTATCCCGCGGGCATCTTGTTTGATGCCACCGCTTTCTTTGCTTTCTTTTCTCAGATAGTAAATTCACAATTACTTTGGGATAGATATGTCCCTTATATTTGCGTTTTAATTGTGGAGTATTTTTCCACGCACTTTGTTGGATATTAACAACATATTTGTTTACTTCTGAGTCCAGCTGCTCCTGATTTTGTAACGGAGTTTTTAGGTCGATAATATTATCTAGATCAAGAGCAAAGCTGTCCCAATCTGTAGACTTATTAACCAGCGTTACATGGCTTTCTCTTAGAAGGATTTTTTGACTAAGTCTTAGGATAATCGGGGAATGGTCCGAATTCATGTAAAAACTTTCCTCCAAATTATTGTAATTGCTGGTGCGGTGGTCAGTGGGCCAGTATGTTGGTTTTCCTGTGCTCATAACATGACATTGTTTATCTTTAACTGCATTTAAGAGCTGCCTTCCCTTTGTTGTAGTAAGTCTAGATCCCCAGTGCGTATGCTTGGCATTGAAATCACCGTCTAGGATAAATCTCTGGCCTAGAAGTTCAAAGAATTGTAAATATCGCTCTTTTCTTATCATGTGCCTTGGAGGGCAGTATACGGATGCTATGGAAACGTGACAAAATTTAGTTTTAACAGATACTGCCACGGCTTGAAAGTCTGATTCTTCAATTTTACTCTGCTCGTAATGATTGATGTTTTCTTTGATTATAACCGTGCTACCTCCTCTGGCAGAGTTGTCAGGGTGGAGCGAGTTATATACCTTGTATCCTCTAAATTTGATGAAGATTTGGATAAAATTTGGGTAGTCCATGAACTAGACTACAACATAGGATACTTTTAATCCCGATATTTCCACGGGATCGAGACTATGCGGGTGAAACCGCAGAGCGCAGCTAGTTCATTATAAACCCCATTTGAACTATTAAGTACTTTTACGATCAATTAAGGACCAATAATAAAAAAACAACCAAATCACTTCCAAATCGTTGAGATGAAACCATTTAACTCCTTAATTTTTTATCAAAAGATTATAAAAAAATATCTACTGATTTACAATACAAAGGAAAATTAAGTATATTTTACAATTACAAATTAAAATAAAACTAAATGTATTATTTGAATTATAATAAATTAGAAATGTGTCCGATGCGGGTAGCGGAGTGGCGCGGAGATGGGTCGTTAGCTCCGCCCAAATGCTCAAGGACATTGGTGTGACAGACTGGCGCGACACACGTCTCGCTCCCTGTCGCGCCCGCGATATCGCACCAATCTGCACGAGCCTTTACTTTACTACACAAAAAGCCATTAAAAGTCGGCTGGACAAAAAATGCCATTGGGTTTTACTGCTCCTAAGCCCGGAATTAGAGATAACGCTAAATTAATGATGGTCTATTCGGCGACGGAACTATTAACACCTAAATCGTATAATAATTAAGAGTTTAATATAGGAAATTATAGGTTTAAGCCATTCGCAGCGTTAATCCAAACATGCAATGACGACTACGTAATGATACATACAGACCTAGGCTTTGAGATTCAAGTAGATTAATACCCATCACTGGTTGAGCTGAATGGTGCTAATCCATGCGCCATGTTCGCGTGAACGGGCGCTGTCAGTTGGGACTGGTAATCTCGTAGCTGCCACGGCTTATTTTAATTATTTTAGTTTTGAATTGTTTTTTTTTTATCTTTTTATCACGGACGTTTCTGACGTTTTGCATCGTTATCACGTGTATAACTTCAATGTGAATGATGTAACTAATACTTTGTATCAATACATATTTTAATTAAAAAGTATTGATACAAAGTATTGGTACTACTATTTGGAAAGGGCAACTAGCTTCATATTTCTAACTGACCGACTCCTTGACAATTCAAAAGTGCCTGTAAAAGGTTTAATTGAAATAAATGCTTTGAGTTTGAGTTTGACAGTTTACACACATTATGCAACATAGGTGTATCTACTTGTTCCTATAGGTACATATAAAATGAAGTTGCAATGTACCGAAGGGGCTAAGGGTTAGATTGATAACAATATTTTTATATCTATTACACCAGTCGCTACACTTGGCCACGGGAACGAGACGTCAGGACTCAGGACTAAGGGCTCTGACCTGTGGTAGTGTTACTAAAATGGTCTTCACCATTTTCGGATTTGCTATACAATTTAAACGGAAGTTCAGGATCGTTAGAGTACAGAGGTAAGCTGTTGACACATTCTTTATTTAAATTATGAAGACAGTGACTTTCTAGGACAGTTTCAATGAACTGCAGTTCCTACTTAGTGCATAATTATGAGACATTTTCTTGATTCCCGTTACCTAGGCAGCTAATAGGTACATAATAGTTTTGATTTTGATACAAGTTGTAAACAACCAAGATTCAGACGTCCGATTTAATTGTTATTGTTAGTAAGAAAGACTTCGGTTGTGTACAATCATTGATTGAAAGTCTCGGCTGTGCCAACATAATACATGTTTGTCTTGCTACAGTTGTGATTCTTGTGATGTAGGCATAATAATGTTATTACGAATAAGTATTAGTACGGTTCAGATGTCTTCGTTTTAACCGATGAGTAGGAATAAATTATTGAATTAAGTACTTAATAGGAATGATTGTCTGAAACTGGATCGCTATCTGTTTTCATATGCCTATGCTCAGACCAATATTGGTCTGAGTGCCTATGGTCATTTCGTTCTGCGTCCACGTCTATTTCGTATTCAGTTGGTACAAAATAAGTATTATTCTCCTTATAAATAGTTATAATTACTATGAAAAATATGTATTAAGTAATTAAAATCTTGTACACGTACAGTAACGGTCGTAGCGAACCATAGTACATATATACTTAAAGCGCTGGCAAGAGACAAATGATAAATTGCCAAATCTATATAGTTTGTGGTAGCGGAAAAAATATATGTAATTCTTAAACATATTTCTCAGAACTTGGTTGTTACATACCTATTGCACGTGCTGTTCTCTAACATACCTATTGCATGTTATAAAAAATAAGTATTGCAAGTAAACATTAAATACTTAATATACCTACATATAATCTACATAATTATAAATTAAAGTCGCTTTACGTGTCTGTCTGTGTGACCGCGTTGTTGTTCTGAACTGCGCAACGGATTTTGATGCTATTATAATAAAATAATATTTTTTACTTTGGAGTGCTTTTTTTTGGAAGTAGTTTTTTTTTTTTTAATGTTTTCAACTGTTTATTCAAACACTTTACTGTACTCAGTCATCTTGACTTTCATTGTCAAGAGCGTTTACATCTCGAATTCTCGATTGTCAAGAACGAAAATCATCGCGTAATAGGTATCGATTAGTAAATAATCTGCAAACGAAGACAATATAAATTGGCCTGAGGAAATATCTATATTTTTATTAAAACCCCGACCTTACGTGATTATAGGTTGAACTTCAATAAACTTTATATTTACGCTTGGCACGGACATTACGCTATTTGCAAATAAAAATAAAACATCAGCTGTGTTCTTGTAATCTGTAAACATAGCACGAAATATCGGTTCGTAAATCTGCGAACGAGGACAATACAAATTGAACCCTGAACTTACGTGACTCTAGGTTGAACTTCAATAATCTTTAAATTTACGCTTGGCACGGACATTGCGCCATTTCCAAATAAAAATAAAACATCAGCTGTGTCTGTAGGTAAACATAGCACGAAATGGTTTCTTTTGTCGACTCATTGGCTGCTCTATCCAAATGGAATTCGCTATTAGAAATTTACATAATATTAGTAAAGTGACCGCGTATATCAGTCTCTAATTATAGTATTTGATAGGTCACCCTTCTCTCATCTATCAGTGCTTATACAAATATCTAGCATTAAATGCAAAACAGGTTTTTTATTGCACCGAAGTGTAGGCGGGAAACTGTTTGTTCTAAAAATGAATTATCATTTCAGCAATCGGCCATTTACCTACGTGGTAAATACAGACATAAATGGTAGAATACAACCTTAGTTTTGTTTACCCTAAACCCGAAAAGGGGTCATTGTACTCATAATTATGAAAAAAAAAATCTATGGGACCAATCTTGAAATCGCGAAAAAAAATTTGCTGTTCCATACATTTGTGTTCACTTAACAAAATGTATGGAACTGCTGATGTCCCATAGAAAAAGTTGTTCAAAATGATGAGTGTCTTGTACTCATCATTTTGAACAACTTTTTCTGGCTTAGGGTAAACAAAAACTAATGTAGTATACAAGGTGTACCTAATTAAAATAACTGAAAACCGGAAAAGGTCTCATCATTAGTATTTACAGCAATTTTTTATCCCCCCTCCCCCTGGTGATACGTGGTGAGGTTTTAAATGCCCCCCTCCTCCTGCCCAAAACACGTGTTTTTTTTTGGTTCAAAGTATCTTGTTTCAAGAATATGTTATCTTTATATACAGGTCAAAGTCAGCGAGACAAGGTCACGCGCCGCTTTTCTGTTCATAAATCGCACGTTCTGCAACATAAAAATTAATACACGTGATGTCTCACTACACCCTTGTGATTTTTTCCTCACGTGATTAATAGACGATCCGTAGGACAACCCTCATGTGGTCCACCCATAGATAGGTCCACCCTTGCCTATAGAGAAAATAGTCATTGTACCGTATTGAAATAGTCCTAGGACACATACATGACAGGTACACACGGCTACACATCAAGCTATACATTTCCAGTTTACGCTGATCTCGCACTGTACGGAAATCCTATACCAAGCGAGATTAGCTTATACTGGAAATGTATAGTTTGATGTGTAGCCGTGTGTACCATACACTATAAACTAAAGTGGAGCCCGTGCCTAAGTAAGTAAAGTAACAGCTGCACGGGTCGATCCATCAGGTTAAGCTACGCTTGCCGGGGTTGGTTTGTGGATGGGTGACAATCTTTACACCTACCGAGACTCCGCCGAGAGTTCCGTGACTCGGAAAGCACGTTATGCGGTTGGTCTCGGCTGTTATTCGTGGATCTTTGACAGTCGTTACAGGTCGTCATCAGAATACGTCCCTAAAAGGAACAACAGTGTTTTTGTTACATACTGTATACCTACTAAATGAGAAAAATACTATCACGGGTATTCTTTGTTTTGTATACCAAACTTATCTTCATTTTCTTTTCAACAGTGATGGAGCCCACGAGGCTATGCTGGGAGAGGGCCAGGTGCCGCAGATCGTCAGCAAGGAGACGAAGAAAGCTGATGAGTACGAGGCTCTACAGAGTTTCCTAAGAAGCATCAGCTCCACAGCCACACTACCCCCTTATGTGAAGGGAGAAACTTACTCTTCTACGAAAGGAGTCTTCAACCAGGTAAAAATAAATAAGACTGAGATATATGCCAGTGACCTTGAGTGGTTAGCTTGCATGTTCTGTACTGAGCTCACGCAACGCGTCGTACGTTCAGCCAGTAATAGGACTCGCCCATCAAGGAGCGCTGTCCCCAATTTGACGCATTATTAATTTATTAAACACAAAATAAAAGGTATTTTAATAAAATGCGTATACTAAAAGATCAATAATTAAATAATCTTTAAATTGGTGAAAGTTTCAGAAAAATACGCTTGGTAGATTTTGCGCCATTCTCAATTTTTTATCCGCGTTAGACATAACTTTACAAATTAATTTCACTATGTAATATAAACATCATCTAAAATATTCACATATTAAGTTATTGAGAAAATGCTCTAATTTAACATATTTCAAACCATTAACACTACTCGTTTAGACGTGATCTTCAGTATAAAATCATTAAAAGTCGGTTATCGTCGCCTTAATATCATAAAGTTCTGCATAGCAGGTCAAATACAGCATAAGGCAATTGTTCCGTATTGTAAATGGAATTAACCAGACAAACATAGGTACTGTATAATTGTATATAGACAGACTGCTTACAATGTTTGTCCAAAAAAAACAGTTAATTTTTCAAGAAACATAATTCTCTTTTTTACAATCTTTACATTAACTATCTAAACTCTCATTAGTCAGTCTGTATCTGTCTGTTCCTCATCAATGGATTGATGAGAATGAAACCTGATTTATCTGTTTTATTTTTAACCGACTTAAAAAAGGAGGAGGTTCTCAATTCGGCAGTATGTTTTTTTTTTTTTATATGTTTGTTACGCGATTTCTCCGTCAATTTTATTATGGACCGATTTTGAAAATTCTTTTTCTTTGTTTGAAAGGGAAATATTTTAGAAATATTTCCCGAGGTGGTCCCATTGCCACCAAACCAGAATCTCATGAGATGATCCCGTGGAAATTGAGGGAAACCAAATTTTATAGGCAAACCTATAGCGATTTGGGTCTTTTTTATAGTAACTCGTGCATTTGCTCTTGGAAAGCACCATTTGGTGAAGTGGAACTGATGATGGAGACCACAGATGGCCACCGGAACAATATAACAATAAGTATTCATCGGGTTGCGATTCGATTAGGTACTTTAATGTGGTTGCTAAGCAATTAATGCTCGTCACTATGCATATGGTAAGTGGCAGTTGTTCTGGTTCTTACCAGGAGAACTCCTCAACAATCGACGTCCCAGCATCGTACATTGTAACTTAGATAAATTAAAAACTGACCCACTAAAAAGTGAAAAATAAAAAACTTTTATCGTCACTGGTATCAAGATTAGTAGCATAATATAAAAGTACAGCTAGATTCAAACTTGATGGCGGCCCTGAAGTACGCAGTTATATTGCAATGACTTACTAATGGTGATACGTCGATCGTGAAGGGTGAGGCCGACATTTCCGATGCCGATGCCGTACCTCTCGCGCTACCACAACATCGCCAGTATTTGTTTCAATCTTTCAATTTTGTGTACTCTGAATTATGGCAAATACAAGGGAAGATGCGACCGCAGCGCGGCGCGGCGCTGTCGCGGTCGCCTACACGAGTCCTAACATTTTCTCCTTGATAGTAGCACAGACTAAACGGACAGAGGGTAATCTTCATACAACCGCGCTATGATAGGTGTGTACCTATGCTAATTACTAAATTACAAAAAATACCAAATACCACCAGTTAGTTGCCCGCACATACGTGCCTCATGCTTGTAGTAGTGAGTGTTACAGCATAGGCGCGTGTGTGCGTGCGGGCACCTGGCGGCTAAAAATATAGTCAAATTAGCTTATGGACCTTATTAGACCTACACCGTAGGCTATGGTGTAGAGTCTACACCATAAGCTAATTTGACTATATGTTTACCTATTAAGACGCAGATATATGCCAGTGACCTTGAGTGGTTAGCTTGCGTGTTCTGTACTGAGCTCACGCAACGCGTCGTACGTTCAGCCAGTAATAGGACTCGCCCATCAAGGAGCGCTGTCCCCAATTTGACGCATTATGAATTTATTATACACAAAACAAAAGGTATTTTGATAAAACGCGTATACTAAAAGATCAATAATTAAATTATCTTTATATTAGTAAAAGTTTCAGAAAAATACGCTTGGTAGATTTTGCGCCATTCTCAATTTTTTATCCGCGTTAGACATAACTTTACAAATTAATTTCACTATGTAATATAAACATCATCTAAAATATTCACATAATAAGTTATTGAGAAAGTGCTCTAATTTAACATATATTTTTTTCAAATCATTAACACTACTTGTTTAGACGTGATCTTCAGTATAAAATCATTAAAAGTCGGTTATCGTCGCCTTAATGTGTCACAGATATTTTAAAATTACTGTCACTGTGTCATGTGTGTTACACACCAGTTTAGTTAGTTACTTTTCTAGTATGTATAATCAGCATATAATGTTCCCACTGCTGGGACACAGGCCTCCTCTCTGTGAGAGGGAGTGTGCCATAATCCACCACGCGGGCCCAGTGCGGGTTGGTGGATGTCACATGTCTTCGAATTTTTGGTTCTAGGACATGCCGGTTTCCTCTCGATGTTTTCCTTCATCGTTTCGAGAGCAATGGTGATGAAATTAATAATTAATTATTATTATTTAAATTAATTGTGTACACAAAGTACACAACCTACAACTCGTAAGTTGGGGCCGATACGGATACCCACCTCTAATTTTAAAACTTCATGTAAACTTGACGTTTACACTAGGTAACGCTTGACATGTACAAAACATCTATTTTGTTACTAGAGGCACCGAAAGGTTCCGGTTTCGTTATGACGTCATTTTGGGGTCAAATGAAAATCAAGTGATTTTAAGTATTTTTGTGACAAATAAAAACACGATCTTGAAATTTACGACAAAAAAGTAGAAAAATAAGGCTTTGAAACCTAAAATCTCGTAATTGTTTTGGAATCGGCATAAAGGCTCTTACAGACTCACGCGCAATCGCGGGCGCGACAGGCACTGACATAGAAATTGTGCTACTAGTGTCGCGTCGCGCCCGCGATATCGCACCAGTCTGTACGAGCCTTAATGTTAATTTTTACTTTAATTATCGAATTGTCTTAGACTTGGCGTCGTTGACGCTCCATTCTTAATATGACAATAGGTTCCAAGGAGACTGGGCAAATATGTATAGCATGTGGTCTATATGACCAATAGGTACCTAGCGAAGTGGTTTTGATATTTGTGTAGGCCAGCGTTGCCAGATTTTTTTTCGGGTAAACCGGGATTTTGAAACATTTTGAGCTAAAAAAGCGGGACATAATAAGTAAGTAAAACGTAAATAATCACTTATTTTTTACTATTATCCTTTTATTTGAGTTTCTAAATAAGTTTACAATGATATTAAACAATGGAAACCGTTCCGTGTGGTGCCGGACGTAAAGAATAGCACTCTCCCATTTCTTCCTGTGGGTGTCGTCAAAGGCGACTAAGGGACTTACTAGAGAATGGGCAGCAGCGTTCTCTATGCACTTTAACACCATACTGCGATCGCCAACCCGCTTGCCAAGCGTGGCGATTATGGCAATCCCCCCCCCCTTTTCGGGGAGGCCTATGTCCAGCAGTGGACGTCTTTCCGCTGAAATGATGATGATGAAACAATAGAAAATGTATTGTAATGAAAATACGTTACTGTACTATACTAATAACTGTCTGGTTTGCCTGTACCTACCTAAGGCAGAGTTCAGAGTAGTTCAATAGTTCAGAGGAATATAAATAAGTAATACATTTCTTAGGTACGTATTACTTATTTTTGAAAAGCGGGACTGTGCCTATCCTGCCCGTGCGGGATTTTTAATTTTGGGCTAAAAATCGGGACGTTCCGCCAAAATCGGGACGTCTGGCAATGCTGGTGTAGGGATACCTTATCTACATACAGGGTCAAAATAAATAAGCTATGATGGATATCGATATCTAGACATGATAAAACAAAAAAAAAATGTATTTGATGAGTTCTAAAACTGACACTGAAACACACACACACACACACTGTTCCGAAACTGTGTCCAAATAAACTTTATTCTTTCTTTAGTTTGTTTTTGTGTGCCAGTAGTGTAGTCACTTGAAATATCAGTTTTTTTTTATAAACTTCACAGACGTGACATAGGTAATCGATAATTATAATAATTATGTATATATTTACACATTTACAGTTAAGGAAAATTTAAATCTGAGCTACTCGTACATTTCACAATATTTTATTGAATCATCATTTTATAAATAAGTTTTTGTGAGTTTATCACATTATTTTCTGACGACTATGATACAATTTTATCTGCTTCTGCTTTAATATTCAAAATAATTCATGTTGCATCAAAGCAAGCACGTGTGAACACTGTGATCTCACACAGAACTACACATGACTTGCATGAATTGAATTTTATTATAGATTCTGTCACGATTAGTAACGATCCAGAAAGGTCGGATCGGTTCTAAATCAATTAAATAAAAAGACATTCCCAGCTACTATATGTAAATGTTTTGTCTCCTATCAATTATATTGTTTTAAAGTAGCTGCGCCCCGCGGTTTCACCCGCATAAGTTTCGATCCCGTGAGAATATCGGGATAAAAAGTATCCTATGTCCTAATCCAGGTCATGGTCTACCCATGTGCCAAATTTGATCCAAATCCGTTCTACCGTTCTAGCGTGAAAGCGTAACAAACAAACAAAAACCGGTCAAGAGCGAGTCGGACTCGCGCACCGAGGGTTCCGTACGTAATGTGTGCTATTTAGAGACTTCGTTTTATTTTTCCTGTAATCTTTACATAAACTTCTATCACACAATAATTTCAGATTTTTATCTATGCAAACTTCAGAGATAAGGGGGGTGAACGGTATTTTTTTTTTAATTTTTCATCAAAAGTCGGACACTATCCTCCCAACAAAAAAAAAAAATTGAGAATGTGCAAACTGCGTTCTTTGATATGATACCCCCATGCCCTACTAGCCCCACTTAAAAAATTTAAGACCCCATTTCAGCCCCTTTTGCAAAAAAAGATATATTTTTTTAAATTTCTTCTTTTCAAAATACATAGTTAGGTAAACATCATCCAAAAGTATTCTAAAGGACATGACCAGTGGGTCTATGGGCGCTTGCTTAGGTGGCAAAATCAATGTGCAGCAAATATTGTTTTAGTTTTGCAATTGTTGTATTTTATAGTTTTCACATATAAAAGTTTCACGAATCTTAAAGATCAGGAAATTGAGAAAAATAAAGATAAGTTTTAATTAAATAACTCTGCTTTTCGATATGAGATGGCGCTAGGCGTTGTGGTTAGCGAGTATATTAAGAATGATTTTTTACTATTCGACACGCCATTGAGGCACTAGGTTTTTATTTATTTTTTACCATCAAAGGGGCAAATGAGCATGTCGGTCACCTGATGTTAAGCAATCACCGCTTCCCATAGACATCCACAACACTATGGTTATTGCTAATGCGTTGCCACTCTTTTCTCTCCCCAAACCCTGGACTTCCAGTTCTCCCACTCACCATTCGAAGCGCAGCAACATAATGTATTATAGGTACCTATTCTGTAAGATCGTGGTACGTACCGGGGGGTCGAGCCAACCCAATTACGAACTACAATCAGTTAACTGGGCTCTACGTGGGTCGCAAATTTCTTATGAATCATTGTCATTTCTCAACCACGCATAATTATTTTAATTTAATGTTTTGTCAACACCTCATATCACAACGCTTACACATTAACTTTAATGTAAACACTCTTGTAAATGCTTGTCTTTACATCCTTGCGACTTATTTACATAAACCTTAATTTAAGGTGAGTCGGATCTAAGAGGTCGTGATTCGGGGAGAGATTAAACAGCTGACTGACCTCCTTATCTAGTAACATAATAGAAACTGGAACAGTTTATTTAGAGAGAAGGAAGTGATGAGATAAGGCAGCTGTGGCAAATAATAAGTTGGGGAAAAAGTCTTTTCGCATTATAGTATGTATGAACTTGTAATAAAATATCTTTGGCTATACTATTTGTATCTTGCTGGTTTTGGTATCATTGAAAGTTTAAATTTTAAAGAACATAATTCCAAATTCAAACTAGGAAAATTTTTCATTTGTTTTTCGTACTGTCAAGATGAGTGAATCTAATGAAGAAATTCGATACATTTTAAAATGTTACTACAAAAAAGGTAAAAATGCAACGCAAGCCGCGAAAAATATTTGCGATGTTTATGGACCTAGTGCAGTGTCTGTGAGAGTAGCACAAATTTGGTTTAAGCGTTTTCAATCCGGAAATTTTGATGTCAAAGATGCACGTGGCTCTGGTCGCCCTATTACGGATAAAATGGATGCCATTTTTGAAAAAGTGGAGCAAGATGCGCTTAACAGTAGTTACGACGTAGCTGAAGAACTGGGAATTGACCACAAAACAGTTTTGGCACATTTGAAAAAAACTGGGTACACAAAAAAGCTCGATATTTGGGTACCTCACGAGCTCACAGAAAGAAACCTAATGAACCGTGTACTCATTTGTGATTCTTTGTTACGACGTAATTAAACTGAACCATTTTTGAAGAAGCTGATAACTGGTGATGAAAAGTGGATCACGTACGACAAGAACGTGCGAAAAAGGTCGTGGTCAAAGGCCGGTCAGGCTTCACAGACTGTGGCGAAACCCGGGTTAACTCGCCACAAGGTGATGCTGTGTGTGTGGTGGGATTGGAAGGGCATTATTCATTATGAGCTGTTACCAGCAGGCAGGACCATCGATTCTGAACTCTACTGCGAACAACTGATGAGATTAAAGCAAGAAGTTGAGAGAAAGCGGCCGGAATTAATCAACAGAAGGGGTGTGGTTTTTCATCATGATACCGCTAGACCTCACACATCTTTAGCCACTCAGCAAAAATTAAGATAGTTTGGCTGGGAGGTGTTAATGCATCCGCGGTATAGTCCTGACCTTGCACCTTCAGATTTCCACCTGTTTCGGTCTCTTCAGAATTCTTTA
The DNA here is from genome assembly GCA_948098905.1 of Tiliacea aurago. Taxonomy (NCBI): domain Eukaryota; kingdom Metazoa; phylum Arthropoda; class Insecta; order Lepidoptera; family Noctuidae; genus Tiliacea; species Tiliacea aurago. Next base: position 15,781,066 of record OX402586.1, on the reverse strand, counting down.
GGCAGTGTCAGGTTAAGATCACGAGAGGACTGCCAAAACCACTTGTCGCGGTATTTTGATTAGAAGTCCCAAAATTTCTATAGCAATGGGATCATGTCCCTACCTACAAGATGGCAAAAAGTTATCGAACAAAATGGTACCTACATACTTTAGTTAAATGTAAATAAACTATATTAAAAAATGTTTTGAATTTTCTTAAAAAATGCGAAGAAACTTTTTCCCCAACTTAGGTATTTGCATAAACCTTAATTTATGGTGAGTCGGATATAAGAGGTCGAGATACGGGGAGAGATTAAACAGCTGACTGACCTCCTTAACTAATAACATAATAGGAACTGGAACAGTTTATTTAGAGAGACGTTCGTTTCAGGAAGTGACGAGATAAGGCAGCTGTGGCAAGATAGTCTGTTCGTATCTGGGTTTGTATGTAGCCATGTAGGTTAGTCATAGCCCGAAGAATTGCCAAACTTAAGTGGCAGTGGGCAGGGCAGATTGCTCGTAGAACTGATGGCCGATGGAGCCGAAAGGTACTGGAGTGGCAACCGCGTAGGTACCGGAAGACGTAGCGTTGGAAGGCCTCCTACAAGGTGGACCGATGACCTTGTGAAGGAATGCGCATGAATCCGCTGGATGCGGGAAGCGCAGAAACGGTCGAAGTTGCGGTGCTTGGGGGAGGCCCATGACCAGCAGAGGACGTCTTTCGGCTGAAATGTATGAATGATAGGTAATTATGATACGTTAGTTAGTCTGGTTCAGGCGTGCGACGTAAAATGTAGCTGGGTATGCAAAGCGAAGAGAATAGTAGATTATTAACCAAGGGGATAAAGCAGTGTCTTCTGTCGTGGATGACGATTTAAATCGCGAGCGTAACGAAGGACCCGAGGTAGCGAGGGTGTTAAAAACTTAAATCACGAGCGAAGCGAGGGATTTAAGACGAGTCCTGAATGTAGCGAGGGATTTAAGTTCACCCAAGACTAAGACAGCTTTATCACCGAGGAAAATACTCTACTTTTCGTAACATTTGCGTAAAAATGAACACAATAATAATATGAGATAAGCATTTTAGAACATTAACTTATTTGTAAATAAATTAAAATAAACTTAACGTTTATGTATTTGAAGAAAACAAAAACGCGGCAAATTCCTAGACTAATATTTTTTTGTCGGAAAAGCAAAGGCATCAAGCTCATACGGCCTCGTCGGTTTTCGTAATTTTATTTAATAATCATAACTGCATAATCAATGCGTATTCCTTTTTCAAAAAGATGTATAATGCTATAAATACAAACTCAATGGTGTAAACACAGATGTAGTTCAATATAAATTTCGGTAAGTATTCCAAATTCACATTCTCCCCCTAGAGGATGAATGAAATTCAGTACAATTTTCTTTCCCTGTTTTTAACAGATTAAAAATGACTATTGTTATGTTCGCTTTTTGTGACATAGAATGTCACTTGCTCAAGCAAGTGGTACGAAAAGAATTTTTATTAAGAAAATACTCATTTAGTGGTCTGAACCTGTAGTAAATAGTAAATTAGTAGCTAGTATTTGGCACGTATCCTGGATAGTCTGTAGCTGTCATCATGACATATTAAATACTATAGCTTTTTCCCACGGCTTCGCCCGCGTGTCTGTTGAAAATGATCCCACAGGAACGTACTACCGTGATGAAAAGAATCCTATGTGTAAATCCAGGTTATAAACTATCTGTGTGCCAAATTGCGTCCAAATCTATTCAGCCGTTTTTGCGTATTTGAGTAACAAACATCCAAACATCCTAAACATATACTACCTTTCACATTTATAATATTATATCATATATGTATATAATATAATAAGTATATTATTTGTATTATATTGTTTGTTCCGTGTGTTGCCGGACGTAAAGAATAGCACCGCCCTATTTCTTTCCGTGGGTGTCGTAAAAGGCGAATAAGGACTAGAGAATGGGCAGCAGCGTTCTCTATGCATTTTAACACCATTCTGCGATCGCCAACCTGCCTGCCAAGCGTGGCGATTATGGCAAACCCCCCTCTTTGGGGGAGGCCTATGTCCAGCAGTGACGTCTTTCGGCTGAAATGATGATGATGATGATTATAAATATAATATGTACCACCGCGAACGTTCCCGGTCGACCACTTTTCGCCCTTATGCCCATAGTAATAAGGTTGAAAAGTGGTCGATCGGGAACTTTCGCGGTGGTACTACATAATATAATCATCACTCCCGTAATCCCCGAAGAGTTAGGCAAAAGTGTAAAATCCAGACTCCGGGCTGTTACGGACAAATTCCTGGTGGCAAAACCCAATAACATTTTGCCCGACCTGGGAACCGAACCCTGGACCTCGTGCTCAGTAGTAGCGCTTGTGACCATTAGACCAGCGAGGCAGTTATTATAAATATTATAAAATGAGTAATAAAGGATGTTCAAGTCTCGTAAAGATTATACACTAACTAATCTGCTTATGTCATGCCGCGGCTTCTCTAAAGCAGCTGACGGTAATGAATGACCCATTAAGACGCAGATATATGCCAGTGATCTTGAGTGGTTAGCTTGCGTGTTCTGTACTGAGCTCACGCAACGCGTCGCACGTTCAGCCAGTAATAGGACTCGCCCATCAAGGAGCGCTGTCCCCAATTTGACGCATTATTAATTCATTATACACAAAACAAAAGGTATTTTAATAAAACGCGTATACTAAAAGATCAATAATTAAAATATCTTTAAATGGGTGAAGGTTCCAGAAAAATACGCTTGGTAGATTTTGCGCCATTCTCAGTTTTTTATCCGCGTTAGACATAACTTTACAAATTAATTTCACTATGTAATATAAACATAATCTAAAATATTCACATATTAAATTATTGAGAAAATGCTCTAAATCATATATTTTTTTCAAATCATTAACACTACTCGTTAAGACGTGATCTTCAGTATAAAATTATTAAAAGTCGGTTATCGTCCCCTTAAACGCATTCTCCACTTCATTACCTACCTCTATAATCTTAAGCAATTAAACTACATGAAACTATACACCCGTATTACGAAGATATAAGGCCTGCCATGCCATGCTTAGCTCTTGTCAGTTCCTATAACAAGCAATTTATTTAATTGGAACAAATGGAGTTTGCCAACATGGGTCATGCTTGTCATGATATTAAGGCGTCGATAACAAACTTCAAGGAAGTTTTCTAATTAACTAATGCTTGGGGGATGTAGGTGAACTGTCACGTTGTCCCACATCTAACGTGTAGACATTCGATTAGGTTTTTACCGAGTAAAACACTTTACAATAACAAATCGAGAGCTTGAAGCTTGAGCTTTGAAGGATATTGCTAATTCATTGCTTCATATTGTTCATCGGCAATTAGGCACACTCGCACTCTCACTCTGGTCGCACTTAATGATCTCTTGGATTCTAATCCAACAAACGATCTGTTTGCGGATGAATGGACGAAGATTTTATTGGCATGCCAGAAATGCTGTGAGAGGGATTCATGAAAGTATTGTATTTTTTTTTTTTATGTTTTTATCTGAGTTTTATAATTTTATAAGTATTTTTTTTCCATATGGGTGTGCCTTTAATGTATGTAAGATAATCGCTTTAACCGTGTTAATTAAAGCTAAACATAAAAAAAAAAACAATTAATATTCAACAACGTAAATAATGCAATGGACGTGGCCGAACTGTCAAAATGAAACCCATTCAATCTTACGAGTATTCCAAAACAAGGTTTATCTTCAGACCCAGGTTTAAACCATGGAGCCATTATTGAATTTCGAACTTTTTTCCGTCTAGGGTAAAGTTCCTAATACAAAACTGACAACTCAGTACCGAACTAAGTTTTCAGTTTTGTTTAAAGAACGGTATTTCAATCACAGTAACGTTCTTATTACAAAAACTGGCTCCATGATTTAAGCCATGTCAAAATATAAATCTTGTTTTGTAATAAGACGGATTGCGATCAATTGTCATTTTATGTGTGTTACGCAATTACCCCGCGCTGTACCTTTAAAATACTTTGCAAAATTGTGTAAAGCAAGTAGGTAATACTACACTATAATAGTACATTACTGCAGCGGCCAGCAAAAGGGGCATTGATGGACGAACGTGTAAAAGTGGGCCGAGAGGAAGCTGAGGCATACGCACGTCCATCAATGCCTAGTTGCGGCCAAGGCTTTTATAGTGCTTTTCTCAAATGATGCGCGGAAATTGAAACTAAGTAAATTATTTATAAATTCCAGATTCAATGACGAACAACGATAATTTTTCATGCGCCAATATGGTGTTAATTTGTTTTTTTTTTTCAATAAACAGCTTTCTATTTGCAAGTCAGTTCGAAATTTAAATAAAACTTTTGTTATGTTACCTCCTTGGTTGCCATGTTTTGGAGTAAAAGATCGTTCCATTTTTAAATTACACGATAGATATGAGTTTACTATTTGTCCCTTAGAGTAAGAAAACTATTATAGGTTCGGGTAGCGTGGCCAGATGAGACAACATATTTTAAACATATATCCATTCAATGTATATAGGACGAGGACCCAATAAACCTAACCCTTTACCCTGGGTTTTAAAACAAAGAAAAATCAGCAAATTGATGATTAATTCATTATTAAATATGATGTAGAAAAGTGCCAATATAAACTTCACAATTTCACAAAAACGCCATGAAAGTCGAAGCATGATGAGCTACGTATGTCGCTGACCTTGAAAAAACTGACACGCACTGAGAGACGGAAATAGTATAGCTTTGTCCTTTTCCTTTACGTATAATAACTTAATACTTTAGCCGCTAGACCTCGACATTTAGGGAGTTTCATACAGCTTTTGGTGGCCGCTGCTCGCATGTATTTGGCCAGTACAGCAATTTCGATTTATCTCGAATAAGGTTGGCAAAATAATCCTCGAATTTCCAAGCATGTTTGACTAAAAGATTATTAGGTACCTACGTATGCAAAGTTTTAACGTGGTTTAACCTATTTACCAGATTAAAAGCATTGTCGATTACGTATATCTATTTGGTGAGGTTAAATGGGATAACTTAGTTGTAATTGTAATTCCCCCAAATGTGTTGTAGTCAACCGCTCGGTTTATCCGCATAGCAGCAGTAGCCACGGCCACAGTTTGATATTACTGCAAACATACGGGTTTCCTCAACATGTTTTACTTTTGTTTAAACCCGACGATGCAATTTACATACTAAACATGGCATGTTTTTGTTGAGATCTGAGATCTATAGAGATAGAGGAAGCGCGTTAATTTGGTACTTAGGTATATTAGGTTACCATTTTTTATTAAACGCGCGAAATGCAAGTTTTTCACTCAACTTTACCAAACTGCGTATAATATACAACATGTTCCGGAATTAACGCACAACCTCTTAAGGGGTCATTGTACTCATCATTATGAACAACTTTTACGATGAGACCAAACCTGAAATCGCGAAAAAGAAATCAGCTGTTTCCTACATTTATGTTCGAATAACTCGTCAAAATGTAGCTTAGAGAACAGTTGATTTGTCTTTCGCGATTTCAGGTTTGATCCCTTAGTAAAAGTCGTTCATATCATTATGAACGACTTTACTAAGGTACAATGACACCTTACGAGGTTGTGCGTTAATTCTGGGACACGTTCTATATCTCGGAAACGAAATGCCGAGAACTGCTTTTTGCTTGGACTCCCACATTTATTTATGTTTCCAAAACTTGTTCGACAGGACAAAGGGGGTTTTGTTTTACTTAGAAAAAATGCGACAAATCATCGAATGAAAAGCTAGAGGAAGGGAGATGAAAACAGAGGGGCAAGCATTGTTGTTCCTTTGTTTCCTTATCAGCCAATAGATATGCTAACAGATAGATAGAACCTACGAGTACATACTCGTATTTACTTACTCGTATTTAAATGGATTCTCGGCAGAAAACAGTTTTTGTTCACTATATACTCTGAGTTGTTCACGGTGTGTTTCAAAAACATTTTTGTCTTTATCTAATACAATAGAATACTTAGGTACCTGGTTTAAATATCTTTACAAAATACGAATAAGTAACAAAAACTAAAAACGTGAACCTTTATGTGGTAAGACCTAAACTAATCTCTCATCATTAAAACCGTGTGATGAATAATTTGCAAAGCATAAACAAAAACTGCTTGGAATGTAAAAACTCCATTTCAATAAAAATATTTATGTAAAGAACACTTATTTTTAGCCGGAGAGAAGTAGCTCTCTTTGCCAAAACGTAGTTAGGTATAGAGTTAAATGCTAGCGTTGGACTGATTACGTCATCTCGTCGGACATAATCCAATACAGAAACATTCATCTCATTGTTTGTCAGTTAGGTATAGTGTAAAAATAATATTGTCTTTCCTTATTAACACAATACCAATTACTCGCGGTTTCACTCGCTTAAACTAAGGTAACTTCTAGATGTACTCTGGATAGAAAGTATCTTGCTGGTCATCGTCAACTTTGTGCTATATACAGGGTGTTTGGCAGAACGTTGAACATACGAAAATGGTGGGTAGGTGGGGTCATCTGCTACTTACTCAGCCCTAATTTATTTGGCCCTGGCCGACTGGGTATTTAGAAAAAAAAAAAAAGTTTTTTTCTTGTTTCACCACTTTCCTAACTTTAAAGTGTATTTTTTTTATTAAAAATGGGCAATAAAACAGGATTTTTTTTTTTTTTAATCTTTGATGTTGGCAGATTCTTATAAAATTATTGCTTTGTTCAGATGTTAGCTAGAAAAAAAGTTATGAGTCCTCAAACTTACAGATAGATGTAAAAAATACTTGAATGTTAATTTCAACTTGCATTTAAAAAAAAACAAAAAATGATTGAGGAGTTCCAATTCTAGCAAAACATCCCTAGTGTGTGAGCTTTCTAATGGTATGTAATTTGCTTTTATAAAAAAAAAACTTTAAGAGTTATTTCATAATTTTATCAAGTAGGAAATTTTTGACTAAACTCTACCTTTACGGAAAGTTAAATGTTTTGCGAAATTTAATACTGCAAAGTTGGTAAAAATTATGGATCGACGGCTTGCCAGTAGCAGTGGTGCAAATTGACATTCACTATTCCCTTGAGATGGTTACACAAAGCAGGTAGAAATTTTGTTTCACTCTTGCGCAGTCATAGCGTATTTTTGCTCTCTTTCGCTCTCGTGGCACCGTGACGCGTCAGAATGAATTCTTGACGAAACTCTACCTTTACGGAAAGTTAAATGTTTTGCGAAATTTAATACTGCAAAGTTGGTAAAAATTAAATGATCGATTGAAATTATGCTGTACCAGTTAGGTGCGTTAATGAAACAATTAAATAATTTTAAATAATTTATTTAAATAATAAATCATATTAGATGTTCAAATTGACGCCCTTCATTCGCAATACAGGTGCGGCATCTACGTCTGATTTCTACAGTTGTTGTGCGCAGCAGCATCTCCTGTCGCATAACTTCGAAAGCAGCATTAATTCGATTTATCAAATCTTCCCGACTTTCTACTTCTGTAGTGTAAACTAGTTCCTTTGCCCTTCCCCACACGTGAAAATCGAGCGGAGTGAGGTCGGGCGATCGCGGAGGCCAGGGAATTGGTCCTCCCCTGCCAATCCACGAATTTGGGAAACAATTATCCAAATGCTCACGTACAACTAGACTAAAGTGAGCTGGGCAACCATCGTGTTGAAAGACAATAGGCCTGTTTATGTCTACTTGGAACACTTCTTATCGCCAATCACTCCTGCCCAGACATTCACACTGAATCTCCTCTGGAAGCCTCTTTGTCTCTTCACGTGTGGGTTTTGATTTTTAAGTGCCCAATGGTGAAGATTGTGATAATTGACAATCCCTTCTTTGTCAAATTTGGACTCGTCTGTCCACAAAATACTTTTTAAAAAGTTAACGTCGTCCACATCGGTATGCAGCAAATGGCGACAAAATTGCACACGTCTCCCAAAATCACTGTCATCGAGACCTAGAACAAACAAAACATGTCTAAGAATTGATTTCAATACTGAATCTTTTCTTCCTCCGAGTTCAAACTCTACAATTATCCAAATTTTTCATCTTCAATTTTTAAGTACACTAATTGGCTTTATGGCTTAGCCATAAAGACGTAAGACCAAATTCACAAAAGGGCGTGCGACTTTCCAATTTTGTTCTAAAAAGGACCCATAAGTGCTGGCAAGTTTACATACGCTGACCACCTGCGCAAACCGAATCCGAAATCCGAATCCTGTAAGCGCTGGCCGCCTGATTGTTACGTGAATGCGGCCGAATAGGAATAGTTTATTGAATTTAATTTGAAATTAGAATTGAATGCGCTAAAAACAACATGAGGCAAAACAACTAATAAAGAAAGTGACGAAATCAAGGTTAAATGGAACGATCAATTGAACTGTCTCATAATTTACTACATTCCACAAAATCGTATCAGATGCAGTGCATAAACGGCTTAATCTTACCTTGCACTGGAGTGTAGTGAAAAGCATGTCTACCATCTTGCCGGAGAACAGACCACACTTTCCATATGCTTAAGCCAAGTATTGAAGCTATCTGTCTAATGCTTTTGGTAGGATCCGCGTCAAACTCGGCAAGAACTTGTTCGTCAATGGTAGCATCGGGTCGTGCTGCGTTCACTCGTGGTTCTTGTAAGTTCAGGTTACCGGTTTGTCGTAAACGTCGGTAAGTACTTGCAAACGTCTGATGACTGGGTACTCGGCGGTTGGGATAACGCTCTTGATAAATTCTTCGCGCTTCACGCGAATTTGTATTAGCGCTTCCATACGCTAACAACATGTCCGCGTATTCCTCACTGGTAAAAGCAGCCATTTCTTTACCAATAACAACAGGTAACAGTAATAACAAAAAACTTAACAAACTTAAACTTAACTAGTGATAACAATAAAAGAAAACGAAGTGAACAAAAACAAACGTAAGCGTAACGGGCACGTGAGATCGCAGAGGCAGTTAAGTCTCGACTGAATAAAAGAAAAGAATTCATTCTGAGGCGTCACGGTGCCACGAGAGCGAAAGAGAGCAAAAATACGCTATGACTGCGCAAGAGTGAAACAAAATTTCTACCTGCTTTGTGTAACCATCTCAAGGGAATAGTGAATGTCAATTTGCACCACTGCTACTGGCAAGCCGTCGATCCATAATTTTTACCAACTTTGCAGTATTAAATTTCGCAAAACATTTAACTTTCCGTAAAGGTAGAGTTTCGTCAAAAATTTCCTGCTTGATAAAATTATGAAATAACTCTTAAAGTTTTTTTTTTATAAAAGCTAATTACATACCATTAGAAAGCTCACACACTAGGGATGTTTTGCTAGAATTGGAACTCCTCAATCATTTTTTGTTTTTTTTTAAATGCAAGTTGAAATTAACATTCAAGTATTTTTTACATCTTTCTGTAAGTTTGAGGACTCATAACTTTTTTTCTAGCTAACATCTGAACAAAGCAATAATTTTATAAGAATCTGCCAACATCAAAGATTAAAAAAAAAAAATTGCCTGTTTTATTGCCCATTTTTAATAAAAAAAATACACTTTAAAGTTAGGAAAGTGGTGAAACAAGAAAAAAACTTTTTTTTTTTTTTTTTAAATACCCAGTCGGCCAGGGCCAAATAAATTAGGGCTGAGTAAGTAGCAGATGACCCCACCTACCCACCATTTTCGTATGTTCAACGTTCTGCCAAACACCCTGTATACAATATTAGTTTTAGTATAAGCGAAACCCGAAACACGCGTCTAGTATTTTTATGTAAAGAATCTATGTAAGTACTTCAAATTTCAAAACTGTATCATAAAAAATCACGAAGTTATAAGGATGATAAGTACCGGGTTGTCCGTACAAAAACTTGCTAACGGCGGCGCCCGCCCCCGCGTCTCCAGGGTCGTCTTGCGCTCATTGATAATAATTGGACAGTAGGTACCTAACCGTACCGGAAATTGTATTGTAAGTAATTAAATGGTGATAACATTTTCCATTTTTTTTTAAATAATTTTTGGGACAAAATATAACATGGTGTAAAAATTATTGAAATCGATTCAGTTCCTTATTCTGAACAAACTATATTCAGGTTTCGCATAAACGAAAAATAATGTTGTATATTTTATCTTATCAGTTCTTATCAAACTCACAAACATCCAACTTTCACATTAAAATAATTATTTGTAGGATTAAATATGCCCAGCCTTTTCCCAACAGGTGTGTCGAGGTAGGCTTCCAGTCTAACCGGATGCAGCTGAATACCTACCAGTATTCTACAACATGATCAAAAATCAAAATCTAAATATTTTATTTCACATAAACCTACATGAAACGTCAGAAGCTAGGTGCACGGTACCAATTGGTTATTTCCTATGGAGAAGAGCCGGAAAGAAATTCCACGGTTACTCTTGTATAAAGAATGGGCTTTTACAATGTTTTCAAGTTATGGGAGGACAGTGTAGGACCGTCAACAAGTAGAATAGAATGCATTTATTTGTGAGAATATTGTACAAAGTTGTTGTGCATTATGTATTACGATCATATATTCTGCCGTTTCCGGCGTACAAATATTGTTTGTAAAATTATGGGTCACTATTAAATTAAAATTAAATTATGAAACATTAGAATTACAAATAATTTAAATAAATTGAACAATAGTTGTAAAACAGATTAATTATATAAGTCAAAGTGCACTATGGTCAAGTAGATAAAAATGATGATGTAGAGGCAATCATGTCAAATATTTAGGTACATTTTTCATTCATAAAATCTTCAGTCGAGTAGTAACATTTGCGTAATAGAAAGTTAAATAATTTACATTTAAATGTTCTGAGGCTGAGAGTTTTGAAGCCATCAGGTAATTTGTTAGCTAGTACTAAGTGCTTTAAAAAATGGTTTACGAAGGACGGCACGGTTGGCGCAGTTAGTTAAGCGATTGACTGCTGCGCTGCGTGTCGCGGGTTCGATTCCGGCACGGAAGAAAAAAAAAAAAAACTACAGTCTATTAAGCCTAACGTTCTTACATTCACAAATTAAAAGATAATCTATATAAAATATTACTAAAATAATATAAATAAAAACTTAGTATTAAAATTAACGTAAAACAAATGGGCTATCATTTATTTATCCTAAAACTTTTCATCCGTGTCCATAAAATATAATCAAATGACATGATTGCCATTACAACTGTAACAAATCTGAATTAATATTCTGTTCACAAAATATTTATGTTATATTTTTATAATATTTTAATATATATTAAATATATATTAATATGTTATATTATTACATGGAACGACTGCCTATCTGACCTCCACAACCCTACTGGGTAACACGGTACCCGTTTTTTTTTTTTTGGGGTGGGAAATGATCAAATAACTTCTCCCGCTCTGGGAGGAGCGGGAGGGCGTGTCAGACTTTTACTGACTAAAACCCACCCGTATTCCTTCATTTGCCTTTGTGCCATGGCCACGATATCCCTTTCGGACAAACTCGCAACCCTGGCAGGCATTGGCCCTATCGGACCCCGTCAGTTGGTGCTGACATCTCTTTGAGGCGCGCGTGGAATACGACGCGCCGTCGAGCCGGGCCTGGTCCTTATCGGACGGTGAGCTACCCATCGCTCACCGTCCGCAGGCCCGTGCCTACGGTGACCGGAAATCGGAATCGGCATTTCAGTCCGTCCTATGTTCCTCCTCAGCAGCTCCATCCGTGACTTTTTTTTTTACCGACTTCCAAAAAGGAGGAGGTTATTATATTCGGCTGTATTTTTTTTATCTTTGTTCACCGATTGCTCCGCCAATTGTGGACTGATTTTGAAAATTATTTTTTCGCTTCAGCAGAATTATGTTGGCAATATCATAAACCATCTTCAAAACCTGATAAAATTATTCCTCCCGAATTCTGGTCAGCCGATAGATACGACTACATAATTACGCCTACCTACGTATATATGTATATTTATTGTTTTTAATAGTGTATCCCATGTCCGTACAAACACTCGGTCCACGTGAGTCTCGCAGTCGCAGCATCTTGTTGCTCGTAGATATGCTTGATTGAATTGAAGTCTAAACAAGTGGCGTCTCGTCACGAGGCGTCAATGGTTCACATTTATGATAAACTGAAAAAAGAACTGGATTTAACGGATTATATTGATGTAAAAACGGCTATGGCCGTATCGCCAAAATACCCAGCTAATAGGTAGACTTGAGTTATTAATTAGTCGCTCCAACGAAGCATGAAGATTGGCGCTTGTTATAGGACGTTGCGCATTTTTTAAAGGCATTGTTTAATTTCTGAATATTTCTTCCCGCTGATGACCGCAATACCACCGATGCTGATCGACTGATCGTTGAACTCAATCAGGCAACACACAAGCGATTTCTGTAGTCTGTCCCGTTGGTCCCTAGTGGTCGTAACGTAAGCACGACAACTAAACGTGGGGAGGACTGTAGACTTGAGTTATTAATTAGTCGCTCCAACGAAGCATGAAGATTGGCGCTTGTTAAAGGACGTTGTGCATTTTTTAAAGGCATTGTTTAATTTCTGAATATTTCTTCCCGCTGATGACCGCAATACCACCGATGCTGATCGACTGATCGTTGAACTCAATCAGGCAACACACAAGCGATTTCTGTAGTCTGTCCCGTTGGTCCCTAGTGGTCGTAACGTAAGCACGACAACTAAACGTGGGGAGGACTGTAGACTTGAGTTATTAATTAGTCGCTCCAACGAAGCATGAAGATTGGCGCTTGTTAAAGGACGTTGCGCATTTTTTAAAGGCATTGTTTAATTTCTGAATATTTCTTCCCGCTGATGACCGCAATACCACCGATGCTGATCGACTGATCGTTGAACTCAATCAGGCAACACACAAGCGATTTCTTTAGTCTGTCCCGTTGGTCCCTAGTGGTCGTAACGTAAGCACGACTGCTAAACGTGGGGAGGACTGGGTTCGACCCATCTATTACTATACTCTATGGTTCGACCCCATCAGTAAGACTGGCAATGTGATGTTGAGTTTTTTTTTGTCTTTCAATAACTCAATAGCAACCGAGTCTGGATTGGTGCCTGATTTATGGCTATAGGCTTGCCCCTGTTACAGGGGGCCTAAACATTACTGTCGAAATGTGGGTGTACTTACTTACTATACAGACACACCTCTACCTACGCCTTCAGAGGAATACAGGCGTGATGATATCTTTATTATAGACAATTAATTAATTCACAAAATCATTTATAAGCACTCTTAAAGATAGATACAGACCTACCAATGTAAATGAGTTCCGAAAAGTCAAGTTTATATTTGGAGCAGGTTTCTTATGTAAACGTGTTTGTTATGTAAGTAGCTTAGAATAAAGGTAAGTAGATACTTTTATATTTTCCTACTAAGCGCACCCAGAACTGAATGGTAACTGAAGCTAAAATAAATTAAAGACTGGCTAAATGCGCGTCGGACCACGCACAATGAAAGGTTCCGTAGTTGGGATGAATTTATCTCAAAAACGAACATAAAATTGTAGTTGAAAATCGTGTCCTCCCATACATCGATATACGTCACGGTTGATTCTTCAACTGCAAATGTAAGTTGGCCGACTATTAGGCCCGTATTTATAGAACGTTACTCAGTACTCAAGCATAACTTAAGACTAGATTCAAGCCATTGGATTGGTTGAATTTAGTCCTTGAGTACTGAGTAACGTTCTATAAATACGGGCCTTACTCGTTAACTTGTAAAGCCTACTTAGCTGTGATAGTTTTCCTTTTAATTTCGTTATACGTACACACGGCTACACATCAACCTATACATTTCCAGTATAAGCTGATCTAGCATTGTAGGTAGTAGGTACTACTGCCATGATTTTTTTCACATATCTAAACGATCTATAATCTGATACTAAGTACATTACAAAGGAGGTATATATCACTGATCACGATCCTAATGTACCTTTTTTTTATGGGAAATTATCCTTATAAGTACCTGGATTCAACATACCTACCTCTATAGGTTGCGAAACTCGACAGGTGACGGTTATACGGAAATAAATTTGTACTTAGTAAGATTACTCGTTTATCTAATGTAAAACAGACATTTCCTAGATAAGTCGAGGCAAAAAAAATATCATTGTATTGATCTACTTATTTCCGCAGCCAAAGGGTAGACCCGACCTTATCGTAGTCTACAGGCAGTGTTGACTGTTGACTAGTAAGGCAAAGTTTGCACTGGGGAAGTTCTACCTAAAGTCCATTTCACGAAAGAAGTCCCGCAGACGTGGCGCTGCAGGCATGGGTTATTTTAGGAATGTTGCTAACTTAGCATATAATAATAATTAGTTCCACTTATTTCCGCGGGACTTCTTTCGTGAAATGGACTTTATGTTTGCCTGCGGGCCGAGCACGAGCGTGTCAAGACGTTTGTGACAAGACATGATGCGCCTTTTTTTTTTTTTTACATGACATCCTCAATGAGCTGATTCGATATACACCGAATAATTATCTCCGTGGCAGAAAAAATCGACTGCTAGGCGTGCCTTCGTGTCGGACAGCAGCCCGTGCTACGTTTGTCTCCCGTACCGCGCGTGCTGACCGCAATAAATAAGCTCGTGGAGGCCAACCCGGACTGCAAATAAATTTCCTAATTTAATGGTTATGTACCAAATTTTTTGTGAAAACAATAGTATTTAATTGGTGTTATTAGTGTATGTGTTATGTTTGTATGTACTTTGATTTATGTCATTGGTTTTTTTAAGCCGTGTAAATTAATACATTAATGATAAATTATGTCATGTCAATTTGTACTAGCATTTTATGACAAAACAGTTTATCGCTCAAACTGTGATACAATGTGTGACTGAAGTCATGTCACTGGTGAATTAGGTAGATATGTAAAGTATTTTTCAGGTATGTTTTTTATATTTTTATTTTAATGATAAGAGTATTTGAAACACATAATTTCATCTTTTTGTTTTTACAAGCTGTAGTTATTTTTATATATTTTTTTAAAGTATTGTTCGTACTGACGTCACTAGTAGCTGAATAGCTTAGGATCTTTGCCACGTTTAACACTTATATAAAACCAAAATTCAGTAAAGTCAAACTGTCAAATTTGACAATTAATTTGTTTACATTTCATATTTTAGCGATTTCCGTACTTTAGTTTAAAGTTATGGCATATTAATAAAATGAATGGATTCAAAGACTACTTCTGCTAAGTTCTTCATACCGTCAAGTATAAACACCACAACAAACAGCCGACACAAATTGATTGTTAGTAAAAGAAACCTTAAAAAGGAAATGGTGCGAGGAATTAAATGTTTAGTACAAGTCAGGGCGGCGACTGTTTTATTGTGAAGATCATTTTAACGTAAATTAGGTTTTCCTGAGGCGATACATCGATGTGATTCGACTTGTACTGTCCGCCGCTGGTGAAAAACTACACTATTTACATATCTGAATAGAATAATAATAAGTGCTTCATGTAAATTTGACGTTGGCATGACACTTGACACATAAAGAATAACTTAAATACAAGAAGCACTGAAAGTTTCCAATTCAGGCTGCTTTGTGACGTCATTTAGAGGTCAAATAAAAGTCAAGTGATTTTAAGTATTTTTGTGAAAATAAATACGATCTTGTAATTTTAAGACCTATTAATAGAAAAATAAGTCTTAGAAGCTTAAAATCTCGAAATGGTTTTGGAATCGGCATAGGTTAATTTTTACTTTACATACCCAATTGTGGCAAAAGTGCACTGCTGTCATAACATAATATTGTAATTGAGGTGTTTGGTAGTGTAGTTAGGTACCTACGTTATTTCCACACATGTTGTATACCACATGTCCCAGAAATAACGTCCCAAAAAAGTTTGTCAACAAGTTTTGGGTGTAAGTATACAGTTTACACTGTATGTACAGTCGACAAATTTGAATCATGATCCATAAGCTTATTTTCTTACAGCCATTCAAATACAATTAGGTCGACATTCGCGTAAACATACATTTCCATGGTAACGACCTTGTTATCTGCCATTTAATTACACAGAGAATTATTATCTGTTGCAGTCTCCATCTTTGATAAGAGCTTTTACACACGAGCGCAGTATAAAGCTGACAATGCCTGAATGCACACACAAAATAAATACGACGCGTACGCATTGTCGTACTAAAATCAATGTGTTTTTAATCTATTATGCCTGATTTATTATTTATTTTAATATGCGTTCAGCTTAATGGCTTCTACATACTGGCGCAACTTGTCGCGCGACGCAACACCGGTAGAACAATTTCCATTCATAGAAATTGTTCTACCGGTGTATTCTTCTACAGGACAATGTCGCGCCGGTCTGTAAGAGCCTTAAATGTGCTACAAACAAGATTCCACCATCTCTGCATACATCTTCAC
The DNA here is from genome assembly GCA_948098905.1 of Tiliacea aurago. Classification (NCBI taxonomy): domain Eukaryota; kingdom Metazoa; phylum Arthropoda; class Insecta; order Lepidoptera; family Noctuidae; genus Tiliacea; species Tiliacea aurago. The sequence continues at coordinate 15,764,670 of OX402586.1, read as the reverse complement.
TGAATTTTGTTTGCAACGCACTTTGCGTTAAGGCAACAATAAGAAATGGGGAAGTAAAATGCTTAAAAAATATAAAAATTATAATGTTGAACTCATTATATTTAACAATAGTTAATATCGAGTGTAACTGTGTAACCACCATAGCTTGCAATAACAGCCATAGTCTTGAACGCATTGATCCAATAAGGCGACTGCAAATATTGTTTCCTCTCATATTTATCCCAAATTTCGTTGCAATGTTGCTCAATTGCTTGCTTTGTCCTGTCGTTTCTGTTATCCCACATTTGGACCATCAGACCTCAAAATTTTCAATTGGATTTAAGTTCGGGGATTTAGAGTAACTTCTGGATGCTGGCTAAACCTTTTAGACACAACTCTGGCCGTATGCACTCTACAGTTATCGTGAACATAATAAAAGCTTGGAACTTCTTCTCGCGGGTAAACCGTTTGCACCGTCGGTAACATAGATTCTTCTAATAAATCCACATAACTCATTGCTTTCGCATGAGAAAAATATCTGAACCAGGCTCGCCAACACCTCCGGTACCCATCCAGCCCATGTTAGCTGAGATCGGCCAGATAACCGCTTGTGTGACTACGTTTTCGGCGCGTCATACGATTTGCGCCAATCGCGTTTTAAGTCGCGCCGCGGTTTTTGCCGCGTCTGAGATCATCGCCGATATCTCGAAAGATACATATGGGATCGGGCTAAATGATGTGTTGTTAGAATCTTTATGAAATAGGCTAACATATTATATATAGATTAGTCCTGTCATGCCTCGTAAAAAAAAAGCAATAAATCGGCAAAAGTCAGCCTAAGCGTTTTTTTTGCCTAAGGCCTGAAACTGCGTTAAGCGGGTACCCGCGCGGTTTCATACAAAAGTGCTCCGTCGCGGGGACCCGCGCGGGCGTCCGTCACGGGGAGGCGCGCCCCGCACCCACGCAATGGGGCCCGCCTCCGTGCGACGGAACCCGTCGCGGAGGCACGCGCGGTGCCCGCCAGCGGACCGGTAACATGATTCATGTAAAAGAGGCATTCTGAGAATACATTTTTATCGTAGGTGATTATGTACTTAGATTGAGAGTTCAATTTGGAGAAACCGGCTAAGTGCGAGTCGTACTCGCGCACGAAGGGTTCCGTACTATAAAAATGGCATAAAAAATCACCTTTGTTGTATGGGAGCCCCCTTAATTATATGTTTTATTTTAATTTAATTATTTATTTTTAAAGTGAATATTATTTATCTAAATATCCTGTGAATATTTCAAGCGTCTACCTGTTGCCGTTTTCAATATTATATGTAGAGCAAAAACGAGCTAAAAAATCACGTTTGTTGTATGGGAGCCCCCTTAAATATTTATTTTATTCTATTTTTTAGTATTTGTTGCTATAGCGGCAACAGAAATACATCATGTGTGAAAATTTCAACTGTCTAACTATCACGGTTCATGAGATACAGCCTGGTGACAGGCGGACAGACAGACAGACAGACTGAAGGTAAATTGAACTAGCGACACTGCGTAAATGAAAAAAAATCCGGTCTCCGCGACGGGTACCCGCGATGGGGACCGTCGCTTTCCCACGGAGCCCACCCGCGTGTCCACGCGCGTAGACACGCGACGGTTGCCCGTCGCGGGCGCCCGCTTAACGCAGTTTCAGGCCTAAAGGTATTGCAGTGATGACAAAGGTTAAAATTGCATAGATCTCCGACCCGTATTGACATATCTTGCTTAATATTTAAAACGTCTTAAGTGCGGCATGCACTGTAAAGGAGGGAAATCTTTGTTATTTCGACGGTTTCAAACGATTTATCGTCAAAGTGGGTCATGATTCAGATTTTTCGACTGTACGTACACCAAACCTTGTTGACAAACTTTTATGGGATAGGTAGGTACCTTAGACCTTAGGTACTCACGCGTATTGTACTTAGCCGTCAAATATTTCACGGTGTTTCATTTCATGTAGGTAGGTACTTTTTAGGTTGTAAGTAAAGCCCAAGCAAAGTGGCGTTTTTTTTAAACAGCAGTCATGACATCTGCCGGAACGATGAGGAACTTTAAAGAGACTGTAGCACAGAGTACATTTGTTTGTCATTTGTACAGGAGTGTAGTCTCATCGGCGCGGCGCGGCGTGCCTTCCTAATTTGCAGAGACAGACGCACACCGAAAATTCCGCTTCAGTATTTCAAGATGTCGCTAACAACGCTGTGAAACATATAGTAAAATATATTTTGGTATTGTTGATCGAAGCGTGTGGTATGGAAAAAGAAATAAAGTAGGACTGCAGCTTGTCTATGTCAATCTACATTTTTCAAATTATCATTCTTTCGTTCTCGTCGTTCGTTCATTATTCAAATTGATTTATCTACAGTATAAATCCAGAAATCAATTTGAATAAGCGAGCTTGAAAATTTTAGCGCAGGGGTTTGAAAAAAAAGCGCGTATATAGCGTGAAAGTGTTTACAAAGAGTAGGGGCCCCTAACTACAAACTACCTTTTACTTAGGTACTGAACATACCTACTTTAATCTTGTTTCGGATTTTATTCTGGAGATCGGTTACGTGTGGTGCCGGACGTAAAGAATAGCATCATCCCATTTCTTCCCGTGGGTGTCGTAAAAGGCGATTATAGGACTTACTGAGAATGGGCAGCTGCGCTCTCTATGCATTTTAACACCATACTGCGATCGCCAACCCGCCTCCCAAGCGAAAGCCCAAGCGTGGCAATTATGGCAACCCCCCCCCCCCCTCTTCTTGGTGGAGGCCTATGTCTAGCAGTGGACGTCTTTCGGCTGAAATGATGATGATGATGAAGATTTATGAAGCTTTGGGACCCCTCAGGACCGGCGGCCCGGGGAGGACCGCACCTGCCACCCCCCCTTAGTCCGCCAGTGTTTGAAAGCATAACATAATTTTTCATTGCATAATATCACTGTTTACGCTCGCTGTTTGTTTTCGTTACAGATTGTGCCATAATACATTATTATCTATTATAAGTACTTAATTAAGATTATGATACTGTGACGTAGTTTAGCTAAAACATGAAAATAGTAACAAGTACCTACAATAAGCTATTTGCTAATCATCCACAATCTCTTTTTAACCGACTTCCAAAAAGTAGGAGGTTATATGTTCGACTGGATATCTTCCTCAAATAAGGACCGATTTTAATTTTTTTTTTAGTTTGAAATGGTATGCTCCCGAGGTGGTCCCATTGCCACCAAATTAGAATCTGATCAGGGGATCTTATGGAAATCGAGGGAAACCTTCCAATTCTATAGGCAAACCTATAGCGGTTTGGGTTTTTTTTATAGTAACTCGTGCATTTGCTCCCGAAAATCACCATTTGGTGAAGTGGAACTGATGATGGAGGCCACAGATGGACACCGGAACAACATAATAATAAGTATATAACGGGTTGCGATTCGATTAGATACTTTAATATGGTTGCTAAGCTATTTATGCTCGTCACAATGCATATGGTGAGTGGCAGTTCTCCTGGTTCTTACCAGGAGAACTCCTCAACTATTAACGTCCCAGCATCGGGAAAAGCAATATTTTGTAAAAGGCGATGAGCAGTTGACTTTAGGCTATTGTTACTTAGATAAATTAAAAACTGGCCCACTAAAAAGTGAAAAATTAAAGAAAAAAAAAAAATTACAAATGATTTCAATTTAACCACTAGCTTAGAATACGCACTACCATTAGCAATTATGTACCTAGCATGTAAGTAAGTACCTATACTAATCTAATGACTGCTAGATAAATATTAGCCTTCAAACAGTGGGGTAATCAAAGCTCTGTGTTCAATACTACTGCTATTGGATAATCTAAATAAACAAGCAAATCTCACGTGTTATACTCGTTATCAGTGTTATCTGCACCCAATGTGTGTTAACGCCGGATTAACTGATAGTTCTCATAGAGTCGTTCGGGGCAAAAGGACGCACTTTTTCTTATATTTTGACTCCACTGAACCGAAACCATTTTAGTATTAGTATCGTTTATTTGTGCTTTAAGTAGCATAACTGTTAGGCTCCTAAAACGCAACAAATATTCGACGATAGATCAAAATATATTATGGTAGGTATTATGTATGTTAAGTTAAATGTGTTTTCATCAGGCTGCGTACCTTTGCCCCAACTTGTGGGAAAAATATGCAGTTACTTGGGTAAAAGTACGCATATAAGTAAAATGTACACAATTGGTTAGTTTATTTAAAGAAACAACAAATTCCGCTGCATATCGTTTACTTCTTCCCTCTTCTATTAGTTTTTTTTGCAGCAATCATCTCCTCCGAAACCCTGGAGTCTCCCTGGAGGTGTTTTTTTTAATATAGGCGTGAAATAAAGTCGCAATCTGAAACAAATAAATACTTACTAATTAAATGAAATAGCGCGATATCGCGGGCGCGACAGGAACCGAAAAAGAAATTGTCTTTGTCGGTGCCTGTCGCACCCGCGATATCGCGCGAGTCTATACGAGCCGTTGCGGCATCGGACGGCATGTGTTCAAGGTTTGCGAAGTTCATTGATTGATGTTGACGTAAGTGGCGGCGCGCTGAGGCGGGCTCGTGGTGCGCTCGGCACTCCGGAGGGCACCACGAGGCACTGTACTGAGCTCGCTCACTTTAGTCGGTCGGCGCTTCGCCCGCTACTAGTCGTCGGTCGTCGCGCCCACACCGCCTCCGCTTACCTACACACGCACTATCGATCGCTTCATTCACAATGTTTTGAAGTATTCTTACGAGACCACAAAGCAAACCGGCCTTTTTGGTGCTATACTGTAAACGTAAATCCAACATGTTTTTTACGAGACACTAACTATTTTTACTAGCATTTTTAAATACTAAGTGAACACTTGAAGAACATTTTTTGAACAGTATTAATTTATAAGAGTTTTTGTTGTAAGTGAATATAATTCCAACATGAAGGATAAGAAAAAGAGGTAAGTAAACATACTCGACTCTTAATATAATTTTAATTACGAAAGTTTTCATTCACAATATCAATAATAACCTACCTACTACTATAGTTAACTACCTACCAAAAAGACTGAGTTTAATTCATGAAGTTGCTATTAGTGCTTATCAAATATCCAAATTAACTCTTCATTGTTAACCAACCAACTTTGAAAATATAATTAACCGGTCGTTCGTAGGCGTACGTTTGAAACACTTTCTTAGCTATCACAATGTCGTTGTTTGGCTCTTTCTAATTTGAAATGCAAATGTCATCAATGCGCTTGATTTGATTAAATAATTAAAAAGGTTTCTACGTCCTTACTCGGATGAATAAATAAAAAAGTTTTATCATTAAAAAAAAATAGGGTATTCAATGTTAATACATAGATGTGAACTTTTGTGACCCCTTGAGATTCAGACCTTCAATTTGAGGCAAAAATTATGCTTGAGATCTAGAGAATTGACATCTGTCATTCTGCACCGTGAATGCCAATAGGAAGGTGGTACAACCTTAATAGGTCACAATCACAATACCTACCATTGTAGTTGCTTGACGAGGGTGCTTACTTCTGGCCAACAAATTATAATAATGGCTGCCCGTAATAATATGCACGACCAGCACGACATATTTATCTACAAGGCCTCGTTTCTCTGCCATAAACTGCTAGAGCAGCAAAAACGTTAGAAATCGCGAAGATTGCGCAAACTTTTGCTAAGTCATTCTTGATCGTAACTTTAACGAGCAAAACTTTCTTTTCATACGAAAATGTATGTTTGTAATTATTTTGTCTGTCTCCGGGTAGTGTTAAAACGTACCTATTCAGCATCATCATTCATCATCCGAAAGATGTCCACTGCTGGACATAGGCCTCCCCAAAACAGGGGGGGGGTTGCCATAATCGCCACGCTTGGCAGGCGGGTTGGCGTTTTGGCGATCGCGGTATGGTGTTAAAATGCATAGAGAACGCTGCTGCCCATTCTCTAGTAAGTCCCTTAGTCGCCTTTTACGACACCCACGGAAAGAAATAGGATGGTGTTTTTCTTTAGACGTAAACGGCACCACACAGAACATATTCAATTCTATTCAGCATAGCTATTTACAATCATTCGACATACTTCCGAGTCGAAAATGGCACAATTTCGGTTACCAGCTAGGTAATTGCGTAAGACAGTACAATGGCAATGGGTTTCATTCTGACAGTAATTCCACAACATTAATTGCGTTCAAACAGCAGACAAATTTTTCGAAATGAAGAAGCAATAACTAATTGATCTCCTCTTAACCATTGATGGTGCAGGTCAATGGTGCATACGGTACAACGGGTGGATTAGCAATTTTACTTCAAAATCATTCAGATTGTGATTGATAGCGTGTTGCGCAATTAGAGTGCTGATTTGCCTAGTCCCCGACAGTAAAGCTGTCGGAAGAATAGCGGCGTTTAGAGGACTCCTTCGAGAACATTGATTGATGTTCGATTCGGCGCGGAAGCGTATCGAAAGGTTGTGAATATGCTGGTCTTCAATTACTATAGCGCAATCAATAGCGCTCTGCTAGTTGACTCCTCGTTGACTTCATAAACGCATCAGTGATCGAAAACTTGGCCTTATTGTTTGTCCTTATTTTTTTATGATAAAATTCTAGACTAAAGTTTATGCTCGATATCTGTCTGCTGCTACTGTCTGTCATTCGCTGTTAGCGGCATTCTATGCTCTGATTTCACTTTGTACTTATTTCAATAGCAATGTTTTTCAGCTTAAGTCCCAACCTACCTATTAAGTTGTTCGTTATAAAAATATACAAGTAATATGTAGTTAAGTAGGTACCAGTAAATATATGAACATGTATTATTAGTTGAAATGAAAGGAAATCGTTTATTCTGTAAATAGGATATTAGAATCACTTTTACAAGTCATATAAAAAAATAATCTAGATGTAGCCGACATTTCCTATCTGACTACCTCTGAGAAGAAATGGCGAAACAAACTCACGGGTCAAAGTCTCTTTTAAAGTCCAGACATAATCTTGGTCAGATCATGTAGGACCATGTAGATCCGTGTAAATGGTCTTTTGAGGAAAGAACCACACAAATTTGAGTGGATCTGTCGAATCAGTGCAAGCATTTGTCAGTAATCGTGCAGCTCAACTCTAGACTTAAGTTCAAAGACTCGACGAACAATACCAAAGAAAGGACATTTGTGTAGGCCGCATAAAGCGCTCAAAATGCCAGACCATCATTAAAACTAACTGAGAAAAAGAAAAAAAAGGAAAATACTTAAAGAAAAAAAAAATTACCCACATAGTACTCACATTCACAATAAATTAAAGCAGTAAATATAATACTTTTCAAAGTAAACATTCATGTAATATTGTATAATATTCTGCAATGTCAATATGTATTTATAATCATGCATAATAATTAAAATGTCATGTTTTCCAGTTTTATCACAAGGCTTGCAGAGCGAGCAGCTCAAGCTCCCAAGCTTTTTGTGTTCTAAATAATCAGAAATGTTACAGTACCCTTTTTACAAAGTTTGGTGTATTGGAAGCCTTAAAATACCAGTAGAGTTTCAAGTTTCTTATGTAGGTAGCTGCTCTTTAAACCAGACGGTCGAGCTGCAGGTAGAGACTAAAAGTTTAAAGTCCTCATAGTAAAAAAACCGGTCAAGAGCGAGTCAGGCTCGCACACCGAGGGTCCCGTAGGAATATACGATGTTGATGATTTCTGAAAAACTGTGCTATTTAGAGACATCGTTTTATTTTGCCTGTAATCTTTACATAAGCTTCTATCATATAGAATAATTTCAGATTTTTATCTCTGCATACTTCGGAGATACAGGGAGGGGAACGGTATTTTTTTTTACATTTTTCATCAAAAGTCGGAATTTATGTTGCCTAAAAAAAATGTTTGAGAATGTGCAAACAGCGTTCTTTCATATGATATCCCACATGCCCTAGTAGCGCCACTTCAAATTTTTAAGACCTTCTTTCAGTCCCTTTTGCAAAAAAGATATATTTAAAAAAAAAAAAACTTGCTTGCAAAATAGTTGGGCAAACGTCATCTAAAACCATTCTAAATTTCAAGTTGATAGCATTAGTAATTCTTGAGATAACCAGGTGTGACAGACAGACAGACAGACTTAGTCTCACCATAAGGGTTCCTTTTTACCAGTTTGGTACGGAACCCTAAAAAGACCGTATGCCGCCGACCAAAATCAAAATATTTTATTTCACATTTAAATAAACCTACATGGGACTTATGAAACGTCAGAAGCTAGGTGCACGGTTCTAAATTGGTCGTTTCCTTTGGAGAAGAGCCGGCAAGAAACTCCACGGTTACTCTTTAAAAAACAAAAAGGCTTTTACAATGTTTTCAAATTACAACGTTAATAGGTATGAGAGGACAGCGTGGGCCCGTCAAAAGTACCAGGTACTTAACAAAATAGAAAATGGTTTACAGATCTACAGTCTATTAAGCCTACAACGTCCTCACATTGACAAAAAAAACAATACAAAATATGATTAAAATTGGAATCTTAGAATAATAAAAGAGAAAATAATTGGCTTTTACAATGTTTTCAAATGACAGAGTTAATAATAGGTATGGGAGGACAGTGTAGGCCTGTCAATAAGTTAAAAACGTTTAAAGCCTACAACGTTCTCTCATTCACAAAATAGAAAATAATCTTTTCAAAATATTAATTAAAAAAAACCAGCCAAGTGCGAGTCGGACTCGCGCACGAAGGGTTCCGTACCATTATCTATAACAACGGCAAAAAAATCACGTTTGTTCTATGGGAGTCCCCCTTAAATATTTGTTTTATTTTAATTTCATTGTTTATTTTTAAAGTTTATATTTATAACTAAAGATTCTGTGAATATTTCAAGCGTCTACCTGTTGCCGTTATCAATATCGAGCAAAAAAATCACGTTTGTTGTATGGAAGCCCCCTTAAATATCTATTTTATTCTGTTTTTTAGTATTTGTTGTTATAGCGCCAACAGAAATACGAACTGTGAAAATTTCAACTGTCTATCACGGTTCATGAGATATAGCCTGGTGACAGACGGACAGACAGACAGACAGACGGTGGAGCCTTAGTAATAGGGTTCCCGTTTTACCCTTTGGGTACGGAACCCTAAAAACCAAATGACGTTATTTCCCAATCCCCCATCCCCCGAACCCAACATAGAGCGATCATATGCAATATTGAGTCCTTCGTTCATCCAGTGGCTATTTTTACTTTGCGAAAGCTGACTGGGAGGACTTTTCAAAGTCCGTGGATAGTGAACTACTTAATATTCCACCAACCCCGATAAAGTCAAATGCCTTTTCTAGTCCTTGTCTTGTTTGCCTTCGTTTGCTAACTACACTTCGTATATAATAAAGATTAAACACTGAGTTTATAATAAAGGAGAGGTAACTTAAATTGAATAACTGTCTGTAGTTGGTACCTGCGTAAGCCTCTAATGTATACTTTCAAAGAAAAAAAAAGGAGAGAACAAACTGTACTGTATCAGAATCACTTATGGATAAAAAGTAGTGTCGATCTGGCCACCATCTTACAGAGGGGGGCGGGAGGTTAAATATTACTTAACCGGTTTATCACGTGTCTTTTTAAGCACGAGTAAAAGAAACAGGAAGCCTTCGTAACTTCGTACCTATACATAATACTTAATAGGTATGTTATTAAGAGCGTTAAAGAGTGACCTTTCTGTTTAAGAAAGTAAGGACACAACTTAGCAAAACTACTGCAATAAGTACACATACCTTGAAGCAGGACAATATTATTAGTTGTATGTCCTCAGGACATAAAATAAATCATGTCTACATCTACAGCTTTGGATAGCTATCCAAAGCTTGTAGCTTCTGATCGCTACGAGATCTCTGATACCTATTAGAATGTAGTGTCCACGATTTTCAATCAGCTGCCAGCGTCATCCGCTCTGCTACAAACCTGAGCTAAGGAGAATATCTTGGAAAATGACTTCGGACTTAAGACTCAGATATATGCCAACGACCTTGAGTGGTTAGCTTGCGTGTTCTGTACTGAGCTCACGCAACGCGTCGTACTTTGAGCCAGTAATAGGATTAGCCCGTCAAGGAGCGCTGTCCCCAATTTGACGCATTTATAATTTGTTAAACACAAAACAAAGGGTATTTTAATAAAACGCTTATATTAAAAGATCAATGATCCAATTATCTTTAAATTGGTGAAAGTTTCAGAAAAACACACTTGGTAGATTATGCGCCATTCTCAGTTTTTTATCCGCGTTAGACATAACTTTACAAATTAATTTCACTATGTAATATAAACATAATATAAAATATTCAAATATTAAATTATTGAAAAAATGCTCTAATTTAATATATTTTTTTTTTCAAATCATTAACACTACTCGTTTAGACGTGATCTTCAGTATAAAATCGTTAAAAGTCGGTTATCGTCGCCTTAATTCGCAAAAATAACTACAAGATCGAAAAAGAATTTCCAGATAAGCGAGAAATTCATAATAATATTATATAAAGATATCCAAATTGTCAACCTTGAACATCACAATGAATCGGTGCGGAGCTCAAATGTTGGAAATGAAAAAAAAAAACTTAAATAAACTAAAGTTCCCAGTTTCCACAGCTTCTTTTCGGACTAGAAAACTGGAAATCAATGTAGAAATATAGGCAAAAGTGGATCATACCTACTAGGGTATCCCCCACGACTAGGTAGGTACCTCGGGGAGGAAAAATAGACATCATAAATGTTGGCGCCGCATTGACCTAAAATCTATAACAGCTCGCCTAGTTTTCGTCCTTGTCTTATGTCGCGACACTCGGGAGTCGTATAAAAGCATGAAACAAATCATTTGACAGGAAAATCGTATCAAAAATAATTAAAACGGCCATAAAAACAATCATTTGACACAATTCTCCATACCATAACTCCATAAGTAGGTACGGAGATTAGGACAAATCATTGATTCTTTTTCTGAAACTCTGGTTGAGTTTCAGAAAAAGAATCAATGAAAAAGAAAGCAGAAATGCGCACAGATAAAAGTATTTTGTAGTGTTGTGTTCAAAACATCTGATTGGTTAAAGCCACACTGGAGATCCTGCTCCTTCAATTAGGGTTAAAAGACCCAAGAGTTTAACCCGCCCGCAGGCTCCCTAAGTTAGTTAAGGCTTCTACATACCGGGGCGACTTGTCGCGCGACGCGACGCGACACAAAGGCACCGCTCGTCCCGCGACACGCGGGGCCTTTGTGCCGTGTCGCGTCGCGCGACAAGTCGCGCTGGTATGTAGAAGCCTTTAACCTCCGGACGGGCCCAATGGATGCTTTGACGGACTCTTGCCAAAAGTACTTAGGTACAACAATGTAGAAAATACCTAACGAGCTGATTAAAAAAAAACCGGCCAAGTGCGAGTCGGACTCGCGCACGAAGGGTTCCGTACAATTATCTATAAAAACGGCAAAAAAACATCACGTTTGTTGTATGGGAATGGGAGCCCCCTAAATATTTGTTTTATTTTAATTATTTATTTTTAAAGTGAATATATAACTAAAGATTCTGTGAATATTTCAAGCGTCTACCTGTTGCCGTTATCAATATCGAGCAAAAACGAGAAAATAAAAATCTTTTTCCAATAAAATAATAACCGACTACCAAACATAAAACTACAAAGTGAAAAATAACTTTAATTTCGGAAGTCGGTGTCTTTGGATTTGTATTTGAGTTTTTGGCCACTGACTTCCGAAATTAAAGTTTTTTTTAACCGACTTTCAAAAAGGAGGAGGTTCTCAATTCGGCTGTAGGTTTTTTTTTTTTTCCCTTTGTAGTGTTATGTTTGGTAGTCGGTTATTATTTTTTGGGAAAAAGATTTTTATTTTCCACTTTTTAACCGACTTCCAAAAAGGAGGAGGTTCTCAATTCGGCTGTTTTTTTTTTTTTTTTGTATGTTTGTTACGCGATTACTCCGTCAATTATGAACCTAAGTTACAATAGCCTAATGTTAACTGCTCATCACCTTTTACAAAATATTGCAATTCCCGATGCTGGAACGTTGATTGTTGAGGAGTTCTCCTGGTAAGAACCAGGAGAACTGCCACTCACCATTATGCATAGTGACGAGCATAAACTGCTTAATCGCAACCCGTTAAATAGGTACTCATTATTATTCCGGTGGCCATCTGTGGTCGCCATCATCAGTTCCACTTCACCAAATGGTGTTTTCGGAGAGCAAATGCACGAGTTACTATAAATTATACTTAAATCGTTATAGGTTTGCATATAAAATTTGAGGGTTTCCCTCGATTTCCATGGGAGCCCCTCATCAGATTCTGATTTGGTGGCAATGGGACTACCTCGGCAGTATACCCTTTCAAACAAAACAAGAATTTTCAAAATCGGTTCATAATTGACGAAGCAATCGCGTAACAAACATACAAAAAACAAAACAAAAACCATACAACCGAATTGACGTTTGTTGTATGGAAGCCCCCTTAAATATTTATTTTATTCTGTTTTTTAGTATTTGTTGTTATAGCGGCAACAGAAAAAAATAATATATATAGTATAATAACAAAAAATATATATATAATTATATCTTACGTTCTGTATTTATTGTGTGTACATAAATAATAAAATAAATAAATATATAAATAAATCATCATTCTGTGAAAATTTCAACGGTCTAACTATCACGGTTCATGAGATTCAGCCTGGTGACAGACAGACAGACACCGGAGCCTTAGTAATAGGGTTCCCGTTTTACCCTTTGGATATGGAACCCTAAAACCGACGTCTTTCGCCTAAAGAGGAGCATGAGCATACCAGAGGTGAATGTTATCTAGGTTTTAATGACCATGTTACCTAGTTAGAAACAGTTGGAAATCTGTAGGTATAGAGTTAAACAAAGCTATTTTGTTTCAAGGTTTTATTACAAAGCCAATTTTACCTATTCTACTTATTTCAAGAGAATTAAACAGCTCTAATTAGGTACTGTAAATTTATCTGAATTTTGTTCGTATGTTTCACAATTGAATGTAGTAAATATGTGTCACAATGTCACTGTCGAATGTAATGACAATTTCTGAAAAAGATAAGACACTTTAACTGAAACTAATTTTTGCTTGGTCACGTTATCAAAAAAGGCAAAACAGATACCTACTTACATGCTACAATACTAGATAAAGTAACGTCATACAAGCAGACAAACAACACATGTGAATTTTATCCTACCCAGTACCTACCAAGTGAATTAAGGTTAAATAATGTACGATACAACATTTTATGTTGTTACCTTCTTAGTACATACTTACTGCAAATCGAACTACCTGAACATCACCATAATAACAACACACTGCACTATCAATAATATCTTTAATGCTAATCCATTGCTTCATTATGTTCGAAAATTTGTCTGCTCAACAACGTAATTATCGCAATGAATGTTGTTCAACCATTGATGTATTAAGACGGAGATATGTGCCAGTGATCTTGAGTGGTTACCTTGCGTGTTCTGTACTGAGCTCACGCAACGCGTCGTACGTTCAGCCAGTAATAGGACTCGCCTATCAAGGAGGGCTGTCCCCAATTTAACGAATTATTAATTTATTATACATAATCTAAAAGGTATTTTAATAAAACGCGTATACTAAAAGATCAATAATTAAATTATCTTTAAATTGGTGAAGTTTTCAGAAAAATACGTTATTTATCCGCGTTAGAAATAACTTTACAAATTAATTTCACTATGTAATATAAACATAATCTAAAATATTCACATATTAAGTTATTGCAAAAATTTTCTAATTTAACATATATTTTTTTCAAATCATTAACACTACTCGTTTAGACGTGATCTTCAGTATAAAATCATCAAAAGTCGGCTATCGTCGCCTTAAATAGGAAGGTAGGCCACGTGCGTCATGTGCTCGACAACCGAAATAGAGAGACATATTACGCGGGCTATAGCGGGAACGAGATAGCAATAATTGACACTGTTACGTACCCATAACAACTCAGAAACAAACTACGATTCGGGTATTCCCCGCAAACCGAGAGTAATGTAGTTCGATTGTGTCCTTTCCCCTAATTTATGCGGTCCACATCGAGGAGCGCGTACCATATCTTCTATTTAATACATCAATGTGTTGAACTGTAAAATTGAAACCGATCCCTACTGATAGTGTGCAGCTCTCATAGCCATAGAATAGTAACGTTTATGGCTTTCGGGTCCGGGTTATCTGACCACGAGCAAGATAAAGATAAATCAAAATAATAGACATGTCACCGTATGATTATGAACATCGTTGTTTTAGGGTTCCGTACCCAAAGGGTAAAACAGGACCCTATTACTAAGACTCCGCTGTACGTCCGTCTGTCTGTCTGTCACCAGGCTGTATCTCATGAACCGTTATAGTTAGACAGTTGAAATTTTCACAGATAATGTATTTCTGTTGCCGCTATAACAACAAATACTAAAAAATATAATAAAATTAATATTTAAGGGGGCTCCCATACGTTGAGCTCCTTAAGTTCTGAGTAGAGCTGCACGACTACTGAGGAATGCGTGCACTGACTGGTCAGGTCCACTCAATCTGTGTGGTTCTTTCCTCAAAAGACCATTTCAGACGAAGAGAGAATCTTGGTCAGATCATGTGAAGGCCATGTAGATTGGTCTACATGGCCTTCACATGATCTGACCAAGATTATTTCTGGACTTTAAAAGAGAATGTGACCTCTGAGTTCGTTTCGGCCTTTCTTCTCAGAGTAGTCAGATAGGAAACGCCGACCTCATCTAGATTTTAAAATATGATTGACGTGTAAAAGTTTTTGTACAAACCTACTTACAGAAATAAAAATCATTTATCAATTTATCATACAACATACGTGATATTTTTGCTCGTTTTTGCTCAATATTGATAACGGCAACAGGTAGACGCTTGAAATATTCACAGATTATTTAGTTATTATATTTATTCACTTTAAAAATAAATAATTGAAATAAAATAAAATAAATATTTTTCATGTCTGTTGCTCCTATGCAACAGACATGATTTTTTTGCCGTTTTTATAGATAATGGTACGGAACCCTTCGTGCGCGAGTTCGACTCGCACTTGGCAGGTTTTTTTAATCTATCTAGCGAGATTATAATTATACTATCGAAAAATGGTGAACTGCAACAAACCATTTACAATTGAACGCATATTTCTTCGATAGCTAAAATCTATCCATGCCAACCCGACAAATAGCAACGGGTGTCAAACCTACATGCGACGAACGCACCTTGCGCTAATACTAACTCTAAGTAGCCAAGTAACTGCGACCAACTTGGACTCGCTCGCTCAGCTCGCCCGCGGTTTGTTACAGTTCTAACCTTTTTTTTTTTGTTCCTGGGGTTGAAAATCCTCATGGACGTCCTCCACCCTTTTTTTTTTTGATATCTCTTTCGGACAGACTCGTAACCCTGGCAGAC
Source organism: Tiliacea aurago (assembly GCA_948098905.1). NCBI lineage: Eukaryota > Metazoa > Arthropoda > Insecta > Lepidoptera > Noctuidae > Tiliacea > Tiliacea aurago. The sequence continues at coordinate 15,749,235 of OX402586.1, read as the reverse complement.
ATTGGCCCTTTCGGACCCCGTCAATTGGTGCTGACGTCTCTTTGAGGCGTGCGTGGAACACAACGCGCCGTCGACCCGGGCCAGCATGAATGTGGGCCCCTTCGCTGACCCACAACTAAACCGGGCGGATGCTGGTTGATAAATGAAACAGAAGAATAAGTTGTTCCAAGAGAGTGCTTCCTTACTTTGCTATTTACTGTGGCGGAGCTAGAGCTGAACTGACAGTCAGTTCAACTCTAGCTCCGCCAGAGTTCACTATTTCTTTAAGTATGTTCTTCTTTTTTTTTGCCTATTGTTTTTTCTTTTGTGTTGTTATCTATTATTTTTTTGTGCTATTGTGTGTTGTCTATAATATGTCTTTTGTGTGCACTGAATAAATGTTTTATCTATTTACCGCGATTCCCGGTGCCGGTACCGATGCCGGGATGCTCAGATCTGGGGGGGGTGAGGTGTTTCACCCCCCAGCGACGTATAAAAGGGGCGCGCGTGGAACACTACGCGCCGCCACCTCGGGTCTTGTATGATAGGGGGCGGTGGACGTCCCCGAGTCCGCTGTCCCTGGACCCATTTAGAGGGGCCGGACGAGGGCATTATCTGCCCTCTACTGAAACCCGGTGCGCCTGCTGTGGGCCAGGTGAATGGGAAGAGATCTCCCGCTCCCTTTCCGCTTTCTGCGACATGACTGTTTCGCAGAAGAATGCCACCGCGTCCCAGGACTCCTCGCTGCCGACCATCGAGCTGACCACGGCCGGCAGCGACAGGTCTCTGCCTACTCCTGAGATGAGGGCACGGAGCGGCTCCTCCCAAGCGGCACACTCTCTCAGCGTATGCCATCCCGGTCACAGTTCTAACATAACCTAACCCATTTGGTCAGGATGCCCTGGCTTGGTTAGTGCGACCAATGCGGCTACCGCCAAGATCTACCAATCAGGGACGGTTCACAATTTTACGGGTAATAACATCGGACAGATTGTGAACCCGGTTGATAAGTTCAGGTTCGTTCACAATTTGACGATTTGACATTGATAAATTTATAAACTACTTACCGAAAATGAATGAGTTATTTTGTAGCAGTTCACATTTTTTCGTTAGTTTATAATCTCGCTAGATAGATTATAAACTGACGAAGTGACGGTGCTCACAATCTTACGGTGACAGATTCAACAATAGATAGATAGAAGAAGGGTTTGCAAATAAAGAATCTATCTCATTATCACACACAATAGATCATAGTCACCAATGACGGCACAACTAAACTGTTATTGCAATAATCTGAGTTGCAAACGTATCTTATTACGTAACCAGCTCGCTAACCGACAGATTGGTTTAGAGGTATTCAAATGAAACGAGAATTCAACAATGTATAATAGTTGCAAAACCTAAAAGGATTATGTTAGCAACAAACTCATACAAAACATTTTATAGCTAGCGCTTCGCCGGTAAAATCGGCAGGACTTTATGCACTGTAGATCACGTATTCCACTACAGTTGCTATTAAATAAATAATGCAACAAACTGCTCCTCTTTACAACCATTCCAAAATTATTTTTTGGCTGAAAAATTTGTCGATTCCATGACCATTACTTCAAGTTTACTCATAAAACTTGTATTGAACAAAAATCAATGACTCTTATTTATTTCATAAACAATCTGATACATAACAATGATATGCTTTAATTGATTGTTATCATATCACAATGTCATTCAAATCAAGTGGGTATTTTACGTCTGTGATATTGAACTCAAGAATCAAGTTTGTCAGCTCTTCTTGAGACGCAAGTATCATTTTCCTATATAGGGAACCCATTTATTGGAAGAACCTTCAAGAGTCTTGATAAGTTTCTTCAAGAAATTGGGTTTCGTTGGAATAATATCCACAAACCACGAATGTCTCGAGTTCTCTACAATCTCTGCCTGTATGCATTTAATAAGAATATAGAGTTGCAACAATATTTGAATATTTTCGTGCATTTAGTGTATTCTGCAACAATACCCAGGATGGTAAAATGTCAGCTCTCGAGTACGATAAATGTCAGGGACGTTATTAAGGGTCAGATAATCGCCGTTGACCGACCAAACAAATGCGCGTCCCGCTCACGCCACGCGCCGCCCGCCGCCGCCGCCGCGTCACCATTAACTTTCATAGGGAATATTTATTTTTAGTAACGAAAATAAGAATATTTGAAAAAAAACCACACAGATAGAATTATAGATAATAAAACAACCTATTCATACAAAAAAAAACATGAAAATATTTTAAGTAGTTTGAAAGTAATATCGTTTTTATGCTTTAGGTAGACATTACTTCCTGAATTTATTTCATAAAGTATTTTTCAACACATTTGCTCAAAAAATGCATTTACGAAGCCTGTTTACATTGTTCGAAAGTTAAAAATTACGCACCATACAACGGAACGGGCGGTAAAATAGGTACTCTCACCTAAGTACATATTTTACCGCCCTCTTCGTTGTATAGCGCCGTGCGTATCCTTTACGGTTTTTTTTTTAATTACCATAAAAATTATAAAAGTATTCCACCAAGGAGTTTCAAATTACGAGAATAAATAAGCTGAATGATCGAACCTCCTTGGAAGCGCTTTTGCTCAATACGTTTGTCTCACTTTATTAATAAAGAGAAAATGAGACGAAAGATGTAGTACTAATTTTTATCATGTGCACGTGGCGCCATTTGCAAATTCGCGCCATTTTCTTATTATTGGAAATGTCAAAGATTGTTGCGACTTTCCGACTGATATTTACAAAATAATAATATTTGTTCAAGCGAGGAATCTGGAATCTACTGCACCTGATATCTTGAATGAGCCGCCAAAATCGTGAGTGCTATTTAATGATTTACAATAATTTTATATCGTGGAAGACTCGAAGAAATACTCAATCATTCTCTTAAAATGTTTTGATGGCTTATTTTATTACCTATTGTATTGTTTTCTCGCAAATGTGTTGAAAAACGTTGTATGACACACGCGCGGAAATTGGTATTTACAAACTCGTGACTATGGTAAGCCCTCGACTTCGTCTCGGGCTTACATTCGTCTACTCGTTTGTAAAGACCAACTTACCGCCCTAATATCATAAATAACTATTACTACAATATATAAATATTCACATATAGAATTGAGGTGTATGCGTTCTAGTATAGCATACATTTTTAGCTTATCTTACTTGCATTATATGAAGGCGTAATAACAGATTTAGAAGTCACTAAAATCATATATCTGCTTCTTTTCGGAGAGAAAAAACTGTTGCTTTGGCTTCGAACATCACGACAAGCCTTACAACACAATACCTTGGTTTTTCTACATTGACCATACCAAATTATGTCTCACTTAATCTCAATTTGAAATTGACGCTTGCCAGAAAAGTCTTCATGTGCCAAAATCAAATGCCGAAAAAGGATGATAAGAGTGGTGGGGTCTACCGTTCTCACTGATTTTAGGTTAAAAAAAATTGGGCGATAATACTGCTTTTATAGGTAGGTGTAACTCTGGTTTAGAGGGTTATTAAGGTTTACGGTTGATATAATCCTAATCCTAACTAATATTAAGTATAAATGCGAAAGTGAGTTTATTTGTTTGTTACGCTTTCACGCTTAAACGGCTGAACAGATTTGGATAAAATTTGGGTAGACCATGAACTAGACTAGAACATAGGATACTTTTAATCCCGATATTCCCACGGGATCGAGACTATGCGGTTGAAACCGCAGAGCGCAGCTAGTTCATCATAAACCCCATTTGGACTATTAAGTACTTTTACGATCAATTAAGGACCAATAATAAAAAAACAACCAAATCACTTCCAAATCGTTGTTTTTTTTCTTTCTTGATTAATAAGAACTAATACTTAATAATTTATTACAATCTAGCCTAATAGGTTAATAAGCAATTTAACTTTAACTTATTATTGTACGATTACGTTATAACTAAGAATAGTGTCAATTTGCACTTTTACACAATTACGTAGCACTTTCTTAGGGTCTGATAATTAATAAAAACACTTTGTTCACGTGTTAGATGTATAGCACAACATTGTTACCATTATTATTTCACTGTTTATACGAGTACACTACACTAACTCAAATGGTTTAGTTCTCTTTAGCCTACGCACTATGTCCGTGTTGTCTAGCAGCTGAATTGCCTCAACATTCACATGTCGGTGAAGTCTGTGTTCGTGGGCTTCAGCAAATTTTTGGGTGATGGCGGTGACGAGTTCCATTTTAAGGTCTCGGTGGAGGTCATCATTTCTAATGTACCATGGTGCATTTACAGCATCCCTGAGTACTTTATTTTGGAACTGTTGGATTATTTTAACATTGCCTCGTTTAGTACAGCCCCAAAGTTGGATGTCATACGTCCAAATTGGCATAAGAATATGTTTATAAATTATAATTTTATTATGTATTGATAGGCAGGATTTTCTTCCAAGTAACCAATACATACTTTTATAACGTATATCAAGTTCCCGTCTTTTCTTTTTGACGTGAGATTTCCAACGCAGTTTGGCGTCAAGAGTTATGCCAAGGTATTTGGCTGTATTAGCATAAGGCACTTTCATGCCGTTTAAATGGATTGGGTGGTAATCGCAATGTTTGTTGGTGAAGTCAATGTGAATTGATTTTGAATCATTCAGTTTGATCTTCCACTTTTGTGTCCGGTCATAAATCCAGTAGCCATAATTGCAGTGTCATCTGCGAAGGTCGCAATCGTGTTGTTTTCCAGCTCTGGGATATCACATGTGTATAACAAGTACATGATTGGGTCTAACACACTTCCTTGTGGTACCCCAGCTTTAATAGTTTTAAGCTCGGAATATGCATCCTCTTGCCTTACTCTAAACATTCTGTTACTTATATATGATTCTAGAATGTCTGCAAATTCTGGAGGGAGCATGCGTCTGAGTTTAAATACCAGACCCTCATGCCAAACTTTATCAAAAGCTTGCGCGATATCTAGGAATACGGTGGCGCAGACTTGCTTGTTTTCGAGAGTTTTTTCAATAATGTTAGTTATTCTGTGTACCTGGTCTATTGTAGAGTGTTTTTCCCTGAAGCCAAATTGATGGTTTGGTATTAGGTCTTTTTCTTCTATTATTGGTTTTAACCGTTTTAATAACAGTTTTTCAAATAGTTTTGATAATACGGGCAACAGGGAAATCGGTCTATATGATGATGCTTCATGGGGTGGTTTCCCAGGCTTAGCAATCATAATGACTTCAGCAACCTTCCATGGCTCAGGTACATGTTTATTTTCCGTTGCTGTTTCTGAGGAGCGGTATTTGCAAAATCGGCCTTTTTAGTTTTTTTGTCGCTTTCCAAAGAGAGAAATCCATTGATTGGTCGTTTGTTAGCTGCACAAGTTTAGTTTTCAGACATTCATCCTCAAATTGTAGAATTTTTCTCTTTAAACGTTTAGTGAGGTTATTTAATAATGTTTTATCCCGCGGGCATCTTGTTTGATGCCACCGCTTTCTTTGCTTTCTTTTCTCAGATAGTAAATTCACAATTACTTTGGGATAGATATGTCCCTTATATTTGCGTTTTAATTGTGGAGTATTTTTCCACGCACTTTGTTGGATATTAACAACATATTTGTTTACTTCTGAGTCCAGCTGCTCCTGATTTTGTAACGGAGTTTTTAGGTCGATAATATTATCTAGATCAAGAGCAAAGCTGTCCCAATCTGTAGACTTATTAACCAGCGTTACATGGCTTTCTCTTAGAAGGATTTTTTGACTAAGTCTTAGGATAATCGGGGAATGGTCCGAATTCATGTAAAAACTTTCCTCCAAATTATTGTAATTGCTGGTGCGGTGGTCAGTGGGCCAGTATGTTGGTTTTCCTGTGCTCATAACATGACATTGTTTATCTTTAACTGCATTTAAGAGCTGCCTTCCCTTTGTTGTAGTAAGTCTAGATCCCCAGTGCGTATGCTTGGCATTGAAATCACCGTCTAGGATAAATCTCTGGCCTAGAAGTTCAAAGAATTGTAAATATCGCTCTTTTCTTATCATGTGCCTTGGAGGGCAGTATACGGATGCTATGGAAACGTGACAAAATTTAGTTTTAACAGATACTGCCACGGCTTGAAAGTCTGATTCTTCAATTTTACTCTGCTCGTAATGATTGATGTTTTCTTTGATTATAACCGTGCTACCTCCTCTGGCAGAGTTGTCAGGGTGGAGCGAGTTATATACCTTGTATCCTCTAAATTTGATGAAGATTTGGATAAAATTTGGGTAGTCCATGAACTAGACTACAACATAGGATACTTTTAATCCCGATATTTCCACGGGATCGAGACTATGCGGGTGAAACCGCAGAGCGCAGCTAGTTCATTATAAACCCCATTTGAACTATTAAGTACTTTTACGATCAATTAAGGACCAATAATAAAAAAACAACCAAATCACTTCCAAATCGTTGAGATGAAACCATTTAACTCCTTAATTTTTTATCAAAAGATTATAAAAAAATATCTACTGATTTACAATACAAAGGAAAATTAAGTATATTTTACAATTACAAATTAAAATAAAACTAAATGTATTATTTGAATTATAATAAATTAGAAATGTGTCCGATGCGGGTAGCGGAGTGGCGCGGAGATGGGTCGTTAGCTCCGCCCAAATGCTCAAGGACATTGGTGTGACAGACTGGCGCGACACACGTCTCGCTCCCTGTCGCGCCCGCGATATCGCACCAATCTGCACGAGCCTTTACTTTACTACACAAAAAGCCATTAAAAGTCGGCTGGACAAAAAATGCCATTGGGTTTTACTGCTCCTAAGCCCGGAATTAGAGATAACGCTAAATTAATGATGGTCTATTCGGCGACGGAACTATTAACACCTAAATCGTATAATAATTAAGAGTTTAATATAGGAAATTATAGGTTTAAGCCATTCGCAGCGTTAATCCAAACATGCAATGACGACTACGTAATGATACATACAGACCTAGGCTTTGAGATTCAAGTAGATTAATACCCATCACTGGTTGAGCTGAATGGTGCTAATCCATGCGCCATGTTCGCGTGAACGGGCGCTGTCAGTTGGGACTGGTAATCTCGTAGCTGCCACGGCTTATTTTAATTATTTTAGTTTTGAATTGTTTTTTTTTTATCTTTTTATCACGGACGTTTCTGACGTTTTGCATCGTTATCACGTGTATAACTTCAATGTGAATGATGTAACTAATACTTTGTATCAATACATATTTTAATTAAAAAGTATTGATACAAAGTATTGGTACTACTATTTGGAAAGGGCAACTAGCTTCATATTTCTAACTGACCGACTCCTTGACAATTCAAAAGTGCCTGTAAAAGGTTTAATTGAAATAAATGCTTTGAGTTTGAGTTTGACAGTTTACACACATTATGCAACATAGGTGTATCTACTTGTTCCTATAGGTACATATAAAATGAAGTTGCAATGTACCGAAGGGGCTAAGGGTTAGATTGATAACAATATTTTTATATCTATTACACCAGTCGCTACACTTGGCCACGGGAACGAGACGTCAGGACTCAGGACTAAGGGCTCTGACCTGTGGTAGTGTTACTAAAATGGTCTTCACCATTTTCGGATTTGCTATACAATTTAAACGGAAGTTCAGGATCGTTAGAGTACAGAGGTAAGCTGTTGACACATTCTTTATTTAAATTATGAAGACAGTGACTTTCTAGGACAGTTTCAATGAACTGCAGTTCCTACTTAGTGCATAATTATGAGACATTTTCTTGATTCCCGTTACCTAGGCAGCTAATAGGTACATAATAGTTTTGATTTTGATACAAGTTGTAAACAACCAAGATTCAGACGTCCGATTTAATTGTTATTGTTAGTAAGAAAGACTTCGGTTGTGTACAATCATTGATTGAAAGTCTCGGCTGTGCCAACATAATACATGTTTGTCTTGCTACAGTTGTGATTCTTGTGATGTAGGCATAATAATGTTATTACGAATAAGTATTAGTACGGTTCAGATGTCTTCGTTTTAACCGATGAGTAGGAATAAATTATTGAATTAAGTACTTAATAGGAATGATTGTCTGAAACTGGATCGCTATCTGTTTTCATATGCCTATGCTCAGACCAATATTGGTCTGAGTGCCTATGGTCATTTCGTTCTGCGTCCACGTCTATTTCGTATTCAGTTGGTACAAAATAAGTATTATTCTCCTTATAAATAGTTATAATTACTATGAAAAATATGTATTAAGTAATTAAAATCTTGTACACGTACAGTAACGGTCGTAGCGAACCATAGTACATATATACTTAAAGCGCTGGCAAGAGACAAATGATAAATTGCCAAATCTATATAGTTTGTGGTAGCGGAAAAAATATATGTAATTCTTAAACATATTTCTCAGAACTTGGTTGTTACATACCTATTGCACGTGCTGTTCTCTAACATACCTATTGCATGTTATAAAAAATAAGTATTGCAAGTAAACATTAAATACTTAATATACCTACATATAATCTACATAATTATAAATTAAAGTCGCTTTACGTGTCTGTCTGTGTGACCGCGTTGTTGTTCTGAACTGCGCAACGGATTTTGATGCTATTATAATAAAATAATATTTTTTACTTTGGAGTGCTTTTTTTTGGAAGTAGTTTTTTTTTTTTTAATGTTTTCAACTGTTTATTCAAACACTTTACTGTACTCAGTCATCTTGACTTTCATTGTCAAGAGCGTTTACATCTCGAATTCTCGATTGTCAAGAACGAAAATCATCGCGTAATAGGTATCGATTAGTAAATAATCTGCAAACGAAGACAATATAAATTGGCCTGAGGAAATATCTATATTTTTATTAAAACCCCGACCTTACGTGATTATAGGTTGAACTTCAATAAACTTTATATTTACGCTTGGCACGGACATTACGCTATTTGCAAATAAAAATAAAACATCAGCTGTGTTCTTGTAATCTGTAAACATAGCACGAAATATCGGTTCGTAAATCTGCGAACGAGGACAATACAAATTGAACCCTGAACTTACGTGACTCTAGGTTGAACTTCAATAATCTTTAAATTTACGCTTGGCACGGACATTGCGCCATTTCCAAATAAAAATAAAACATCAGCTGTGTCTGTAGGTAAACATAGCACGAAATGGTTTCTTTTGTCGACTCATTGGCTGCTCTATCCAAATGGAATTCGCTATTAGAAATTTACATAATATTAGTAAAGTGACCGCGTATATCAGTCTCTAATTATAGTATTTGATAGGTCACCCTTCTCTCATCTATCAGTGCTTATACAAATATCTAGCATTAAATGCAAAACAGGTTTTTTATTGCACCGAAGTGTAGGCGGGAAACTGTTTGTTCTAAAAATGAATTATCATTTCAGCAATCGGCCATTTACCTACGTGGTAAATACAGACATAAATGGTAGAATACAACCTTAGTTTTGTTTACCCTAAACCCGAAAAGGGGTCATTGTACTCATAATTATGAAAAAAAAAATCTATGGGACCAATCTTGAAATCGCGAAAAAAAATTTGCTGTTCCATACATTTGTGTTCACTTAACAAAATGTATGGAACTGCTGATGTCCCATAGAAAAAGTTGTTCAAAATGATGAGTGTCTTGTACTCATCATTTTGAACAACTTTTTCTGGCTTAGGGTAAACAAAAACTAATGTAGTATACAAGGTGTACCTAATTAAAATAACTGAAAACCGGAAAAGGTCTCATCATTAGTATTTACAGCAATTTTTTATCCCCCCTCCCCCTGGTGATACGTGGTGAGGTTTTAAATGCCCCCCTCCTCCTGCCCAAAACACGTGTTTTTTTTTGGTTCAAAGTATCTTGTTTCAAGAATATGTTATCTTTATATACAGGTCAAAGTCAGCGAGACAAGGTCACGCGCCGCTTTTCTGTTCATAAATCGCACGTTCTGCAACATAAAAATTAATACACGTGATGTCTCACTACACCCTTGTGATTTTTTCCTCACGTGATTAATAGACGATCCGTAGGACAACCCTCATGTGGTCCACCCATAGATAGGTCCACCCTTGCCTATAGAGAAAATAGTCATTGTACCGTATTGAAATAGTCCTAGGACACATACATGACAGGTACACACGGCTACACATCAAGCTATACATTTCCAGTTTACGCTGATCTCGCACTGTACGGAAATCCTATACCAAGCGAGATTAGCTTATACTGGAAATGTATAGTTTGATGTGTAGCCGTGTGTACCATACACTATAAACTAAAGTGGAGCCCGTGCCTAAGTAAGTAAAGTAACAGCTGCACGGGTCGATCCATCAGGTTAAGCTACGCTTGCCGGGGTTGGTTTGTGGATGGGTGACAATCTTTACACCTACCGAGACTCCGCCGAGAGTTCCGTGACTCGGAAAGCACGTTATGCGGTTGGTCTCGGCTGTTATTCGTGGATCTTTGACAGTCGTTACAGGTCGTCATCAGAATACGTCCCTAAAAGGAACAACAGTGTTTTTGTTACATACTGTATACCTACTAAATGAGAAAAATACTATCACGGGTATTCTTTGTTTTGTATACCAAACTTATCTTCATTTTCTTTTCAACAGTGATGGAGCCCACGAGGCTATGCTGGGAGAGGGCCAGGTGCCGCAGATCGTCAGCAAGGAGACGAAGAAAGCTGATGAGTACGAGGCTCTACAGAGTTTCCTAAGAAGCATCAGCTCCACAGCCACACTACCCCCTTATGTGAAGGGAGAAACTTACTCTTCTACGAAAGGAGTCTTCAACCAGGTAAAAATAAATAAGACTGAGATATATGCCAGTGACCTTGAGTGGTTAGCTTGCATGTTCTGTACTGAGCTCACGCAACGCGTCGTACGTTCAGCCAGTAATAGGACTCGCCCATCAAGGAGCGCTGTCCCCAATTTGACGCATTATTAATTTATTAAACACAAAATAAAAGGTATTTTAATAAAATGCGTATACTAAAAGATCAATAATTAAATAATCTTTAAATTGGTGAAAGTTTCAGAAAAATACGCTTGGTAGATTTTGCGCCATTCTCAATTTTTTATCCGCGTTAGACATAACTTTACAAATTAATTTCACTATGTAATATAAACATCATCTAAAATATTCACATATTAAGTTATTGAGAAAATGCTCTAATTTAACATATTTCAAACCATTAACACTACTCGTTTAGACGTGATCTTCAGTATAAAATCATTAAAAGTCGGTTATCGTCGCCTTAATATCATAAAGTTCTGCATAGCAGGTCAAATACAGCATAAGGCAATTGTTCCGTATTGTAAATGGAATTAACCAGACAAACATAGGTACTGTATAATTGTATATAGACAGACTGCTTACAATGTTTGTCCAAAAAAAACAGTTAATTTTTCAAGAAACATAATTCTCTTTTTTACAATCTTTACATTAACTATCTAAACTCTCATTAGTCAGTCTGTATCTGTCTGTTCCTCATCAATGGATTGATGAGAATGAAACCTGATTTATCTGTTTTATTTTTAACCGACTTAAAAAAGGAGGAGGTTCTCAATTCGGCAGTATGTTTTTTTTTTTTTATATGTTTGTTACGCGATTTCTCCGTCAATTTTATTATGGACCGATTTTGAAAATTCTTTTTCTTTGTTTGAAAGGGAAATATTTTAGAAATATTTCCCGAGGTGGTCCCATTGCCACCAAACCAGAATCTCATGAGATGATCCCGTGGAAATTGAGGGAAACCAAATTTTATAGGCAAACCTATAGCGATTTGGGTCTTTTTTATAGTAACTCGTGCATTTGCTCTTGGAAAGCACCATTTGGTGAAGTGGAACTGATGATGGAGACCACAGATGGCCACCGGAACAATATAACAATAAGTATTCATCGGGTTGCGATTCGATTAGGTACTTTAATGTGGTTGCTAAGCAATTAATGCTCGTCACTATGCATATGGTAAGTGGCAGTTGTTCTGGTTCTTACCAGGAGAACTCCTCAACAATCGACGTCCCAGCATCGTACATTGTAACTTAGATAAATTAAAAACTGACCCACTAAAAAGTGAAAAATAAAAAACTTTTATCGTCACTGGTATCAAGATTAGTAGCATAATATAAAAGTACAGCTAGATTCAAACTTGATGGCGGCCCTGAAGTACGCAGTTATATTGCAATGACTTACTAATGGTGATACGTCGATCGTGAAGGGTGAGGCCGACATTTCCGATGCCGATGCCGTACCTCTCGCGCTACCACAACATCGCCAGTATTTGTTTCAATCTTTCAATTTTGTGTACTCTGAATTATGGCAAATACAAGGGAAGATGCGACCGCAGCGCGGCGCGGCGCTGTCGCGGTCGCCTACACGAGTCCTAACATTTTCTCCTTGATAGTAGCACAGACTAAACGGACAGAGGGTAATCTTCATACAACCGCGCTATGATAGGTGTGTACCTATGCTAATTACTAAATTACAAAAAATACCAAATACCACCAGTTAGTTGCCCGCACATACGTGCCTCATGCTTGTAGTAGTGAGTGTTACAGCATAGGCGCGTGTGTGCGTGCGGGCACCTGGCGGCTAAAAATATAGTCAAATTAGCTTATGGACCTTATTAGACCTACACCGTAGGCTATGGTGTAGAGTCTACACCATAAGCTAATTTGACTATATGTTTACCTATTAAGACGCAGATATATGCCAGTGACCTTGAGTGGTTAGCTTGCGTGTTCTGTACTGAGCTCACGCAACGCGTCGTACGTTCAGCCAGTAATAGGACTCGCCCATCAAGGAGCGCTGTCCCCAATTTGACGCATTATGAATTTATTATACACAAAACAAAAGGTATTTTGATAAAACGCGTATACTAAAAGATCAATAATGAAATTATCTTTATATTAGTAAAAGTTTCAGAAAAATACGCTTGGTAGATTTTGCGCCATTCTCAATTTTTTATCCGCGTTAGACATAACTTTACAAATTAATTTCACTATGTAATATAAACATCATCTAAAATATTCACATAATAAGTTATTGAGAAAGTGCTCTAATTTAACATATATTTTTTTCAAATCATTAACACTACTTGTTTAGACGTGATCTTCAGTATAAAATCATTAAAAGTCGGTTATCGTCGCCTTAATGTGTCACAGATATTTTAAAATTACTGTCACTGTGTCATGTGTGTTACACACCAGTTTAGTTAGTTACTTTTCTAGTATGTATAATCAGCATATAATGTTCCCACTGCTGGGACACAGGCCTCCTCTCTGTGAGAGGGAGTGTGCCATAATCCACCACGCGGGCCCAGTGCGGGTTGGTGGATGTCACATGTCTTCGAATTTTTGGTTCTAGGACATGCCGGTTTCCTCTCGATGTTTTCCTTCATCGTTTCGAGAGCAATGGTGATGAAATTAATAATTAATTATTATTATTTAAATTAATTGTGTACACAAAGTACACAACCTACAACTCGTAAGTTGGGGCCGATACGGATACCCACCTCTAATTTTAAAACTTCATGTAAACTTGACGTTTACACTAGGTAACGCTTGACATGTACAAAACATCTATTTTGTTACTAGAGGCACCGAAAGGTTCCGGTTTCGTTATGACGTCATTTTGGGGTCAAATGAAAATCAAGTGATTTTAAGTATTTTTGTGACAAATAAAAACACGATCTTGAAATTTACGACAAAAAAGTAGAAAAATAAGGCTTTGAAACCTAAAATCTCGTAATTGTTTTGGAATCGGCATAAAGGCTCTTACAGACTCACGCGCAATCGCGGGCGCGACAGGCACTGACATAGAAATTGTGCTACTAGTGTCGCGTCGCGCCCGCGATATCGCACCAGTCTGTACGAGCCTTAATGTTAATTTTTACTTTAATTATCGAATTGTCTTAGACTTGGCGTCGTTGACGCTCCATTCTTAATATGACAATAGGTTCCAAGGAGACTGGGCAAATATGTATAGCATGTGGTCTATATGATCAATAGGTACCTAGCGAAGTGGTTTTGATATTTGTGTAGGCCAGCGTTGCCAGATTTTTTTTCGGGTAAACCGGGATTTTGAAACATTTTGAGCTAAAAAAGCGGGACATAATAAGTAAGTAAAACGTAAATAATCACTTATTTTTTACTATTATCCTTTTATTTGAGTTTCTAAATAAGTTTACAATGATATTAAACAATGGAAACCGTTCCGTGTGGTGCCGGACGTAAAGAATAGCACTCTCCCATTTCTTCCTGTGGGTGTCGTCAAAGGCGACTAAGGGACTTACTAGAGAATGGGCAGCAGCGTTCTCTATGCACTTTAACACCATACTGCGATCGCCAACCCGCTTGCCAAGCGTGGCGATTATGGCAATCCCCCCCCCCTTTTCGGGGAGGCCTATGTCCAGCAGTGGACGTCTTTCCGCTGAAATGATGATGATGAAACAATAGAAAATGTATTGTAATGAAAATACGTTACTGTACTATACTAATAACTGTCTGGTTTGCCTGTACCTACCTAAGGCAGAGTTCAGAGTAGTTCAATAGTTCAGAGGAATATAAATAAGTAATACATTTCTTAGGTACGTATTACTTATTTTTGAAAAGCGGGACTGTGCCTATCCTGCCCGTGCGGGATTTTTAATTTTGGGCTAAAAATCGGGACGTTCCGCCAAAATCGGGACGTCTGGCAATGCTGGTGTAGGGATACCTTATCTACATACAGGGTCAAAATAAATAAGCTATGATGGATATCGATATCTAGACATGATAAAACAAAAAAAAAATGTATTTGATGAGTTCTAAAACTGACACTGAAACACACACACACACACACTGTTCCGAAACTGTGTCCAAATAAACTTTATTCTTTCTTTAGTTTGTTTTTGTGTGCCAGTAGTGTAGTCACTTGAAATATCAGTTTTTTTTTATAAACTTCACAGACGTGACATAGGTAATCGATAATTATAATAATTATGTATATATTTACACATTTACAGTTAAGGAAAATTTAAATCTGAGCTACTCGTACATTTCACAATATTTTATTGAATCATCATTTTATAAATAAGTTTTTGTGAGTTTATCACATTATTTTCTGACGACTATGATACAATTTTATCTGCTTCTGCTTTAATATTCAAAATAATTCATGTTGCATCAAAGCAAGCACGTGTGAACACTGTGATCTCACACAGAACTACACATGACTTGCATGAATTGAATTTTATTATAGATTCTGTCACGATTAGTAACGATCCAGAAAGGTCGGATCGGTTCTAAATCAATTAAATAAAAAGACATTCCCAGCTACTATATGTAAATGTTTTGTCTCCTATCAATTATATTGTTTTAAAGTAGCTGCGCCCCGCGGTTTCACCCGCATAAGTTTCGATCCCGTGAGAATATCGGGATAAAAAGTATCCTATGTCCTAATCCAGGTCATGGTCTACCCATGTGCCAAATTTGATCCAAATCCGTTCTACCGTTCTAGCGTGAAAGCGTAACAAACAAACAAAAACCGGTCAAGAGCGAGTCGGACTCGCGCACCGAGGGTTCCGTACGTAATGTGTGCTATTTAGAGACTTCGTTTTATTTTTCCTGTAATCTTTACATAAACTTCTATCACACAATAATTTCAGATTTTTATCTATGCAAACTTCAGAGATAAGGGGGGTGAACGGTATTTTTTTTTTAATTTTTCATCAAAAGTCGGACACTATCCTCCCAACAAAAAAAAAAAATTGAGAATGTGCAAACTGCGTTCTTTGATATGATACCCCCATGCCCTACTAGCCCCACTTAAAAAATTTAAGACCCCATTTCAGCCCCTTTTGCAAAAAAAGATATATTTTTTTAAATTTCTTCTTTTCAAAATACATAGTTAGGTAAACATCATCCAAAAGTATTCTAAAGGACATGACCAGTGGGTCTATGGGCGCTTGCTTAGGTGGCAAAATCAATGTGCAGCAAATATTGTTTTAGTTTTGCAATTGTTGTATTTTATAGTTTTCACATATAAAAGTTTCACGAATCTTAAAGATCAGGAAATTGAGAAAAATAAAGATAAGTTTTAATTAAATAACTCTGCTTTTCGATATGAGATGGCGCTAGGCGTTGTGGTTAGCGAGTATATTAAGAATGATTTTTTACTATTCGACACGCCATTGAGGCACTAGGTTTTTATTTATTTTTTACCATCAAAGGGGCAAATGAGCATGTCGGTCACCTGATGTTAAGCAATCACCGCTTCCCATAGACATCCACAACACTATGGTTATTGCTAATGCGTTGCCACTCTTTTCTCTCCCCAAACCCTGGACTTCCAGTTCTCCCACTCACCATTCGAAGCGCAGCAACATAATGTATTATAGGTACCTATTCTGTAAGATCGTGGTACGTACCGGGGGGTCGAGCCAACCCAATTACGAACTACAATCAGTTAACTGGGCTCTACGTGGGTCGCAAATTTCTTATGAATCATTGTCATTTCTCAACCACGCATAATTATTTTAATTTAATGTTTTGTCAACACCTCATATCACAACGCTTACACATTAACTTTAATGTAAACACTCTTGTAAATGCTTGTCTTTACATCCTTGCGACTTATTTACATAAACCTTAATTTAAGGTGAGTCGGATCTAAGAGGTCGTGATTCGGGGAGAGATTAAACAGCTGACTGACCTCCTTATCTAGTAACATAATAGAAACTGGAACAGTTTATTTAGAGAGAAGGAAGTGATGAGATAAGGCAGCTGTGGCAAATAATAAGTTGGGGAAAAAGTCTTTTCGCATTATAGTATGTATGAACTTGTAATAAAATATCTTTGGCTATACTATTTGTATCTTGCTGGTTTTGGTATCATTGAAAGTTTAAATTTTAAAGAACATAATTCCAAATTCAAACTAGGAAAATTTTTCATTTGTTTTTCGTACTGTCAAGATGAGTGAATCTAATGAAGAAATTCGATACATTTTAAAATGTTACTACAAAAAAGGTAAAAATGCAACGCAAGCCGCGAAAAATATTTGCGATGTTTATGGACCTAGTGCAGTGTCTGTGAGAGTAGCACAAATTTGGTTTAAGCGTTTTCAATCCGGAAATTTTGATGTCAAAGATGCACGTGGCTCTGGTCGCCCTATTACGGATAAAATGGATGCCATTTTTGAAAAAGTGGAGCAAGATGCGCTTAACAGTAGTTACGACGTAGCTGAAGAACTGGGAATTGACCACAAAACAGTTTTGGCACATTTGAAAAAAACTGGGTACACAAAAAAGCTCGATATTTGGGTACCTCACGAGCTCACAGAAAGAAACCTAATGAACCGTGTACTCATTTGTGATTCTTTGTTACGACGTAATTAAACTGAACCATTTTTGAAGAAGCTGATAACTGGTGATGAAAAGTGGATCACGTACGACAAGAACGTGCGAAAAAGGTCGTGGTCAAAGGCCGGTCAGGCTTCACAGACTGTGGCGAAACCCGGGTTAACTCGCCACAAGGTGATGCTGTGTGTGTGGTGGGATTGGAAGGGCATTATTCATTATGAGCTGTTACCAGCAGGCAGGACCATCGATTCTGAACTCTACTGCGAACAACTGATGAGATTAAAGCAAGAAGTTGAGAGAAAGCGGCCGGAATTAATCAACAGAAGGGGTGTGGTTTTTCATCATGATACCGCTAGACCTCACACATCTTTAGCCACTCAGCAAAAATTAAGATAGTTTGGCTGGGAGGTGTTAATGCATCCGCGGTATAGTCCTGACCTTGCACCTTCAGATTTCCACCTGTTTCGGTCTCTTCAGAATTCTTTAGGCAGTGTCAGGTTAAGATCACGAGAGGACTGCCAAAACCACTTGTCGCGGTATTTTGATTAGAAGTCCCAAAATTTCTATAGCAATGGGATCATGTCCCTACCTACAAGATGGCAAAAAGTTATCGAACAAAATGGTACCTACATACTTTAGTTAAATGTAAATAAACTATATTAAAAAATGTTTTGAATTTTCTTAAAAAATGCGAAGAAACTTTTTCCCCAACTTAGGTATTTGCATAAACCTTAATTTATGGTGAGTCGGATATAAGAGGTCGAGATACGGGGAGAGATTAAACAGCTGACTGACCTCCTTAACTAATAACATAATAGGAACTGGAACAGTTTATTTAGAGAGACGTTCGTTTCAGGAAGTGACGAGATAAGGCAGCTGTGGCAAGATAGTCTGTTCGTATCTGGGTTTGTATGTAGCCATGTAGGTTAGTCATAGCCCGAAGAATTGCCAAACTTAAGTGGCAGTGGGCAGGGCAGATTGCTCGTAGAACTGATGGCCGATGGAGCCGAAAGGTACTGGAGTGGCAACCGCGTAGGTACCGGAAGACGTAGCGTTGGAAGGCCTCCTACAAGGTGGACCGATGACCTTGTGAAGGAATGCGCATGAATCCGCTGGATGCGGGAAGCGCAGAAACGGTCGAAGTTGCGGTGCTTGGGGGAGGCCCATGACCAGCAGAGGACGTCTTTCGGCTGAAATGTATGAATGATAGGTAATTATGATACGTTAGTTAGTCTGGTTCAGGCGTGCGACGTAAAATGTAGCTGGGTATGCAAAGCGAAGAGAATAGTAGATTATTAACCAAGGGGATAAAGCAGTGTCTTCTGTCGTGGATGACGATTTAAATCGCGAGCGTAACGAAGGACCCGAGGTAGCGAGGGTGTTAAAAACTTAAATCACGAGCGAAGCGAGGGATTTAAGACGAGTCCTGAATGTAGCGAGGGATTTAAGTTCACCCAAGACTAAGACAGCTTTATCACCGAGGAAAATACTCTACTTTTCGTAACATTTGCGTAAAAATGAACACAATAATAATATGAGATAAGCATTTTAGAACATTAACTTATTTGTAAATAAATTAAAATAAACTTAACGTTTATGTATTTGAAGAAAACAAAAACGCGGCAAATTCCTAGACTAATATTTTTTTGTCGGAAAAGCAAAGGCATCAAGCTCATACGGCCTCGTCGGTTTTCGTAATTTTATTTAATAATCATAACTGCATAATCAATGCGTATTCCTTTTTCAAAAAGATGTATAATGCTATAAATACAAACTCAATGGTGTAAACACAGATGTAGTTCAATATAAATTTCGGTAAGTATTCCAAATTCACATTCTCCCCCTAGAGGATGAATGAAATTCAGTACAATTTTCTTTCCCTGTTTTTAACAGATTAAAAATGACTATTGTTATGTTCGCTTTTTGTGACATAGAATGTCACTTGCTCAAGCAAGTGGTACGAAAAGAATTTTTATTAAGAAAATACTCATTTAGTGGTCTGAACCTGTAGTAAATAGTAAATTAGTAGCTAGTATTTGGCACGTATCCTGGATAGTCTGTAGCTGTCATCATGACATATTAAATACTATAGCTTTTTCCCACGGCTTCGCCCGCGTGTCTGTTGAAAATGATCCCACAGGAACGTACTACCGTGATGAAAAGAATCCTATGTGTAAATCCAGGTTATAAACTATCTGTGTGCCAAATTGCGTCCAAATCTATTCAGCCGTTTTTGCGTATTTGAGTAACAAACATCCAAACATCCTAAACATATACTACCTTTCACATTTATAATATTATATCATATATGTATATAATATAATAAGTATATTATTTGTATTATATTGTTTGTTCCGTGTGTTGCCGGACGTAAAGAATAGCACCGCCCTATTTCTTTCCGTGGGTGTCGTAAAAGGCGAATAAGGACTAGAGAATGGGCAGCAGCGTTCTCTATGCATTTTAACACCATTCTGCGATCGCCAACCTGCCTGCCAAGCGTGGCGATTATGGCAAACCCCCCTCTTTGGGGGAGGCCTATGTCCAGCAGTGACGTCTTTCGGCTGAAATGATGATGATGATGATTATAAATATAATATGTACCACCGCGAACGTTCCCGGTCGACCACTTTTCGCCCTTATGCCCATAGTAATAAGGTTGAAAAGTGGTCGATCGGGAACTTTCGCGGTGGTACTACATAATATAATCATCACTCCCGTAATCCCCGAAGAGTTAGGCAAAAGTGTAAAATCCAGACTCCGGGCTGTTACGGACAAATTCCTGGTGGCAAAACCCAATAACATTTTGCCCGACCTGGGAACCGAACCCTGGACCTCGTGCTCAGTAGTAGCGCTTGTGACCATTAGACCAGCGAGGCAGTTATTATAAATATTATAAAATGAGTAATAAAGGATGTTCAAGTCTCGTAAAGATTATACACTAACTAATCTGCTTATGTCATGCCGCGGCTTCTCTAAAGCAGCTGACGGTAATGAATGACCCATTAAGACGCAGATATATGCCAGTGATCTTGAGTGGTTAGCTTGCGTGTTCTGTACTGAGCTCACGCAACGCGTCGCACGTTCAGCCAGTAATAGGACTCGCCCATCAAGGAGCGCTGTCCCCAATTTGACGCATTATTAATTCATTATACACAAAACAAAAGGTATTTTAATAAAACGCGTATACTAAAAGATCAATAATTAAAATATCTTTAAATGGGTGAAGGTTCCAGAAAAATACGCTTGGTAGATTTTGCGCCATTCTCAGTTTTTTATCCGCGTTAGACATAACTTTACAAATTAATTTCACTATGTAATATAAACATAATCTAAAATATTCACATATTAAATTATTGAGAAAATGCTCTAAATCATATATTTTTTTCAAATCATTAACACTACTCGTTAAGACGTGATCTTCAGTATAAAATTATTAAAAGTCGGTTATCGTCCCCTTAAACGCATTCTCCACTTCATTACCTACCTCTATAATCTTAAGCAATTAAACTACATGAAACTATACACCCGTATTACGAAGATATAAGGCCTGCCATGCCATGCTTAGCTCTTGTCAGTTCCTATAACAAGCAATTTATTTAATTGGAACAAATGGAGTTTGCCAACATGGGTCATGCTTGTCATGATATTAAGGCGTCGATAACAAACTTCAAGGAAGTTTTCTAATTAACTAATGCTTGGGGGATGTAGGTGAACTGTCACGTTGTCCCACATCTAACGTGTAGACATTCGATTAGGTTTTTACCGAGTAAAACACTTTACAATAACAAATCGAGAGCTTGAAGCTTGAGCTTTGAAGGATATTGCTAATTCATTGCTTCATATTGTTCATCGGCAATTAGGCACACTCGCACTCTCACTCTGGTCGCACTTAATGATCTCTTGGATTCTAATCCAACAAACGATCTGTTTGCGGATGAATGGACGAAGATTTTATTGGCATGCCAGAAATGCTGTGAGAGGGATTCATGAAAGTATTGTATTTTTTTTTTTTATGTTTTTATCTGAGTTTTATAATTTTATAAGTATTTTTTTTCCATATGGGTGTGCCTTTAATGTATGTAAGATAATCGCTTTAACCGTGTTAATTAAAGCTAAACATAAAAAAAAAAACAATTAATATTCAACAACGTAAATAATGCAATGGACGTGGCCGAACTGTCAAAATGAAACCCATTCAATCTTACGAGTATTCCAAAACAAGGTTTATCTTCAGACCCAGGTTTAAACCATGGAGCCATTATTGAATTTCGAACTTTTTTCCGTCTAGGGTAAAGTTCCTAATACAAAACTGACAACTCAGTACCGAACTAAGTTTTCAGTTTTGTTTAAAGAACGGTATTTCAATCACAGTAACGTTCTTATTACAAAAACTGGCTCCATGATTTAAGCCATGTCAAAATATAAATCTTGTTTTGTAATAAGACGGATTGCGATCAATTGTCATTTTATGTGTGTTACGCAATTACCCCGCGCTGTACCTTTAAAATACTTTGCAAAATTGTGTAAAGCAAGTAGGTAATACTACACTATAATAGTACATTACTGCAGCGGCCAGCAAAAGGGGCATTGATGGACGAACGTGTAAAAGTGGGCCGAGAGGAAGCTGAGGCATACGCACGTCCATCAATGCCTAGTTGCGGCCAAGGCTTTTATAGTGCTTTTCTCAAATGATGCGCGGAAATTGAAACTAAGTAAATTATTTATAAATTCCAGATTCAATGACGAACAACGATAATTTTTCATGCGCCAATATGGTGTTAATTTGTTTTTTTTTTTCAATAAACAGCTTTCTATTTGCAAGTCAGTTCGAAATTTAAATAAAACTTTTGTTATGTTACCTCCTTGGTTGCCATGTTTTGGAGTAAAAGATCGTTCCATTTTTAAATTACACGATAGATATGAGTTTACTATTTGTCCCTTAGAGTAAGAAAACTATTATAGGTTCGGGTAGCGTGGCCAGATGAGACAACATATTTTAAACATATATCCATTCAATGTATATAGGACGAGGACCCAATAAACCTAACCCTTTACCCTGGGTTTTAAAACAAAGAAAAATCAGCAAATTGATGATTAATTCATTATTAAATATGATGTAGAAAAGTGCCAATATAAACTTCACAATTTCACAAAAACGCCATGAAAGTCGAAGCATGATGAGCTACGTATGTCGCTGACCTTGAAAAAACTGACACGCACTGAGAGACGGAAATAGTATAGCTTTGTCCTTTTCCTTTACGTATAATAACTTAATACTTTAGCCGCTAGACCTCGACATTTAGGGAGTTTCATACAGCTTTTGGTGGCCGCTGCTCGCATGTATTTGGCCAGTACAGCAATTTCGATTTATCTCGAATAAGGTTGGCAAAATAATCCTCGAATTTCCAAGCATGTTTGAGTAAAAGATTATTAGGTACCTACGTATGCAAAGTTTTAACGTGGTTTAACCTATTTACCAGATTAAAAGCATTGTCGATTACGTATATCTATTTGGTGAGGTTAAATGGGATAACTTAGTTGTAATTGTAATTCCCCCAAATGTGTTGTAGTCAACCGCTCGGTTTATCCGCATAGCAGCAGTAGCCACGGCCACAGTTTGATATTACTGCAAACATACGGGTTTCCTCAACATGTTTTACTTTTGTTTAAACCCGACGATGCAATTTACATACTAAACATGGCATGTTTTTGTTGAGATCTGAGATCTATAGAGATAGAGGAAGCGCGTTAATTTGGTACTTAGGTATATTAGGTTACCATTTTTTATTAAACGCGCGAAATGCAAGTTTTTCACTCAACTTTACCAAACTGCGTATAATATACAACATGTTCCGGAATTAACGCACAACCTCTTAAGGGGTCATTGTACTCATCATTATGAACAACTTTTACGATGAGACCAAACCTGAAATCGCGAAAAAGAAATCAGCTGTTTCCTACATTTATGTTCGAATAACTCGTCAAAATGTAGCTTAGAGAACAGTTGATTTGTCTTTCGCGATTTCAGGTTTGATCCCTTAGTAAAAGTCGTTCATATCATTATGAACGACTTTACTAAGGTACAATGACACCTTACGAGGTTGTGCGTTAATTCTGGGACACGTTCTATATCTCGGAAACGAAATGCCGAGAACTGCTTTTTGCTTGGACTCCCACATTTATTTATGTTTCCAAAACTTGTTCGACAGGACAAAGGGGGTTTTGTTTTACTTAGAAAAAATGCGACAAATCATCGAATGAAAAGCTAGAGGAAGGGAGATGAAAACAGAGGGGCAAGCATTGTTGTTCCTTTGTTTCCTTATCAGCCAATAGATATGCTAACAGATAGATAGAACCTACGAGTACATACTCGTATTTACTTACTCGTATTTAAATGGATTCTCGGCAGAAAACAGTTTTTGTTCACTATATACTCTGAGTTGTTCACGGTGTGTTTCAAAAACATTTTTGTCTTTATCTAATACAATAGAATACTTAGGTACCTGGTTTAAATATCTTTACAAAATACGAATAAGTAACAAAAACTAAAAACGTGAACCTTTATGTGGTAAGACCTAAACTAATCTCTCATCATTAAAACCGTGTGATGAATAATTTGCAAAGCATAAACAAAAACTGCTTGGAATGTAAAAACTCCATTTCAATAAAAATATTTATGTAAAGAACACTTATTTTTAGCCGGAGAGAAGTAGCTCTCTTTGCCAAAACGTAGTTAGGTATAGAGTTAAATGCTAGCGTTGGACTGATTACGTCATCTCGTCGGACATAATCCAATACAGAAACATTCATCTCATTGTTTGTCAGTTAGGTATAGTGTAAAAATAATATTGTCTTTCCTTATTAACACAATACCAATTACTCGCGGTTTCACTCGCTTAAACTAAGGTAACTTCTAGATGTACTCTGGATAGAAAGTATCTTGCTGGTCATCGTCAACTTTGTGCTATATACAGGGTGTTTGGCAGAACGTTGAACATACGAAAATGGTGGGTAGGTGGGGTCATCTGCTACTTACTCAGCCCTAATTTATTTGGCCCTGGCCGACTGGGTATTTAGAAAAAAAAAAAAAGTTTTTTTCTTGTTTCACCACTTTCCTAACTTTAAAGTGTATTTTTTTTATTAAAAATGGGCAATAAAACAGGATTTTTTTTTTTTTTAATCTTTGATGTTGGCAGATTCTTATAAAATTATTGCTTTGTTCAGATGTTAGCTAGAAAAAAAGTTATGAGTCCTCAAACTTACAGATAGATGTAAAAAATACTTGAATGTTAATTTCAACTTGCATTTAAAAAAAAACAAAAAATGATTGAGGAGTTCCAATTCTAGCAAAACATCCCTAGTGTGTGAGCTTTCTAATGGTATGTAATTTGCTTTTATAAAAAAAAAACTTTAAGAGTTATTTCATAATTTTATCAAGTAGGAAATTTTTGACTAAACTCTACCTTTACGGAAAGTTAAATGTTTTGCGAAATTTAATACTGCAAAGTTGGTAAAAATTATGGATCGACGGCTTGCCAGTAGCAGTGGTGCAAATTGACATTCACTATTCCCTTGAGATGGTTACACAAAGCAGGTAGAAATTTTGTTTCACTCTTGCGCAGTCATAGCGTATTTTTGCTCTCTTTCGCTCTCGTGGCACCGTGACGCGTCAGAATGAATTCTTGACGAAACTCTACCTTTACGGAAAGTTAAATGTTTTGCGAAATTTAATACTGCAAAGTTGGTAAAAATTAAATGATCGATTGAAATTATGCTGTACCAGTTAGGTGCGTTAATGAAACAATTAAATAATTTTAAATAATTTATTTAAATAATAAATCATATTAGATGTTCAAATTGACGCCCTTCATTCGCAATACAGGTGCGGCATCTACGTCTGATTTCTACAGTTGTTGTGCGCAGCAGCATCTCCTGTCGCATAACTTCGAAAGCAGCATTAATTCGATTTATCAAATCTTCCCGACTTTCTACTTCTGTAGTGTAAACTAGTTCCTTTGCCCTTCCCCACACGTGAAAATCGAGCGGAGTGAGGTCGGGCGATCGCGGAGGCCAGGGAATTGGTCCTCCCCTGCCAATCCACGAATTTGGGAAACAATTATCCAAATGCTCACGTACAACTAGACTAAAGTGAGCTGGGCAACCATCGTGTTGAAAGACAATAGGCCTGTTTATGTCTACTTGGAACACTTCTTATCGCCAATCACTCCTGCCCAGACATTCACACTGAATCTCCTCTGGAAGCCTCTTTGTCTCTTCACGTGTGGGTTTTGATTTTTAAGTGCCCAATGGTGAAGATTGTGATAATTGACAATCCCTTCTTTGTCAAATTTGGACTCGTCTGTCCACAAAATACTTTTTAAAAAGTTAACGTCGTCCACATCGGTATGCAGCAAATGGCGACAAAATTGCACACGTCTCCCAAAATCACTGTCATCGAGACCTAGAACAAACAAAACATGTCTAAGAATTGATTTCAATACTGAATCTTTTCTTCCTCCGAGTTCAAACTCTACAATTATCCAAATTTTTCATCTTCAATTTTTAAGTACACTAATTGGCTTTATGGCTTAGCCATAAAGACGTAAGACCAAATTCACAAAAGGGCGTGCGACTTTCCAATTTTGTTCTAAAAAGGACCCATAAGTGCTGGCAAGTTTACATACGCTGACCACCTGCGCAAACCGAATCCGAAATCCGAATCCTGTAAGCGCTGGCCGCCTGATTGTTACGTGAATGCGGCCGAATAGGAATAGTTTATTGAATTTAATTTGAAATTAGAATTGAATGCGCTAAAAACAACATGAGGCAAAACAACTAATAAAGAAAGTGACGAAATCAAGGTTAAATGGAACGATCAATTGAACTGTCTCATAATTTACTACATTCCACAAAATCGTATCAGATGCAGTGCATAAACGGCTTAATCTTACCTTGCACTGGAGTGTAGTGAAAAGCATGTCTACCATCTTGCCGGAGAACAGACCACACTTTCCATATGCTTAAGCCAAGTATTGAAGCTATCTGTCTAATGCTTTTGGTAGGATCCGCGTCAAACTCGGCAAGAACTTGTTCGTCAATGGTAGCATCGGGTCGTGCTGCGTTCACTCGTGGTTCTTGTAAGTTCAGGTTACCGGTTTGTCGTAAACGTCGGTAAGTACTTGCAAACGTCTGATGACTGGGTACTCGGCGGTTGGGATAACGCTCTTGATAAATTCTTCGCGCTTCACGCGAATTTGTATTAGCGCTTCCATACGCTAACAACATGTCCGCGTATTCCTCACTGGTAAAAGCAGCCATTTCTTTACCAATAACAACAGGTAACAGTAATAACAAAAAACTTAACAAACTTAAACTTAACTAGTGATAACAATAAAAGAAAACGAAGTGAACAAAAACAAACGTAAGCGTAACGGGCACGTGAGATCGCAGAGGCAGTTAAGTCTCGACTGAATAAAAGAAAAGAATTCATTCTGAGGCGTCACGGTGCCACGAGAGCGAAAGAGAGCAAAAATACGCTATGACTGCGCAAGAGTGAAACAAAATTTCTACCTGCTTTGTGTAACCATCTCAAGGGAATAGTGAATGTCAATTTGCACCACTGCTACTGGCAAGCCGTCGATCCATAATTTTTACCAACTTTGCAGTATTAAATTTCGCAAAACATTTAACTTTCCGTAAAGGTAGAGTTTCGTCAAAAATTTCCTGCTTGATAAAATTATGAAATAACTCTTAAAGTTTTTTTTTTATAAAAGCTAATTACATACCATTAGAAAGCTCACACACTAGGGATGTTTTGCTAGAATTGGAACTCCTCAATCATTTTTTGTTTTTTTTTAAATGCAAGTTGAAATTAACATTCAAGTATTTTTTACATCTTTCTGTAAGTTTGAGGACTCATAACTTTTTTTCTAGCTAACATCTGAACAAAGCAATAATTTTATAAGAATCTGCCAACATCAAAGATTAAAAAAAAAAAATTGCCTGTTTTATTGCCCATTTTTAATAAAAAAAATACACTTTAAAGTTA
This sequence comes from Tiliacea aurago, assembly GCA_948098905.1. Taxonomy (NCBI): domain Eukaryota; kingdom Metazoa; phylum Arthropoda; class Insecta; order Lepidoptera; family Noctuidae; genus Tiliacea; species Tiliacea aurago. The sequence goes on along the minus strand of OX402586.1, from coordinate 15,721,856 downwards.
GGAAAGTGGTGAAACAAGAAAAAAACTTTTTTTTTTTTTTTTTAAATACCCAGTCGGCCAGGGCCAAATAAATTAGGGCTGAGTAAGTAGCAGATGACCCCACCTACCCACCATTTTCGTATGTTCAACGTTCTGCCAAACACCCTGTATACAATATTAGTTTTAGTATAAGCGAAACCCGAAACACGCGTCTAGTATTTTTATGTAAAGAATCTATGTAAGTACTTCAAATTTCAAAACTGTATCATAAAAAATCACGAAGTTATAAGGATGATAAGTACCGGGTTGTCCGTACAAAAACTTGCTAACGGCGGCGCCCGCCCCCGCGTCTCCAGGGTCGTCTTGCGCTCATTGATAATAATTGGACAGTAGGTACCTAACCGTACCGGAAATTGTATTGTAAGTAATTAAATGGTGATAACATTTTCCATTTTTTTTTAAATAATTTTTGGGACAAAATATAACATGGTGTAAAAATTATTGAAATCGATTCAGTTCCTTATTCTGAACAAACTATATTCAGGTTTCGCATAAACGAAAAATAATGTTGTATATTTTATCTTATCAGTTCTTATCAAACTCACAAACATCCAACTTTCACATTAAAATAATTATTTGTAGGATTAAATATGCCCAGCCTTTTCCCAACAGGTGTGTCGAGGTAGGCTTCCAGTCTAACCGGATGCAGCTGAATACCTACCAGTATTCTACAACATGATCAAAAATCAAAATCTAAATATTTTATTTCACATAAACCTACATGAAACGTCAGAAGCTAGGTGCACGGTACCAATTGGTTATTTCCTATGGAGAAGAGCCGGAAAGAAATTCCACGGTTACTCTTGTATAAAGAATGGGCTTTTACAATGTTTTCAAGTTATGGGAGGACAGTGTAGGACCGTCAACAAGTAGAATAGAATGCATTTATTTGTGAGAATATTGTACAAAGTTGTTGTGCATTATGTATTACGATCATATATTCTGCCGTTTCCGGCGTACAAATATTGTTTGTAAAATTATGGGTCACTATTAAATTAAAATTAAATTATGAAACATTAGAATTACAAATAATTTAAATAAATTGAACAATAGTTGTAAAACAGATTAATTATATAAGTCAAAGTGCACTATGGTCAAGTAGATAAAAATGATGATGTAGAGGCAATCATGTCAAATATTTAGGTACATTTTTCATTCATAAAATCTTCAGTCGAGTAGTAACATTTGCGTAATAGAAAGTTAAATAATTTACATTTAAATGTTCTGAGGCTGAGAGTTTTGAAGCCATCAGGTAATTTGTTAGCTAGTACTAAGTGCTTTAAAAAATGGTTTACGAAGGACGGCACGGTTGGCGCAGTTAGTTAAGCGATTGACTGCTGCGCTGCGTGTCGCGGGTTCGATTCCGGCACGGAAGAAAAAAAAAAAAAACTACAGTCTATTAAGCCTAACGTTCTTACATTCACAAATTAAAAGATAATCTATATAAAATATTACTAAAATAATATAAATAAAAACTTAGTATTAAAATTAACGTAAAACAAATGGGCTATCATTTATTTATCCTAAAACTTTTCATCCGTGTCCATAAAATATAATCAAATGACATGATTGCCATTACAACTGTAACAAATCTGAATTAATATTCTGTTCACAAAATATTTATGTTATATTTTTATAATATTTTAATATATATTAAATATATATTAATATGTTATATTATTACATGGAACGACTGCCTATCTGACCTCCACAACCCTACTGGGTAACACGGTACCCGTTTTTTTTTTTTTGGGGTGGGAAATGATCAAATAACTTCTCCCGCTCTGGGAGGAGCGGGAGGGCGTGTCAGACTTTTACTGACTAAAACCCACCCGTATTCCTTCATTTGCCTTTGTGCCATGGCCACGATATCCCTTTCGGACAAACTCGCAACCCTGGCAGGCATTGGCCCTATCGGACCCCGTCAGTTGGTGCTGACATCTCTTTGAGGCGCGCGTGGAATACGACGCGCCGTCGAGCCGGGCCTGGTCCTTATCGGACGGTGAGCTACCCATCGCTCACCGTCCGCAGGCCCGTGCCTACGGTGACCGGAAATCGGCTTGCGACTCCCGACGCCCGGGGCGTCTCCTGCGGCGACTAGGGGCGCGAGGGCGCGAACCTTGCCTCTCCCTCACACGTATCGCCTCCTCCTTCGCAAGCATTACTGCTTCGCAGAAGGAGGTGACGGCCTCCCATGACGGTACCCCTTAAGACTAGTCTGACTAGTTGTCAGACTTTAGGGCTTCATAATTATGGTTATTAACCTACTTTATCCTACCATGTTTTTTAGAATGTCATTGTCAAATCTCTGTTTCGCACATGTTGCAATTTTGGAATACAGCAGCCAATAACTAGTTTGTTCTTTACTTATGCAAATGTAGGAACTTTGAGGTCAATATCGTCGGCTGATTTAAGCATTATAATTAGGATTTGCATAGTGACTGTGAGGCAATGTTGTTCGTTGTGACTTTGAACCGTCCAGTTACGGTATCTAGCGTACTTATATGTTTTATGTACCTAGACAAAAAAGTGAAAAATAAAAAGCTATGCAACATAATGTTTTAAAACCGCAGATTAGGGATTTTTTAGCGACAACGTGATACTATAATGAGAATGTAAGCAATCGTAATATTTCAGGCTATAACTTATGATAGGCAGGTTGCATGTGAGTAAGCAAAATAATGATGAATGGCATTTTAGTTGCAAAGGTCAGGGCTAACAACTAAACAATGTATCAAGTATGTATGGGTTTTTTACTAGCGTACTTTGGAGTGCCCTGATTAGATACCTATCTAAGTAAGAATATTCTCAATTCATATTCAACATTCTTGTTATACCTATCTGTTTAAATTAGAGAAGGGAATCAAAATCAAAATCAAAAGTCATTTATTAAAACTAGGCTGAGAATCAGCACTTTTCGAACGTCAAAAATTACATGAGACAGTCCCCCAAAAACGCCCACCCTTCACCACTTCCTAGTGCTTTAGCTGGGAAGAAGAAGTGGCGCAACAAACTCCCCAGCAGCACAGCTGTCTGTCAATCGGGGAAGTACTCGGTTTTAGAAACACGAAAGCCTCAATATTTGAACACATTATCTTCTACCTATATCATTAGAATGTTAAATGATTTTCCTGCATATAGAATCGTGGATTAAACGTAGCGTTAGACATCGGGTAAACCCCTGACAGGTTTGTCAGGCGCAAATCGCTTACATAATTTATGTCATTCACACTCAGTTGCAGAAACGATCTTTAAATTTTAAAGACTACATTAAACACTAATGTAGCATTAAATCATTGCACAAAACCATTTTTTATTTTATTTTAATGCTCCATTAAATTTAACTAATGAAATGTCAAACCTAATGAAACCGGCCATTTTAAACACTTTTACGTTGCACGTAACTTCATTAGCGCCCATTAGCAGGTGGTGAACTTTAAGTTTGACATTTCAGATTTTTTAATTTTAATGGGCCGAAAAGCATCCATTAAAGAGCAACATTAGTGTTTTGTACAGTACTTGAATGCATTTCTGTAATTGAAAGATGTCTTTAACCAGTCTTTCGTCATTATCTGATTCTTATTTAATAGATTTAGGTACCTCGCCGTCGAATCCCAGACCGAGTGAATTTATTTTTAAAACATGATGGAGAAGAGTTTCGTGTAAGGTATAGAATTTCCAAGGAGGCATTTCTTCAAATTTGTAACCTACTTGATTAAGATTTAGAACCAGTGACGCAAAGAAATAAATCCATTAATGACCTTACACAGCTTTTAATATTTTTGAGATTTTTCGCCACTGGATCTTTCCAGAAAGTATTGGGTGATTTAATAAACATAAATAAATCAACAGTTTGTCGGAAACAGGTTGGGTCGGGTTATTTGTCAGTTTGTTTATCCAAAAAGTATCCCGTGAACTAGCAAAATTAAGCCACCTCTATATTAAAATGCCAGACCGGACGGAACTACGTAGAAATTGATGGATATCCACGTGTGGCAGGAGCTCTAGACTGCATACATGTTAAAATTAATATAACATAATAAGGGGGATGCGCTAAGGTAGCCCACGAAATTCAAATCTTATTACCTTTTTTGTAATTTGCAGGTCAGTAACACATTGTATGTTGATCTAATTATGATTCGCGACCATAACCAATATGGCTTTACAGAATTATAATCATTAGAATATGAATCAGAAGTATAAAATTTGCAAAAAACGTTGGTAAATTTGAATTTCGCGGGCTACCTTAGCGTATACACCTTAAACCAGATTATTTAAACTAGACTAAACCACAGAGTACACTGAATACACATAAATCAACTACATTTACTATATTTTATGCTAAAATTGTGGTGTACTTGTACGTAGGGATAATATCAGAACGCAAATGTTCACTCTTTTCGTTCAATATGGTAATTTGTTCCTGGCAATATTGTTTAAAGTCTTCTTTAACTAAAGTGACATTAAAAATGTCTAATGCCATCTAAAATTTGTTTGTGCAACTTCATTAAAGTAATGAATTCATTAGCGTTAGATAGCATTAGACATTTTTAATGCCACTTTAGCTAAAGAAGACTTTAAACAATATTGCCAGGAACAAATTACCATATTGAACGAAAAGAGTGAACATTTGCGTTCTGTTATTATCCGTACGTACAAGTACACCACAATTTTAGCATAAAATAAAGTAAATGTAGTTGATTTATGTGTATTCAGTGTACTCTGTGGTTTAATGTAGTTTAAATAATCTGGTTTAAGGGGGATGCGCTAAGGTAGCCCGCGAAATTCAAATTTACCAACGTTTTTTGCAATTTTTATACTTCTGATTCATATTCTAATGATTATAATTCTGTAAAGCCATATTGGTTATGGCCGCGAATCATAGTTAGATCGTGATACTTGACCTGCAAATTGCAAAAACCGTAATAAAATTTGAATTTTGCGGGCTACCTTAGCGCATCCCCCTTAATCTAATAATTTTAACATGTGTGCAGTCTAGAGCTCCTGCCACACGTGGAAATCCATCAATTTCATAAAAACCTTCTGCAACTCTACGTAGTTCCGTCCGGTCTGGCATTTTAATATAGAGGTGGCTTAATTTTGCTAGCTCACGGGATACTTTTTGTATAAACAAACTGACAAACAACCCGACCCAACCTGTTTCCGACAAACTTTTGATTTATTTATGTTTATTAAATCACCCAATACCTACTTGCTGGAAAGATCCAGTGGCGAAAAATCTCAAACATATTATAAGCTGTGTCAGGCCATTAATGGATTTATTTCTTTGCGTCACTGGTTCTAAATCTTAATCAAATACGTTACAAATTTGAAGAACTGCCTCCTTGGAAATTCTATACCTTACACGAAACTCTTTTCCATCATGTTTTAAAAATGAATTCACTCGGTCTGGGATTCGACGGCGAGGTAAATCTACTAAATAAGAATCAGATAATGATGAAAGACTGGTTAAACACATCTTTCAATTACAGAAATGCATTCAAGTACCGTAGAAAACACTAATGTTGCTCTTAATGGATGCTTTTCGGCCCATTAAAATTAAAAAATCTGAAATGTCAAACTTAAAGTTCACCACTTGCTAATGGGCGCTAATGAAGTTACGTGCAACGTAAAAGTGTTTAAAATGGCCGGTTTCATTAGGTTTGACATTTCATTAGTTAAATTTAATGGAGCATTAAAATAAAATAAAAAATGGTTTTGTGCAATGATTTAATGCTACATTAGTGTTTAATGTAGTCTTTAAAATTTAAAGATCGTTTCTGCAACTGAGTGTAAGACATGTTCATATGAAAATAGGTTTACCAAAAACATATATTTGAATGAGGGACTCGTTTTTAGGGTTCCGTACCCAAAGGGTAAAACGGGAACCCTATTACTAAGGCTCCGCCGTCTGTCTGTCTGCCTGTCCGTCTGTCCGTCTGTCACCAGGCTGTATCTCATGAACCGTGATAGCTAGACAGTTGAAATTTTCACAGATGATGTATTTCTGTTGCTGCTACAACAACAAATACTAAAAAATAGAATACAATCAATATTTAAGGGGGCTCCCATACAACAAACGTAATTTTTTTTGCTCGTTTTTGCTCTATATTAATAACGGCAACAGGTAGACGCTTGAAATATTCACAGAATATGTAGATATATATTGACTTTAAAAATAAATAATTAAATTAAAATAAAACAAATATTTAAGGGGGGCTCCCATACAACAAACGTGTATTTTTGCCATTTTTATAGATAATGGTACGGAACCCTTCGTGCGCGAGTCCCACTCGCACTTAGCCGGTTTTTTATAAAGTGATTTTCAAAATATCAACGTTCAAATATTTTGTGCCCAGATGAATCAAAATTTGTTAGAGATGAATCAGAAAAAGAAATAAAAATAAGACTAGAACTACTGACACTGTCAAAAATTGGACAAGGAGAATTACGCAACAAAAGCGCCTGAATAGGGGAAAAACTAATTTATTTTATGATTATATTGGGTTTTGGCCCTATGAATCAGGCACAGATGATTCAGGATTTAGCCTACAGTTACTGAATCGAATAGCCAACATTTCGTTCGATCAACTGAAGCCAGCTTACGTCATAGCTGAGCATACCAATCCTTACCTCCAAGCAAGATTACCATTACCAATACCTTACCCTCCAAGGAAGATTACCATCACCAATACCAACCAAACCAAGGCCACACCAAACCACCAACGAGCACAAGTACCTACGGACAACGTGACGTCACAGCCACCTATCAACAAGACGACACGCTCGGGCCGCATCATCAAGCTGGCGATGGCGGTACGCTTCGATTGAAGGGGAGTACTGTAGCCACAGTACATTACCACAGCACATTACCACGTTTTTACATCTCAATCAGTCAGTTGCAGAAACGATCTTTAAATTTTAAAGACTACATTAAACACTAATGTAGCATTAAATCATTGCACAAAACCATTTTTTATTTTATTTTAATGCTCCATTAAATTTAACGAATGAAATGTCAAACCTAATGAAACCGGCCATTTTAAACACTTTTACGTTGCACGTAACTTCATTAGCGCCCATTAGCAGGTTGTGAACTTTAAGTTTGACATTTCAGATTTTTTAATTTTAATGGGCCGAAAAGCATACATTAAGAGCAACATTAGTGTTTTCTACGGTACTTGAATGCATTTCTGTAATTGAAAGATGTTTTTAACCAGTCTTTCGTCATTATCTGATTCTTATTTAGTAGATTTACCTCGCCGTCGAATCCCAGACCGAGTGAATTCATTTTTAAAACATGATGGAAAAGAGTTTCGTGTAAGGTATAGAATTTCCAAGGAGGCAGTTCTTCAAATTTGTAACCTATTTGATTAATATTTAGAACCAGTGACGCAAAGAAATAAATCCATTATTGGCCTGACACAGCTTATAATATGTTTGAGATTTTTCGCCACTGGATCTTTCCAGCAAGTAGGTATTGGGTGATTTAATAAACATAAATAAATCAACAGTTTGTCGGAAACAGGTTGGGTCGGGTTGTTTGTCAGTTTGTTTATACAAAAAGTATCCCGTGAGCTAGCAAAATTAAGCCACCTCTATATTAAAATGCCAGACCGGACGGAACTACGTAGAGTTGCAGAAGGTTTTTATGAAATTGATGGATTTCCACGTGTGGCAGGAGCTCTAGACTGCACACATGTTTAAATTATTAGATTAAGGGGGATGCGCTAAGGTAGCCCGCAAAATTCAAATTTTATTACGTTTTTTGCAATTTGCAGGTCATTAACACGTATCTAATTATGATTCGCGACCATAACCAATATGGCTTTACAGAATTATAATCATTAGAATATGAATCAGAAGTATAAAAATTGCAAAAAACGTTGGTAAATTTGAATTTCGCGGGCTACCTTAGCGCATCCCCCTTAAACCAGATTATTTAAACTACATTAAACCACAGAGTACACTGAATACACATAAATCAACTACATTTACTTTATTTTATGCTAAAATTGTGGTGTACTTGTACGTACGGATATTAACAGAACGCAAATGTTCACTCTTTTCGTTCAATATGGTAATTTGTTCCTGGCAATATTGTTTAAAGTCTTCTTTAACTAAAGTGGCATTAAAAATGTCTAATGCTATCTAAAATTTGTTTGTGCAACTTCATTAAAGTAATGAATTCATTAGCGATAATGCTGCTTTAGGTAATGAAGTTTTAATGGTGAGCTTTCTGCAACTGAGTGTCAGTGGGGTAATTGCGTAACACACATAAAATGACAATTGATCACAATCCATTTATATTTTGACATGGCTTAAATCATGGAGCCAGTTTTTGTAATAAAACGTAATTATGTATTAACCTGTGATTAAAATACCGTTCTTTATACAAAACTGAAAACTTTGTTCGGTACTAAGTCCGTTTTGTTTATGGAACTTTACTATTGATGGAATAAAATACGAAATTCAATAATGCATCCATGGTATAAACGTGGGTCTGAAGATAAACCTTGCTTTGTAATAAGGCTCATAGGTAAATCCATCGTGTCCATAGAAACAGAGATTTCCAGATATCTATTTTTAAATAAGACATTTCTAAAACGTTCTGTACTAACTTTTTAGACCTTTGTATCCTGCTTAAGCATATGAAGTTTCATTAAAATCGGTTGTCATTTTGAAAAACAAGGGCTTGAAAGTTTGTATGAAATGCCGTACGTCTTTAACGCTCTTAATAAAATAATAAAATCAGCCTGTTGTCCCCCAGCAGGACAAAGGTCTCCCTTTCCTTTTTACACTCAACTCACATACTGACTAAAAACCACCCCCGTGTTCCCTTCCCACACTTGCACCGGGGACTTCCACGATCCCCGGTCTCAACTCGTTCCTGCGCCAACATGGACCAATCCCGCCTATAAACTCAAGCTCATCCCGCAACTACGCTTTTTCCTTGTATTCAAGGAGATTTTGTTACCGCCAATGTCTTCGATAAAACCGAACTATGAATAGGTACCCTTTTCGTTAGCGTACTCATACGCATCGATAGGTCAAGGTTAAATACGACTTTGCACGGTATCTCGGATAAAAGAGACCAGGGGGTCTACTCCGAAGCGTTAATACGAAGTATCGGCCGAATGTTCGGCCGTTTTATAACTTCCATAGTTTTCTTTTTTGACTTTGAATCTTTACCCGACTTAACGTCACATTTTTGACTTTGGCTTATCTCTTTGACAGTCGTTTTTTTTTTCTTTTGCCGTAGTCAGCCATAGTTACTCGTCGTCAAGCAACGGCCAAACATTCGGCCGATACTTCCGATTTATGTTCGGAGTAGACCCTCTGCATTCGTCGGTAGCATCGTTACGGCAATTGAATTTTTCGGTTAGCGATCGGTAGTTTGCGAGAGCGTCGCTATATACTTACGTCGAGACTGCAGGCCCTAGGTCTGCCGCGTTGAACGTTTTCAGGGACCCACATTATATAAAGGCATTCTTTGTTTCAGTGCCTAATAACATGCGCCGTCCTTATTCTGGCGGCGGGGGCAGGTCACCCCATCGGCTTCTCCGCCGTCGCACTCCCGCAGCTCAGGATCGAGAACAGCTCCATGAGAATAGATGATGAAATGGGATCCTGGATCGGTGAGTTCTACACACATTTTTTGTAAACTGCATTTTGTACACGAAAAATAGATAAGTAGGTACTTACCTAATTGTTTTGCAATATAAGGCTTTTAGCTTTACATTGTCAGAGTAGAAAATATTATCACTAAATGAAGTTGCGATGAGTCGAAAAGTGACCTAATAGATTCTGTCTACCTCCGTTCAATCATAGTAATAATATGTGTTAGAAAAATGCTCATTATGGTTGAAATCTAAAGGGAGGCCGCGATACCCAGTAGTGAGTGATACCGGGCTAAAATGATGATGATGTATGTCTAAATCTCTATATTCAATCGAAATCAACGTAGGTCAGTAAAAGTGTACCTAATTATAATCCACCGACTTGCCAATGCCTCCCGCAGCTCATGCACTCGTTTCCTACATGTACCTAATCTAAAATGTAGCAGACTCGCGTGAGGTTTATCCACACGTTTTTCTATTTTTATTATTTGTTATTTTTAGATCAATCCAAAACTTTATAGTTTGCTAATCACTATTGCGCAATATTAAGCAATACATACATAACTCGTATGTTGTCGACTTGTCGCCTATGGTTCCGTAGTAAACAAGGAACCCTTATAGTTTCGCCATGTCCGATTGTCCGTCTGTCTGTCTGTCTGTCTGTCTGTCTGTCCGTCCGTCCGTCCGTCCCCGGCTTAGCTCAGAGACGCTTAGTCTTAGAAAGCTGTAATTTGGCATGGGTGTACATATTAATCACGCCGAGAAAGTCGTAAAATAAAACCATGAAACAACATTTTTTTTTAGGGAACGTCCCTTGCACGTACAACGGGGATGACATTTTTTTTTTCGTCTAATACATGGTGTGGGATATCGTTGGATAGGCCTTCAAAAATATTGTGGGTCTGTGAAAAACATTTTCCAATTCTGAGATCCGTTTGCGTAATTTAAAGTGCTATTTTTTGTTAGAGTCAAGTGTCCCCCCCCCCTGCCAGCTAAATAGTTGGTTTTGGATATGTGAAAAAATTCATGGCAGTAGTATATATAACGAAATTAAAAGGAAAACTATCACTCCAGCCCGTCCCCAAATTGTTACTAATTTTTGTGATCCCCCAACGACGCCCTAAGCCGAGGTCCGTACCCCACAGGGGGTGCCCTTAGTGCGCTGTCGTTTAGTTTTAATATATATAATTTGCGCCCTGGCTGGAGGCTTTAAGATTAAAAACCTTAGGGCAGCCACAGGAATATCCGGTTAAGTAGCAACGACCTCTCTAGGTTTGCTACGAGATGCCATACATACATAAAAAAAAAAAAAAAAAAAAATACTATCACAACTAAGTAGGGTTTACAAGTTAACGAGTAATCGTCGACCAACTTAAATTTGCAGTTGAAGAATTGACCGTAACGTATATAGATGTATGGGAGAGCATGTTTTTCAACTACAATGTTAAGTTTGTTTTTGGGATGAATTCATCCTAACTACGGAGCCCTTCATTGTGCGTGGTCCGACACGTACTTGGCCGGTTTTTAAGGATAATTATAAAAACAAACAAGATTGTTCGGCTTTTATGTCTAAAATAAATACTCACAGCATGGAAATATAGTTTATTATCCAGCCTCTGATATTTTTTCTCTAGATCAATTATTACTTTAGTTATAAACGAAATAAGAATTGAGACTTACGCTATTTAGTTTCGTGCTCGAACACGATCAAAGAGCGCACGCGATATTCAACTTTATAACTTATGTGGTAGCGTTTAGCACATAACGGAGTGGCGGGGAGCATGGGGCGGAGCTTGCGTGGAAATTTGGTTTAGAGGAAATGTTCGGAGTAATTAACTAAACATAGCATTGGCAACGTGCGCAATTTAGGCCATTTAGCAAAGATATGTCATAATTTCATGCCGTGCCTTGGAAAGCACGTTAAGACTCAGATATATACCAGTGATCTTGAGCGGTTAGCTTGCGTGTTCTATAACCTGAGCTCACGCAACGCGTCGTACGTTCAGCCTGTAATAGGACTCGCCCATCAAGGAACGTTGTCCCCAATTTGATGCATTATTAATTTATTATTCACCAAACAATATATTTCAATAAAACGCGTATACTAAAAGATCAATAATTAAATTATCTTTAAATTGGTGAAGGTTTCAGAAAAATACGCTTGGTAGATTTTGCGCCATTCTCAGTTTTTTATCCACGCTAACAAATTAATTTCACTATGTAATAGAAACATAATTTAAAATATTCACATAAATTATTGAGAAAATGCTCTAATTTAACATATATTTGTTTCAAATCATTAAAACTACTCGTTTAGACGTGATCTTCAGTATAAAATCATTAAAAGTCGGTTATCGTCGCCTTAAGGCACGGCGCAAACGGGCCACCGACCACAGCCACTGGTGGCCAGCGACAGCGACTTAACAAACTTTTTCATATATTTTGTATAGACGCGCCGCACACGTGTAGCCGGTGGCGGCCACACGCTACAGCAGTGTCGGCGACTCGCCACTTGTGGTCGCTACGGGCCACACAAGACGCTTAGGGCTCCCGCACACGGCCCACCGGCCACAACCACAAAACGCCGCCACTGGCATATTTCCTGTAATTTTCATACATTTTATATGGACTCGCCGCACACGGTTGGCGCCGGTGGCCGCCACACCTTCACACATTCTAGTTTCTCGTGGCGGCATTTGTGGCTGTCGCGTGTGGCCCGTGTGCGGCGGCACTTACACCTGCCACTGTCGCAGTACTCCACCCCCCGCGCAGTTAAAGTTAAAGTTTGACACTCCCTCCCGCTCCGCCCAGAGCGGGAGAAGTTATTTGATAATTTCCCACCCAAAAAAATAAAATAAAAAGAACTGTGCAGCAGAGAGCGGGTTATAAAATGTGGCGGCTTCCGAACAGCGGTGGCTGTCGCTCGCTTCTGCCACCGTTACAAATGTGGCGGTAGCGCGCGACAGCCACCAGTGGCTAAGGTCGGTGGCCCGTTTGCGCCGAGCCTAAGCCGTTGGTCCTGACTACCATTCGTGGACCTTTGAGTTTGACAGTCGTTACAGGTCGACAGAAGCCCGAAAGTCTGACAACCAGTCTTGCCAATGGGTACGAGTATTATACAGGCTGACTTTGAAAACATGCGACAAAATTTAAGGGAGTGTTCTACCCATCAATATGAACAACTTTTACTAAAGGACCAAATTAAAATTTGCAAAAAAAAAGTCGACCTTCCTATAAAAGTGCATAACCGATTGGACCATTTTGTATAAGAAGGTCGATTTTTTTTGCGAATTCTAATTTGGTCCCATAGTAAAAGTTGTTCATATTGATGGGTAGAACACTCCCTTAAATTTTTTCGCATGTTTTCAAAGTCAGCCTGTATATTACCCAGTAACTGGGTTGTGGAGGTCAGATAGGCTCCATGTAAAATACTAGTATTCAGCTGCATCCGGGTAGACTGGAAGCCGACCCCAACAAAGTTGGGAAAAGGCAAAGCAAATGATGTCATAATTTCATGACGTGCAGATTTTAAGACATGTTATGGAAATCGATAGAACGTAAACAGATTTGTGGCAGTGGGTATTTTCCGTGACTGCCTCGTTGGTCTAGTGGTCGCAAGTGTTATCTGCTGAGCATGAAGTCCTGGGTTCGATTCCCAGGTCGGGCAAAGTGTTATTGGGATTTTCTATCAGGAATTTATCAGTAGCAGCTCGTAGTCTAGATTTGTGCTCGGTTGATCGGTCCCCCCTGTTACAATAGCAAAAAAAAAAAACATGTGACAAACATAACTAGCGAAATGTTGGTGTACTTATATAGTACTTAGACCACAAATTCAAATTCTTTTATTGGTGTGTTTTTTGGTACATTTTACATGAGATCTTAATAATAAATAATTAGTTCCTCAAAAATCTATATTCAAGGTGGACACTCTGCCCAACCCTTCACGGAAACGTGGCGTGATGTTATTATGTTATGTATTTTCCATGTAAGTAAGTATTAGCAAAAGAATAGCTAAGTAGCCGGGAAACTAATTATTATACCAACAATGAGCCAGCAATATATTATTATGTCATCATTCATTCATCATCATTTCAGCCGAAAGACGTCCACTGCTGGACATAGGCCTCCCCCAAAGGGGAAGGGGTTGCCATAATCGCCACGCTTGGCAGGCGGGTTGGCGATCGCAGTATGATGTTAAAATGCATAGAGAACGCTGCTGCCCATTCTCTAGTAACTAGTAAGTCCCTTAGTCGCCTTTTACGACACCCACGGGAAGAAATAAGAAATAGGGTGGTGGTATTCTTTACTTCCGGCACCACACAGGCAATATATGTATAAATGTATAATTTCTCATAATACCGACATTACCTACCGACCTACCGTGAGTGTAGTACGGTCGGCAACAAAAGATGCACTATTACCTACATGCTATCGAAATTAACACAGTCATGTTTACTCGATACATTGGTTATCAACATTTCCTGTACCATTAACCTAATAGTTCAATTCGAACAACATAGTGATTGTGTTATTTAATACCTACCGCGTTTAGTTACGGAAATCTATAGTATTAGGGAACCGACTTTTGTTGTTCAAAAAAAATATATAAAAATAAAATCCAAATTGTTTATTTCTTCAACCAAATTACACAATTAGTTTGTGATTGGAGTCTTCTTTTAAGCAAACAATGCCTGTATTAGAAGACTCCGCTCTTCCATAACAAAAACCGGTCAAGAACGAGTCGGACTCGCGCACCGAGGGTTCCGGTACGTATATATAATGTTGATGATTTCTGAAAAACTGTGCTATTTAGAGACATCGTTTTATTTTTCTTGTAATCTTTACATACACTTCTATCACATAGAATAATTTCAGATTTTTATCAATTGCACTTCGGAGATAAGGGGGGGGGAACGGTATTTTTTTTTTTAATTTTTCATCAAAAGTCGGAAACTGTGCTGCCTAAAATAAAAATAAAAAATGTTTGGGAATGTGCAAACAGCGTTCTTTCATATGATACCCCACATGCCTTGGTAGCCCCACTTAAATTTTTTAAGACCCCGTTTCAGTCCCTTTTGCAAAAAAGATATATTTTTTTTATTTTTTTCTTGTTTGCAAAATAGTTGGACAAACGTCATCTAAAACCATTCTAAATTTCAAGTTGATAGCATTAGTAGTACTTGAGATATCGAGGTGTGACAGACAGACAGACAGACTTAGTCTCACCATAAGGGTTCCTTTTTACCATTTTGGTACGGAACCCTAAAAAGAGAAAAATATTTATAACAAATTTATCATATATAAGAAGACAAAATTAGCATAAAATTAGCATAAATTAGCATAATAGCATAATATAATAGCAAATAATCCAAGTATCATCATGTAGGTACTTAACCCTCTCTGGTCTAATGGTAAGACCTGTCTCAGACACTGAAGTCGGTTCGATTCCCAGCGGAGGCAAACATTTTAGCTCGGTTTAATTGGTGGTAGGGCTTGTTCTAGGTCCAGCTGGATAGCTACCACCGCATCTTATCTAAGTCTGGCGCCACAACAAAAATGTTAACAGCATTTATTGTGTTTCGGCAATTAGAGTAAGATAGCCAGAAGAAGATAAATCCGAAGTATCGGCCGAATGTTCGGCTGTTTCCTGACTACGGCTGACTATGGCTGATTAAAACGCAAGAAAAAAAAAAAGATGGTCGATGAGATTAGTCAATATCAAAAACATGACTTGAAGTCGGGTAAGGATTCAAAGTCAAATAAGGAAACTTTAGAAGTCAAGAAACGGCCGAACATTCGGCCGATACTTCGCATTATCGCTTCAGAGTAGGCACGCTGTTCCTCTGTGGTTGAGGATTCCGGGTGAAGCTCGTTTCCACCTCCGGCCTGATCATCACTTACCACCAGGTAAGATGAAGGCCAAGAGCTTACCCACTGTGGACAGAAAAAAAAAACATGATTCTGGACCAAGTTTAACCTGACTCTCGTCATGTTCCGCTACCCGCATCCGATTCGAGTAGCGGAACATGACGCGAGCCAGTTGAATTGAACTACCGCGGTTTCGCTGCTATGGTTTCTTGGCGGAAGTGTGCTACCAGCGTTAATGTATTCGTCATCATTATGCTTAGCTAAAGGTATTTTCAGAGCGAAACAGCTATTGTATGTAAAAATAACATTAATTATACTGTGTGAAATTTTTAACACGCTTACCTAAATAAAAAACCGCTTCTTGCAAAATATTAATCTGTTTGCAAACAAAGGCCAAGAGATGAAATTGAACTCAGGATCTCACAAATTCCCACGTCATTGTCATTTCCTGTCGTCGGACCTTGCTAATTATGTAATGACACACACGGACACACCTCATAAGGAAAGTGTGAACACACAACACACATGAAAGTAATTCTTTAAATACACAAGGATCAATACACGTCTTCAAGAGTGACGCGCGTTCTCGCAATTACGGGAAATCATGCAGTCAACTGTAATCTGAATTATAAATGTCGCTACAGAACATCGGGGATATCGGGGGTCATACTTCCATCCTCTGTCATTGTTGTGGGCTGTTTGTTTCCTCGGGCACTTAAAAAAAATATATTAGCTTCTTATACTTACTTAGTTTATGTACACTTAGTTCATACAGTTACACAAATTGTCCTAATTAATCTTGTCCATTAATAATAATAATAATAAACACTGACGAGGAACCCCTCCCACCTCATTCTTGCCTTTATTGGCCGGCTTGAGTGGAGATTCGCAAGTGCTGGTAGGGATCTTGAATTCTTGACCACCTTCCAGGGTCTGGGATTTTTCTGATAGCCGTGGAATACCTCTTCACTCCTCAAGCACCTCAGGAAGGGTGTGCTAGCGACCGTTTTCGGGGGCCCATTATTAAGGGTGCAAGTCGTCCCCTGCCATTTTTCCGTGTATATAATAAAACATTGATCAGGCAGGGGCCATAGTCCTTCCATAGTTGTGGAAACCAGTCCACTTTAACCATCCAAACATACGGACAGTATCTTTAGTAGGGGGCAGTGAGAGGAATGATTAAAAAATAAACACATGGTCCGTTGAAAGGCACTTCATCATCATCATCATTTCAGCCGAATAACGTCCACTGTTGGACATGGCCTCCCCCAAAGGGGGGGTTTGCCATAATCGCCACGCTTGGCAGGCGGGTTGGCGCAAAGGCACTTGCCACTATAATATTTTCATATTAACAGTTATAAACATTACATAACACTTCTATACTTAAGCGCCTAAACACAGCCTCTACTTTAATTGTTCATTAGGTTTCACTCACAAAACCGACTCTTTGACAATTAAAAGTGCCTGTAATTGGTTTAATTTAAATAAAAGCTTTTGAGTTTGAGTTTGAAAAGTCTTTAGTTTAATTTCTTCACACCAAAGTTTGAATTTAAAGATTATCAAGAAGGAGGGACAGAGCTTAGGGCTTGGCCTAAGGTGCCTAGACTCTGCACTTTTTTAAAAATGGAATCTCTTAGTTTGAGTTTGAGAGGTCGTCATTCCTGTGGCTGCCTTAAGTGAGCTTAAAGCCTCCAGCCAGGGGCGAAATTCTTAAATACTAAGCGACTACATGCTATGGGCAATTGGGCACCCCCTGTACGAACAACGGCTTAGGGAGTCGCTGTGGGAGGAGTGGAGGACAGCAAGTTGGGGATAGGCTGGATCAAATTTGGACGATTATTATTATTAGGGGATAGTATTAAAGCAACGGCGCACTGGCAATTCGTCGAGCAAGGGACGGTGGGGACAGTTACGTCTGGGTCTTCGCGTGAGACCTCGGCGGAGAGGATGGAATGTCGGTTTGTGTATTTTGTGCACTATACTTAAACTCAAACTTAATGCATTTATTCCAAATAATCCAATTACAGGCACTTTTAAATTGTCAAGGGGTCGGTCACTCATAAGGATGAAGCTAGTTGCCCATTCCAAAGCTTAGTAGGTAGGGAGAAGAACGGGTAAGAAACTCCACGGACACTCTTTTAAATTAACATATGGTTACAAAATATTGGTTCCATCATTCGTGTTGAAATTATACATGTGAGAACTATGCAAAACGTCCAAAGCGTCCGTAATAAAACATAAAAAACAACTCGAAAATTAAATTAAATTAAAATAAGCCAAGGCCGCCAAGAGAATATGACCCGTCCCTACTGATGGCGCCCGTTCACGAACATGACATGTGGCCCTACTGCTTTCCTGGAGGAGGCTAATGGGGTCATCGGGGTCGGTGAGAGTATGCCTCGGACGGCGGATCTGACTAATGCGAGAGAGTCGCAGCGTTCACAACCAGAGGGTTTCGATGTCTGACGGCGAAATCAAAGAAATGCTACGTATTGCATTTCATGAACTGCTAGATGGTCTAAGTGGAGGGTTCCGTTCCGAACGGACCAAGGGGATCCCGTTGCCTTACGGAGGAAACGGTTCTGAAGTGTCCGCATCCTATGGATGAGGTGGGGCTTTGCTTTTGCGAAAACTGCACAGGCATACGTCATTATGAGGCGGATGCATGCTATGTAAATACGCAATTTGCATTTAAGGGACAATTCAAAATAAAACCGCTTGGCTCTTGTCTGGATTGACCTTGATTCTGCACTTTCTAAACCAAGCGAGGAGTTTAGGTTTGGAGAGTGTGAGATATCTGGTGTTGCCTGAGGCCTGTGTAGTAAATCGCCGTGTTGTCTGCGAACAGAGCTAACTGCGCCTTTTTACTTTTGGGGATATCGCTAGTGAATAGCGTAAAAAAGAGGGTACCCAACACAGAGCCCTGGAGGACACCTGCGCGGCTAGGATGGGGGGGAGGATAGCACTCCTTCGATGCGATAGTGGAAGGTGCGGTTCACCAAGAAGTCTTGCAAGATGAGCACGAGGCGATCTGGCACATCGAGTTTGTAGAGCTTAAATAATAAGCCGTTGTGCCAGACTTTGTCGAACGCTTTCGATATGTCGAAGAAAACAGCACCCGTCATCAAACCACGTTGTAAGCCAACGCTTATGTGTTCGATGATGCGGTGGACCTGTTGAACACAAAAATGTTGGGTTCTAAAACCGAACTGTTCATCGGGGATGAGGCCCTTCGTCTCGGCATAGTCTCTGAGGCGCTTATAAATAAGCCTCTCATAGACTTTGCCGAAGACGTTGAGCAGACTGATGGGACCATGAATCGGGTTGGTAAAGACCTTTTATACTTTTATCACTTAGCGCGCAGTCACGGTACATTGGTTGGTCGGTATGTTTACCAGCCAATCCCTGTAGTCTTGAAATTAGCGAAGCATGTCGCCGACTAGTCCACTATTGGGCAATAATACGCGCCCTGCTTGGTCGATTTTCGATGCCTTTTATCAACCAATAGCAAGCCTTTTATATAAAGCATTTCTATACTTTTTATAAGCTCGGCGTATGTATTTCTTATATACTGTTATGAATGCTTTAAGAGCTTGTATCATGCACACGGGCTTATATACATGGCTCGTAATCGTTCCTCCGAGTACATAAAGATACTCAAAGATGTTTAGAACGGTACTCAACTGTATTTATAGACGATCTGTTGTTATTTACTCATATAAAGACGCTTTGTTATCATATCAGTTTTATTTAGAGGCTAGCTCGTTAAAGAAAGATCGATCGACTCGGAATATGAAAACAAAGATGTTATCTTTGTTTCCATATCCGGCAATAGTCCTACACCAACCGGGGGTTGTCCTTGGGTGCACTTGCATAAAGCGTACAGCGGGCCGAGCACGGGCGTGTCAAAACGTTTGTGACAAGACATGATAAATTATGTCATGTCAATTTGTACTAGAATTTTATGACAAAACAGCCCCGCAGGGATAATCGTCGGTTGGTGCCTCATTTAGCGTCTTAATGGGCCTCTGCGAGTTGGCTTCGGACCCTCGTACGCCTTCCAAAGTTCCGGTACCCCATGGACCCGAGATATCTTAACACATAATAATAATACAAATAAAATAATGAAACTGGATGAATCACTGTGCGAAGACGTCTCATGAACGGGCTTAAACCCGGGCTTAAATTCCTAGGGCATAAAGGTGACTGCCTCCCCTGTTATTTCTCGCCCTCCGGTCCTTAAACTAGACTCCGTCATAGCGCACCGATTGCACAGAGTACTTCAGTTGGCAACACTGTTTCATAAGCGACATAACACCAGTATTACGACCACTTTATTGAATTTGCCAACGTAGGAATTAACATTACCTACTAACATTAGTACTTACTTAGGTACTGCACAGCCATACTTAGCATAATCAGCCTATAATGTTCCCACTGTTGGGGCACAGGCCTCCTCTCTTCGAGAGAGAGTTTGATCCTTACTTACCGTAAAAAAAATATAATATTAGCCTCCTTCTGGTGCAGTCTGGTAAAAAACTAGGTATTCGAAAACCGGTTACAGTTTCATTATTAAGAATTTAGACACATTAACCATGAGAGATTAAAACATAATACCTAGTAGTAAAGTAGGTTAATTATGCTGTGTTTTTGGTCATAATATATGATAGTAAACATATACACAAACGCCTTGTTTCCCCGAAGCATCGCATTTCGCCAGGTATGTTTAAGTCCCATGAGCCTATTGTCATCAACTGGCGACGAATCTAGACTCCGGGCTGCTACTAAAAAAATACTGATAGAAAAACCCAATAACACTTTGCCCGACTTGAGAATCGAACCCTGGACCTCATGCTCAGCAGTAGCACTTGCGACCACTGGACCTACTAGGAAGTCAGGCAGGCAGGCTAGCTACATACACCACGACTCAGCGCAATACGTCACCGACCCAACGTTGTAACTAGATTTTGTAGTGATGTTTTTAATATGTATTAGTTTATTATTTTGTAAGATTATTTTGTATATGGGCCTTAGTTGCCTGAAAATAAAGCTATTATTATTATTATTAAATAGGGACCCACTGGGTCGTAAGTTTGGCCCATCATTGATCGTCTGACATGCGGCAATTATGTCCAGCCCAATTAATTCCATCTAAGCGTGGCAACTTTCCGAGTGACATCCGTTATTTTGGTGATGGAATGGATTGTTGTATTCTTGTACCCGGTCCACAAGTTTGGTACCCAGAATACTCCGTTCCATTAAACGATTTAAAATCTGTATTAAAACTAAACTTTGTAAAAAAGGGTACTATAAGATTTCTGATTATTTAGAGGACTAAAAAGCTTGGGATTGAGCTGCTCGCTCTGCTAGCCTTGTGATAAAACTGGAAAACTTGACATTTTAATTATTATGCATGATTTTATATACATATTGACATTGCAGAATATTGTATACAATTTTACATGAATGTTTACTTTGAAAAGTATTATATTTACTGCTTTAATTTATTGTGAATGTGAGCACTATGTGGGTCATTTTTTTTTTCTAAATGTTTTCCTTTCTTTTCTTTTCTCACTTAAGTTTTAATGATGGTCTGACATTTTGAGCGCTTTATGCGGCCTACCCAAATGTCCTTTTTTTGGTACTGTTCGTTGAGTCGTTGAGGTCCTTAAGTTTTGAGTTGAGCTGCACGATGACTGACAAATGCTTACACTGATTGGACAGGTCCGCTCAAATTTGCGTGGTTCTTTCCTCAAAAGACCATTTCAGACACGGATCTACATGGTCCTCACATGATCTGACCAAGATTATGTCTGGACTTTAAAAGAGACTTTGACCCCTGAGTTTGTTTCGCCATTTCTTCTCAGGGGTAGTCAGATAGGAAATGTCGGCTATACCTAGATTTTTTTTTTTATATGACGTGTAAAAGTGATTTTAATATCCTATTTACAGAATAAACGATTTCATTTCATTTCATTTCATAGCTCCCTGGCAAACCTCGAGCGTGGAACTCTGCTGAATTGTCAAAGACCATGTTTGAGAACCATACGTGAGGATGGGCTGAATACACACGTTGATGAGTCTTCTCTTGAGGGATAGGGGAGGATCGCCGTTTATAAAATCTTTTATGGCCCGAAAGCTGTTCCAGGCATTTTCGGTGCTTCTTGCAACTTCTTTATTTTAAATTGCCTGGAGACTATTTTGACCAAGATATTCAGCGACATATTCAACTTCCTCACACGCCACGGTGAACAGGCGAGGCACGCTGTTCGTCATGAACTTGGTCTTTGACATATTCATTTGTAGTCCCGACCTCTAGGCGTGCCATGCTAAGATCTTCTATAGCATCTGAGACCTGAGTCGCTGAGCTCGGAGACTGAAGACTAAGCAAGGACAATTTCGTCGGCGAAATGGAGATTGGATAATTTACTATTTAAATATAAGGTGACATTACATTTATGGCAATAAGTATTTAATTGTCGTTACACGCTACAGATTCGAAGAGAGACTCACATATGTCTAAATGCCAACAGTTCAGGATAATTGAACCCGTGAAAACTTGATACCGCTAATGAATGGAAATAACATGTATCTGGAATAAAATTCACCTCACAGTAAAGAACCGTTTTGTGTGAAAACAAAAGCACTGCAAGCAAACATATACAACATGTCCCAGAATTAACGCACAACCTCTTAAGGGGTCATTGTACTCATTATTATGAACAGCTTTTACTATGGGACCAAACCTGAAATCTCAATAAAAATCAGCGGTTCCCTTCATTTTGACAAGTTATTCGAACATAAATGTCTGTGTGTTTCCGCGAATCATAATTAAATGAACATAAAACGTGATACTGACCTGAAAATTGCAAAAAACGTAAGAAAATTTGAATTTCGCGTGCTGCCCCGACGCTTTCGCCTTTAATCAGATTATTAATTATGTACATACATTTAAAGTTATTATTCATTATTTTTTAAACATGTTATTCATGAAATAATATGAATATTAAACTATAAATAAACAATCATTATCGAGATGTTGTTGTAAGAGACACTCAAAACAATGAATTGATACTACATTACTCGTACAATCAAACTCATCGAACAAGATAAAGAGACAACACATTCATAAAATTACTCATATTTATTTCAACGACGCGCGACGATGTAATAAAATCAATAATGACTGTCGTTTCGACCAAATCTGTTCCGCCAAGGATAATTTAATCTCTATGTATTAACGGCCGAACCCAATAACCTATACAACATTAGTTTTTGTTTATACTAAACCTCTTAAGGGGTCATTGTACTCATCATTATGACCCCTTAAGAGGTTTAGTATAAACAAAAACTAATGTTGTATATCACCAGTTTCGGCCTACTGGAGATATAAAAATATATCTATCGATGCTTTTAACGTCCCAATAATCTATGAGACAAGGCTACAACAGATATATCTTTGTATGAAAATGCCAAAGTATGCGTCCCAATATACGATTTGTTTGACAGGACAGTACTACAGATGGCAGATTTGGCTATTCCCCGAATTGCAGGGCTGGATAAACATAAAGTAGCCAAGCTAAAATGAACTCTTTAGTAATTGCAATAATGATCATAGATGTTTTTTTTTATTAAAAGTAATAAAAAAAAAAAAAAAATATCTCGAAAACGGTGCGCCCTAGGCAAAAAATAACAGAAATGTAACCCCCCCCCTTATTAACACCCCCCGTGTAAGCACCATAGCAACATGAATTTAAGTTAAAAAAAAAAATAACATTAATGCGCTAAGGTAGCCCGCGAAATTCAAATTTTATTACGTTTTTTGCAATTTGCAGGTCAGTAACAGGTTGTATTTTGATTCGCGGCCATAACAAATATGGCTCTACAGAATTATATCTTAATCCAGTAACTTATTTAGAAGTAAGAAACAAAGAAGTTTTAATATAACACTAATTAAACATGTTGTTTTTTAAAGTGATGTTGGTTGTAATGGAACGCACGGGAGGGCGAAGTAGAGAAACCTACTTATTGTTTTCGTTAGATAGATAGCCTTTATCAATGATTGTGAGACGCCATCGCGAGCATAGATATAATTATACTGCCTATCATCAATAGCGATCTGTCTTTAACTGAAAATAAGTTATTGGGTTCGGCCGTTAGTGAAGTGGCAAAATTGGTCTCCAAACACCATGAAGAACATTTAATTTTAAACACCGTGTATAATTAATTGGCCATATTTTACAATTGGTCATGTCCGCATGGATAGTTTAATTAAAATCAAGGTACGACACAGGCCGTGATTCTGAGACCAAAAAACTTACTTGCCAACAATGATGTTATAAGTAAAAAAAACGTTTTACAAAAAAGATTTAACACTTTGTAGTGTTATTTTTGGAAGTCGGTTATTTTTTTTTTTTAAGTTTTTTATTTTTCACTTTTTAGTGGGTCAGTTTTTAATTTATCTAAGTTACAATTATAGCCTAATGTTAACTGCTCATCACCTTTTATAAAATATTGCCTTTCCTGATGCTGGGACGTTGATTGACATGTTTTGATAATTTTCCATTTTCTAGAAAAATATACCTAAGTACTCATAGTCAGATAGATAAAACATACTGTTTTTACTACCGCACCCCAATTGGGTATGTAAAGTAAAAATTAACCTATGCCGATTCCAAAACCATTTCGAGATTTTAAGCTTCTAAGACTTATTTTTCTATTAATAGGTCTTAAAATTATAAGATCGTATTTATTTTCACAAAAATACTTAAAATCACTTGACTTTTATTTGACCTCTAAAGTCGTCACAAAGCAGCCTGAATTGGAAACTTTCAGTGCCTCTTGTAAATAAGTTGTTCTTTATGTGTCAAGTGTCATGCCAACGTCAAATTTACATGAAGCACTTATCTATTATTATTCTATTCAGATACGTAAATATGTAAATAGTGTAGTTTTTCACCAGCGGCGGACAGTACAAGTCGAATCACATCGGATACATCGATAAAAATATATATTTTTAATTATTGTAAGTAATATATATATAATCTGTTTATTTCGGACCAACAAAGACATCCATAATTGTGTTAGTAAATGCTTAAGACCTATGTTAGTGAATAATGGCGATCATGATATTTTTTCGCAGTGACCTCATTTTATTTTACTTGCGGTGATACGAAGAAGTTTGAATAAATAAACCTTATCTGTATTAGCTTGGATGCTATTTTAAATGTATAATTTTATTATTCGAACATAACAATATCGACAAAAAACAACAAAAAAATAAAACCATTTTGAACATACTCACACCTGCACATTTAGCAGAACATAAAAAAGGCCAACATTTTTTTATACGAGTATACCGTCTATTTGTGAAATCTAGTCATTCTTCTTTTCTTATTTAAAATTACACCTTTTAAAATTAAAATGAGATCACATTTAATATTAATTTTTCGAGAACAATATTTTTTTGTGAAAAATGTACTTTCTTGATTTTTTAAGGCCAAGAAAAATTGAAAAAGATAATTAAAAAACATTTTTTTTTTTATTAAAATAATACAAATTCATTTCGCGTGTTTCCTCCACGTGCTCATAATAAAGTTTTTACCCGGCTAGACATGCTGAGCTAAGAATTATTGTTATCTATTGTTTCCTGTGACAGTCTCTGCCATTCCTCAACTGCGGCGATTCGCAGTTCTCTTGTCAGGCTCTCTACTCAGCAGGTCTCAGACGTGTTCTATACTTCTATCGGATTCATATCCGGTGATATCGCCGGCCTTTAGTTGATCGAGCAGTATGCGGCCGAGCATTATCCTGCATCAAAACAAAGTCGTCACCGATAAAAAGGTCACACGTTACCACATATTCTTCTAAAATTTCTCTTTCATGACGAGCAGCAGTCAGACTTTCTCCATCGCTTACCACCAGGTCCGTACGAGCTCCCAAACATATACCCCCCTAAACCATTATTGATCCTCCAAGGCTCCAACATATGCGGATATGCCACCGTAGTTTTAAAATTTGTCTGATTATAGCGTTTCCCTTTGCGTCTATATATTTTTTGCCTTCCTTAAACTTGATTTAAAAGAATTCTGCACTCATCACTAAACAATATTTTACCCCATTGGTCCGTGGTCCAAAGTCGATGTTCCCGAGCAAAAGTTAGTCTGTTTCTACGATGATGTATCTCTAGTTTTGGAGCCTAGGCGGGCACGTAGGTACTGAATCCAACGTCTTTGAATCTTCTTCGTACCGTAATGCTCACTTACTGTGAGACGTCGTACTTCCTCAAGCTCATTTCTAGCTTGTGTGGTAACGTGGGTTTCTACGTACGCGAAGCTGAATGAAACGATCATCCCTGCTCAAGGTAGGCGTCTTTTTCTGCCTTGTCCCGGTCTTCTCACAAAAGCATAAGATACTGCGATAAATTGTTGAAACAGGTCGGCGAAGAATCCTTGAGATCACTCTGTAGGTTTGGTAATTTCTCCTCATCTCAAGAGTGCCCTGGCAATCGCAGTTGCGCTGAAGTCGGGCATATAACAAAAAAAAATTGGTTTTAAACATGCGTTCGTTTTCATACACCGATATCACTTCGTGGACAATAGTTCAATAATTTTATACGTTTATTCGACTGTAATAAAACGACTTTTTGTAAATGCTGTAATGTATAACTGCTTTTTGTCCCAAACAAATAAAATAAAATATAATGAAGTCCTTGACTTTTAAAAATACTGAAAAGTTAAAAAACAAATAAAACTGACTTTGAATGAAGATTTTACGAAATTTTAAATAAAAACCATTTTAAATACCAACCAAATGATGAGTAGGGGAAACTTACTCAAAATGATGTAAGTACCAACAAAATTAAAACAAACGCATACAAGGTGACGTTCAATTGTTTTCTCAATTTGAAATAATTATTTCTAAAATAAAACGAATTAACAACCAGTCAGCAATGTCACACAAACTAGTTTTTCGAAATTATTGTTATGTTCCGCTGGGAACATAACAATAATTTTTCAATTTTTCCGGACAATGGGAACTGGCGTCCCCAAAATTGAAACTTAGTCAACAGACTTGAGACATATCTCATTTAAAAGGGCTTGGCTTACTGATCATTCTTTACTATGGCGACGACCATCAAAAGCATGGGGTTCCCAGGGAAAAGAAGGAAATGTAATGGTACTACTGTAGTACCAAATATGTTTGATTATGAAAAAATAAGTGAAAATCGTATTGGGTTTTACTTAAGATACTTCATATTGTATTTATTTTCCATGACAACATTTAACGCTTTTATACCCCATAGGTGTAGGTAGATAATGTGTACCTACCCAGCGTAGCTACAACACGATATCAAAACTTAGTCAACATACTTGAGACGTATCTCGTTTAAAAGGTCCTGGCTTACTGATCATTTTTACTATAGTGACGACCGTCTATTGGATGGGGTTTTAAAGGAAAATAATAAAATGTGGTCATATTCTGTAGTAAATAGACAATAAGTGTGATTATAAAAAAATTAAAATCGAATCTTATTTTACTTTATTTCATAATATGAAGTTTATTTAACATGACATAACAATACATCTCTGCCTACACTTGCGGGGAATACAGGCGCTATTCCACTTTGAATAAATTCAAATCAAATCAAATCAAAAATATTTTTATTTCACATAACATGGGCACTTATGAAACCGCAGAAGCTAGGTGCACGGTTCCAATTGGTCGTTTCCTATGGAGAAGAGCCGGCAAGAAGCTCCACCGCTCCACGGTTACTCTTTAAAAAAAATGTCTTCGCGTGTATTGTCGTGTTGTGTGTTTTGTGTGTGTTTGTCTTGATGTCTTTTACAATGTTTTCAAATTACAGTGTTAATAGGTATGAGAGGACATCGTAGACCCGTTAAAAGTACCAGGTACTTAACAAAAAGGAAAATGGTCTACAGATCTACAGTCTATTAAATAAATATAGTTATATCTCCCTATTACATGGGACTAGAACATAACTGGCAAAATGTGGATGTACTATAGGTTCACCTTTGGCTATCTCTTGTGAAAAAAAGGCGTGATGTTATGTTGTGTGTGCGTTATAAGTATGATGTCACTGGTGAAATATGAATTTTCTTTTTGAATAGCAGAATAAGTTTGTTTGTTGTCCTATAAAATAGAGCCGTACCTCTGTCTACCCCTAAGTGGATATAGGCGTTATGTTATGTATGACTAAACTTAATATCACTAATAAATATAAGTTGAGACTTTTCGGATATCTCTTCCATTGTGAAGTAAAATACAAGCAAGTATACTTATAATTATAGCCTAGAAGTGTACCTTCGCCTACTCCTCGGGGCAATACTGTGATGTTTTGTATTTCATGTCTATGCGGGGGAGAATCATTAAATATCTAACTTGCGAAAAGTCTGATTGTCATATACATCTCTGTCCATCCGTTAGAGAATTACAGGCAAAATTATGTTATGTTTTAAGTTTCATATATTGGTTACCAATCATTTAGTTAGACTTCCTTCATTTTAACGAGAAATTAAATGCAGTACCGACCTATGTAATTATGTCGCTTACTACTTACATAGAGGTGTACTTACCTCTGCCTACCCCTCCGGGCAACAACGGTGAGATTTTATGTATTCCACCTCTATGTGGGAAACCATTAAATACCTAAATGCGATAAGTCTGGGTGTCATATACCCTTCCGTTGGAAGATTACGAGCGTAATGATAATGTTATGTTTTAAGTTTAATATAATATAATATTAAACTTAAAACATAACATATCATTACGCTAAAAACACCTAACATGGCGCTGCGGAACCGCCTTTAGTTAGCAAGCATTGTGTTTGATTTCTTTCATTTTGACGAAAAATACTATACAGTACCAGTACCTACATATGTTTAATATGTAGCTACCTAATAGAAAAGTGCACCCGTGCCTACCCCTCCCTACGAGGAATAATATTGTGATGTCATGTAAGTAAAATTATCATCGCGACATAAAACATAAATTGCGATATGTGGATGTTCCACGCACTTCTGCCTACTCCTTCGTGAAATATAGGCATGATGTTTTATTGTTTTATGTTCCATATTATATAAGTCGGCAATTATTATGCTTTATCTCTAATATTGCGATGGAAAATAGAAAACAATCATCTATATTTTCGTTAGATAAATGAAACTGATAGATGATTTTTTCAGGAAACCCCATATATTTAAGTCTTGAAACAAATGGTTTATTATTTTGTAGGCCGTAACGAAAAATATGAGACAAAAATTAAGTCTGTTGGATCAAAAAAAAAAGTGGGGACGGAGTCCATAGTAGATTGCCTATCATCCTTTGCCGGTGTGTGTATATTATGATGACGTTTATCATTTGTTCGTCATTCAGTCACGACTGGTAGAGAACTAAAGAAAATAAAGGCACTTGTGACAGGTGTCCCGTGCCCGACCTGACATTTCAGTGCTGCCACCTAGTGAACGTCATATCAGAAAACCCTCATTGTGTGTCCCCCATTGTGGTGTCTCTTCCACGAAAGCCACTCATGAATATTAGTGGAACAAACATACTTAACTCCTATTCCTTTCAATCGTTCTTGATGATAATGGAAATAAATTTTATTTAAATTGGCGTAGACAACCCACAATTAACGCTAATTAGTAACAATTGACAAAGAATTATCTTGCTAAAGCTGAAAAAACGTGTCCGCAATGATAACTGTAGGTAATTATGTATTCATACTCCGATGCATAGATATGTAGGTACCTACTATTATAGCCATAGGTAACTATGCATTAAATATGGTTACCATTTAAACACGAAGATGTTATGTTATTTAATTAATTAAGTAGATAGCTTATTTACATTTTACAGTGAAATATACTTAAATCCTATAACTATTAATACGAAAGTGAGTTTGTTTGTTTGTCACGCTTTCACGCTAAAACGGCTGAACGGATTTGGATGAAATTTTGCACATGGGTAGACCATGACCTGCGTTAGGACATAGGATACTTTTTATCTCGGAAGCACGTTCCCGTGGGATAATTTTCGACCTCAACGCGGGCAAAGCCGTGGGCAAAAGCTAGAACATTACACTTACAATGTAAGTTAACACTACAATAGGTAATAATATAAAGAAAAAAATTGCGCGTGCAGCGCCGTACACGTGCCAGAAGTGATAGTGTCAGAGACAGAGAGAGTTGTATTATCTATCTTCTCTCTCATGTAACAAAATGTGCCTAAACGTGACGCTTCCTTAAAATTTCACTCTCAATAGTCTCATTAATTCTCTTACAATTATAGAATTGCTGCCGCGCAGCCGCGCCCGCCGCTGCCGGATGCGCCGCCGCCGTCTAGGAAGTTTCATAAAAAACCGGCCAAGTGCGAGTCGGACTCGCGCATGAAGGGTTCCGTACCATTATCTATAAAAAAACGACAAAAAAATCATGTTTGTTGTATGGGAGCCCCCTTAAATATTTGTTTTATTTTAATTTAATTATTTATTGTTGAAGTGAATATATAACTAAATATTCTGTGAATATTTCAAGCGTCTACCTGTTACCGTTATCAATATAGAGCAAAAAAAATCACGTTTGTTGTATGGGAGCCCCCTTAAATATTTATTTTATTCTGCTTTTTAGTATTTGTTGTTATAGCGGCAACAGAAATACATCATCCGTGAAAATTTAATCTGTCTAACTATCACGGTTCATGAGATACAGCCTGGTGACAGACGGACAGACAGACAGACAGACAGCGGAGCCTTAGTAATAGGGTTCCCGTTTTACCCCTTGGATACGGAACCCTAAAAAAAGAAAGAAAATAATGTTCGTTGGCCTAAAAATAGGCCAGCCCTCTGGTCACGTGTGGATCGAGTGTATGTACAGGAGATAACTACAACTACCTACGTTTGCATTTTTTTTTAATTATCCTAAAACTACTGCCGGCAGACCTATAATAGGTACAAAATATACTTAGGTACTTACAGCTTAGCGAAAAACTTGGAATTATTATTTCGTCGTTATTACATGCTTGTTAATGGTTCTGCTTCTTTGCCTTAAATAAACAAACCAACTGGTTGAACGATGGACTAAGATAAGGAATCCCTAATCTTAGTCCAACGTCCAACCTATTTTTTTATTCTCTTGCTTTACTTAATTCCAGTTGGTTACAATTGGAATTAAGTAAAACATTAAGTCTCGTTTGAGACTGCTAGCACAATACATAAATAAATAATGAGTCTTGTCTCAAACAGCTGTATCACCTTAATTAACATCATCACGTTTTAGAGGTCAGCTGAGTGAACACGTCGCTATCTCTAACTCAAGGGTTACCTATTAGTTGACGATCGTCCCCTATATATTCACTGATACCTTATTTGACCCTAATACCTATTATCTATGTACCTACTATTAGGTATCTACCAATTCTCACCGCCTGAACTTTCACCTACGTCAGAGCAAATAATGTTTACAAAATATATATCTACGTATCATTAAAACCAATGATTGCTGCACCCACTGTAATTTTAGAACATTGCAATATTGCAATCAATCATAATGACCTCGAATTGGATCGATGATACGAGTATTCATCAT
Source organism: Tiliacea aurago (assembly GCA_948098905.1). NCBI lineage: Eukaryota > Metazoa > Arthropoda > Insecta > Lepidoptera > Noctuidae > Tiliacea > Tiliacea aurago. The sequence goes on along the minus strand of OX402586.1, from coordinate 15,690,724 downwards.
TTCAGCCGAAAGACGTCCAGTGCTGGACATAGGCCTCCCCCAAAATGGGTGGGGGTTACCATAATTGCAACGCTTGGCAGGCGGGTTGGCGATCGCAGTATTGTGTTAAAATGTTTATAGAACGCTGCTGCCCATTCTCTAGTAAGTCCCTTAGTCGCCTTTTACGACACCCACGAGAAGAAATGGGGTAGTGCTATTCTTTACGTCCGGCACCACACGAAACCAATCAATCATAATGAGCCTGAATTGGATCGATGATACGAGTATTACAGAATACTAAATAGATATATATTTCTCCAAGTATTTTCAAGATTTTAATAACAGACCCAAATAAAGAAATGTGAAGAAAAATGTCCAAGTTACAGTGAATAAATTATTGCATGTCAAATCAAATCAAATCAAAAATATTTTTATTTCACTTAAGCCTACATGGGCACTTATGAAACGTCAGAAGCTAGGTGCACGGTTCCAATTGGTCGTTTCCTATGGAGAAGAGCCGGCAAGAAACTCCACGGTCACTCTTTTAAAAAAATAAAATTGGCTTTTACAATGTTTTCAAATTACAGTGTTAATAGGTATGAGAGGACAGCGTATGCCCATCAAAAGTACCAGGTACTTAACAAAATAGAAAATGGTCTACAGATCTACAGTCTAATAAGCCTACAACGTCCTCACATTGACAAAAAAAAACAATATAAAATATGATTAAAATAATAAAAGTTAGAACCTTGTGGAAATTTAAATTGTAGGTATAATAATGTCAAATAAGAAAAACATTATGTCAGTGAAGTTTGTAAAAAAAGATAAAATTAAATAATAACTTCGTAATTTGGGAGCTGTTAATAGACATTTACATAGTTTTGCCGTTAATGAGGTACCAGGTAGGCCACATGTACAGAAGGAATTAATGCCAAACTTCCTTGTCTTCAACGTAGTCCTTAATCTTATAATATGCTCTTTTGATAAATGTGCGTTTTGAATTTTCCATCACTAAGTTCTGTAACCGATTGTGGCAACTTGTTATAAAAGCGGATACTGTTTACTGACTTGCTTGTTTTAGTTAATCTAAATTTGGTTAACACAATTTCATGTTTACTACGTGTATTTATATTATGGAAATCACTTCTTATTTTGAAAAGTCCTAAGTTTTTGTCATTATTGCAACACAGCGATAAAATTTCACGAGTCTGTCCGAAAGGGATATCGTGGCCCTGGCACACAGGCATTTGAAGGAACACGGTGGGTTTTAGTCAATAAAAGTCTGACACTCCCTCCCGCTCCGCCCAGAGCGGGAGAAGTTATTTGATAATTTCCCACCCAAAAAAAAAAGAAAAAGCTATTTACATCATTGGTATTTTCTGATAATTATGACGTTAAAATTAAAACGCCAATCGATCACTGTAAATAAGCGGTCGTTTAATTAAGATATTGATCGAAGGTTCAGATGTTTATTTTGCATGCCATTTGACTTGTACTCTTGTCTTAGTTCTTCCCTCTGAAACAGCTATTCGTACCCTTGACTTGTTTCGTACACAATCCACGTGACATAGCAAGAAAACATGAAAGTGTCAGGTACATTTGTTGATAAATCACGAGTAGTTGAGTTCAAACAATGATTGATTATCAATCGATAGGAACCATGCATGGTACTCAAAATATTGACACAGTTTTCAGTAATCGGCGCGAGACTGAAGTGCATGTCGCACAATAAACTTGGGATGAATTTATTCTAAAAACAAACTTAAATAGTAGATTTGTAGTTGAAAAACATGCACTTCCATATATCGTTATGTAACATCATTTAGATACGTCACGGTCAATTCTCGAACTGCAAATGTCAGTTGGTCGACTATTACTCGTTAACTTGTAAAGCCTACATAGCTGTGCTGCCGCTGTTGTGCTGCTGCTGTGCTGTGTGTGCTATCCAAAAACAACCATTGAGCTGGCAGGGGTCTCCCTGCCAGCTGAATGGTTTTTTTTTGGATACGTACTTGACCCTAACAAAAATTTGCACTTTCAAGCTTAATATATTACGCAAATGGATCCCTGAATTGAAAAATGGTCTTGACAAACCCTCAATATTTTTAAACGGCCTATCCAATGATACTCCACATCTTGGGATAGACGAGAAAAACAATATCTTACCCATTTTACGTGTAAGGGAGTTACCCTAAAACCCACTTTGTCGGCGTGATTATCATGCGTATACCCATGCCAAATTACAGCTTTCTAGTACTAAGGCCCGTATTAATAGAGCGTTACTCAGTACTCAAGCATTACTTAAGACTAGATTCAAGCCATTTGATTAGTTGAAACTAGTCCTAAGTAGTGCTTGAGTACTGAGTAACGCTCTATTAATACGGGCGAGTCTCTGAGCTAAGTCGGAGACAGGCAGAGAGACGGACATGGCGAAACTATAAGATTTCCTTGTTGACTACGGAACCCTAAAAATGTAACCACATTTTATTGCTAATTGTATTACATCCTGTATTTCTATACCTACTAATAATAAAGAGATACAATTTCTGAGTTTGTATGTACACACACACACAGGTTTGTATCTAATCTTCGGAACTACTGATCCGATTCCGAAAATTCTTTCACTAATGGGAAGTTACAGAGTGTCATAGAATATATTAATATGTTAAAACGAGAAATTTCACGCGGACGAAGTCACGGGCAGAAGCTAGTAGAAACTTAATGTAGGTAAAACTAACCAATAATGATCATAATACTTTACGACGCGACGTGCAAATTGCTGTACCGTGAAGAGAACCACGACACCGAGAACACAAGACTGTCACTTGACAAGTCGACAAACACCAAAGAAATACAAACTACTATTACTAAGGTACAGTCGCCAGCACATCAAGTTACCACATACTGTCAAATTTTCTCATTCCATTTTGAGCTTAACTAAAAACATTTTATTTTTTTTTTTTATTTAGGATGGGTTTGCTCTTAACCTAAGTCTAGGGCAGAGATGACAGAGACAAAGTCAACGATAGAGTGAGCTTACCCAGAAGAAGCCTGTTCACTCTAACTTTGAAGAGATTAGGGTTGTATGCGTTCGGAAACACAGACGCAGGTAGAGAGTTCCACTCTTTTGCTGTGCGCATTATAAAAGACATTTGGAAACGCTTAGTGCGAATTAGTGGAATAGCAACAAGGAAGGGATGGTAAACTGCAGTGCGTCTAGATGTCCGATAATAGAAGGGGTCCGGTGGAATGAGGTCGTGGAGTTTGACATTTGTAATTGGACAGTTTGGCCCTGATGTGCTGGCGACTGTACCTACATTACAGAAACAATAGCCTGAGCCTGACATTACGAATTTGTGAATTTTTTTACCAACAAGATCTACATGAGATTTCCAGTTACAATAATTATCAATATTTATTCCTAGAAATTTTATTTCATTTACTTCTTCAATGATGTTATTATTATATTTTATTGGCAAGTCTATTGTGTCTTTTTATTGCGCTTGTTGTTCTAAGTCAGGTATCTCATGAATTTGGTTTTATTGGTATTTATTTCTAAATTATTTACAATTAACCAGTCATGTATACCCTTTATAGCTTCATTGGTGACGTTTATCGCCTGATCAATAGTAGCTTCTTTAGTTAAAACAGTGGTATCATTTGCGAATAATACAATGTACTGATCTGTTGATTCTGGTAATTCATTTATATATGCTAAAAACAATATAGGGGCTAGCACAGTCCCTTGTGGTATGCCATAGTAATTTGTTAAGTATGGGGACCTATAGGTTACCTGAGTGTTATTCTCTGAATGTATTTTTACAATCTCTGTGCACTGGTTTCGTCCCCTTAAATAACTTTCAAACCAATTGTAGGCAGCCTCTTATACCGTAATGTTCTAATTTATTTAATAATTTATCATGGCATACCATATCGAATGCTTTGGTCATATCTAGAAATACAGCTGTAGGAATTTCTTTTTTGTCAACTGAACTGAGAATTTCTGTTATTAATTTGAAACATGCCAATGTATGTAGTGGATTTATTTTTAATAAAATTGGTTTTACGACGGAGAATTTTAGAGCATCAGGAAATATTCGGTTTTCCAAGGACAGATTTATTAAATAGGGCTTTAGTATAACGGATATATTATATTTTAATATTCAAGTTGTAATACCATCATACCCTGCTGAACTCGTATTTCGTAACTACATTGTTATTTTAAAGACCTCAACATCATCAACTAGTTCAAGATAGATGGAGTTTGCTAACCTTCTTCCCAATAATGGTTTGTTTTTTGGGTGCTCGATGGATTTTGGTTTCGCGATGTTTATAAAGAAGTTGTTGAAATAGGTTACAATGTCATCGCCACTGTCCAACATGAATTTTCCATCCGAAATTTCCCCAATTTCATTGGTTGCATTGTTTTGTTTTAGTCGTTCATTTACTACTTTCCATGTGGCTTTACACTTGTTTTTAGCGTTTTCTATAGTATTTTTATTCTTACTGCTTTGAATATTAGTAACACATTTCCTTAATATTTTACTATAATTATGTTGTGTATTTTAGCTTGTTTTGTCTACTTTTGTTTTTATAATATTCGTTTTGTAATTATCGCTTAGTTACAAAAGATTTTCTCAGGCCCTTTGTAATTCATTTTGGGTTTGTAGAGTTTTGGTTCATTTTAACTTTTATCGGTGGGAAACAAAGATTAAAAAAATAAATTAATTATTAATTAATGCTCAATTATCTACAAGTCCTTAAAGTAAATGACTTTATGATGTTTCTAAGTAAGTACTTACCAGAAATTTTAAGATAAAAGTTTAATAAAAAGGTACCGTGTGGTGGAATGTTAAAAACACGCTTTTTCTCAAATCAAGCTTTTTCAGAGTTTCATAATAGAACATTTTCAGAGTTGAATAAAAAAATTGCCAGTATTCGAATATTTTTTTAATCCTTATTATCAATTGACTATTCTAGATACCGAATCTAGTCTTAACTCAATACCCCACTACTGGACCCTTTTTGCTTGGACGCCCAAATATGGTCAATGGTCGCTCGCGAATTGCGAAGCGTTATGTTACTAATCGATCTTTCGACTGCTAAACAAAGATCAAAGTTCAAAATTATATAATAATATGCTTCAACGAACGGTAGGTACACACGGCTACATATCAACAAGCTATACATATACAGTTTAGGCTGATCTCACATTGTATAGGATGTTCGTACAATAAGAGGCCAGCTTATACTGGAAATGTATAGCTTGATGTGTAGCCGTGTGTACCTATGCGTGTTAGTATTTTTTGTCCTGTTCGAAGATTAATTTTAATCCTACACACGCTACTCACAAAAACTTTTAGAAAAAGTTGTAATTGCAAACCAGTCGTGATGACTAGCGTTATTTTTTGCAATCACAGCGAGCATGCAGGGTCATTTACAAAGTACATAAGTCTAAACACACACTTGTCACACAAATGACAAGTGTGGACACAATGACACAGCAGATGAGTAGGTAGACCGTGTTCGATTATTACATACTCCCTTTTCCTTGTTTAAAACCCCTTTTACTTTAATCCCCCCGTGTCTTATCCCCATAATTAATTGTATTTGCTAGTTTATTTTAAGTGCACATTACTAATTTGTAAGTAACTAATAGATCCCGTCCCGGCCGTCTAAATATGACCATAATATCTACATCCATAATGACCCAGTTCCCAAACTTTTTATGAAGAGACGATCAGAGATAGAGATAGCAAAAAAACTCGGAGCATACAAAGATGTTCTAACATTAAACCTCATTTGTCCACAGCAAGTATCCACTCAGCAGCGACTCCACTCGGGTCCATGCTGTCGGGTCCAATCATGGAGGCTATAGGCCGGAAGCGGACGCTACAGACTTGCACACTGCCGCTAATCGTCGGCTGGATCATTATAGGCACGGCCTCTCATCACGCCCTGTTTCTCCTCGGCAGAGTCGTGTGTGGATTCGCCGTCGGCATTATGGCAGCACCTTCACAGGTACCTATGTCTAACACTGGTTTAAGTATTATCTAATCGTGACAGTACCGTCTCGTTGGTTTTGAAATAAGTCTCACGTTTTGTATGTTACTCAACAAGAAATAGATCTCGATTGTTTGTAAAGGCTTCTACATACTGGCGCGGCTTGTCGCGCGACGCGACACCGGTAGAACAAAAATTCAAGAAAATTGTTCTACCGGTGCGCGACAAGTTGCGCCAGTATGTAGAAGCCTTAACTGCTTTTAGATTACATACACTCATGCAGACATAATTAAGTTTAACATTTTTTAAGTTACTTATAATTATATCTATATTCCAATTGAAATAAGATTAGACATTTAAATAAACTTGTTTACAGTCCGTTCCACCGGTTTTGAGTTCTGTTGTTGAGCAAAAACGTGGTTACAATAGCAAATGTTTATTACAGCTGCCATTTGTCATGCCGCCAACGCAGAAATCAAAATCGGTTGAACGGACTGTAAAAAAGATGTCTAATATTATTTCAAATGGAGTAGGTCTCATATTATAGAAAGAAGGAGTAGGTATAGGTTTTAAAAAAGTATATTGAAATCTAGAGCTGTTTATTTTTTTGCAGGTGTACTTAGGTGAAATTTCAGAACCAAGACTGAGAGGGTTGATGATAGGCACGCCATTCGTGGCGTACTCGCTCGGAGTGTTGTACGTGTACGCACTGGGGGGTGCGCTGCCGTGGCGTTCAGTGGCCCATCTGTCCACTGTCCTGCCGGCCCTTGCCTTCATCGCCCTGTGCCTGTCGCCGGAGAGCCCCACATGGCTGGCGCGGCGGGGGCGCTTCCACGACGCCATGGCCGCTATGGCACGCCTGCGCGGAGACCCTGACACCGTGAGTATCCACTTACTTATTAATCAACCGAAGCGAGGTCATTATCAAAACTCAGACGGTCTTAATCGATTCGGACACGTGACGTGACTCCCTTTCCAGCGAAGAAAGCGGTTGTGAATAATGCATTTTAATTAGCATTGCCATTTAATCCATGAGAATCCTTTAGGACTACACATACTTTTTAGAAGATAATTAATTTTGGAGAGTTAGTAGGTTTATAAGATTACTATCCTCTATAAATATATAGAGGTCAGTGTTATTATTAAGTCCTATTGTTTTTTTTTTGTAACGTATGTAAACAATTTCAAGAGATCGCATCAAAACTCTCCAGATCTGTTTTTTATGAAGATTACTGATTATGACGTTCGATTATTCGTCACTCAAAATTGTATGACGCGTCTATTTACGTCATTGTTCAAAAGTGACTTTTCCTACAATAGTACAACCATCTTTTGACAGGTATCATTGACATCTACGAGTCTATTTTTTCTTAGAAATTACTATATTTTTACACAAATGGTCCGTATTAGAGCCTCTGGGGTATTTGAAGATTTTTATTTATAAAATCCGTAACGCACTTTCAGTAATAATGGGTTTAATTTTGACAGTTCAACAACATTCATTGCGTTAATTACTTAGTTGAGCAGACACATTTTTAGAACATAGAAGCAATGGATTAGCGATATATAATACTTCAAAATATTATTTAGATTGTAATTATTAGCATATTATACAATTTTTGTGCTGATATTCTGGTAATCTAAGAGATGGAGCTAGCGATCTACGGATTCTTTCGCGCTTAAGGGTGCTATCACAAAAAAAAAGTTTTTCATCAATTTCTTATCTAATTGTAAGAAAGCGTGAAATAATAGAAACATTAAGTCTGTGTAACTATAAAAGTACAGTTTTCGTGGTGATAAACCATTCGTGTCAGTCTCAGCTCTCGAAAATATAGCTTATTTCGCCGTTGATTTACACCATTATTTTACTTTTAAATAGGCAAAAAAAGTTCGAGCCACGTAACATATTAGTTACCTTAGTTATTAAATAGTTTTTGTTTGAATTTGGATTATATATTCGTAGATAAAAAATAAAATTACGGACGAAAAATGATCAGTAGGTAACTCTCTGTTTTACAGAATTATTTTTGGTGTATTACTGTATGAAATATAATAAATTGATTAAAGCACTCCCAAGTATAAGATACAGTAGTACCATAGACATTTTTATACATTATAATATTATGCTATCTTCGGTGTAACAAAGCATCAAAAGATACCCAAAAATAAAATTTTATGAAACATCCTTGGCAGACACAAGGTTATTATTGTAAATATATAAGTAAACAAATTGAAATATTTATTTAAAGCGCTCCCAAGATAAATAATCAAACTTGCTCGGGCTTATTTTTTTTTTTTTTGTTATGTCTTAACACATCAAAACTCGAGGAAAACGCTCAAATTCAAGAAAATTTGTGATAGCCCTCATATGGCGCTGTCAAGAGGCAAATGACAAAAGTAGGCTTGTCTTAAACAAAAAAATTGCCAAATCTATACATATAGTTTGTGGTAGTGGGTAAAATATATGTTATTCTTGAATATATTTCTCAGAACTTGGGACTGGAACTTTCTAAACGTGTTACCAAAACACATTTAAAAAAAAATCTCGATACAAATTAACGGTAAACTAACCCAAAATATCTGTATTAAATATCAACGTACGGTTGGTATTAAATTAATAACAAGAATGTCTTATTTGTATTCTGTTGTTTTTTATTTTCGATTACTCAACACATTTTTGAGTAAATACTTAGATCAGATAATTGCTTCATATTTTTCAATAAATTACAAGCGTTGTGACATCGCGCTTCTCTTTATTTTGTATGCAGTCTAACAGTGACCGCGGTTTAGCTGTTGGTCAGCGTCTGAAATATGCAAGTCCTACTTAGGTATGATTACCGATTGCCAACATAACACTCGTAGGTATAAATGTATAAGCGTCAGATTACTGCAAGTAATTATAAATGTAGATACGTTTATTTATTTTGGATTGCTTATAACTAATTACCTATAATATGACCTAAACTGTTGATAGAATGTAAATGCATGCTTAAGGGGGATGCGCTAAGATAGCCCGCGAAATTCAAATTTTATTACGTTTTTTGCAATTTTCAGGTCTGTAATAGGTTGTATGTTGATCTAAATATGATTCCTGGACGTACCAAATATGGCTTTACAGAATTATTATCTTTAGAATAAGCAATACAACTAACTCTCTTCGTAGAATCCTATAATACTTAATACAATTTGAATTTCGTGGGCTGCCATAGCGCATCTCCCTTAAGCTTAAAGGTAAAGCTGAACGTAGGTATCTATGCAGCGTTAAAGCTCCCGCAAACAGGCGCGACGCGACACTAGCACAATTTCTATGAAAACTTAATGAAAGTGTCGCGCTGCCTGTCGCGCCCGCGATATCGCGCCAGTCTACACGAACCTTTGAAAGCATGTGTCTGGTCAAGTCTTGTGCTACTAGGTAACTTATTTTTATAAGTAGGTACTTAAAAAGCATTTATGTTTCGAATGCTCAGGTACTTATTATAATAATCTCGAACGCCTACACAAAAAATTCAATATTCATAACAAATTGGTTTTCAAACCAAATACGAATAGAAAATATTATTTTAGCGACAATGTGGAAGTCGACATCCTCATGAGAATAACGTAATACCTACGAACATACGAAAAGAAAACAAGGTCTTTCTGACATTTTCATATTATAAATCAGCTCAACGATCAGCAATGCAAGGACCAATAACGGACATAAGTTAGAACTTGCGAAATGTATGGAATCGAATTGTGATGATGGGAAAATAGTATATAACCTAGTCTCTCACTTTTTAGGGTTCCGTACCCAAAGGGTAAAACGGGAACCCTATTACTAAGGCTCCGCCGTCTGTCTGTCTGTCCGTCTGTCACCAGGCTGTATCTCATGAACCGTGATAGTTAGTCGGTTGAAGTTTTCTGAGATGATGTACTCGTATTTCTGTTGCAGCTATAACAACAAATACTAAAAAGCAGAATAAAATAAATATTTAAGGGGGCTCCCACACATCAAATGTGATGTTTTTGCTCAATTTTGCTCTATATTGATAACGGTAACATTCACCGTTTGAAATATTCACCGAATATTTAGTTATATGTATATTCACTTTAAAAATAAATATTTAAATTAAAATAAAACAAATATTTAAGGGGGGCTCCCATACAACAAACATAATTTGTATCCCATTTTTATAGATAATGGTACGGAAACCTTCGTGCGCGAGTCCTACTCGCACTTGGCCGGTTTTTTTATTTACTTCAGACACAGTGATCCATATAAACACATGCTATATTTATTATAATATAACCCACGTTTTAAGATTGAGATTCAGTTCGCAATTTAAAATGATGTCGGTTTTTTTTATTGAGCTCATTTATAAACTGAGGCATAGGTACAGGCCGTTACACATGTAAACATCCTCTGTAGAACAATTGAACATGAATCTCCGATTGGTTTCGAGTTCGACAAGCGCACTAGATCCTTGAGCAGCGTGAATGATGGTTTAGTTAAGTACATTGTGTGTATTTGCTAAATGGTCCGAAAAATACCTTCTATAAATATAGCTTTTTACGTAGTTAAAAAAAAACTAAAAATCCGACTACGTAAAAAGTGAACTTTAAAAAAGATGGAAACAAGATTTTACTATAAACAATCTCATGCAGTCGGGGGCAATAAAGACATTTTGATTTTTTATAATTTTAATATAGGTACCCAGTGTGTCACTGGGTTTTGTCGCGCATTATAGACGAATCTTACGACATATCATCATTCATCTAAATCGGTTCAGCCGTTCAGTAGTTACGAGGGAACATTACATACATTCAGGTCAAACACAAACCCTCCTTTTTTGGCTTCGCCGCAGTCGGGTAAAAAGTATAAACAAGACATCGATGTTGATTTTAACAGTTAAAAATGAAAACCGATTTACGGCGTCACACGCCACAGACGGCACTAATCTCTTCTTCTCTCTCGATTTTGTTGAAATTTCGCGAGGGGTTTGTACCCAAATTGTTCTATTTAGTACCTCTATTGAAAATAATTGTACCTCTTGGGTTTTGCTAAAAAATGAAAAACAAGAAGGACCGTCTGTGGAGTATACGCCACGGACGGCCCATTTTCTTCGGTAGAAGTTTGAGATGCACAATATACATCAAAGAATTGTACCTAAATAAAAACCTACGAATTCTAAATATTAACACGATAGCGCGCACCAAATGGCCGCAATATTAAATTGAAAATGGTAAAAAATTAACCTAAAAACATAGCACCCAGAAAAAAGGTCTTTTGGTGTGATTATTTCATCCTAAAGAATTGTACCCATTTCACACCTCACAAAAACGTAATTATGTTACAGAAACATGCAATACTTTAAGAGAAAACTGCAAATCAAAATCAAACTCACCATCACCAACACAGACCTAGCCATCTTTGTAATACCTAGATGTGGCAATCAAATTCGATGTACTGGACTATCAATTCAATTCAATTTATTTATTCTGAACAAAAATACATTTGTGTCGAATACAGGATTAATACAATAATAATAATCAATAAAAGTTACAATTACAATTAATTATCTTGTTTGTTGTGGTGGTATTATTTTAAAAACAATAAGTTTACACAACTGTTAACAGGATTTAAGGGCAAACTGTATTGATTTATTAATAACAAGCAATATATTATTTGGTTAACTAAATTATTTTTTCGTTCCGTCACTTTCCATCTCCATCACTCCTATTAACCATAGGAGTGATGGAGATGGAAAGTATATAGTTATTCTGGCCCACAGAGCTCGGAATTGTTGCGCGCCGGTACGACTGGAGAGGAGACGGCATCGGCAGTTATAATAATATTCGTACCGCGCTGTAACATCAGACCAGCTCCATAGTACCTACCATATAGATGTATCTATGTATTACATTGGCACCAAAGATAAATAGATTAGGTGTGCCAGATTTGTGAAGTGCTTGAAAACTGTCTTATAAAATAACAGGAGGGCCGAAGCAAGTAGAAGCTTCTAATAATAATTTAAAAAAAAACCGGCCAAGTACGTGTCGGACCACGCACAATGTAGGGTTCCGTAGTTGGGATGAATTTATCCAAACAAACTTAACGTTGTAGTTAAAAAACATGATCCCCATACATTCCAACTGCAAATGTAAGTTTGTACGCATATATTGAGTGATTTACCATGTTTTTTTTTAAGACCACAGACTTCTTATAGGTTTTTCTGTATTTTTATCAAGATTTTAGGCTCAGTAGTTTCGGAGATAATGGTCATTTTTCATCTATTTTCTTAAATAATTTCAAAAGTACTATTTTAAAATTATAAAGAAAATATACGACCGAACATTCCTTTTAGATTTTTGCTTTGGATTTGGGACATACAAGTGGGACGTCATTGTATTTTTTGGCTACGACTTACTACTACACAAAAAACAGAAACCTCGGATTGAGCCATTGGCGACACAGCATAGCGGCGACATAGAAAAGCGTCGAGAAAGCAGTTTAACCCGCCAAAAGGTTCACCACTCAAGACTCTGAAATCAGCAACGTGTAATACAGCATAGCAGTGCCACAGAGTCGAGAGGACCGGAGCCAGCCTGGCGGCAACGCTATTAAAAGATCCCATAGACAAATATCACCCGTCTCTCCACTATTCCAATGCTTGCTCAAGGCTGTACAGTCGGCACGGCGCTAATAATCCATCCTATCCCAAGGGCACGTCTTCCCTACCATTATCGCGCCCCCCGGTCTACTCTTTGATATGCAATGGTCTCTGTGGTCCCATGAAACATGAGGCTCCAGGGGCTAGTGTGAATCTTTGGGTTCATTCGAGCAATCGAGTGTGGTCAAACCACGCTGGGGTCGGTGCATTTCATTCATTCATTCATTCATAAAATTCTTAAAACAAGCCCTTTCATTTGATATGTCACACGGTACAGTCGGCAAAACTTTTTTTTCCTTTTTCTAATTTGCCCCCCAAAAGTGACCTCCATATTCAAAATTAATTTATTTACGTAACACGTCCGTGTTTGGGTCACAGAAGTACATGTGAGTACCCCATTTCAAGTTAATCGGTCCAGTAGATTCGGAGAAAATCAGCTGTTACAGACGGACTGACAGACACACGAGTGATCCCTATAAGGGTTCCTTTTTTTTTTTTTTTCGAGGTACGCAACCCTAAAAACTAAGCTAAACTTGCTTGATCGAAGGGAAACTGTATAAAATATTCTTTAGAAGTATTGGTCTTTTTGCACAGCACAGCTAATTTTATAATTTCTTCCTTTTAAGGCAGTACTGATACAAAAGGCAGTGTGAAACTACACTAAATTGATCTCAAGTGATAATTTTATTTATCTGCTGTCATCACGTAAGTCAAGCGACCCAAAGTAACCAGATTTTGCATTGACTGCTCTTAAAGGTTTTATGGCCGCTACATAGATTGTGGCAATCGCGTGCTATTTCATAATAATTATAGCGAAATTCAAATTTATATATATATATAAATTTGAATTTCGCGGGCTCCCTTAGCGCATTCCTCTGGTGAATCCGCAGCTGTAGCCCGTGAAATTCAAATTTTATTACGTTTTTTGCAATTTGCATGTCTGTGTCAGGTTTTATCTTGATCAAAATACGATTCACGACTATAACATTTAAGTATTTACAGAATTATTATCGTTCTAATCATATACATCTCTCTCAGTTAGATTTGTTCCCCAATTATATGATTTCATGAAAAAGTGATTCCATGGAACAAATCTAACTTAATAACTTAACTTGAATGAAGTCGCAGGGTTGTGTTTTTACTTTTTTTTACAGTTATTTTAATATTGCAAGCAGAATTAGGTATTCTCTGGAATAGGTATAATAATTATATTATGGTGATGTTGCTATGGGTTATAACTTAATAAGTTATGTAAGTAATAAGTTAGGTAAGTTTCAGATAGCTTCGAATGCGGCACCTGACTGTTTTCTGGATGGGAACCGGACAATGTCAGATACCATCTGGAAAGAACTTGAACCGGACAGAACCCTGATATGAATCGCGGAAAATGCAGATGCATGACCCATATTGGTGCGGAATAGAAACCGGACTGATCCGGCTACCAAACGGAAGGTGTCAGATCTTGAACCAGATAGTGCCTGATATGGGGGCGGATAAAACATAGCGCTTTGAAATTAATAAGAAGTCTGTAATAGCGTGCGATTGCCACAATCAATGTTGCGGCCTATAACTTTTAAGAGCAGTCAATGCAAAATCTGATTGCTTTGGGTCGCTTAACTCACGTGATAACAGCAGATAAATAAATTATCACTTGAGATCAATTTAGTGTAGTATCACACTGCCTTTCGTATCAGTACTGCCTTGAAAGGAAGAAATTATAAAAGTAGCCGTGCTATGGAAAACGGCCAATTAAATACTTCTAAAGAATATTTTATACAGTTTCCCTTCGATCAAGAAAGTTCAGCTTAGTTATTTAAACTATTATTAGAAGCTTCTACTTGCTTCGGCCCTCCTGTTATTTTATAAGACAGTTTTCAAGCACTTGCTATCCGTTTGAGCTGAAATCTGGCACATCTAACCTAATTTATCTTCGGTGACAATGTAATACATAGATAAATCTATATGGTAGGTACTATGGAGCTGGTCTGATGTTGCAGCGCGGTACGAATATTATTAGTACTGCCGATGCCGTCTTCAGTCGTACCGGCGGCGGCCAGCAATTCCGTGCTCTATGGGCCAGAATAATCATAGTAGCCTTAAGAGTGATGGAGATGGTTTAATTGAAATGAATGATTTGAGTTTGAGTTTGATGGAAGGTGACGGAACGAAAACATTATTTGTTGTGATAAATCATTTTGTTAACAAAGTAATATATTCCTTGTTACTAATAAGTCAATCCAGTTTGCCCTTATCCTGATAACAGTCAGCAATCCGTGCTTTATGGGCCAGAATAACCATAGTAGCCTTAAGAGTGATGGAGATGGTTTAATTGAAATGAATGATTTGAGTTTGAGTTTGATGGAAGGTGACGGAACGAAAAAATTATTTGTTGTGATAAATCATTTTGTTAACAAAGTAATATATTCCTTGTTACTAATAAGTCAATCCAGTTTGCCCTTATCCTGATAACAGTTGTGTAAACTTATTGCTTTTAAAATAATACCACCACAACAAACAAGATAGTTCAGTACATCGAATTTGATTGCCACGTCTAGGTATTACAAAGATGGCTAGGTCTGTGTTGGTGATGGTGAGTTTGATTTTGATTTGCTGTTTTCTCCTACAGTATTGCATGTTTCTGTAACATAATTACGTTTTTGTGAGGTGTGAAATGGGTACAATTCTTTAGGATGAAATAATCACACCAAAAGACCTTTTTTCTGGGTGCTGCGTTTTTAGGTTAATTTTTCACCATTTTCAATTTAATATTGCGGCCGTTT
Source organism: Tiliacea aurago (assembly GCA_948098905.1). Lineage (NCBI taxonomy): Eukaryota > Metazoa > Arthropoda > Insecta > Lepidoptera > Noctuidae > Tiliacea > Tiliacea aurago. Next base: position 15,675,312 of record OX402586.1, on the reverse strand, counting down.
GGTGCGCGCTATCGTGTTAATATTTAGAATTCGTAGGTTTTTATTTAGGTACAATTCTTTGATGTATATTGTGCATCTCAAACTTCTACCGAAGAAAATGGGTCGTCCGTGGCGTATACGCCACAGACGGTCCTTCTTGTTTTTCATTTTTTAGCAAAACCCAAGAGGTACAATTATTTTCAATAGAGGTACTAAATAGAACAATTTGGGTACAATCCCCTCGCGACATTTCAACAAAATCGGAGATTAGTGCCGTCTGTGGCGTGTGACGCGATTTACGGTTTTCATCGAGCCGGTGGCCCCTTTGTCGTAGACGTCTCGTAGTAGGGTAAAAAGGGAAAGTCTACGAAAATCCCGAGCTACGAGCGCGGGCGTAGAAAACTTGAACTACGCTACGAGTGCTACGCGACGGCGTAGTATCGCTACGCTTTCGAGTGATTATTTTTAGGCATTTAAGCTAATTCAATTAGGTAAATCGAGATTATGCAAGATACTACACTAGAAGCTGTTAAAAAAAAATAGTTTTCATCAAAAAATTACTTTTTTGATGAAAAATATTTCTATGAAGCACCTACTTGACCTTACGGTCAAGTAGGTGCTTCATAGAAATATAAAACTCTATGAGGTGCTTACTTTCTTAACCGACTTCTAAAAAGGAGGAGGTTATTGTTCGACTGTTTTTTTTTATTTTTTATTATGTATGTTCGCCGATTTGTCCGTCAATAATTGTGGACCGAAATTTAAGTTATTTTTCACTTTGTAGTGTGTTATTGGAAGTCGGTCGTTTTATTTTGTAAAAAGTTTTTGATGAATATAAAACGCGCAGCGCGGCGGGCGATATGTGGCGGCCACAGAAAAACTAGGGTTTTCCGGTGGCCGCCACATAGCGTCCGCAATTCAACGCCAAAGACTTCACACATAATCAGCCTATAATGTTCCCACTGCTGGGACACAGACCTACTTTTTCTGTGAGAAAGAGAATGACGTCACTGAAACGTTATTTATGAAAGTAAAGTTGGTGTGCTTCCCTAGAAATCGTTCGTTTTTGACACCGTAAAGTAAACTCCGGTGCCATTAATCTCATGACGGCCGTCACTTCGGCCGTTATGGGGCAACCACCGCTGTCGTACGAAAACCAAGCTTTAGGTAGGTTAATGCTCTTGCTTGACACTATGACGTGTTCACGCCGAGATAAACTACTATGTTTATATTTACATATACTTCGATAACTAACTCGATATGACGGCGACGGCGACGCTTCGATCTATTATTTATTGATCGAAGCGGCGACGCGTCAATACACTGGTTCTACGACAAATCATTTGCATTTTAAATTAGGTAGTAGGGAACGTTGTTTACTAGGCTACCTAAGTACCTACTTCCTTTACTGCGACTGCGAGCAACCTTATCAACATCCTATTTCCTTTATAATCTCCACATACTTACTTCACACAAAGTAATAATAATAATACCGTTTATTTCAGGCTACACAGGCCCATAGAAAAATACCTTAACCTAAACATACATAATGTAATATAAACAAAACTTATGTTTATAAACAGAGGCTTAATAAACCCGTGAGAAGGCGCGCTATGAGCAATTTACTCACACAACAATTTAAAGCAAATTTTGATGATACCGACGCCCTAATGTCTTAAGCGCCTATGTAGTTCTGAACTTCTGTTGCGACCGCGCAACGAAGTGTTTGTGGTGAGCAAATTACCGCACAATGGTACGTGGCCTACCATTGTGCGGTAATTTGCTCATCATCATCATCATTTCAGCCGAAAGACGTCCACTGCTGGACATAGGCCTCCCCGAATGGGGTTGCCATAATCGCCACGCTAGGCAGGCGGGTTAGCGATCGCAGTATGGTGTTAAAATGCATAGAGAACGCTGCTGCCAATTCTCTGGTAAGTCCCTTAGTCGCCTTTTACGACACCTACGGGAAGAAATAGGGCGGTGTTATTCTTTACGTCCGGCACCACACGGAACTATTGCTCATTACGCGCCCCAGCAATTACTCTGCATCGCACATGTGTTTCGAGAGGCACACTCGTCTAGATCTCATGGAAGAGTAGGTAATTATTTTTAAGTTTTTGTTATGTAAGATTTTTTATTGTGATTTATATGAAGACTGTCAAAATTAGAAAATAACAATGTTGATTTGTTATTTGGTTTAGAAGTTGCATTTATGTTTCATAGTTTTAATTGAAATGCTTATTTTCTTACTTATTAAACCTTGTATTATTCATATAAACCCATTATAAGCCAATAAGTACTTACTATGAAAATATAAATATGAGCATTTAAAGTAGTGAGTAATATACTCGCACGCGCCTCTCCGTGTAACAAACTGGGGGCCTAAAATGGACGCTTTGGCAGAATTATAATATTTGCGTACAATTCATACATCCTGCAATTCATCTGTTTGACAGCTGCTATTTGACATTAGACTTCACTATAGCAATTCATAATTTGTGGACCATTTTACGAAAGTCCATACAAAACTGTCAAACAAATGAATTGCGGCCTATGAATTGTACGCAGATCATATTATGATTCTGCCAAAGCGTCCATTTTAGGCCCCCTGAGGCGCTCCTTCTCACGAGTTAAGAATATGTTAGTAGTGTGGAAGCGACGGAACTCCACTTCCGGCGGCCAAAAGTCTTCTTCCAGGACTTTTTGGTAATATGATTACCTACTTATGAATAACCACAACAGGTACACTGGAATACCTTATAGTTATTGCATTTGTTGCTAATTACTAGTAATTACACATCTCAGTTCTCGAACAGTCGCGGTCGTCAGGCAGATTCATCTAAATTAATGACTAAGTACAGCTATTTTGAAGTATGTATGCTATACATGCATGTTTGTTTACATCTCGCTTTATTGTAATTGTAACATCGAAAGGTCGCACATGTGATTGCCTGTAAAATGGCCTCTTAATGAGCTCAACAAGGAAGGAGGCACACGACAAATTGATTTGTCATTTTCTCGAACATGTGCCGGCCGACACAAACAAATTCAGGCAATAAACGAGCATCACTTGTAAAAAGCTGTAAATTATTGGTAGGTTTTGTGTTTCAAATTTAGAATTGCGGAGTCTGATAAACAAATTAATTAGGTACCTAATAAAACGAGGATATTCAGTCAAACTCAATGTTATTTCGTGGAAGCTATAATGTTACTTGTATTCTATGGAAGATCCACATTTTGCTGATTGAGAGCATAGGTAGAAATCGTCCAATTTAAAACTGCACGCTCCTCCTCTGCTGGTTGCATTTAAAATGTTTGTAAATATAGAAATTTGAGTGGAGGGGCATGCAGTTTTAAATTGGACGATCACTACCTAGCTAGCTTTTCTCTTTGACTCTCCAAAAGAGAGATACTCTTTCACATCGCCCTAATCTAGGCACCTACCTAATCAATAGAATATTAAAGCTGAAAACTATTTAAAAATCAGGGGGCCTAAAATCGACGCTTTGGCAGAATCATAATAATATTAATCTGCGTATATTTCATATCCCGCAATTCATCTGTTTGACAGTTTTGTATGGAGTTTCGTAAAATGGTCCACAAATGATGAATTGCTATAGTGAAGTCTAATCTCAAATAGCAGCTGTCAAACAGATGAATTGCGGGATGTATGAATTGTACGCAATAATTATTATGATTCTGCCAAAGCGTCCATTTTAGGCGACGACGTCCGCATATTGTGAGGAGTTGTCGACCATATTCCCACACTTGGCAACTTATAAATAAATGCCGTTTGTCTCCAGGCCCAGCGTGAACTTCATGAGTTGATATCAGCTCGGGAGAAAGAAAAGGCACGCGGTGAAGAGAAGATAAATTTCCTAGAGACTGTCACACGAGCGCCAGTGCTGAAGCCCCTGCTCCTCATCAACGCGTTTAACATACTGCAAATATTGTCTGGCAGTTATGTGGTTATCTTCTATGCTGTGGACATTGTCAAGGACTCCGGTGGTTCTCTTCAACCTACTGTGAGTATAGGTTCTGTTCTTAGAATCTTAACTCTCGCCAGGACTATCCAGCCAGATTTAAAATTTTGGTTGCGTGTAGTGACAGAATCAGTATCAGTATATTTAACACATAGCCCAATTAGGCACATATTTATGTATCTAATTAATAACAATTCATTAATAAGGTAGAAGACTTTTGGCTAACTAATTGAAAAAGACTGAACCTTAAAGGCAAACTACACACGACTTCATATTGTTAATTATTGTAACAGATGGCAGCTAACGCGAGTGCGCTGGTGAGGCTTGCCGTCACGGTGATAGCGTGCATCCTGCTCCTGCGCATCACGCGGCGCGCGCTCGTGCTGGTGTCGGGCATCGGCACGGCCGTGTGCACGCTGGCCCTTGCAGCCCTCCTGTCACAAGGCCCCGGCTCCGGCGTCACGCCCCCCGCACTCATCCTCAGCTACGTAGCCTTCAACACCCTCGGCTTCTTCCTCCTACCTGGACTCATGATCGGAGAACTACTACCCACCAAAGTACGAGGCCTATGCGGAGGCTACATCTTCTGCCTCTTCAACTCCGTTCTATTCGGATTCACCAAACTTTACCCCGTCATGAAAAACGCTATCGGTATCGCTGGAGTGTTCGGACTCTTTGGTGCTTCATCCCTACTAGCTACGGTAGTTCTTTTCCTCCTACTACCAGAGACGAAAGGCAAATCTCTTCTACAAATAGAACAGTATTACCAAAAACCTAATATATTGTGGATTGGGCGCAAGAAAACTACCACAAAAATCCAAAGGGTCTGAAGGAACTTGTAATTTTGTTTTGTACTTAAGCATGTGTCCGACTACTACTATTAGCTACATAGAATGGTTGTTGGATAAAACTGTACATAGTATGTACAGTTACTTAGTTCACTATTGTAAGTTTAGTAGTAAGTAAGTAAGTACTTGCATATTATGCAAGTATAGGTACTAAACTTACAATAGTGTACTAAGTAGGATAAAATGTCAAAATCTCGACCGATACCTCAAAATAAAAGGACATTTTTCAATAAATTGCCGCCGCACGATCTCGATGGAGCTAGATGGAATGGCATGTAATCTGTGATAAAAGAATAATTTCCTTAGCATTCATTGAAAGTAAACAGATGACTTTATTTATCAGTAAGAGGCAACTGCTTAATGAGCCGCAAATAATAGTTATTTGTGCAACAAGAGAGCAAAGTTGGTTTTTGCTGCGTGTTGATTTTGAATCCCGAGTAAGCGAAAGATTCTAGGATAAAATCCTGAGCGCAGCGAGGGATTCAAAGACACGAGATGCAAATAACTTTGGTCTTGTGTAACACATACAACTTTTCACCTCAGCAGCGAGAACATATATTACCTAAAGTAAAAAAATACAACATGGTAAAAATTCAACCACGTGTTTATGTTGTAAAACTAACAATATCAAAAAGTTAAAGTATAATCATTGATGTATTAAATAAGAAGATATGGTACGCGCTCCTCGATGTGGACCGCATGAATTAGGGGAAAGGACACAATCGACCTACATCACTCTCGGTTTGCGGGGAATACCCGAATCGTAGTTTGTTTTCCGAGTTGTTATGGGTACGTAACAGTGACAATTATTGCTATCTCGTTTCAGCTATAGCCCGCGTAATATGTCTCTCTATTTCGGTTGTCGAGCACATGACGCACGACATCGGGTCCATTTAATATTTACGTGATGTTAGAGAGTAGCCTATCATCCTATTGAATACTTCAAAGAGTATAATCTAAACATTTAAAACCTTAAATGATGACGGTGATGTGTATCCGAACCTTAATCCGAACGTTTAATTGTTTGTTTCTTTGTTGGGCCTAGGTACTTATGGAATTCTTTAATCGAACTTCGAATCGACTATCTCTCGATCTTTTCGTATCGAAGTGAGTGACAGAACAAAGTGAAGATCAAATCTTTCTAATTTTGTGAGTAGACCCAGCACTGTATTCGGCATATTTTTTTTTTTTAAGTTACTTTATCCCTTGCAACAAAAACGAATTTTGCTCACTGTCTTACAGCAAAAACTGTTTGTTTGAGGTGCTGAGGTGAAGATTAAATTGCTATAACTATTCAAACAAAACTCTTGAGAAACTGGGTAAAGAAAATACATGGCTTTATACTTTTATCATATTTAATATAACTGTTATTTAGGGCCTGTGCACACCACGTTTTTTAAACGCGCCGTTGACGCACGTTTTAGAAACGTGCGTCGACGTCGACAGTTTGTTAGTGAAGAGATTTAAAAACGTGGTGTGGACAGGCCCTTAGGTACACACGGCTACACATCAAGCTATACATTTCCAGTTTACGCTGATCTCGCACTGTACAGAAATCTTATACAATGCGAGATCAGCATATACTGGAAATTTATAGCTTGATGTGTTACCGTGTGTACTACTGTTACAAAGTAGAACAACGCGTAAAGTGATATTTTAATCTAAAGTAAGAAATTGAAACGTGCCTGAGAAGCGCGAACTAACTTATCCCAAATAAATAAATACTTACATAATAATACAATCAATCACTAGTTGTAAGAAATTCTAACTAAACACGGTTATTCCGTGTACAAGACGAAGCCTTTTATAATATTTTTATAAATATGAAGTAAAACCAAAAACAACAGTGTTGGTATCAAATACCATTGTAATTTATAGCAATGAGATTTTTATCTGTGATTTATGTAAATGACCGTATAACAGATGTACACGCAGACGTTTATTTAGGAATAGAAATGAAATATTTATGTACTTATCAATATATAACAAGGTATTTAATATTTAGCCATCATGTTTTGAATGATTAAAGGGCCGGCTTAACATGCGTAGTTCATACAAACGTAATACCAAAATAATTTGTAAATCAAACATATTCTTAAGATAGTGTGTATTTATTTTGATTGGATTACAGAATATCTATGTTTCCAAACATATATTTTGAAAGATCAATGATATAAAGACGAGATTATGAGGAATTTAAAATTTCTACTTATATAAAACTATTTTTCTCATAACTCTTGTTTAAATCAGTGTCCATTCAAAATATAAGTATATTTGGGAACCTAGATATTCTGTATTCCAATCGGATTATAGACACACTATCTTAAGAATTATGCTTGATCCACAAATTATTTTGGTATTACGCTTGTATGAACTACGCATCCAACGCAAGAAAACTATTGAAATCAATTTGTGACTGTATCTTTGAATCGCGTTTGTATTACGCGAGAAGCTTGCAAGGAAGTATGACGTCACATCTGCGTGTTTCTAAACTTACAGCTTGGCCAAAACCTCTAGAAACAGCACTGCTATTCTGTAACCATCTCACCGTGAAAACTTAGGATGACATGCTAGGGATGGACCAAGGATTATAATTACAATCATAATCGAGATTTTGAACGGAAAATCAATTTTGTTTTTTTACATTAAATTGACTAAATTTCTGTTTTGCTATTTTATTTAAGAACCCCTTAAATATTAATGTTAAGACACATAAATACTAGCTTTGAAATAATATAAAATTATCAATAGAATTAGCATAAAAATATTATTATAATCTCAATTATGATTGTAAATGTAATCCGTGGTCAATCCCTAGCATCAGTGGAATGACACTGACAGCTCACTCCACGCAAGAATTCACGGTGAGATTTTTACAGAATCGACATGCAGAACTAAGTACTTTATTTTCTTCTCTCAAAACATACTAGATCAAGTGTTTGAAATACAGGGAGATATATCTAGATGTTTTTGTTTGAAGATAAATCTTCATTATGTGTAAGCGACAGTGGCGCCGTATTTAATCTAGTGCGTTCAAAATAACTTGACGCCTGACGCGATTCGTAGCACTGAATTTTGCAGTCTTAGTTTCAATACCGATAGAGTTCAAAATTGCCATAATAGAACAGAACCGATCACATGACTGCAAAATTCAGTGCTACCTATTCATTGCCAACCAGTAATTTTATGTAAAGTATGCATGTAAACTTGCTTACGTTTACATTATGCAAAGTAATTGTACACTAATACTTGTAAACGAAGCATACACGTCAGCGAAATAATTTAAATAATAACGTGATAGATTAAAAACCATGTAAGCTGTTAGTGTAAGAGCAGTTATTTTTCTATTGCCACATAGAAAATTCCAAATTGTGATATGAATAAACCATTTAAATTAATAGCGTTTTTAATTTGTATATTATATTTAACCAATTATAGAGTTGGATATGAGCTTTTCTGAATACGATATAATAACAAAAACAAAGTTTTTAACCATAATATTATTTTAATCACAACTTCACACTATACACATACAAAATCATACATACTGGCTGGTTTCTTGTACAATCACCATACAGGGTGTTAAAGTAACTGCGTGCCATAGCTTAAGTGTAGGTTCAGTATCGATAAAGGAACCCAGGAAAAAAAATATAAAAAAGAAAACAAAAAATTATATTTTTATATATATTATATTATTTGACGGTCCTAATACCGTTAAAGTACGAAGAGACTTATTTTTATTTATTTTTTGTTTATTATGCAGATTCTATTAATAGTAGGTACAATATTATTTCCAATTTAATACTCAAAAAAATATTTTATGCTGTAGAAACACTTTTTCCTGCAGCAATTTAATTTCATCTGGTAGGGTTAAAAAAAATTGTTTATGTTTTTTTATTTTATTTTTTTCCTGGGTTCCTTTATGTATACTGAACCTACCCCTAAGCTATGGCACGCAGTTACTTTAACACCCTGTATATCCTTACGAGAATAGAAATACATCGTAGTGCCTGGGCGTTATTGACACATCCATCCATCAAAGGCTTGTTGTCACACAAGAATGAGTGCCAGAAACGACGCCCTCAATATCTTTCTCAACTTCGACGTGTCTGTACGGCCAGGTACTGTAGATAGACATTCTCCATGGCTGACAGGTCACGACGACTCGGGCAGTCGCTGGTAGAGATGTGGTCGGGAGGAACAGCCGGGACACACGTGAAGAGTAGTGGACACCACACTCTCACACTCCCAGCAATAGAACTCGTGACAACGCGTGCAGCGATACACCTGGGTATATGAAAGTGATGAATTGATGATTAGTACTTCACAAACCTTGTCTGTGTGGTGCCGGACGTAAAGAGTAGCAACGCCCTATTTCTTTCCGTGGACGTCGTAAAAGGCGACTAAGGGACTTACTAGAGAATGGGCAGCAGCGTTCTATGCATTTTAACACCATACTGCGATCGCCAACCCGCCTGCCAAGCGTGGCGATTATGGCTACCCCCCTTTGGCAGAGGCCTATATCCAGCAGTGGACGTCTTTCGGCTGAAATGATGATGTTAATGACTTCACAAACAGATTCACCTCAACCAATTAGCTTTGTTTTCAGTTTGCGCTAAAAGCAAAGCGAATGTCTTTTGACTATACAGAAAATATTGTAAGAATCACCTCATGAATACCTTTCTCAATACTTGTAATTACTGAGTCCCTATAACCTGATTGCATTTAAGTTGTAATACTCAATGACAATGAGGATGTTTACCTCCTGAGATACGAGTACATTTTTACTTAGTTCAGGAGCCAGCTGTTCAACCTGCTTTTAACCACTGCTTGTACAATCGCCAGCACATCAAGTTACCACAATCTGTCAAATTTCCTCATTCGATTTTGAACGTAACCATCAACATTTTAAGGTTTAAAATCATTTGGAGAAATTAGACAGTTTGGTATAACCTGATGTGCTGGCGACTGTAAAATCATGTATTAGTGTATGATTTCACTTATGGAAAATTAGAAGAGAGTTGGGTTTAAATTATAAACAAGACAATTAGGAGGCCGTTAAGAAAGAAACTCTTTCATGAATATTAGTAGATTCAGCTGGAAGAATACTGTTACTATCAAATATTATTGAACTCACCTGTTTATCTAAATCTGTAAAGTTCCTCAGACATGCAAAACAGTATTGTGCTTGTCCTTCATTCGCCATTTCTTCATACGGTTCAACGGGAAAAAGATGGTGGTATGACCTAGAAATACATAAACGAAATTATATAATAGCTTTGAAATAAGGGCGCTTTTATTAAGAGGGTGTACAACGGTACACTAGCGCCCGCGCCACTCCTTTAAAAAAATATTATCTCGTGACTGAAAAGGAATTATATAACGGCTCATAAGGACCCTCGGTAAGTGTGTCCAGAATTTTCTAATACCTTTTATAAAGTTTCATATTGAGACACGAAGCAACAAAATACGATCTAGAGGAATGTGGCCGCTTTTCTTTAGATCGTATTTTGTTGCTTCGTGTCTCAATATGAAACTTTAACGCATAAGCAGGATACAAAGGTCTAATATTTAAAAACAGATAACTGGAAATCTCTGTTTCTATGGAAAATTTAAAATCGGTCTAAATTGGCTGTTACACTATTTTTCGAAAATGTTCTTTACTAACTTTTTAGACCTTCGGTTCAGTCATTTTGAAAAACAAGAAGTTGAAAGTTTGTATGAAATGCTGTAAGGTGTAAACGCTCTTAACGCTCACAGATTGCATCTCCCTCTATCAAATATCCATTGCACATGGAGTGCAGTAACCTGCAATCCATATCCATAAAACATTCGAGAAATAACAACTTATACCTATGTATAGTTGCAAAAAACACTCCGTATTAAGACCAGGCACTCTAAATCTAATTTCTACGCAAGCCCCGCCCCATGCTCCCCGCCACTCCGTTATGTGCCAAACGCTAACACATCAGTAATAAAGTTGAATATCGCGTGCGCTCTTTGATCGTGTTCGAGCACGAAACTAAATAGCGTAAGGCTCAATTCTTACTTCGTTTATAACTAAAGTAATAGGTACTTGATCTAGAGAAAAAATATCTTGTGGCTGGATAATGAACTATATTTTCTTGCTGTGAATGTTTATAATTATTAGACATATAAGCCGAACAATATTGTTTTTTTTATTATATTTAAAAAAGGCATGATTAATGAATAAAAAATGAATTGAGCGAAAATATTAAATTACGTAACTATCTTGTGCATGGAAAGAAAAAGATCCAATAAATCATATACTAAAGTTCCATTTTGATTGTATACACAGAGTCACACTGTTTCAGAATATTCATGCAACTTAACATAGAAATGGGAGCCTCCTCTTAAAGCGAAGCGCCCCAAAACTGAAGAGCTGGCGCAATTGGGGCGGGCCGCGCCGCAACGCAATGCATTGCAAAAATCCTCCTTCATCACTTTCATACATTTTCTATGAACCAACATACACTACAGGCTGGCCGCAACGTACTTTTTTGTATGAAACTACGTTGCAGTTCGGCCCGTTGCTGCTGTAATGTGCGCTTGACTTTATAGCGCTGATTTGAGTGTTTTCGGAGCAGAGGTTTCGCTGCTATTCGAAGTAGTATTTCTTTTTCTACGATAAGTAAGTACCTGGCCAGATGTGGCGCTGAAGCCAGTGTAAGTCCACAGGTACGACACTGAGCTGGCAGCGAACAGTACTTGCTGCGACACTGCGGGCACAAGTGACCTTCTCCACCAACACCTTCCCCGTCCTCCAAGTGACTGAACAAAAATACATATTTGTACAAACAAAAGAAACTCGAACAAAACAGTAGTAGATCATTTCTGCCTGAACTTATAAAGGAGTAATGAGTATATATATTCTCAGAGTATTGTAAATAAATCTATACATAATTAATTATAAATTAAAGTTGCTTTTCGTTTCTGTCAAACTCAAACTCAAACTCAAAGCATTTATTTCAAATAAACCAATTACAGGCACTTTTGAATTGTCAAGGGGGTCGGTCAGTCATCAAGATGAAGCTAGTTGCCCATTCCAAAGCTTAGTAGGTACCTATGGAGAAGAACGGGCAAGAAACTCCACGGACACTCTTTTAAATTAACATATGGTTACAAAATATTGGTTACATCATTCGTGTTGAAATTAAACATGTGAGAACGATGCAAAACGTCAAAGGCGTCCGAAACAAAAATATTTAAAAAAAACAATTCAAAACTTAAATTAAAATAAGCCAAGGCCGCTAAGAGATGACCAGTCCCTACTGATGGCGCCCGTTCACGAACATGACGCATGGATTAGCACCATTCAACTCAACCATTTTGAAGGGAGCTAAAAGATCCAACACACCCGCCACCATCAGCGAGACATTACAGTGAGCATGACATACTCTCAGCCGCCAGGGCACATTCAAGTCAATGAAAGAAGTACTCAGTAAATGGTAGCTTTATAGTAAGTACATAGTGCTCACACATGTGCTATGCAATTATATAATACTAAGAGATTGAATTTATACAAAGCAAAGATAGTTTTTGAAATCTTCAGCAGCTCCAACAGTATTTTCAAATGTTAATCAATTAGTTGAGGTTGTGGAGCTGGACCAGCATTGAGCCAAGCATTTTTATCAGCGATGTAATCCCCCAAATTATAGTATGCCTGCTTGCATAGTGTGCGTTTTATACAAGATTTGAATTTCGTCTCATTCAGTTGAAGTATGTGGGGAGGAATTATATTATAACATTTTAAACAGTACCCCATGAAAGACGAGTCTACTTTTGCCAGTCTGAAACCTGGTTGAGCTAATAAATCCCTACTTCTAGTACTATAATTATGTCTTTCGCCTCTTTTACTAAAAAGATGTAAATTGTTTCTTACGTACATGATGTTTTCATAGATATATTGACAAGGCACCGTCATGATGTTAATATCCTTAAACATTTCCCTTAGAGAATCGCGCCTGCGGAGATTATATATGGCTCTGATGGCTCTTTTCTGCAGAATAAAAATAGACTCGATGTCTGCAGCTCGTCCCCATAGTAAAATACCGTATGTCTGTATAACCGCATTGTTATTCTAAACTACGCAACGGATTTTGATGTGGTTTTCACCATCATTTAAAGAATTCATTTCGCAAGGTTTGTGTGTATATTAATATCAAACTTACATAAAATAAAGAAATCACAATGTTTCGTTAAAAACCGTGCGAAGCAAGGGCGGGTCTCTAGTTATATCATAAATACAAGTACTAAGACAGATATTATGTTCAAAAATGATATTATATTAAACAGATATTTTGTGAGCGCGCAATCGTGAAGACTCGAAAACGTCCTAATTGGGACGTATTGACTTTACTCTGCGACACGCATGCATGGCGACGAGTAATACGCTTAGTTGAAGCAGTTAAAAAAATCAAAAAGTGTACCAAATAAGATACCAAAGTTAATAAAACACAAGGGATCTCATACCACAGTAAGTACGCAATATACTTCGATTTATTAATATATTTCAATTATTTTCCTAATATTCTCATATTTGGAGGTTAGAAAAAATAAAGAAATAGAAATACATTTTTTTGTCGTGAGGACGACAAGGACGCATGCACTCCATTCACAATTTGTTAGTCTGTGATGCCAACATTCGGTGATTGGTGGCCAGAATAATGTTTATTTACATTCACGCGCAATTGACAACACTAGCTGTCTCTTTTTTCTTGTTGTTTTTATCAAGCCATCTCTTTTCTATAATTTTTACTTGTAGTGAAATGTAAAATGAATGAAAAGTGGGTATGTGTGCTAGGCCGCTGCTGCGCGGAACACTTTTTTCGGTTGTTTTGTGAGTGTATAACATATCTGTTTAATATAATATCATTGATGTTGAATAAGTTTATGTAAAGTCCTTTTGACCGTATCCGGTGACAGCACCCCAGACTAATTTTCTTTCATTTCGTCAGCTCTCTGATGACTAGCAAAGCCAAACTTAGTCTTGAAAACCCAGTCATTGAATAAGTACTATACTAACCACATGCAAACAGTAATGGGTGGGTCAGCATTAGTCCCGGGGTCCGTCTGGCTGGTCTGCGGCGCGGAATGCGGGAAGCCCATCTTCACGAGTCCAGCGTCCAGGGCCCGCGCGCGCGGCGGCGGACTGGTCGAGTCCAGCAGTAAGGTACGGTAGTGAACATCGTCGAGTACCACCTGGACAAAGTAAATTCGACAAGAGTCATCTTATTTGTCGATTTCTGAGTACAGTACGCAGACAGTTGTGCTGCTGGGGAGTTTGTGGCGCCACTTCTTCTTCCCAGCTACAGCACTAGGAGTTGATGAAGGGCGAGCGTTTTGGGGGACTGTCTTAAGTAATTGACGTCCAAACAGTGGTGACTCTCAGCCTTATATCACATCGAATTTTGGAAACATTTCGGCTATGAAGAGCATCGTCTCTGTCACTTAACTGTGTGTATAACTCAATGGGCTATAATTACAGCTGGGTGCTGTGCAATTGTCTGCAATACGACGAAAATCTCCACTATACTTACACCGTATTCTCCACCCGTATCTTGACATAATTTTTTGCATATTCTTACTTCTGCTGCCAAACCAATGACTGAACATCGTATTCCTTCTGTTTTTAAAGCCTATAATAAGATAGAATGTATTATCAGACACAGATCTTTGGAAAAGTCACATTCTTTGCAAACAACAGTTTACTAATAAATAGCTTTTGCCAATTAAAGACAGAGAGAGATATAGGGGTTGAGATTATATTATAGGTTTACACACCTGAATAGTAGTATTAATGTCACCCGGATCACAAGTAGTAAGTGATGCGAACAACACCAGAAGTTCTCTAGAAGCATGAGCGGGGAGAGGTTTGAGGACTCGCCCAGCAAACTCCAGGGTGTTTTGTAATGACGGCTCCCCAGTTAGTACCATGTCTGTTAGCCTATGGAAAGGAATGGAGACCAATCGAATAGGTAAGCACCATTACTCATGAAGCTTCTATAATCTATTACATAATCTTTTTAACCTCTATTTACCCATACGGGACACAAGCCTCTATTCTGTAAGAGATGGAGTCTGTAATTCCATATAGGATTTGTAAGTCAGGGCTGATACTATAGGGCCACCAATGCTCACATAGAGGTACTACTCTCATTCTAATATATGTGGGCGTCGCAAAAAGCAAAAAGGGTCCAGTTCTCGGCATTTAGTTTCCGACATATACGCATTTTTGTAAAGTTGGGTGAAAAAACTGCATTTCGCAATTTTAATTGATTATTAATTAATG
Source organism: Tiliacea aurago (assembly GCA_948098905.1). NCBI lineage: Eukaryota > Metazoa > Arthropoda > Insecta > Lepidoptera > Noctuidae > Tiliacea > Tiliacea aurago. Next base: position 15,660,187 of record OX402586.1, on the reverse strand, counting down.
CTCAATTATCTACAAGTTCATATGATATAAAAAAATGAGCCAGTTTTTGACTATTCTAGATACCGAATCTAGTCTTAATGACCCACTACTGGACCCTTTTTGTGTGGACTCCCACATATTAATATAATTATGTCACCTTAAGATTGTGAGCACCGTTGGCTTAAAATTACAATCTATCTAGGGAGATTATAAAGTATCGAAAAATTGTGAACTGTTACAATATAACACATTCATTTTTGGTAGTTTATAATCTATCAATGTCAAATCATCAAATTGTAAATGAACTTGCACTTATCCACAGGGTCATAATCTGTCCGATTTTATTACCCGTAAAATTGTAAACTCTCCCTGATTATTGGTCTTGGAGTTAGCCAAATTTTTTGCAGTAACTAAGCCAGCGCATGGGCACCCTAACCAAATGGGTTGGGTTTGACCATAGCGATCACTTTTTCCAAGTTGCAGTTACTTGTCTATTAAGTATTAGCGCAAGGTGCGTTCGTCGCATGCAAGTTTGATACCAATTCACAATTTCTCAGTTTGCCATGGATAGATTATAAAACTATCTATGCATTAAATTGTGAATGGTTTGTTGCAGTTCACAATGTTTTTATAGTCTCGCTAGATAAATTATAAACTACTGGTGTTCATGACATGTTATACATTTGGTTTTTAAAATAAATGTAATAAAGTTACATATGTATATTGAAGATTTACTTACCCCTGTAGAGACTTGATATGTTTTCTAACATTCCCAGAGAGCTCAGTAAGTTTCTCTGCTCTTTTGTTTTTCATCAAAACTAAGCCAAGTTGACTTAAAGGGTTCTGGTCAAAGTACTCCTCTATAAACTTTTCAAGAAGCTGAAATGTTTTAAAATGCATTTTATTACAACTACCAGAAATTAATAACAATTATTTTTAATTTATTTTTTTATATTTCGGAATGAACCACCTACCTTTAACGTACAAAGAAATCTAGATGGCTTTAGATCCTGTGAGTTCATTGCTTCTGAACAATCTACTGCCACTAGTACGTGCCTCATCATGCCCAGTCTCACGGGTCCACGACGGGCCACGACCGCTTTCCGAGCCGCTTTCTGTGCAAACTCCGCCACCAGACCTTCCACCAACCCATCCTCATCCTCTTTGATGGCCTCCCTGAACAAATAAACACAAATTCACATACATACAAGTTGGCTATGATAATATGTGTTCTAATACTTCAATGTCTTTTGAATGTTAAAGATATAATAGTAAAGGGCCCTAAATCTGGAAAATGATTGAAGTATAACTCAAACTAACTCTCGAACTCACCAAGTCTTCTCATAACCTGTCTCCCACCGATACTCTTTGGAATCCTGATCGTCATCAGCCATTATGAATAATACGAAACCTTCTTCACTAACCGCACCTAACACGAACAAATTATTAGGTAACACAATTCAATAATTCATAAATATTTTGCAAAGCCCTCAGACAAACAATAAATTTTTGACAGTAAACAAAACATGAAAACACAAATCACCACAAAAGTGACAAAACAAAATCACATTTTTCTGCATTCCGAATTAGGCCATAATCGTTCACAGAGCGCTCACATCATTACTTTGCGTTCCGATTTAGATATCACGATTATGACAACTGAGGGCTGTCAACAATTCGGAACGCTCATGAACGCGCGAACGCGCTCACGGCTGGAATAAAGTATTTCTTACACGTACACCATAAATGTATTCTTCTTCTTTTACCATCGGTTAGGTAGCGACTGTAGCCAGAAGCGCAATTCCGAAATTGCCACGTTAGTAAAAAGATACAAAAAAAAATGGACTATGCAACATCCCTATGGGTTAGTAAACAAAAAAAAAACTTAAACATAAGTTAGTAAACTTATTTTCTAAAGGTAAAAGTACAACTGACTGTTTAAGTATATTAACATCCGATATTCGGTTATCCTTCTCTAATAACCAATCCACCGTTGCAGTTTTCCTTGATATTAATGCAGCTTATGATAATGTTGTATTATCGGTTTTACAAAATAAATTAGAAGCCTTACAAGTTCCATTGAATTTGTTGAATTTCATTATTAATATCTTGACTGAACGCTCTGTTAACATGTTAATAGGAGACCATGAGGTATCTCATCTTGTATGGAGGGGTCTCCCACAGGGTTCTGTGCTCAGTCCCCTTCTATACAATATCTACACTTATGATTTAGAGTTATTCTTAACTAGTCATGTTAAGGATCTTCAATATGCCGATGATTTATTATTATATTCTTCAAGTCCATCTGTTGAGCAAGCTAGCTCCGCTATCAATTCTGCTTTATCTATTTTGGCGTCATGGTTACATCTAAACGGTTTGGATTTATCCACGTCTAAAAGCGCGGCTGTTTTATTCACCCGGAAGAGAAATATTCCCATAGTAAATCTCCTTTATAAGGAAATACCAATCCCAGTTAAAGATAAATTCAGATATCTAGGTATAATACTTGACTGTAAATTAAGTAGTGTCCCTCATTGTGAATATATTGTTAACAAATGTGAAAAACACCTAAACATGCTTAGATGCCTCTCTGGTGTGTGGTGGGGTGCACATCCCTTTTCTTTGAAACTCATTTACAACGCAATCATCAGAAGCACTCTGGATTATGGATTGTTCGTTCTAGAGCCAGGTAGTGTCATGGCTTTTAAAAAATTGGGTCGCATCCAGTCTAAAGCATTACGCATTATTTCAGGTGCAATGAAGTCTAGTCCCATTAATGCACTCCAAGTTGAATGCGGGGATGCTCCTTTATATCTGTTCGGGGTTGGGGTGAGTTTAAGATAAACTAAGGTTTAAGATTATAAAGTTAGCTATATTTCAGTAATATAGGATAACGATTAAAACTAATTAGGTTAATGAGATGAGGATGAGTCGCGCCCGATATGCTATCCGAATACGTACTGACTATATTACTTAGTAATATATAAAATAGAGGCTTCTTGGCGGGAAAATGAAGCGTCATGTTCAGCAGTTTGTTTAATTTTGCAAACTTTGTGTTTAGCCGAATATTAATGTGTAATAATGGTGGATTATTAACCATTAAGTGTTTGTGAACGTGCATTAGTGTAGGCAAATGAAACAAAACAGTGCAACTTCGCTTCAAGTTCTCTCAAGAAGTCCGCGTGAGGTCTCAGTAAAGTGCCACATCTTTACTGAAACTCAAGGGGAGTGGGCGGGGATATCATCATCATGCATTTATAATAAATTCATTTCATCAATATTATACAAGAACTAAAACTTGACATTGGCTAAATGCACAAACCGTGCGAAGCCAGAAGGAAAAAAAAAAAAAAATATAAAATATGCAATGCATAAAGCGCGGTGTCGCAATTACGCTGACATGTTTATTATTGTTCGGTGATTGACCATGCTCCCGAGGGAGAAAAAGATGAGGTTAGTAAATGGGTATAGTTAAATGGGTAACGAAATTAATATTAACAAGGTGAAAACAATGTTCAAATAATACTAAAATAGTTATGTAGGATTAGTTATGTTAAAAGATGAGATAAAAGTAACATTACAAACTAAACAGAATCGCTACAGTGTAAATCAGGAAGAGAAAACACGCGAAATATCGGTGAAGAACCTCTATCTTCCTTTTTTTGTAAGCACTCACTAGATAGAGTTGTAAGCACTCACTAGATAGAGCTAGTCGCTTAGGATCACTTTTCACAGATTTACTACTAGATTGTCCTTTTTCCCTAATTTCATTACACTCAATCACAACACTTTCTGTAACGGTATGTGGAGATGGCAACGCAGTCGCCACAGAGGCTGTCGACCGCTCTGCTGTAGAAGTGGTAATATTTCCTTTACGGGTTTTAATCCCACGACCTTTATTTGCCTTAACAAAGATGTGTCCGGTATAATCTATTCCAGTGTGGTAAAAAGGTCGATTAGGAATCAATCGTGCTGGAGGTAGGTCACCCATGATTTGATGTTGTGATATGGGATTATTTCTTTTACATTTGACACACATTCTTAACCGTTTCCTTGTGACTCTGTTTCCTCCAAGGATCCAGTATTTTTGTCTTATAAATCCAGTAGTAATTTTTACTCCACCGTGAAATACAAGCTCGTGGGATTCATCTATGATAAGATCTGCCAATTTCGATTGATTCGGGATTATGATGGGATGCTTCATTTCGGGATCAAGATTCGAATGTTTAAGTCTGCCACCGACACGGAGCAATTGATTAGTGTCTAGCATGGGATTGAGATTAAGAATCTGGCTTTTCTTATTTAGTGGTTCATTATTTTTCAGCTGTGATATTTCTTCGTTGAAATATTCGTTTTGAACATGCTTAATTAACATTTCTCTTGCTGTCTTTATATTTTGCAGAGTAAGAAAACATGTGCGTTTTTTCTTGTAAACAACAATGTCGATGAACTTGTTGATGTAAGCTAATACTCGAGTAACTTTCATTAAAGAGCTATATTTTGGTAATAGTTTATTAATTATTAAATTTTCTGGGTTAACAACGACCATATTTACTTGCTCCTTTTTTCTGAGTTCTTCACTAGTAATACTCGTATAAATCGGCATCTTATGACATTCTTTAGGCTTATATTGTGGTAACCAGTCTGGCCCTTGCCACCAAAGCGAGTGATTGGCTAATTGAGCAGCAGGTAAACTGCGGCTTGCGCAATCCGCGGGGTTTTCTTTGGATTTTACGTAACTCCAGTTATCTTTAGGGATTATTTCAGTAATAATCCTCACTCGATTCGCAACAAAGGGTTTCCATTTCTACGGTTCGCCACTTAACCAACCTAGAACAGCCGTTGAATCAGTCCAACCATAAACATGTACCTTGTAGCTCGATAGGGATAAGATGATTTTTCGCATAAGTTTTGACAACAAGAGAGCGCCGCAAAGTTCCAGACGTGGGATCGATTGTGGTTTTTTGAGTGGTATTACTTTTGATTTCCCTGCAATAAGGGTCACGTGGGTTTCATTTTCTCTCTGTATTTTGCAATACACGACGCAAGCGTATGCTTTTGTGCTAGCGTCGCAGAAGCCATGTAGTTCGATGATATCTTTCTCCTGGGTTTGAGTCCAACGTGGTATTTTAAATCGAGATATATGAGATAGATCGGCTTTAATAGTATTCCACTCTAACGCGATTTCTTGAGGGACAGGGTGGTCCCAACCCAAGTCTGATTTCCATAATTCTTGGAACAAGATCTTAAGTTTTATTGTGACTGGTGCTAGCCAGCCCAAAGGGTCAAAAATTTTTGATATTTGAGATAAGAATTGTCTTTTTGTAAGGATGTCTTGTGAGATAAATTCTATAGGATGAAAGATAAATTGATCATTTTTTGGTTCCCACCGAAGACCTAAAGTTTTGGTTGACTCCGGTTGCTTAAAGTCAAAGTCTTCCTTTTGGAGAGGATCAGAACTATCTATTATTTCCGGCAAGTTTGATCGCCATTTTCTGAGATTAAACCCGCCAGATTTGAGGAGGTTGATCATCTCCGCTTTAAGCTGTTTTGCAGCCCTCGCTGAATGTTCACCATGCATGAGATCATCCATGTAAAACGAGTGTTCTAAGATATCAGGAGCGCAACTTTGTGGATAATTTGGCCTTTCATCGATGGCCAATTGCTTCAGTGTCATCATGGCCAAAAAGGGTGCGGCTTTTGTGCCATAGGTAACGGTCGCTAACTGGTATTCTTTTAAAGGTTGAGATTGATGGTTCCGCCAGATAATTTTCTGATATTTCTGATCATCGGGATGTAGCCAGATTTTGCGAAACATTTTTTCGATATCTGCTGTAAAAGCGTATCTAAATTGTCTCCATTTTAAGATAAGGCTCTGAAGGTCTTGCTGTAAATTGGGTCCTCGGCACATAAGATCATTGAGGCTGTATCCACTCGAGGTTTTTGCCGAAGCATTAAAGACGACTCGCAATTTAGTAGTTGATGACTCAGAGCGTTGGACGCAATGGTGCGATAGGTAGCAGTCCGGATGTACGTGTGGCGCAACGGGTGTCATGTGTCCGAGCTCTAGGTATTCAGAAATAAACGTTTTATAGTCACGTGCCAGTGCTGGTTGCTTACTTAATTTCCGCTCTATTTGGAAAAATTGAGCAATCGATTTTGTTTTCGACTCGCCTATATTATTCTCAAAATTTTCTTTAAAAGGTATTTTAACTACGTAGCTTCCGTCTTCCCGTCTAGAGGTCGAAGATTGGTAAAACTCGATGCATTTTTGATCTTCTTCTGATATGGCTGGAGATTCATGAATGTCCTCCACTTCCCAAAATTGCTGAATCTCTTCGATATTATTTAAGATCACATTGCAATGGTACGTTTTGTAGTTGCCGCTTAAGATCCATCCCAACTGGGTTTGTTGGGCAATGGGCAATATGCCTTCTGAACGACAGATACCGTCCATAAGGATAGTTGAATAGATATCTGCCCCAAATAAGATGTCAATAGGCCTACTTTTGTAAAATTCGGGATCTGCTAGAGTTATTTGGTTAAGAGTAGGCCAGTCTGGCTTAGGTAAGGTACAGCTGGGTAAGTTATTTATGAGTCTAGTCATTATATATACGTCCGTTTCAAAGGTGAAATCGCTTACCAACGACGAGCATTTGATGGTAATCATGCCCTTACAGTTGTTTTCCTTATTTCCTATTCCAGAGATATAACCGTTACATTTCCGTCGCGGTAGTCTTAACAACTGAGCTGCGCTTTCCCTAATAATGGATGTCTGTGACCCTTGATCTAGAAGAACCCTCATTTTTTGGTAAGATCCGTCCGCTGCTTGTACGTTAATTATTGCTGTGGCAAGCAATATTTCTGAGGGTGCCTTAAGAAGCGATGCAACTGTGTTACTTTCTTGCTGCTGAGATGGCGATTTCGTAATCGTAGCTGCATTTGACCCAGATCGATGTGACGTAAAAGATTCATGCAAAATGGTATTGTGGTCGTTATTGCATTCTTTGCATCTTATTTCGGAAAGGCATTTTTTGCCTTCGTGATAATGTAAACAATTAATACAAAGCTTTAAGTTAGCAATAGCGTTTTTACGTTCATTAGGTTTTAATTCTAATAATTTTTGACACGCATGAATTCGATGATCATTGGCGTTGCAAATAGGGCATTGCTTGCGATTGTTAATTTTGCGTATGGACTTTGACGATTGCGAAACTTGGTTTCTTGAGTAATTCGTTTTAGGATTGTTGTAATATGGTTTATAATTAGGACCCTTTGAAAATGATGGTTTGTTATTGTTGTTGGATTGAGATGAGGATGATTTCTGCGTGGAATTTTCAAGCTTCTTACGTGAAGTTTCCAGCATCATAAACTTGATTTCCAAGAAATTAAGGAAATCTCCCAAGACGGGCAAGTCTCGTGGGGATTTTAAGGCTTGAAGATAATCTTCGTATGTGTCCGAGTCCAATTTTTGTGACAATATACATACCAGGAAAGAGTCCCAGGAAGACACATCGACTCCCAGATTCTTGATAGCATTCACGCTCTCGTGAATGCGTTTTATATGATTTGCTGATTGTTGCTGGTTTGCAGGGATGTTCATGAGATTGTTAAAGTACGAAGTGAAGATCAGTCGTTTATTATTATAACGATGATTTAGGATATTCCAGCATACAAGATAATTGTCGGAGCTTATTTGGAGATGTTGGATAAATTTTTCGGGCTCACCTTTGATCTTACTCTTTAGAAACTGCATCTTTTGTGCATTTGACAAAGAGGGGTTGTTGTGCACTGCTTCGGTAAAAAGATCTTTGAACGAAATCCACTTATTATAATTTCCCTCAAAGGTGACTATCTCCATTTTAGGAGTAGATTTTTCGATATGCGCAACGGACCACATTTTCTTGTTGATGTCTTTCTTAATTTTGTTGTAATTTTTCTCATAATGAGTAAATTGCTCTTCGTACTCGGGGTTTGATCCGCCATACTCGTTGTCTAGCTCCCAATGAAGCGAGTCAATAGCCGCCCAACGAGATTGTATCGTCTTCAGAATGTCTTCAAACTCCCATTTTTCCGTGACGAGATCAAGATCGATATTGGAAGATGTTCTCAAGAAAGCCTTAAAGTTGGTAGCTTGCCTTTTGAAGAGACCTTCGGCTTTACTCTCTTCAAGAGCAGGGGTTTTAGAAGCCGCGTGAGATGCGAGGCTCGAGGTTTGAGATTCCGCAGTAGGTTGGAACGTAGGAGGTTTCAATTCAGGGATTTGCGGTCTGTTTGCGAGGGGGTCGTAGTTTTTAATAGTAGTTTTAATGTTGTTATATTTTTCTTTCATTTTATCGTATTGATTGGTACTGAAATAGTCATGAGATTGATCACCAAAAGACAGCAAAGTCATATGATTATTATGGAACTCTGTAAAGTATTGTTCCAAGGTAGCTAATCGACGACGTAAGTAGTCTGAGGTCTTGCGCTCTGCACCATCCTTCTTGAAATTGGTGAAGAGCCTATCTACGGCTTCGCTGAGTTGTTGTTGGGTTGCTAAAATGTCATCTATTTCCGACATTATAAAGATAAAAAAGAGACCTTACTTGTACTGAAGGCTTCTTTGGAGATTAAATGTCCTTGCGACGGCTGCAAGAACAAACCTGGAGTAACAGCGCGATGAGATGATGCGATGCTTTCGTAAAACTCAGGGTCAATCAGTATCAGCAGGATGATGGCACGTTTCCGTCCGGGGCACCGAGATAAATTAAGATCAGCAAGATGATGGCACCCTTCCGTCCGGAGTACCGAGGTCAGCAGGATGATAAAATTTTTGGAAGTAAATTCACTCAGTGCTGTTTGCCAGGGTCTGGTAATAAGTTCCAAGCGAGACACTCACACAGTACAATTATTTGATATACGCGTAATAGTCCCGCTCCGACGGCTCGAAGGACCAATGTTCGAGGTTGGGGTGAGTTTAAGATAAACTAAGGTTTAAGATTATAAAGTTAGCTATATTTCAGTAATATGGGATAACGATTAAAACTAAATGAGGTTAATGAGATGAGGATGAGTCGCGCCCGATATGCTATCCGAATACGTACTGACTATATTACTTAGTAATATATAAAATATGCAATGCATAAAGCGCGGTGTCGCAATTACGCTGACATGTTTATTATTGTTCGGTGATTGACCTAAACTGGACACATTAGTGTTGCAGATTGAATCGTCAGATTACTGGTCCCATAGACGTGCTCCTTGTTTAGTTGTAAGTTATAAAAAATTCCTTTCACTTTCTTCTCCTATTCACCGTTCCAATAAACTTCCCATATTTAGCAATAGTTATGAGAGTTTACAATTCAGTCCCATTATAAAATATAACTGTGTAAGTAAATCAGATCCCGATTGCCATTTAAGTTTTAATCATTTTCTGGCTGAACACGTAGAGTACCACCATATTTATACGGATGCTGCCAAGCCTTCTCCGACGGGTTGTGTTGGGATAGGTACTTACCATTCTCAATACAACATCGAACAAAAAATAAAACTGCCTCCGGAGACTTCTGTTTTTACCGGGGAATGTTTCGGCATTTTTAAAGCCATAGAATATATCCGTATTTTAAAGCTCAAAAAATCGATAATTTTTACCGATTCTCAAAGTGCTCTTCTAGCCATCAATAAATCCGCTTTCGAACACAAATTGCAGTTACCTATAATTTATTTAATAAGAGAATTTGCGTTCAGGACCATTTCTGAGGGTCATGTCATGGATTCCAGCCCATGCTGGAATCCATGACAATGAAGTGGCTGATAAACTTGCCGGTGATGCGGTGCAGTGTGGGGACTTAGTTCCTTATACAAATTTTACTTATGACCTCGTATTGTTACCAAAGACTTTTCTTCGGGAAACCTGGAAGGTGGCTTGGGATATCGGAAGCAAATCGAAGGGACGTTATTTTTCACATATTCAACCCGACGTTCCAGAAAAACCGTGGTTTGGCAGGGCAAAGTTTGGCAAGATGGAGACCTCCTTTCTAATACGGATGAGACTGGGTCATGTTTGTTCTCCAGCTCATCTTGCCAAACTTCATATCATCGACGATCCCTTATGCTTGTGTGGCACAGATGTAGGCGACTTAGATCACATTTTTTTCTCCTGTCCCTTATATGACCGTTCTTCCTTTCTTAGTAACCTCTTATCCCTCCATACTCCTTTTCCTACCTCAATACTTTCTTTACTTTGTACAAATAGCTCTCTTGTATATAAATGTATAGTCTCATTCATTACTCTAAATAATATTAAGTTGTAATTTTTTTTTTTTTTTTGTGTAATTTGCTCATTAATCCATAAGATTTCCTTGTTACTTATAATTATACTGATCCTATCCGTCTATCCTAAATCCCGTCAAAATTTATATTTATATTAATTTTGTTTCCCTACCTTTTTAATAAAACTAAAACGTGACATTGGCTAAATGCACAAACCGTGCAAAGCCAGAAGAAAAAAAAAAAAAAAAAAACCTTATTTTCTATTTTGACACAAGGTTGTTCGCGAACACTTGGCAATAAGCTTTAAAAAGCGTTATTTTGACTGCCTTGCTACTGTGCTACAGCGTGTAAACCTGCGAGCCAACATGTTACATCGGACTGCCAGCGGCCTACGTTCCCTCTCAATATGCACTTGGTCATTAAGGTTGTCTGTTACATAATGCCCCAACTAATTGAACTGGTACACTCGCAATATGTCACTCCCATTTAGTTTAGTATGACTTCCCTCTCGTCATTTTCTTACAAAATGCGACTAAAAACAAAACAGCACAACTGTCATTTTTGACAGCGCTCACCGGCTCAATAAATAAAGGGCATGGTCGGCGTTAAGTGCGATAACGCAAGAGGGCGCATGTCATGACGTCATCTATGACACTTGATTTGTGGAGATGCACTCGCGGACAAAGTGATGTCGAATGTCGATACGTTTGGTGCGAGAATGATGCTTGTTATTTTTGTTAAGTGAGATGGCACTTTGACTATCGCGCATGATGATTATGGGTGATGAGGATTAAAAAATGTCGGTGATGAGAGATCGGATGTGTATGGCTTCCTTACAGGCTTCACCAAGGGTCATACGTATATATTCAGCCTCGGTTGTGGATTGGGCAAACGTTCTCTGTTTTCGTGACTCCCAAGACACTGATGAACCGCACATCTGGAACATATACCCCGTATAGGAGCGTCGGTCTACCAGTTTACTTACGTAATCGGCATCAGCGTATCCAATTCCATCACCAGTGTTGCTGTATGTTAGCTTTTTATACTTCGTTGCCTTCAGATAGCGGAGAACACGCTTGGCAGTTCTCCAGTGTACCTCCCCGTAATGTGCGTTGAATTGGCTCAGAGCAGATACAGAGTGAGAAATATCTGGTCTAGTACCAATCGAAATGTACATTAATGAACCAATGAGCTGCTGGTACGGTAATTCAGGCTTTTCATCCTTGGGATCTGGTAAGACATATTGTGTTCCAGTCTCCATATGAGTGGATACAGAGATAGCAACTGTCATTCTAAATTTGGCCATGACTTGCTCAATATATTTTGTTTGGTCCAGTGATAGAGTGCCGTCTTTCCTCGTCACTCTCATTCCCAAGCAGTCTTTAAGGGGGCCTAAATATTTGATTACGAAGAACTTCTTTAGTTGATCCTTGAAATCTTCTTTCATCTTTTCGTTACTGAAGATGAAAAAATCATCAACAAATACTGCTATAATTAGCAACTTTGCATCTTGATGTTTATAATAGATACAGTGTTCTTTTTACGACCGTTTGAAAGAAAGTTTGTCCATAGCTTCACAAACTTTTTTATTCCATTGACGTGGAGCTTGTTTGAGTCCGTAAAGAGACTTTTTGAGTAGACAAACTTAAAAAAAAGATTAAATTAAACTTTATTTCAGACTAAGAAAGTCTATAATTTTATTTTAGTATTTTGGTGTTTAGATTTGTCATTGGAAAAACCTTCAGGCTGCTCCATAAAAATCTCTTCCTCTAGATCACCGTTTAGGAATGCTCTCTCAACGCGCCAACATCTAGATGGTCGATTTCCACATCAAGTTTAGCAGCAAAGGCAAATAGCAGGCGAATTGGCGAGAGTCTCGCTGCTGGAGAAAGAGTTTCACCGTAGTCAACACCTTGCACTTGTGTGAAACCTTTGGCAACAAGTCTTTCCTTATATTTTACAATGTTCCCATTGGTATCTCTCTTGACTTTGTACACCCACTTACTTTTAATGATTTTTCTATTTACAGGTGTATTTTCAAGTGTCCATGTTCCATGCTTCTGCAAGGAATCATATTCAGGCTGCATAGCATCCAGCCACTCTTGACTATGACTGTCTTCCAGAGCTTGCTTATAAGTCTGCGGCTCGCAGTCAACGCTGATCACATTTACATAATCTGAATCAGAGTACCGATCCGGAGCACGATGTTCTCGAAGAGGGTATCTTCTGGAAGTGTTGTCTTCGGAACTGTCATCTACTGGTGGCACAGGAAGATCTTGAGCGTTGACGAAGACTTCGGGTTCCAGCTGAGAGACAGAAGGTTCTCTAACAAGAGACTCAGTAGGAGACTCAATAGGAGGCACAGTATGATGCTCAGCAGTTGGTACTTGTATAGGTTGCAGATAAGGCGTAGGTGCAATTTTGGATGACAGGAGTAAGAACTTCCAGATTATCAGGCTGAGGGTCTGAAATCTGTGTTGTTTCAACACCGGTTTGATGAATGGTGGTTTATCTTCGACGAAGTGCACGTCTCTCGCAATGATGATATTTCTCGGATTCTAGGGATCTATAAGACGATACCCTTTTATATCTGTTGAGTAGCCAACGAATATACAGGTTTGAGTCTTGCAGTCAAGTTTCTTACGCTTTTCCTTCGGGATTAGGGCGTGCCCTCCACAGCCAAAAACTCTTAGGTGATTTAGATGACCTTCTTCCCAGTCCACATCTCTTCGGGAATTCTGTTGTTAAGTGCTTGCGTAGGCGAGAGGTTCTTGAGGTAGATTGCAGTGGAAGCGTCCTGGGCCTTTATATAACCTGTGGGTTTTTAGAGGCCCACCAGGAGTAGCAGAAGTAGATAGAAGTAAATAAAAAAACCGGCCAAGTGCGAGTCTGACTCGCTCACGAAGGGTTCCATACCGTTATCTATAAAAATGGCAAAAAAACACGTTTGTTGTATGGGAGCCCCCCTTAAATATTTATTTTATTTTAATTTAATTATTTATTTTTAAAGTCAATTTATATCTACATATTCTGTGAATATTTCAAGCGTCTACCTGTTGCCGTTATCAATATAGAGCAAAAACGATTTTTTAGTATTTGTTGTTATAGCGGCAACAGAAATACATCATCTGTGAAAATTTCAACTGTCTAGCTATCACGGTTCATGAGATACAGACGGACAGACAGACAGACGGCGGAGCCTTAGTAATAGGGTTCCCGTTTTACCCTTTGGGTACGGAACCCTAAAAAGGTAAACCCAGGAGCACAGTAATGTATTGACAATGACAAACAATGGAGTAAGGAAAAACAATAAGGAATAGAATAGTCAAAATATCCATCTAAAAAATAGGTTTCAACAATGACGATTCGCACGACATCGTTTTCGCGCTCACGCTAATTCGGTCCGTGTGTAAGCGCGCTCAAAACGATTGCAGCGCAACTCGGAACGCATTTAAAATTATGACAATCTTGTAGTCAAAGTAATTATTGTCACTAGACATAATTATTGTTAATTGTTTTCGTATTTAGTTGCTAACGGATATGTAACCGATATTCAGTTTTCATATCGATATCGAAAACCGTTTTCAGATATCGATATCAGTAGTACGATTTGCACAAGTAACTGAAACGAACGAAACGCAAACTCACACTTTTACCGTTAATACATTGATAAAGTGCTTTCGTTTTTTAAAGTTTAAAAATAATAAATTTATCAGTTTAGCTTCTTGTAAGTACGACGATTTCCCTTCATGCTTTAATTTAGGCTTAGGACTAGCAGAAAAGTTTTTGAAAACATACTATAATTATGTCAATTATTAAAAGCTAACTTTTCTGGCGCATTTAAAAATCGCCTTATTTACAATGATTGAATATTATTATTTTTTTTTTTTCTACGTTATTGATTGATTTCGATTAGCCGCCGGAAAGTTGCTAACTTATGGAATATTTGTTGTAACTAAATAAATAGAAACTAGACCTTATTGCTAGCGCGTTAGGATATAGATATTACACACGCACTATTATTAACCAAATAACCAATCACTAGCCGAAGTTACGTAATATTCGCTTCATCACTTTTACGCCAGTAAAACATTGAATGGTAAGACAGAGACAAAGCGAATAAAAACCGTCGATGTCATATCGCTCGTGATGTCACTAATTCACACCTAATTGTCACTTTTTTTGTATTATTTTTTATTTATTATTTTTTATTATTAGTTTATTGGCCTGGTTGCTGGGACCTTTTACTGTCACTTGTCAATTATGTTAGTGATAAGTTCCGAATGTTCGGCCAAAAATTCCGGCAGTTTAGGGTTACCATCGACTCGACCGCGGTCTAGCGTTTGTAAGTTAGCAGCAGGGGAGTAGCTACCGCGGTTTCAGCCGTATCATTACGAGTATTACTCCAAGCTATAGTGGCCCCAAAATTCATAAAATAATTCGACGATGAGTTAAAATTTTCGACCTCGCTTCGCTCGCTTGTGCATTTAATGAAATGACAAAGTTAACATATCCGAGTATGGGTTACATGAAAAAATCAAGAAAGTACCTAAGTACATTTTTCACAAAATAACAATATTTTATTTTTATATTTTAAAATGTCTCATTCTAAGTAATAAAAGAATACTAAATACTAGATTTTACAATTAAACGGTATTTTTAAAATAATTGGCCTTTTTTATGTTCCGCTAATTGTGCCGGTGTGTGCAGTAGTCATTGGATTTATTGAAACTATACTCCATTTGAAATAAGATTAGACATTTAAATAAACTTGTTTACGGTCCGTTCAATCGATTTTGATTTCTATTCCCTAGGCATGGATGGCATTAAAAGCAAAAACGTGGTTACAATACCAACTGTTTATTACAGCTATCATTGGTCATGCTACCAACGCCATAGAAGTCAAAATCGATTGAACGGACTGTAAAAAAAGTTTATTTAAATGTCTAATCTTATTTCAAACGGAGTATAGTTATACACAGTTTGCACAATTTCAGCATAAGCAAGCATGTACACACGGCTACACATCAAGCTATAAATTTCCAGCTTACGCTGAATTAGCACCGTTCGGAAATCCTATACAATGGGAGATCAGCCTATATTGGAAATCTATAGTTTGATGTGTAGCCGTGTGTACACATACGTTATACAGTGTGAGTCTTCATAATGTGCACATATCGAAATGAGGGAAACTTAGCTTAATTTTATCGACGGAAAAAATAGTTTAAAAAAATCTAAAAATTTAATTTAATTTTTATAGCATTTTTTTAATTTTGTTCGCTGCTGTGACCCCTGTGTAAACAAATCGGTATAACTTTTAAACTAAACGATCTGTCACGATGAAACAAACTCAGTAATGACTGGAAATAATAGGGCGTCTTCATAAAATAAAAACTAACGAAAAACTCGCCCTCAATTGAGTATTAGGGTGATTTTATAACAAACATCTGATATTTTTTCATAAATTTTTATAATAATTGTAAAATTTCTCAGTAAAAGTCCTGATTACCTACCCTTTTTTATTACTTTAAATTATTTTCCATCGTATCAGCTTTCCAAAAGTAAAAATACCATGTTTATAACTCAATCACAACGTTTCCTATCAACTGTTAAAGAAAGGCCTTGCACTCGACTACGTACTTTACTTTAGCAGGTAGAGACCCTTTTTTGTAAAAAAAAAATCGTTTAATATTTTTTTTTATTTTTTTTCCGTCGATAAAATTAAGCTTAGTTTCACTCTTTTCGATATGTGCACATTATGAAGACTCACACTGTATAATGACGGGCGCGGGCGCGGAGTAACGGTATAATGCGCTTAAGGTTTGCTGTCGTGTAGGTATAATCATTACTTATTACATCTCTGTAACTTAGATTTGATCGATTGAGTGACTTTTTCATGAAATCTTGACATTGGGGAACAAATCTAACTCAGAGAGATGTACGAATGATTGTAATGATTATAATTCTGTAAATACTTAACTGATAAAGTCGCGAATCATATTTTGATCAAGATACAACCTGACACACTGACCTGCAAATAGGAAAACCTAAGAAAATTTGAATTTCGCGAGCTACAGCTGCGGATCCACCATCATTATGTGTGTTATATTTTTCCACGACTGCGGCGAAGCCAAAAAAGGAGGGTTATGTGTTTGACCGGTATGTATGTATGTCTGTCCCTGTTCCCTCGTAGCTACTAAATGGCTGAACCGATTTCGATGAATGATATGTCGTTAGTTTCGTCTATATTGCGCGAGTGTCATAGGATAAATTAAAATTATTAAAAATCAAAATAGCGGGAAGGGTTAAAATATTTATTATATGTTTAAAAGTAATTTAAAATGAGAAATTATACATATATAAAGTATACCGAACTTTTGGAGTGAATGAGTAAGAGGTCGTTATCACCCGATTATAAGTGAGTAGGTATAAAGCCTAATTTACTGTCATAGAATCCTAACTAAATAGTATAAGTAAAATAAAAAAAACATTTTTTATTTGGATTTTTTATATTATTCAATATGTATCAGTGACATTATTTATTTTAAATAAATTGAATTTGAATGATTTAATTTTTTTTACGGTTTTTATAATTTATGTTTGTACTATGTTGTTATCTCATACTATAGGATATGGATAATGCTTATTTTATGGCCTATTACATTTAATTAGTGTGTGATCTTGATCTTATTTATTTTTAACCGATTTCAAAAAGGAGGAGGTTATCAATTCTAGTTTATATATTTTTTTTATGTTCTGGCATGAACTCCGTCATCTGATACTAATCTATATATATAGAAGAAAGTTGTTAGTTACACCATTTATAACTCAAGAACGGCAGGACCGATTTGGCTGAAAATGGCAGGGGAGGTAGCTTAGAACCAGCAGACGGACATAGGATACTTTTTTTTTCATACTTTTTACAAGGGTAGGTAGGTAGGTAGAGTAGGTAGGTAGGGTAGGTAGGTAGGGTAGGGTAGGAACGTAGGGTGGGTAGGTAGGTAGGGTAGGTAGGTAAGTAGGGTAGGTAGGTTGGGCAGGGTAGATACTTAGCGCTGCCCGTGCGAAGCCGGGCCGGGAAAAGCTAGTATTCTATAGTTATAGGTAGTTTGTGAGGTTGTAGAGGGTAATCTTCGGAACTACTGATCCGAATCCGAAAATTCTTTCACTAATGGGTAGCTACAGTATTGCCGAGTGTCATATGATATATTTTATGTTAAAACAAGAAACACGCGAACGAAGTCGCGGGCAGAGCTAGTATTTTTTATTTTGTTGTTCGAAAGGGGTTTATTACGAAATGGTCACATTGCCACCAAATCAGAATCTGATGAGGGAATCCCATGGAAATCGAGGGATATCCTCAAATTTTAGATTATAGCGATTAGGCTATCCACCCAGATTAGAACAGAAACCCTCAGGTTACCCAGATCCTTCACAGATATCTTAAACAGACCAGACCTAATCAGCTTTTGGAATAACCTATGATGGCCGCCATGGCCCACGTGAGTGCGGTCGGAAACCAAACCCTCTAACATAGAACATAGATGATTTCTAGAGGCATAATTTGTAAAGACGTCTACCAAATCATTATGATATTATTTATTGTAATTTTATTACTTTTAATGATAACAATATTTTAATTCCTATTGACTTTGTTTATTTTGAATCATGCTACTACTCATATTTTATTAAATTGTTGTGCCCGACAATTAGTTATGCAACAGATGAGAGCAGCGACAGAAACTAACCTCAAAATTTAAAAAAGCTAACTACTGAAATATTTATTCGAATAGTTATTCAGTGGTCGCCCACTGGTCGAAACTCGACCCCTCTACACTTACAATATGCTTGTTTATGTTCTTTGTTGCGTCATGTTTACCGCAAATAAACGTATTTTCTTTCTTTCTTTTTCTTTCTATATATAGTACTTACTAATTTCATGAGTACACTAATTCCATGCTATTATAAAGTCGGTACTTACTAATTCCATGCTATTAAACATTACTTATTCCATGCTAAAGCTGTCACCTCCTGTTACACACTTCCGTCCCTGTTCACGAAATCACTCCCGCAGAAAGCGAGGAAAGATGTTACACATCAAAATCAAATGAAAATGTCAATTAAAGCCAAATTTCAGCCCACTGTGCTGTGCGGCAGGTGTGTATCGAATCGAAACTTTCAAACTGAGTCAACGTAAACACTATGTGGTACGTGACATCCTTCGACCGCGCTATTGTAGGCTCACGCCTATAGGGATGCGCTAAGGTAGCCCGCGAAATACTAACTTTATTACGTTTTTTGCAATTTGCAGGTCAGTGTAAGGTTCTATGTTGCTAAAATATTATTCGCGAATCGCGACCGAACTCGCGAACGGCTTTGCAGAATAATAATCATTAGAATCAGCAATAGAACTCCTTAAGTTAGAATTGCCCTCAAATGTTATGATTTCATGAAATGGTCATTCAATAGGGATATGAACCTATACTCCATTTGAAATAAGATTACACATTTAAATAAACTTGTTTACAGTCCGTTCAACCGATTTTGACTTCTATTCCGTAGGCATAAGGATGGCATTAACGGCAAAAACGTGGTTACAATACCAACTGTTTATTACAGCTGCCATTTGTCATGCCACCAACGCAATAGAAGTCAAAATCGGTTGAACAGACTCAAAAAGGTTTATTAAAATGTCTAATCTTATTTCGAATGGAGTATAGAGTTGTATTAATTTATGATTATAATTCTATAAATAAATATTTGATACGGCCGCAAATCAATACAATCTGGTATAGACCTGCAAATTGCAAACGTAAGAAAATTTTAATTTCGCGGGCTGCCCTGACGCTTTCGCCTAAACGAACGCTAGTGTAATCTCAGCCTTACATTCAGCGTAACATAACGAATACTAGTGTAATCTCAGCCTTACATTCAGCAGGTAACACAATGTGCAGCAAACATAGGCATTGAACCGATACATCACAACTGAAATTGACTATTTATGATAACGTAACTTACAACTCATTTATGGAATGTTTACAAAATTGATGGTAAGCTTGGATCCTTTCAAAGATTTCAAGCATTTCACATGGTAGTTAATTGACAAGTCTTTTATTTAAAGATACTTTTAAGAAATTTATTACTGGGTTTCACTAACATAAAAATACAAAAATAGTTTAAAATAATAGTGTAGACTGTAGATCATCACAATAACTTCTATGCGCAAATCAAGTAATGAGATTTTCATACAAGATGGCTGACACTCACTTAGGCAACTATTCCATGGCATACGTATGCCATTATAATCAGTGTTTAATCAATGCAGATACTTTACAATAATAAATAAAATAAAATGAACCTTAAGAATAACCATTAATTCTAGAATGTGAACAGCAATTAGAACAAATGGCTTTATGTTTATTGGAATCTCTATATGAATAAAATCAGATGTATTGTTGAATTATTCATAGATAATTCATAATACTTGAAGTCATTGAACATTTCAACAATATCACCGACATGAACTATCTTGCCTGGATTTATGGCAGAAAGCTGATACATATTTTACATAGTAAGATGATCCAAACCATATCCTGACCAAAGAATTAGGTACTTTGATTGCTCATTCCTGACTCAACTTCTACTTTGATACAAATTGCTGCAAAAGGATTAATATTATTTTTATGAATAGCTTTCTGCAACAAAGCAAGGTGATGAGAAGTAGCCCATTTGAGTGTATTGATATTTGATGTTAGCAGCATCACTCTGTCGCTGCCATGGCACGTGCTTGTGCTCGAACTCTTTTGTCATATTCTAACCGATTTTGACTGTAAAAGAAATAAAATACTTAATGTCACAATAGTATTTATTAAAACAACATGAGTTTAAGGTAAATAATTTAAAGTTAACAATATATTTCAGAGTGTTTACTAACCAGTAGATTGTGTAAGCTTCAGCCTGTGCAGGGTCTTTAACATTAGGTTCATTGAGTAGATCCTGAATACCAAGAAGGATCTGTTTGATAGTGATTGCGGGACGCCAATCTTTTTCCTCGTCTAATAGTGAAAGGCAGACAGTGCCTGATGGATACACATTGGGATGAAAAAGTGGAGGTTCAAATTTGCACTTAGGTGGACTAGAAGGATAGTCATCTTTGAAAATCATGCGCAGCTTATAAAGACCTCCCTCCCATGGTGTCTGCAAGAGTAAAAGTAATTCGTTAGACACTTTCTTGTTAGTAGGTAGCTGTGTTAAATTACTGACCTTTGTGCAAATTCACATACATTAACATTAGAAAATGCTATGCATTACAGATTCAGAACAATGGAACAGTACTAGTACTAATGATATAATGTAGATTCTTAGTTCTAGAAATACTAACCCCCTTTTTTCCAGGAATCGCACACTCCCATGTCATGAGATTTAGAGATCCATCTGGATTTTTCATAGGCCTGGCGACAAAGCCCTGGAACACAAAATGTTGTCGATCACGTATACTAAATACAAACAAGTGGATAATTCATAACAAAAATCATGTCGCTTACAAAGGGATGGTCCTTGCGCCAAGCTTTTCTTTCTTCAGCTAAACGTGCACTTGCTATTCCCGACATTTTCAAAAACTAAAACACAAGAACAGTCGAAAAGCGATCGCCTCGGATTCTTCAAACACAGTCACGAAATATATTCGTCTTTCAGTGAAAAACTACTGAGAAATAATATGAAAAATAAATTATACGGCGCGAAGCGTCCCACGAAGTGATTAATTCACAGATGAAATAAAATACTAAAAATTAGAGGTCAAAATGACGCTGCCATACTTCAGTTTATTACTAATTTTAACTATTCGATTCGACTATAGACTTTTCGCCTAATGGGAATTTCATAACGAATTATGGTGAATCTGCAGAGCTAGCCCGAGAAATTCTAATTTTCTTACGTTTAGTGTCAGTTTTTATCTTGACCAAAATATGATTTGCGACTTTAACAGTTATGTATTTACAGAATTATTATCATTAGAATCATTCATACATCTCTCTTAGTTATATTGGCTCCCCAATGATTTCATGATTTAATGACAAAGTAATTCAATGGAACAAATCTAACTTAGAGAGATGTATTAATGATTCTAATGATTATAATCCTGTAAATACATCCTGACACACTGACCTGCAAATAGCAAAAAACGTAAGAAAATTTTAGTTTCGCGCTGACTACAGCTATAAATTAAAAAAAAAAACTCCTTTTGTCTAATTCTGAGATTTTGTTGAAGAAAACAAAAATGTAAAAACCAATAGTATTTGACTTACCCATTTCAAAAATAGTCGACTAAATATTGAATATAGCGGATAAGTAGCGGACTAGCAGTGGTTGGCACTACTCTATAACTACTCCAATCGTCCATTGAAATTATAATTTGCATCGTAGAAGATGGATGAATGTAGCTTTTTTTTTAATGATACTTTGACTTTGCTGATGCAAAAGTCCACAAACAATGGCTAGAAAATGATAATATATAATGTATGAGACTAGGATACAATTTGGCCGAATCGTAAATTACATCATAAAAACCTTCGGGAACACATTTTCAGTGACATACGGTCTAAACGGTAGTCGTATAGTCTTAGTAAACAGTAAACTAAGTGTGCCTAGACGAGTCAGAATAGAAAGAAAGTAATAGACCTAAGCCTAACATATTTTTAATAACATGCAAATCCTTTGCAAACTACAAAAAACCGGCAAAGAGCGAGTCGAACTCGCCCACCGAGGGGAGGGTTCTGTACCTTGGTAGGAAAAATACAAAGTTTGTAAAGGTTAAAGGGTTGATTACTAAAATACCGGTCAAGTCAAGTGCGTATCGGACCACGCACAGTGAAGGATCCGCAGTTAGGTAGGTTTTTTTTTTATTGACGGCACGGTTGGCGCAGTGGTTAAGCGATTGACTGGTGTGCTGCGTGTCGCGGGTTCGATTCCCGCACGGAACAAATATTTGTACGACCTACAAGTTCTACAAGCAAATTATTCCGGGTCCTGGCTCTTTGTGTATGTGAATTATTAATGTTTGTAAACGCACCTACAATACAGGAGAAATTCCTAGAGTGCGGCAATGATTACAAAAAAAAATACTGGTTCTGGTTTCTTCTGTATTTCATAATATTTTTCGACAAAACAATGAAAAAAAAAGTTCTTTCTGCGGTTGTTACCGAAAACATCCCTTAACCCACACAACTATTGACTTAAATGAAAAAGTCACTTATAAATATCATCATCTTTTTAATTATCTAGGGATCCAACGATACCCTCCACGCTGTGTATTGAATTTTTTTTTTTTCATCCCTCGGTTACATGAATGGTAAGTGGCACCCCTAAAACAATTTTTTTCGTAAACACTATACCATGATGTTCTTGGCGGGAAAGTGAAGCGTCATGTTCAGCAGTTTGTTTAATTTTCCAAAATTAGTGTTTAGCCGAATATTAATGTGTAATAATGGTGGATTATTAACCATTAAGTGTTTGTGAACGTGCATTAGTGTAGGCAAATGAAACAAAACAGTGCAACTTCGCTTCAAGTTCTCTCAAGAAGTCCGCGTGAGGACTCAGTAAAGTGCCACATCTTTACTGAAACTCAAGGGGAGTGGGCGGGGATATCATCATCATGCATTTATAATTCATTTCATCAATATTTTAAACAAGAACTAAAACTTGACATTGGCTAAATGCACAAACCGTGCGAAGCCAGAAGGAAAGAAAAAAAAAAAAAAAACACTATACCATTTTTTTTTAAATAATGTTTTAATGGCCTGGGGGCCTTAAATAGACGCTTTGGCAGAATCATAATATGATCTGCGTACAATTCATACATCCCGCAATTCATTTGTTTCAGCAATTAGCGTGATACACAGTGCATGCATCGTGCTGCCTACTTGAGTTTTGAATATCAAGAAGTCCGAGAAAATAATATGAAATACGTAGGGGTCACAAGGCCAGAGGCTGGGGAAATGAAGGGTCAGTAGGTACTACGTGCAGCGTACTACTGTGTAGGTAAAAGGCTCACAAGGCCAGAGGCTGGGGAAATGAAGGGTCAGTAGGTACTACGTGCAGCGTACTACTGTGTAGGTAAAAGGCATTTCGAATTTGCATTGTAATGTGGACGGAGAACATTGATTTTATCTATTTCATATTGATTTCATTAGATGAATCGCCCTGGTTTAGAGTTGACCTTTGGACTCCAAAGGTCAACTCAAAACCAGGGCGATTGGAGTCATGCATTCAACGTAGTAGTAGCAGAAACAAAAGGGGGGGTGTCCTCATACTTATGTTATATCGACGTCTCGACAAGACATACAGTGTACAGTACTGTAGGTTAAGCTGTGTAGGTCAGAACAGCACTAAGTAAAAATTTCGTGCATTAGATAGGTCACCAATCAGCATTGATTTGTAAAAGGTAGAAATTACCCCATGAGTAAGCCTCATCGTCATTGCACCAAGAAATCTATCTGAATTATCTTTGTGACCAGCAGGCTTAGCACGAGAACCCTCTCTACGCGTTTTGTCGACGGAAGAATAGACAAAAATGACGTTTCAGTGTAGACAACAGAAAGTTTTCTACTGTCTGTAGCACGGCGATTACAAAACCAAATGTGAAGAGACTTGTCTTCTCTACCCTAGACAACTGTCTACAACGTCGAGCACGGCGTACAATCTTTCTCCGGTGTTGACAGCTTGGGATAGAAACCTTTCTTCCGAAATAGTCTACATATAAAATGACCTAGACAACGATTCGTTAGTTGTTTTTTCGTTAATTCGAGTAATTTTAGGCGGTGCTTTTTTACTTTTATCATGTATTAAGCTGAAATTAACATGTTGGGTTCAAATTGCGCTTTTTATTTAAGTTTTTTTATAGAAAAACTTCAGCGAAGATGGGAAAGAAATACTATTAGCGAGCTTGCTTCGCTTGTTTGGGAGCCTTTGATCTCACGGGAAGTGAGTTCTGTAGAATTATAAAATAAGCAAGGAGATAGTGCAATCAATGTTTATGCGAAGAACTCGGCTAGGACCTGTCGCCCAAAATAAATAATAGATTTTTGGAATTAACAATAAAATAAGAACAACAATATAAGTATCCTACAGTTTTTACACTATGTTGTCCCTTAACTTTGATTTATTAGATACCTACATTCACAGGGAATATAAAACATCTGACTATGAGCCAAAATCTCCTCATTGAACACTAAATTATTTATTTATGAAGTACTAGCTGCCGCCCGCGGCGTCGCCCGCGTTGCATTAAGGCTTCTACATACTGGCGCGACACAAAGGCCCCGCACGTCGCGTGACGAGCGGTGCCTTTGTGTCGCGTCGCGAGTCGCGCTGGTCTGTAGAAGCCTTTACTATGTAGTGATTATTATTTTCATTTACTAAATCTTTCACACTCAGTTTTAAATGGAGCATTTACCTACTAATAAATAAAATATCGATAAACAACAATACAATAACAATGTTAGTACCTAGTAAAAACAAGGGCTCCCGCAGACAGGCGCGACGTGATAGCGCGACCCGCCAGTCTGCAGTACCCTTAAAGGATACTTCTTGCGTGACGCCATCAAAATAGTATAATTATGGCTCTTTATTTAAATAATGCCTGTACATTATAAGCAATTACCAATATTATATAGTGTTCTGTGTATGCAATACAAATGAGTTTTAAAACTTAGTGGCGCCACAGCCAATGATGTATTACCTATAATACGTCATTGGCTACAGCCATTTAACAATATTTTTAAAAGGGAGATGCGCTAAGGTAGCCCGTGAAATTCAAATTTTATTACGTTTTTTGCAATTTGCAAGTCAGTAACACCTTATAAGTTGATTTAAATATGATTCGCGGCCGTAAAAAATATTGCTTTACAGAATTATAATCATTAGAATCGGCAAAACAACTAACTCTCTTAAAAAAATCCTTAGAATTCAAAAAACGTTCGAAAATTTGAATTTCGCGGGCTACTCAGCGCATCCCCCTTGACCATTTGCGTTTTGTAATTGAAGAAATATTCGTTAAAAACACTTTTGCTTCATAGATTTGTTTGAGAACGAAACGCAAAAGTACGGTAAAATTGGGTAGTAATACACACCACTAGCGAATACCCCGTTGCTATGGACAAGTCACTGTCTACGAAGAAACCCGAGTCTAGGTGTGTCCTCGTGCTCGCGAAGAAGAGATAACGAGAAGTGTAGACAAGCGATGTCTATTCTATAGTAGAGTAGAGATCGAAAACGCCATGCTAAGCCTGCAGCAGGCTTAGCATGGCGTTTTCGATCTCTTCTTCGCGAGCACGAGGACACACCTAGACTCGGGTTTCTTCGTAGACAGTGACTTGTCCATAGCAACGGGGTATTCGCTAGTGGTGTGTATTACTACCCAATTTTACCGTACTTTTGCGTTTCGTTCTCAAACAAATCTATGAAGCAAAGTGTTTTTAACGAATATTTCTTCAATTACAAAACGCAAATGGTCAAGGGGGATGCGCTGTGTAGGCCGCGAAAATCAAATTTTCGAACGTTTTTTGAATTCTAAGGATTTTTTGAAGAGAGTTAGTTGTTTTGCCGATTCTAATGATTATAATTCTGTAAAGCAATATTTTTTACGGCCGCGAATCATATTTAAATCAACTTATAACGTGTTACTGACCTGCAAATTGCAAAAAAGGTAATACAATTTGAACTTCACGGTCCACCTTAGCGCATCTCCCTTTTAAAAATATTGTTAAATGCCTGTAGCCAATGACGTATTATAGGTAATACATCATTGGCTGTGGCGCCACTAAGTTTTGTGGCGGCACTATATAATATTGGTAATTGCATATAATGTACAGGCATTATTTAATTAAAGAGCCATAATTATACTATTTTGATGGCGTCACGCAAGAAGTCTCCTTTAAGGGTACTGCAGACTGGCGGGTCGCGCTATCACGTCGCGCCTGTCTGCGGGAGCCCTTGTTTTTACTAGGTACTTACATTGTTATTGTATTGTATTGTTGTTTATCGATATTTTATTTATTAGTAGGTAAATGCTCCATTTAAAACTCAGTGTGTAAGATTTAGTAAATGAAAATAATAATCACTACATAGTAAAGGCTTCTACAGACCAGCGCGACTCGCGACGCGACACAAAGGCACCGCTCGTCACGCGACGTGCGGGGCCTTTGTGTCGCGCCAGTATGTAGAAGCCTTAATGCAACGCGGGCGAGGCCGCGGGCGGCAGCTAGTACTTCATAAATAAATAATTTAGTGTTCAATGAGGAGATTTTGGCTCATAATCAGATGTTTTATATTCCCTGTGAATGTAGGTATCTAATAAATCAAAGTTATGGGACAACATAGTGTAAAAAATGTAGGATACTTATATTGTTGTTCTTATTTTATTGTTAATTCCAAAAATCTATTATTTATTTTGGGCGACAGGTCCTAGCCGTGTTCTTCGCATAAACATTGATTGCACTATCTCCTTGCTTATTTTATAATTCTACAGAACTCACTTCCCGTGAGATCAAAGACTCCCAAACAAGCAAAGCAAGCTCTCTAATAGTATTTCTTTCCCATCTTCGCTGAAGTTTTTCTATAAAAAAACTTAAATAAAAAGCGCAATTTGAACACAACATGTTAATTTCAGCTTAATATATGATAAAAGTAAAAAAGCAACGCCTAAAATTACTCGAATTAACGAAAAAACAACTAACGAATCGTTGTCTAGGTCATTTTATAAGTAGACTATTTCGGAAGAAAGGTTTTTTCTATCCCAAGCTGTCAACATCGGAGAAAGATTGTACGTCGTGCTCGACGTTGTAGACAGTTATCTAGGGTAGAAAAGAAGTCTCTTCACATTTGGTTTTGTAATCGCCGTGCTACAGACAGTAGAAAACTTTCTGTTGTCTACACTGAAACGTCATTTTTGTTTATTCTTCCGTCGACAAAACGCGTAGAGAGGGTTCTCGTGCTAAGTCTGCAGTAGGTATCTGTGCAGGTGTCTACTACGAGTATATACTATAATATTACTATGCTCTCTAGAATGAATAGTGATGTACACACGGCTACACATCAAGCTATACATTTCCAGTATAAGCTGATCTCGCATTGTGTAGGATTTCCGTACAATGAGAGGTCAGCATATACTGGCAATTTGTAGCTTGATGTGTAGCCGTGTGTACCTACTTCTAAAAGGTACCTAGTTATGTATGTACTACATATTAGAAGAGAACACTCAAGTTGAGTGTCAACAGTGTCATCACAGGCTGTGAGTGTGTTGAGTGACTCAACACAGCCTGTGATGATGACACAACGTGAACGTAGCCTAGAAAATTGATACAATTTTAATGAAAAAATATTTTTTGTTTTTTTTAGCCAGGTAGAAATTTTATTTCTTTTTCTTTGTCTTTAGAAAAAAAATATGTACACACTGCTACACATCAAGCTATACATATCTAGTTTAGGTTGATCTCGCATTGTATAGAATTTTCGTACAATGAGAAGCCAGCTTATATTGGAAATGTATAGCTAGATGTGTAGCCGTGTGTACCTATCTGTACTTTGGAGGTAAATTCTAGTGAGACCTAAGTAGGTGCCTAATAAAGATCTAAAGTTTTTTGTGGCTTTGCCCAATCCTCGTTCAATCAATTGTGATGGAACCCATATGTACTTAGTTAAAAAATAACATTATTTTCTGATACCTCAAGTCCGATACCTACAAGACTAGTTTAATTTTAACTATTTATTTGAAGCATTACATAGTATTTATGTTGTTTGGGGTATCGTAAGTAAATAGACTGTAAGGCAGTAACTAATTACAGAATTATTACAAAGAATCAGAGGATCGAGGGATATCGGTGAAAAGTGGTGGTGTAACGCAAATGTCGGCCAAAAGGAGTGGCGTCCACGAAACAGCAGGTATGTTACAGCATGTTGAAAGCGGTGTTTCAAGCTGATTGGATAGAAACGTCATTTTCTGCATTGCGATTGGCTGGTATTTTAAAATTAGAGAGTGAAAACAAGAAAATGTCGGCGATCACTAGGTGGCAGCTAAAGCGTGTCGGCGAAACGTTTTTTATCCTCATTATACATTCGATTGTTGATGTGATTTGTTCCATTTCGCGTTGTATTCTCTGAAAAGTTTCATTATTTTAGAAAAAAATATAGTTTTTGTAAGTGACATTGTCCTAATCGTGTAATTTATTTAAAATCTATGTGAATTGAATTAAGTTATTATCTTAGATTATTGCATGATGTTTACATATTTAATTATTAGGACAGAAGCGTCTAATTTTATCGCTACGATGGCAGTGTAATTCAATGAGTGTTGATTTGTGTCGTGTGAAAACAAATAATATGTTGTTTTTGATCAAATAAAACTCCTAATTTAGTTAACGAAACAGTTTGTGTTAGTGTATAATGTTTTCTATAAAATAATGCTATACGTAATACCTATTACATATTTATTATTTGTATGACGTGAGTTGGCGGGAATCTGCCGGTGTAAATTAAGGTTAACTGAGAATGTATTTTGGTTATCAGATGTGAATATAAGATCCTGTTTCATGTAGCTGAATAATGTAAGTCGCGTTTAATTCGTAGGTTTATCTGAAAAACAAAAATGACTTCAGTAGAGGAAGGCGAGACGCCACCGGAGGAGGTGCCAGCGGGAAATCCAGAAGAGTTGACCAAAAACCCGACGGCTTTGAAAGGTAATAAGTTTTTGAATTAAGAACAGCGAATCCCCTTACAGATGTATGTGGCTTGTGTTCCCAATACAGTTGAAAAACATGATTTTACATCCAAGGCAAGGCAAAGACACGGCATTATAGCCTGACAAGCAACTAGGTAATGTTTGTGGATACATCAGTATAACACCATCGATACAGTATCAGGCATAACAGCAAAGGTTCTCAGTATTTATACAACCATCTTTCTATTGACTATGTGCTGATCCATATTGTAAGCCGAACAAATGGACTAACATTTTTCTGAATAGACTAGAACTATTTTTGATACCATTGAACAATCTTAAATCCTAGTGAAGGTTTTGAGAATCCACGGGATGTATGCAGTACACAGCAGTAGTTGTGGCAATTCATGGAGAAAACCTATGTTCAGATGCGGATGTTTTTCAGTTGAAATAAAGATGATGAATTATCTATTTAGCTGTAAATAACATCTCAAAACTGTTTTTTTTTTATTCAGAGGCTCATGAACAAATGGCAACCCTGGATGTTCTAGTGTGTGGCCTTTGCCACTCAGCATTCCATTTTGTTGAAGAGTTCAAGGAGCACAAAGATGCCAACAACTGCACTGGGAAATCTCCTGTAAGAGATAGTGTAAGTATACTTATGTTAAGCTTAAAAAATATAGTTGTGCATGTTTTATGTGTGATGGAGGAAATAAGATAAGAGAGTTGTTATTATGTGGTCTATGAGGCTTTCTTTTATAATCACTGCTAATAGATTTTCTACTTCATAGCTTTATGTTATCAAGAAGCAATTTATCATCCCGGTCTTGATTGTTTATTATTTTCAAACAGAATGAAAGTAAAGCACAAGTCTGGGCTTTCTTACTATGGAAATGCTCATCAGTTCGCGATGGGTCTACAGTGAACACAGACAACAGCTGGAAGCTTTACCAGCAGTGGTGTCGCATGGCAGAGGCACAGCGGACTGCCTGGATCACAGCAGGATCAAATGTCCAGGCCCTGTCCAAGTTTGCACATGCTAAAGTTGTAAGTTATTAATTTTTTTCTATCATGGCTACCATTATCAGCATACCTAATATGGGTTGAGGGGCTTACAGGAAAATATTGTTTATATAATTACACTTTTACATACAGATGGAACTAAAGACTGAAGATCAACTGGTACCTGTTCAAACACCAGTTCAGCAAGAAGTGAAGAGACGAGGCAGACCAAGGAAGTTGGCCAAGCCGGTATGTTTTTACCACAGCCTAATAACCCTTTGTTCACATCATTATTCCAAACACTCATTGTTAACTCACTGTTGCAGGAGGACTCTGAAACACAACCCTCTGGGGAGGAAAGTGATGATATTGTTAAGGCTAGCCCTGGACTCAAGAATGTCCATAAAGTACCAATACCACAAACTATTAACAAAACTAAGGTACTTATACTTATTTTTTTATATTAATTTTAATTATGTTTTTATTGATGATAAAAGCCTTAACAATTGGTTTTGCAACTGATGACCTGGTAAACTTCAGTGCTTCAAAATGATACAATAAAAGCTGCTTTTCTAATGACATAATCTTACAAGCACACATATTATGGCTCACTGCATCCCTACTTGTTATGCATGGCTCTTGGTGTTGTTATCACTATAATTTTAATTTAACATTGTCCTTGATATCATTTTAACATTGTCCTTTCTTTGCTAGGAGTTGAATGAGTCAGTTCGCAACGCTCAAGAGCGCGTGCCGCCTGAAGAACGCATCGCTCGTCGCACGGAGCGACAAGGCGATCCTACCGAAGCCGGCGAGTACGTCGTAGAGAAGATCTTAGCCAAGCGGTTCAACCCACGCAGGAAACAATACGAGTACTTGCTCAAATGGGAAGGATATCCCCAGTAAGTTGTGCTGATTTTCTAAGAAATAAGTCTTTGTCATCAAAAAAGTTTGTCTACACTTTTTAGCAATTTCTCCTGAAAACATTATTATTATTGGTTAACATTGAGTTTATGCAACAGCAGCGCGTGTGTAGGATTAGAAAAGAAGTTCATATTCTGGATTTTAAAATACATTTAATTTTACAGTGAACAGAATACATGGGAGCCTGTGGAAAACATGGAGACTTGTAAACATCTGTTGGAAGCGTTTGAGAAGCAATTGGCGCGGCAGAAGGAACTGAAGGCTCTGCGGGCACAGCAGCAGCAGCAACAACATCCAGTACAGGTATTTAAATTTAAAAAAATCGCCTTTTAGAAGAATAATCGCGCGTTACTTGACGATAACAGACTTTCAATGGTTTTAGACTGAAGACCACGTCTAAACGAGTAGTGTTAAAGATTTGAAAAAAAAAATATGTTAAATGAGAGCATTTTCTCAATAATTTAATATGTGAATATTTTAGATTATGTTTATATTACTTATTAAATTTAATTTGTAAAGTTATGTCTAACGCGGATAAAAAACTGAGAATGGCGCAAAATCTACCAAGCGTATTTTTCTGAAACTCACCAATTTAAAGATAATTTAATTATTGATCTTTTAGTATACGCGTTTTATTAAAATACCTTTTGTTTTGTGTATAATAAATTAATAATGCGTCAAATTGGGGACAGCGCTCCTCCTTGATCATGCGTGTCCTATTACGGGCTGAACGTACGACGCGTTGCGTGAGCTCGGTACAGAACACGCAAGCTAACCACTCAAGGTCACTGGCATATATCTTGGTCTTAGGACACACTACAATAATTGACATGCTTGTGTTATAAAATAACTATATTTCTCTTTCTTTGTTTGTTTTGCTTCTAGGTGAAACAGATAAGCACACCATTGCCTCAGGTTGTCAAACAAGTGGTCAAGAAATCCGAGAGCCCTGCTGTTACACCATCTGGGTAAGAGTAATAAAAATGTTTTCAACTATTTGTAATTTCTACCTTTCCTGTTTTAGCAGATTTATTTTGTTTAAATAAAAGAAAAAGCTTTTCTGCATCTCTGAATTTGAGTCACCATTTGTCATAGTTTCGATTTTAGTCCTGAAATCACATATAAAAAACAATGTATAACACAGTTTGTTTGTGTAGTCGTCTTCAGCGCACCAGTAAGGTCCGTGCCCTAGACCAGGTGAAGGCGTGGTGCGGCGCAGAGGACGGCGAGCCCGCCGCTAAGAAAGTGAAGAAGGAACTCTCCAGCGAAGACGAGGACTACTCCGACCCCGACTCTACCAAAGGTAGGCAACACTTGACCATAAACAGCTAGCACACTCATTGTTATAGACAATTTTTAAAGTAGTCTTTAGTTTTTCAATGCTTAGCCCTGTGAGTGGGGTAAAAATTGTGGAAGTCTAGGTGCTTCTTTCATTACATATTTCACGCAAATAGCAAGGCCCAGTACTGATAATAATAAATATAGTAAACATTTCAGCTGACAGGAAAGTGCTGAATGGTCAATCATCGCCCAAGTCCACTCTGGACCCTGAGCTGGTGAAATCACTCGGCCTCGCTGGGAAGGGTATGCCGAACATTAAGGGCGTCATTAAAGTTGACCCTAAGCATATGCCTAACCTTACTACAGGTATTTGATTGTTTGGAATGACATGCTATGTTTGTGACAGCGATGTATGTGCTGGCTTTGCTGCGAATATTGACCCTTTGTACTATATTATACCTCTTTTTACCAGGTGTTTATATAATGTCGAAGAGTTCAGGAATTATGAAGATTGATTCGCCTGGCAAATTAGGACCCGGTCTAAACATTGATCAGGACGTAATTCGGAAACAGATATTAGCGGCTAAACAGGTATTACAAAATTCAATATTGTTTACAACTAATTATTTACGTACAAGTGCAAGGTTTTTAAAATAACGTATTTTTATTTCAGAAAAAGTTAGAGGAATCTAAAAAGACGTCACCAGTCCGCACGCCTATGACTTCACAGGTAACATTAGAACTTCATTGTTTTCAGACTTGAAAGGTTTTTTTTTTTTTTTTTAATTTTAATACTAATGTTTATGGTACACAAAATTACTTTAAATAGATAAAGAAAACTTATGGCTCGGGAGGACAGCAGGTGACAGAGAAAACCATAATAACTCCGTCAGGACAAAAGATCATTCAACGCACAATACAGAGACCATCCGGTCAGGGAGAAGGAAAGTCACCTGTTACCATACTCAACAAGAAACTAGCTCAGGTAAGAACATGATATTTAAATATAAAAAGTAGTTTCAAAAGCAAATATTTGGTTGTTGTAGAATTTACTTAAAATTTTATTGATATTGTATGTGTCTCCAATGCCCTCTATTTGTTGCCTTCTCCAGTCAAACAGGAAATGTCGTGATTAAATTTTAAAACAATGCTTGCGGTTTTACAAACTACAACAAAAAAAATTTTAACCAATTAGTATAAAATAGAGCTTTTTACTAACAATTATAAAGCAAATGGTTAGTAAATAACGAACAGATTGACTGCACAGGGCGACAGTTTACTGCGGCGTGGCGGGTCGGGTCGGGGGCGCGGGCGTGGAGGATACTCTGTCGCGACGGCTGGCGGTAACATCGTACGCATTCGGGACAAGGTTCCCGTGGCCTTAGACTTTGAACAGGTTAGAATATTTTCTGTGTGGACACCATTTTAGTGGGTGATGGT
The DNA here is from genome assembly GCA_948098905.1 of Tiliacea aurago. Taxonomy (NCBI): domain Eukaryota; kingdom Metazoa; phylum Arthropoda; class Insecta; order Lepidoptera; family Noctuidae; genus Tiliacea; species Tiliacea aurago. Next base: position 15,626,595 of record OX402586.1, on the reverse strand, counting down.
TTATGAAGAAAATGATCTGCTGTGAGTGAATTTTAAACAAATTTGGCCTTATTACTAAATAAGATTTAGACCCAGGTTTAAACCATCATGTAATTTTTTAATTTCTAACCTGGGGTCTAATCTGCTGAATGTTTGGCCGTTGCTTGACTACGGCTAACTATGGCTGTCTACAGAGAAACAAAAAAAAAAGGGCAGTCAAAGATATAAGACAAAGTCAAAAATAAGTCGGGTAAGGATTCAAAGTCAAAAAAGGAAACTATGGAAGTTATAAATTGGCCGAACATTCGGCCGATACTTCGGATTAACGCTTCCGATTAGACCCTCGGATTCCGTCTGAGATAGTGCTTTTACACAAACTGATTTTAAACCCGAGTTGTCAACTTTGTATTGAGAGCTTTATCTCAGATGAAATAAGGTACGAAGTTAAAAAATGACACGATGGTTTAAACCTGGGTCTAAAGATAAACCTTGTTCTGTAATAAGGCCGTAAGTGTTTATCAGGATTCATTATGTTGTTTGGAAGTAGCTTGAATGTTTTTATTACATGCATGGTAGGAGCGAAAGTGTGTGGCTAATCTCACTGTTAGAACGCTTTATGGCAAAAACATCACGATTGTAGAGGCAAGAGAAATATCATGCCACTTAGAATGTTAATAATAATATGCTTGCCGTCATGACGAATGAAGCATGTGCCCGTCACCACGAGCACCACGTACAATCGCGCAGCTTAATCTCATGCCTGAACATAGGTTCACAGTCAGTGGTCATGACATTTTTAATTTATGAGGCCTCTATCAACTAAAAATGTGGTGACGCAGAAAGTTGACTTCTCAACAGAAGTCAACTTGCGCTAATAACTAGCTAATGGATATCCAGCACACGCTAATTTTATTGGTTGTGGTGGTGAATGGTGTTCATATCGATGGATAAAAACCGGAAGTGCATGTTTGCAGTCGGACGCGTCGTCGGACACGTCGGACGGCATCGAGGACCCGTTCCCGCGCAGCCTGGGCCCGCTGCCGCCGCCCAGCCCGGCGCGCGAGCTCACGCTGTGCCCGCAGTCGGGCCGGCGCCTGGCGCGCGCCGAGGGCGAGCCCACGCCGCCGCCCACGCCGTCCCCGCCGCCCACGCCACCTCCCACGACCGACGCCCTCTCTGGCACCATGCTGATGAAGGTACCCAGCTAGATACACATACTGATTCACTTTCTACAATCGATAACGCATAGGAAAGTCAATGTATGTATGGGATTGACTTGGCGCCAGTTTCTTGAACCAAAATTATTCGAAACTGGCCCTTAGTGTTGTGTGAATTTTTGTTAGCCTAAGACAATCCCATATGGTTAATTGATTTTTCTATGTGTTCACGATTACAGAAAGTGACTTCGACACGGCTAACAGTCTTCTATTATATTATGCATTTCACTTCCATACAGAGTTGAACAACTAAGCTGATTTGTACAGTAAACTTGTACTGCCGACAAAAATATTTATCGCATGGTCGTCACAAAAGCAGCATCTATGAAAAACTTTATTAAATTACATTATACCATTACAAAATTATCAGCTGCTCAACATCAGTATTTTGCACAAGGAGTTGCCTTGCCTCTGACTTGATTCCTGACCGATTTATTTTAATTTTATGATAACCTTTTGTTTTAACATGTTCATTGAAGCAGGGACTCCTTTCAATGTGTAAAGAATCTTCTAACCTCCTTGTTAAGGTTATCTACAGTCATGCAAAGATTATGCACTAATTATATTTGCATTGTACATTAAAGAACTGTTTGTTTGTAGGTGGAAATGTCCCCGGGCGGAACAACAGGTATGCTGGTACAAGGAGACGGCGCTCAACCCTCACTCCCCGTGCTCACAGACGAAGATGGCGTAAGTAAATTAATATTATTACTGTTCATAATCCTATTTACGTAACTGTGCAGATGTTTACAAACCACGAAAACGTTTGCATAGAAGTTGTCAAGGCTATCATTGTTATCATAAGTCGCCAGTTCAGTACATTAAATGCAGCATTCCTGTACCTTTACATAAAAAAACATGGCAATATATAACTTACATTACAAAATAATGTGTTGTTACAGACGGAAGTGAAAGTGGAAGCCAGTGCAGTGAAACAGTTGTTAGAAGGAGGCGTCGACGACGGCGAGGAGGTCGGACTTCTACACGCCGGACATACGCCCATCATGATCCGAGGAGAGGATGGAGTGCTGTATCAGGTATAAATAATACCACCCTACTTTTGTCCTACTGCAGGGCAAAGCTTCTCATACAGAGAAGGCTTGCTCAAAACGGATTAGTGACTTCAGACTTATTTAAATAAATAAATATTAATTATGACTTGACTGACTTGTATCGGTATGCTTACCATTAAATACGTGAACGAAACAAGGTCTGTTGTTTCGTTACCCTACCCTCATGAGTTTATGTATCATACTGGTTGTAAGTTAAGGCGACGATAACCGACTTTTAATGATTTTATATTGAAGATCACGTCTAAACGAGAAGTGTGATGATTTGAAAAAAAAAATATGTTAAATTAGAGCATTTTCTCAATAACTTTATATGTGAATATTTTAGATTATGTTTATATTACATAGTTAAATTAATTTGTAAAGTTATGTCTAACGCAGATAAAAAACTGAGAATGGCGCAAAATCTACCAAGCGTATTTTTCTGAAACCTTCACCAATTTAAAGATAATTTAATTATTGATCTTTTACTATACGCGTTTTATTAAAATACCTTTTGTTTTGTGTATAATAAATTAATAATGCGTCAAATTGGGGTCAGCGCACCTTGATGGGCGAGTTCTATTACTGGTTGAACGTACGACGCGTTGCGTGAGCTCAGTACAGAGCACGCAAGCTAATCACTCAAGGCCACTGGCATATATCTCAGTCTTTAGTCAAGAATTTGTCCGTATTGGTGCCTGGTTGATGGCAATAGGCTCTTATTACATTACATGGGACTTGAATATAACTTGTGAAATGTGGGTGTACTGTAGGTGCGCCTCTGCCTAACCCTTCGGGGAATACAAGCGTTATGTTATGTATTATTACTTCCCACAGGTTGCGGGCGAGAATGAAGCGGGTCAAACGCTACTGGTAGCGGCGGAAGGCGTCGAGGGCTCTGTCGAAGGCGTGGAAGGTGGTGTGGAGGGCGACGGTGACGTCATGTACGTCACCAGAGAGGATGGACAGGTCAGAATATTCAACATGCTTTATTTTTATCAAACACAAAGTACTAAAGCCCAGTTCCTGGAACGAAAATTATTGCCACGTCAATATTAAACACGTGTCAAGGGTATGCGCTTGGCTGTTCAAACATCATTCAACCAATCACTTTCATTTTCATTCATCAATTATAGTTTAGGCTAATTAAGTTAGGAGCCTTGGTAAATACCATGATTGAGTGGGCTAGTGTTTATTGATGTGAAACATCTTTATGCGCACGTAAAACCGATTGCTGGCGGGGCGACGCATGCCGCGTGGCGATTCACCTCTCACTCCGCGCGCGTTGTTCTCCCGCTACGCGACCCTGACCCTTTTATCGATGTTTCACATATGCCAGGCGTCCCGCTCACAATTTTTTTTTTAAGAAACAGTTTTGGTATTTAAATCTTGTATTTTTGTGAGTATGGGTGTGCCTGGTGTCATGTTCACGAAGTGAAATCATTTTACGACCATCTTGGATGTACCGCTCGCCTAGCTTTTCGGTAGTTTCAAGTCAGTGTTCCCCGCAGGTCCTGGCGATCGATCCGTCGCAGCTGGCGCAGCTGATGCCGGGCGGCGAGTCGGCGCCGGCGCTGCAGCAGGTGGCCGTGCAGGTGGAGGGCGAGCCCGGCGAGGACGCCACGCAGGTCATCGCGCAGCTGTTACAGGCAGACCTACCCTCACCCGGTCAGTATAGCTAGACTAATAATAATACCTGACTTTTAATGTCCTACTGCAGGGTAAAGGCCCCTTCTCATACAGAGAAGGTACGAGCATTGATCACCACATAGAATTAACTGGAAAACAAATTAGGAAGAGTTGGCATACGTCTAAAAAGGAGACATTCGACCGTAGTATTGTTGCATGATATGGAAGCTAGATAATTATGCAGTATGCTTCGTTGTCGATGGCTGTGCAGTCCCTGGCACGAAAGTTGGCAAGAGTAGTTAGATGCGCAGAAGTCATTTTTTAGGTCTCTGGTGGTCAAGCGGGACGCGGGGAATGACGGAGCACCGTTCCGAGCACGCGATTGGTGCGTCAGTCGACACTCACCTCCCGCACCTCGACCCGCGTCCCGTTCGCTCGCGATTACACTTGCGTGCACTAAAATGATACCCTTTGTTTTTGTTGAGTTTTTGTTACTATTTTAAATTAAGTTTAGTTTACGAGTGTATTTTTGCGGCAGCTACTAATGAAGCTTGTTGACCTTTAGTTCTCGTTAACTTTGTTTTTTGAACAATAACTAAAAATATTTTATTATATATTTTATTTATAACACCTAATAAACTTCACGAATTCCTCTCCTTTCTTTAACTTTTTTCTAAATAGGCAATACATGATTAAATTACCATAGAATAATGACAAACAATAAAAGTGAAAATTTTTGTGTTGCATAAGTGCACTATGCGCGAACTTACCCCTACTACCCCAAAACCTTGCTAAGTTACGTGCCGGCGATTGTAACAATTTATTTATCGGTACATAGAAGTCATAAATTAATGGATGATGTTATTGTTACAGGCGGTACGCGAAGAGTGGTGCTTATGTTGCCGGACGGCAGCTTGACAATGACTGAACTTGACAAGGAGCAGTATGAATCAATTACGGAAGCCAGTAAAGCTCAGGAATAAGGATTTTTGATGAATTTAACATGAGACGACTTGATGACTCACGATTCGGAATCAATCAATGAGTTAAGGATCTATGTAGTCATATAGCTTCCAATATTCTAACATGAAATTATTTCATGCAATTCTGAATTCCTTGAAACAATAATTTGTTCACTTTTTTTTAGGTTCATAAAATTTTTTGTTTATAATGATGTTGCATGAACATAAAATGTAAATATAGGTTGGTTGAGTGGCATCGTGAAATACCATGTACAAATGTGTACCACATAGAATGTGATTTGCGTTTGTATTGTCAATTTGTTCCTTATAAAAATACATTTATTTTACGTAAAAATATGAATGCATACATTTTAAGGACATGTTCAATAGAATAAGGACATTATGGTGAATTGACATTTTAAGATGGCCTTGCATTGTGGTGGAACTAATGCCGCTGGCTTAAGTAACCTGTTGTGAGATATCTTAGCCCAAAACAAGACTGACTGCCACTGTAAATATTATAACGAACAGTATGTGTTGTTCAGGAGTTTCTTGAAAAGATATGTTCAAGTCAAAAGGTTTGATAATAAAACGATTCGTAGAAATAGCTGTAGAAAAGGCAAATAGTAAATTTTTACTTCTCTCTTTTGACTTAATTTTTTGCAAAAATATATTTAGAAAATATTCCCTTTATCATGAACTTGGAATTACAATAGCTATAGATTCCTGTATTGTATATAGTTTATTTGTAGATGATTTCATGCCACATGGCTTAGCCGCAATTTAAGCACTTTAATATTGAACTATATTACTGACATAGCTATTCAAAAAGATATCTTTCTCAAATTCTTTATTACAAACATACAGAGATTGTCACTAATGTCTATTTAACTTTCCAATATTTGTAGTTTTGATATAATATATCTTCATAACCATGGCTCATTATTAATACAAACTATTAACAATAATATACACAATGTAGCTTATCTTAGATGAACATGTTGTTTCAAAACAATTTCTTTCTGTATATGTACCCTACGAACTATCTTTTAGGGATGTTGGGGTTTAACTTATTGGGGGTGAGACGAGGCCTTGATCAGCTCGCGGTAGCCTGTAAAACTTTACGGGGACATATAGACTGCCCAGAGCTTCACGGCCTTTTCTGCCGACTATTTGTGCCCGACAAATACATCGGACACCGTCCGAGTCGCCAGCACAATCTGTTTGCGCAGCCTTCATCCAAAACTGTCGCCAGAGCTGAATCCCCAGTGTGTCGTACTTTGAAGATGCTCAACGCCCTTCTGACTGCTAACCCTGAATGTGATGAGTTTGCGGATGAATGGAGAAAACTTATGCGTATATGTCTAGTGTTCTGTGAGAGAAAGTAAGCAAGGGAGTCCACTGTTCCATGTTAGTTTTAACGCAAAAATAAATTAAATTGAATCTGGTTAACATTATTATACAAAAATATTTTAATGATAATCTTTTTTTATTCTTTTATGTTAATCAATGTAATTGGTGTTGTACCGTTTTAATTAACTATAAATAAATAAAAGATAATGTACGGCGGTGGCGTTATGTAGCTTCTGCCATGTGTTTATGTATAATGAACAGTGATTTAGTAATTATGGCTTAAATTTTAACTAAAATCGGGTGGGGTTTTGGTTAACATTAGAGCCAGAATAAATGTTTTTAGTTAAGATGGGTTAAGCCTTCTAAACGTTTTCGTCGGATCCACACTGGGGTGTAACAACAAAGTTTTGTTTTCCAAGGCTTTGAGGCTAATGCAGCAGATTTTTGATTTAACTATGGCCATATAAAAACTGAGTTCACTATGCCATAGTGAAATCAGTTTTTATATGGCCATAGTTCAAACTTGTATGCCATAGTGACTGACATACAAGTTTGATGTACATTATTAAGTTCAAGGCCTGTAGAAATAGCAGGGATGAGAAATCTATTTTGCTCCGATTCATGTTGTCTCTCATTGAACATAAACATTTTCATGTATTTATTTTATCTGCTAATGAAATTCTGAAATTTTAGACTTTATTTTACAAATGCATTGTAAATAACCACAACAGAAAATCAAAGCGCACGACAACAAACTCGTTACAAAACGCGATTTAACGATATTGATGGTTTAACCGTCTCAAACAATAGACTTAAACCAAGACTCGCTAAACCACGTTTTGTATTTAGGGAAAATGTTCACTAGAGAATCCAAATGTAACTTTTGTCAAAGTTACTTTACGTTAAAAAAATAACAGCGTGTAAGAACTAGGGTATCTATTAGTCTTCGTTATTTTATTTTTGTATTATATTGGTATAATTATGATTAAATAGTGTCGTAAATTTTGTATTTTATTGTTATACCCAACCAATTTTATAAGCAAGCAACCCAATTCCTTGAGCTAGGGCAACTCGGTTCGACGTTTCCCATTCTACTTGGGATTGGAGGAGGAGGATTTAGGGTGCTACAGCTAGGGGTGCCAAAGCTCAACAGAGAATAAGCCTAAAATGTTAACGAGTTGTAGGCTACGTCTCGTCTTTTTTTCTGACAAAGCACTCTTAAATATACGTGGACTCAGAAAGCCGTAACGAAAAGCTAAACACATGTACATTGAACGTGCGCCGATGCTGCAGAATTCACCACTCTCCCCAATATAAGTGTTCTGTGCCCATAGCCCGCGTTAAGCCCAAAACAAAATACAACGCGAGTTACGTTTCTATTACTTTCTTCATATAGGCAAAATAATAGGTTTTCTTAGAATGAGTTTTTTTTTTGCTCCACCGCTATAACGTGCTTTCACTGTCTCACAGTATACGCAATGCGCTAGCGCATTTTTTTTATTGGGGCGGGGCCGCAACGCATTGTTAAAGTCCTTGTTCATTACTTTGTTACATTATTATGTATTATATTCTCGCCCAAATGTACGCAGTCTCATTGCCAATATAGATACCATGACCGGCTAGGACAGGGCATAGGGTAGGTACTATTTATACCGGTAGGACGATCTTGTTGGACCATTTCTGATCACCACGCTGGCAAAAGCTTGTTGAATATAAATTACAATTTAGATATACATACAACATGTCCCAAAATTCAACGATAAGCCGGCACCAGAGGATGGACCTACTAATGACTACTCGAGTATACACTATTAACTACCATGACCACAATTTTTCAAATATTTCAGTTTTTTTGTTTGTATCGGCAACCTAAGTAGTACTTCTATTCACCATAATCTTTGAAAATTACAGATTTTTCGTAGTTTTATACAAAAAAAACAACCAAAAAAAATCATTTCCCTAAAATTTTGAAAGATTTTAACGTTCAGTACACTTTAACTCATCGTAGTGTAAAAAAAAAATATGGACACTACTATGGCAAGTTTTTAAAAAAATTAGCGCAACTAACCTAGATTTTAAAATGGTATAATACTTTAGGAAAACTAGCCACAAAAAAAAAATAATGACACTTTTTCTAATCAAGAACCAAATTTCATAAGTTGTTGTTAATAGTAATCACTGCTACTATGTGCCCAAAATAGATTTTTGTTGTTGGAAAATGTTGAATGAATGAAACAAATGGTGTCAATAAATGTTAATTTATTGCATTATTAATACTATTATAATAAATGTTCGAACTGTTTACCACCGGCATTAATACAGGCACGACATCGTTTTATTCGTCGTGCATATCTTCTACTATTGATATGATCCGCAGCCTGAGTGATTTTTTGGCGAAGGTCGTTCAGTGTTGCAATGGGTTTCGAGTAGACTCTGTCTTTGAGACAACCCCAATAGAAGAAGTCCAGGTGGTTTAGATCGGGTGAACGGGGTGGCAATAAAATAGGACCAAGTCGCCGTATCCAACGCCCTGGATACTCTTAGTTTAAGTATTCTCGCACAGGACGGGCATAGTGAGCTGGGCAACCATCATTTTGAAACCATGTTTTGTGGATCACTAATGGGCATGTCTTCTAATAATACTGGCAAGTCATTTTGTAAAAAGTTCAAATAACTATTGCCATCCAAGTTTCCTTGTAATTCAAAAGGCCCAATCACTTTTCCGTTTAATATGCCCGTCCATAGGTTAACCTTGAATTGATATTGGGATTTGTCTTGTCTCATCAGGTGCGGATTTTCATTGCTCCAGCTATGTAGGTTGTGAAGATTTAAATAGCCATCTCTCTTGCAGGTTGATTCATCCGACCATAGAATATTATCCAAGAATTGGGGATCTTCTCTGTGCTTTTGCAGCATCACACGGCAAAATGCGACTCGTAGTGGATAGTCCCGCGGTAATAACGTCTGCACACGCCTGTAGTGATATGGGTGAAGTCTGTGACGTTTTAGGATTCGATGTGCAGTACTTTTTGGGATTCCCGTAGCTATTTCTATGGCACGTACCGAGGTAGTTGAATCATTTTCAATTTAATTGATAACTTCTTCGTCGCGTTCCGATCTAGGTCTTCCAGCATTTCTCCTGTCAGATGGTAAACGGCCCTCCGAAAACGCTTGATGCACATTAATAAATACTCGATAATTCGGGTATCTTTGAGCATTTGGGTACCTTTCTCGATATAATCTGCTAGCAGCGCTACCATTGCATCGGCACTCTCCATAAATGAGGTGCATATTAGCGTATTCCAACGGTGTGTATGGTAGCGGCATGATAAACGCTAAACAGTCCAAAATACGCCAAAAGTCCAATTCACAAAACAGTCCAGTTCAAAATAATGCCAGGTTAGTACAGTTTGCAGATCACTTAATCCAGTCCAAAAAGCCAAGCCAAAAGTCGTTAGTACGAGAGTCACATCAATTGAATACGAAACGGTGCACAGTAAACAAAGAAGCAGAGCGTACTGACTTTGTACTTTGTAGAGAACAGCAACATTCCTACCTGCCCTATTGTTATTTAACAACAAACATCTATCTATCTCTCTCTAACGTATACTATCTATCTCTTTCTGACTTCGGAACTTCACTGACTACGCACATGTCCCTTCCAAATTCTAAGAATTTGCGAAAGAAATCTATTTTGGGCACATAGTAGAAGTGATTACTATTAACAACAACTTATGAAATTTGGTTCTTGATTAGAAAAAGTGTCATTATTTTTTTTTGTGGCTAGTTTTCCTAAAGTATTATACCATTTTAAAATCTAGGTTAGTTGCGCTAATTTTTTTAAAAACTTGCCATAGTAGTGTCCATATTTTTTTTTTACACTACGATGAGTTAAAGTGTACTGAACGTTAAAATCTTTCAAAATTTTAGGGAAATAATTTTTTTTGGTTGTTTTTTTTGTATAAAACTACGAAAATTCTGTAATTTTCAAAGATTATGGTGAATAGTAGTACTACTTAGGTTGCCGATACAAACAAAAAAACTGAAATATTTGAAAAATTGTGGTCATGGTAGTTAAAAGTGTCTTATGGAGTATACATTTTCGAAGAATTTCCATTTTTTTAAGTAATTTAAAAAAAAGTAGAGATATTTTTTTTTTCGTTTTTTTTCTCGAGTAGTCATTAGTAGGTCCATCCTCTGGTGCCGGCTTATCGTTGAATTTTGGGACATGTTGTATATTGCGATAATAACATATCTAAGTAGTTATTAAATGCACATGAAACACTTAAGTACTAAATGTTTTGTTCTTACAAATGATTATTTTTTCATTCCGTTTATCAGAGAACCACATCCACAGTAATGTTCCGTGGGGCCCGAGTTCACTAACAAACGGTTAAATTCTAAACAGCTGTTTAAGCTTCCTGTACAATCACGGACTTATGCGGTGAATCACCCCTAAGGCCTGAGGTTGTGCTCTACTCTCGACATTTAAAAAAAAGCAATTTTCTCGAAACTCAAATCGATTTTATTTTTATTTTTAACGCACATTACAGGTTAATATGAGTGTACTATTAATTAGCAAGTCAAATAATTTGTCAGACACATAAAATATAATTCAATAATCATTATTTTGAAATAATAACATTAAAAAAATGATCTCTCCCTGGACGTCTGTGTGCCTGTGTTTCTAGATTGCTGTATGTGGCACGGAAATTGGTCTAAAAAATTATCGTCCCGGAATATTTTTTTTTTACTTATAAATAGTAATACACTAAGTACGGACTTTCTCTTTCTTCAGCCGTTTTTGGGCCCATTCACACGTACCACAACCACACCACTTCTCAGTGCAACATGTGGGCAAGTAGTCGGCCCTAGACATGGGTAGTTCGCGAACGATTGAAGGAAATGAACTACTTCATTTCACAAAATAAACTTATCATTCAATCACTAGTCATTCAAATGTGTCTCTACTTCATTTAGTTCAGTATATCTTTTCGCTCACAGCAACTGTGATTTCGATTTTCAAATACGCCAACTTATACAAAAAGGTCTAATTATACACATACAACAGAAAACATACTACTTCATGAAAATAGTTTTGCTTAGATTCATATTTCATGGTTGCAGTCCTAACTAAGCCTGTATATAGTATGAAGGAAAATTGAGATAGAAGATAGGTATAAAACTGAACTAGAGAAGTACGTCATTCGTGGTAACTTATCATTCAGTCTCTCGTTATCGACTCGTTCTGATTTGCTGAACTAAATGAAGTACTGAACTAAATGAGTGGACTACTTCGTTAAGCGAAAAGATATACTTCATTCATTTCTTTTTACTGACACATTTTGCGCATCTCTAGTCGGCCCAGCCAACTTTGTATTGGGCACAGAACAATACCCATTGGGGATTTTGATGTGTTGCCAGCAATTGTAGGTCTATCATCATATTGTAAAATTGTATGGCAACACTGGTCTGTGTTTGCCAAATTGCGTCACATCCGCGTCCGTCACAAATGGCCGCCGTTTTTAAGACCGACGTTCTGTTTGTAGTTTTGTTATAAACAAAACCGTTTTGCGATTTACCATTTTTCTTTTTTCACGTTTTCGTCGAGTTGAGCACGTTCTCCTCCGTAACTGTGTTGAATTAAAAGTGACGTTGTCGTGGTTATTCCATTTGTGATAGAGACACTGTTTTTGTGGGTGGTTGAATTTCCAATCATGGGAGACAACCTGAGACGTAAATGTTTCAAATGTTAGCTCACCTCGTGCAGACCCTCACATAAAATTGTACCGATTCCCTAAACCTGGGCTAACAAATGCACAGCCGTAAGAACACTTATAATAATCAAACCTAACCTAACAAGCTGTTCGGCTATGGGACCTTTATAACAAGTTTTCACTTATTTTCAGTTGTGAATTGTGGGCTAAATTCTGTTTCCCTGATGGAGCATGGTCTTCTGTAGACTTTCAGCAAAAGTTATATGCTGAACACAGAATGTTGTGTTCCTTACATTTTCAAACACCATCATTTACCGATTTTGCTGGGAAGAAGCTGAACAGACATGCCGTTCCTGACGCCGAACAGGTGGAGGTAATTTTAATAGTCTTTACAAATATTATTTATATACTCTGTCAGTTTAGGTAGTATATTAAAGGTAAACAAGTTATTTTAAATGTTATTCTTTATTTAGTAATACATAATTATGTACATTTAGATTTGTAAAGTTCTGTATTAGGTCGTATGTTGCATAATATAATAATAATTGTATAAATCATCATCATCATCAATACATTTGATTTATCAAATTTATAATAATATTTTCCAGATACAATCAACTCAAGGAATTGATCATTCTTACGCACAACCTGGACCATCACACCATCCTACAGATCCCATTCCTGGGCCATCACGAAAATTGATGGATATCACAAATATTCAGCAGGTAATTTATTGTTTTTATTAACCTAAACACTTTTTTTTATACGTCCATGACCTAAACATTGAAGACAAAACATATTGACGGCCACAGTAGGTTCATCCAATTTTGATGGATTTAGATTTGTTAGTAATCTGTATAGAACCACATATACCTACATTTGATTTAACAAATATACAGGGTGATTGGAAGATGGGTGCAACGCTTTAAGGTGAAGATAGTATAGACAATTTAGAACCATTTAAGCCATGGTTGTCTTAGACGAAGTCTTACCAAATATTTTTAACCAAATTTTTAAGTTTTTTTTCGGAAATTCTCAAAATTTAATGTAAACTGCATAATTATGGCCAAATTGAAGATAAATGAATTAATTTTTTATTTATTTAATTAAAGTAATGTGTAAGCAACCAAGCAAAACATGTTTTAGGCTTCTGTGTCATTAGACATTTTTTTTACAGATATTTAAAGCTCAGAAAAATTAAAAAATTTGTACAATACGTCTTTTAAACCTTATTTAAAAAAAAAAATGGAGGGTGCTTTTTTTGTTCAAACCTTTTTGAAGACATGCTTGATAATCGATCTTTCTTTTGAGGTATCATTTATGCGGATATCTTACAAATTATTGAAATTAGGACCTACAAACCAATTCGAGGGAGAAATTTTAAATTTTAGGCAGTCTAACAAAACACAAAATTTTTGCTTAAAATAATACTTTATGTGCTCGAAATGATAACAGGTTCACTGTCCACAGACCACATACGGTCTGTAGAGACACTTCCATAGCAGTCCACAGACCGTATGTGGTCTGTTCGCCGGTACAATTTCTAAGCTATCTGACACTGTGGACGTAAGAGGAAAGTCTCTTATTTAATGCGGACTTGGCATTATACCGACTTATAATTTTTTTTTAATAAAAACATAACTGGACTTATGGACCATTCCCACTCTGGAGCCTGGACAGTGAACCTGTTAACATTGTTCAATTCTAAGAATTTTTGGCACATGCAGGAACCAATTGAGGGGAACCCATTGAGGGGATTCTCTAAACAATGGCCACCGAGCGCGGTGCGACGGCATTTCAAGGTAGAACGCCCAATGAATAGCAAAAAACGATAAGAGTTGGTTTTTACAGCAAAATGGTCTTAGTTACTGAGGCAACAAAGTCGTTTTTCTTTAGTCAGGGTCAGTCTGTCTGTGATGAAGCCGTTACATCTTTTACTTATTAGTCAAACTACTGCCCTTGTGAGTGGACGTTGTCGTGTTGATTCACAATTTACCGTGTTCAGTTGTAGGCCTTTGCGTTCCTGCACGTGTTGTTTGCGTTAGTTTTGAACTTTTTTGTTTCACCGTGTCCAGTCGTAGCCTCGCGCTCCTGCACGTGTTGATTTTTGACTTAATTGTGTTGAGTTGACATTTAGTGCGCTCCTACGCCGTTTTTCTTAATTGTTAAGTGACTATGGCTACTTTTTCCAATCAAGAATATGCGGATATCGTATTTATGTACGGTAGAGCAGACGGCAATGGATCTTTGGCGCGACGGATGTATCAAGAGCGCTATCCGAATCGCAGGATACCGAATGTCCGAGTGTTTTACAACACGTTTCGTCGTCTTGCCCAAGATGGGTTTCACCGCGTGGAACCTGGAGTCAACCCGGGCAGACACGAAACTGCCGTCGACGAAGACATTTTAGCAGCATTTCAAGCGGATCCTACTACCAGTACTAGAGCAGTAGCTCGAAATTTAAACATTTCTCAATGGAAGGTGTGGCATACAATGCACCAAAATGATAAGTGTCCGTTCCATGGCAGGAGTGTGCAAGGTCTAGTAGAGCAAGATCCTCAAAGAAGAATTCAGTTCTGCCGTTTCCTCCTCAACAGAGACATCGAAGATGCGTGGTTTCTGAAATCAATCTTGTGGACGGATGAAAGTAAATTTTCAAGGGAAGGTATTACAAACTTTCACAACATCCATGAATGGGCTGACGCAGACAACAATCCACATTTTAAGAAGCAGGTGTCATTTCAGATGAAATTCTCTGTGAATGTATGGGCTGGAATAATTGGCAGAACATTGATTGGGCCCCACTTTTTGCCTGATCCATTGAATGGCGAAAATTATTTGCAATTTCTGCAAATTGATTTACCACTGCTGGTAGAGGAATCAGGTGTACCGATCTTCGAAAGAGACCGAACAGTCATCTTTCAGCAAGACGGCTGTCCAGCGCATTGGACTTTAAATGTAAGGGAACACCTCAACAATTGCTTTCCTGATAGCTGGATCGGCAGGGATGGACCCATCCCTTGGCCCGCTCGCTCCCCAGATCTGACCCCGTTGGACTTTTTCGTGTGGGGCCGGGCCAAGGAACTGGTGTATAACAACATAGAAATAAACACTAGAGAAGAATTGATACAAAGAATAAATTCAGCGTTTGAGACAATGAAGCAGGAGATGATGTTGAAAATAACGACTACAGAAGTTAGAAGACGGGGCCGTGCTTGTATTAGGAATCACGGCCGTCATTTTGAACATGAAAAATAAATAATTTTAATTCAAATGTTGTTTTAATTAGTCTGCCTAAAATAAAAAATTTCTACCTCAAATTGGTTTGTAGGCCCTAATTTCAATAATTTGTAAGATATCCGCATAAATGATACCTCAAAAGAAAGAGCGATTATCAAGCTTGTCTTCAAAAAGGTTTGAACAAAAAAAGCACCCTCCGTTTTTTTTTTTAATAAGGTTTAAAAGACGTATTGTACAAATTTTTTATTTTTTCTGAGCTTTAAATGTCTGTAAAAAAAATGTCTAATGACACAGAAGCCTAAAACATGTTTTGCTCAAGCAAAACATGTTTTAGGCTTCTAAAATTAGGCTTCTTAAATGTCTGTAAAAAAAATGTCTAATGACACAGAAGCCTAAAACATGTTTTGCTCAAGCAAAACATGTTTTAGGCTTCTGTGTCATTAGACATTTTTTTTACAGACATTTAAAGCTCAGAAAAAATAAAAAATTTGTACAATACGTCTTACACATTAGTTTAATTAAATAAATAAAAAATGAATTTATTTATCATTCAATTTGGCCATAATTATGCAGTTTACATTAAATTTTGAGAATTTCCGAAAAAAAACTTAAAAATTTGGTTAAAAATATTTGGTAAGACTTCGTCTAAGACAACCATGGCTTAAATGGTTCTAAATTGTCTGTACTATCTTCGCCTTAAAGCTTTGCACCCATCTTCCAATCACCCTGTATAATAATATTTTTCAGATACAATCAACTCATGGAATTGATCATTCTTATGCACAACCTGGACCATCACACTATCCCAGAGATCCATTCCTGGGCCATCACGAAAATTAATGGATATCACAAATATTCAGCAGGTAATTTATTGTTATTATTAACCTAAACATCGATGACAAAAGACATTGACGGCCACAGTAGGTACTACATCCAATTTTGATGGATTTAGATTTGTATTAATCTGTGTATAACCACATATTATGTATAACTCTTAGTTGTTACTGGCAGTCAAGGGTAAAAAACACTGACTAATAAAAGACTGCTTTATTTGATATACAGTCTTAAAAAAAAAAAAAAAAAAAATAAAAACCATTCCTGTCTTTACTGCTACATAGTAAATTTCATTGAGATGATGCAAGTTCTTTTTTATCCCTGTATGTTGTGATTCTAGGGTAGTAAAATAATACTTACTGCAACTACTACATTTCAATATTTTATTTGTTTTTGGCTTAGTACAAAGTTGTCTCTGTTCCTGAAGAATTTCTGCATAAGTTTCCTTTGGACACCTCCAAAGACTATGCAGCAGTATCTCAGCCTGGCCCATCAGAGGTACCGATTAAGAGCACACAAAAATACAATAAAAAGGTAAATATTATGTCCCGTAACGTTTATTGTTTTAGTAAATTAGAAATAGAAGATATGTATAGTATTAATTTTGTCTTTTTTTACAGACAATTGCTGTCGGTAATGACCCTTCTCAGAAAAAAGTAAATGATCCTTTATAAAAGAAATGCAGAAATTACTTAAAGAAAATCTGCCAGCTAAAAAATCAAATAAAAAAGTTGAAAGTCAAGAACTCATTAAATATCCTTTGTGATAATAAGGAAGTCCAGAAGTTGAGTGCACGTTAACTCCTTCATTTGCTCTCATTCTGCAAGGACAGTTAAAAAATACCAAGAGGAAATATAAAGGTCGAAGGTGGACTACTGAACAAAAAATCATAGCATTGAGAATGTATAAAAGGTCTGCAGCATGTTATCGTCTGCTAAGAAGACTATGGTGTCTCCCAGCTCCATCCACATTGAAAAATTGATTAGGTCAATTTCAATTAGATGTTGGTCTAAATGACAAGGTCTTTAAAAGTTTGAAAAACCATGTAGAAAGACAAGAGCCATCAAGTAATGAATATATTATAATGTTTGATGAAATGGCCATCAAAAAACACCTGTGGTACAATAATAAAGAAGACAGAGTGGATGGATACCAAGACCATGGCGAACATGGAAGGTCCCCACAGAGGCTACTCATGCCCTTGTGTTTATGGTCTCGGGAATAAGAAAAAGAGTAAAACAACCAGTTGCATTTTATCTTTCCAGCTAAAAAAATAATAATAATAATAATAAGTTTATTGATTCAAAATATACATAGACACGGGTTGTATACTAGTTACATGCTAAGACTTAAACAACTAACAATGGACACAAGTGGAAAAAAAATAAAATAAAATAATTGTCTTTATAAACAAAAATTTAAATCCTGTCTCCTAAACTAGGAATGGCCTGTATCTTAGGAGACAGTGATTCGACCAAGCTGAAGTGCAAATGATGGATCTTAGGTTTCGAGTGTCGATGCTAATTCTACCATGAAACAAAAATGTGAGTTAGCTGAGTAAGTAATTAATTTTAGATTTATTTGAGCATGAAAGGATGAATGCAGGTGTGGAGAAAAAAAAAAGTGGGGGTGTGAATGGGAAAGTGGTGTGTGTGTGTGTTCGTGTTCGTGAGTGTAATGTTAGTTGTGTTGTATATTGGTGTGTGTGTTGTGTGTTATGAGGTGTTTGTTTGTGTGTAGTGTTTTGTGTTCCTATTTAATAGTGACTTGTTAAACGATGTATGCCAGAAGAGATTCGGTGTTATTGTAGTCCTGTTCAAAAGGTATCAAAGGTATCAGCAACAGTATGTGACATGGGTGGTGTCAATAGGCGAGCATTGACCATTTTGGGGGCTTCCACAGAAACTCCATATTTCAATTTTGAAAACAATGAAGTGGTCACATTGTTTGATCTCCCGCATTTACTGAAGTGTTTCAGAAACATGTTTTTAAAATATAATTTGAAATGTAATTCAAATGTAACATCAAACAATTGCGAAGGACAAGGTATGGTTTTGCTGTTTACTTACATACTTTAATTTTATTATTATTTTTATTCTGAAATACAGTACAGTGTTATGAATAAAAGCGGCATTCAAAATATTTTTCCGATTTGATTTAACATATAAGGTTGTTTTTAGGGTTCCGTACCTCAAAAGGAAAAACGAAACCATTATAAGATCACTTCGTTGTCCGTCTGTCTGTCTGTCAGTCTGTCAAGACTCTTTCTCTCAAGCACGCGTGAGGTATTTAAAATTACTATCAAATACAAATGTCTACGGTCCCTTGAAATTCTAAAAAAAATCAAACTTGTAAGACAACGCAATAAAAACAGGTACGGTGATTTATGCGATATAGTATGATACCCGCAATCAAATAAAAACCTATAGGGTACTTCCCGTTGACCTAGAATCATGAAATTTGGCAAAAAGTAAGGTCACACAGCACAAGTAAAGGAAAAAGTCTGACAATCGTTAATTTGTAGTTTTATCACATAAAACATTTTTTCTTAGCTATTACAAACTTATATTTGCAGTTGCAAAATTGAGCATGGCGGTATATCGATCTATGGGTGAACATGTTTTTCAACTACAATGTGAAGTTTGTTTTTGGGATAAATTCATCCCAACTACGGAACCCGTCATTGTGCGTGGTCCAACACGCACTTGGCCGGTTTTTTATTTTTATCTGGAGAGTAAATTGAGGTCACTAAAAAGTAATTGCTCCATGTTTCATCTGGTATAGAGTACCTACTATCAATCTATTATATCTTCATGTAGTACAAGCCAATACTATATTATTATCTAAAATGTTTCAAGTAAATTTTTAGTTAACTTGAAAGCATGTGGTAATTGTAGTAGTCTTAATTAACTAACTCTTTTTAATACTTTTCTCATTATTTTATAGGCATTGCCAAATGGAAATTTATAGAAGATTTTTACGAAGTGGACAACAGTGATGGGAATTTTGTGTTTGCTCCAAAGTTAAGGAAGGACCATTTGAATCCTAATAATAAACAAAAAATGCGAGTGAATCTTGCAGCTCAAGTTCTGAGTCACTCGGTGGCTGCAGGAATGTTTGTCAGAATATCCCAAGGTATTAATCTTAATCATAATTTCAACTTTACTTAGTTTTATTTAATTTGGTGATGTAGTTTATTTTTTTAACCACATGGAATTGCCATTTGTCTTTTTATTTAAACTACCAAGACCTAGTTCCTATCAGGTAGACCGAAATTATCAAGAGCATTATACTTACTACAAATAAATATATTACTTATATTACATTCTGTTAATTTCCAGGGCTGCTACCTACAGAAGCAACAGTAACTGCAGAAGTTTTATCCAATATGGACAAATAGTTCGACTGCGTGAATAGCGACTCGGCAGATTTAAAAAAAGGAAAACCCTATTCCACAAATCTAACAGATGTGTCTCCACATTTAAAACTATTTGAAAAAATTATAAAGTTTTTTGTAACTTCCGTATTTGTGGGGTGTCTAAGCTCGCCGCCATCACAGCAAGGTTGGATATGGACACTAAAAGGAATCAAAAAGCTTTTTAACAATATAAAAAAAAAACACGCTATTAGAGCCCTCTCAACTCGCCGTCTTCAGCAGGACCCTCTCGAAAATTTGTTTGGCACCATAAGAGGTAACTGTGGTGCCAATTATAATCCAACAACTGGACAATTTATCGCTGGATTGAAGACGGCTATCCTGTCCAACCTTGCTCACTTGGGGTCAGGCAATTGCAAAGAAGATGACTGTAGGACAATGAAAAATTTCAAACAAATTTTGACCAAAACCACTGTCACAAACTTATGCACAGGAAGTGACACAGAAGGTCCAATTGTTTCAGACATGCTTTCTTTGATTGAGAATTCTTTTGAAGAAAGTGTGTCTGATTCTGAAGAACTACAGGCTTGTGCATATGTTTGTGGCTTTTTATTGAAAGGTCTTAAAAACAAATGTAAAAACTGTGACTCAATTTTGAAAGCAAAGGATGCTGGCGAGTTGTTGTACACTTTCGTAGCGTTCAAAGAATATGATGACATTAAAAAGAGATTGAACTATGCCTCTCAAGAATTTGTTAGATGTGTTGAAAATTGCGCCACTATCTGCAACAGTTTCTTTACATCATCATATTCTTTGAATTTAAAACAAAATACGATTAATAAGATTAGATTAGATTTCTAATGAAGTGTGAAGAACATTTTAAAATAAATATTGATTTTATTATGAATAGTGTATTCTATATTACTGTTAAACGATTTTGTGTGCTTAAAAATCGCCAATTTTCAGAAGCAAACACAAACAAAGCATTAAAAAGGAAAATTGATATATCACAACATAAATAATGTAATAATTACATTATGGGGTCATTGTACTCATCATTATGAACAACTTTTACTATGGGGCCAAGCCTGAAATCGCGAAAATAAACCAGCTGTTGCCTACATTTATATTCGCATAACTCGTCAAAATGTAAGGAACTGCTGATTTTGTTTTCCCGATTTCAGGTTTGGCCCCATAGTAAAAGTTGTTCATAATTATGAATACCTACAATGACCCTATAGGAGATTTCGTGTATGAATAGATACACCAAATACTTAATTTTTTTTAATAGTTTTGTTTGTCTTGTTACTTAATTGTTACCTTATGGCAGCAAGTCTCAAAACGTGTGAAAAAATATAGAATTTAGAATAATGCCTTCATTTATTTAAATAAGGGGTAAGTAGATCAAAAGAAGACGTATCTACTTTTCTTGAAAGCTTGTTTTTTAAGATGTGTTTGTAAACCTAACTTACAACTTAAGGCGCAACTAGTCGATACTTTTTCCATACAAATTTCGGGGGGGTTTTACTCCACTGTTACACATTGTACATCTAAAGTAAAACATGATATCGTTTTGTCTTATTATTAATTTTGTCTGTACAAAGCAGAATAGTAAAAAACAAAGGCATTAAAAAGTTATGAGCCAACAAAGATTTCGTTCGTTTTTCCTGCTAATTTTAACGCAACTTTGGGCGTAAATAAGTAATAAAAGAAGTATAAAATCTCAAAAACAAAGCTCGTTCCGACAAAGCTCAATTGACGAAGATTATAATAAACTTTATTCGTAATTGATTTATGCAGTAGTTTTTTCATAAAACCCCACCTTCCAAAGGAGTTTTCGTATATTTTTACGCGCGCGGTTTAGTATGAATCGTCGTGCACTGTGTTTGTGTGCGTCCGACTAGACGTTATGCGTGTAGACTAGCTTCTAGCTGCTCATCACTGGTGCTATCTCTGTCGGACACGATGCTAGGTGAGACAGCGTGCTTTTTGGCCGCGCCCGCCAGTGAGTTCGAGCCCGCGACTAGTTGGCTCTTAATGTAAAATGTTGGATTTTTATCTAACCCCTATGGAAATCAATGAACACACTTATTCTGAACCCTCCATCACACAGTGATTTCAAACTTGCTGCCATAGTAACAATAAAAGTAACGTACTTAAAAGAGTTTACTTAGTTTAAAAAACCACATGCATATCCTTAAAGAGTGCAGTTGATAAAAGTAAATTTTTGGTTTCTTATGAAATATTGTTCAATGACTGTTCTGAAAGATGGTTTAATAATCATCAATCCTGCTATTGAAATGTATGAAACTTCAGATGATTTTGCAGTCAAAAATTACAATAACAAAACGGTAATTTTCTTTGCATTAATTTTGTAATTTCAAGCAAAACTTAATATATATTTTAACAAACATTTATAAGAATTGCAAGTATTCTAAGTAGATATACTAGAAACAATTCTGTCATTTCCGGGTTACTTTGGGAGGGCCTTTGTATTTTAAAAGTACTCTGTGGCCTTTCCGAAGTAATTTGGAAGTGCCAGAATTGTTTCTAGTCTCCAAATATATTTTATATCACGTGATCTGGTTCAAATTTTCCGCCTCAATTGTTACACATGGGAACTACAGAGATGGCGGTAGAGTCGAATTGCGTTTCCATTTTCTTTCTATGAAGATAACATTCTTCCCGTCAGGGTATAAGGGTATATTTATGTTCTGTGATGTAGTGGACTGATTACGTGTGAATAGTGTTGTGCCTCTTGCAGTTGCGTTGGCGCTAGTAGTTGCGTTGCGATGTAGTTACGTTCCGGCTAGTGTTTGCGATGTGGCCGGCCGCTATTGCGCGGTTTCGCTGGTGGTTGCGTTGTCGCTACGACGTGCCTTTGATGTGGTCGGTATCGCACACGGTTTATTTGTACAGTCAAATGTGGTCCGTGTGAATAAACTATCCATATTCATACAAATTAGCGCCCGTGCACGCGTTGTCGTTGTGGTTGTGTTACGTCTGATCGGGCCGTAATCAATTTTTGAGATCTATATTTTTAATGTGGAAAAAACTAACAGCATTTAGCAACAGTGGTCTCGAACGTCACTGTGCGAAATCGGTAGTGCTGCCCACTAAAATCGGTATTATTGTACCCAAAATCGGTATAAGACAAAAAAATACAATATTCAATCAAATTCGTTTATTTATCAAAAAAATATTTAGATACATCAAACACACTTAGAAATAATTCTTTTCCATAGATAATATTGTAAGTAGATATTTTTTCTTTTTGCACTCGCGCTTGTTCTCGGTTCCTTGTCAGACGACATTTTAACGTAATAATAGCACTTCGCAACTTTAAACTTGAGGATACTTTCACTTCGAAGTTAAGAAAATGTATGAAAAAATAAAACCCGAATTCCTGTTTTTATAGACAAGTGAATTCCCGTGCGCGAAAACCCCTTAAAACATAGATTTTTGAATTCAAGGGTATTCCCCTAAATACTTCTATGAAACATTCCGAAATAACTAACTACTCATCCATACTTGCTGTTGATGTATTCTTCGTAACGTCAAACATAAATGAAAAAGATTTCCAACACAAAAGTGTAAAATCGGTAGAAAAATCGGAAGAATTTCCATGTATTTCTAAAATCGTTGCATTTCGGTATTCCGGTAGGACAGATCCCATTTCGGTAGAAATACTGAAAAATCGGTAGGTTCGAAACCACTGTTTAGCAGCATTTTTTAGCTCAATAAAATTATGGTAAATATAGTCTGTAGTTAATTTTCAGGTAAAATTTAAGCTTCATCGAATATGCTCGGTTCTGTCAACACTGACATTCATTGACTGACGTGATCACGTGACTGATCACAGTGTTGCCAATTTAGCAGTCTATGTGCTAAATTTGGCAGATTTTATTTCTGTTTAGCATAAAATTTCGTCGTTTAGCTTAATAAAGTAGTAGTAGTTAGTAATTTAGAATATTATTTAACGTATCCTTTTTGGTGCCATCAGTTGTAACATAGATAGACAGAGAATTGGACTGAGCGTTAGCCTCACAAAAGTGACCACTCTCTAGAAAGAGACAAAGCGAATTTGCTGCCAATACCTGTAGTCGCTTTGTCTCTCTCGTACTTTTCGGTCTGTATTCTCTGCACAGCTGAATACGGAATGCTCTGTCCATTCTCTACCTCTCTGATTATAAGTGTTATGTGATTCTCTATGTCTATGGGTTGCACCTTAGAATAAGGAAAAGCAGGTTGCACAACCACCTATGTCAAAACTTTGTCTAGTATAATGGTAACGTACGTATGTACAACCACACCCACCCCTACTCTGGTCCTACACTATTGCGATTATTTACGAAACTGGTCAAACCGAACGAATACATGGACTCGGTCTTCCACATCTATAGCTGCTGTTGTCGACGTTTCCCATTCTACTTGGGATTGGAGGAGGAGGATTTAGGGTGCTACAGCTAGGGGTGCCAAAGCTCAACAGAGAATAAGCCTAAAATGTTAATGAGTTGTAGGCTACGTCTCGTCTTTTTTTCTGACAAAGCACTCTTAAATATACGTGGAATAAGAAAAGCGAAACGCATGTACAGACGCCAGCAGATCAAGCCACCCGAAACTGTCAAATTTTCCCAATCAACCTTGAACCTTAAGATAGAGCGATAAAGTTGAAAATCTATTAAAGAAATTTGACAGATTGTAGTAGCTTGATGTGCTGGCGTCTGTACATTGAACGTGCGGTGCGGATGAAGAATAAGATATCAACTGTTTATTTCAATATTTGGAGTCCTCCTACGTACAACCAATCTGTATATTTTAGAATAATTTTGATTAAAATTTGGCACTTTAATTTAGCACATAAAAGATAGCATATTTTTAACAACGAGTTGAAGTTAGCATATTTCGTATTAGCCTAGTTGGCAACACTGCTGATTGACCTTGTTCTAGCTTGCTACATAAAATTAGTAATCTGTGTTGTTCTCTACCTCTAGTCATTATTATTATACTCTTTGCTCTAGTCTCAAGCTCAACATGAGAAAATGTATTGTGATGTAATTTTGTTTGTCAAACTTTGAAACTTGGCTACAAAAATACTGCACTAGTAAAATTTTAGCTAGGTATTTATATTTTTATTTAGCTTTACTGAAGAAAGTTGCCAAAGCACATAATAATACTAAAATAATTAAAGTTATGAGATTGGAAGTAATGAAGTAATAAACAAAACTTCCTGTAGAAATTACAATGGAAAAAGATAGTTGCACTTTTTACTTTGAAGATGCAAGTACAAATCGCAGAAAACTTTTTGAAGAAGCTTTACTACATGCTAAAAATGGAAAAGTTTTATACATATTATCTGAAGAATTAAATGAACTGCCAGAATTATCTCAAGACTTAAGTTCACTAAACAAGCATTACATGAAAATGATTACATTTATGTATGTTATGAGTTTGGATTCATTAATAGAAAGCATTTCTGCATTACAAGATTGGCAAAGTATCCCTTCCACAATAATCTTAGATGATTTAAGTGCCTATTGTAATAAAAATAATTTACAAAATGCATGTGGTGCTGTTGCTCTACTTCGAGATACCTCAAGATGTTGTTCTAAATTGTTAAAAGGAACATGCAGACTATTTATATCAATTCCTAGAATGGTTGTAGGTGAAGACTATTGTAACATTTTGAAGGAATTTTATTGTTCATAAAACCATCTTTTGTTAATATGATTTTATACTTAAATATGTCTAGTGCATAGCATTTATTAACCTTTACATGTCATGTCATATTATAATAGTTTGTTACAGAAAAAAATATAAGATTTTATATGACCGATTTTTAAATATTTATAGTAATCCCCAAACAGCAATAAAACAGTGAACTTGTATAAAGATCTTTATTTACATGGGAATAATGGTTTACATAAATACACAGGAATGAATTGTTATGGTTATAACAATGATAAAAACACATCACCTAAATTTTAATACAATATAAAGTAAAAAGAATACGAAAATAGCAAAGAGAAATAAGTAAAATATATAGTAATTATGATTTCCTTTGCCCAATCTTAGAACACGGCCCATCGTTTTGCCAAGGAAGCCTGAACTTCTGTCGGCATCATCATCAAGACCACGCAGCATTTTCTCCTGATACCGTACTTCGTTCCCCAGCTCGATGGATATATCTTTGAGAGAAGATATTTTCCCACTGAGCTCGTCTGCCATCCGGTTGTTGTCAAATTCCAGTGCATCTTCAGTTGCCACTCTTGGCACTGGTTGATACTGATACCCCTCCCGCGCTCGACGCATACTGTTTCGTCCCGCCGTTTTGATTAATAAATTTATTAAACTGGATAAATTTTGCAAAACAATGCTATGCAATGACACTACACACAATATTCTGGACAATAAGCTAAAGAGGTATACTTCGCTTACGAATCAATTCACACAGATATTACTGACGCAATAATGATGACAATAAGAAGCGAAACTCCACAATAATTTACTCTTTAGATCTTACAAAACAATTAAATGTAAAACAGTAAAACTGGTTGGCAGCAGATGACAGTGACAGTGACAGTTGACAAATCATCAATACGCGTTTATTGCTTTCTTTTCTGAACGAAAGATAATGTTACCTACAAAAAGTTAATTTTGATATTCAACTTCAACCTACTTCAACACGCCACAAAGTAATTTGGAACCCAATAAAAAACACACACCGGAACATAAAAAAAATAGAAAAATATGAACATTTCTGGCTGGTTGTTAATTCGTTTTATTTTAGAAATAATTATTTGAAATTGAGAAAACAATAAATAATAATAAAAAATTATTGACTATGGGAAATTCTCTACTACTAATAGTAGTAGAATTTCCCATGGTCATTAATAT
This sequence comes from Tiliacea aurago, assembly GCA_948098905.1. Taxonomy (NCBI): domain Eukaryota; kingdom Metazoa; phylum Arthropoda; class Insecta; order Lepidoptera; family Noctuidae; genus Tiliacea; species Tiliacea aurago. The sequence continues at coordinate 15,600,339 of OX402586.1, read as the reverse complement.
ATAAGTCATTAATACATAGAAAAACAAAAAAAAAAAAAAACAGCTGTTCCCTACATTTATGTTCTCTATTAGCTCGTCAAAATGTAGGGAACAGCTTATTTTTTTTCGCGATTCCAGCTTTGGTTCTTAATAAAAGTTGTTCTTAAATGATGAGTACAATTACCCCTTATGAGGTTGTGCGTTAATTCTGGGACATGTTGTATTTTATTTTTATTTTATTTGAGAAAATAAACGGTTACACAATTGGTTACACATTACAATGTTATGTTATAGAACTTAAAACTAAGATAGGAGTTTAAAAATGTATACCCAACAACATTTTCCACTTAATATAAAAAAAGTACACTTAATATAATATAAAAAACAAACACGAATGACGTGCGATATAAATTACCCACATTGATTAGAGAGTAAGTATGGTTAAAATTAACTATAAAACAAAACTAAAACATTATACAGGGAGGACTTGTTGGCGGGAAAGTGAAGCGTCATGTTCAGCAGTTTGTTTAATTTTTCAAAATTTGCGTTTAGCCGAATATGTGTTATAATGGTGGATTATTAACTGTTTAAGTGTTTGTGAACGTGGATTAGTGTAGGCAAATGAAACAAAACAGTGCAACTTCGCTTCAAGTTCTCTCAAGAATCTTTACTGAAACTCAAGGGGAGTGGGCGGGGATATCATCATCATGCATTGAATATAATTCATTTCATCAAGTTTTGTAACTAAATAAAGACTTGGTTAAAAGGTCCCAGCAACCAGGCCATTAAAATATTATTAAAAAACACATATACAGGAAAAAAAAAAAAGATATAAGTACATAGAATATTTAAAATAGAAATTATGATTTTAGGATTGTTGTGTAGGTACTTAACTCTGCTAAGTATAATTTTAAGCGCAATACTTCTAAATTTTCCAGCGGAAACAGCAAAGAACTCAATAACCTGGAAAATCTTATTGAACTGATTTGTAATACGCCGCCGCCGTAGGGGTGCCCGCGATCCTGCGTTTGAATTTGATCAACAAGATGTTACAACAAACAGCTGCAGCGGTCGCGCGCGCCGCACACACAGAACATATATGCCGCACACCTCGACATATAGTAGTTATGTCTGGGCTCTGGATACTACTTACTCTATTGCATAAGTCGAATTGTTACATAAATCAAGCAGAACAGTCGATTACAAAATTATACGCACATCTAAGGTTTTGAAGCAGTAAGTCGCTGTAAGATGCTTACGTACGAAAACAACGGAAACGCATGGCCTTTAAAAATTTGCGTTGTAATCTTTCTATGTAATAGTCGCTAGTCTAGCGGCTTTTTATGCAGTCAATAACATATACCTAGAAAGAAAGAAAATACGTTTATTTGCGGTAAACATGACTCAAAAAAGAAAATAAACACAAAAATAAGAAAAGGTTTGGGGGAAACATGCGTCACATGATGTGAGCGATAGCCGTTTTGCGTGGATGTGACTCACATCCACGCAAAACGGCTATCACTCAGCATTATACTGCGACCCTAAGAGCCCCAACGCTGGTTTTCAGCGACAGCCAAAGACTACTACGAGTATAGTATAAGTATACTGGCAAGCAACAGCCGACCTCACTTCGACAGTGATTTCAAAGTGGCGGCCCTCAATATTTAATTAAAGTACCGCTGTCCCCGTAGGACGGGGACAGCGGGAATACATGATTTTGAATTGCTCATTTTGTTTATTTAGGTACTTAGTAATATTTTTTTAGGTAAGTACATTATTGTTTATTGCTCTCTGCAACGATGTCGAATTGACTGGCGCTATTATCGAAGTGTTGAGGTGTTTGTATAACGCGGCAACGATGATGATGGCCAGATCCAGGATAAGGAAACCAGCCCCATCCAACTACTCAGGGGGGTGAGACAGGGGGATGTGATATCCCCGAAACTGTTTACCAATGCTTTGGGGGAAGTCTTTAAGACGCTGGACTGGACTGGACAGTGTATCAACGTAAACGGCGAGTACATCTCACACCTTCGTTTTGCCGATGACATCGTCATAATGGCAGAGACGCTGGAACAGTTAGACCAGATGCTGCACAGCCTAAATGGAGCCTCTCGGCGGGTTGGCCTTGGCATGAATTTGGACAAGACGAAAGTCATGTACAATTCGCACGTCTTGCCAAGTCCAATCCATATCGAAGGGTCGCTTCTCGAAGTTGTGAAGGAGTAAGTCTACCTAGGGCAAGTTTTCCAGCTTGGTAGGCACAACTTTGAGAAAGAAGCCGACGGAAGGATCCGGTTGGCTTGGGCAGCGTTTGGAAAACTTCGTCAAGTCTTCTCGTCGCCAATCCCGCAGTGTTTGAAGACTAAGGCCTTCAACCAGTGCGTCCTGCCCGTTATGACACACGGTGCCGAGACGTCGACACTGACAGTCGGGCTGGTCCACAAATTCAAGGTTGCTCAGCGTGCTATGCTCGGAGTTTCTCTGAAGGATAAGATCAGAAATGAAGTTATCCGGAAGAGAACCGGAGTTACCGACATAGCCTGCAGAGTAAGCAAGCAGAACTGGCAGTGGGCTGGCCATGTTTGTTGAAGGACCGATGGCCGGTGGAGCAGACGAGTCCTGGAGTGAGGACCACGTATCGGCAAGCGTAGTGTGGGACGCCGTCCAGCTAGATGGACCGACGACCTTAAAAAGGTGGCTGGGACAGACTGGATGCGGAAGGCGGAGGACAGGGTGTTGTGGCGCAGCCTGGGAGAGGCCTATGTCCAGCAGTGGACTGCTATAAGCTGAGTTGAATGATTGTTTATTTATATTATATTAGTTTATCATTTATTTTATTTTTAGGATCCCACTATTTTTGATCTTTAGTATAAAATCATTAAAAGTCGGTTAATACAACGATAAATGTAAGGATCGATAACTTTCCAATTTAGTCAATCACTAGCGTATATGTAAAATAAATGGCTTTTGCACAGCACAACGAATAGCGATTGATGTTTTCGTGTGAGTAAGTTGCATGTGCATGGTAAACGCACGCTGTGTTTGATGCTATATGGTTTACAATTGATTGTGTAGTACGTTCTGATTTATTCCTTGCGAGTTTGTGCGCGACTTCGTATAGATTGCTTTTACTGAACTGCATGGGTAGTTGTGGCGAGTGGTAGGGACAAACTGGAGACACCGGGTTCCGATACATTTTCAACTACCGGGGCATATCTCCTTTCTTATATCTATGGAAGTGCTGCTTTTCTGTCTCCACTTCTGCAGGCAGTCACTGTAAAGGTGATTTTACAAATCTGAATGGATAAACTTTAATCATTGAAAGGTGCAGAAAACGAATTCATTCAGATTCACTATGGTTGCTTCATCTTATTTGACTATTCATTACGGCGTAATGGCAATCATCATTGCGATCGATTATACCCGTGAATCTGCATGAGTTAGGGCCTGTGCACACCACGTTTTTTAAACGCGCCGTTGACGCGCGTTTTAGAAACGCGCGTCAACGGCGCGTTAAAAGGTATAGAAATAAAGACAAAATTAACGTCGTATCGTACATAAAAGTTTTATTCCAGTATAATTATGTACAATGTATTTATTGATCCTTATTTTAAAACAAAGAACTGATTTCTTACATGAATTTCAGAAAGGCTTACATACATACTACCATGCATTTTGGGGAATGTATTGCACAATGTATTTAATACTAGCTTAGATGTTACAAGGAAATAAGCATTTGGATATGATAGGTAGGTTTGATCATTTTTTAACATGAATTTTCTTAACCAGATCTGCAGGCATGAAAAAAATTCATAGCCATCACATGGCACAATTCTACTTTTTATGTCTATATCACAATAAATTGATAAAAACCGTAAAAACCCCAAAACATACAGTATTTGTACTAAACAATGAAAACTTTAAAACTGTCACAAATGTTAACTACATACACATTTTATGTACATAATTTTACACTAGCTTATATAAATTTACATTGAACTAATCAATAAATCAGTCAATTAGTATAATACAACAATACACTCGATACCCAACACACCTCGGTAATGTAAAAAACAGTCAAACCTGCAGTCAATATCGAGTCAAACAACAACGAAGTATGCGCAGGATTCGATGTGTAAATGTCGCACGGTGACATGAAACAATGTTCGACCAACGGAATTATTGTTATAAATAAAAGTTTATTGTAAAATAAAAATATAAGCATCTCAACTGTGTTATTTCCAAATTTGAATCCCTCGTATTATTCGTGTTAAATTACACAATGTTCATAGACTGAAAATAATAATGAGCAACCGGCAACCAATATCAAAATTCTAATTTATTTAAGCCTCGAAAAACAGTTTTCTGAAAGTGCTTTTTTAATTGTATTATTTCAAAGTTAATCCACTGACATCTTGCATTTATTTGGTAATCATTAAAACATAGTAGTAGTATAGAAGGAATATCATACAAAATTGTTTATCTATCACAACAGACAGTTATATAGTAAACAACAAATAGTGGCTTCACATTAACATTAATATTATATACAACATTTTTAAGTATTCCATAATAATATAGTAAACTTGTAAGATTTATTTTAATACAATATAATGTTCAATGATTTTCTGGTCAGAGTCTTTCTATTTCGAGTCACAGACTACATGAAAGTAAGTCACCAGTTTGCCTCGAGTGCGACATCGGTTCACGTGAACGGCCTGTTACCTGGCAAGCGCCCGCTCCCTATCGTCGGATCAAGATAAACAGTAGAGATTCATCGCACGACGATTGGCTCGGGTCAACCTGGGTCTTCCAAACCACACCACTCTTGTAGTGCACGATACATCGCACTCAGTCGCTTTGGCTGTGGAAGACGGCGGGCGGCGCGCGCGGCCGTCAGATGTGCACCGGCACGTGCAGCAGCAGCGCGTCGCGGCGCGGGAACTCCAGCGCGCACATCTCGCACTTGTAGGGCCCGGCCGCGTCCGGCGCCGGCTCGGACGGCCGCGTGGGCGCCCGGCGCCGCCCGGCCCGCGTAGGCGCCGGCGGGGGCGGGGGCGCCGGCCCGCGGCGCCGGCGCCCGCCCGCCCCGCGCGCCTCCTCCGTGTGGATCATGCGCGGGCGCGGCGCGGGCGACGGCGCGCGGCGGCGGCGGCGCCTCACGGGCGAGGTGGGCGAGGGCGGCGAAGGCGGCGAGGCGGGTGACAGGTGCGGCGTGTCAGAGGCGGGCGAGGGGGAGCGCGAGGCGGCCGGGGAGGAGGGGGAGTTGCGCTCCCACTCGCGTGGCGTCGCCGGAGACTGCTCTGTCTTCAGTTTTCGTCGTCTCTTATACTTTCGCGGCCCCGTCTGGAAGCATATTATTATATTATCGTATAAACAGTTATTTTTATACAGTACATCCTATTTGCCCTAATATCCGAAAGTCATTGTTCCACCATAATGGTGGAGGTTTCCATCAAAAGCATTCACCTTAGTTGCAGTCCTCACCTGGGGTTGTCTCTTGAGCGCTGTGTTGGCATCACAGTGCTGTATGAGGTGCTGCACCAGCTCCGCGCTCGAGTGCAGCGTGCGCCCACACACTACACAGCAGTAGGCGGGGCCACCTAGCAACAAGAAAATACAAATACAGGGTAAAATTAAATTAGCCAGCGAAACTCCGCAGACATGGTGAGTATAGATATCTACATATAACTACAATAACTGCGGTCATGACCTAAAAAAAAAAAATCGAATTATAATTTTTTTTCGTTTGATATGTTTAGTTATCGGTACCCATTATTACGTCTGCGGAGTTTCTCTTGCTAATTTATTTGACCCTGTAAAATTGGGAATAGAGAAGGATCTCCATGGTGTCTAATGATGTGGTATAATTAAGGAGACTTGTAGCGAAACCATGGTAAACCTACTTGACAGTGGGTGGGGAACATAGTTCAGTACAAGAAGCTTACAGATAAAAGTGGAGGCAACACAATAAAAACCTAAGTGAAGACGACTGTGGTCCGATCCTCTCATCCTGTATAAATACATAAGAACGTGACAGTGATATGTGTTTTCTTTATCTTATGTATGTGTATTCAGAAAGAGAGAGTCCGACCACAGTCGTCTTCAGTTAGGTATTTAAGAGTTTTGTTTTGTTTTTTTTTTTTAAAACGTTGCCCCACACTAGGAATTCTCCTGTATCGTGGGTGCGTTTACAAACATTTAAACTCACATACACAAACAGCCAGACCCGGAACAACTACTTGTAGGTCATACAAATATTTGTTCCGTGCGGGAATCGAACCCGCGACACACAGCGCAGCAGTCAATCGCTTAACCACTGCGCCAACCGTGTCGTCAGAGTGTTGCGTCTATTTTTTTTTGACGTTCGTGGTTCAGTATGACAAAATAAATCAAGTCATTAATTTGAATCGACTGTAAATCAGCACTTTTGCACGTAAAAATTACATAAGACAGTCCTCCAAATCGTTTCACCTAGTGCTTTAGCTGGGAAGAAGAAGTGGCACAACAAACTCCCCAACAGCACAGATGTCTGTTAATTTAGAAGAACTTGATTATATACAATAGTATGCAAATTAATTAACATTACGAAACAAAGAAACACATACCGTTAGCGCGTCGGTCGGGAGCGGAGTGGTGCGACCGAACATGCTCACGTAGAACCACGCGCTGGTTGAACGCGCGCGGACACACCGCACATGCGTACGGTTTCTCACCTGCAACATAACGTTACATATAGAAAGAATAATAGTGATAATAAACTACATGGCAACATTTTTTTTTAATAATATCTACATAATTATAAAGTTAAGAAACATTTAACTAATAAAGATTAAAGATAAGATAATATCCATTTATTTGTATTAACATGGTATATACAAATAAATTAATCTTATCTAATGTGTGAGTGTTGTGTAATGTCTATTTTGTCTAATGTTTTCAATTTAATTCTACACATCACTAGACCAAGTCAGCTGATCGGTACACGTTTTAATCCATTCGTTAAATCCCGCCGCCAATCGTACCGCCCGCGCCGCCGCGTGTCGATGCGGCGCCGTGTCGCAGAGCTGTGGCAGGAGTTTGTGTGTACTAGGCGCACAGACACAGACAATGGATAACGACCGTCTTAGGCCCGTATTAATAAACGTTACTCAACCCAAGAGCTCGCACTTGATAAGGTCATGATCGTATTAATAAACATAATAATTGATGTACTCAAGTTACGGCTTGGGTTTACGTTATCAGCCGAGTGATGGACTGATTAATAAACGAAAATCGACACTTAAGTATACAATAGTTGTGTGTACTCGAGATGATTAAATCTGAGTGTAGGCAGTCCGTGACTTGAGGTCATTATTAGTGGCGCGTAATATGGTGTTTGAAAATATTTTGGGTGAAATTAATTATTATGATGAAATAGAGTACTATGACGATAATTTATGGCCTTTGCGAAATCGTTTACTAAAAATCTATATAAGGGATGCATCGAATCCTTTAGAATTACCAAGGGGAAGTTTTAAAATACGATTCAGATTTGTTCAAGAGTCAGTGTTGTATATAATAGGTAACATTAATAAAAGACTCATTGCTGAAATACAGTAACAGAAGTCTTCCAATTTCCCCAGAAATAGCCATCCTATTAACTTTAAGGTTTTATGCTAAAGCATCATTTCAGGTGAGTAACCTACCTAGGTAGATACGTCAATATTGTAGGTAAATACAATTAACAATTTATTCAATTACTACTTTTATGTATAACGTACATATTATGTACTTCTTTAGTTGCTTAAAGTTTAATAATGATTTTTTTTTTAAATAAATGTTATAAATCCAATACAATGATCTAATCTAATAATAGTGTTCTTCTAGTTTTAACAAAATAAAAGTATTTCAATAAATCTTTTTAAACTCGAATCTCCTTGGTATTATATAATTGCATATCACAGGTGTGAGTACTATGTACAATAGAGCTACCATTTACTGGGTAATTATGTCTTTCATTGACTTAAATGTGCCCTGGCGGCTGAGAGTATGTCATGCTCACTCAGATATCTCGCTGATGGTGGCGTGTGTGTTGGATCATTTAGCTCCGTTCAAAATGGTTGAGCTGAATGGTGCTGATCCATGCGTCATGTTCGTGAACGGGCGCTGTCAGTTGGGACTGGTCATCTCTTAGCTGCCACGGCTTATTTTTAATTATTTTAGTTTTGAATTGTTATCTTTTTATCACGGACGCTTTTGACGTATTGCATCGTTCTCACATGTTTAACTTCAATATGAATGATGTAACCAATATTTTGTATTAATATTTTAATTTAAAAGAGTGGCCGTGGAGTTTCTTGCCCGTTCTTCTCCATAGGAACCTACTATTTGGAATGGGCAACTAGCTTCATATTTGTAATTGACCGACTTCTTGACAATTCAAAAGTGCCTGTCAATGGTTTAATTGAAATAAATGCTTTCCGCCTTATTACAAAACAAGATTTATATTTTGACATGGCTTAAACCATGGAGCCAGTTTTTGTAATAAGAACGTAACTGTGATTGAAATACCGTTCTTTATACAATACTGAAAACTTAGTTCGGTACTAAGTTGTCAGTTTTGTGTTTAGGAACTTTACCATAGTCGGAATAAAGTTCGAAATTCAATAATGGCTCCATGTTTTAAACCTGGGTCTGAAAATAAACCTTGTTTTGTAATAAGGGGGTTTGAGTTTGAGTTCTTACGACTTATCAAGAACGAAATGTGATGAATGTCATTGGCGTAATCGTTCATCAAGTACAGCTCCTTGAGGAGCGATCTTGGTAACTGAGATACTGTTTTCATGTGTTGATTAATTCGTAATGATCTTGAGACGCTGATATCGTAATAATGGCGTATCAAATAAATACCCACTTGAGTACGTCATTAGGGAACGTTTACTAATACGGGCACTAGTGCGGTGACACGTTTGTTATGATTTAAATTTAATAAACTATAGAAATCAAAAAAATATCAAACATTTTCAAAGTTATTCTTTTTAGCTGAAATTTTATACAGAGATTCTGAACCACTTTACCCTGTTTGTATGGATATACCCTTTCCGTAACACGCTGTAGTTTACTTACCTGTATGTATTCTTTCATGTTTCCGTAGCGTGCCGCCGTCTGCGAACGCTTTCCAGCAGAAACGACACGCGTAAGGCCGCTCTCCAGTGTGGATACGGATGTGAATCTGTTGCGAGCTCCGCGAACCAAACACTTTGCCTATGGGCACATGATACAAAATCTTATAGAAAGGGAACTTATTAATATATTTCAGTTGTACTGGTACTAAATATTCCAACAAAGTTAAAAAAATATGCAAATGTTAATTTGAAGTCTTATGATTATTAATAAAGAATACACATAAAACCATTTTTGATTATTTTAGGGCTCTGTCAAATATTGCTTTTTCCAAAAGGGTTCCGTCGTCAAAAAAATATTGAGAACTATTACTTTAAGGTACTTACCACATACTCGACAAGGGAATTGCCGTGAATTATTGGATGATGACGTATTATTTCGACCTCTAGCCATTCTTTTTAACCTGCAACAGAGAAATATATTATATAATTATGAGCTATTGTAGATTACGATAGGGAAATTTTATCTCTGGGGGTCTATTCCGAAGATTTAATCCAATGTATCGGCCGAATGTTCGGCCGTTTTATTACTTCCATAGTTTCCTTTTTTGACTTTGAATCCTAACCGACTTCAAGTCATTTAGAGGCATGGGGAACAGGGTGTAAAGTTCACTCATCCTCTATAGTAAAGGGAGGATCCTCCGACCAGACGGGTGTTATGTCTGGTGGGCAACTGCCCGACGATTGATGTCGGGATGTTGTATATATGCTAGTCGCGCGGTAAACTCTGCTTGCGCGATGCAGGATTTTGCGTGACGTCAGTGTGACGCGTTGTTCGCATGTGGCGATGTTGATGCAGCTACATAACTCCCCTCCGGAGACCGGAGGTCTATAGTGGGTTGAGTCGTGTATCTTGCTATGCTTGCCAGTGCCAGTGGAGGGTTCCAGTGAGTAGGAACCGGTTGCCGCATAGTTCTCGGTGAGTCGGAACTGTCTGCGGTGATGCCCCAGTGAGTCGGATGTAGTGCAGCGCCGGGTTGTGGCTGACTGCTGGCGTTGACCAGGAGAGGTATCATGTTCTCTGCTTGTGAACCGGCCGAAAGAGCAGTGTGTTGTGCCAAGGTTGCTGATGAGGCTGTGGGAACCAGGAATGCGCGTCCGCTGCATGCTGGTGGTCAGGATACCCGTTGAAGCTGTGGGTGCTGGCTGGCTGTGTGACTCGCCGCTCGAAAGCTTGAGGAAGTGATGATGATGACGTCACGCTGAAGTAGTTGCGCGAAGGCTGCGCTGACGTTCGTACTCGGGGTCACCAGTTTGGTGGTATAAGGAAGAGGGTGTAAAGTTCACTCATCCACCATAGCAAAGGGAGGATCCTCCGACCAGACGGGTGCTGACGTTCGTACTCGGGGTCACCAGTTTGGTGGTATGAGGAAGAGGGTGTAAAGTTCACTCATCCACCATAGCAAAGGGAGGATCCTCCGACCAGACGGGTGTTGTGTCTGGTGGGCAACTGCCCGACGATTGATGTCAGGATGTTGTATATATGCTAGTCGCGCGGTAAACTCTGCTTGCGCGATGCAGGATTTTGCGTGACGTCAGTGTGACGCGTTGTTCGTATGGCGATGTTGATGCAGCTACAGTCACATTTTTGACTTTGGTTTATCTCTTAGACTGTCGTTTTTTTTTTTCTTTCGCCGTAGTTAGCCGTAGTCAAGCAACGGCCGATACTTCGGATTTATGTTCGGAGTAGACCCCCAGGATTTGCATTCAGTTAAGCGCACATCCGGTCTCGTAATTTAAGTGTTACTACTGACGTGCGCGGTTCACTTGTCTCCGTTGTATAATTATTATGCAGCTAAAGCACTAGGAAGTGGTGAAGGGTGGGCTTTGGGGGATTGTCTTTTGTAATTTTGACGTTAAAAAACCGGCCAAGTGCATGTCGGACGAAGGGTTCCGTAGTGGAGATTAATGTATCCTAAGAACAAACTTAACATTGTAATTTAAAAAATATGTTCCCTCATACATTCGAAATGTAAATGTAATTTTGTACGCACAATATTGAGAGATTGACCATGTTATTTTAAGATCAGACTTCTTATAGGTTTTCCTATAATCTAGTTATGGAACTATTTTGTTTTTTTTTTTATTAGGCTCAGTAGTTCCGATGAGATAAGAGGGGGGAATGGTAAATTTTCATCTATTTTAATAAATAATTTAATAACATATATTTTATCATTATAAATTTAAAAAAAAAATCGCCCATTTATTTGATATATTTTGTCACACGGTACAGGTTGCAAAACTATTTTTAATATTTTCCCCCAAATGTGACCTCCATTCAAGTCATTTATTTACGTTATATGCCCGTGTTTGGGTCACAGAAGACGGATGGACGAACAGACAGACACACGAGTTAGTGAGGGTCTTATACGGAACCCTAGAGGTTCCGTATTTTCCTTTTGAGGTACGGAACCCTAAAAAGTGCTGATTCTCAGCCTATTTTGAATAATAGATGATTATTCAGTATGGGGATAAAGCAATGCCTAATGGCATGCACTATAAAGACGAAGTCATCTTTATCCCCGAGACGAATACTCTACTTTCCACACTTTCTAAGAGGTAATAAAAAGCAATACTGATGAAAGTTTGGACGCCCGCACTGCACAGATTACTAAAGCCATCTGACACATAATCGTGTGACGTCTCTTTATCTATCATTAGTGTCAACTGTTCTGTGTGCTAACATTCCGCTAAGATTACAACTTGTAACTTAATCTAATTAAATCAATTAGTTTTATCAGTTAATTGCCCTTGTTTTTTATTTCATCAGGTTATGGGCCCAGCACGCTTCCAGTGCGCATTGTTCGTTTTTTTTAGTTTTCATGCGAATAATGTTCAATTGAAGTTCCAAATTCAAATCACATTACTGACCAGCGGGTTATAATGAAATTCAGTACAATATTATTGCTCAGCTAGATCCCCAGGGCTATTATGAGTTACTTAAGGTTAGGATTACATGACATATAATTTGATATTACTAAGCAGGTGATGTGAAAATAAGTTAAGTTTTGATCATGTGTTACCTGGGCTGGGAGTGCGGCGCGCGGTGTCGCTCTGCGTGGCCCTCGGCGTGCGCCAGCAGCTGCAGCGCGTCCGTGAAGCCCTCGCCGCACACGTCGCACGTGTGGTCCGCCCACGTGCTGCTTGTACTGTCGTGCCGCTTGTAACTGACACACACCAACATAATTAGCTTCTCCACTTAGAATAAACAAACATGGCCGCTAAGTGTCATCATCAAATCAAGATGGCGTCCGAGTGCCAGGTCAGATTACATAATCAACACGTGGGTGGTCCCCGAGCGCCAGATATTTGAAAACTAGGTCCGAAACAGTATTAAACGGCATTAAAAAAAAAAAACACCTTAAAGTGCTGTTGGGAACTATAGTTCCCAAAAAAAATGACATCGTAAAATGACGTCTGGGAACCAGAGTTCCCAGCCTGCACTTTACGGTGTTTTATTTTGGGAACTAGAGTTCCCAACTGCACTTTACGGTTTATTTTTTTGGGAACTGTAGTTCCCAACTGCATTCGAGCGGTCACGTTTTTTTGCAAATTTTGATAATTTATGTTATGAACTTATGATGAATTACAATCAATCAATCCAGAACACATTAAATTATTAACTTTGTGTAGTTTTGGCAACTTTGTGTAATTTCAGTGACATGTATCAAAGCCAAAACTAACCAGCCTCAAATTGGAGATTTGGGAACAGAGACTGTACAAAGTACCGATAGGCTACCTTTCATTTGTGAAATGAAAGTTGCTGCATGAACAGAAGAAAAGAGAAGTGATAAGGTGGATGATTTACTATTTATCTATAAATAGTAAATAATCCACCTTATCACTTCACTTCGAGGTACCGTAGTCAGAAGCGTTAAATAAATAAAATACCATGTATTATAATGCCCGGCACGAGTCGTGAGCACAGATTGAAAATAGTGGGGGCAAGTCCGCGCATGCATGTGCGCGTGCCGGTTACTGTACCGGCAACGTAATAGCACCGTTTAGTAGAGAATCATACAGCCAGTCATCGCGTTAAATGTTGTCGAAAAAGTCGACAACGACTAGACATTCTTTGCGACGCGCGACGAATTAAAAGTGCTAGCGTTGTCACTGGTGTACACAAATCAAGAAGTGAAGTAAAATGAAATCCTAGATGGTTTCGAGTCATGGTCGATGACATTTCCATGATTTTCGAGGGCGCTGATACAAAAAATGAGGTTTAAATTAAAATCCAAGATGGCCGCTAAGATAATAGAGAGTAAGCTTGAGACAGTGGGGGTAGACGGAACTATGATTTTTATCACGTACCTGTGAGCTGCAGCTACGTGTCTCCGCAGCAGGTCGGCTCGCTGGAAGGCGACGCCGCAGTCCTGACAGAACAGCTCGGGCCCGCGCATCGTGTCGTACACCGCACGGTCAGACGTCGCGTGTGCCAGTGGGGACAAACGGAACTCCATGTCGTCTCCTGAGTCGAACAACAATTTCAAAATCAGCAATCGCAAAGTTACATTTTCAGTTATATGGTACATAACATCTCATCCTCTTTTCATACCATTTTACTTGAATTTCTTAGTAGCATCTGCATTTGTTAGGGGCCTATGGCCATCAACCACGCACAAATCCAGACTCCGGGCTGCTACTGAGACATACCAAATGGAAAAATTGGCCAAGTGCGAGTCGGGCTCGCGTACGAAGGGTTCCGTACCATTATCTATAAAAATGGCAAAAAAAAAACCACGGTTTTTGTATGGGAGCCCCCCTTAAATAATTGTTTTATTTTAATTTAACTATTTATTTTTAAAGTGATGTACAACTAAATATTCTGTGAATATTTCAAGTGTCTACCTGTTGCCATTATCAATATAGAGCAAAAAAAATCACGTTTGTTGTATGGGAGCCCCCTTAAATATTTATTTTATTCTGTTTTTTAGTATTTTTTGTTATAGCGGCAACAGAAATACATCACTGTGATAATTTAAACTGTCTTACTATCACTGTTCATAAGATACAGCCTGGTGACAGACGGACAGACAGACAGACGGCGGAGCCTTAGTAATAGGGTTCCCGTTTTACCCTTTGGGTACGGAACCCTAAAAACCTAATAAGGGCCTTATCTCACTAGGACACCAGTGGCGGCGCAACCATGGTCGCACTGCCAAAAATGAATGGTTGGCTGCGCAAGCGATCGGATGCCAGATGAGATACCCTCCATAAAGCTGTGTATATTATGATGGCAGCGCCACCATGGTGTCCTAAAGTTGTCAAAAAATAATAGGCCCCTTTTGACATATAACTATCGATTTATCGTGAGTATCGAGTACAGAGTCGTATAGTTAATTGACTAGTTACGTCGCGATGGTCAATCGTTTCCGAGGCGACTTCCGTTTTCGCTTAGCATTCCTACTTTTTTTTTTTTTTGCTCAGCTCCTAAGGGTCTTAGCGTGATGTTAAATAGCCAACAACCATCCTCAAGAATTGGGCTATCAAATGCAGGTATATAGTTCTTAAGATTAGAGCGTTCAAACAAACTCTTCAGCTTTATTTTAGTATAGAGAAGTCTGGAATCGCCAACCCATCTTGAGCAAGCGTGGTGATCCATTCTCGTGCCTTCTTGGTATGAGAAGAAGCTGTTACCTAGCAGTGGGACAATGATAGGTGGTATGGTACTGCCTCGTTGGTCTTGTGGTCGCAAGCACTACTGCTGAGAATGAGGTCCTGGGACTGCCAGGGTTGCGAGTTTGTCCGAAAGGGATATCGTGGCACTGGTACACAGGCAACGGAAGGAACACGGGTTGGTTTTAGTCAGTAAAAGTCTGACACGCCCGCCTTTCGATAATTTCCCACCAAAAATAAAAAAATGGTTCGATTCCCAGGTAGGGCAGTGTTATTGGGATTTTCCATTAGGAGTTTCTCAGTAGCAGCCCGGAGTATGACTTAAAACATAACTGGCAAAATGTGGGTGTATAGGTACACCTCTGCCTAACCCTTCGGGGATTACAGGCGTGATATTATGTTTATGTTATTATGTGGACCGATGACCTTGTGAAGACCGCAGGTATCCGCTGGATGCGGGAAGCACAGAACCGGTCGAAGTGCATTGTTTGGGGGAGGCCTATGTCCAGCAGTGGACGTCTTTCGCCTGAAATGATGATGATGATTATGTGTACCCGAGTCGGAGTCTTCGTAGGGCGGGTCGGGCGGCTGGTCGCGCGGCGGCAGGTGCGGGTGGCGCGAGGCCGTGTGCGCCGCCAGCGCCTCGCGCGACCAGCACAGCTCGCCGCACGAGCCGCACTCCACTGGCGAATCGCCGCCGTGCACCTGTCATATACACCGACAGTTATAAGTAGAGATCGGATATTCGAAAGCATATTCACCTAAAGTTTGAGAGTTGACTAGTATGGAGTGCGCTTCGGTACGGGAAAAAGTGTCTGTTTCACGCAGGGCTAACATGACATGCGCGAGAACGCTCTCGTTCTCATTTGTCGAAATTCGTCCCTGTCACGTAAACCAATGCACAACGTTCCAACCGCGTCACCGACATGTTAAAAACGTGGCGACATGCTTACTGCGTCACCAATGTGCTCACTGAGTCCCGACATGCTATCAGCGTGTCCGTCATAGTACCTGTGTCACCGACATGCTAACTGAGTCACAGCAATTTGAAACGCGTCCCGATATACTTACTACGTGCCATGTTAGGGTCGAGAAAACATCAAGTTTGACAGAACGAGTCGAGTATTTTGTATGGGTGCGCTGTCAGAAAACGAGATAAGTACAGAAGTAGACAAGAATTACTCGCGCGAGAGTGAGTAATTGTCGCGTCTGTCATGTTAGACCTGCAGGACTGACAAGTTTTTAAGAACATTTCTTATTTCATTTTAGAATAAAAGGTTGAAGAAATATTAATAGTGTTTTTTAAACGTGTTATATTTTCCACAAAATTCTTGCCTAGTTCTAAATAGATAAGAAATATTTGTTATACTTAGGAATACAAAATTGTATACCTACACACTGTTATTAATGACACCCAGCGATCCCGGAATAAAAATATATTTTAAGAAGCCGTTTGCATACTTTGTATCCTTTGACGGGAAAAAATCGTACTTCAGGTAAACATGCGTTCGAATATCCGATCTCTAGTTAAAAGTGAACTTGTAAGTCTTATGCTGCGATTGAGTGCAACGTGACCGTTGTACAACTCCCCCCTGCACTACAGTACTAAGGCGGAGGAGATCATGAAGTTCGTGCGCCAAAAGTCGAGATAAACGCCGAGGGTGCAGTTACTGGAGTCACGTCGCAACGTCAACTTCAAGGCGTTCGTGGTACGTGTACCGAACTGTTATCTGCCCATAGGCATGCAAGACGACTTATGGCCGCAGGACGTGGTGTTCCGTCGCGTCCACGGACAAGTTCCACAGGACAGCACCAAGTCATATTAGTGCAAATGGAAGTGCTACTAACATAGTTTTAAGCCTTAATTATTAACATAAGTTTGTTTATACTTTATATAATGTTAATTAGGTAGTAAGTTTATTATTATAAGCCGATACAAAGGCACTAGTCAGTCGGTCACAAAGCAAAAAGCAATGGGCAAAGGTCACCTTTGTACGGATTTTTCTGTTCCTTTCTTCTTGTATGTGATTATATATGTGGTGGTGTGACATAAATGGTTAAATAAATAAAGGCGCGAAACATACTTTTAATAAATTGTAATTGTTCAAAGTAAGAGTGAATTAGCATCGTCTGGGTGCGTTCCGGACTCTGGCAAGATTGACGTCAAGAACATCTTAATTGCATTTATTAGGCTATGCTAGAGTTAAAGACACAAGAGCAGATTATCTGTCCATCCTGATTCCATGGAATTGGGACTTTTGGCGAAATGAGGGTGTAGATTGCACACACCTCTATTTTCGAGGAACTCAAGGTGATGGTAGGGTTACATAAACCTACATCAGGTAGTCTCTTCCAATGGTGGAATATAGTTTAACATGTCATTTATTCTCTCTTCACGGTCGTGAAGAGAGAATAAATGACATTGTATTATTATTTAGACTTCATCTCAATACCTGTTGATAACAAAAGCAGTAATCCAAAATAAGCACTGACCCTAGCATGTGACTGCAAAGCCTTCTCCCTAGCGAAGCCGACGCCGCAGTGCCTGCAGACGAAGGGGCGCGAGGGGTCGCTAGGCGGCGGCGGAGGCGAGGGCGCGGGGGGCGCGGCGGGGGGCGAGGGTGGCGTGGGCGGGGGCCGCGCCGGCGAGCGCGCGCGCCGAGACCACTGTTGTGTGCGCGCTGACGTCATGTTCTCCCACATGCCGTTCTGAAAACAAGCATTTAGACAATAACAAATTGTATTACTTAAATGCCACTACAAGGCAAGTTTTGATTTCTATTCTTGCCAAACTAATGAACCAACAAAAAATCGAGAATAATTAAAAAAAATATATATACATAAATCCTATCTTTAATCCTATCCTAATCCTAACTATCACACTTATTATTTTAATATTATAAAGGTGAAAGTAAGTTTGTTTCTTACCTTTTCACGCCTAAACCACTGATCCGATCATCCTGAAATTTTGCATAGGTATATGTTGTCAGGTGTACAGAAACGGACATAGGGTACCTTTCATCCCGAAAAAAAGTACTGTTCCCGAGGAAAACAACAATAACGTTCTTATGATAGTAGATGGCGCCACCTGTCTTTCCAATCTTCTTGAATTATATTATCACAAGCAGAGTACAACCCGAATTGATTGTCAAATTCTAAATTAACGCGAGCGAAGCCGCGGGCAAAAGCTAGTATTATATAATTATGCGAAAGTGAGTTTGTTTGTTACGCTTTCACACTAAAAAGGCTTAACGCATTAGGATGAAATTTGGCTCATGGATAGACCATGACCTGGATTGGGACAAAATATACTTTTCCTAGGGTTTCACCCGCATAAGTCTCAACCCCTGGGGGTTGAGACTTATGCGGGTGAAACCGCGGGGCGCAGCTAGTGGATTATACATAATTACTAGCTGCGCCCCGCGGTTTCACCCGCGTAAGTCTCGATCCCGTGGGAAAGCCACCCTTAAAAATAGATAGTAGCCGATTCTCAGACCTACTGAATATACATATAAAATTTCATCAAAATCGGTCAAGCCGTTTCCGAGGAGTATGGTAACTAACATTGTGACACGAGAATTTTATATATAAGATAAACCTTACGGTATAAATTCTCTAAAGGATGGTAAAAACCAAATCATAATCCGTTGTGTAGTTTAGAAGAAAAACGCGGTCACACAGAGAGACACATTGCGAATTTCATTTATAACAAGCAAGTATAATACACCGGATGGATTTTTAAGACGGCAATAAGGGCCTAGGGGAACATAACCGTTGTAGCTGGAAACCGGTGTTAGGACACTGTCCATAACTTTTACATTTTGATCTGAATTCAGAGATTTTGAAAAAATTAACTCAGCAAAAAAAAAAACGCAAAATACCTTTTCAATACATAATGTAGGAAAGAAACTTCAACTTACTTTGTTATGATGGACAGATTTTTGTTTATTTTCGGCTAGTCTATTCATGGTAAAAAAAGTAGGTTGGAGTCTCATTTCCTACAAATGTGTGGGAATTTTTATTTTCGATTTCTGACTTTTTTAGTACTCAAACTTCAATTGGTTCAATAGCCTTTTTTTTAAATAGGACCGATTGGCATAAAAAATTGTTTTTAAACTGCCCATTTTCTTGTTGACTGTACAATTTATTCAAAATCTGTGAATGCAGATGGAAATGTCTCAAAAAGTAAAGGACAGTCTCCTTATACCATGTTCTTGTAGTGACAACGGTTAAGGTACCTGCCCTTACTGCCCCATCTCAAAAATCCACCCTGTATACATAGATCTACAAAGTACAATGAGCAAGCTAACTTTGGTAGGTAGAAAATAATATTTAACACACTACATACATCCTCGACCGGCTCAGGATTCTTTTTCCGTCGACCTCGTTTCTTCTTTGGTTTCACAATTTGGTTATTGTCTAAAACATCCTCTGCAACAATTAAACACCAATATTATTTTTAAGACTAAGAGGAACTTTCTAGAAACACATAAGTTTTAAGTTTTCAAATCTTTTCAGGAGACGGTACAAACGTAACAAAGATTTTCAAATAGTTGGACCTTAAAAAGGCGGCTGTGAGTGTTTGATTCGAAGAGACGACAAGGACTGCTATAAGCTGAATTGATTCATAGTACACTTACCATAATCTATAGAATCGGGGTTGTCAGGCACAAAGGCGTGAACCTTGAGATGGTTCATAAGGTCACACTTGCGCACGTATCGCACGCCGCACAGATTGCACGCATGCGGCCGGTCGTTTTGATGAGCCACCATGTGGTTCATGAGAGCGGCCTTCTTACGGAACCGCCGCGAACAAAAGTCGCAGGGCCAAGGACGCATCGCTGTGTATTCATCCTGAGAAACGATAAAGTGTGTAATGCACCTAAGTTTCATACAATCTTGTATCTTTTTTAATTATTTTAAATTTATTATTTTTATTATAATACATTTAATTGACATAAAAATACACTGTTCTATAACAGTGTATTTTTATGTCAATTTTTATGGCTATTTCCATGCTTAAATTAAGTGTCATCCTATGATGACACTTAATTTAAGCATGGAAATAGCCTGGTACAAAAAATACACCGACTAGACTATGGCTAAGTGTAACAACACGCATCAATGTGTTGACAGACCAAGAACATGTGCGACTCAGATTATAGAAAGAAGCAGATAGACCGCGCGGAACAATAAAGTGAGGCCTGTTTGTAGACATGTGTGCGTTACAGCCACGTGACAGCACTATAAGAACAGGTGCCTCTATGTGTGTGTACGGTTGCCAGGATATTGAAAAAATTAGCCATAATATTTCATTACATGAAAAAAAACAAGGTTCTTTTTTCTTAAATCAGTTGTTTTTCGTCAAATTCACAATACCCATATAAACGATACATTTGCGATATACTTTTATTTTGAGACACCAACATTTTATTGTTTTTGGTAGCTATATTTACTTTATGGTGCCGTCATATAACCCGTGATATAGCAAATCGACTGATGTAATAAGTATTATAAAATCCATTAACTAGTTACACTTACGAAGACACATACATACTTATTTATTTATAGACATACCGACCAGAAAAGACGATAAATAAAACACTATTATCAAAATAAATATTTTTGTAAATCGATACTCCTGTATTTACTTATTTCCTAACTTAGGGGTAAATGTTTCAATATAAACTAGCAACACCGAATGATTTTTGTTAAGGTTTTGTGTTTCAAGATATCACTACCAATAAACACGTAAAATAAATCCAAATAGACAAATAATCAATATTTTACCTATGAAAGATATCTCTCTATCTTATTTCTTTTGTTTTTGGGAACAGTTTTTACAATGTTTAAAAATACAAGACGGCATTATTCTGAAATTATCTGTTAGAGCCCGTGACGTACTAACGATGCGACCCTTCGTGCTGTACTGAATCGAGATTGTATTCGCTTTTGAATTTGTATTTGCTTTGTTGGCCGCACTCTCGGTGTTCCGCGCGGTCTATCTGCTTCTTTCTATAATCTGAGATGTGCGAGTGAACCATAGAAATATAAAAAAACAGAAGTGGCAAGGGGCGTGGCTGTGTCCGCGCGACATGTCATGATCGCAACGCTCATGTCACAGGCAAATGGTCGTTTCTGCGAACTAGTGCGCTTTCGACCGCGATCTTGACAACATTTAAGAATGCCGTGTTGTTCAGTGGTTTCTTGTAAAAACCGAAGTCAAACTAAAAACTTTTTACTTATACATGTCCCGGATTTAACACGCAACCTCTTAAGGGGTCATTGTACTCATCATTATGAACAACTTTTACTATTGGACCAAGCCTGATATCACGAAAAATAAATCAGCTGTTCCCTACATTTTGACGTGTTATTCGAACATAAGGAAAAGCAATTTTTTTTCGCGATTTCAGGTTTGGTCCAATAGTAAAAGTTGTGCATAATTACGAGTACAGTGACCCCTTATTGAGTTGTGCGTTAATTCCGGCATATGTTACATAATAAATAAGTAAAAGTATTTTACTATATTTATCTTTAAAAGCAAGCTTTTCGTAGCAAGTGGCGTTCTATAGTTTCTGCATACCCCCATGGGAAGAAGGCGTGAGATTATGTATGTATGTATCTTTAAAATCATGAAAAACAACAAATCGTAAACTATGTATTTCTTGCTTTTACTACGTTACTTTTGTTTTGACATATTACAGCGACTGTACTATTTTTGCATGAAGTAGATTGCTTCTTAACCACTACCTAAGTATGTCGCTAAGTGACTGGACAATCAATGTAAAAATCACAAAACGATACTTTATTTATGCGGATGCATCGCGTAAGGGCTCAAACACAAACACGGCACGGCAAATTGCCATGCAAAGTGGCACGTTGCATCGTCGTAACGTGTTTATGTGTTTGAGCCCTAATGCGGCCGCTGTATCTTGCGACGAGTTAGTGATGTCCTAGTGCAGATCCACTAACGTGCTATTATAGTTAATTCTTCAATTTGTCAACCATTTTAACCCGATTGGAAGCCCCATGTGGAAAAATTTTTTTTTACTCATTTTGTTTTTCTCATCGTTTTTTTTTTTTTACTTTCTATTACAATCTTTTTTTGCGACATTAGTGTTTATTTATATGATATTAGTATCAGTATATTTTTTTTTTATTCTTAGGACTCCACTATTTTTTTAATACATGAATCGATAACTTTCCGATTTAGTCAAGCACTAGCGTATAATTATGTAAAATAAATGGCTTTTGGACAGCACGCAGTTGTACGGTGCATGGTAAATGCACGCTGTTTGATGGGATAAGGTTTATAATTGCTTCTGATTTATTAATTGCGAGTGTGTGCGCGACTTCGTATCTATTGCTTTTACTGAACTGCATGTGTAGTTGTGGCGAGTGGTAGGGACAAACTGGACACACGGGGTTCCGATACATTTTCAACTACCGGGCATATCTCCTTCTTTTCTATGTAATATTAATAGTCCATTTATTTGTCAGAATATTTTTACAAGGTTGTTACATAGTTTTATAAAAATTCATAATATTCTGCCGTTTCCGGCGTACAAATACATTTATAGGGAATGTCTATGGAGTGAACCAAAAAGTTTTGCTTCACTCTCAATCTAACAGACAATATGCTATGCAGCCATTTTGTTTGAACCACCTTGTTTGTATCTGGGTTTAAAGATTCTCTATTTATTCTAAAAGAACATACATTGTTCACTTATCGAATAAACACATGACTAAGGTAATTGTAAAGTCCAGTAGCTATTTTGATTTTTTCTTAATGTAGGTAGGTACGATGTCGCATTTTATGTGCACAACTAGATTACATTTTTACCCTATTAGTTTTGCATTGTTAGTGACGTACTGTTTGAGTTTAGCTTTAACCTTTTCACCGCCACGCCATATCGGTATTCCTATGCCCTGTACGCCAAGCCCGAAAATCTTAATTAAATACCTACAAAAAAATAGGGATTTCAACATTATATCGATACCCATTATTATTATTTTTTTTATCAATACTTGCCAGATAAATGGTCGATCATTAATATGTTAAAAAGAACATTCCAATATTAAATATTTTACAACGTTCCACTCAAGTAGTTCCGAAGTTGTTAATAACATAAAAACAATGATTAAGACACACAACAGTTAAAATGAAAATAACTCTAGGTACAGCACTATTCTCCGTACTGATGTACCTCACTGTCGGGAATAGCCGACATTGGCGCCGTCGACGAGTCTTTTATAAGACATCGTTGCATGTACATTAGAGTTGTACCATAGTGTCATACAGTTTATCGATGTTAGTATCTAATTAAATTCAAAGGCCACAGTAGTTTGTTTTTATTATTCTTGAAATTTACACTTATTGCAACAATTTGGGTTGTTAATGGATTGAATGCAAATAAAACTATTTATTTACCAATCATTTAGTTTAATTATTGAGTTATATTATTAATAATTACTTTGAGATCATATTACTTACATGTCACTTATGAATAATATTATCACGTGATATTATTACATAGCAACAATTTTTATAACAGGAACTTTCTAATATTCTCACTAATCAGATTAATTATATGTATAAAATAAATCAAAATTTTCGTATGAAATTGCGTAGTATATACGTAACGATTTTTAAGTATAACGATATTTATATTCTTAAAATAGATACATTATTTAGTTTCTCGTATCTAACCTAATTAAACATTAAAGGATCAACAATCAACAATTATAAATGCTCACTGATCAGTGTTCAAAAACTACAAAACTCACTAAAAATACTTATAAAATATCAACAATAGTACATAATTAGGTATAGTGTAATAGTGTTGCAATAATAGAAATATCTCTTAAAATGAAATACTGAAAATAAAATTTACTAAACCATTTTTTTAATTAGTCCTAAATCTCGTAAAAATCTATAAAAATTCAAAACATACAAATGTCAGTTATATTAATTATCATAGGTACTCAATAGTCAGTCTTGTAACGATAAAATGACACAGAAAAATAATAATATTCTTATAATAATCAACAATTGTATATAGATAATTTTAAATATCACAGATCAACATTAAAATCACATATTTTGTTAAAAATCAACATGTTATACAACAATAAAATATCTATTTATTGTGATATTTTTCGAAACATGGTGCAGCACAAAGATAAACGTTACATATTTTACACCAGTAGCGAGTCTCCTTTCGTTTTTTTTTTATTGCACAGAACTTACATCTTTGATGTTTTGCTATGCGAGTAGGCATGTGGTCTTTTGCATTGCCGGGTAATATGCTAAGGGGATTGTTAAAACCTCGTCCAGTTCTTATGGGTCTTTCTAAAACGTTAGCAGTGTTGTAACAATCTATCATTTGCCGAATTAGGCTCAGTTGGAAGTCGGCAAATGCTAAATTCGGTATACCTTTTATCATTTTAAAACAAAAAAATGCATTTAAAAGGTGCATATCAAATATATGAAAGAATAGTTTTTTGTACCATTTTACTGTTTTTCGTATGCACTGAAGTGACGATAACAACATGTCTGCAGTATCAACACTACCCATATTTTTAGAGTAGTCTAAAACAGCTTTAGGTTTCATGACTGGTAAACCCGTTTTTCTATTTATTCTAGCTGATGGTTCCATGGAATTATCATGAATGGTTGATAACATGTATATATATTTTTTGTCCCTCCATTTACATGCCATAAGGGATCCAGAATACTGCGTTTCCATTTCATGTAGATTTAGTTTTCTGCTTAAATTAGCCATAAACTTTCTATTTTGTTTTACAGTACCGCAAGCATAAATGTTGTTATCATATAAATATTTAAATAATAGTGGACTTGTGTACCAATTATCTACATACAAATGACGGTTTGAGCCAAAAAAGTCTTTCAGTAAAGACGATACAACGGCTCCCCCAACGCCTAAATTTGCTGGATCGTCAATATCTGTAGCTGCACCACAGTAAACTATAAAGTCTATTATTAAACCGGAATGTACATCGCATAAAACAAATAATTTTACCCCAAATCTATTTCTTTTTTTTGGTAAGTATTGTTTAATTGTTAAACGGCCCTTGAAAGGAACAATACTTTCATCTATACACACATCTCTATACGGCGTAATGATACTTTTAAATTTTCCTCTCGCGTGAGCGACACATGCTTCTATTTTAGAAAGAATTGAATTTTCTTCATTTGGCCGGGAAAAATGTAGCATGCCTAAAATCATGCAAAATCTATTTCGTGACATTAATTTAGAAAAAATGGGGGCATTTAATAAAATATCTGTCGACCAATGTTCTTCAATAGTCAAATGACGATTTCGGGTCATCAGCATCATAATTGTTAAAAAACATTGCATTTCTGGGACTGTAACATCATACCATCTATGCAGGCGTGAATGCATTCGTAAGTCTACTTTCAACAGAAAATTGTTGTGAAATTTATTTGTCATTTCGACAATGAATGACATAAAATCATTGTCCATAAAATGTTGAAACACGTCGAGTTCAGTAAAATTTTCAGAGGGAGTAAAATGCAATCCAGATGAAAAGTCATCAAAAGCGGCAACTTCTGGTGGCCGTCCTTCTGTAGTCCACTTAAACTGTTCTGTCTCACGATTTCTGTAATGACGATCATGTCCAGAAGTTGAGGGCGTTTCATCAGACAGTTCTTGGTGACCAGCAATCGTCGGCTGTAACGCATAAACCACTAATTAAATATTTGTGATCAAATAACACAACCATATAAATTTAGGAAGTTTGTTTGTTTAATCGTTTAAAATCAAACATTTATAATAAATAAAAATTCACCTAAATATCTAAAAAAGTATTTCAAAAAATCCTGATAGTAATTTTTCTATAGTCTACTGTATTTAATTGTATATTTTTGTATACTGTATTTTATATGAATTGATGGTAAATTAAAAATCTAATCTGGTAATACTGAAACCAGCTAATGACAATTCGCCGAATATTATTTATAAAATTTCGTCTGCGTGAAGTTATATTTGTGTGTCGCAGTTAAATAATTTGGCAAAATAAATATATTGTACTTATATTAGTTTGATTTCACACTGACAATAAATATAACAAGTAGGTAAGTATAATCAAGTACTATTATCATTTATTTACTTATTATAATCATTTATTATCTGAATCATTTGTTTAATTTCAGGATTAAAACAATGTCACAAAAACGATCAGGATCTCCGTCGATACTATCTGGGTATATAAAGCTTCGTTGCAAAGAAGATACAATAAAAAAAGAAGTAGCCACACAAACAGTCAATGAGCCTTACGTGGCTCGTAACAAAAACAATATATTATTTGAACCAGGCGCATTGTCCAGAGTGGACTTCTATAATCAACGCCCTTCAGATGAGAGGAACGAAAATTTCTCCAGATTAATCGCATTTGAAATGGAAAGAGTACCAGAAGATAGGCGTACTAATTTGTACGCGCAAATAATTAATTTAATCAGAATATACCGGGGTGATTCCGATTTATCCGAAAGTGTTGATTTCATACCAGAATGTCCTTCTGACGAAGATGAAAATCCTTTACCATTAAATATACGGTACAAGAAAATTGATTAAATTTTGATTAAGGTTAATTAAGGTTTGATTCAATCAATCAAAAGGTTTGATTATTTGTTTTTAATTATTATTTCATGATTAAGTTCCCAAATAATTTTGTATTGTTACTATTTGATTCTTACAAGACTGATTAGCATAATGCAAATAAACAATTTTCAATTTTTTTTAAGTTAGGTTCGACAAGTAGGAACATGTTTGCCGGCAAACTCGCGTCGAAGCTCATGCGTGATACAATAGGGATTTATTACTTGTTATTGTAGGTAATATTGTAAGTCAACATAAAATATTATTATTAGGTATGCTCATTTTGTAAAAGTTTGTTAAATTAAATAAATTGTAGACATCTATGGTGTTTCATTTCATTTGTTAGTAACTACAAATGCATATTTATGTAAACTATTCATAATTGTTTCTGATTTATGAAACACGGCAGATTCACACCGAAGTGGCAGCGCAGCGGCCGGCACTTTTACTGTTACCCTTACAAAATGTAAGCGAGTAGGCGAAATAAGAGAGCACTCTTTAGAATATAATAACCAATTAAGTATGTACATACTTACATGTAAAGCAAAACATAACTTTAAATTAAAATTAACTTACCTCTAAATCATCTTCATCTAAAGATTCAGAAAACTCATCGTCTTCAGTACCTTCCAAGATACGTAATAATTGTTCAGTGGTAAATACTTCTTGTTGTTCCATATTTCCCGCACTAAAATTCACTTTATACGCTTACGACGTCACGAGTCAGTCGACTTCTGCCGACAATGGCGCAGAGGGGACTGCTTATCGAGAGCTTGCTAGGGATGCGCATGATTGGCGATAAGGGAATATCGAAAATGTATTTACGCAACTATGTTTCAGTTTTTAATATAGTAAAACTACTTTTTTCTCAGTGCTTACAATCGT
The DNA here is from genome assembly GCA_948098905.1 of Tiliacea aurago. Classification (NCBI taxonomy): domain Eukaryota; kingdom Metazoa; phylum Arthropoda; class Insecta; order Lepidoptera; family Noctuidae; genus Tiliacea; species Tiliacea aurago. The sequence continues at coordinate 15,573,047 of OX402586.1, read as the reverse complement.
TTATATTTTGTTAGAACAATAAAAACTGTAATGACAAATATTACAATACCTTAAGTTACCTAAATTAATTTAAGAATATAATATACGTCAACATGATACTACATCACTAGCAGTCGGCTCTGCACGACATTGGCGTCATGGGACTTACTTTTTTAACCATAAATTATTTTACTTTTTATCATCAAATATTTAAATGAGGAATATGCATTTTTGTTTACTGTATGCAACTAAATAATGTTTAGACATTCAGCTTTCAAGGTGTATCAATAAAATACATAAAAGTAATGATTTAATAGGTTTATTTTGTATTTTTCTGCGACCTGTTTTTTGTCGAGTATAGCCGTCGTTGGCGCACAGGGCACGCTTGCTCATGTCGGCTATAGCCGACATTGGCGTTCAAAAGGTTAAATATGTTAAAAGAGGATGTGCTCCTGATATCTGCCGGAAGATTATTATACAGGGTTACTGGTAATTCGACGTATATCCGTCAGGGGCTGATAAGGGGGCCAAAATGCAACAAATTGAACCCCCCATATGTATGGCCGAAATTCAATAGTTTTCGAGATATTAGAATTTTTTGGGTTTTTCGATATTTACTCAAAATTTGACATTTCATTCCAAATAAAAAAAAACTACATATTTGAATGGGTACCATTAAAAATGATGTTGTAGCTGGCACTTCAATTAAGCTATGGACATAATTAAAACTACTTAATTTAACAAAATAATGAAAATAATGAGCGATATAAGAATAATATTTTACCAATATTTTCATTTTACGCTTCAAAAATGTTGTCTCGTCACAAAAAATTCTATGACATTTAATCGTATAAATAACTAAAACAACTTGCTTATTCTGTAAGCTTTCCAGAAAGCTATAAAAGTCAATTTTAAAATACATAATTCGTGCCAAGGCATGTGTTTGAATCGGCGCGGGGAGAGAAAGGGTCATTTGTATTTGTATGAAATAAAATGCATAAAAAAATGTACATCAAATTTTATTACAAATTTTACACATCTTGTTCAAAATGAGCCCCTCGGTTACGAATGCAGGTTCGAATTCTCTTCCTAACTTCGGTTTTCGTCACTCTTGATGTGAACGTTGTTCTCATCTGTTGCGCCGCGTTTATTATTCGCTGTCGAAGTTCTTCGACTGAATTTATTGGGGTCACATAAACTAATGCCTTCATATGACCCCAAACGTAAAAATCAAGTGGTGTGATATCAGGGCTTCGTGCTGGCCACGGAATTGGCCCTCCCCTCCCAATCCATCGGTTTGGATATCTCTCGTCTAGCCACTGTCGGACAGTAATCCGGTAATGTGCTGGGCAACCATCATGTTGAAACATGAGGTTGTTTTTTATTTCTTCGGGAACATCCGCCAACAAATCGTCTAGGTTGTTTCTCAAAAACTCCTCGTAATTTTCCCCGTTCAAATTTTGGGGCAAGAAATGAGGGCCCACCAAATAATTATCAACGACACCCATCCATACGTTCAGGGAAAATCTCATTTGCGACGCAGTTTCTTTTAGTTTTTTTGGATTCCTGCCTGCTTTAGGTGCCCAAAAATGTAAGTTATGGTAATTCGTTATTCCATCCCGGTCAAACTTTGACTCGTCAGTCCACAAAATATTTCTTAGGAAATGTTCCTGGTCAGCGTCAGCGTTTAACATAAACCGAGAAAATTCGAGTCGCCTGGCAGGATCTCCCTCGTGCAATGTTTGAACAGGTTGATAATGGTACGGGTGTCTACCTGATAGATGTACTACCGACCACACTTTCCACTGGGACATACCGAGCTGTCTTGCAACAATGTTCGTTGAGATGTTTGGGTCATCAATAAAACACTGAAGAATGGTGTCCTCTTCGTCAGCCGTGTACCGTCGAAGTCTGCCAGCGTTGAATTGTGCTCTTTGAACACTGCCAGTTTCAGACAATCGTCGATAGGTGCTCCCGAAAACAGTAACGTGGGGAAGTCGACGATCGGGAAAGCGGCGTTGGTATTCTCGCCGAGCCGCAGCCGCGTTTCCATCGGCAAAACCATAACAAAACATTATGTCTGCGTATTCGTTATTAGGATACGAAGCCATGTTATCCGAAATAACAATGATAACAAAAAGAATAACAAGAGAAACAAGAATTAACAATAATGATCGATAACAAATTAACGGGATGAGAGATTGGTAGCAAGATAACAACACACGTGCTTGCGCGGCGGAGAGTCAAAACTTACTAAGGAAGGCGACGCGAGCGCAGCAGACGCCGTGTACTCCCCCGCCCGCACACCCCGCCCTCACACCCCGCCCCATCGCGAAGAATTTCGCCAGGAAAATCGGTTGTTTTAGCGAGGATCATAAACTAAAAACACAGATAATTTCTCTCCCCGCGCCGGTTCAAACACATGCCATGCCACGAATTATGTATTTTAAAATTGACTTTTATACCTTTCTGGAAAGCTTACAGGATAAGCAAGTTGTTTTAGTTATTTGTACGATTAATGTCATATAAATTTTTGTGACGAGACAACATTTTTGAAGCGTAAAATGAAAATATTGGTAAGATATTATTCTTATATCGCTCATTATTTTCATTATTTTGTTAAATTAAGTAGTTTTAATTATGTCCATAGCTTAATTGAAGTGCCAGCTACAACATCATTTTTAATGGTACCCATTCAAATATGTAGTTTTTTTTTAATTTGGAATGAAATGTCAAATTTTGGGTAAATATCGAAAAACCCTTAAAATTCTAATATTTCGAAAACTATTGAATTTCGGCCATACATATAGGGGGTTCAATTTGTTGCATTTTGGCCCCGTTATCAGCCCCTGCCAGATATACGTCGAATTACCAGTAACCCTGTATAGTTGTACACCTTCGTATTTTAAATTTTTCCTGTCATATTGCGTCCGCGGGGGGCGCGTCTGTAATTTCTTCTATCTTAGGTAAGGTAGCATTTAAATAACTGGGATGATGACTAATATTAGAAATGTTCTAACAAATAATGTAATTTTTGGGGAACCGCTTCTGGGGTTATTTTTTTTTTCTGGTCTATCCCAATTGTGTGGAGAATCTTTGGAAAGGTCGTTCAAACATATTACGGGTGTAAAAAAACTATGTTTCAATTCAGGAATGCGTTTGCGAAATTTTAAGCTTTAAAGTGCTAATTTTTGTTATAGTCAAGTGTACTTGACGCACTTGACTAACAAAAATTTGCACTTTATCCTGCCAGCTAAATGGTTGCTTTTGGGTATGTGAAAAAGTTCACGGCAATAGTAACGAAGTTAAAAAAAAACTTGAGCTGAATGGTGCTGATCCATGCGTCATGTTCGTGAACGGGCGCTGTCAGTTGGGACTGGTCATCTCTTAGCTGCCACGGCTTATTTTTAATTATTTTAGTTTTGAATTGTTATCATTTTATCACGGACGCTTTTGACGTATTGCATCGTTCTCACATGTTTAACTTCAATATGAATGATGTAACCAATATTTTGTACCAATATTTTAATTTAAAAGAGTGTCCGTGGAGTTTCTTGCCCGTTCTTCTCCATAGGAACCTACTATTTGGAATGGGCAACTAGCTTCATATTTGTAACTGACCGACTTCTTGACAATTCAAAAGTGCCTGTCAATGGTTTAATTGAAATAAATGCTTTGAGTTTGAGTTTGACTTTCACAGCTAAGTAGGCTTTTCAAGTTAATGAGTAATTGTCAACAAACTTACATTTGCAGTTACAATGTATGGAAGAACATGTTTTCAACTACAATGTTAAGTTTGTTCTTGGGATAAATAATTCATCCCAAATTCCCAACTACGGAACCCTTCATTGTACGTGGTTCGACACGCACTTGGCCGGTTTTATAATAATTCTGCTTTGCACTATTTGCAAACAAAAAAAAAATCTGAGTTCAAAATAAAAGAAAAAGAATCATGGCTGTTCCAGTGGCTTTACTGGTCTTAAATAAAACAGATGAACAATTTCTTCTACTTTACTGAACATAGATGTATTCAACTTACTTGATCAGTTGGTAAAGGAACATCAAGGTCATTTTCTTCTTTCAGAACCACTTCAGCATTATTCAGATGATCCATCGGAACTTCCACTCTAAAATATTTTTTTTAATGCAGTTATAACAATCATAAATGAGTATAGAAGAAATATTGTTTATTATTGCGCTAAATAAAGTGACTTTTACACTAAGAGAGAGAAATTATTTTAATTATTAAAAGTCATGGAAAACGAAAGAGAAATAATAATTAAGTCACAACATTGTTAATAGGTTTTTATATTTTTATCTTAGAAGGCGCATTTGTTTAACTAAGTTGCAATAATAATTAAGAGAACTAAACTATAATTTTAAAAAAGCTGAATGATCTTACTGGTACCTTTCCTGCCCACCAGGAATCACCCAATCGTCTGTAATGACCTCTTCGGTGACACACTCCACGCTCGGATCATCGGCCAGTTCGGCTGTTTCTGTATAGCTCACTACGTCTTGAGATAAAAACATCAAGTTCTCCGCAGCCATTTGGTCCGTGCTCATCATCTCTTCAGCTGTCTGTGTGTACAATTGATTCTCAACCTTCAACTAAATATGATGAATAAAAATAATTTTAGGTAATTTAACTAATTTTATTTAAAGAAAACAATCTTTTTATTCAACACACACACACTTAATTATTATTTATGCAATTCACTCCATTCTGTGTATTGTAATATCATTTTATGGATGTGAATAAGGAGTTTTAAAGGTTTTTTCAAACGTGTTTTAGTAGGTATATTAAAAAAAAGAAGAAAGACTCAAATGCCACACTGCTATTCACACAAAGAAAAAACGTATTAATAATTTAATATCTTTTGGCTAAAATTCGATTCCCAAAATAATTAGTCTCACCATGTTGGCATATTCTGTGTGCTGCACATTATCTAGGCCTGTTATCACTTCCTCTGTCTCAACAACACCTGGACTGTGCTGGAAAGCAAACATTTTCTTCAGTGGAGAAGAAAATAAAAAGAAAATGTAAGAAGAAAATAAAAGATAATGACAAATGAAAAAACTACTTACTCTAAAAAGAGAAGTGCATTAAAAAATAATCTATATAATTGTTTCTGCTGTATATGAACCAAAAATAGGGTTGAGATCCACACAAGAAAAAAGTGGAATGATAGTACAATTTGTGTTCCAAAAAAGATGCATGTTTTTATGAAGTATGACAGAAATAGACCCCATAACTGTTTTACCAGGTTATGGTCATAAATCAACAAGGTCTTTATCACTTTCAAGGCCAATGTGACAGTTTCTACCTTAGTGAAGTTTCAAATTACAGGGAATTGTTGTCAAAAATGGTAAATCAATTATGAGGCAAACTAAACAGTAAAACCTCCTTTTACCTTCACTTCAACTTCTTCCTCCCATTGGAGGTTGAAGTCTTCAGCTTCCCCATCCATAATAAGTTCCTGATTTCATTCCATTGATAGGTTTGGTGGATCCAGGGGCCACCTAGAATTTTATATATGAGTCAACTGAAGTAATTAAGGCAGTTGGAAAATTTAATGTTTGTTCAATCTTGAAGTCTTTTGTCCCACTATGGCCTTACATGGATAATTCCAGATGGTATGGGTCATTAATTTTAAGTGTAATTAAAATGTATCATATTGAATAATTATGCCCGTAAAAATACCATAAAACTACATGCTTGAACTGAGGGAACATACTGATTATATTCCTGTCATTAATTTTAGATACATCATAGAACATCCTTGAATCAAAACATCAACATAACCTTATCATCTAGCTACATTTTATATAGTTACGAATCTAAGTGGTATACGAAAAGACCAATCGTTGGTAATAAAATATTCATTACTGTAGAAGTCATTCTAATAATAAAGACTGAAAGCCGAAACAAAAATGGTGTCAACTTGGGAGTAAAGATGTAAAAAAAAAGGTTAGGTTATCCTGTCAAAGTAGAAGGTTAGTTACAATATTCAATATACCTTTAATTATTTAATGAAATTGTGAAAAAGAACCCTTGTACAGCGAGAAACATCACGTTCAATACGATAATCCTAACTATTTTACGTATCTATACGTTTACGTGACGCAATCATAGAACTTATCGATAGTTCATCATCGATGAAAACAATAATATAACCAAAGTCATTACATTTTTTTGAAAATAACTTACCTGGATAATGTTTAATATTTATAGATTGACCGTTTTAAGCTCAAAATTACACTTGTAAAGCCAATATTTTCTAATGTTTGGTTATCAGACAAATGGCTATCTTCCATTTCCATTCCAACCACACCATAGACAAACAAACTAACGCAAACCAACGCAAACGGTCCAACAAATATATTTATGTAAAAAGTTTTTGAGTAAATAGAATGCCCAAAAGTCCACAAATTACATTATTTTATCTATCTCGATAAAATTATTAAAAATGCAATTCGTTGATTTAGGTAAACATATAGGGGGTCCTTGTCTCCAAGGGCAACATTGGCAATATGATAGTAATGAGCTTGGAATTGCTGCTAGATTGATCGTTTAAGTTCCCCAGACTGGGCCTAGACGATCATTCTAGATAGCATCACATAACAGTCATAAAATATCGTATTGATCGCGTATTGCTGGATTGGATAGAAAACTCCATACATATTGTTTCATTGGTCATGGACTAGCAGTCTCGGCCGCTGTTTAGTTGTAGCCGCCAGCCCCTTTCTGGCTGATTTTGCAGTGTAACCCGCGTTTACACAGAATATTTAATTTGTTAACGAGCTCGAAAATGTTTGCACTTTACCTCAGATATGTTAGGTTTTTATTTGTTTATTCATACAGAAATAAGACTGACTGTGTTGATTTATACAGAGACCCTTGGAAGCAAGAGCGACCGAACGAAGGCTGAAAATTTTAGCACAGTTTGACAATTTTAACGCCTAGGGTAGAATATAATATGTATTTATTTTTCGGTTCATCGTTCAATTCTTATAGAAATAGGACATACTTAGGTATTTTGTCGACTAATGTAGAAAGTATAAGAAGAGGAATGCAGAATGTAAGAGCGAGCGAAGCAAGCATGTAAATATAAGCACCCCCCTCGAATACGTAAGGTTTTTGGTCCATTCATACAGAAGGAGGAATAGGAGTAAGTTTGTCAAACTATGCTTAAAGTTAATAATTAATCTATAAAAAAAAACGTTGATAAAAAAGCTTAATTTCCCTCATTTCGCTAAATGCACTAATAAACGAAGACAAGATCACAAGACTCACAACACAACACTAAACCTAATACAAAATTGTGAGCCGTCATGGGACGCCTGGCAGATGTGAAACATTGAAATCATAGAGGAAAGTAATATATTGGATTGAAATCAAACAAACAACATGACCATTTGATTACACAAAGTGACAGCTAGAACATGTCAGATTACTCCAGTGAATTAATCATTCGACTTTAGGCCCAAAAAGTTCCCCACTGTGGGCACTGGCAATAGATTGAACTGATGCCAGGTTGATCTTCTTATGTTCCCCTATCACCTGCTGGATTGGCGGTAAAGTGGGCTGCCAAACAATATTACCCTATGAAACTATCGGCCTTTGGCTTTGAGTATTTATACTCTACTCAAACAAAGCCTTTGGTCGATAGATAGGTAGATACGATCCATAGATCAAATAGTTTAGCTTCAGTTTCAGAACGAGCAACGAATGTCAGTCAAGTTATCAGTTTGACACTATTTTTATTGTTGACAGCTGTCAAGCTGTGACACTTGATTTCGTGTACAAATTCACAAATTCGTGTACAATTGTTTTTTTTTTTGTAAATAAAGGTTGTTGTGGTGAAAAATGGCTCAGGAACTAAAAGAACTTTGTCAGCTTCTATTTCCAGACTCCACTGAAGGTTAACCATTTTTTGTGCACTCACTTCTATATTTATCAAAACAGATCAAGAATCGTCTTATTTACTTTGTATTACGCAAAACAATTCTATTTATTCCATCATTTGGTTTTTATTAGTATTCCTTTTGATACTGTTACTCATATCTCCTGAAATTTCTATGAAACTTTTTTCTATAATGACAATCATTGATAATGCCATTCCTAACAAATAAATATAAAACCATGATAATAACTTTCAGTCTTCCACTACCAAATCTTTCTGTGTTGGTTTCTATTGTTTTGAAAAAGCTGTAAATCTTTGCTTTTAATTTTTCTTATGGCAATTTTTTCGCATTTCCATTTTCACCTCTTATTTTAATAAAATTGATCATATTAAGGAAATGTTAGTAATTCAATCTTTTTGATTAATTTACAGAAAATGCAGAATACTTTAGTGATATAACTGACTACATAAAAAAACTGGGATCCCAGAACTGGGAACATATTCGGAAAGAGCCCGAGAGACTGACCGAGGAAATGAAGCAGCTGACTGAACAAACACAAGAGCTGGCATTCGCTAATTACAAGACATTTGTTGAGACCGCAGAGATTTCACATACAATCATAAATGATTTAGCAAAGTCCAAAGAGTCACTTTCTTCCTTCCTGGATAATACACCAGTTTTCTTACAAGAATGTGATAAATTCTCACAAATTGCTGGGAATATTGTGAAGGAGAAAAGGTAAAACTTGTTAATTAAATTGTAACAGCAAAACTTTCAAGCAAGTGGGTAGGAGTCATGAAGTATTTTGATTAAACATGCTTGCTACCCATATTTCAGTATGTTAATGATTTAATAACTATTCTGAAATGATTTTCAGCCGCTATAGTACTATCCGTAGCCAAAGTGACAAGCTACTGGAGTTGCTTGAGCTGCCTTCTCTAATGCGGGAGGCTCTCAATGCTGAGGACTATGAGAGTGCTCTGGACATCTTCACATTTGTTCGAAACCTGTCTAAAAGATATTCTGAAATACCTATTGTACAGGTATGAAACCCTGTTATTATTTACAATCTGTTATTAAAATTGCCATGTACATAGTGTATTCTATTGAATTTATTGATTTACAGAACACTACATCCGAAATAATGACGCTCTGGTTTGAAACTCTCTACCACCTTTTCAATCAACTGCGGTATGATTTGCCACTTCCTCAATGTTTGCAAGTGAGTAACAAAAAAATTACCTAACATGATTGTGTTGTCATTTTTTAGGGTTCAGTACCTCCAAAGGAAAAACGGAACCCTTATAGGAGCACTTGTGCGTCTGTCTGTCTGTCCATCACAGCCAATTTGCTCCGAATCTACTGGACCAATTAAGTTTAAACTTGCTACGCATATGAATTTTTGTGACCCAAACATGATGTGCACCGTAAATAAATTAATTTTGATTAAAATATGTTTTGCAAACAGTACAATGAAATCTTATTTCTTTCTCAAATTCTTGTAAGAATTTCAGATACTTTGTTTTATTTATTTTTTCCCCTAGCCTACGCTGTCCCACTGCTGGGCAAAGGCCTCCCTCCACTCCTTCCATCTTTCGCGAGCCCGCGCGTCCTCCTTCCAGTTTTGACGGAACCTATCCAGTTCGTCCCGCCATCTCCTACGTGGTCTGCCGCGACGTCGCACTGTCTCAGGGCACCAATTCTGTGCTATTTGGTCGGCACGGCTGGTCTGGCATTCGGCAGACATGTCCTGCCCAGTCCCATTTAAGTTGGGCAGCCTTTTGAGCCACGTCAGCTATTTTTGTTTTGGAGCGCAGTATTGTGTTTCGAACACGATCAGTTAATTTAACGCCTAGTATACTGGGCTGCACCATTGCTCGTTGGCCGACCTTGAGTTTGGTCTTCTGGATGTTAGTCAAAGACCAAGTCTGTGCACCATAGGTTAAGACAGGAAGAATACACATGTCCATGAGCCTGCGTTTCAATGCCATTGGTAACTCACCCTTGAGTAGTTCCTTCATGCAGTAGCTCTTCCAGGCGTTTTCCGTTCGTCTTGTGATTTCTTTACCTTGCCTTGCCTGGAAAGAGACTACTTGGTCCAAGTAAAGGTATTCCTGGACATGTTGTATTGTCTCCCTGTCTACTTTTATGCTCCCAGGTCTTTCATTGCACATAACTTTGGTCTTCGACATATTCATCTTCAGTCCAGAACTCTTGGAGCATCCCTTCAAATTCAGTGGCTGAGGATGAAAAGAGAACAATGTCGTAGGCGAAACGTAGATTTGATTTTCAGATACTTATAATTTTTTTAATAATTTAAAAATAAATACTTTTAAAGTTATTTAAGAAATTATATGAAAATTGACATTATCTCCGAAACTACTGAGACAAAACTTTTGAAAAAAATACAGAAAATAGTTTTTTACTAGTCTATAGTCTTAAAATAACATGATAAATCAACGTTATTTTGTATGTGTACAATATTAAACTTGCAGTTGGAATGTATGAGGAAACATGTCTTTCAACTACACTGTTAAATTTGTTCTTGGAATAAAGTCATCCCAACTACGGAATCCTTCATAGTGCGTGGTCCGACACGCACTTGGTCGGTTTTTTTAATTAAAAACTTAAAATAATATTTTGTTATAGATTCTAGGCTATCTTCGCAGAGCCAATACTGTTTATAGATCCACAGATGAAGATGAGAGCAGTATGTACGCTGGTAGCATCAAATCAAGTAATGCAGCTACTTCTGATGGCCTACATGTACATTTCCTAAAAGCCAGAAATGCTTGGTTTGAAAAAGCGCTGGAAGATGCCAAGAATACGGAAGGTATGTCTTGTTTAATCTATTGCTAAGGGTATGTCTTGTTTAATCGTGTGTTTTGTTTGACGACACGGTTGGCCCAGTGGTTAAGCGATCGACTGCTGCGCTGCGTGTCGCGGGTTCGATTCCCGCACGGTACAATTATTTGTATGACCTACAAGTAGTTGTTCCGGGTCTGGCTGTTTGTGTATGTGAGTTTAAGTCCCGTATTACAGAACGTCACTCAATACTCAAGCATTACTTAAAACTAGATTCAAGCCATTTGATTGGTTGAAACTAGTTTTAAGTAATGCTTGAGTATTGAGTGACGTTCTGTAATACGGGCCTTAATGTTTGTAAACGCACCCACAATACAGGAGAAATTCCTAGTGTGGGGGCAACATTTAAAAAAAAAACTATTACTAAGGGTGTATTGAAATGAGTGGAAACACATATTGGCGCAAAAGTGCGCGAACATTGGGCATTTACAGCAATCTTTGCCGTACTTACTGATTGCTGTGTCGCCGCCGCTGTAGTTTGCATCTGGAGCTCGATCTCGAATCACGCGCGCTCGATGTTACACTGATGTTATATTGTTAAAAAAGAACAAAAAAACACACCCAGTTTATTAATTCTGCTTCTTTTTTTATTTCAGCACCAGAGAGATTATTGCGAAGAATAGTAGAACTGCACAGAATACATCTTTTCAATGTTTTGACTCAGCATAAGTCTATATTCTTATCTGATTCTCAAGAATCCAAAATAAAAGATGATGAATTAAGTGGCACTAGTGCCTTATCCTGTTGGTTGAAATTAAAGGTAAGAAAACATTTTATAGTGTTTTCATTATTCCTGCTAAGCTGGCATTCACACTGTTTACCTCAGTTTCATAATGATTATTCTATGTTTTTTAGGTGGAAATATTGGCACACATATTAAACCAAGATTTGCCAAAGGAAGACGAAGCCAGTTTCGAGTCCCTACTAAATCAATGCATGTATCTCTGCTTGTCATTTGGAAGAGTTGGCGCAGATATGAGATCTGTTTTAACACCATTATTCCGCAACAACATTCTTACACAGTTTCATAGTGGGCTAGACAAGGCAGATAGTCAATTTGACCATCAGATGCGATCGTATAAAGTACCGAGCTTAAAGAATGTGCCGCGGCCGATAAACGAGAGTATATCAACAGGACCACCAGAAAACTTACTGGATTACTATCCCCTAGCTGAATATTGCAATGGGATGCTTACAGTTTTGAACTCCATGAGAGTTATAGCACCATTGAATATTGTGAAGGAAGTATACAATGCTTTCAGGGAATCTTTTAACAAAGCTGTTCAAGTTTTGTTAGCTTTCTACTACAGAGAGCAACAAAGTTTCACTGATACTGAAAAACAGAACTTTATTTCTTTATGTGTGTGCTTCAGTGAAGACTTGGTGCCGTACATAGCCAAGTGTCTAGCACAATCGTTTCCCTCCACACAAGTAGCAGAACTATTGGGAGTCACTCTAACTGTTTTACAAGAGAGCAATATTCTACATGTTGACCAAAATGTTGTGTGTGAACCCTTGAATTGTATAACAGGGGTGACAGTTAATTAAAAAGTTTATAGAAATTAGAATTTAAATGCAAATATTACAAGATTATAATGTTTATGTATAGACATGTGTAAATTATTATTTAAAAAAATAAAACAAATATTTTAGAAAAGGGCTTTTTAATCTCCTTACAAAAAAATGGTGAATAACTGTATCAAAAGAAATTAAGGCACGGCCTCTTAATAACTATCAAAAAATAGGAATGATTACAATACATTTCTTATTTAATAACAAGATTACTATGTAAACTTAAGTCTTTTAATTCTAGATTTTCCTTCATCATTTCTGGACACCTCATAGAAGTGTGTAACCTTATCAATTTGTCCTAAAGACTCGATAAACTCACGATCGTGTGTGATAATGATGAACATGAAGTTCTTCTGAATTCTTCGGTCTTGTACGATCTCTCCGAGAGCCATACAAAGGCTTTTAATATTATCTTGATCTAAATTTGTTGTGGGCTCATCTAGAGCTAGAACTCCGAATCTGAAAGTTATGATATTAATGAGATTTTATCAAAGACTACATATTATTACACAATTTCTAGTGCTGCCACAGATAAAATACGATCAACCACAATTGTGAGGCACTGGATTATGGGGGCTAAAAAATTTGTTCGAATTCTCGATGATCTAGTGGCCGCAAGCACTACTGCTGAGCATGAGGTCCTGAGTTCGATTCTCGGGTCAGGCATTGTTATTGGGTTTTTCCATCAAGAATTTCTCCGTAGCAGCTCGGAGTCTGGATTTGTGCTCTGTTTCAGGCAAAAGGCTCGCTTCCTGTTGCATGGGACTTTAACAAAGTGGCGAATTAAAAAAAAAAAATGGTATTCCTCTGCCTAGCCTCTCAGGGAAAACAGGCGTGATTTTCATGTTTTAATAATAACTGTCAGATAGGTCTATACAGCTCCTTAGCACTTACCTAGAACTGAATGTTTCAGCAAGAGCCAGTCTTATGATAAGGCAAGCCAACACCTTTTGACCAGCACTGCACCTGTTTCGCATGTCGATTTCAATACCATTCTTACATTGGACCACCCTGAAATAAAATTGATTGGTCACTGAAACATCTTCAAATGAACAACAATTCTTATACTCATACTCATCTCACCTCTCTACTCATCTTATCTCATCTCTCTCTCTTATACTTATCTTTATCCTTAGATTTTCAATTCATTATGGTTATGTCATGGGATAAAGATACGAATGCATTTGAACAAATTTTGCTATAGGAATTAAGGACGCTATAAAATTTTGGCTCAAATATCAGTGCTTTTCAAGTACCATTTTAATGAATTAGGAGTCACAAGTGCAAGGATATCATTGTCTCAAATTAAAGGTAATATATTCATCTCCAAAATTGACCCATAAAAATTGTATATCCCCATACAACATTTTCACACAAATACGTTTTAACAATCACAATAAAACCAACAAATGAAAAAAAATGGGGTCTGAAAAGGAACCAATATAACTAAATCCACTGCATAATTAAACATGCAAATAATAACAAATTGTTGCTTATATAGTCCTCTATACGGCCTATTAAATATTTTGTAAGTAAATAAATAACTTTTTTATTTATGATTAAAATAAGAAGCGCTCTCAAATTTCTCCATACATTTTCTACTCGCGGTTCGTCATTCCGCGCTCAGACGCGCTCGTGGAAGCACCGGTGTATCGATCTTTCGCAAAAAAATATTTACGTATAGAAGTGTGTACTGTATTGTATACTGTGGGAGGACGAAGTTGATACTTTTTCAGACCGAAATAAAAGTATGATCATTGGAATTTGTTTTAAAAATAAATACATAGTTGTCATTTTTTGTATAAATAGTGGTTGTAGATTACGGATAAACATTGTGTAAATAATTATAATTATTCAAATTGAAATGGCGGAAATGTTTTTTTTTTGAGATATTCGATAGATAGTCAATTTTGGGGTTTTTGGGGGTGGTGATTACGTATAGGTCATGATTTTTTTAATCCAAGATGGCGGGTGTATTTTTTTTATAAAAATTCGACTTTTTTATCAATTGTGGAGGTGTTGAATGTGGTGTTTACGAATATACCATCCAATTTTTGATTCATGATGGCGGATGTAAATTTTGGTGATAAATTGACTTAGTTGTCAATTTATAAATCTGTCTGTCTGTTTGTCACACCTGGATATCTCAAGCACTACTAATGCTATCCACTTGAAATTTAGAATAGTTTTAGATTACGTTTGCCCGACTATTTTGCAAACAAGAAATAAATTAAAAAAAATATACCTTTTTTGCAAAAGGGTCTGAAAGGGGGTCTTAAAAATTTGAAATGGGGCTACTAGGGCATGTGGCGTATCATATGAAAGAGCGCTGTTTGAACCTTTTCAATTTTTTTTTAGGTAGCATAGTTTCCGACTTTTGATACAAAATTAAAAAAAAAATACCGTCTTATCTCCGAAGTTTGCATAGATAAAAATCTGAAATTATTCTATGTGATAGAAGTTTATGTAAAGATTACAGGCAAAATAAAACGATGTCTCTAAATAGCACAGTTTTTCAGAAATCTTCAACATCATATATACGTATGGAACCCTCGGTGCGCGAGTCCGACTCGCTCTTGACCGGTTTTTTATTCTCAGGAATGCGCAATAAGAGAATATAAGCCAAAAGGCACAAAAATAATCGAGATTGATTTCCTTTTTGAGCAGCTAATCCTTGTAGGTAGCCTCACTTCTCTTTTTGGTTGCGGCGGCGTAAAGTATCTCATCATGAATAAAGAAAAAACAAGGGTTAACAAGATGCTTATACAGTGAAAATTTAAAGACTGTAGCTTTCAAGTCTTCAACCGTTTGGCTGTAAAACCTGTGTGATAGACGGACACCTGAGTGACAGCAATAGTGCTCCGTTTGGACCCTTCGAGTACGGAACACTAGAAAGAGCTGGCCTTCATTCTAAATTTGAACTTCTTTGAAACATGAAATGAAAATATACTTTTTACTACCTACTTTGGTTTTAAATTATATTTAAATATCACAACGAAAGTCTACGATAAACTCCCAGGCTAGTTTTTGATTATGTAATGCTCCAACATTTGCCAGCAAAAATTATATTTACAAGTACAGGACCTACTTACATCTTTTCTAACTAATAGTAGCCTGGCAGATAATCGTAGGTGTTCCTTGTAATAGGCTGTTAGTTTAGATTGTTAGTTTATGTAAAAATATGGTATATAATCCATATGGCCAGCGCTTGAAAATTTTGGGTACCTACCTACGCTACATAATGACTGATGAATTTAAAAAAATACTAAAAACATAATTATC
Organism: Tiliacea aurago; assembly: GCA_948098905.1. Classification (NCBI taxonomy): domain Eukaryota; kingdom Metazoa; phylum Arthropoda; class Insecta; order Lepidoptera; family Noctuidae; genus Tiliacea; species Tiliacea aurago. Next base: position 15,557,441 of record OX402586.1, on the reverse strand, counting down.
ACGCAGATAGTACTTAGTCACAGTTACTAAAATTCGATTGCAAACTTACAACTAACTGTACTCTACCATATCAGTAAAATTAAAAAAAATATACCTTCGAGTACCAAGATTAGTTAAGTTACGTATAAAATCGAGCGGTCACGGTTTCAATGTGTGCGTGCGCGTAATGTTGTTGTGTTGCGATTCAGATATCTAAACTCGAGCGAGTTCAAAATGTGATAGCGTCCTTAAGTAAAAAAAAAAGAAAGTTTTTTAAACAAGAGGCAATACCGTGGTATTGCCACACCGAGCCGTCTCCCTGCTCTGTGGTTTCATACATTTTGATTACTATTGCATTTTTTATGTGGAATAGCGATATTACTTCATTATGTTTCAGGATTGCAGAAGTTGTGAATTATTTCAAAGTCAGCCGAAATACACCAACTTATGTATGTGTCATGTATTATGTATATTTTTTTATGGAGATCCTAAATAAATAACAATAAAATAAATGAAAATGATGTGAACAATAAAATGATTGAAAACATAAGTTTTACCTGTATTCGTATTTACGACGTTCTGAATCCATCGCCAAACCACCTTCAGCTTTGATTGCTATGTAATCTATATCATTACCACTATAGATTTTACTCCAAAGTTCTCTGTAAGTGCAGAAGTAGAAGTGTTATAATATGTTTAAGAGTGTGGCGACGAATGAATTGTCCATACAAATGTAATACCAAAATCATTTGAAATTTGAGCATATTTCCAACATATTATGTTGATATTCGGATTTACACAGTAATTATCTAGGTTCCTACACCTTTTTTTTTCAAAAAAACTTACCTAAAATGAAGATATAGCTAATTGCATTTCGCACATTTTTACAGCGTAAATGACATGTTTTCATATATTTTTTTCTGTATTATAAACAACAATATTTGAAATATTCTTTAAGCAGGAACACAGCTTATATTATCAAGTTACAAATTAGCGAAAAAATATTGTAAAAATATTAAGTTTTCATTCATCATTTTTGGTATTACGGAACACATGAAAATTTATCATAAATTTTCAATAGCTAGTAGTGCTATCGCCTCAAGCAAATGTCAATGTGTGCGTGGTCGTACTGCGCACGGCAGCTGTGTGAATCGCTCCGAGTTCACAGGCACTCACACTAGCGCAACGATTCGGGATGTTTTTGTCATTCTACAGCTGTCAGTGTTATACGATTACTTTACTGTACTGCACCGCGTACGTATTTGTTTGCGAAATTGTAGATATTGTAATAATTTCCTAACACTATTGATTGACCTATGCTATGAACTTGGATTTTGATTTGCCTTGTGATTTGGTATCGAGTAACATACATTCTTACGACCTTTGTTTTGTTTACGGACTTGGAATATTATTTACGATCATCGAGATATAAGTACTAACGTACTAGAGAAGACACCGTAAATTCCTACTTTGTCTCGTTCAACTGCGGCGATTTCGCCGCACCTCACTCAGTCGCTCTCTAGCTCTTTCGCGCCTAGTACTTCCGACAATAATAAATTATATAGAATAAAATACACTTCCGCAGCAAATCTAGCGCTGTGGTAAATTAGTTACGGTTTAGACGAATTGTTATTATTTTAGCGCTGCGCGAACTAAAGATTCAAATTACGAAGAATAGGACAATTCAGTTATTTGACGTAGCTTCTCTAGTACGTTAGTACTTATATCTCAATGTTTACGATCTTGTTTAGTTGCCGACATGAACTACGAACGTTGGGATGTATCTTTCTTGCCTTACCTACTTTATATTATTATAAGTTACCTATCTACCTTCATTGCTACTAATTGTTTACATATTTTGAAACTGGGCTAAGAAAGAATATTTTTCTTGGGCTGTTTTATACTATAGGTACCTATGCTCCGTTTTAAATAAGATTAGACATTTAAATTAACCTTTTTTACAGTCCGTTCAACCGATTTTGGCTTCTATTGCGCTAGGGGCATGACAAATGGCAGCTGCAATAAACAGTTGGTATTGTAACTACGTTTTTGCTTTTAATGCCATCCTTATGCGTACGGAATAGAAGTCAAAATCGGTGGAACGGACTGTAAAAAAGTTTATTTAAATTTCTAATCTTATTTCAAATGGAGTATAGGTATACTTTGTATAAATTAGTATTTACCTACCTATCTTTAGATAACATTAGACCTAACTAAATTTAAATGATTGTGTTTATGAGGGTTTGTGTGTTGAGGAGCAGTAAAAAGTCTAAATTATACACACGGTCGAAACTGCTACTAGCTGCTAACTGCGGGAATTCCCGAGAATGCGTGAGAATTCCCCGGATGACGCCCAACCTGTTTTTTTTTTTGCTCTTATCTGGTTTGTACGTTACACAATTGACATAAAGTTCATTATGCTTTTCCGTTCCGTTCTGCGGCAATGTAAATTGAGCCTTAGCGTGAGTACTGGCCGAGCCTGTCTCTCCGTACGCGACGAAGCCGCCACCGTCGCTCAAACTTGTATTAGTGTACCTATCATAGACATGGGTCGTACTTGCAACATCGAGTACCAGGGCTTCTAAGTACGTCCACCTTTAGCCAGCGCCAAAAACCAGGGCTCTACATACCTACTTTGAAGTATTTTCTTCCTGCATCGAAAATTGGTCCATAAAATCATAGAAATAAGGACTACAATCGCGTATGGAAAAAAGATACTTCCATATATACGTAAAAATACTTGCATAAGAAATTGTTCCGTGCGGTCTTACCGATAATGATCATGATCGCATTTGCGAAAAAGTAATGCAACCATTGAAAATATGTTTCGAGTAGTAGGTACTCGGGAGGTAGTTTGTAAACATCGTTGAGCACAACCAATCGAGAGCGATGTATCATAATTATTTTCTTATTGCTTAGAGAAGGCGCGCGCCGTGGCTTTTTCCATACGACCGGACTTGTCTGGACAAGTGCGGCTTTATGGTTTCGGCCCGGTTTTTGCACGGACTTTTTTGTGATATTCCTATTACACTAAACATTGATAAAACTAAAATGAAAAGATCAAAGTCTTTCTAGTTTATTTAATCATTCTGGGATTTTTATCTGGACTTTGGTGACCCTGGGAGGCAGCTCCGATAATAACTCTATAACTGGCTAACCTTTTTAAAACGACAGGAGCTCCTGTTCCATTCGGATATAGGTGGCTTGTGTCGACAAGAACTGGTAAATCGAATTCATTATAAACTGCATAAATATTTGTCTTATAAATCAGTGTTTAGTGTGGATCTTTGACACTATGTATTCTGATTACCATAATTGTATTTTTTGTCATTCGTTCAGTCGATAATATATGGTCACCCTACACGACTATATCACGTTGCGAGTTATAGATGAATAAATCCAAATTCAAATCGTTTATTGCGAACTAAGTGTATAATGTTGGTGTTATGTTATCTATAACTATGAAGTTAGAACATAACTAAATAAATGTTTATTCAAAATCCTTGTTTTTTATTTTTATTATTCTTAGCTCAGAACTACCTATGTTATTTATCTGTATTTACGGATATCGTCGATTTATAAATTATTGGAATAGTTGTCTTTTTAGGGTTCCGTACCCAAAGGCTGAAACGGGAACCCCATTACTAAGGCTCCGCTGTCCGTCCGTCTGTCTGTCTGTCTGTTCGTCCAGGCTGTCTCATGAACCGTGATAGACAGTTGAAATTTTCACAGATGGTGTATTTCTGTTGCCGCTATAACAACAAATACAAAAGAACAGAATAAAATAAATATTTAAGGGGGCTGCCATACAACAAACCTGTTTTTTTACGGCGTTTTTATAGATAATAGTACGGAACCCTTCGTGCGCGAGTCTGACTCGCACTTGGCCGGTTTTTTACTAAAACTTTGCATAACACTTTTATTATTTGACTTGAGTTGTATTCATTGTTTAGTAATAACAATATTTGAAGTTCAGTAAAAGGAACACAGAAACAAGACGGAAGAAGCCTTAGTTTTTAGGGTTCCGTACCCAAAGGGTAAAACGGGAACCCTATTACCAAGACTCCGCTGTCTGTCCGTCTGTCACCAGACTGTATCTCATAAACCGTGATAGTTATACAGTTGAAATTTTTACAGATGATGTATTTCTGTTGCCGCTATAATAACAAATACTAAAAAAAAAAAAATATTTAAGGGGGCTCCCATACAACAAACGTGATTTTTTTGCCGTTTTTATAGATAATGGTACGGAACCCTTCGTGCGCGAGTCCGACTCGCACTTGACTGTTTTTTTTTTAATTTGTGACCATCTTATAGGAAATAAATTGAAATAACATAAGCAGGTTTAAAATAAATATCCCAATAATTTATATTTACGCGACGTGCCTGTGATGTGTGGTCCCTTGGACGATATAATATAGGTATAGGTACACACGGCTACACATCAAGCTATACATTTCCAGTATAAGCTGATCTCGCATTGTGTAGGATTTCCGTACAATGAGAGGTCAGCGTAAACTGGATTAGTATAGCTTGATGTGTAGCCGTGTGTACCTTACCTTATGTATGATATCCTAATATGTTGAGATATCGGCATTTTAAAGAAATTTCCAAAAAGCGCATTACTAGTCTGTACATTTACTAACGATTCCCCGAAGTAGTGAAAAAAAATAAAGCAAATAATGAACATACCTAATTACTAATAAGTAAATATAAATGCCTCAGTCTTTATGAATGAACGATAAGTACCTACAGCTAATAATAGCTATCTATCCACTCATACACACACGCACACCGCGTCCGCCGCTCACATACTCAGAGAGTCAAACAGAGATAGCAATATTCCGAACGAATTTTGCGCTCACCGCGACTAGCAGTTGCGGGCGATGGTAGTCGGCCTCTTAACAGATGTAAAAAGACGTATCGATATCGAAGTAACTCAAAAACACTAACCGCCTTATTACAAAACAAGATTTATATTTTGACATGGCTTAAACCATGGAGCCAGTTTTTGTAATAAGAACGTAACAGTGATAGAAATATCGTTCTTTATACAACACTGAAAACTTAGTTCGGTACTAAGTTGTCAGTTTTGTGTTTAGGAACTTTACTATAGTCGGAATAAAGTTCGAAATTCAATAATGGCTCCATGTTTTAAACCTGGGTCTGAAGATAAACCGTGTTTTGTAATAAGGGGGTAAATGTCTTAGCATTTAAGACGTACAAATGAAGCTGTTTCTCATCTTTCAAATGTATTTTTTTTTTGTATTTCCTTGCTTCTTGCCAAATTTCACGGTTCTAGCTCACCGGAAAGTACCATACAGGTATTGATTTATTTGCGAGTATCAGAAGATGTCGCATAAATCGCGAGATTGATTTTTTAGAGCTCCAAGGGACCATAGATTTCAGTATTTGATATTAATTTCAACTTGATACCTCCACGCGTTCCTGAGAAAAAGGGTCTTAACAGACTGACAGACAGATAGACAGACAAACAACTAAGTGATCATGTAAGTATAAGGGTTCCGTTTTTTTTTTTTTTGAGGTATGGAACCCTAAACCGCTGGTTATATGATGATGGATATGGAAGCATGAAACTTTGCACATGAGTTCCTTATGTAACAAATGTGAGCAATGAGGAAGGATTTGTGGAATTCATCTCCTTAAAGCAGTTAAATAGGGGATGAAAGTTGGCATGGAACTTCGTCAGTTTTATCAATGGGAAATGCTATAGCGACACAACTTGTAATTTTTTAAGTGTTTATTATATTTAGACTTACTTTATTATAAGATTAATGCTCTCCATTTTCTTTTTGTGGAATTCCATGAGACATTTTTCTAGATTCACCAAATAATCCTTTACATCCTTGTCTAACATTTTTGTCACTTCCAGTTCAAAAAATTTCTCTCTGTATTTCTTGTCTGTATCTTTAGCTAACGCAGTTTTGAGGTCTGATTTGTTTTTCTTAAGTGTAATCTGTAATGTATGATTAAAAGTTGTAATTAATAAGTAACTTTAATATTTTAGATAATAATATGTTGCTTTGTTTTCTCTGAAGCAGGTAGTAACAGGACGCGTTTATGTGAATATTACCTGTAGTTCATCTAGAATACCATCAGTTTTAAACTTATCACTGGAAAGCTTCCTGTATTGCACTGCTAAAGAATCCTTTTCCTTCAAAACATCTCTGTTCATTGAGCTCAACTTTTCTTTGATCTCAGCCTCCTCTTTCTCACATTCTGTAGTTTCCTTTTGAAGGTCTCTTAGTTTCAAATTGTCGTCTAATTCACGTTTGTTAATCTGAAAAACGTTGCGTATCGTTATAATGTATAAAAAAAAAAAAAAAATCTATGGTCCATGTTAGTAATTGTCTGGAAAATTAGAAATATAGCTTTTATTGTATTCTATTCCTACTTCTTCCTTAGCGATTTCATCCTTCAAACACTCGATCCTCTTAGTAGTAGTCTGTCTATCACTCTGTATCTGTTTCAGTTTGTCCTCCAGTTTCTTTATCGCTTCCTCTTTCTTTTGCTTTTCAAGTGGAATATTTCTTTCTTTATGTTGTCTAATATCGATATCTATTGACTTTACTTTGTCAAATGCTATGGATACTTTCATTATCTCATTGTTTTTAGTTTCTATGTTAGCCCTGTAAAATACACAATTGATTTAGAATGAAACCAAAATTAAAGCGGAAAATGCATTTTTTTTAAAGAACTTAGTATAACCTGTTGTGCTTTACAACTTCAGATTTAGCTTGTTCCTTCTCCTTGAGTACTTCTTTCAGAGGTTGTACACCTTCTTTCAACTCTACCAGTTCCTCTATGAACTTCTCCCTATCCGATTCTAGTTGTTTTTTTGTTTCTTGGAGGTTGTATATCTCTTGAACCTGTTAACATTTGATAAAAGAGATGGGCTTAGGGTAGGAAAGAGATGACGCTTTACAACAGTTAAACGATAGAAGAGCACACATACTATGTGGCAGGCAATCATGGGTGCCAAAGCAAAATATCCATCTGAATATTACTTAGGAAACACAATTCAACTAAATGTAAAATAATATTTCACATTTAGTAGAATTATTATGTCATTTTCAAGTCTTACCTTCTTCTGCAAATTAAGGCATTCTTCCTTAATTTTATTTTTCTTATCGCGCAAATCGTGCATCTTTTTATTGTGCGCATTAAGTTTCTTCTGAGCATCCTTGAGTTTTGCCTTCAAACTGGCCATCTTTTGTTTTAGTTCCGCTTGTTTACTAGTAGCTTCTTCCAAAGTCATGTCTGATTCAACTTCCGAACATTGTGCGTTTATGGCTGCAAACTGTAAAATACAAAGTGTATAGTTTTAAACGTATCCTTTTATGTCTATGTCCTTTCTGGATCTTATAAAGTAGATATATAAAAACTATCTCACCTCCTTAGTGAATGTTTTGACTTCTTGGTTGTATCGATCAAGTAATGGCATATCTCCCTGCATTTGCTTTACCGTCTGTAGTTTTTGTTCGGGCTCTAAGAGAGACATAGATAAGCCATCCACCTCTTCAGTAAATTTGTTTATTTTCTGTGAAAAGTTAGAAAAATGATCAAGTTGCTTTAATTGATGTGCCGATTTTTTGGTATTTTTATTTATCACTTACCGTTTCGACATCAGCAATACGTTGCTCTAGCTGTGGTTTGTTCTTCTCTTTGAACAATTTAATCTTTTCGTTCAAAGATTTCATACTCAACAGTTCATCTTTCTTAGCAGACTCTTTTTGGTGCTCCTCTGCTACCTTTTTAAGTTGGTCTGGTACATTCAAAACCTTAGTATTCAGTTGGCTTATTAAATCTGACACCTAAAACAATTAAAGCAAATAGCACAATATACCTAGTTCAAAATATTATATTTGAAAGTAAAATGATAGTTTGTTCATTATAAATACTTACCTCAGTTTCCGAGTCAAATCCACGGTTGCATAGAGGGCAACAACTGTTAGCTTTCAGTTGAGATTCGTATTTAGTGATGACAAACATCGAGGACTCGAGAACATTGCGATCATCCTGGAATATTAACGAGAGTTAAAATGTTGACGATGACAACATATTTACATTTTTCATTCATATTATCCTAAGGGACGAGTTTTCAATCGACAGAAAACTTTTATCTGAAGCATGAATAATGCAGTTTAACTTTGACTACTAACAATTTATTACTAAATGGAACATAAAATGTATTTATAATTGACTGCAAAAAACTACTTTCAACTAAGACTAGCATTGTTACCTTAGTCAAACATTGTTGAACTTTAATATTTCCGTCAGTCATAAAGAAAGAGCTGCACTGAATTTCAGTAGAGTCGATTTATATAATTAACAGTTGTGGATAATTTAATAAAAATTACAAACCTGCAGCTTTTCCACATTAGCAATAACTTTATTCAGAGTGTTTTCATAGGTTGACGTGCCACAAACTTTGTACATTTGTTCTTCAGCTTCTACTTGTTCTTTGGACTTTTCCATTAATGTACCGCGTACGTGTTTCCGTTCTTCCTCAAGCTTTGTTATCTAATGCAAAGAAAACATTATATTAAACATTTAACTCGTAAGATAAAATCAATTAAGTTTCGTTACATAGTTTAGTCTCAGTTATAAATGGACCAAATATGGAACCTTGAGGAAACCCTAAGGAATTTTCCGATACTAGTTATCTCATTCCATTTACATTGAGCGTCTGAGTTCTAAAGCTGATAGGAAAATCTCGATAATTTCGCCATTTTGCTATACCGCAATTACTACAGAAAGGAACACACAAAGGAAGGGGGGAAGGGAGTTACATAAAGGAATGTTATAGTTTACACACTCTAAGGCTTAAGACAAGTTAAAGTAAATCTCACATGTGAATACTATAATGTCACAATAACATGAATTATGCAACCAGTTAATAAAAAAAAACAGTAAAAAAACAGGCTTTTCTCCAGAAATATGACTGGTTTTCTAAGACTTTTTTATTGCTTAGTTGCAAATAGTAGTAAAACATTTGATAAAATGACTTACTCGAGTCTTTTTCTCATTCAAGCTCTTCTTCAATGTATTGACTTCAGAAGTCAAGCTAGATTCTAACTTTTTCAGTGAGACTGCAAAGTCTTTCTCTGGCATGCTACCTAATAGTTCTGTTAACGATGTCCTATGCTTATTTTTAAGCACAGTTAACTGTTTTTCCTTCTGCTTCAGCAAATCTTCTTTCATCTCGCGTTCTTTCAGTTTGGCACTTTGTTTTTGTAATTTTGCAACCTGGGGATAGAAAAAGAAATCGTTAGAAAATAAGTCTTACAGCGGTAACATCGTAATGAACAAAGTTAATTTTTTTACCTTCTTATCGATAACATCAAGTTCGTCATCATGTTTCTCTAATTCCTTTTCATCCTCGTTGATTTGCTGTTGATGCTCTTCTGTGTTTAACTCTTTCTCTACTCTTTCATAATTTCTGCAATCAAATTCAGAATTACACGACATTAAAACTGCTTAGACATTAATCAAGTTCAGTTATTAATTAATATTTTTCTGAATACATGCTTACTCTTCAGCAACCTTGAATTTGTTTTCTGCAGTCTCCAGACGTACTTTAGACTCATTCGCAGCTACAATCTCTTTTTCCAATTTTGTTACTTCTTTCTTGTTCTTTTCAATATCTTTTTCTTTACTGGATATTTGTTGGTTGTGACGAGACTAAAAAACATAACACACTACATAAAATTTGCAACTTACTTTTAGTCAAGTACAGCTAGGTAAAAGAAATTCAAAGTAAGCATACTATTCTGGATCAGTAGTAATTCTACTTACTTAAAGAAGTATCAAGTGCATACGCTACACAAGAAAAGATATACTCACAAGAGCAACGCGACTTTCATCCACTAATGACTGCTTTTCCTTCTCTTGTTTGTCAGCCTCTGACTTTAATTCGCTTAGTTCCTGTTTCAGACTTTTGATTTTTTGCATAAGTTTACTCATTCCTTGTTCTGCTTCCTCACTAGTCTCGACTGTTACAATTTCCTCAACTCCTATAGATATGTTACAACATGCATTAGTGTTTACTTACTAGTAACATAATGATAGAAGAGTATAATTATTGCGGGTCACGTCAGCCGTGATAGTGATCGCTGGGCAACAGTACCCACTGTATGGAGTACAGTAGGTGCTTGAGGATAGACGGTGCCGCCGAGACGGCTCAGGAAGAGGAAGGAGACAACCTAGACACGTACCTCAAGGTTTGGATAGAGGTGGCTCTGGAAAAGAATGCCTGGAAGGATTTGGGGGCGACCTTTGTTCAGCAGTGGGGCAGAACAGGCTAAATAATAAAAAAAAGAATTTACCAGCCAATTGTGCAACTTTCACAATCATTTCATTTCTCTCTATTACTTTCTTATCGTTTTGATTGTCCAACAAGATTAATTTTTCAAGTCTTATCTTGTTTGCATCCTTTTCATTTGCTACCCTTTCTTCCTCATTATTGAAATTAGTAATTTTTGAGTAAGATTCTTTAAGTTCCTTTTGGTTTGCTTTCACAGTTGCTTCGTAGTTGCCTAAAAGTAAAATTATTATAATATTAGAGCAATTTATTGTGGCATAAAATATATTATATTAAAATTCTGAAATATTAAATCTTACTAATTTTCTCTTTTAATTCCGGAATTGAGCCCTCAAATAGATTTTTGATATCCTTTTTGAGCTCTAGCTCTCGTTTATGACAGTTATCCAGTCTGAAATTTTAATTTAATAATAATTTGATTAACAGAAAAGAAGTTTGAAAACATTTTTACAATTGTTATATTATCAGCATCATCATTCTCATGCCCTTACACCAATTTATTTGGGGTTGGAGCAACATGAAAATTAAATAGTTTTTTTTATTTGTGCAATTTGTTTTAATGTTTATCAGTGAAATTATAAAAACGTTTCAATAATTTGCAGAGAAAGCATCCAATGCAAGCTGCAACCCAATCACAAGGTTGTCACTGGTGGTTGCATCATGTCATTTGCATGTTTTTTTTTTCTAATTCTAACTGACAAAGCCAAGTTTTTTATTCATCAATACATATTTGTTCAACGAAATCTCCAAACGGTTGGTTGACACTTCCCTTGCCCCAAGTACGGGCTTTTACCTTGGCCAGAGGCTAAGCAATTAAATTTTAGTTTGGTAATAGTTTTAGTTAGATTTTGCATGGTTGGTTTATTAGATTTTTTTATTTAGAGTGGATACAAATAACATACTTCACTTTTAATTTGCCTAGTTTAGAATCATAGGTATTCAGTGTAGTTTCCAGTGTTTTGATAGTGTTCAATTTTTCTTCAAGGGGTTTTAGATCTTTTTTCATTTCACAAAGCTTCAATTCAGTTTCAGAAATTCTAGTTTCAGTATTGATGACATCCAGTTTCTTTTTATCTAGTTCCTTTTTTTGTTCTTGCAGAACGTCAACTCTATCAGCTATAAAGTACAAAATTTTGAATATTAATTTCATCAAAATAAGGACTTACTGATTATGACTTCTTTTCTTCGGAATTAGTTTTAGACTGTTAATGTAATTACTCACCAAGAATTTTGATGTCTGTAGCATAACCTTTTCTAATTTTTTTAATGTGTTCAAAACATTTACCATATTTGTCTGAATCAAATATTTCATCAAAGCGCTCTTTAACCTTTTTGCCTTCATCTAGAGGCCAGCTCGCTTCTTCTTGGTGGCAAAATATCACAGCATTTAGGATCGCTTTTGATACGCCTGGTAGGGGCATTAAAAAGTCATGTAGGGTTAAGAAGTATTGGTGTTAATTAATAGAAACAGTATTGTCTTTTTCAATGAGCATTTTACAGTTTCTTGATTACTCAGAATACCAAGTCACTACAATTTTAATTTTAATACAAAACTGTAAAATGCTCATAATAAAATTAACAACAATAAAAAAACAACCCTGTATAACAAATGTGACAAATGATGTGTGCAATTTTTTGCACACATCATTTGTCACATTATGAGATTAACTAATAAAAAAATGCATTATTGATTTAAGAAAGCATTTATTACCTGACACAAGCGTTTCTTCGCAATGCTCAACAATTTACTTGATTAATTGGCATAAGAGTTGCAAGTTATGGTAATGCATATGATTGTGATGGAAGCATTTAAAAAGAAAGGAATATAAGTAAATGAATCTATGCTGTAAAACATAGATGTAAGGATGTATTGCATGTTTTTGATACATAAAGAGAGAAAATATAACGGACTAATATTTTCCTGGTCCTGTAGTTGCAGTTCTGCGGTTTTCGTTTCATAAATTGATTTAATTTAATTGATTTTACCTATATTTTTTAATACATGTAAAGTTAATTAAATTTTACGAATGTGTAAAATTTAATTAATTTTACCCATAACCTGCATTGGGTTTATGCCCTGAGAGTTCAGTCTTTTAGACTGAAGACATGAAAGCAAATGCAAGTGGCAAAGGACCCTTTATAATGCAGTGCTTATTTGCATAGCATTTCTTTTATTTACAACACAACATCACACCTTGTTCCCCATAGGTGTAGGTACCTTTAGTACACCCACATTTTGCCAGTTATGTTTAGGTCCCATGTCATTGGGGACAACACTATTGGCATTTTTGTAATTTATTTACAACATAATTATAAATTGGTAATGGCTTCCCCTTTAACTAAATTACCAGTATTAGGTCCATGCATATAACTTTAAGTTTCATCCTTGTCCAATGTTATGAACAGGTTGGAACATATGAAAAAACAAGAATAAATTTTGATATTCTTTATACATATAGATGTAGTGAGTGGTAGAGAAAGTTATTCAGTTTGATGGTCTGTACCACATCCTTAAATATGATCATACCTTTCTGATGCATGCTGTATAATGGAATGAAATTGTTATAAAGAAAGCTACCTATTTTCTACTGAATCAGGCACAGATGAAACAACTTACCAAGCTCTTCGTATAGAACTGCATCTAGATCAGCACATCTTTTAGATATATCCTTTGTTTTCCCAGCTTCATCAGTGACTGATAGTAAAGAATCTAGAGTACGGAAGGATGTTTTCTTTTTTTGTAACACAACCTTCATAGATCTTGTTACTTCCATGTTTTTGTCTTTTGCATTTGCAAGCTAAAATATGAACATATCCTATTAATACTCAAGCATTAGTATTAGTACAATATTATATTTTTAATGACTGTCCTTTGAGAACTTATTTGACTACATAATCATTTCATCATATGGGTTATCAATATATACGATAAGAATCTGAATAAGGTGTTTATAGTAAAATCTGCCACAGGAACTAGCTTCCAGAGAAAGAACAATGACTTTTTTAATTTATTTATTTTCTGGCTGCTGCTTCTGGAGACAGCACTCTCAATATAGTTGATTTTACTTATTTAGCAAAGGACTTTTGTAAGACATACCTTCAATTTTATTTGTGCAAGAACTTCAGTCGTTCTATTTACTTTAGGGTCATGCACGAAACTTTCACCATGGCCCATTCCCGGTGGCATTTGAGACGTAATGGCATAACGCACAGCTTCAATGATAGTTGTTTTACCACATCCATTTTGTCCCAGTATCAGAGTTAGAGGACTTTCAAAGGTAATCCCCTGCTCGTCGGAATCATCAGGCCCAAAACTACGAATGCCCCGTATCATTAACGATTTAACGACCGCCATAATGGGAAGCCACTAACAAAGTATATTTCGCGCCAAGTGAAGCTATCACCCAACACCAAGCGGCAAACAAGATTATTTCAATCACAATCTGACAGGTTAGGATCGGCACAGCAAGTACAGCCATAGATAATACACTATACATAGATAATACACTATACGAGTACAGCAACCGTAATTTGACATTTCATTTTTGAATGTTGTCAAACAAGGCTATTGTAAAGTGTTACCAACAAATAAAAGGCAAATGAAGGCAAGCAATCGAGTTTCCGTTTTCTTAATTTTTTTATTGAAGTAAAACTTCTTTACGAACGCTTGACTTGAGGAGTAAGCTGGTGAATGCGTGACGAGAGCGTTACGGAAAGAGGCGAACGGAAGTTGTTTAAATTTTAAACATAGAACACACCACCCCACTACCACGGCGCGGTGGCGCTGCGGGCCGTCGATAGGTATTTTTTAAATTCACACTGGCACTCACAAGACCGCAGCTTTTTTGAAGTAAAACTTCTTTTGCTAGCAGTAGCTAAGAACGGTGATTTTTTTTTGATGATGAGTCTGTCGGCTGTCAGTCCCCATGACTGCCTATGTTTTTTTTTTTGCCAAAGAATCGGCATTGCCATTCAACGTGGAACATCTGCCAACCTTTTGCGCACTTTTCCCTTTGACACCGATTCAAATCTTTGATGATGTATGTACTTACGATGTGAGGCTTGTGAGTTTTTTTTTTTACATAATATTTTAATGGCCTGGTTGCTGGGACCTTTTAGCCAAGTCTTTATTTAGTTACAAAACTTGTTTAATAATGATGAAATGAATTATGTTCAATGCATGATGATGATAACCCCGCCCGTTCCCCTTGAGTTTCGGTAAAGATGTGGCACTTTACTGAGACCTCACGCGGACTTCTTGAGAGAACTTGAAGCGAAGTTGCACTGTTTTGTTTCATTTGCCTACACTAATGCACGTTCACAAATACTTAATGGTTAATAATCCACCATTATTACACATTAATATTCGGCTAAACACAAATTTTGGAAAATTAAACAAACTGCTTCACTTTCCCGCCAAGAAGTCCTTGAACGTGGTTTGAACTATTGAACCACAGCTTTTAATAATGCAGGTACCTTTTGCAGTGAAAGACTTGAATGGAAATATACTATATAATTATGAAAGTCGTAAAGAGAGAGAGTACAAAAGAATAGGAAAAACCAACTTGACGGTTCCACTTGACACACACCAGTGACGCAATGTTTTTCTTTATATTAATTATATGTCACTGCAGCTGGTAGCATATCAAACCTTTAACATAAAGTAGTACTGTACATACATAGTCTCATCGAAATATCGGGTTTTCCGTTTTTTCTCTGCGAGCTTTATTCCACCGTTTTCGACTTGACATCTTTGGCAAATACATGGGTCGCCGTATTTTTTAAATCAACAGCTGCGCTACGGGGCATATTAATTAATTATGTGTCGCTTGTTTACAAAAAAAAATATGAATAGTGCTTCTATTAGGCGCCCACACAGAACCGCGATGCGATGCGATACGACGACGCCGCACGCAGGAACTACGAAGGAACGAGCCGCAGATATTTGCGATGCGTTGCGAATTCGCAGTTATGTGTGGGAGCCCTTAGTGGCAGCTAGCTGCTAAATTCGTTGGATGCGTTTTCAGCGACATCTGAAGTGTCAAGTGAGCAAGTGGCAGTTTTTATGTTCATTGTTTTGAAGAATCAGAAAAAAAATCAAATGAATATCGATTTTTGTAAGGTAAAACTCTACTACTCTATAACACACGCTTTTCGCCACCCGCCTGCTGGCTGTCTCTACTTCTGTCATTCATTGTTTGTCTTTGTCAAGTGAAATATTATTTATTTTGTGAAACTGGAAACTACGTTTGGTTGATCATTTGTGAAATCCAGTTTCAAGTCGGTGCTATGCTCGGTGATACACTTTCATAATAAATTGTGAAAGACTATTAATTTTGTGTACCTCCTCATACAACAATATTGCTGGTAGGGGAAATCGTGAACACCGCCACTGCACTGCATTGTGTGATTTAAAAAAAATATCGTTCATGTAAGTGTTAATTTTTGTCAATCATTATTTTTAATAGGTTGTCCGTCTACAAGTCTAATGTTCATAATTGTAATAAGTAACCAAAATAAAACTCAGTTAAGTGCTAACATAAATTTGCAAGTTTCACAAAAATCCACTATAGAATAAAATAAAAACATTCGATTATTTTACATACAAACATATATAAATAATAAAAATGTTATGTACTGGACATGAATTTATCATTAAACATAGTGATTTAATTTTGCAAGAACCACATATAATATTGTACACCATGCCCTTGAAAAAAGTAAATTAACTTTTCACTCATGCTTGTGAATCATCACTAACTATAAATCCGTGTCTTGGTCAAGTCTAAAGAATGATTTCCAGTTTAGTATTTTTATACAGTTTAAATATCAGCAATGAAATGATCTTGGAAGTATAAATGTGTGACACCATATGGTTAAAGAAGTGACTTGTTTCCCCATCTGTCTGTATTATATTTTTTGTCTTAGTTTCTGTATTAATCTTGAGTACCTCTCAAAAGATCATTTATTATTAGACTTATTGTTATTTGTCTCACACTGTTGCGTGTGCTTAGGGTACTTCTGTCATGAATCTCAATGCAATTTAAATTTCCAACAACATTGTTTGCATTGCACAGACTCATACTTCATTTACAATCTCACATTGAAGGTGTCAATATTGTTGATAGTAGTTTAAAGAAGACAATGGACTAGTTTGCACTTAAGTATATCAACCGTAAATACAACAGCAGTTTATGAGTATTGTAAGAGCAGTTGTGTGTGTCATTCAAGGTTGGAAAGGATAGATAAATCAAAAAAATACTTATAATTTTATTAAATCTTGCATGCTATAAATACTGATCTACTAATTATCTTTAAAACCAATCCTTCACTGAAGGAACCGTCCCCAATGGATTTCAGTAATCAAACCAATCCACAAAAAAGATTCTGAGACTGGCTGTAATATATAGCCCCATAGCACATTTGCCTACCTTTAAAAAAAATAGAAACTGCTATGACGACTCGCCTGTATTCTTTCTGCAAAAGATTTAATATATTTATAATGATAGTCAAAATGGGTTCAGAAAGAATAGATCAATATCCAATGCAGTTTATTAATATATATATTATTATGTATAAAACTTATCATAAAAGAAAAGAAATATGCTAAAGGCATTCTCCTAGACATGAGCAAAGCATACGATAGAGTTCAATATAACAACCTCTTAAATAAATTGGACAGAATAGGTGTACGTGGCAACGCTCATAAATGGTTCACGTCTTACCTCGAAAACCATTCACAATATATAGAAATTGACCACTACAACCATAGTACAGCCGGTGACCAGCATTACCTGACCCCTCTTACAAAGAAGAAAAATGGAAGTGCGGTCAGGTCACCAACTTTACTTATTGGAGAAATTACTAATATTAAAACCTGAAAGATCTAATATGAATAAATCAATACCACAAGGTAGCATACTCGGATGCATATTATTTCTTATCTACACAACTTCCCCAAAATAATAGATGCTGTAAGAGTCTTATTCGCAGATGACATTTCAGTTGTATTTTTATGCACAAATAACCTGACCCTCAACAATGACATCCATCGAAATCTATTTGATTTAACTACTTTGTTAAACGAATATCAACCTTGAACTAAATTTCTCTAAAACTAAAATAATACAATTGAGCTCTTATCAAAACAAAAAAAAACAAATAAATTTTACCCATTAAAAAACTAAATTAGACTGTGTTGATAATTTCAAATTGTTGAGCCTTAAATTGACACTAACTTAAATTGGAAATTTGATAAAGCACACATAAGTAACAAAATCTCTAGATTCTCATAAGCTTTATCATAATTGAAAGATCTACTGATTTCAAATCTGCTAAAGCAACTTATAATGCATACCCTCACTCATGGAACCGTTATGGTATAATTCTTTGGGGTAATAGTACAAACAGATAAATTAAAGCTACAAAAAATGTGCATACGAATCTTGACGAATATAGGAGGTATGGACAGCTGTAGAGGTAGATCACATTTTACAGAACACAATATCGTTACACTTACAGCTCTTTATATCTTTGAAATATGTTTGTTTGTCAAGCAAATTATTTCACTTCCCCTTAAATAAAGATCAGTACACACAGCCACGAAACTTGCGACGCCAAGTCGATCTAGCATTACCGGTTTTAATACTATCCATTTTCCATTCAGGATTGTATGTAGGTAATGTGTATCAAGATTTAATAAAATTCCAAAGTAAAAACTTTTTAAAGAAATGTAAAGTAAAGTAACAATAAAAAAACAAAATTGATCACTTATTTCACACACAGTAACCGTTTTTATACAGAATTTGATAAAAATTGCATTGTTATTTCCGAAGCTATTATAACCGGTATTATTAATCCTTATCCGATAAAAAAAAAAAATTAAATTGGGCATTTAATTTAGATTAAAATATGAAGCATATTAAAGTTATGAATAATTAAAAAGATACCACAGATTCAAAATTACGCGTAGTAAAATAATTATGGTTGACGGTGGCGCGGCAGTCAATGACCTTTTCCTCTGCTTTAACTACGACAATACGCTTTAAAGACGAAAATGCCTGAACTGATTTGGGTGAAATTTGGCACACAGATAGTTAATAACCTGGTTTAACACATAGGATACTTAATTTTATTCCGGTAGTACATTTCCGTTGGATAATTTCCGAAATCCACGCGAGCGAAGCCGCGGGCAAAAGGTAGTGATTATCTAAAACACAATTTAAACAATGCACTACTGTGCATTGTTTAAACTATATTTAAAAAAACCTAAAAAACACTTAAAACTTTAAATTAAACTTTTCACGTGGTCAATTTAACTTCACTTACTGCTACTACAGCATGTCGGCGCGGGCATGTCAGTGACGTGAACCCATAAGTTTTTGCTCTACCAAAGTGCGTAAAGAAGTTTTCACTTAAAAAGAACACCCCCACTTTATTAAACAATCGTTGAACAAAAGGCTTTCCCTAAGGGCCTTATCATACTAGCGGTTTGGAAGCGGCTGCGGGGCGGAGCGGACGCGCAGCGCATGCGTCGCGAACACGCCGCGGCTGCGCAGCGAGGACGTCGCGGATGTGAGGAAGAAGAAACTGAGGCGGGGCGGCCGGGCTGGCGTTTGTACGAGACAGTATTCACGGCGATCTTGTTGCGCGTCCGCAACGAATTCTCTGCGAAGCCGCGGCGTGTTCGTTGCGCGCCCGTGACCTATTCGTTGGCGCCCGCTTCGCTTTGAGGACGCTCGCAATCCGCTAGTATGATAACGCCCTAAGACTTCCACTCTTTTTTATTAGCATTTGCCATAAGGAATGTTTGTCCTCATTATTAAAATTAAGTTCCTTTTGCAGGAGAGAATATAATTCATAATGGCATCAACTACAGTGATCGAGACTGTCACTATAACCAGACCACTAAAGGTAAGATTTATTGAATTTATCTATGTAGCAAAAAAAATGGCAACTTCTTATGAAAAGTAAGAAAAAGCTTTTAGTTCAAAAAATAAGAATAAACTGAATTCAGCCAATGACGTATTATAAATAGACGCGTCATACACGAACATTAGTGCACTCAAAAACAGCGTAAGCCATGAATGTAGCTACAACACACAGCGCGCGTACAATCATACAGTGCGCGAAGAAAAGGAAAGACCTATACTGATAATTGTTGTTAGAAAGAGATGAACATACATATTTAGTTACGTCACTAGCTGCTGCATGTTCATTGGCGCGTACGCGTCGGTTGCAGCAGTCAGGAAAAATGGCTGACTGGCTGTACAAGTACAAAACAAAACAACGTTTTCATATTATAAAAAAATACAATAAGTACTTATGCATGAAATGAGACCTTTTTCTGTACTCTCACAGTAACGTGTAGCCGCGTCACTGGATGGCGCGCGACTAATTCCAAATTTCCAAGTCGGGCAATTGCCTTGCTTTTACTTTCGAATTCAGCAAGAAATATTTTTTTACTACTGACAAAATTTTTAACCAATCACCTTAGAAATATTACATATTGTTGATATCTCTAGCCATAGTCCTCAACATTTATATTGTTTAACCAATAAACCTCTTGTTATTAATATTAATGCACACGCTTAGTGCAAGTAGATGATAACAATATGGCCTTCGTTGTTGTGGTTTCTGACATACAGACATATTATTGTTGACTATATTATGGTCAACAGTATGCTTGTCTTTTATAGTAAGTAGGCGCCTTGTATGTACTTACTTCATTATTGTTTACTTTTGTAGATACTATTTTCAAGGCTAATCAATTATTTTTACCCTAAAATTATTTATTCTCTGTACCCTGTGTCCTGAGGTTTTATTATGATTTTTTAATAATATGGCTGACTCATGCTCAAACAGTCCTCGTTCCGTAGCCAACGCCGATGACGGTACCCCGTACCTACTTCTTTCCATTGTCGGACTGCCTCTGGTCTAGTGGTCGCAAGCGCTACTGCTGAGCTTGAGTACCTCCAAATAAAAAAACGGAACCCATAGGATCACTAGTGTTTCTGTCTGTCCCAGCTGTCACAGCTGATTTGAAATTTAGGAATTATTTCACTTTGCCGATTTTTTCGATTTGGTGGGGCAGATTCCACTAGTCTTAAATCCTGCTGGATTATGCCCCACTAGGGTTGGCACCAAAGAATTTGTGTTGGAGTAGGTATGCTCGTCATTATTTAGAAAACAAAGAAACGTAGTAGGTATAACTAAGTAAAATGTAACTAGGGCTGGTAATTTTGGGCTTAGTACCTAGATAGTGTTCCCAAACCAATTGTTTCGAAAAATTTATTTACATACTATTTGTTTTTGGAAGGAATCGGGTTGTAAATCACAGATTAATCTTAAATATTGAAAAAATACAGAAAATAGTTCTATACTTATAGATTAGAGGAAAATCTATAAGTCTATGGTCTTAAAATAACATGGTAAATCACACAATATTGTGCGTACTCACATTTGCAGTTGTTGTTGTGGGGGAACGTGTTTTTCAACTACAATTTTAAGTTTGTTCTTGGGATAAATTCATCCCAACTACGGAACCGTTCATTGTGCGTGGTCCGACGGGTTTTATGGTTTTGTTCCATCTGGAATTTCTTAGTAGTACCCCGGAGTCTGGAATTGTGCCTGATTGATGGCTATAGGCTCGCCCCTATTACGTGGGACTTAAACATAACTGGCGAAATGTGGGTGTACCTGCTATAGTTACCTACCTTTGCCTAACCCTTCGGGGAAATACAGGCGTGATGTTATGTTATGTTATGACTGACTCATACACAAACAGTCATCGTTCCGTTGCCGACGCCGATGACGGTACCTGCCGCTTTCCATTGTCCAGAATATGATTGTTACGTAAATTCAACAAGTTGCGTAAAATAATTGAACAACTGCATTTACGGCCGAACCCAATAACTTATTTTCAGTGAAAGACAGATCACTATTGATGATAGACAGTATAATTATATCTATCCTCGGATGGCGTCTCACAATCATTGATAAAGGCTATCTATCTAACGAAAACAATAAGTAGGTTTCTCTACTTCGCCCTCTCGTGCGTTCCATTACAACCAACATCACTTTAAAAAGTTTCTTACTTCTAAATAAGTTACTGGATTAAGATATAATTCTGTAGAGCCATATTTGTTATGGCCGCGAATCAAAATAAAACCTGTTACTGACCTGCAAATTGCAAAAAACGTAATAAAATTTGAATGTCGCGGGCTACCTTAGCGCATTAATGTTGTTTTTTTTAAACTTAAATTCATGTTGGCATGGTGCTTGCACGGGGGGTGTCACTAGGGGGGGGGGGGGGGGTTAAATTTCTGTTATTTTTTGCCTAGGGCGCACCGTTTTCGAGATATTTGAATTTCATTTTTTTTTAATTTAAATAAAAAAAAACATCTATGATCATTATTGCAAGTACTAAAGAGTTAATTTTAGCTTGGCTACTTTACGTTTATCCCTTCAATTCGGGGAATAGCCAAATCTGCCATCTGTAGTACTGTCTTGTCAAACAAATCGTTTATTGGGACGCATACTTTGGCATTTTCATACAAATAGATATCTGTTGTAGGCGATACCCATCAGTAGATAGCGTGGGCCGGTAAGATTCCATAATGTCTCATAGATTATTGGGACGTTATAACCATCGATAGATATATTTTTCTATCTCCAGTAGGCCGAAACTGGTGATATATAGGTTATTGGGTTCGGCCGTTAGTATATTGAAACCAGGGACCATTTTGGTTACCCATTGAAAGGGTAAGTAACCAAGCTAAAATGAACTCTATATTACATCATCATCATCATTTCAGCCGCAAAACGTCCACTGCTGAACATAGGCCTCCCCCAAGCACCTCCACTTCGACCGGTTACATGTTACATGGGTTACATGCAATAATTTAATTTAATCATTTAATTCAAGTAACAAGACCCAGGTTTAAAACATGGGGCTATTATTGAATTTCGAACTTTATTCCGACTATGGTAAAGTTCCTAAACACAAAACTGACAACTTAGTACCGAACTAAGTTTTCAGTTTTGTAAAAATAACGGTATTTCAATCACTGTTACGTTCTTATTACAAAAACTGGCTCCATGGTTTAAGCCATGTCAAAATATAAATCTTGTTTTGTAATAAGGCGGATAGTGTTAGTAACAAAATACTTACAGTAAACTAGTTTAGTAAAACATTAACACAGGAACAATTCGTGACATATATATATACAGCAAGGTGACGGCCCCGCCGATACCTTGCAGCAGTGGCTCACATACGCACAATCTAGCCTACTTGCTACCATAAACAGGATGCTGTTGGTGCTGCCCCGTACCCTACTAACCAGGGATGCGCACCGCTTCCGCATCACAGTGTAGAAGCAGTCAACGCGTGCTTCAGCAAACATCCCTGATGCACTGCAGTATCGAGGCAATCCCATCAGCACCCTGAATGCGTTATTGTATTGAACGTGAAGGGCGCCGTATGATTTCTGAGTATAATGAGCCCACAGAGACTACAAGAGTAAAAAGACATGCAGTAAGCACGAAATATAGTCCGCCTGACGTCCTTAGAGGCCAATAATGACCATAGATGCTTTTTTTTTTATATAATAAAAAAAATATAGAAATTTAAATATCTCGTAAACGGTGCTTCCTAAGCAAAAAAATACAGAAATTTAACCCCCCTGTGTCGCCCCCGTGCAAGCACTATGCCAACATGAATTTAAGTAAAAAAAAAACCAACATTAATTTAAGGAAAAAATACAGTTTTTTATTTATTTCTCAACTTATTGGAAGGGTTTTTTATAGGATTTTTCTAAGCGGTTAATCAAAAACCCATACGATATGGGTAACCCTTTTACTGGGGTTCAAGCAAGAACCCATTCAAGCTCTTCATGATAAAGGTAACCTTATAAACGGCTTAACTCTTAACCGGGGTTGTTCGGTCCCTGATTCAAACTGACACTTCACAACTTGTATTATGAACATTAAAATGCTGATAAACCTACTGCTTCATATCACGGGAGATTTTTATTAACAAGCGGGGTAATTGCGTAACACACTCAGTACTAAAGTAATGGGTTTCAGTTTGACAGTTCCACAACATTCATTGTGTTATTTACGTTGTTGAGCAGACAAATTTTTCTAACATATAAAGCATGGATTAGCGTTATACTTACTTCAAAATCATTCAGATTGTGATTGATGGTGTGTTACGCAATTATGGTGCAGGTCTCGCGCTTATCCCATCCCCGCCTTGAAAATGCAAAAGCAAAGACAACTAATTATTCCTACACATTTTCGCATAGTTCAGCTACGGGTGTCCCCAGGCCTGATAAAAATTGTTCCAGCGATATTGGAAACAAAAAGTTATTATGCACACAATGGTTTAAATTTTAAACCATTGTGTGCTTAATAACTTTTTGTTCTTCTCAATGCAATCTGCAGGCAACAGTCTTTTAAACTTTAAAAGACTGTTGCCTACAGATTGCATTGAGAGACATTCATTGTTTGCGAGCATAGCTAACTGTTTTGCCGTGTGTACTTTTAATACTATTTTAACGCATAATAATTATAACAATGCTCCTGACTGCAATACGCGCGCGAAAATCCACGAATGATTTTAGATTTATGGTAGTTGAGATTTAACTAAAGATA
This sequence comes from Tiliacea aurago, assembly GCA_948098905.1. Classification (NCBI taxonomy): domain Eukaryota; kingdom Metazoa; phylum Arthropoda; class Insecta; order Lepidoptera; family Noctuidae; genus Tiliacea; species Tiliacea aurago. The sequence goes on along the minus strand of OX402586.1, from coordinate 15,533,461 downwards.
CAAAGCATATACCAAATGTAATTAGTATGTTAGTGAATTCTAATACCTAAATAATTCACAATGCATACACCACTAACACCACACACATTTCAAAAAAAGAAACAAAGTGGATTATTCCCGTGCCCTTTGTTTATTAAATATTTGCCATCCTTGATCCAATTTAAAATACCTTTACCGATATACCTCTGCGAAAACCTACAAGTGCACAAAGCCTAGTATTGGATTAGCGAGCGTAGTTTGTGTACTGTTAGTGAAGATTGGTATCGTGATGCAAACGCACGGGAACTTGACAGCGAGCTACTTGTGGCAGCCGGGCGAGTTCGCCCGCCGAATGCTGGGAGAGCGACCGTCGCCCGTGCCACCCACGAGGGAACTGTGGCCTCCTCCGCAGCAACCCTTAAGCATCAGCACGCTGCATATAGCATATCTGCAAGATGAGCCATTACCGCGACGCGCGGCAACTCTTCCTTGCCAAATGTACCCAGCAACAATTAACGCTGAGCATGAGTACAGCAGTCACTGTAGACCACGCGTGTGTACCGTTGGAACGAATACCGAACCTCCCCCGACAATTCTCACCAGGATGAGACTACTTATAAAACGCCAACAAGATGAGCCCGACAAGACCATCATCGCAAGTTGCCCACCGACTGGACGTTTGACTGCTGTACCAAGAGAAACTACTTTCGACGTTAAAGAAGATGAAAATTCGGCACGACGAGCATTTAATGGAATAAAAAAAGCTATTTCAGGAGTAAAATATCGGGTAGCTCCGGGTCCCGAGGCCGTGGATAGCCCAAAAATTGTTTATCATGTGCCTAAACCTGGGGACAGAATGACTACGACTTTCGGAGCAGAAGAAAAGAAACGCAGCTGGTGCCGGCTACCTTCGCGCACGTCGTGTTCACGACGGCTGCGAGCTTTTAACGAGTGGTGCAGACACCGCCCTCGGCGCCCTCCCAGGCGTCAGCCTCATCCGCCAAGACTACAAATCACGCAGGTGTGATGATGAAGAACATTCATAGCTGGATTGTGAGCGTAATTCGCTAAGTGCTTTGTGTGTCAAAAATAATTCAGTCGGAAACATACAATATTACAACTGACCTACAACGAACGATGGTATTCCACGCTAAGCGATAATTGTGTACGTTTTGTAGAAGGATAGAGTTTTAAGTAGAGTTTTTGGCTAATAAATGTGTTTCCATAATCTGTGTTTTGTTGGCGCACGGGCGGGCGGGTGGATGCAAGGGGGTTTGGGAAGGCTGGGCGGGCGGCAGTCCCGTGTTAGGCGCCGCGTCGCCCGGTCTTACCGCTCTAATAACAAATCCCGCCCTCACAGCCTACCACGTATCTACATAGCTGATTATATCCAAAGCAATCCCCCTTTTATTGTTGATTGTGATTCATTTGCAAAATTTTTAGCTGCTGAAAGTGGTAAATACGTACAAGTTGCTGTTTTATGTGAAGGTACAAAACCGGCGCGACCCAATGCGCAAACCTCACGAATGATACCGAGAACTAGGACGAAAAAATGTTTCACGTTTTTTGGTGTATTTCATGAGTACAATTTAATTTAAAAAAACCTAGACCGTCAAAACGTCATTTTTATAAGAATGTTTAATAATTCAGTTTAAGTGCCATAAAAATGACGATTTTTGTTGGCGCAGCCAAAATTGTCAAAGGCATGTATGTATTATGCTGTTTCTATTAAGGATTGAAAGACGACCAATCATTTGATATAGGTAATGAGCCATTTAATTAGTTACTTTATTTTGTTCAATATTTATGATTTATTAAACATTCTTAATAACACATATTGTTGAATTTTGAATGAGTATCTATTACTAGCAACACTAGTTGCTAGTAATAGATAATATCAAGAAAACAAAATATATACATTATAAAAGGTTCAGAAAAATAAAAAAGCGTTATAGACAGCATGAATAACACAAATTGAATTTTACCTAAAATCAAGTAAAAATAAATGAAACCAATCACTTGATTTTGTACAAGAATAATAATATTATGGTTTTAGATCGCCAACCAAAAATATTGAGTAACAGTAATATACAGAGTAACCTAAGTACCGATACTGACGGACGACTAAATGAAAAGATTAATTTGCTGATTTGCGATCAAACAAATATTATGTAGGATTTCTATAAATTTGAATAGCATAATTTTAGACTCTGCTGTATCACCTACTACAAACATTCCCTCAGCCACGAATTTTCAGATAATTGAAGCCGGTGCAAAATAATAATGATTGAGGCTTTTAGAACTTGAGAACTTAGAATAAGAAATAACTGGTAACTTATAGCTAAGGAAGCTAAGTTCAGGAAGCTATAGATAGGAACTTAATTGATAGAATTGAAAGGCAGATTGAGCAACTTATATCTAGTTAGATTTTAGAACAATAGCAATATTCTCGCGAAACTTTAGCGGAGGAGTGCGCTAGGCTAGAGAAAACTTTTCCGGATAGGACTTATCTAGACTCTTCACGAGTACGAGGACACATCGGGCTTCCTTCTAGTTAAACAATACAAAGCCGTAGACGGTTTTCATTTATGTTGAGAAACTATCAATATTTGTTTAATCCTACTATAAAGTTTGTAAGTATGGATGGATGGATGTTTGTTACTCTTTCACGTTAAAAAGGGTGGACCAATTTTGATAAAATTTTGTATCGAGGTAGCTGACACCCTGGATTAACATATAGGCTACTTTTTATCCCTATATTCCCACGGGATCAAGACTTACGCGGGTGAAACCGCGGGGCGCAGCTAATGTGCAAATAAAATTGTTACAAAATCCGAACACCTTTCACAATGTAACGTTCGATTTTTAAATCCAGGGTTTGTGACGCATCATTCTCACTTAATTAGATGACTGCTCCCAATTCATATGGGTATTCGTCTGATTATTTATGTTTCCGATGCTTCCGGAGTAACCCAAAAACCAACATTTTTCTAAGACAATGCATATTTATCTCACTTTGTTTGGTTTGACGAATCTAAATAAACGCTACTTTGGCTTTGTAGTTATGATACAATGTTATTTATAGTGATGATGGGCCACTTGTTCTTCGTTTTATCACATTAACACGTACGAATATAGAGTGGTGTATATTATAATCAATTATAAATGCCATTATATCGTAAGTCGTCTTGGTTTCACTTCCGTGATAATATTCGTTGCAATGTTCCAAGGTGACGTATTTGTTATCGATTCTCCGGAATGTTGACCGCATTTATTTAGTTTATTTTCAAATTCACGACAGTCGTTGCTATTTATTATCTTTAAAATGGGCCGTGCTCTCCATTATCCAGCTTCTGATATATATTAATGAGTAGGTGGTACGTGGTACATTTAAGTGATTTGCGTCGTCGTAGTTGCTTCACAGTTGGACACATGGATGGGACCTTTTTTCAACCATCTACAAAGTAGAACTCGTTTGGGCAGCTGGAGGATCATAGATCATGGAATGGAAAATGGAATCGGTGACCCCTAGGTGACCCCTAGGTCACCGATTCCAGAAATGGTCATAATTAGCCCTGAAAGGAATATGGAACACTATACAGATCCACATTTTAAATGTGTTCTCTTGGAATTCTTTACCAAAATACGTTTCTGGACTAGAAATATTCTTCCAGAGTGACTCAGATCAAACACAACACTATACTAGCCTTTTCTGTAGAAGTTTTGTTTTTATGGTTCTCGAAATTTAAGACCGTAGATGTATCACGGATGTTATTGTCCACCGTCACTGTCGCTTACGGGTGACCCCGTTCACCACACTCCCCCAAAGCGCAGGGTTGTGGGTGTTGTGACCTATATACGAACGAACCGATGTGGAAGGACGTAATCACGAATACTGCTAATGATGATGACAATTTTATTCTATGAATGCAGTGAAAATAAAGTCGTTTTTCTCGTAATATGTTCGCAATATCCTCATAATTATTATAAGGGTTCCCCCTGCCTGCCCCCGCTTGAACTCATTTATCAGCACTTGGCCGGCTTTCGTGCCCGATCCCTTTCAATTCTTTTCGTTGACACAATCAATCACCTTTCAATCAGTAACTTAACCGCAGGGACAGGGACGTTTTTAGGGTTCCGTAGTCAACTAGGAAACCTTATAGTTTCGCCATGTCCTTCTGTCTGTCTGTCTATCTGTCTGTCCGTCCGTATGTCTGTCTGTCTGTCCCCGGCTTAGCTCAGAGACTCATAGTACGACAAAGCTGTAATTTGGAATGGGTGTAGGTAAATATTAATGACGCCAACAATTTTTTTAGGGTATCTTACATGTAAAGTGGGGATGATATTTTTTCTCGTCTATCCCATGATGTGGGGTATCGTTGGATAGGCCGTTCAAAAATATTGAGGGTAGCTTTGAAGACCATTTTTCGATTCAGGGATCCGTTTGCATAGTATTAGGCTTTAAAGTGCTAATTTTTATTAGAGTCAAGTGTCCCCCCCCCTGACAGCTAAGTGGTTGTTTTTGGATATGTGAAAAAAATCTTGGTTGTAGTACATAATTATAACGAAATTTAAAAGAAAAACTATCACGGCGAAGTAGGCTTTACAAGTTAACGAGTAACAGTCGACAAATGTCATTTGCAGTTGGAGAATTGACCGTGACGTATGTCGATGTATGGGAGAACATGTTTTTCAACTACAAAGTTAAGTTTGTTTTTATGATAGATTCATCCCAACTACGGAACCCTTTATTGTGCGTGGTTCGACACGCACTTTGCCGGTTTTTTCTCTATTGTGTTTGTAATCCAATTGGCGGTGATAGATTACATTCTATCGTTCTTTGCTTAAAGTTTACTAAGCAAGAAACCGTATTCTACTAGTACTTATATTTTAATCGTATTTATAATTACGGATTTTTTTTTCTATGATAAACGCAATAGAACCCCATAAAGTTGTACGAGAAGGCTAATGTTGTGATTATTCGTGGTATTATAGACAAGTGTCACAAGCAGTTAAGTGTATTAGTGGTAGTGGTGTGATGTGTTGAGTTGTGCACGGGTTCGCGTGCTGTGGTGGCGGGTCGGTAGCGAGCGCATGCAGGGGCGCGCGGGCGCAGGCCCGGGCGGGCTCCGCTCAAACCCGCGCGCCCTCCCGCCGCCAGTCCTACCTCCACCGCCGCAGTTCGCCTCTGAGCAAGACGAGATGCCTGCCAATCAAATTGCACAGGTTCGAATCATTAAAAAAAAAATTCAACGGCCTACTATTGCTAGACATACTAATCAATGCCTTTATATACCAGGGTGTCTACTGCGAAGATAAATCCGATGTATCGGCCTAATGTTCGGCCGCTTCCTGACTACGGCTGACAATGCTGACTACGGCGGAAAAAAAAAACGACTGTCGAAGAGATAAGTCAAAGTCAAAAATGTTACTTGAAGTCGGGTAAGGACTCAAAGTAAAAAAAAGGAAACTTTGGAAGTCATGAAATGGCCGAACATTCGGGCGATACTTCGGATTATCGCTTCGGAGTAGACCCCCAGTTGACCATGGTGGACTTGTAAAAAAAATTTTCCGTGGGGGTTTAAAAGAACCCTGATTTTGGCAGGGTGCATTGTGAATAAAAGGCGAGGTTGATGATTGATAGTGCGAGGGGTGGACCGGGGTGGTACTCTGTTGTCCTCTCCTCTCTCTGTATAACCTCGTTAAACTGATGAGCCTAATTGCCAATTTCAGACGATGTCATCGAATGCATTTCGTTCACCTAAAGTTCTAATGAAAAATAAATGGAGATTTTACATAATGACCGATTTATTAAACCCTGACCCCAGAGGTTGCGGACAAAATTTGGGCTGGTATACTTTTGAACGTCACTTGCGTATAGTGGCGAGTATTAAGAGCAACTGAACCGGATTGGTTTGCATTGTAGTGCGAGAACGGAAATTGGATTTTCGGTCCCCCCTGTTAACTATATGTATATGTTCATGTGTTCTACTTGTTTTATTTTATTTATCTAAGGAGATTTTCGTGCCAAGTATATCTGCCTCGCTTTTTGCAATAGATAAATCATGATGAAAGTAGGCAGTGCCTAATTGAAATATTGGTGATGAGTCTAAATTGGTTCATCTAAGCTGAATGTGGAGCAGTGGTGGCCTAGTGGTAACGGCCGCCACTTACGAGTTGTACATCGTAAGTTCGAACCCAGCCGCTACTTACGAGTTGTACATCGTAAGTTCGAACCCAGACAGGCGCTTTACTTTGTGTAAATTATTTCATCACCATTCCTCTCAAAACGGCGAAGGAAAACGTTGCGAGGAAACTGGCATGTTTTAGAACCAATATTTCGAAGAAAAGTGACATCTGCCAACTCGCACTGGCGGTCGCGGGGTGGCCTATGGCCCACTCCCACTCTCCGAGAGGCCTATGCCCCAGCAGTGGGAACATTATAGGCTATTATGCTAAACTGAATGTGGAACATGAGGATAGTTTTGATTGTGTATGTGGATGGATGGGTGGGGAAGACGTAGGGGAAGACGGATGAAAGAATGAGTGGATTGTGTGAAAGATGACTATGGAAGAAAGCCTGCTGCACTGACCCTAAATTAATAGGGATATGGACGATGCAGCTGTATATGAACGAAGACTAAAATTATAAGGGTTGTAGGGCGACATGAGCTGTACTAAATTACCAATATTTTCTGGAGTATAGTTTCGCGGAGTATAGACTTAAGTATGTTTTTGTTGATAGAAGACAGTAGTCTTCTAACAACAAAAACATACTTAAGTCTATATAATATGCATTGCTCCAAACTATGTTAAGTCCTTCCCCCTTTACAAATGACCGGAAGGACCGAATGTGAACTCATTCGCTTTATAATTTAATGAATGAAATCCCTCTTGATGACAGATGCTTCCGCCTGGGTTGATTAATAGACATATTTGACCCTTTTTGTCCAAAATCATTTTGTAAAGGAAGGAATACTTTTCAAAGACGGGGTCGTTTTTATTACACGTTGAATGGATCAAAGTTGTTAGCTACAAGATAGTTATTGTTGACTACATTTCTAGGCATGTGAGTTTTCTATAGCCTCAATCAATAGCAATGAAATCAGACCAAAGACCTTATACTTATACTTGCTTTAGTCAAACTTTCAATGGCGGTAAGTATTATTGTTAGCTATGTAAAACTTTGCCTTATCCAATAGAACGCTAGACAACAATGCTAAGGTAGGGGAGTAAAAGTGCGCCGGTGTCGCATGCAATACGTACTTAGCTTTAAAACTCTTGAGGCAATAGAGGAGCTATAAGGAGCACGCGTGAAGTGTGCTTGGGGAGTCCGAGAGGCGGATCGTCGCCGTCTCTAACAGCTGATGGCGGTCCCCGCGCCCCAAGCGCCGCCGTCGGGGACTGCGATCGATGACCGCGCCCCGCGCGCCCCCCCTCACCTCTAGACACCGTCCGACGGGTGCGTCTCACTTTCCCGCTTTTCTTTCCTTCGACTATAGGTACATGTACCTACTTTGACGCACACCCACCATGACGCGTGTTTTGACTTCTATTTATTGCGTCTTACTTGAGCCACTCGTGATGGATGATAAATTTTTCTTGGTGAATAATTGCTGTGGCAATATTTTTCTAATGACTAATAGTCTGTTAGATTAATTTTATGACTCAGCTTCGTTTGCTGCTGTGGAATATTAATATCTAGACTCCAGAGACATTATTAAATATTCGAATCGTAACTGGAATTCTCTAATGATATCTACATTCATTGAATAATGGATAACAATGAAACAGACCCTTTATTGTTTTTCTTTCCAATTCGACAGTTTTTCTAATTTAAAATCCTCATTTTTTACAAATAGCTGGCAGTTCCTCAATAAGAATATTGTTTTTGACTTTATTGAACTACTCAACTCAGTGAAAGCTGTAACTACTCCCTTAAAGTAGAGAGTCGCGAACTCGCGACTTCGCGAGTCATTAGTTGTCTCTGGGGGTCTTTGGTGGTTTGGTGGTGGTCTTTTATACTTACCTAAGAGCAACAGAACGTGGATACCTATGAGCAATATATATACCAAAGGCACTTCTTCAGCTAGGGTTGGGTTCTGTCGGAAGTATAATAATACTGAATTACTGATAGAGAGACTACTTGCATACATTTTTTCATTCACGCTCTGCGAGTGGGAAAATGTATGCAAATGGTCTTCGACATCTCTTATGCAATGCATCAAGATAACGCTGGTACTTATGCTGTACCATTTCTATGGCAAATATCTCGCATATTATGGGCAGTTGGGGAGTAATCATGGTTAGTTTCTAAGTCTTTGTGTACTAACCAAATGGACGTTATGGGTCTGATTTTTTTTTAATATATTTTAATATTCATTCCTGCATGTATACAAATCAATTTTGCGGTGTGTACTTTATGCGGAAGTCCGGAAGGCAATCATTATTTTTCTATATTAGTTACATTTTATTCCCATTCCGCAACCAGAATAATATAATATGTACTTAATTAATCATTTTAACACCTATACACTGTAAATATTTTTTTATTTGTTTACTCCTGGCTCAGCAGAAACAATCTCCAATCACCAAGAAAAATTGTGTGAATTTTGTAGACAATTTCATCATATACACATGTGACATAAGACAGCTCCTTTGATCTGTTAATTATGTTTGTTTGGTGTTTAGTTTAATATAATGTATGCATTAAATACCCTTCCACGTTTGGCGATACTCAAATGTGCGCAAGGTAGTCCAGCTTCGTTACTATTTGCTACCATCTTGGTGACTAGCTGATATTTTACAGCAAAATATGGAAGCAGTTATAGCAGATATTATTGAGCTTACTTCGCTCGCACTTACATGTTATTCCTCACACTTTTTTGCAGAAATAGGTAAATTAAGAGCAGGCCCATTCAGCAATGGTTATGGTATGCTCTGGTCAACGTTCTCTTAATTATCAAACTTTTCTGCATAAGTCGACCAAGCAACTCCTATTTCCTTACGAATGTTCAAACGAAACCTAACCTAAAATTTCGAGACGGGGTGCTCGACTCGCTCTTGCATCCTACATTCTTGCTTTTCGATGATCCTCCCCATATAAAAGAAGCTACTTCCGTGAATAGCATAATGTAGAGATAAAAATGCCTCATTTTTATATGCTACCCCGGGCCCCAGGCAGGCTTAGTCCGCCACTGGATGTGGATTGTGGAATTGCTTAGGAGCTACCAAAATAAATGGCCCGTTTTTTTACCAAAGTTTTATACGAGATACAAATACAGTTGTATTGGCAACTCTTTGGTTGTTGCTGTGTGGTGTCTGTATGGTACACTTAAATTTGATTTGTATAGATTATCATTGGACAATCTATACAAATAAATACAATTTAAGTGTCTGTTTTTAAATAAAAGCTTTTACCTAAATGTATATGAAAGTTTATACGGTACTTATAACAAAACATCTTTTTTTTTATGTCTGTCTTTTTGTTCCGGTAATCTCCGAAACGGCTGGACCGATTTCGACGGGACATTCACTGGTAGATAGCTGATGTTATAAGCAGTAACTTAGGCTTATTATTTTACAAAAATCCACGGGGCGAAGCCTCGGGCAGCAGTTAGTAAAATCAAAGAGTATGTCATGCGTCGCCAACAAGCGGCATGAGCTATTCCGTATAATATTTCCTGCTGATACGAGAGAAGTAGTTCAATAATATACACATTTTCGTTCCAGGTGATCGCGCTGATATGTGGGTTGTTGGTGGTTATTCTGATGGTGTTGGGGCTGGCGTCGGCAGACTGGCTGATGGCGGCGGGATGGAGGCAAGGCCTCTTCATGCACTGTATAGACCCTGAAGCGCCCACGCCGCTGCCCTTCGACATCACTGCACAGCCCGGCTGCTACGCTGCAAGACCTGCGCCTTATATTAAGTGAGTGATACTTTAGGGGCATTATCATAGCTTTTCTCAGGGTTCCGTACCTAAAAGAAAAAAACGGAACCCTTATAGGATCACTCGTGTCTGTCCGTCTGTCACAGCCGATCTGCTCCGAAACTACTGGACCGATTAAGTTGAAATTTGGTACACATGAACTTCTGTGACCCAAACACGGACGTGTAACCTAAATAAATGAATTTTGAATTTTTTCATAATTTTATAATAAATAATAATAATTTATAATAAATACTTTTAAAATTATTTAAGAAATTAGATGAAAATTGTTAAAATTATTTACGAAAATAGATGAAAATTTACCATTTACCAAATTTCCCCCTTTTCTCCGAAAATATGAGCCTAAAATTTTGAAAATAATACATATTATATATAGTTATTTACATAATAACCGGAAAACCTATAAGAAAACTATGATTTTAAAATAACATTGTCTTCTTTTCAATATTGTGCAGTTTTGTGGTTATGAATATATTCCGTATTCATGCATTCCAACTGCAAATGTAAGTTTGTTTTGTGGAACATGTTTTTCAACTACAATGTTAAGTTTGTTCTTAGGATAAATAATCCCCACTACGGAACCCTTCATTGTGCGTGGTCCGACTCGCACTTGCCCGGTTTTTGCTGTGGGTAAATCCTCATGGATACCCTCCGTCTAGGGAGAACGGAGGGTTATATCGGACTCCTACCGACTTAAACCCCACATGAGTCCCCGGGGCCCGGGAGATACTTAAACGTTTGTAGGGTAGGTGATGTGCAACCTGTACAAGACAGGTGAAGACAGATCAGTTTAAACGAAGCGCACAAGATACAAAATCGCATGGCAGTTTCTGTCCAATACCTATTGATCTTGTTATATAAGAGTGAATGGCCACCCCCTAATGGTATACCTCTATGTTGAATTACAAAAGCGGTAATCTTTTGGGCATAGAATTTTAGTTATCAATAGTGTTAATCTAAGCGCCAATCGATGCGAGCGAGCCGAGGCCTACTCTCTAAGTCCGTCAACGAAGATACGGGCCCGTCCGAAGGTAATAGCTCGGTACATCGGAGTGAACACAACTCCCGATTAATTAACTATTTCGGACAGGCAAAAACACATCGGGAGTAAGGACAAATGTCAATTTAAATCGTGTTGTCATTCATTCTCTTATGTCCGTAGATAATACGGAGTGGGAAACGCCCGTAACTTTGGGCGAAACTACGGATTTCATGTTTAGGGAGTAGGTAGACCTCGAGAGACGGGCGAAAGAATCGCGGTGAGTCTCGCCGTGCCATCAAATTCTTGTCGCGATGATATCGCCGTGTGGAGATTGCTTCATACAGTTTCTATATAATTTGATGTCACGGCGTGACTATCACCGCGATACTCTCCCCGCTGGCGTCGAAGGGACTTACCACACTTATTCAGCCCTGGTCAGCTTTTGTCCATAGAAAACAACGATTTTGTATGGAGATGCGTACGCATCCGTTCGACGCGGAAAGCTGAACGGATGCGTACGCATCTCCATACAAAGTCGAACAGAGTTAAATAAGTGTGGTTAGTCTCTACTCAAAGTTTGTAAACCGCTTGCTAATCTCCTACTTTAGTTTGATGTCTTATCTCCCAAGTTTGGTATCGAGAACAAGGGTTTAAGATAAGGTATTGCATTCCCAAATATAATAAAATAATGTAATAAAATAGTAGGTAATAAAATAAAGTTAATATTTTATTGTGTCCATAAAATAATGAACTTTATTTAATGAAATCTGATTTGGCCACATCAATATGCCATTTTAACTGTCAATAGAGCTGAAATTATTAATTTTACTTTTCTGACATAAAGACTGAAGCAATAACATTAATTTGAACAAACATTTTTAACTAACAAAATAAATAATTCTTAATCCAGTCGTTTATGGCTTGATGGCAGGCGACACTGGGCAGCTTTTATAAATAGATATTATTTACATTGGTGTATAACATGGGTTTAGGATGTTGATGGGGCTTCCGCGCTTCTGCAGCGCTTCGCAGATGTTCGCGGAAGCCCGTGTCGATGATTTTCATGGTATAATAAGAAAGAGGGCAGCGTCAATTATGGGTAGGTTGCGCGGAAGCTCCAACAGCATCCTGAAAGCATTATGTGATAAGGTGGACAGCCCCTTTATTAGGCACTGGGTGCGGAGGCACGTGCCAACATGTGTTGAGCCACGTAGGTATTAGTTGTTAAGTGAGTTTGTAAGTTTTACTAACATAGTTTTTAAGTTGTCGTTACTAATTATACGGAACATGTGTATTTTATGTGTGATCCGAAATAAATGAGAATATATATAATACAAACCAAGAACTGAAATGATTGTAATATCAATGTTGTCAGATCAATAAGCTACTTCAATTAATTACTAGAATATGATGTTAGTGATGCTTTGTTAAAAGCTTTACATTTCATCCGCTTTCTCTTTAACATTTTAAAAACGAAACCTGAAAAAGAACAATACTGTCGCGTGAGGCCACACATAAAACATTGTGTCTACTCGTGCTTTTGAATTGCACTTTGGTTGCAAGTGCTCCAACATACATTTCGAGAAAACCGCAAAAAAAAGTTTTAAATGGGTTTCACTTGGAACCTTTACTGTAGGGTAGTTTAAAAATTATGCAACAGATGGCACTGGGTGTTTGAAATAAATACAATTTGAAGCAACTAGAACCTTTTTGCATCATAATATAAATTATGCTCAAATTGTTAGATTAGAGAGGTTAGGGAGATTGTGTGTGCTTGGAATAAAATGGTTCCACATTTTATTCCAAATGCACGTACACACGGCTACACGTCAAGCTATACATTTCCAGTAAAAGCTGATCTCGCATTGTATGAGATTTCCGTATAATGAGAGGTCCGTATAATAGCCGTGTGTACTGTCTAGCCTTGTTTAGCTAAATTTTATCAATAACATCTTAGGGTGAATTTCAACAGTGTCAAATGTTTGTGGAATATTGACACTGACAGCTCTTGACAGCGGTTTAGATGTGGTGATCGTGTTCAGTTTCATTGGTGAAACTCACCCTTATGGTGTAACCGCAGTGGTGGTAGCCTGCGAATTTCAAATTTTCTTACGTTTTTTGCAATTTGCAGGTCTGTGTTAGGTTGTATCTTGAGAAAAATATGATTCGCGACTTTATCAGATATGTATTTACAGAATCATTAATACGTCTATCTAAGTGTGTTCCATTGAATTACTTTTTCATGAAATCATTGGGGAACAAATGTAACTTAGAGAGATGTATTCATGATTGATATTATCTGATATAGTCGCGAATCATATTTTGATCAAGAAAAAACCTGACACTGACCTGCAAATACCAAAAACTTAAGAACTTTCAAATGAGCGGGCTACAGCTGCGGATTCACCTTAAATCAATTGATGATGATGATGACATTGTGACTTTGATCCAAAAAGTTACGAAGTCTACTGCTCGATTCTTATTGAATCCTTGAATTATACACAGAAAACATAAATCTAATCAAATCAAAACATTTTATTTCACATTATACCTACATGGGCACTTGTGAAACGTCAGAAGCTAGGTGCACGGTTCCAATTGGTAATTTCCAATGGAGAGGAACCGGTGAGTAACTTCACGGTTACTCTTTTAAAAATAACCGCGACGCGACATCGGTAGAACAATTCCCATGAAATTTTCATAGAAATTGTTCTACCGGTGTCGACAAAGTTAATAGGTATGGAAGGACAGTATAGGCCTGTACAACATGTACACACGGCTACACATCAAGCTATACATTTCCAGTATAGTACGGAGATCAGCTTATACTGGATATGTAATTATATTTTTGTTTTTGGTATAGTGGCGTGGTGGAGTCAAAATAAATTAGCTAGCGAAACTCCGCATATGTAATTTGATGGGTATCGATAGAAACTTCTCGTTTTGTTGAAGTCGTAGTAATTTCTGTATGTGTCCCTCAGAGCGGCGGCGGGGCTGTGCGTGGCAACTTTAGCAGCGGACGTATGCGGCGCATTGCTGACCGGGCTCGGCCTGCGCTCCGCCGACCACCGCACCAAGTTCCGCTACTATCGGTTCGCCGTGCTCGCCATGTCGCTAGCCCGTACGTATTCACCCAAACTGCATCCACAATTTATGTGATTTAGAAAAAGTAACTTAAATTCTTTTAAATAAAGTTTAATTTCTGCTGTAATTTGAATATTTTTATTAGCATTCGTAAACTGCTCCGATTGGCTGTAGATCAATCAATCATTCAACCAATAGCGGCAGTTTACGCGCGCTTGACAATATGTGACATTAATTTTGCGATAATTTTCTTGATTGAAGAAGTGCTCGAGTTATTATTGGTCGTGTTGCGTTTCAAAATAATAATAATTGTTAACTTTTTTTTTTTTTTTCAGTAATGTGCATTTTAATAGCATTAGTGATCTACCCAGTTTGCTTCGCTGCGGAGTTAAATCTGGGTAAGTGAAAATATGATACTTTTTAATTTTAATATTTCCTTTCCCTCCCCGGGAATGTTTTTCTCATCAACAATAATTCAATTTTGTTTTCCGTGGTTCATCTAGGAACTGCTACATCTAATAATATATTCTTATAAATTGATCAGAGTACTGTACCTAATGGGTAAGGTTCTCCTATCGCCAAAGAAGTTTTGAGGCGGGAGTTAGCGTTTCGAAGATACCACGTCAGTACATTTCCAAAGCAACCATCTTGACGCGGATGACAACTTCAGTAAAAAAAAAAACAAACCAGCCTTACAGTAGTCGCATATGATGTGTAAACATTTGACATCTCACCTTGGTAATAAGCAACTGAGTAGCTACAGAACTTAACCTCAAAATGCAAAAAAGCTATACAAGGTGTTACAGGACGATTGACATTTCTATAAACCACGTAAAGAGTATAATGTTTTTTACCCGTATACCAAAAAATAAATCAAATCCAATGAATACTTTAGCCACAGGAAATTATTTTCTATTTTGTTATTTTTCAACATGATGTAGATCTGAGTCCGTTATAATAGGAAAACATTATGCATTAGTGGTGCCTATGCACCACTAATGCATAATTTGCGTAAGTTCATTGGATTTTATTTATTTTTTGTATACGGGTGGAGAACATGATACTCTTTACGTGGTTTATAGGATGTCGGTCGTCCTGTAACACCTTGTATACTGAAATATTGATTCATTACTAGTGGTCGCCCACTGGTCGAAATTAGACCCCCTCTACTTACAATCTATATAGCACTTACTAATTCCATGCTATTATTAAGTACTTACTAATTCCATGCTATCAAAAAGTACTTACCTATTCTATCCTCACGCTGTTACTTCCTGTTACACACTTCCGTCCCTTTCTTAGGAAAGATGTTACACATCAATAATCCCTCTACTTACAATCTATATAGCACTTACTAATTCCATGCTATTATTAAGTACTTACTAATTCCATGCTATCAAAAAGTACTTACCTATTCTATCCTCACGCTGTTACTTCCTGTTACACACTTCCGTCCCTTTCTTAGGAAAGATGTTACACATCAATAATAACGTATAATTTTTTTTTTTTTTTTTTTTTTTTAAATCACACTGTTTCTTTTATTTAGTTAGAATTAAAATAAGACCGGACGGCATGTCTTTATTTCCATGGAAGGTGGGTAGGCCTTTAGTGTGGGACGCAACGTGTGTCGATACTCTTGCGCCATCCCATCTTCCTGACTCCGCGTGCTGTGCTGGCGCTGCTGCTGCGTCTGCGGAAAATCTCAAGCGGCGAAAGTATATTAACCTTATTGGTAATTATATTTTCGAGCCGTTTGGGGTTGAAACCCTCGGGCCGTGGGGTCCGAGTGCTCATGATTTGTTCAAAGATATCTCCAAACGGCTGGTTGACACTTCCCGTGACCCAAGGGCTGGCTTTTACCTTGGCCAGAGGTTAAGCATTGCCATACAACGTGGCAATGCCGCCAGTCTCTTGGGTACATTACCAGTCGACAGCGATGCGGAGGAATTTTTCGACGCTATATTTTAATGTTTTATAGTTTTAGTTTAGTTAGTATATAATTTTGTTATTTTTATAAATTAATTAGTTATAGTTGTTATTTATGTACTTAATATTTTAATTCAAACGTATAATTGATTCAATAAAATATTGCCTGATATTACTAAGAACTAGGATACAGATATTGTAAGTGACTGGACTGCTACAACCATATGTTAGAAGCTTGCAAATCACATAAATTACTTCCAGAAATAAATCGGTCGGAACCATCAACTAATTCAGTGATATGCGTGTGTCCAGGTAACAGGTCGGTGTGGGAGTTCGGGTGGGCGTATGGCGTGGGCTGGGGCGCCGCCATCTTTCTGTTTGGAGCTGTTGTGCTACTGCTGTGTGACAAGGAGAGCGAGGAGCTCTACTACAAGGAGCGAAAAGTTAGTGACTTCTAAATACAAGCGTTTACAGTTTAATTTAGTTTAGCAAGTTTTTGTAGTTAACAAAGTCTTAGAAAAATAATAGAAATTAAAATAGTTTATTCTACACAAACAAAACGCATATTATAACATAAAATACACACATACAAAGTAGCCAAAAGCCTCGTATTCAAACAATACAACTTTGACAATCTTGTCCATTGCTTTATGTCAGGGCCAGGGACCAAAGACAATTTAATATACATTGCAAATTTGTGTAAAATAATACCAACCTATTACTGTCCTACTATAATATCCAGGTTTCCTCTCGATGTTTTCCTCTACCGATAACAGTAAAGATAAACTCAAACAGTACATTTGAAATGAAAAAGTCACATTGGTACTTGCCCTTGTATTTGAACCTGGAATCTCAAGTTCATGAGATGCGAGGCCTTGACCACTATATTCTGCCACTACCACTATTATGATCTGTGTGGTGCCGGACGTAAAGAATAGCAAACCCCTATTTCTTCCCGTGGGTGTCGTAAAAGGCGACTAAGGGACTTACTAGAGAACGGGCAGCAGCGTTTTCTCATGAATTTTAATACCATACTACGATCGCCAACCCGCCTGCCAAGCGTGGTGATTATGGCAAACCCCCCCTTTGGGTGAGGCTTATGTCCAGCAGTGGACGTCTTTCGGCTGAAATGATGATGATGATGAACCACTATATTTGTATTTTCAATTTTAATGGGTTTTATGAATGTGATTTTCTGTGTATTAACTCGTTTCGGCGTCCCCAGGTGGTGAGCGCGGAAGGCGGGGCGCGCCCCTAGGGCCGCGGGCGCCTGCCCGACCTGGTGCCGTGAGGCGCGCGCGCTCGCTAGCGCCCCGCTCCCGCGCCCGCACTCCCCGCACCGCGCGCGCGCGCTCGCCGCCCCGCGAGCCGTGCGCGCGCGCTGGATCTGATGCGCGCGCGCCCCGCCCACACGCCTGACGTCGCGGCTATAGACCTCTAGCCGTCGCCGCCGCGCACGAAGCCCCGGTCCCCGCCGCCCCGCCGACATTAAAATCGGCTACGACCAAAAAGATTATAAACAAACGTGAACTCTGATATTGAAGAGAAGATGATTTTATTCCCTTGATGAACGGATGTGTCCCTCGTGGGAAAGAACCGTTCGTCAGGACATTTTTTTGTCTGTAATCGGTCTTCATTATACGCACGTTTGAGCTATAAACTTGTTGATCGAGCCGCTCGTTCGGGCGTCCGTCGGGTTTGGCGAGTTCCGACCGCGCCCGGTCCGTCGTCGGACTGCGCGCGGTCGCGTCATTCGGCGACGGGGAGCGACCTATCGATGCAGTTTTTGGACCTAACGTAGCAGTAGCGACGGTCCCGTTCATTTTGTTGTTCGAAAATATCATAGTACTTGGGCTGATCAAAATTATAATTATTGTATCGCATTAACTGCGAGTCGTACTGAATCTTTACTATAATATTAAATATATTATTGTGCAAAAATAATAGCATAAAATGTACTTGTTTTTGGCTACTTCCAGTGTAAGTGCTATGATTCTTTTGTAGACACGCAGTTGGTTTTGATTTATGTTTTGTTCACTTCGTAGTTTTTATAGGACTTACCTCGGTTGATTAAGAATTATTTTGTGGCATTGTGTTGATTTGCAATTTTTATTTTTATTTTGTATTCGTTAGAGCGATGAAATTATAAAACATAAAGATCTGAAATGTGACATTAATCTCCTCGATCTACGTAATAAGTAAGAATCGCCTTTTTCAAGGATATATTTTGTGATTTATTTTTATTATTTTTAAGAGTAGTTTTAAATTTTTGGCAGCCGGTTGTCGATCTTCGGCGCATCTCGCTCCCGCGATGGGCGGAACACATTCCGATATCTGCGTGTACTGTCGTACCTCGAATGTAAACCGTTCCAAAGAGCGTTACTTTTATTTATTCGCTTTAATTTATTGATTCGTCCTTAGTTGTCTGTAAATATAGTTTTGTGTGATGTCGTACTGCTTCTGTTGCATCTGGGGCGGCGTGTGCAGGTGTGTGTGGGTCGGAGTGTGCACGCGAGAGTGTAGGCGCAGCGGCTTCACGCCCGGGCAGGCGACCCACTCGGACTGCTACCGCTCGCTCAAATATATTCGTATCGCGTACTACTTGCGTCTTTTTAAATACGAACTCGTATTTTAGTGTTAGTGTACGACTAGCGTAAGACAAGTGACTGTGCGTTTCCTCGCTAAGAGGACCGACGTCGACCGCGTTCCGATGTACCGGTTGTACATGAGATTATCGGACTATGAATTCTGAGATATTTAAAGGAATTAAATATATGTTTTGATTAAAGTTACCCTTTAGTATGATATACTTCATATTATTGAAAAACTATTTTATTAACGATTATATGTATACATAAGAATTATGTCTGTCTATGTACACAGATTCATATACTTAATTGAGATTAATTTCCATTGTATTAGTGATGTCTAGAATCTCCTATTGATTTTACTATTTTGTAAATCTCATAAAGTTTGAAATTGAAAATTATTTAAAAATTATATTTTCTTAATATTTATGTAAACGTAATGGAACAATTAATTGATGAATAACTTCGTAATTATTAACTAGCGGTAATATATATAAGTGTAATATTTGTGGACAGTGTGTGTTTGTCTGACACTGCGAAATTAAAACATTGTATTTATTGTCGAATATTCTTGGTCATGGCTTTAATTTTATCATGTGTCAACGCATAAATCAATTTATTTGTCAAGTAACATATTTAAAAGCCTACGAATATTAGTATAAAGTATAATTAATAGGCTCGTGGTTAAATGTGGCCTCAGCAACTGTTGATTTAGTTATAATATTGTTTGTGATAAAAAGCAGCTATTTGTAATATTGATGTGAGAGGCTTTGCATAATTCGTGTTTTCATATAGTGGGCGCAGAAGCTTCTGCGCAGCGCATTTAGCAAAGATTACAATTTGTATTTTCACGTACACTTGTCGATGAAGATGATTATTAATAGTAAACCATAAGAATTAACTCCCCAAACTTCCAATAACGGTAGAAGATACGTAGCTCATCTGAACCTTCCATTCGCGAAGCCCGTTCATTCGCTCTTAGTCACTACTTTATAAGTTACACGGAAATAATATCTACATAAAAGTATGAGTTACTTTAAAACGCCTCTAAATTTTGGTATTTTTTATTGCATTAACATTCATTTAATCTTAAACACTAAGCTTTACTTTAGAATTAAATCAGATTTTTATTTAAGTACAAGGCTAAAATTATAAATTAAGTTTTAAAAAGCAATTACTATTGCTATCATCATTAGTCCGTTAAATATGAATAAATCACACTGCCATGTATCTATAAACTCCATTTTATTTGTAAGTCATATTAATTTTACTGTAGTCTTAATATGTAACATTAAATTATTGAATTTCCTAATGTAAGTGTACATTTTACATAGAAATGATAACCCCTTTGTAATTGATATTAAATGACATTAGCTACTTAATTTTATGCACCTCGAATAGTACTTGGACACGCCGATTTCCTCTAATAAATTAACGTTACAAATCTTCATGTAAATGGAATTTTCTCTACAGTCATCTATGATATTATTTCACGAGTGAATCAATGTTTCCCTATAGACATTAACTTAAGAGTCTAAAATACCTCCAAAGTCTAAATAATCCTCTGTTATATCGAAAATACTGCAGCCATAATTTTTTAATAAATAAAAGGTAAAGTTGAGGATGTTAAGTACTATGTTTGACGAAAACAGAATTTCATAAAATGATCTCGACAGAAACAAATACCTCCAAAGTCCAAACCGAACAATAAAACGCTAGATTAAATACTTTTCATAATAACTGTACTAAAATATAAAGCAGTTATGAACCGTTTTTTTTTGTATTACCATTTTTTTCACCGTAAATAGAAATTACCTAAACTATCGGCACCTTGGCATCTCCCTGTTGCCCTGTCTCGCTTTCTCGCGTGACCGTGAGCAGTAATGTGCGAGCGAGATCAAAAATGAGGTGGCGCTGAGGTATTATGGACTCTTAAAAGTAATTCTAAAACAAATAAATAAAAATAGTTGCAGTTGTCCAAGTACATCAATTAAACAATTTCTATTTCATTAGCCAAATTATGAGTCATATCAAATGAGATTGAATAAAGTAACTAGTAAAAATTGGGTGTTTATTTATTTTCTTTTTTGTAGTTAATCTTGCCCTGCTTTGCTTCCCACAGCTCGTTGGAACGACAGCCAGGCAATAGTGAGCTAGATCATCGAAATACTACTCGATTAAAAACCATCGTTGCATCCACACTAGGTTTAATGTGACGGTTAAGGCCGCTCGACGCGGCATGGCACGGCAATGCATTAAAATTTGTATGCCAGCATGCCGAAGCCTTCATCAGCAAACCGCATCTTCCCGCGGGCGCGGTACCCTCAAGTCCTTTTGTGACGATATCAACTAAATGATTTACATAACCTTAGCACTCGTGCTAAGAAAAAAAAATCTAAATCATTTCCTCTTATTAAAATCCATGCCATGCCGCGTCGTACCGCCTTTATGTTCCAGCATAGCAGGCAAGTAGGTACCTAATTACTACCGCCACCCAACCAATTGCATGGTATAACTAACTACTGGAGTAATAATTTTGAATTTTGGGTATTAGTTTTATCTTGCAGGGCACTAATTTTTTATGTAGGTGTGAGGAAAGCGACAAGCTCCTCAAACTTGGAATCAACATTCGAAGTAGTGGTCCTACTGAAAGAGCGGGAGAAAGTTATTATCGTTGATTTCTCGGCAAGTACAAATGTTTCACTTCTGTTTGTTTTACGAAATGAATCACATTTATCGGTACTAATTATTTGTATACTTAGAATAGCTGTAGCATGCCCCCTTTTTCGGCGCTCATGGTGGTCCTTCTGAAGGGAGCGTGACCACCTTCAATGTCGATTATCTCAAAAACTACTAAGGTACCACAATTTTGTTGTTTGAGCACTAATTATTTGCCAAATATGGAAGCGATTGGCGTTGGTGGTCCGGCGGTAGTCACGGACATGAAAAAAATCATGGCAGTAGTATAAAACGAAATTAAAAGGAAAACTATCATAGCTAAGTAGGCTTTACAATTCAACAAGTAATAGTAGTCGACGAACTTAAATTTGCAGTTGGAGAATTTACCGTGACGTATATCGATGTATGGGAGAACATGTTTGTCAACTACCCAATGTTAAGTTTGTTTTTGGGATAAATTCAACCCAACTACGGAACCTTTCATTGTGCGTGGCCCGACACACACTTGGCCATTTCTATGTTAGTAGCATGCTCTCTGTGCCTGTAAAATACTCATGCTATTTTCGTATAAACATGCTAGTTGAATGCTACTAAGTACGAGTAGCATTTGCTCTTTGCTCGAAAGTAGCTTGCTCTTTCTTGTACTGACTCTGTTGGAAGAAAGTTACAAATTGTTTTGATCTTTGTTAATTATAGTAAACAAAAGCATGTTGATATTAATGATATATTATATAAATAATATATAATTGATGAATTGCGGGATGTATGAATTGTACGCTGATCATATTATGATTCTCCCAAAGCGTCCATTTTAGGCCCCAAGTAATGAAGAGTCAGTGTACGAAATTCTTTCCGTTGCGCGACCGGACTTTATCTAGCCTTTATGTCGGCATCCAGTCTAACCGGATGCAGCTGAATACCAGTATTTTACATGGAGCGACTGCCTATGTGACCTTATCAGAATACCCCCTGGTAAGACTGGTTGTCCGAGTTTTGGGCGTTTGACTACCCTAATCTATGAATGACAGCCAAACCCAACCGACGGCTGTGCTTTCCGAGGCACTCTAGAAACAGACTATAAAGGGTGAAATTAAATATGCTAGCGAAAAAAAAAAAAATCTGTCTCTGCCATCTTTATCTATAAAAATCAATGCCACTTTTCGTTGTAATTTTATAACTCAAGAACGGGCAGACCTATCCAAACCAAATGTTTAGGCTTTGTTCGGACTATTTAGTAGATGGTTTATGTGAAGTTTTTTTTTTTTTGTTTTTTTTGGTAGGTAGGGTAGGTAGGTTGGGAAGATAGGGTAGATACTTAGCGCTACCCGTGCGTAGCCGGGCCGGGAAAAGCTAGTTATCTATAAAAAAATCACGTTTGTTGTATGGGAGCTCCCCTTAAATGTTTTTGTTTTATTTTAATTTAATTATTTATTTTTAAAGTGAATATCATCATCATCATTTCAGCCGAAAGACGTCCACTGTTGGACATAGCCATAATCACCACGCTTGGCAGGCGGGTTGGCGATTGCAGTATGGTGTTAAAATGCATAGAGAACGCTGCTGTCCATTCTCTAGTAAGCCCTTTAGTCGCCTTTTACGACACCCACGGGAAGAAATAGAGGAGTGCTATTACTCTTTACGTCCGGCACCACACAGACCAAACTTGTTGAAATAAACACAACATTTTATAAAACTTAAGATTTATTGACGAAAATACCACTAAGCTTATGTGGTACTTGCATAATTTAACATTACATTACTACAAAATTAAATGTTATTACAATTACATGATCAATCACTTTTCAAGGTAGATAATCTTAACGTTATTAAAACTAAAATTAATGTTGAGTATTAGACTTCAACGCCAGAGATTGCCTTTATGCTTGCGATTAATTTTTTGTTAGCGTCCTTATAGTCGACTGGTTGTACGTTCATCACTGTTGTTTTTAGGCGGGCTTCATCCTGTAAAATACATTCACATTAATGTAGCAAATAACAGAAGTACAGAAGCGTACATGTTCCGGATCTATTGGCCGCAAGTGCGTCATGCTGCATGTGGGGAACTAGAGTAATCTAAAGTTATTTGGTTTACCATTAAAAAATTCTCAGTAGCAGCTTGTACGCGTAGCATGACCACCGTAGAAACGGGTTTTGTCGACGAAAGAATCGACAAAATGACAGATTATAGAAAGATTTCTACCGTCCTTAGCAATGTTAAAACTGAAGAGAAGAAATGTTTCTATTCTTCAGTCGACAAAAGTCTATAATATCGAGCATGACGACCAATTTTTCTCTACATTAGACACTTGGGGTAGAAACATTTTTTTCGACAAGCGTTATTATAGTCTACATCACATTTGACCTAGACAAGAATCTATATTGATTTTGAAAACTCAAATCAATATTTTCACCGTCCAAATTTCTTCTCACTGAACAATAATCTGGTTAGTGGGTCGTCTTAGGGGCGGAGTTGTAGGAGTTTGATTGAGTATAATTATGCTTAAGGGCAGTATGAGCAGAAAAGAAACAAAAAAAAAAAAATAGGGAAAATAGTGAGAAATAAATTGTCGTTCTAGTAGAAAACCATCCATAAGATGATGTTAAAACACCAGCCAGAATTTATTTTTGCCTTAAATTCACGTTACATTTATTTTTTAACTTTTTAAATTCATGTTGGTATGCTCTTGCACGGGAGTGACACACAGGGGGGGGGGGGGGGTTTAAATTTCTGTATTTTTTTGCTTAGGACGCACCGTTTTCGAGATATATGAGTTTAATTTTTTTAAATGAAGTAGTTAAAAAAAAACCATTTTTCGCTGGTAATGAAAAACTTGATGTTTGAAATTTTTTTTTAAACGAAACGTAATAATTATCGTAGAATTCATAGTTTATCTACATCACTAGCTACCTCCCTGTTGGTAAGGCAATAAATAAAATAAATTATGTCTGTCTTCATAGAAACGCGAGTCTACGGGTCGCGCTGTGCTCGGGCAGAAGAGATATCGAGTTGGATAGAAAGAACTTTATTCTTGGTAGAATAGATATAGAATTGGTCATGTTACGCGTGCTGGGCCCTGGATTTGCCTGATTAATAGCAATAGGCTGGCCCCCTATTATATATGATGGGCGTACTATTAATAATCCACGTCTTTTACCACTGTTTTAGGTCATTCTAAACATGATGTCAATATACTTACGTTGTAAGTCTCCATTTTGGTGCGGAACTTGAACACGAAAGTCCTGAATTTGACTTCTTCGAACATCTGCGTGTACGCAGTCTTGTCGTACTCGAACAAACGGCCGACTTCAGCGACATTAGTACCGAGCATCGCCTCCGCGGCTTCGTTAAAGGCCGTTATGCGCTGGTCACCGGTCGCATCTGATATATTTGCCTGTAATAAAAGGGATTGATTGAAAGGCGTAGAACGTGGCCGTACCATTGTTAGAATGGCTATTCCGTACTATGTAGTTGATTAAAAATTATGGACTTTAATGGACCTTTGACATTCAAAAGTGCCTTTTATGTGCCCACTAGCTGCACCCCGCGGTTTCACCCGCGTAAGTCTCGATCCCGTGGGAATATCGGGATAAAAAGTAGCCTATATGTTAATCCAGGGTGTCAGCTACCTCCATACAAAATTTTATCAAAATTGGTCCAGCCGTTTGTGCGTGAAGAAGTAACAAACACACACACACTCACAAACTTTCGTATTTATAATATTAGTGTGATTTCAAATAAATGATTTGACTTTTACTTAGTGCAAAGGCTTTGAGTATTTTTTTGCTTGATACATACATTCTTCAATTTATCTTATATTTAGTCACATTTGATGCACCAACATTAACTGTAATATCAGCCTAATTTTAGTCAAGCCAATACTTACCCTTACTTCGCCTCCGTAAACCTTACTTTAAAGTAACACGAAATACAACTTACCGACAGTAAAAGTCTATATTTATAATTAGGATATTCTCTGTTGCACTTTTCGCATCTGTAAAGTCCATTTTCTTGATCGACTAGCTTCTTGTTGCACTGTTCTTGTGGGCAGGCCTTGTATACTGCGTTATCGGCAAAGGTGAATGTTAGAACTCCGAGGAGACTGAAGTAGTCGCCCTTGTCGCCGGAGCCGAGCTGACGGGCTTCCGCATCCGAGAATGTGATCCATTCGTTACTGCCGCCCGAATAACCTCCAACTCTGAAAATTTGTAATTATTTTTCACGTTAATAAGATCTATTATATGATTATATAAGAACTTTATCACAGCTTTATTATAAGTTTAGAAAATTTAAGTGAGAATGGTTGCTAACCAACTTTAAATCGTTATAGATCTTAAATGGTCATTATACCAAACCATAGTCAGCAAGAGTAATGTATAGAGTCATAGACAAACACCATCGCGTGAAACTTAAAGATGATTTTCAAATACCTATATAATGATACCCCACTTGACGTAATTCAGACTTTTTTTTTTCTTTTTCACAATAATTGACGTCTGGTTGTCGCCATAATGACTTTTGATTACTGTCATGTCTTTAGTGACACTCACAAGATTAAGACAAATCGATTGACGTAAGAATCATCAAAATCGGCCCACGCTTTTAGCTTCTAGAGTACCACAAAGGAACATACATACATAGACTGATAAACACATTACCCTCCTTTGCGTCACGCAGTCGGGTAAAAGGATACAGTAGCTTTGGTTTTTTATTGTTGAATATTACTGCTGGACAAACTCATCATCTGCCCAGCTTTTTCCCAACAATATTGGGGTCGGCTTCCAGTCTAACCGGATCCAGCTGAATACCAGTATTTTACATGGAGCGACTGCCTATCTGACCTCCACAACCCAGTTACTGGGCAACACAATACTCCTTGGTAAGACTAGTTGACAGACTTCAGGGCTTCCGACGACCCGTAACAGCTGTCAAAGATGTACAACACAGCCGGAACCAACGGTTTTACGTGCTTTCCGCGGCATGGAGGGGTCTTGGTGTGTAAAGATGGTCACCCATCCACGGACTAACCGCGGCAAGCGTAGCTTAATTTGATCGATCAACCTGTGCGGGTGATATTATTTAGCCACAAAAGCCCTTTAAGTGCTGCTGGACAAACTACTCTCAAAATTGGAGGAATTCTGTCGCTGTAATGACGGTACTCGACTTCCTGTAAATTTTTGGGTATTTAAAACCTAGCCAATAAGTATTGGACAGAAATTGTAACTGGGAAGCATAATTATAGTTACTTAAATGTATTCATTGATATACTGGCACCGATTTTCAGACCATGTAGAATAGGTGTCATCAGAGGTGCAGTAGGTCTCTCTTCCAAGATCTTCTCAAATCGTGAATAGTGCATCCTACTCCAAAACATACTGAATTACTGTTTACCTGGCAGAAATATTAACGATTTCCATATCAGCGCCGCCATTGTCGTACCAGCCTCTCAGTTTGTGTGCTTCGGGTACGTCCGGATTCAGTCGGATCATAGAGCTCGCCAAACAAGACAGGGACTTGCTGCCGTTGAACTCGGATAAACGGGCGCCCTATAAGATTATGTTATGATTTTTTATGGATGTAGAAGTTGTATACATCCTCGAAATGGGTTTGAATTCGTAAAATTCTGCTGGAGTCAATTGTTTTCTATTTTGCTGGGAATACAGGATAATCACACAGCTGGACATAGGCCTCCCCCAAGCACCGCCATTTCGACCGGTTCTGTGCTTCCCGCATCCAGTGGATTCCTTGTGAAGGTCGCTTACAAGGGCATCGGTCCACCTTGTAGGAGGCCTTCCAACGCTATGTCTTACGGTACGCGGTCGCTACTCCAGAACCTTTCGGCCCCATCTGCCTTCTGTTCTGCGAGCAAGAATACAGGGGCCCAAGCCTGCTATTTTTATAAATTCAGTCATTCGAAATGAAATGAAATCGTTAATTCTGTAAATAGGATATTAAAATCACTTTTACACGTCAATAAAAAAAAAAAAAAATCTATCCCTGAGAAGAAATGGCGAAACAAACTCAGGGGTCAAAGTCTCTTTTAAAGTCCAGACATAATCTTGGTCAGATCATGTGAGGACCATGTAGATCCGTGTCTGAAATGGTCTTTTGAGGAAAGAACCACGCAAATTTGAGCGGACCTGTCCAATCAGTGTAAGCATTTGTCAGTAATCGTGCAGCTCAACTCAAAACTTAAGGAGCTCAACGACTCGACGAACAGTACCAAAAAAAGGACATTTGGGTAGGCCGCATAAAGCGCTCAAAATGTTAGACCATCATTAAAACTTAACTGAGAAAAGAAAAGAAAGGAAAACATTTAAAGAAAAAAAAAATGACCCACATAGTGCTCACATTCACAATAAATTAAAGCAGTAAATATAATACTTTTCAAAGTAAACATTCATGTAAAATTGTATACAATATTCTGCAATGTCAATATGTATATAAAATCATGTATAATAATTAAAATGTCAAGTTTTCTCAGTTTTATCACAAGGCTAGCAGAGCGGACAGCTCAATCCCAAGCTTTTTTGTCCTCTAAATAATCAGAAATCTTATAGTACCCTTTTTTATTCCAACACGATCCCATTGTCATGCCATTGTCATTTTGCTAAAAGTTCGTAATCTGCTAAATTCATAATGGTCGATCATTGGTCGGTCAATGTTCTCGTAATAGAATTGTGTTATTATTATGGCATTGTCGTATTGCCATTATTATAAAACCCATTAGTAGAAATGTCATTCATTTGTCATTATTGCATTTCCTTATTCTTAGGTCATTATGTACGAGATTACCAATAAATGCAATTTCTTTCAATGTAGTGTCAGTGGCAGACCATTGGAAAGTCATAATGACGCCATTTTATTAGTAGATTACCAAACTTGTCAAAATCAACAATTATGAAATCAATGATCAACCATTCTGACACCATTGTAATAGCTTGTAATAACTTGAGCCCCAGGATACATGCATTATTATTGATTTTAGTACTTACTTTTACAGCTATGACCGGGTTTGTATTGCTATCAAAGTTTTCAGCTTCCTTTCCCCACATTGTTAAGACTACCTGTAATGTTGATAACACATTAACATTTTTGCTCTCAATAACAATATTTTCCATATAGAATCTTCTAGTGAATTGCGACCGTAATCAATGTGTTACTTACCGCGCCACCAGAGTTGTCAACCAGGGTAAGTTCTCTCTTTTTCAGTAACTTTCCGGTACTTCTAGCTGTTAGCTCTTGCAGGTCTGCAGCTGACTTGCATACACCTACCACATCTGTAAATGATAAAATCTTCTGTTAGTTACTTCCTGATAGTACTATAGTACATTAGGATACGTGTGACTTAAGTAGTCCATTATTGCACGGCGTGAACGCCGTGCATTAGTAGATTTACGTAAGACACGAGTATCGTATACTATTTTATAGCTTGTGTGACATAAACGTGGGCTAGGGGGTTCGGGGAGCGGAGCCCCTGAAGTACACTGACAGTGACTTTTAAGGCCTGCGCAGACGAGGGACTTTTGTCCGCGGACAAAAGTCCCTCGTCTGCGCAGGCCTATAGGTGTTAAAAGTAAATTCTACTAAGTGACTAGTCTTACCCAATAAGGTATCCACATTTTTTGCAGCAATCTCATTAATAGGCACAAACTCGAACTTAATACTGGGCACAGTGGAAGAGTCTTCCATGCATTCAGCAACCACTGTGTTAGCTGTGAATGTCATTTCATAGTCGTTCTTTATACTGGTGTACTGTTTGTTGGCTGTTTTAAGTTGACAACGACTTATGTAGTATACTTTGTCCACCTGAAAAACATAAATATTAAAATACAGGTTCCATCTATTTTCTTTTCTAATCTAATTTGTGAATGTGAGAATGTTGTAGGCCTTGTAGACCCATAGATGTCTCGATTTGTTGGCCATTTCCATATATACTAGTTATCAGGTATCCTACGTGAGATTGTCAGTAACACCAAGGCGTTGCTGGCCTTCCTTGAGGAGCTGGGGTGGATCGAATAATCGATTTTCCCACCCGTACGCAAAATACGCGCATTGACGTGGAGTTGCGGACACCAGCCCGTATTACCTATTACCTATATACTAGTTGACAGGCCTACACTGTCCTCTCATACATCGGAGTCTACTCCGAACATAAATCTGAAGTATCGGCCGTTGCTTACTACGGCTAACTATGGCTGACTACGGCGAAAAAAAAAACGATAGTCAAAGAGAATGTGACTTTAACTTGGGTAAGGATTCTAAGTCAAAAAAGGAAACTATGGAAGTTATAAAACGGCCGAACTTTCGGACCCCTCATCATCTGCCTAAAGTTCGGTCGCGAAGCAGAAATAATTTCGTACAGTTGTATTGCCGTCACACTCGCACATTTTAAGGTCCTAATGTGCGAGTGCGACGGCAATACAATTGTGCGCGAGCGATAGAGATAAGTAATGAGGGGTCATTGTACGAAATTCTTTCTGATTCGCGACTGGACTTTAGCCTTTTCCCAACTATGTTGTGGTTGGCCTCCAGTCTAACCGGATGCAGCTGAATACCAGTATTTTACATGGAGCCTCTCATATCTATTAACACTATAATTTGAAAACATTTTAAAAGCCAGTTATTTTTAAAAGAGTATAATAATTGGAACCGTGCTCTTAGCTTCTGATGTTTCATAAACAGCCACAGGTTTATGTGAAATAAAGTATTATAAATTTGAATTTGTTTGTTTTCAAAGTGTTATCTCACCAAAATTAGCCTTGATGGCATTTTTGTTTCTTTTGAGTTTATAATATTAGGTTGGGGAAAAAGTCTTTTCGCATTATAGTATGTATGAACTTGTAATAAAATCTCTTTGGCTATACTATTTGTATCTGGCTGGTTTTGGTATCATTGAAAGTTTAAATTTTAAAGAACATAATTCCAAATTCAAATTAGGAAAATGTGTGATTTTCATTTGTTTTTCTTACTGTCAAGATGAGTGAATCTAATGAAGAAATTCGATACATTTTAAAATTTTACTACAAAAAAGGTAAAAATGCAACGCAAGCGGCGAAAAAAATTTGCGATGTTTTTTAAATTTATGACCTGGTGCAGTGTCTGTGAGAGTAGCACAAATTTGGTTTAAGCGTTTTCAATCCGGAAATTTTGATGTCAAAGATGCACGTCGCTCTGGTCGCCCTATTATGGATAAAATGGATGCCATTTTTGAAAAAGTGGAGCAAGATCGGCATATCAGTAGTTACGACGTAGCTGAAGAACTGGGAATTGACCACAAAACAGTTTTGGCACATTTGAAAAAAACTGGGTACACAAAAAAGCTCGATATTTGGGTACCTCACGAGCTCACTGAAAGAAACCTAATGAACCGTGTACTCATTTGTGATTCTTTATTACGACGTAATGAAACCGAACCATTTTTAAAGAAGCTGATAACTGGTGGAAATGTGGATCTCGAACGATAAGAACGTGCGAAAAAAGTAGTGGTCAAAGGCCGGTCAGGCTTCACAGACTGTGGCGAAACCCGGGTTAACTCGCAACACGGTGATGCTGTGTGTGTGGTGGGATTGGAAGGGCATTAATCATTATGAGCTGTTACCACCAGGCAGGACCATCGATTCTGAACTCTACTGCGAACAACTGATGAGATTAAAGCAAGAAGTTGAGAGAAAGCGGCCGGAATTAATCAACAGAAGGGGTGTGGTTTTTCATCATGATAACGCTAGACCTCACACATCTTTAGCCACTCAGCAAAAATTAAGAGAGTTTGGCTGGGAGGTGTTAATGCATCCACCGTATAGTCCTGACCTTGCACCTTCAGATTTCCACCTCTTTCGGTCTCTTCAGAATTCTTTAGGCAGTGTCAGGTTAACATCACGAGAGGACTGCCAAAACCACTTGTCGCGGTATTTTGATCAGAAGTCCCAAAATTTCTATAGCAATGGGATCATGTCCCTACCTACAAGATGGCAAAAAGTTATCGAACAAAATGGTACCTACATACTTTAGTTAAATGTAAATAAACTATATTAAAAAATGTTTTGAATTTTCTTAAAAAATGCGAAGAAACTTTTTCCCCAACCTATTATATTCTTTGTTAATTAATGTTACATTATTTATTGAACATAATAAAATTTATATTCATTAATAAACAACTAACTATTTACACTAGGTCTGTCTAGGTACAAAATAAATAACTAACTACAAGATTGATTGACTTTATTAGATAATTTTTTTATAGAACCAACTATCTGACCAAACACTGTCTCTTAAGATACAGGCCCCATTTTAAGAGACAGGTTTAATGTTTTGTTTATATAGATTTTTATAGCCTTTTAACTTTGTACAAACAATTGTATCTTTTTTTTTGTATATCTATGACTGTGCTCAACCTATGTCTATGTATTACTTTGGATAAAAACTGTAATATTGGAGGTACTTCTTACTGGATACAATATTGTGGTACTTCATCAGGATCTCTAGCTTGGCAACCATGCTGATGACTAGAAAACAAGTGAAATCGAAATTGAATCAAGTATGTCTTACCTGTATCATATCATAAAACTTATCACATTCGTTTTTAAAGGCAGTAGCTCTGATTTCTCCGCTGTCATCACAGAGGTCCATACTGAACAATTTGCCTTCTCCTCTGGCATTGTTCCAAGTGCGTATATCTGACTTGGACATCACGCGAGCTTTGATCACCCACCTGAGAGAATCAAAACCATGTATCAAATTGTGTGATAACTGATAAGTTTTTACCAGAATATTATCAAAGGTTAAAATATTGAATGCTGTGAAATCCTTGGCCATCAGAAGCCAGATTGGGTATTAAGCTGGGTACTGACCAAAGTTACGGGGTGTAATGTAACATTCGCATCAAGCATGTTGTGCCGTGTTTTGAAATCGGTGTAACATGCTCGATTGAACTCTGTGCTCCATATTCTCTAACTAGTCTCAGTCTAGATGTCCGACGACGAGGTTGTGTTTGGATCTT